>OX451216.1:13093601-14464988 GCA_949628195.1 Phasia obesa
ATCTTATTTTTGCTGTATCTTCTTAAATAAGCGTCCAATCGCAAAAAGGACAAAAATCCTTGACGACCTATATTTTTCATAAAAAATCTATTTTTTATATGAAAATCTTATTTTTGCTGTATCTTCTTAAATAAGCGTCCAATCGAAAAAAGGACAAAAATCCGTGACGACCTATATTTTTCATAAAAAATCTATATTTTATATGAAAATCTTATTTTTGCTGTATCTTCTTAAATAAGCGTCCAATCGAAAAAAGGACAAAAATCCGTGACGACCTACATTTTTCATAAAAAATCTATATTTTATATGAAAATCTTATTTTTGCTGTATCTTCTTAAATAAGCGTCCAATCGCAAAAAGGACAAAAATCCTTGACGACCTATATTTTTCATAAAAAATCTATTTTTTATATAAAAATCTTATTTTTGCTGTATCTTCTTAAATAAGCGTCCAATCGAAAAAAGGACAAAAATCCGTGACGACCTATATTTTTCATAAAAAATCTATATTTTATATGAAAATCTTATTTTTGCTGTATCTTCTTAAATAAGCGTCCAATCGAAAAAAGGACAAAAATCCGTGACGACCTACATTTTTCATAAAAAATCTATATTTTATATGAAAATCTTATTTTTGCTGTATCTTCTTAAATAAGCGTCCAATCGCAAAAAGGACAAAAATCCTTGACGACCTATATTTTTCATAAAAAATCTATATTTTATATGAAAATCTTATTTTTGCTGTATCTTCTTAAATAAGCGTCCAATCGCAAAAAGGACAAAAATCCTTGACGACCTATATTTTTCATAAAAAATCTATATTTTATATGAAAATCTTATTTTTGCTGTATCTTCTTAAATAAGCGTCCAATCGCAAAAAGGACAAAAATCCTTGACGACCTATATTTTTCATAAAAAATCTATTTTTTATATGAAAATCTTATTTTTGCTGTATCTTCTTAAATAAGCGTCCAATCGCAAAAAGGACAAAAATCCTTGACGACCTATATTTTTCATAAAAAATCTATTTTTTATATGAAAATCTTATTTTTGCTGTATCTTCTTAAATAAGCGTCCAATCGCAAAAAGGACAAAAATCCGTGACGACCTATATTTTTCATAAAAAATCTATATTTTATATGAAAATCTTATTTTTGCTGTATCTTCTTAAATAAGCGTCCAATCGAAAAAAGGACAAAAATCCGTGACGACCTACATTTTTCATAAAAAATCTATATTTTATATGAAAATCTTATTTTTGCTGTATCTTCTTAAATAAGCGTCCAATCGCAAAAAGGACAAAAATCCTTGACGACCTATATTTTTCATAAAAAATCTATATTTTATATGAAAATCTTATTTTTGCTGTATCTTCTTAAATAAGCGTCTAATCGCAAAAAGGACAAAAATCCTTGACGACCTATATTTTTCATAAAAAATCTATATTTTATATGAAAATCTTATTTTTGCTGTATCTTCTTAAATAAGCGTCCAATCGAAAAAAGGACAAAAATCCGTGACGACCTATATTTTTCATAAAAAATCTATATTTTATATGAAAATCTTATTTTTGCTGTATCTTCTTAAATAAGCGTCCAATCGAAAAAAGGACAAAAATCCGTGACGACCTACATTTTTCATAAAAAATCTATATTTTATATGAAAATCTTATTTTTGCTGTATCTTCTTAAATAAGCGTCCAATCGCAAAAAGGACAAAAATCCTTGACGACCTATATTTTTCATAAAAAATCTATATTTTATATGAAAATCTTATTTTTGCTGTATCTTCTTAAATAAGTGTCCAATCGCAAAAAGGACAAAAATCCTTGACGACCTATATTTTTCATAAAAAATCTATTTTTTATATGAAAATCTTATTTTTGCTGTATCTTCTTAAATAAGCGTCCAATCGAAAAAAGGACAAAAATCCGTGACGACCTATATTTTTCATAAAAAATCTATATTTTATATGAAAATCTTATTTTTGCTGTATCTTCTTAAATAAGCGTCCAATCGAAAAAAGGACAAAAATCCGTGACGACCTATATTTTTCATAAAAAATCTATATTTTATATGAAAATCTTATTTTTGCTGTATCTTCTTAAATAAGCGTCCAATCGCAAAAAGGACAAAAATCCTTGACGACCTATATTTTTCATAAAAAATCTATATTTTATATGAAAATCTTATTTTTGCTGTATCTTCTTAAATAAGCGTCCAATCGCAAAAAGGACAAAAATCCTTGACGACCTATATTTTTCATAAAAAATCTATTTTTTATATGAAAATCTTATTTTTGCTGTATCTTCTTAAATAAGCGTCCAATCGAAAAAAGGACAAAAATCCGTGACGACCTATATTTTTCATAAAAAATCTATTTTTTATATGAAAATCTTATTTTGCTGTATCTTCTTAAATAAGCGTCCAATCGAAAAAAGGACAAAAATCCGTGACGACCTATATTTTTCATAAAAAATCTATATTTTATATGAAAATCTTATTTTTGCTGTATCTTCTTAAATAAGCGTCCAATCGAAAAAAGGACAAAAATCCGTGACGACCTATATTTTTCATAAAAAATCTATATTTTATATGAAAATCTTATTTTTGCTGTATCTTCTTAAATAAGCGTCCAATCGAAAAAAGGACAAAAATCCGTGACGACCTACATTTTTCATAAAAAATCTATATTTTATATGAAAATCTTATTTTTGCTGTATCTTCTTAAATAAGCATCCAATCGCAAAAAGGACAAAAATCCGTGACGACCTATATTTTTCATAAAAAATCTATTTTTTATATGAAAATCTTATTTTTGCTGTATCTTCTTAAATAAGCGTCCAATCGCAAAAAGGACAAAAATCCTTGACGACCTATATTTTTCATAAAAAATCTATTTTTTATATGAAAATCTTATTTTTGCTGTATCTTCTTAAATAAGCGTCCAATCGAAAAAAGGACAAAAATCCGTGACGACCTATATTTTTCATAAAAAATCTATATTTTATATGAAAATCTTATTTTTGCTGTATCTTCTTAAATAAGCGTCCAATCGAAAAAAGGACAAAAATCCGTGACGACCTACATTTTTCATAAAAAATCTATATTTTATATGAAAATCTTATTTTTGCTGTATCTTCTTAAATAAGCGTCCAATCGAAAAAAGGACAAAAATCCGTGACGACCTATATTTTTCATAAAAAATCTATATTTTATATGAAAATCTTATTTTTGCTGTATCTTCTAAAATAAGCGTCCAATCGAAAAAAGGACAAAAATCCGTGACGACCTACATTTTTCATAAAAAATCTATATTTTATATGAAAATCTTATTTTTGCTGTATCTTCTTAAATAAGCGTCCAATCGCAAAAAGGACAAAAATCCTTGACGACCTATATTTTTCATAAAAAATCTATTTTTTATATGAAAATCTTATTTTTGCTGTATCTTCTTAAATAGCGTCCAATCGCAAAAAGGACAAAAATCCTTGACGACCTATATTTTTCATAAAAAATCTATATTTTATATGAAAATCTTATTTTTGCTGTATCTTCTTAAATAAGCGTCCAATCGAAAAAAGGACAAAAATCCGTGACGACCTATATTTTTCATAAAAAGTCAATTTTTTATATGAAAATCTTATTTTTGCTGTATCTTCTTAAATAAGCGTCCAATCGAAAAAAGGACAAAAATCCGTGACGACCTATATTTTTCATAAAAAATCTATTTTTTATATAAAAATCTTATTTTTGTTGTATCTTCTTAAATAAGCGTCCAATCGAAAAAAGGACAAAAATCCGTGACGACCTATATTTTTCATAAAAAATCTATTTTTTATATAAAAATCTTATTTTTGTTGTATCTTCTTAAATAAGCGTCCAATCGAAAAAAGGACAAAAATCCGTGACGACCTATATTTTTCATAAAAAATCTATTTTTTATATAAAAATCTTATTTTTGTTGTATCTTCTTAAATAAGCGTCCAATCGAAAAAAGGACAAAAATCCGTGACGACCTATATTTTTCATAAAAAGTAAATTTTTTTATATGAAAATCTTATCTTTGCTGTATCTTCTTAAAACAGCGTCTAATCGAAAAAAGGGCAAAAATCTGTGACGACCTATATTATTCATAAAAAATCTATTTTTATATAAAAATCTTATTTTTGCTGTATCTTCTTAAATAAGCGTCCAATCGAAAAAACGACAAAAATCCGTGACGACCTATATTTTTCATTAAAAGTTAATTTTTTATATGAAATTCTTATTTTTGCTGTATCTTCTTAAATAAGCGTCCAATCGAAAAAAGGACAAAAATCCGTGACGACCTATATTTTTCATAAAAAGTCAATTTTTTATATGAAAATCTTATTTTTGCTGTATCTTCTTAAATAAGCGTCTAATCGAAAAAAGGGCAAAAATCTGTGACGACCTATATTATTCATAAAAAATCTATTTTTTATATAAAAATCTTATTTTTGTCGTATCTTCTTAAATAAGCGTCCAATCGAAAAAAGGACAAAAATCCGTGACGACCTATATTTTTCATAAAAAGTAAATTTTTTATATGAAAATCTTATTTTTGCTGTATCTTCTTAAAACAGCGTCTAATCGAAAAAAGGGCAAAAATCCGTGACGACCTATATTTTTCATAAAAAATCTATTTTTTATATGAAAATCTTATTTTTGCTGTATCTTCTTAAATAAGCGTCCAATCGAAAAAAGGACAAAAATCCGTGACGACCTATATTTTTCATTAAAAGTTAATTTTTTTATGAAAATCTTATTTTTGCTGTATCTTCTTAAAACAGCGTCTAATCGAAAAAAGGACAAAAATCCGTGACGACCTATATTTTTCATTAAAAGTCAATTTTTTTTATGAAAATCTTATTTTTGCTGTATCTTCTTAAAACAGCGTCTAATCGAAAAAAGGACAAAAATCCGTGACGACCTATATTTTTCATTAAAATTAAATTTTTTTTATGAAAATCTTATTTTTGCTGTATCTTCTTAAATAAGCGTCCAATCGAAAAAAGGACAAAAATCCGTGACGACCTATATTTTTTATAAAAAGTCAATTTTTTATATAAAAATCTTATTTTTGCTGTATCTTCTTAAATAAGCGTCCAATCGAAAAAAGGACAAAAATCCGTGACGACCTATATTTTTCATTAAAAGTAAATTTTTTTTATGAAAATCTTATTTTTGCTGTATCTTCTTAAATAAGCGTCCAATCGAAAAAAGGACAAAAATCCGTGACGACCTATATTTTTCATTAAAAGTTAATTTTTTTTTATGAAAATCTTATTTTTGCTGTATCTTCTTAAAACAGCGTCTAATCGAAAAAAGGACATAAATCTGTGACAACCTATATTATTCATAAAAAATCTATTTTTTATATAAAAATCTTATTTTTGCTGTATCTTCTTAAATAAGCGTCCAATCGAAAAAAGGACAAAAATCCGTGACGACCTATATTTTTCATTAAAAGTTAATTTTTTTATGAAAATCTTATTTTTGCTGTATCTTCTTAAAACAGCGTCTAATCGAAAAAAGGACAAAAATCCGTGACGACCTATATTTTTCATTAAAAGTCAATTTTTTTTATGAAAATCTTATTTTTGCTGTATCTTCTTAAACAAGCGTCCAATCGAAAAAAGGACAAAAATCCGTGACGACCTATATTTTTTATAAAAAGTCAATTTTTTATATGAAAATCTTATTTTTGCTGTATCTTCTTAAATAAGCGTCCAATCGAAAAAAGGACAAAAATCCGTGACGACCTATATTTTTCATTAAAAGTCAATTTTTTTTATGAAAATCTTATTTTTGCTGTATCTTCTTAAATAAGCGTCCAATCGAAAAAAGGACAAAAATCCGTGACGACCTATATTTTTCATTAAAAGTCAATTTTTTTTATGAAAATCTTATTTTTGCTGTATCTTCTTAAATAAGCGTCCAATCGAAAAAAGAACAAAAATCCGTGACGACCTATATTTTTCATTAAAAGTTAATTTTTTTTATGAACATCTTATTTTTGCTGTATCTTCTTAAAACAGCGTCTAATCGAAAAAAGGACATAAATCTGTGACGATCTATATTTTTCATAAAAAATCAATTTTTTATATGAAAATCTTATTTTTGCTGTATCTTCTTAAATAAGCGTCTAATCGAAAAAAGGACATAAATCCGTGACGACCTATATTTTTCATAAAAAATCTAATTTAAAAAAAAAAATCTTATTTTTGCTGTATCTTCTTAAATAAGCGTCCAATCGAAAAAAGGACAAAAATCCGTAACGACCTTTATTTTTCATTAAAAGTTAATTTTTTTTATGAAAATCTTATTTTTGCTGTATCTTCTTAAATAAGCGTCTAATCGAAAAAAGGACAAAAATCTGTGACGACCTATATTATTCATAAAAAATCTATTTTTTATATAAAAATCTTATTTTTGCTGTATCTTCTTAAACAAGCGTCCAATCGAAAAAAGGACAAAAATCCATGACGACCTATATTTTTCATTAAAAGTTAATTTTTTTTATGAAAATCTTATTTTTGCTGTATCTTCTTAAAATAGCGGCTAATCGAAAAAAGGACAAAAATCCGTGACGACCTATATTTTTTATAAGAAGTCAATTTTTTATATGAAAATCTTATTTTTGCTGTATCTTCTTAAATAAGCATCGAAAAAAGGACAAAAATCCGTGACGACCTATATTTTTCATTAAAAGTCAATTTTTTTTATGAAAATCTTATTTTTGCTGTATCTTCTTAAATAAGCGTCCAATCGAAAAAAGGACAAAAATCCGTGACAACCTATATTTTTCATAAAAAGTCAATTTTTTATATGAAAATCTTATTTTTGCTGTATCTTCTTAAATAAGCGTCTAATCGAAAAAAGGGCATAAATCTGTGACGACCTATATTATTCATAAAAAATCTATTTTTTATATGAAAATCTTATTTTTGCTGTATCTTCTTAAAACAGCGTCTAATCGAAAAAAGGGCAAAAATCTGTGACGACCTATATTATTCATAAAAAGTCAATTTTTTATATGAAAATCTTATTTTTGCTGTATCTTCTTAAATAAGCGTCCAATCGAAAAAAGGACAAAAATCCGTGATGACCTATATTTTTCATAAAAAGTCAATTTTTTATATGAAAATCTTATTTTTGCTGTATCTTCTTAAATAAGCGTCCAATCGAAAAAAGGACAAAAATCCGTGACGACCTATATTTTTCATAAAAAGTCAATTTTTTATATGAAAATCTTATTTTTGCTGTATCTTCTTAAATAAGCGTCCAATCGAAAAAAGGACAAAAATCCGTGACGACCTATATTTTTCATAAAAAGTCAATTTTTTATATGAAAATCTTATTTTTGCTGTATCTTCTTAAATAAGCGTCCAATCGAAAAAAGGACAAAAATCCGTGACGACCTATATTTTTCATAAAAAGTAAATTTTTTTATATGAAAATCTTATTTTTGCTGTATCTTCTTAAAACAGGGTCTAATCGAAAAAAGGGCAAAAATCTGTGACGACCTATATTATTCATAAAAAATCTATTTTTTATATAAAAATCTTATTTTTGCTGTATCGTCTTAAATAAGCGTCCAATCGAAAAAAGGACAAAAATCCGTGACGACCTATATTTTTCATAAAAAGTCAATTTTTTATATGAAAATCTTATTTTTGCTGTATCTTTTTAAATAAGCGTCTAATCGAAAAAGGGCAAAAATCTGTGACGACCTATATTATTCATAAAAAATCTATTTTTTATATAAAAATCTTATTTTTGTTGTATCTTCTTAAATAAGCGTCCAATCGAAAAAAGGACAAAAATCCGTGACGACCTATATTTTTCATAAAAAGTAAATTTTTTTATATGAAAATCTTATTTTTGCTGTATCTTCTTAAAACAGCGTCTAATCGAAAAAAGGGCAAAAATATGTGACGACCTATATTATTCATAAAAAATCTATTTTTATATAAAAATCTTATTTTTGCTGTATCTTCTTAAATAAGCGTCCAATCGAAAAAACGACAAAAATCCGTGACGACCTATATTTTTCATTAAAAGTTAATTTTTTATATGAAATTCTTATTTTTGCTGTATCTTCTTAAATAAGCGTCTAATCGAAAAAAGGGCAAAAATCTGTGACGACCTATATTATTCATAAAAAATCTATTTTTTATATAAAAATCTTATTTTTGTCGTATCTTCTTAAATAAGCGTCCAATCGAAAAAAGGACAAAAATCCGTGACGACCTATATTTTTCATAAAAAGTAAATTTTTTATATGAAAATCTTATTTTTGCTGTATCTTCTTAAAACAGCGTCTAATCGAAAAAAGGGCAAAAATCCGTGACGACCTATATTTTTCATAAAAAATCTATTTTTTATATGAAAATCTTATTTTTGCTGTATCTTCTTAAATAAGCGTCCAATCGAAAAAAGGACAAAAATCCGTGACGACCTATATTTTTCATTAAAAGTCAATTTTTTTATGAAAATCTTATTTTTGCTGTATCTTCTTAAATAAGCGTCCAATCGAAAAAAGGACAAAAATCCGTGACGACCTATATTTTTCATTAAAAGTTAATTTTTTTTATGAAAATCTTATTTTTGCTGTATCTTCTTAAAACAGCGTCTAATCGAAAAAAGGACATAAATCTGTGACAACCTATATTATTCATAAAAAATCTATTTTTATATAAAAATCTTATTTTTGCTGTATCTTCTTAAATAAGCGTCCAATCGAAAAAAGGACAAAAATCCGTGACGACCTATATTTTTCATTAAAAGTTAATTTTTTTATGAAAATCTTATTTTTGCTGTATCTTCTTAAAACAGCGTCTAATCGAAAAAAGGACAAAAATCCGTGACGACCTATATTTTTTATAAAAAGTCAGTTTTTTATATGAAAATCTTATTTTTGCTGTATCTTCTTAAATAAGCGTCCAATCGAAAAAAGGACAAAAATCCGTGACGACCTATATTTTTCATTAAAAGTTAATTTTTTTATGAAAATCTTATTTTTGCTGTATCTTCTTAAAACAGCGTCTAATCGAAAAAAGGACAAAAATCCGTGACGACCTATATTTTTCATTAAAAGTCAATTTTTTTTATGAAAATCTTATTTTTGCTGTATCTTCTTAAATAAGCGTCCAATCGAAAAAAGGACAAAAATCCGTGACGACCTATATTTTTTATAAAAAGTCAATTTTTTATATGAAAATCTTATTTTTGCTGTATCTTCTTAAATAAGCGTCCAATCGAAAAAAGGACAAAAATCCGTGACGACCTATATTTTTCATTAAAAGTCAATTTTTTTTATGAAAATCTTATTTTTGCTGTATCTTCTTAAATAAGCGTCCAATCGAAAAAAGGACAAAAATCCGTGACGACCTATATTTTTCATTAAAAGTCAATTTTTTTTATGAAAATCTTATTTTTGCTGTATCTTCTTAAATAAGCGTCCAATCGAAAAAAGAACAAAAATCCGTGACGACCTATATTTTTCATTAAAAGTTAATTTTTTTATGAAAATCTTATTTTTGCTGTATCTTCTTAAATAAGCGTCTAATCGAAAAAAGGACAAAAATCTGTGACGACCTATATTATTCATAAAAAATCTATTTTTTATATAAAAATCTTATTTTTGCTGTATCTTCTTAAACAAGCGTCCAATCGGAAAAAGGACAAAAATCCGTGACGACCTATATTTTTCATTAAAAGTCAATTTTTTTTATGAAAATCTTATTTTTGCTGTATCTTCTTAAATAAGCGTCCAATCGAAAAAAGGACAAAAATCCGTGACGACCTATATTTTTTATAAAAAGTCAATTTTTTATATGAAAATCTTATTTTTGCTGTATCTTCTTAAATAAGCGTCCAATCGAAAAAAGGACAAAAATCCGTGACGACCTATATTTTTCATTAAAAGTTAATTTTTTTTATGAAAATCTTATTTTTGCTGTATCTTCTTAAATAAGCGTCTAATCGAAAAAAGGACAAAAATCTGTGACGACCTATATTATTCATAAAAAATCTATTTTTTATATAAAAATCTTATTTTTGCTGTATCTTCTTAAACAAGCGTCCAATCGGAAAAAGGACAAAAATCCGTGACGACCTATATTTTTCATTAAAAGTTAATTTTTTTTATGAAAATCTTATTTTTGCTGTATCTTCTTAAAACAGCGGCTAATCGAAAAAAGGACAAAAATCCGTGACGACCTATATTTTTTATAAGAAGTCAATTTTTTATATGAAAATCTTATTTTTGCTGTATCTTCTTAAATAAGCATCGAAAAAAGGACAAAAATCCGTGACGACCTATATTTTTCATTAAAAGTCAATTTTTTTTATGAAAATCTTATTTTTGCTGTATCTTCTTAAAACAGCGTCTAATCGAAAAAAGGGCAAAAATCTGTGACGACCTATATTATTCATAAAAAGTCAATTTTTTATATGAAAATCTTATTTTTGCTGTATCTTCTTAAATAAGCGTCCAATCGAAAAAAGGACAAAAATCCGTGATGACCTATATTTTTCATAAAAAGTCAATTTTTTATATGAAAATCTTATTTTTGCTGTATCTTCTTAAATAAGCGTCCAATCGAAAAAAGGACAAAAATCCGTGACGACCTATATTTTTCATAAAAAGTCAATTTTTTATATGAAAATCTTATTTTTGCTGTATCTTCTTAAATAAGCGTCCAATCGAAAAAAGGACAAAAATCCGTGACGACCTATATTTTTCATAAAAAGTCAATTTTTTATATGAAAATCTTATTTTTGCTGTATCTTCTTAAATAAGCGTCCAATCGAAAAAAGGACAAAAATCCGTGACGACCTATATTTTTCATAAAAAGTAAATTTTTTTATATGAAAATCTTATTTTTGCTGTATCTTCTTAAAACAGCGTCTAATCGAAAAAAGGGCAAAAATCTGTGACGACCTATATTATTCATAAAAAATCTATTTTTTATATGAAAATCTTATTTTTGCTGTATCTTCTTAAATAAGCGTCCAATCGAAAAAAGGACAAAAATCCGTGACGACCTATATTTTTCATTAAAAGTCAATTTTTTTTATGAAAATCTTATTTTTGCTGTATCTTCTTAAATAAGCGTCTAATCGAAAAAAGGACAAAAATCCGTGTCGACCTATATTTTTTATAAAAAGTCAATTTTTTATATGAAAATCTTATTTTTGCTGTATCTTCTTAAATAAGCGTCCAATCGAAAAAAGGACAAAAATCCGTGACGACCTATATTTTTCATTAAAAGTCAATTTTTTTTATGAAAATCTTATTTTTGCTGTATCTTCTTAAAACAGCGTCTAATCGAAAAAAGGACAAAAATCCGTGACGACCTATATTTTTCATTAAAAGTCAATTTTTTTTATGAAAATCTTATTTTTGCTGTATCTTCTTAAATAAGCGTCCAATCGAAAAAAGAACAAAAATCCGTGACGACCTATATTTTTCATTAAAAGTTAATTTTTTTATGAAAATCTTATTTTTGCTGTATCTTCTTAAAACAGCGTCTAATCGAAAAAAGGACAAAAATCCGTGACGACCTATATTTTTCATTAAAAGTCAATTTTTTTTATGAAAATCTTATTTTTGCTGTATCTTCTTAAATAAGCGTCCAATCGAAAAAAGGACAAAAATCCGTGACGACCTATATTTTTTATAAAAAGTCAATTTTTTATATGAAAATCTTATTTTTGCTGTATCTTCTTAAATAAGCGTCCAATCGAAAAAAGGACAAAAATCCGTGACGACCTATATTTTTCATTAAAAGTCAATTTTTTTTATGAAAATCTTATTTTTGCTGTATCTTCTTAAATAAGCGTCCAATCGAAAAAAGGACAAAAATCCGTGACGACCTATATTTTTCATTAAAAGTTAATTTTTTTATGAAAATCTTATTTTAAAAAAAAAATCTTATTTTTGCTGTATCTTCTTAAATAAGCGTCCAATCGAAAAAAGGACAAAAATCCGTGACGACCTATATTTTTCATTAAAAGTTAATTTTTTTTATGAAAATCTTATTTTTGCTGTATCTTCTTAAATAAGCGTCTAATCGAAAAAAGGACAAAAATCTGTGACGACCTATATTATTCATAAAAAATCTATTTTTTATATAAAAATCTTATTTTTGCTGTATCTTCTTAAACAAGCGTCCAATCGAAAAAAGGACAAAAATCCGTGACGACCTATATTTTTCATTAAAAGTTAATTTTTTTTATGAAAATCTTATTTTTGCTGTATCTTCTTAAAACAGCGGCTAATCGAAAAAAGGACAAAAATCCGTGACGACCTATATTTTTTATAAGAAGTCAATTTTTTATATGAAAATCTTATTTTTGCTGTATCTTCTTAAATAAGCATCGAAAAAAGGACAAAAATCAGTGACGACCTATATTTTTCATTAAAAGTCAATTTTTTTTATGAAAATCTTATTTTTGCTGTATCTTCTTAAATAAGCGTCCAATCGAAAAAAGGACAAAAATCCGTGACGACCTATATTTTTTATAAAAAGTCAATTTTTTATATGAAAATCTTATTTTTGCTGTATCTTCTTAAATAAGCGTCTAATCGAAAAAAGGGCAAAAATCTGTGACGACCTATATTATTCATAAAAAATCTATTTTTTATATAAAAATCTTATTTTTGCTGTATCTTCTTAAATAAGCGTCCAATCGAAAAAAGGACAAAAATCCGTGACGACCTATATTTTTCATAAAAAGTCAATTTTTTATATGAAAATCTTATTTTTGCTGTATCTTCTTAAATAAGCGTCTAATCGAAAAAAGGGCAAAAATCTGTGACGACCTATATTATTCATAAAAAATCTATTTTTTATATGAAAATCTTATTTTTGCTGTATCTTCTTAAAACAGCGTCTAATCGAAAAAAGGGCAAAAATCTGTGACGACCTATATTATTCATAAAAAGTCAATTTTTTATATGAAAATCTTATTTTTGCTGTATCTTCTTAAATAAGCGTCCAATCGAAAAAAGGACAAAAATCCGTGATGACCTATATTTTTCATAAAAAGTCAATTTTTTATATGAAAATCTTATTTTTGCTGTATCTTCTTAAATAAGCGTCCAATCGAAAAAAGGACAAAAATCCGTGACGACCTATATTTTTCATAAAAAGTCAATTTTTTATATGAAAATCTTATTTTTGCTGTATCTTCTTAAATAAGCGTCCAATCGAAAAAAGGACAAAAATCCGTGACGACCTATATTTTTCATAAAAAGTCAATTTTTTATATGAAAATCTTATTTTTGCTGTATCTTCTTAAATAAGCGTCCAATCGAAAAAAGGACAAAATTCCGTGACGACCTATATTTTTCATAAAAAGTAAATTTTTTTATATGAAAATCTTATTTTTGCTGTATCTTCTTAAAACAGCGTCTAATCGAAAAAAGGGCAAAAATCTGTGACGACCTATATTATTCATAAAAAATCTATTTTTTATATAAAAATCTTATTTTTGCTGTATCTTCTTAAATAAGCGTCCAATCGAAAAAAGGACAAAAATCCGTGACGACCTATATTTTTCATAAAAAGTCAATTTTTTATATGAAAATCTTATTTTTGCTGTATCTTTTTAAATAAGCGTCTAATCGAAAAAGGGCAAAAATCTGTGACGACCTATATTATTCATAAAAAATCTATTTTTATATAAAAATCTTATTTTTGTTGTATCTTCTTAAATAAGCGTCCAATCGAAAAAAGGACAAAAATCCGTGACGACCTATATTTTTCATAAAAAGTAAATTTTTTTATATGAAAATCTTATTTTTGCTGTATCTTCTTAAAACAGCGTCTAATCGAAAAAAGGGCAAAAATCTGTGACGACCTATATTATTCATAAAAAATCTATTTTTATATAAAAATCTTATTTTTGCTGTATCTTCTTAAATAAGCGTCCAATCGAAAAAACGACAAAAATCCGTGACGACCTATATTTTTCATTAAAAGTTAATTTTTTATATGAAATTCTTATTTTTGCTGTATCTTCTTAAATAAGCGTCCAATCGAAAAAAAGACAAAAATCCGTGACGACCTATATTTTTCATAAAAAGTCAATTTTTTATATGAAAATCTTATTTTTGCTGTATCTTCTTAAATAAGCGTCTAATCAAAAAAAGGGCAAAAATCTGTGACGACCTATATTATTCATAAAAAATCTATTTTTTATATAAAAATCTTATTTTTGTCGTATCTTCTTAAATAAGCGTCCAATCGAAAAAAGGACAAAAATCCGTGACGACCTATATTTTTCATAAAAAGTAAATTTTTTATATGAAAATCTTATTTTTGCTGTATCTTCTTAAAACAGCGTCTAATCGAAAAAAGGGCAAAAATCCGTGACGACCTATATTTTTCATTAAAAGTTAATTTTTTTTATGAAAATCTTATTTTTGCTGTATCCTCTTAAAACAGCGTCTAATCGAAAAAAGGACATAAATCTGTGACAACCTATATTATTCATAAAAAATCTATTTTTTATATAAAAATCTTATTTTTGCTGTATCTTCTTAAATAAGCGTCCAATCGAAAAAAGGACAAAAATCCGTGACGACCTATATTTTTCATTAAAAGTTAATTTTTTTATGAAAATCTTATTTTTGCTGTATCTTCTTAAAACAGCGTCTAATCGAAAAAAGGACAAAAATCCGTGACGACCTATATTTTTCATTAAAAGTCAATTTTTTTTATGAAAATCTTATTTTTGCTGTATCTTCTTAAATAAGCGTCCAATCGAAAAAAGGACAAAAATCCGTGACGACCTATATTTTTTATAAAAAGTCAATTTTTTATATGAAAATCTTATTTTTGCTGTATCTTCTTAAATAAGCGTCCAATCGAAAAAAGGACAAAAATCCGTGACGACCTATATTTTTCATTAAAAGTAAATTTTTTTTATGAAAATCTTATTTTTGCTGTATCTTCTTAAATAAGCGTCCAATCGAAAAAAGAACAAAAATCCGTGACGACCTATATTTTTCATTAAAAGTTAATTTTTTTATGAACATCTTATTTTTGCTGTATCTTCTTAAAACAGCGTCCAATCGAAAAAAGGACAAAAATCCGTGACGACCTATATTTTTCATTAAAAGTTAATTTTTTTTATGAAAATCTTATTTTTGCTGTATCTTCTTAAAACAGCGTCTAATCGAAAAAAGGACAAAAATCTGTGACGACCTATATTATTCATAAAAAATCTATTTTTTATATAAAAATCTTATTTTTGCTGTATCTTCTTAAATAAGCGTCCAATCGAAAAAAGGACAAAAATCCGTGACGACCTATATTTTTTATAAAAAGTCAATTTTTTATATGAAAATCTTATTTTTGCTGTATCTTCTTAAATAAGCATCGAAAAAAGGACAGAAATCCGTGACGACCTATATTTTTCATTAAAAGTCAATTTTTTTATGAAAATCTTATTTTTGCTGTATCTTCTTAAATAAGCGTCCAATCGAAAAAAGGACAAAAATCCGTGACGACCTATATTTTTTATAAAAAGTCAATTTTTTATATGAAAATCTTATTTTTGCTGTATCTTCTTAAATAAGCGTCCAATCGAAAAAAGGACAAAAATCCGTGACGACCTATATTTTTCATTAAAAGTCAATTTTTTTTATGAAAATCTTATTTTTGCTGTATCTTCTTAAATAAGCGTCCAATCGAAAAAAGGACAAAAATACGTGACGATCTATATTTTTCATAAAAAATCTATTTTTTATATGAAAATCTTATTTTTGCTGTATCTTTTTAAATAAGCGTCCAATCGAAAAAAGGACAAAAATCCGTGACGACTTATATTATTCATAAAAAATCTATTTTTTATATAAAAAATCTTATTTTTGCTGTATCTTAAATAAGCGTCCAATCGAAAAAAGGACAAAAATCCGTGACGACCTATATTTTTCATAAAAAGTCAATTTTTTATATGAAAATCTTATTTTTGCTGTATCTTTTTAAATAAGCGTCTGATCGAAAAAAGGGCAAAAATCTGTGACGACCTATATTATTCATAAAAAATCTTATTTTTGTTGTATCTTCTTAAATAAGCGTCCAATCGAAAAAAGGACAAAAATCCGTGACGACCTATATTTTTCATAAAAAGTAAATTTTTTTATATGAAAATCTTATTTTTGCTGTATCTTCTTAAAACAGCGTCTAATCGAAAAAAGGGCAAAAATCTGTGACGACCTATATTATTCATAAAAAATCTATTTTTATATAAAAATCTTATTTTTGCTGTATCTTCTTAAATAAGCGTCCAATCGAAAAAAACGACAAAAATCCGTGACGACCTATATTTTTCATTAAAAGTTAATTTTTTATATGAAAATCTTATTTTTGCTGTATCTTCTTAAATAAGCGTCCAATCGAAAAAAGGACAAAAATCCGTGACGACCTATATTTTTCATAAAAAGTAAATTTTTTATATGAAAATCTTATTTTTGCTGTATCTTCTTAAAACAGCGTCTAATCGAAAAAAGGGCAAAAATCCGTGACGACCTATATTTTTCATAAAAAATCTATTTTTATACAAAAATCTTATTTTTGCTGTATCTTCTTAAAACAGCGTCTAATCGAAAAAAGGACATAAATCCGTGACGACCTATATTTTTCATAAAAAGTCAATTTTTTATATGAAAATCTTATTTTTGCTGTATCTTCTTAAATAAGCGTCCAATCGAAAAAAGAACAAAAATCCGTGACGACCTATATTTTTCATTAAAAGTCAATTTTTTTATGAAAATCTTATTTTTGCTGTATCTTCTTAAATAAGCGTCCAATCGAAAAAAGAACAAAAATCCGTGACGACCTATATTTTTTATAAAAAGTCAATTTTTTATATGAAAATCTTATTTTTGCTGTATCTTCTTAAATAAGCGTCTAATCGAAAAAAGGGCAAAAATCTGTGACGACCTATATTATTCATAAAAAATCTATTTTTTATATGAAAATCTTATTTTTGCTGTATCTTCTTAAAACAGCGTCTAATCGAAAAAAGGGCAAAAATCTGTGACGACCTATATTATTCATAAAAAGTCAATTTTTTATATGAAAATCTTATTTTTGCTGTATCTTCTTAAATAAGCGTCCAATCGAAAAAAGGACAAAAATCCGTGATGACCTATATTTTTCATAAAAAGTCAATTTTTTATATGAAAATCTTATTTTTGCTGTATCTTCTTAAATAAGCGTCCAATCGAAAAACGGACAAAAATCCGTGACGACCTATATTTTTCATAAAAAGTCAATTTTTTATATGAAAATCTTATTTTTGCTGTATCTTCTTAAATAAGCGTCCAATCGAAAAAAGGACAAAAATCCGTGACGACCTATATTTTTCATAAAAAGTCAATTTTTTATATGAAAATCTTATTTTTGCTGTATCTTCTTAAATAAGCGTCCAATCGAAAAAAGGACAAAAATCCGTGACGACCTATATTTTTCATAAAAAGTAAATTTTTTTATATGAAAATCTTATTTTTGCTGTATCTTCTTAAAACAGCGTCTAATCGAAAAAAGGGCAAAAATCTGTGACGACCTATATTATTCATAAAAAATCTATTTTTTATATAAAAATCTTATTTTTGCTGTATCTTCTTAAATAAGCGTCCAATCGAAAAAAGGACAAAAATCCGTGACGACCTATATTTTTCATAAAAAGTCAATTTTTTATATGAAAATCTTATTTTTGCTGTATCTTTTTAAATAAGCGTCTAATCGAAAAAGGGCAAAAATCTGTGACGAACTATATTATTCATAAAAAATCTATTTTTTATATAAAAATCTTATTTTTGTTGTATCTTCTTAAATAAGCGTCCAATCGAAAAAAGGACAAAAATCCGTGACGACCTATATTTTTCATAAAAAGTAAATTTTTTATATGAAAATCTTATTTTTGCTGTATCTTCTTAAAACAGCGTCTAATCGAAAAAAGGGCAAAAATCCGTGACGACCTATATTTTTCATTAAAAGTTAATTTTTTTTATGAAAATCTTATTTTTGCTGTATCTTCTTAAAACAGCGTCTAATCGAAAAAAGGACATAAATCTGTGACAACCTATATTATTCATAAAAAATCTATTTTTTATATAAAAATCTTATTTTTGCTGTATCTTCTTAAATAAGCGTCCAATCGAAAAAAGGACAAAAATCCGTGACGACCTATATTTTTAATTAAAAGTTAATTTTTTTATGAAAATCTTATTTTTGCTGTATCTTCTTAAAACAGCGTCTAATCGAAAAAAGGACAAAAATCCGTTACGACCTATATTTTTCATAAAAAGTAAATTTTTTATATGAAAATCTTATTTTTGCTGTATCTTCTTAAATAATCGTCTAATCGAAAAAAGGGCAAAAATCTGTGACGACCTATATTATTCATAAAAAATCTATTTTTATACAAAAATCTTATTTTTGCTGTATCTTCTTAAAACAGCGTCTAATCGAAAAAAGGACATAAATCCGTGACGACCTATATTTTTCATAAAAAGTCAATTTTTTATATGAAAATCTTATTTTTGCTGTATCTTCTTAAATAAGCGTCCAATCGAAAAAAGAACAAAAATCCGTGACGACCTATATTTTTCATTAAAAGTCAATTTTTTTTATGAAAATCTTATTTTTGCTGTATCTTCTTAAATAAGCGTCCAATCGAAAAAAGAACAAAAATCCGTGACGACCTATATTTTTTATAAAAAGTCAATTTTTTATATGAAAATCTTATTTTTGCTGTATCTTCTTAAATAAGCGTCTAATCGAAAAAAGGGCAAAAATCTGTGACGACCTATATTATTCATAAAAAATCTATTTTTTATATAAAAATCTTATTTTTGCTGTATCTTCTTAAATAAGCGTCCAATCGAAAAAAGGACAAAAATCCGTGACGACCTATATTTTTCATAAAAAGTCAATTTTTTATATGAAAATCTTATTTTTGCTGTATCTTCTTAAATAAGCGTCTAATCGAAAAAAGGGCAAAAATCTGTGACGACCTATATTATTCATAAAAAATCTATTTTTTATATGAAAATCTTATTTTTGCTGTATCTTCTTAAAACAGCGTCTAATCGAAAAAAGGGCAAAAATCTGTGACGACCTATATTATTCATAAAAAATCTATTTTTTATATAAAAATCTTATTTTTGCTGTATCTTCTTAAAACAGCGTCTAATCGAAAAAAGGACATAAATCTGTGACAACCTATATTATTCATAAAAAATCTATTTTTTATATAAAAATCTTATTTTTGTTGTATCTTCTTAAATAAGCGTCCAATCGAAAAAAGGACAAAAATCCGTGACGACCTATATTTTTCATAAAAAGTAAATTTTTTATATGAAAATCTTATTTTTGCTGTATCTTCTTAAATAAGCGTCCAATCGAAAAAAGGACAAAAATCCGTGACGACCTATATTTTTCATAAAAAGTCAATTTTTTATATGAAAATCTTATTTTTGCTGTATCTTTTTAAATAAGCGTCTAATCGAAAAAGGGCAAAAATCTGTGACGACCTATATTATTCATAAAAAATCTATTTTTTATATAAAAATCTTATTTTTGCTGTATCTTCTTAAAACAGCGTCTAATCGAAAAAAGGACATAAATCTGTGACAACCTATATTATTCATAAAAAATCTATTTTTTATATAAAAATCTTATTTTTGCTGTATCTTCTTAAATAAGCGTCCAATCGAAAAAAGGACAAAAATCCGTGACGACCTATATTATTCATTAAAAGTTAATTTTTTTATGAAAATCTTATTTTTGCTGTATCTTCTTAAAACAGCGTCTAATCGAAAAAAGGACAAAAATCCGTGACGACCTATATTTTTTATAAAAAGTCAGTTTTTTATATGAAAATCTTATTTTTGCTGTATCTTCTTAAATAAGCGTCCAATCGAAAAAAGGACAAAAATCCGTGACGACCTATATTTTTCATTAAAAGTCAATTTTTTTTATGAAAATCTTATTTTTGCTGTATCTTCTTAAATAAGCGTCCAATCGAAAAAAGGACAAAAATCCGTGACGACCTATATTTTTTATAAAAAGTCAATTTTTTATATGAAAATCTTATTTTTGCTGTATCTTCTTAAATAAGCGTCCAATCGAAAAAAGGACAAAAATCCGTAAATTTTTTTATATGAAAATCTTATTTTTGCTGTATCTTCTTAAAACAGCGTCCAATCGAAAAAACGACAAAAATCCGTGACGACCTATATTTTTCATTAAAAGTTAATTTTTTATATGAAAATCTTATTTTTGCTGTATCTTCTTAAATAAGCGTCCAATCGAAAAAAGGACAAAAATCCGTGACGACCTATATTTTTCATAAAAAGTAAATTTTTTATATGAAAATCTTATTTTTGCTGTATCTTCTTAAAACAGCGTCTAATCGAAAAAAGGGCAAAAATCCGTGACGACCTATATTTTTCATAAAAAATCTATTTTTATACAAAAATCTTATTTTTGCTGTATCTTCTTAAAACAGCGTCTAATCGAAAAAAGGACATAAATCCGTGACGACCTATATTTTTCATAAAAAGTAAATTTTTTATATGAAAATCTTATTTTTGCTGTATCTTCTTAAATAAGCGTCCAATCGAAAAAAGGACAAAAATCCGTGACGACCTATATTTTTCATAAAAAGTAAATTTTTTATATGAAAATCTTATTTTTGCTGTATCTTCTTAAATAATCGTCTAATCGAAAAAAGGGCAAAAATCTGTGACGACCTATATTATTCATAAAAAATCTATTTTTATACAAAAATCTTATTTTTGCTGTATCTTCTTAAAACAGCGTCTAATCGAAAAAAGGACATAAATCCGTGACGACCTATATTTTTCATAAAAAGTAAATTTTTTATATGAAAATCTTATTTTTGCTGTATCTTCTTAAATAAGCGTCCAATCGAAAAAAGGACAAAAATCCGTGACGACCTATATTTTTCATAAAAAGTAAATTTTTTATATGAAAATCTTATTTTTGCTGTATCTTCTTAAATAATCGTCTAATCGAAAAAAGGGCAAAAATCTGTGACGACCTATATTATTCATAAAAAATCTATTTTTATACAAAAATCTTATTTTTGCTGTATCTTCTTAAAACAGCGTCTAATCGAAAAAAGGACATAAATCCGTGACGACCTATATTTTTCATAAAAAGTCAATTTTTTATATGAAAATCTTATTTTTGCTGTATCTTCTTAAATAAGCGTCCAATCGAAAAAAGAACAAAAATCCGTGACGACCTATATTTTTCATTAAAAGTTAATTTTTTTTATGAACATCTTATTTTTGCTGTATCTTCTTAAAACAGCGTCTAATCGAAAAAAGGACATAAATCTGTGACGATCTATATTTTTCATAAAAAATCAATTTTTTATATGAAAATCTTATTTTTGCTGTATCTTCTTAAATAAGCGTCCAATCGAAAAAAGGACAAAAATCCGTGACGACCTATATTTTTCATAAAAAGTAAATTTTTTATATGAAAATCTTATTTTTGCTGTATCTTCTTAAATAATCGTCTAATCGAAAAAAGGGCAAAAATCTGTGACGACCTATATTATTCATAAAAAATCTATTTTTATACAAAAATCTTATTTTTGCTGTATCTTCTTAAAACAGCGTCTAATCGAAAAAAGGACATAAATCCGTGACGACCTATATTTTTCATAAAAAGTCAATTTTTTATATGAAAATCTTATTTTTGCTGTATCTTCTTAAATAAGCGTCCAATCGAAAAAAGGACAAAAATCCGTGACGACCTATATTTTTCATAAAAAGTAAATTTTTTATATGAAAATCTTATTTTTGCTGTATCTTCTTAAATAAGCGTCCAATCGAAAAAAGGACAAAAATCCGTGACGACCTATATTTTTCATAAAAAGTAAATTTTTTATATGAAAATCTTATTTTTGCTGTATCTTCTTAAATAATCGTCTAATCGAAAAAAGGGCAAAAATCTGTGACGACCTATATTATTCATAAAAAATCTATTTTTATACAAAAATCTTATTTTTGCTGTATCTTCTTAAAACAGCGTCTAATCGAAAAAAGGACATAAATCCGTGACGACCTATATTTTTCATAAAAAGTCAATTTTTTATATGAAAATCTTATTTTTGCTGTATCTTCTTAAATAAGCGTCCAATCGAAAAAAGAACAAAAATCCGTGACGACCTATATTTTTCATTAAAAGTTAATTTTTTTTATGAACATCTTATTTTTGCTGTATCTTCTTAAAACAGCGTCTAATCGAAAAAAGGACATAAATCTGTGACGATCTATATTTTTCATAAAAAATCAATTTTTTATATGAAAATCTTATTTTTGCTGTATCTTCTTAAATAAGCGTCCAATCGAAAAAAGGACAAAAATCCGTGACGACCTATATTTTTCATAAAAAGTAAATTTTTTATATGAAAATCTTATTTTTGCTGTATCTTCTTAAATAATCGTCTAATCGAAAAAAGGGCAAAAATCTGTGACGACCTATATTATTCATAAAAAATCTATTTTTATACAAAAATCTTATTTTTGCTGTATCTTCTTAAAACAGCGTCTAATCGAAAAAAGGACATAAATCCGTGACGACCTATATTTTTCATAAAAAGTCAATTTTTTATATGAAAATCTTATTTTTGCTGTATCTTCTTAAATAAGCGTCCAATCGAAAAAAGGACAAAAATCCGTGACGACCTATATTTTTCATAAAAAGTAAATTTTTTATATGAAAATCTTATTTTTGCTGTATCTTCTTAAATAATCGTCTAATCGAAAAAAGGGCAAAAATCTGTGACGACCTATATTATTCATAAAAAATCTATTTTTATACAAAAATCTTATTTTTGCTGTATCTTCTTAAAACAGCGTCTAATCGAAAAAAGGACATAAATCCGTGACGACCTATATTTTTCATAAAAAGTCAATTTTTTATATGAAAATCTTATTTTTGCTGTATCTTCTTAAATAAGCGTCCAATCGAAAAAAGAACAAAAATCCGTGACGACCTATATTTTTCATTAAAAGTTAATTTTTTTTATGAACATCTTATTTTTGCTGTATCTTCTTAAAACAGCGTCTAATCGAAAAAAGGACATAAATCTGTGACGATCTATATTTTTCATAAAAAATCAATTTTTTATATGAATATCTTATTTTTGCTGTATCTTCTTAAAACAGCGTCTAATCGAAAAAAGGACATAAATCCGTGACGACCTATATTTTTCATAAAAAGTCAATTTTTTATATGAAAATCTTATTTTTGCTGTATCTTCTTAAATAAGCGTCCAATCGAAAAAAGGACAAAAATCCGTGACGACCTATATTTTTCATAAAAAATCAATTTTTTATATGAAAATCTTATTTTTGCTGTATCTTCTTAAAACAGCGTCTAATCGAAAAAAGGACATAAATCCGTGACGACCTATATTTTTCATAAAAAGTCAATTTTTTATATGAAAATCTTATTTTTGCTGTATCTTCTTAAATAAGCGTCCAATCGAAAAAAGGACAAAAATCCGTGACGACCTATATTTTTCATAAAAAGTTAATTTTTTATATGAAAATCTTATTTTTGCTGTATCTTCTTAAATAAGCGTCCAATCGAAAAAAGGACAAAAATCCGTGACGACCTATATTTTTCATAAAAAGTAAATTTTTTATATGAAAATCTTATTTTTGCTGTATCTTCTTAAAACAGCGTCTAATCGAAAAAAGGGCAAAAATCCGTGACGACCTATATTTTTCATAAAAAATCTATTTTTATACAAAAATCTTATTTTTGCTGTATCTTCTTAAAACAGCGTCTAATCGAAAAAAGGACATAAATCCGTGACGACCTATATTTTTCATAAAAAGTAAATTTTTTATATGAAAATCTTATTTTTGCTGTATCTTCTTAAATAAGCGTCCAATCGAAAAAAGGACAAAAATCCGTGACGACCTATATTTTTCATAAAAAGTAAATTTTTTATATGAAAATCTTATTTTTGCTGTATCTTCTTAAATAATCGTCTAATCGAAAAAAGGGCAAAAATCTGTGACGACCTATATTATTCATAAAAAATCTATTTTTATACAAAAATCTTATTTTTGCTGTATCTTCTTAAAACAGCGTCTAATCGAAAAAAGGACATAAATCCGTGACGACCTATATTTTTCATAAAAAGTCAATTTTTTATATGAAAATCTTATTTTTGCTGTATCTTCTTAAATAAGCGTCCAATCGAAAAAAGAACAAAAATCCGTGACGACCTATATTTTTCATTAAAAGTTAATTTTTTTTATGAACATCTTATTTTTGCTGTATCTTCTTAAAACAGCGTCTAATCGAAAAAAGGACATAAATCTGTGACGATCTATATTTTTCATAAAAAATCAATTTTTTATATGAAAATCTTATTTTTGCTGTATCTTCTTAAATAAGCGTCCAATCGAAAAAAGGACAAAAATCCGTGACGACCTATATTTTTCATAAAAAGTAAATTTTTTATATGAAAATCTTATTTTTGCTGTATCTTCTTAAATAATCGTCTAATCGAAAAAAGGGCAAAAATCTGTGACGACCTATATTATTCATAAAAAATCTATTTTTATACAAAAATCTTATTTTTGCTGTATATTCTTAAAACAGCGTCTAATCGAAAAAAGGACATAAATCCGTGACGACCTATATTTTTCATAAAAAGTCAATTTTTTATATGAAAATCTTATTTTTGCTGTATCTTCTTAAATAAGCGTCCAATCGAAAAAAGGACAAAAATCCGTGACGACCTATATTTTTCATAAAAAGTAAATTTTTTATATGAAAATCTTATTTTTGCGGTATCTTCTTAAATAATCGTCTAATCGAAAAAAGGGCAAAAATCTGTGACGACCTATATTATTCATAAAAAATCTATTTTTATACAAAAATCTTATTTTTGCTGTATCTTCTTAAAACAGCGTCTAAGCGAAAAAAGGACATAAATCCGTGACGACCTATATTTTTCATAAAAAGTCAATTTTTTATATGAAAATCTTATTTTTGCTGTATCTTCTTAAATAAGCGTCCAATCGAAAAAAGAACAAAAATCCGTGACGACCTATATTTTTCATTAAAAGTTAATTTTTTTTATGAACATCTTATTTTTGCTGTATCTTCTTAAAACAGCGTCTAATCGAAAAAAGGACATAAATCTGTGACGATCTATATTTTTCATAAAAAATCAATTTTTTATATGAAAATCTTATTTTTGCTGTATCTTCTTAAATAAGCGTCCAATCGAAAAAAGGACAAAAATCCGTGACGACCTATATTTTTCATAAAAAGTAAATTTTTTATATGAAAATCTAATTTTTGCTGTATCTTCTTAAATAATCGTCTAATCGAAAAAAGGGCAAAAATCTGTGACGACCTATATTATTCATAAAAAATCTATTTTTATACAAAAATCTTATTTTTGCTGTATCTTCTTAAAACAGCGTCTAATCGAAAAAAGGACATAAATCCGTGACGACCTATATTTTTCATAAAAAGTCAATTTTTTATATGAAAATCTTATTTTTGCTGTATCTTCTTAAATAAGCGTCCAATCGAAAAAAGGACAAAAATCCGTGACGACCTATATTTTTCATTAAAAGTTAATTTTTTTTATGAACATCTTATTTTTGCTGTATCTTCTTAAAACAGCGTCTAATCGAAAAAAGGACAAAAATCTGTGACGACCTATATTATTCATAAAAAATCTATTTTTTATATAAAAATCTTATTTTTGCTGTATCTTCTTAAATAAGCGTCCAATCGAAAAAAGGACAAAAATCCGTGACGACCTATATTTTTTATAAAAAGTCAATTTTTTATATGAAAATCTTATTTTTGCTGTATCTTCTTAAATAATCGTCTAATCGAAAAAAGGGCAAAAATCTGTGACGACCTATATTATTCATAAAAAATCTATTTTTATACAAAAATCTTATTTTTGCTGTATCTTCTTAAAACAGCGTCTAATCGAAAAAAGGACATAAATCCGTGACGACCTATATTTTTCATAAAAAGTCAATTTTTTATATGAAAATCTTATTTTTGCTGTATCTTCTTAAATAAGCGTCCAATCGAAAAAAGAACAAAAATCCGTGACGACCTATATTTTTCATTAAAAGTTAATTTTTTTTATGAACATCTTATTTTTGCTGTATCTTCTTAAAACAGCGTTTAATCGAAAAAAGGACATAAATCTGTGACGATCTATATTTTTCATAAAAAATCAATTTTTTATATGAAAATCTTATTTTTGCTGTATCTTCTTAAATAAGCGTCCAATCGAAAAAAGGACAAAAATCCGTGACGACCTATATTTTTCATAAAAAGTAAATTTTTTATATGAAAATCTAATTTTTGCTGTATCTTCTTAAATAAGCATCGAAAAAAGGACAGAAATCCGTGACGACCTATATTTTTCATTAAAAGTCAATTTTTTATATGAAAATCTTATTTTTGCTGTATCTTCTTAAATAATCGTCTAATCGAAAAAAGGGCAAAAATCTGTGACGACCTATATTATTCATAAAAAATCTATTTTTATACAAAAATCTTATTTTTGCTGTATCTTCTTAAAACAGCGTCTAATCGAAAAAAGGACATAAATCCGTGACGACCTATATTTTTCATAAAAAGTCAATTTTTTATATGAAAATCTTATTTTTGCTGTATCTTCTTAAATAAGCGTCCAATCGAAAAAAGAACAAAAATCCGTGACGACCTATATTTTTCATTAAAAGTTAATTTTTTTTATGAACATCTTATTTTTGCTGTATCTTCTTAAAACAGCGTCTAATCGAAAAAAGGACATAAATCTGTGACGATCTATATTTTTCATAAAAAATCAATTTTTTATATGAAAATCTTATTTTTGCTGTATCTTCTTAAATAAGCGTCCAATCGAAAAAAGGACAAAAATCCGTGACGACCTATATTTTTCATAAAAAGTAAATTTTTTATATGAAAATCTAATTTTTGCTGTATCTTCTTAAATAATCGTCTAATCGAAAAAAGGGCAAAAATCTGTGACGACCTATATTATTCATAAAAAATCTATTTTTATACAAAAATCTTATTTTTGCTGTATCTTCTTAAAACAGCGTCTAATCGAAAAAAGGACATAAATCCGTGACGACCTATATTTTTCATAAAAAGTCAATTTTTTATATGAAAATCTTATTTTTGCTGTATCTTCTTAAATAAGCGTCCAATCGAAAAAAGGACAAAAATCCGTGACGACCTATATTTTTCATTAAAAGTTAATTTTTTTTATGAACATCTTATTTTTGCTGTATCTTCTTAAAACAGCGTCTAATCGAAAAAAGGACAAAAATCCGTGACGACCTATATTTTTCATTAAAAGTGAATTTTTTTTATGAAAATCTCATTTTTGCTGTATCTTCTTAAATAAGCGTCCAATCGAAAAAAGAACAAAAATCCGTGACGACCTATATTTTTCATTAAAGTTAATTTTTTTTATGAACATCTTATTTTTGCTGTATCTTCTTAAAACAGCGTCTAATCGAAAAAAGGACATAAATCTGTGACGATCTATATTTTTCATAAAAAATCAATTTTTTATATGAAAATCTTATTTTTGCTGTATCTTCTTAAATAAGCGTCTAATCGAAAAAAGGACATAAATCCGTGACGACCTATATTTTTCATAAAAAATCTAATTTTAAAAAAAAAATCTTATTTTTGCTGTATCTTCTTAAATAAGCGTCTAATCGAAAAAAGGACAAAAATCCGTGACGACCTATATTTTTCATTAAAAGTTAATTTTTTTTATGAAAATCTTATTTTTGCTGTATCTTCTTAAAACAGCGTCTAATCGAAAAAAGGACATAAATCTGTGACGACCTATATTATTCATAAAAAATCTATTTTTTTATGAAAATCTTATTTTTGCTGTATCTTCTTAAAACAGCGTCTAATCGAAAAAAGGACATAAATCTGTGACGACCTATATTTTTCATAAAAAATCTATTTTTTATATAAACATCTTATTTTTGCTGTATCTTCTTAAATAAGCGTCCAATCGAAAAAAGGACAAAAATCCGTGACGACCTATATTTTTCATTAAAAGTCAATTTTTTATATGAAAATCTTATTTTTGCTGTATCTTCTTAAATAAGCGTCCAATCGAAAAAAGGACAAAAATCCGTGACGACCTATATTTTTCATTAAAAGTGAATTTTTTTTATGAAAATCTCATTTTTGCTGTATCTTCTTAAATAAGCGTCCAATCGAAAAAAGGACAAAAATCCGTGACGACCTATATTTTTCATTAAAAGTGAATTTTTTTTATGAAAATCTCATTTTTGCTGTATCTTCTTAAATAAGCGTCCAATCGAAAAAAGGACAAAAATCCGTGACGACCTATATTTTTCATTAAAAGTCAATTTTTTATATGAAAATCTTATTTTTGCTGTATCTTCTTAAATAAGCGTCCAATCGAAAAAAGGACAAAAATCTGTGACGACCTATATTTTTCATAAAAAATCTATTTTTTTATGAAAATCTTATTTTTGCTGTATCTTCTTAAATAAGCGTCCAATCGAAAAAAGGACAAAAATCCGTGACGACCTATATTTTTCATTAAAAGTCAATTTTTTATATGAAAATCTTATTTTTGCTGTATCTTCTTAAATAAGCGTCCAATCGAAAAAAGGACAAAAATCCGTGACGACCTATATTTTTCATTAAAAGTGAATTTTTTTTATGAAAATCTCATTTTTGCTGTATCTTCTTAAATAAGCGTCCAATCGAAAAAAGGACAAAAATCCGTGACGACCTATATTTTTCATTAAAAGTGAATTTTTTTTATGAAAATCTCATTTTTGCTGTATCTTCTTAAATAAGCGTCCAATCGAAAAAAGGACAAAAATCCGTGACGACCTATATTTTTCATTAAAAGTCAATTTTTTATATGAAAATCTTATTTTTGCTGTATCTTCTTAAATAAGCGTCCAATCGAAAAAAGGACAAAAATCCGTGACGACCTATATTTTTCATTAAAAGTCAATTTTTTTTATGAAAATCTTATTTTTGCTGTATCTTCTTAAATAAGCGTCCAATCGAAAAAAGGACAAAAATCCGTGACGACCTATATTTTTCATTAAAAGTGAATTTTTTTTATGAAAATCTCATTTTTGCTGTATCTTCTTAAATAAGCGTCCAATCGAAAAAAGAACAAAAATCCGTGACGACCTATATTTTTCATTAAAAGTTAATTTTTTTTATGAACATCTTATTTTTGCTGTATCTTCTTAAAACAGCGTCTAATCGAAAAAAGGACATAAATCTGTGACGATCTATATTTTTCATAAAAAATCAATTTTTTATATGAAAATCTTATTTTTGCTGTATCTTCTTAAATAAGCGTCTAATCGAAAAAAGGACATAAATCCGTGACGACCTATATTTTTCATAAAAAATCTAATTTTAAAAAAAAAATCTTATTTTTGCTGTATCTTCTTAAATAAGCGTCTAATCGAAAAAAGGACAAAAATCCGTGACGACCTATATTTTTCATTAAAAGTTAATTTTTTTTATGAAAATCTTATTTTTGCTGTATCTTCTTAAAACAGCGTCTAATCGAAAAAAGGACATAAATCTGTGACGACCTATATTATTCATAAAAAATCTATTTTTTTATGAAAATCTTATTTTTGCTGTATCTTCTTAAAACAGCGTCTAATCGAAAAAAGGACATAAATCTGTGACGACCTATATTTTTCATAAAAAATCTATTTTTTATATAAACATCTTATTTTTGCTGTATCTTCTTAAATAAGCGTCCAATCGAAAAAAGGACAAAAATCCGTGACGACCTATATTTTTCATAAAGTCAATTTTTTATATGAAAATCTTATTTTTGTTGTATCTTCTTAAATAAGTGTCCAATCGAAAAAAGGACAAAAATACGTGACGACCTATATTTTTCATAAAAAGTCAATTTTTTACATGAAAATCTTATTTTTGCTGTATCTTCTTAAAACAGCGTCTAATCGAAAAAAGGACATAAATCTGTGACGACCTATATTTTTCATAAAAAATCTATTTTTTATATAAACATCTTATTTTTGCTGTATCTTCTTAAATAAGCGTCCAATCGAAAAAAGGACAAAAATCCGTGACGACCTATATTTTTCATAAAGTCAATTTTTTATATGAAAATCTTATTTTTGTTGTATCTTCTTAAATAAGTGTCCAATCGAAAAAAGGACAAAAATACGTGACGACCTATATTTTTCATAAAAAGTCAATTTTTTACATGAAAATCTTATTTTTGTTGTATCTTCTTAAATAAGTGTCCAATCGAAAAAAGGACAAAAATACGTGACGACCTATATTTTTCATAAAAAGTCAATTTTTTACATAAAAATCTTATTTTTGTTGTATCTTCTTAAATAAGTGTCCAATCGAAAAAAGGACAAAAATCCGTGACGACCTACATTTTTCATAAAAAGTCAATTTTTTATATTAAAATCTTATTTTTGCTGTATCTTCTTAAATAAGCGTCTAATCGAAAAAAGGACAAAAATAGGTGACGACCTATATTTTTCATAAAAAATCTATTAATTATATGAAAATCTTATTTTTGCTGTATCTTCTTAAATAAGCGTCTAATCGAAAAAAGGACAAAAATCCGTTACGACCTATATTTTTCATAATAAATCTATTTTTTATATCAAAATCTTATTTTTGCTGTATCTTCTTTAAACAGCGTCTAATGGAAAAAAGTACAAAAATCCGTGACGACCTTTATTTTTCATAAAAAATCTATTTTTTATATGAAAATCTTATTTTTGCAGTATCTTCTTAAGGGTGCTGTAGCTTAAGTGGTTAGCACAGCACGTTGACTACTAAGCAATGGTCACGAGTTCAAATCTCAGCTGTGGAACAATTTTTCTGATATGTATTAATTTTTCTTTATAATAATGCATATCACAGCGCCCTCCTTCGCCGGTATTATCACATAGCACTAAATCGCCGGCGAAGTAAAATAATTATAAATTGGCTATGCTAGCTTCGAACTAATTCACCTAAATAACAGAAGAGGCGCTGCAATACTGTTCTAAAAATAATCATAACGTGCAATTGCAATGTTGCCAGAATCGAAGCTTTACTATAACTAACCATCTGTCTTATATACTACTATCCCTTTCCAAAGGAAGTACCACAGTTAATGTAGGCATTAACTGCCTGAGTGGTACTTCTCTTAAAAAAAAAAACAGCGTCTAATCGAAAAAAGGACAAAAATCTGTGACGACATATATTTTTCATAAAAAATCTATTTTTTATATGAAAATCTTATTTTTGAATCGAAAAAAGGACAAAATCCGCGACGATTTATATTTTTCATAAAAAGTCAATTTTTTATATGAAAATCTTATTTTTTCTGTATCTTCCTTAATAAGCGTCTAATCGAAGCAAGAGCCCTAAAACTTGTTGTGGACAAAGCAAAATCAAAAAAAAATATTATAAGGACGCTGACGAAGTGGCGGGCACAGCTAGTTTTAGATAAGAAAAAAAGTTATACCATTTTTTTGGCAAATAACCTGAAAAAGTTGAGTTTTACATTTTGCCAATTCAATGGCATGTAACTTTTTAACGAAACGAGCTTTCAGAACACAACTTGCGCATTATTCCATCAACGAATATCAGCCAAATAAATGATAGTGCTGTAGCTCATGTGATTAGAACGTTGACGGATATGCTGTTCCATATTAAAACCCATTCTTTGTACTTTATGATTGAATTAGAAAACGCCGCCAATTTAATGTAAATTTGAATTCAATTTAGGAACACTTTTTATAAACAGTGAACTATAAAAATCGAGGGCCTATATTCAATGCCGCTTAAAGCTTTATACCAAATAATAAAAACAATTTAAGAAACATGGCCTGTGAAGTTTATTTTCCACTTAAGCGACATAAAAGTTTTTCTCACTCGAGTTTATAATAAAGTTATTTCATTTCATTTTAATTTTATAAATTACACCAGTTTGTGTGTCTGCACAGCAGTGAACATTTGTTTGTTTTATTTCTTCATTTCGAATCTAATTTACGTTCAGGACAATGATTTCCTGTAAAAGGAACTTTTAAACTTCCGTTATATCCGCACAATTCACGAGTCTGACTATTAAAACTTGTTTCAACATGTAGACAGGCATTAAAATAATTAGAATCAAGGGCGAAGCTAACACTGCTGTCATTACTTTAGATCAAAAGTTATTGTAAAGCGAAGAAAAAACTAAAGGATACAAAGCAGGAAACAAAAGCCTACAAGCGCATCATGGTTGATGTCTTTAGAGTAAGTCTGAGTATTATAAATAGATTTAAGTGCAGGGATGTAAAGTTGGGTATGATTTAACTTCACTGTTTGATAGTTATTATTGAATGGAATTTCTATTTAAGTATCAGAAAAAATTCTATGTTGCACGATTGGGGATCGAACTGGGGACTATGAGCTTTAGCAGCTGTTAAAACGTGTCAATGTTGCTGCATAATCATTCCACTGTTGCCAACAAATAACTGCACAAATATCGAAATGCTATAAATACTCGATCTACAATAAGAAACGTTATAGCCACTTAATGCAGCCACTGAAAACAAGTTTAAGTTTAAATTATAAAAATTTTGCGCGACCTTTTTCAAATGTATAGTTGTGCGTGGGTCTGACTTGTAACAAGTAAGTAAAAGTACTTGTGTTTTAATGCACAACATTTTGTAGAGTGATTTAGCATGCACACATTTGAGCATCCTTTATGCCATTAACATCGTTTTCCTTGCCAAAGCAAAATCAACAGGAACATAAACTCTAACCATCACAAACTTTCACTTTGTAGATTTTGCTCTACTTATTTGTTTGTGTATTGTAGGTTGTCTTTGGAATCTTGTTAAACATCACAGGAAAGATAAAGCGGTGGATGTAAATGACAAGTAGATATAATCGTTTTATTACACTGTTGGTCAATTCTTTCACCATCTACTAATAACTGTATAAAATTCAAACGGTCAAGTACGAGTCTTACACAGAAACGATGGGTTGCGTACCAACGTACAATATTAAAGTTCACATTAAAAAAAATTTATTATTTAAGGTGCATAAATTGTTTAAAATTTTCTATTGGTTTTAAGTAGTTAACAACACTTATTTTCGTACTCACATAAACTTTAAAAAAATAAAAAACAACTGTGGTGTGTGCGTTTAGCACATATTATTTTCTTTTTTTTGTGTTTTCTGGCCACATGCAGCATATTATTAATTATTGAAATGCGCGGGAAATAAATTTTTAAAGCTTGCCGCATGAATCGTTCGTTATAGTTAAATTTGTAAAAGTTCACATGAGAAATGTGGATCTCATTTATCTGCAATAAAAATTAAACTGCAAGATTATGAAAGCATATTTTTAGGGCTTCGTACCTAAAAGGTTTAAAACGTTGCCATATTGTTTTAGTTAGAATATCTGTATAAGAGCCCTCATTCTCTGGAACCGTAAAAAGTAGACTCTTGAAATTTTCACAGAAGGTGTATAAAAGGGGTATTTCAAAAGATTTTACGTATTTAAAAAGTTAAAAACTTTAACTGAAAAGGTGTATTTATAGCGACGCGATTTTACGTATATGACCTTATTTTGGAACCGTAATAGGCGGACACTATAAATTCGCGCAGAGTATGTTTTACAATGTCTACTAGGGTGTGCAAAAAAACACATAAAATTTAGAGAAATGTATGAAATCTGTATTTGAGAAGATAGAACGATCTATTTAATTTTATGTTTAAAGATAAATTCATGTAAATGTTGACCGCGGCTATACCTCAAATGGTGCATATGCTGGATCCACTTTTAGCATACTCTCTCCAACATATCGGCCGGAATCCCACGAATAAATTCTTCAATATTGTCCCTATAGACATGAGACATCGCACGATCTAGATAACTAATTGACCGGCCTCAAACTTCAAATAAAATGTTCACCGAACTCGACTGTCAATTGGGCCATTGTTTCACGTGTTGTGTGATACTGTCATGTTGAAACCACATGTCAGCGAAGTCATACTCAAAAATTTGTAATCATCGCATGGTAGCGCTCGCCATTCACAGTAACGTTCCTACCTTCGTCGTCTTTGAAAAAGTACGGTCCAATGATACCACCGGCTCATAATCCACACCAAACATTGCATTTTTCGGGACGTATTGGAAGTTCTTGCAATGCTACTGGATATTTTGTTTACTGACCTATCCAGTCAACGAGTCGCCAAAACTGTCCATAAAGAGGGAGAAGAGCACGAGGCATTTTTTTAACCGAGTATAAATTTTGATAATAAAATTCAATAATCATTGTTCGTTTGTAAGTCGATTAATGGTCAAATTATAGATGAAACTGAAGATGTTAAAAGTAACTTGCTTTATTATTCTAAACAAAAATTGTGTAACGGCAGAGGTATAAAACCAAAGCTCCAGGGTATGACATCCTTAGCTTCCTCCAAAATTTGCAGCTCAAACTGAAGATGTTAAAAGTAACTTGTTTTTTTATTCTAAACAAAAATTGTGTAACGGCAGAGGTACAAAACCAAAGCGCCAGGGTATGACAGCCTTAGCTTCCTCCAAAATTTGCAGCGCGACCTATACCTTCGTGTAGGAATGGAGATTCCAAATTTAGCTAGGTAAAGTTAAAATGAGTTTAATACTGCTCCTCCAGTGAAAACTTAAGTTAAAACTTAAGTTAAAAGTTGAGTTTAATGATGCCCCCAGTGAAAAAAAATTAGTTAAAAATAGTGATCCACCATGAACGACTTATTGAATTTAAATTATTAGGTTATACACGATAACCAAAACGATTACACGTGGCTGATTAAAGCAATCACCAAAAACAGTATCGCAGTACAGCTATTCAGGGAAGCCAATCAGCCAGTTTAAGAGTGAGATGCATACCACTCGTAGGCCGAGCAAAAAGGACGGCCTGATTGACATTAAGCGATAACGACAATGTAGCGCACATGTTTTTCCCTAACCCAGAGCAACTTTACGACTGACAGCAACATGTTACACCAAAACAGCTAAGCTGGCAAAAACAGTGTTGTCAGCGAAACAGTGTTGCATAACAAGTGTCAAATATAAAATTAATAAAAATGAAAGGGTGTCCTCTAGAAATAGCGTTTTGACGAATTTGGCTTAATCTTGTAAAATGTTTTAGGCAGTACTATGCTCGCCATAAAAAGAAGTATAAAAAATAATTGAAAATTAAAATTAGAAGACTTGATTTTAAGCTCTAAAATGCAGACATATGTATATAATTTTTAAAAGGAAATAATGAAAATATAAAGACGTGAAAAAATTAAAATCTTGTACTTTTAAAGTTATATATTGAACATAGCATCATACTGTGAAAATGTGAAGTATTAACTTATTACGGTTAAAGAGATACAGCCCTCTGATAGACAAAAAGACATGGGAGCGATATTAATATAGTAAAGTTTTTACTTACTTCTTTGTCAACGTGTAACCTGCCATACAAAGTGAACAATTATTATCGTCTAACTGAAGATCTTGGATAGGTAGAGAGATTAGGACGGTGGGCGTGGTACCTCCCGTACAAAGTGATAAAATATCTACAATAGATATAGTCTTGAAACTTTGCACAAGCAAACCTCATACTAATGTGCGTAATCTGAAAAACAGACTCGATTCGGATAGTTGGCGTGGTACCTCATATACAAAGTGAAAAATTATTATCATGTACATACCTACAGAACTATAAAATGTGGAGTCTAAAAAATTTTTACAAGTAAACCTCACACTAATGCACATAAAAAGACTTTAAAATATTAAAAGAGTTATTGTAATTTTTTACCTCTTTAATAATTTTATAATTACGCGTTTAAGCTTTAGGTCTTTTAGGGTTCCGTTCACAAAGTGTAAAAACGAAACCCTATTGTTTTCGCTACAATGTCTGTCCGTCTGTCAGCGCCTTTTATCTCTGAAACCGTAATAGGTAGACTCTTGAAATTTTCACAGATGATGTACAGCTGTTGCCGCTATAGCAACAAATACTAAAACTTATAGGGTGTTCCAATAGAGAGGTGTTATTCACGAATATGTGTTTATTTCTTGAACTGTAGGAGGCATACACCAAAAATTTACAAACTATAATTAGTTCGCTTATAAACGGGTCTAAAAAATAAACCTAAAAATTAAAGGGTGTGCCGACAGTGACGTGATTTGAATAAACATTGACTAATTTTTCAACCATAATAGATAGATTCTTGAAATTTTCACAAATTGTGTATTACTATGGCCCCTATAAAAAAATTTTAAATTTAAAGGGTTTTCCGATAGTGACGTCTTTTGCATGTATAACGACATGCTTTTTGAACCGTAATAGGTAGACTCTTGAAATGTTTATAGTAGATGTTGTACTTCGGCCGCTGTAACAATTACTAATATCTAAAGGGTGTTCCATCAGTGACATGTTTTTCACGTATATTACCTTCTTTTTTGAACCGTAATAGGTAGGCGCATGTATATTTTTATAGATAGTGTATTACCATAGCCGCTATAACAAAAATTGCTAAAATTTAAAGGGTGTTCCAACAGTGATGCAATTTTCGCCTATAATTTTAAAATTAAAGGGTGACTCATAAGACATGAAAAAAATTAGCAACTTGAATTTTTAATGTTGTACTAAACATAGTACGGAACCCTACGTGTGTGAGTCTAACTCGCACTTGACTGATTTATTATAAAAATTTTTAATAACCATCGAATATAAATTATAAAAATAAATTTAAAAATTTTTATAAAAAACCCCTAAAGCTTTAAAACATTATTATAAAACTATAAATATACAAATTATACGAGTATAAAATATTATTTTAAACCATTATTTTGCCTTAAACTAAGTAGTGTAACTAAAATGTTACACAACCTAAGCTTTTTCCACAACTTCCTTTATATTACATTACTCTTAGCTTGATAGCTAGCCTTCTTTTCTAAAGTGTCTATACATTTAAAGACACACACACACACTCACCCACCGACAATATTTAATGTATGTGTATGGCTTTTGTATTTGCTTCCTCGCTTGAAGGCTTTTGAATACAGTCGCTTCCTTGAAAATGTTTAACTTCCTGTTTCCGGGATATACTCTCAACTTATTGTAATATTTTGCATTTTCGAGAACATTTTCAGGAAATCAAGTACGTCGCCCTGTTACCATTTACTATTTGCATTAAGAAGAACGGCCTACAACACCCCGCCATAATAACTGCTTCCACATTTACAAAAAAAAAATTAAAAAAAAAATAAAAAAATATTTATTTATTTTTGTATTGCCATTTTCATCTTGCTTTACCCGTTCAACATCCTCTTTGCCGTGTATTGTACCTCCTGCTGACAGTTCCTGTTTGTAATGAAATGTTTAATACACATGTTCGTTGGTTGGTTCGTTTGTTGTTGTTGTTGTTTGGTTGTTTCATTTTATTTATTCAGTTCATTTAGTTTGTACGCTGTACTCACTCCCTCTCTCTCTCGTTGTTCTTTCAGTCAACTGATGGTTTATTCTTTATTTTGCTTGAGTTGTTGAAAATTTTGTTGGCGTATTTATATTTATGTAAAAATAAATAAAAGATAAATAGAAAGATAGCTAGCCGAGGTTTCCTTAATGTCGTGTTCATTTGACTTTTTTACGTCTTGTTATTTAAATTGTAGATGATGCAAAAACAGAGTGGAGCTACAATAAATAATTATTTTTTAAATTTTTGCTTCATCACTAATAATATTTCACTAAATTAAAAAACTTCAACAGATTTTCAGTGCAGAAGCTCCACAATGCCGTTGATTATATTTATCACCGAATATCCTAGATTTATTTCTAATTTTCGAAAAAATGTTCCATAAAATTTAAGATATATTACAAAAATCTGAATTTACCACCAAAGTTCTCAAACCGGTTTTTGAATTATTCGAAAACTCGGGTTTTAAACCCGGTTTTTTTGTTTTATATAACCGAATATTTAAGAAGGACGAATTGTAAATTATTCAAGAATCTGGTTTTCTTGCCTCATAAACACTCCTATGTATGTTTCAGTCCAAGTTTAACAGCATCACGAAAAATTATAATGTGCAGATCTACTGCAATGCAGAAGCACCATAAAGCAAGCTATAGACGATGCGATGAGTTGTACAACCAATTCTAGGACACGTAGGTTGTACACGAGTTGTACGCGAATTGTAACGAATTGTGACCTAATTGTGTTAAAGTTGTGTGTCGGTTGTACGAAAGATCAAAAAGTTTTGATTTGTCAAGTTGTACCAACAAATCGCAATGTTTGTGTACCTGTCGCGTACGATTTTGGTAGTACATATTTGTATTTAGTATTGTTTTAACCAACTTGCAGTTAACATTGAATGTTAAGTATTATTTTCGGACGATGTCAATAATAGCATATGAGAGAAACGCCATCTTACTTTGAGAGATCTGGGTTGTTAAATGAAGTTGTACATGAAATCGTACTCACTCTAAATTGTATCGTTTGTGAAACAGCATTCAACTGATTCCTAGAATTGGTTGTCTATGGCTTGCTTAATGCCGTTGATTATATTTATCACCGAATATCGTAGATTTATTTCTAATTTTCGAAAACAAGTTTCATAAAATTTAAGATTTATTATAAAAATTTTAATTAGCAAACCGGTTTTTTAATTATTCGCAACCCGGTTTTTTCTTTTTCTTTTTTACACCCGAATATAGAAGGAAGACTTGTAAATTATTCGATAGTCTGATTTTCGTGCCTATGTATGTATGTTTCTTATCAGTCCAAGTTTAACAAACAGCATCACAAAAAAATATAATGTGCAGATCTACTGCATTGCAGAAGCACCGTAAAGCAAGCCATATACGTTGCGATGAGTTGTACAACCAATTCTAGGAATCGTAGTTTGTACGCGAATTATAACGTTTGTGACCTAATTGTGTTAAAGTTGTGTGTCGGTTGTACCAAAGATCAAAAAGTTTTGATTTGTCAAGTTGTACCAACAAATCGCAACGTTTGTGTGTATGTCGCGTACGATTTTAATGGTACTTAGTATTGTTTTAACCAACTTGCAGTCCATTATAACATATGTGAGAATGTTGAACGCCATCTTACTTTGAGAGCGCTGAGGTGTTAAATGAAATTGTACTTGAAATCGCACTCACTCTAAATTGTATCGTTTGTGGAACAGCATTCAACTAATTCCTAGAATTGGTTGTAAATACAACTTATCCTATCGTCTATGGATTGCTTAATTCCGATTTTTATACTAATCGTCGAATATCTTAGATTTATTTATAATTTTCTAAAAAAAAAAGTTCCATAAAGTTTTAGATTTATTACGAAAATTTAAATTTGCCACTAAAGTTAGTAAACCGGTTTTTGAACTATTCGAAAAACCGGATTTTAAAACCGGTTTTTTTTTGGTTTTTTTTACAACCGATTATTTAGGAAGGACAAGTTGAAAATTATTCTAGAATCTGGTTTTCTTGCCTCATATTGTTCGCTAAAATGTAATATTTGGCTTCTTTTTGGTTTGGGATTGTAGCAGCCAATAATCAGTATCCGTTTAATTTCATCACATCATATAATTTGGTAAAAACCACAGTAACATCTTTTACATAATTTTTTTTCTATACAAAACTACAAAACTAATGAATTTAAAAATAGCGACCTAAAAGAACCCTTTAACAATATGGACAATTTCTTAAAAATCAATGTTAAAAATTAATCCCACTTCAACTATAAGTAAAAGTATTTTATTCCAGTTTATTTCTTAATATAAAACAAATTAAGGCATCCCCTGCATTCAAGTCATTTAAACTGTATTCCATTTTTAGAGTTCCGTACACAAAGTGTAAAAACGTAACCCAATTGCTTTCGCTACAATGTCTGTCCGTCTATCTGTCTGTCCGTCTGTCAGCGCCTTTTATCTCTGGAACCGTAATAGGTAGACTCTTGAAATTTTCACAGATGATGTATAGCTGTTGCCGCTATAGTAGCAAATTCTAAAACTTATAGGGTGTTCCGATAGAGAGGTGTTATTTGCAGTTATGTCTTTATTTCTTGAGCTATAGGAGGCAACCACTTAAAATTTGCAGACAGTAATTAACTCTATGTTAGCTTTCTATTAAATTAAACTTTAAAATTAAAGGGTGTTCCGATAGTGACATGCTTTGCGTGTATATGGCCTAAGTTTTGAACAATAATAAGTAGACTCTTGAAGTTTTTACAAGAGGTTTATTACTATGGAAACTATAAGAAATAATAAAAATTAAAGGGTGATCCATCAGTGACATGTTTTTGACGTATATTACCTTATTTTTTGAACCGCAACAGGTAGGCCTGATATTTTTATAGAAAGTGTATTACCATGGCCGTTATAACAGCAATTCCTAAAATTAAAAGGGTGTTCCAATAGCGATGCAATTTTTGCGAATATGACTGATTTAAAAAAAAGGGTGCCCCATAAGACATGAAAAATTTAACAACTTGAGTTTTTAAAGGCGTACTAGACATAGTACGGAACCCTACTAACTCGCACTTGACTAATTTATTAAAATATTATTACCAAAGCAGAACTAAGACGGAATTTGGACAATGATTTTAAAACATTTCTTTTTCTATTCAATTTATAATACGATTAATTGAAATCTTGTGATTACAAATTGATACAAAGTCGGCATCTATGCGAACCAGCAATTACTTTCTTTGTTTAAAAATAATTTTATCAGTTCCCAGCTTTAAAATTTTCAGAGTATTTTTAATTAAATTGTTTTATGATACAAAATAACTTCCGTGTATTTTGTTCGACATTTTTACTTCTGCATTAAATTTATTCGAGATGGTATGATTAGCGAACCAACACGAATAAAGGATTTGACAACTAAGTTTTTTAAAGAAAATAATATAAATAAATACTTGTAAAATTAAATACTGTTGACCGCTACAGTGTCACCAATATTTATTTAAACACAAATTATGGAATCGACCAAAGCAAGTACTTGTACATTGTTCAACCTGACAATGAATTGTGTACAAGAAATACAAATTTACAAATAGCTTTGCGAACTGATATTTATTGTTGTTAGGGTTCCGTACCCAAAACATAAAAATATAATCGCTCTAATGTTTGTAACGCTGTATCTCTTAAACCGTAATAAGTAAAAACTTTAAATGCTTACTGAAAAGGAATTATTATCGACCATAGCAATTATAGTCAGTCATATGGTGTACGAATGTCAAAAAAATAATGAAAATGTTCAAAATTTAATCAATTAAATTAAAGGAGAGAAAATTAAAAAAAAACGCGATTTAAGAATCATCAGAATTGTAAAAATTTTTATTGCAGACAAATGAGTTGCATACATTTAGGATGAACATAAAAGAAATTGTGCGGTTTTTAAAAAAAATGAAAAACTGCAATCAATGATGCAGGCAACAAAAAACTCAAAAAATAATAACGTTAATTTCAATGATTAAAATGTTACTACAGCAGGTAGTAACAATGTAAGCATAAGAAAAAAATGGAATAGAAACTCAACAAAAGAATAAAATATTTATTAGCACAAAAATTCTGGTGTATACGAATACCAAGTGTTGTGTATTCTGCATATGAGACCGCGCACAGAAAAAGGGACCTAAGCCACAAAAGCACCAATAGCATTTCAAGATTTTAGATAGTCTCCAACTCCTAAACTAGTGTATTGGCCCGGCCAGCCATAGCGACCATAGTACACCATACGAGCATAGTTGCAACAAATGGCAAAAATAATTAAATCTTTGAAATCTAATCAATTAAATTAAAGTTAAAAAACTAAAAAGTTCGCTTTAAGAATCATGTTGTTGAATTTTTATTTCAGGCAAAGAAGTTGCATACATTTAGGATGAATATAAAAGACGACTAACATATGTATGTCATAAGACTAAGGGTGCGAACAGAGTGGCCGCTTGTTGCCGAGCTGAGCCGACAGACGCTTATTGCGAGAACCAAAGCGAGAAAACTGGTACTATACAAATTAGTATGAATAAGCGCGAACAGATCATAGTGGGCGCTGAGCTGGTCAGAACGCAAAGCTGATTGAATGCGTGAAAACAGTACATAAAACACAAATAATAGATAAAATATCAGCGCTAATTCTCGCATCCACTATGTACACTCAAACTTGTTTCTCGTAAGAACAAGTTCTCGCAATAAGCGTCAGTCGGCTCGGCTCGGCTCGCCAACAAGCGGCTACTCTGTTCGCACCCTAAGGAACCCCATAGCATCCACAAATTTAATACATATTTGTCTACCTGTGATCCTAGACTTAATTCTAGCCAGTGCTGGACATTCACACACAATGTGCGATACAATCTTAGTATCTTCCAGGCGCAGTCTACAAATATCGTCTTCTTCGGTTTCCATCCACACTGGGGGCTATTTCCTCAGATTTGTTTTTAAAGATTAACGCGTCCACTTCGTCTGGCCCATATAAACCTGAATTCCATCAGATACTAATCTCTCTCAAATTCCTGTCAGGCTTCCTTATTCATCCTATATGGGGTCACCAGTCCCCAGGGCTAGCAGGAGCCTGAAACTGGAATAAAAAACATTCGACGTCTTACTAGTGTTCAACACAACTGGTATCACGGGAATCGTTAGCCCGCAAAAACTGTGCGATTGGTTATTGGTGAGGCTCTTCGGAGAGTAACGTGGTGATTGTGGTTCGGACCTAAATAGCAGGAGGAGCAATTTAGGATGTGCTGTTGCACTACTTCACCAATAGCGTGTCAAAAGTTTTGATAGTCTCCAACTCCTAAACAAAAGGTATGAACATTGGACATGCCAGTCATTTTCTGAAATTGTCGCTATGCGTAACAATGGTCTTGTTTTCACATGGTGATAAGACCACCGTTAGGCACTGACGTTAGTAAGTATTTAACACATGAATAAAAGGTATAAAAATGACTCAATAGTCTATTTTCTGTAGAGAATTTTCGAGTTTTTGTTAAAAAGAACTAGAAATTATATTAAAAACAAAAAAATAACTAAATGTGCTTTGCAGTGGCTAGGAATTGAACTCAGGTCACAATAAAAATTCCTTGTTTGAGTAGAGATGTTTAGTTTATAATTAAACTTTTTGATAATTCGTGGAAGAAAATTAGTTTTTTTTAGAAAGTTTTGATTTTTTGGCGATAATTTTTTGAATTATAGATTCTTCTTAGTGTGAATTTTCGAATTTTTGATCGAATTTTGGTGAGAATGTGATATTTTAGTGATATTTGGATTGTTAAATAAAATTCCGAATTCAAAACAAAAACAACAACAAAATGTGAAATATATAAGAAAAGAGGCGCTCGATTGGTAGGCGTTGAATAGATCTGAATAATTTTCGAAATCGTATCCGTTAAGATTGGATACTGGAAATTTCCCTAAGGTACCAGCAGAAAACGACTTTTCAACTTAAACACGGTCAAACGGACAGACGAAAATCGCTAAATCGACTCTCCTATCTAGAAGAAATAAATATTGTTTTCAAAATTCCACCTGTGGCGAGGTGAAGAGTATGAAAAATCTTTATAAATAACTCTGACGAACATTTAACTCCATTTAATATAAGTTCCTCTGTAGAAATGTATTAAAAAGTGGCGTTCAAAATTCCCATAATTTTATTTGTTGAACTAATTAGAGATTCATGGCACACGGTTGAAAACTTTTAAATTTACGTACGAGTATATTACAAGACAAAACTTTTAAACCCAACCTTTCTTATGACGTCCACATAATAATCCCCACGAAACTTTTTGTGCCACACAAACAAACACTTCTGGATTTTCTATGGAATGAAAGGTGAAATTCAAAATCTTAGCAAGAATCCAACCAATATTGTTTATAAATAAATATGTATGTTTGAGGCAAATCGTCCAACAACCGCAATTGACAATCACAGTCACATGCACGCACTCTTATGTGTACATTTGTGTTTGTTGTGTGACAGTAGACGATGACAGTTAATGATTAAACGTTAACAGAATATCATCATCATACATTCAACCATTCAACCATGCATCCATCCATATACATATTAAACAATGAGTACAAAGTCAAATACCTCTTTGATTAGGAAGAAATGTTACGAGTATTGAGAAGGTGCAATATCTTGTATGCAAACAAGCTTTGAAAGGGGGACGACGTGGGCTGTTTACAACAAAAACAATAACAGCAGCATGTACATTATTCGATTGGTCATAAGAATTGAGACGACACGGATGGACAAACGTTCAAACGGACATTGCACCTACACTTGTTTCTTTCTTTCTTTCTTCATTTATTTATTTATTATCACATAATATTTACCTGCATACAAGGTACAATCGTGTACTTTCATTAGGGATTGGCTTTTCTTGGGTTGGTTGCTTTGGCCCAACTTAATTCAAAGTTGAAATAAAACAAATGGATTTTGTAACCGCAGAAATTTCATTTGAAAACCTTTTAGAACAAATAATTATTCTGTAAGCAGTACGCAGGCGCATTTGCTTTAGTTAGTCAGTACAGATACACATACACTCATATCAATACATAAACATCGTGTATAAATAAATGTTTATAGGGAACATGCACGTGAAGGAATTAAATGAACATTTTATTAATATTGCTGCTGCTGTTGTTATTGCTGTTGTTTTTTCATTGTTGTCATTGTTGATTGCATTTGTGTTGTTAGATTTGCCGATCATAATTTGTATTCACATGTTGTTGTGTTTTGTACAATGCAAATGAACACATTTTAACAAACTATTTACGATCATTTCACTTGATATAATACAAAATATACACACTCACTTACGTATGCATTTGTACATATGTATTTACGTTTGTTCTTTTATTTAAGTAATAGCTGTGCCCACACATGTTGTGTGCTTCCTAACAAAATTTTCTTCGATTTTGCTTCGAAAGTAATTCACACCAAATTTTAAGACTCTTAAGTGTTTACTTTATATAAAATTCTAAAATTGAAAAATATTATAAACAGCGCCATCTGTTGCGCAAAGTTGCTTAATACCTACTGCTTTCAAAAACAAAAGATACCTTACAGTATGTAGTACCTTTAAATCGGTAAAAAAAAATCAGCATACTTTTGCTACTTTCTCTCAACTTTCTCTTGGAAATAAGATATCCTATATTGGAATCAGGATACTAAGGTACCTTCTCACAAAATTTTGTTAAAATCCATTCAGTAGATTTTACGTGATGCGAACACAAACAAAAAGACAGACAGACAGGCAGGCAGGCAGGAAATGAGTTACTGCTTTACTATATGTATAGATAAAAATCATACATATTTCCTAACGCACACTGAGGCTTATGTGATTAGGTTTACTTTTGTAAACCTAACTTTTTTGTAAAAAGTTATCGAAAAGTTTTTATAAAAATTTTATCGAATGCGTTTTGTTTTATCGAATTTTTTTTGAAGTTTTATCGAAAATTTTCTGAAAAAGTTTCTTTCGGTTTTTACTTTTATGATTTTTAACTTCATTATTGCAAATATAATATAAAGTTATAGATTTCTTTTTAGAAAAATTTTTATTTTATTTATGTAAAAATTTTATTGAAAATTTTTTGTAAACATTTTATCGAAATTTTTTATAATAATTTTATCGAAAATATTGTGTAATAATTTTATTGAAAATTTTTTGTAAAATATTATAGAAAATTTTTTGTAAAAATTTTATCGAAAGCGTTTTGTAAAAAGTTTTCGAAAATTTTTGTAAAAATTTTTTTTTAAGTTTTATCGAAAATTTTCTCTAAAAGTTTCATCGAAAATGTTTTGTAAAAATTTTATCCAAAATTTTCTGTAAATTTTTTTTCAAAAATTTTTTTAAAAAATTTTATCAATAATTTTTTAAAAAATATTATCAAAATTTTTTTTAAAAAATTTTATCGAAATTTTTTTGTAAAAATATTATCGATATTTTTTTGTAAAAATATTATCGATATTTTTTTGTAAATATTTTATTGTTATTTTATTTGTTAAACAATTTTATCGAAAATTTTTGGTTAAAATTTTATCAGGCAGTTAATGCCTGTATTAACTGTGGTACTTCCTTTGGAAAGGGATAGTAGTAGATAAGACAAATGGTTAATGTGATAGTAAAGCTTCGATTCTGGCAACACTGCAATTGCAAGTTATGATTATTTTTAGAACAGTATTGCAGCGTCTCTGGTGTTATTTAGGCGAATTAGTTTGAAGCTAACATAGCCAATTTATAATTATTTTACTTCGCCGGCGATTTAGTGCTATGTGGTAATACCAGCGAAGGAGAGCGCTGTGATATGCATTATTATAAAGAAAAATTAATACATATCAGAAAAATTGATGTTGCCATGGCTGAGTATTGAGTCCTGGAATAAATATTGCACAAAATTGGGTTAGCTGGCGATCGATTGTTATTGGCGGCCTGTGCTCCTATGAAAGGAAGAGGATCTCATAAACTTATATAAAGTACATGAAAAGTGAATCATAAAAAATATTAAATAAATTATGAACGTAATCATGTGAATGGCAGTGTATGCTGTATGTAGAAGCATATGAAAATTTACATTACATGCACTGGCTGCGATTACGTACGTAATAGTACAACTCGTAGAATATATGTAATGTAGTCGCAGTAGATTTTCGAAATGATGAAAATGCTAAAGAATTAATTTAACCGCTACATAAAATAAAAGCAGAAAGAAATGAAAGAACAAAAATAAAATATGTTTATGCTGGAATACAACCTACACATACGTACTTGAACTGAACGTTTATACATAAAAATGTAATTGTAGTAGGGCCGTTCGATTTAAATTAATATTACAATTTAACACACTTACAAAACAATGAATTTTAAGTATAATAAAATAAATAAATTGCTCTGCGCATAAGACTTTAAACTGTTTTCTCAAAAATCAAAACTGTGGGCTTATCATGGTCATGGAGTTCAATTATATTGTATCGTATTAATTGATGCATGCCTATTGCTAAAAAGAGGGGTATAAAAACCTTCTAGGAAGCCTCTTTACTCCTTCTTTTGGAGGCTCAAGGCCTCCTTCGCATTGAGCTAAGTGCTTGTTTTGGCTGGCAGCTATACTTACAACAGTTCGTATTGTCCCCCATCTAAATTTTTTATTATAATCAATACCTTCTCTTTGAGTAAATCCCCTGATTGCAAGCCTTGCTGTAAATTTAGCAATGCTACCATCTTATTTCATCTTTAATTTATGTATATGTATGCCCACTTTGAAGGAAGTGTCTTGGCGCCTATTGGTGAATTAATCATATTCATATTATTTTCTTGAAGTGACTTATGGATGGCAATCGAACTTTAGTTGCGTTGTCAAAATGCAACGCAACTGGGGATAAAAAATGGTGTTATGTAAGGCAACTTTCTTCAGTTGCCATAAAGTTTTAGATAATGCTATTTTGACAGTCTAGCAACTGGAAATAAATGTAAACAATAAAATAGTTTTTAATAAATAACAAACAAAATACAAAAAATTATTATTTCATGCCTACAGTTTTGTCCATTGGATTCTTTTTAAATTAATATCCAAACTCTTTAAAAATGTGACTAAACAAACTCGTAAATTTTATCAAAAGTTGAAGAGCTGGGACCAGGTGCTCTATAAAAATACAGAATATTATTCGTATCATCGTTATTCCTTCTTTGCTTTGGAGAAGCTATGTTTTGGAATTAAATAAACTTACTTTTCAATTTTAGAGCATTTTTTACTTAATAAACTGTGAAAAAAAATCAACAGCTACCACACATTTATGGTCGCCATTTTTGCAACTGAAAATTAACAAATTTTAGTTGCCAGTTGCCATATGTAATACAATTTCAACAACGCAACTGAAGTTGGGTTGCCAGTTGCCATCCGTAATCGACCTATTTATTTCTGATTTCATGGCTTCTTTCCATTGTAAGTTTTGTTTACTATTAATTGCTTTATTATATGTTCGGGGAGTAACTATTCCATTAACAAAGCCTTCAGAAAACGTACCATAGTCTCCATATTTTGAATTTGATATTAGTGTTCGTTTTGAAATTGGTTCAAAATCTGCGTCTGATTCATATGCTGCCTTTCTAGCTTATTGTTTTACTTCAATTTTTGAACCGTTTGTACATTAAAGGTTGTCCCCTAGGTGATATTGTTTTACTTATATGGCCATATCTTTGGAACCGTTTCTTTTTATTACTGTGTCAGTAATAATAAGTATAAAAAAATAAAGGGTGTCCTCATATCTGATATAATTTGTCGTATATGGCTTTATATGCTGAACCGTTATGGATAGACATTTGAATGTACAGAACGTATAAAACTATGTCCGTTAGAGCAACAAGTATAAAAGTATTTGATTTGGGTACTAGTTCTTACAGATTACTTCCTTTTAAATTTTTAGAATTGATGCACATATATTTGTTTTGTTTTGCAAGAATTATCTTCAGAAATTTCATCATTTATTTCAATTAGTGTTTCAATATTTTGAACAATATTATCGCTTTAGTTGTTTAAAAAACGATGATCAAATTTTATTAATAATTAATCAGGATCATACTTTCTTCGCAGCTTTGTATTTTTTCATTGAATTTGACCTCTCTCGATATTATTAAACTTCTAGTTCCTTCAACATAAACTTCCGATAACTTTCATCTTTATTTTGGGTCCATTTTCTTCCCATTTTGACTTAATATGTGAGCAAAGCATTCGCATCCATTAACTCTGAGACGTTTTATTCTTGGTTGTTTTTTTTTTTTAAAGAGAAGTACCACTCAGGCAGAAATGCCTACATTAACTGTGGTACTTCCTTTGGAAAGGGATAGTAGTAGATAAGACAGATGGTTAGTGATAGTAAAGCTTCGATTCTGGCAACACTGCAATTGCACGTTATGATTATTTTTAGAACAGTATTGCAGCGCCTCTGGTGTTATTTATTAGTTCGAAGCTAGCATAGCCAATTTATAATTATTTTACTTCGCCGGCGATTTAGTGCTATGTGGTAATACCGGCGAAGGAGGGCGCTGTGATATGCATTATTATAAAGAAAAATTAATACATATTACAAAAATTGATGTTGCCACGGCTGAGATTTGAAGTCGTGACCAATGCTTAGTAGTCAACGTGCTAACCACTTAAGCTACAGCACCCTTTGCCCAGCCAAAGCTTAGAACGACTTTTGCCATCAATAGAAGACTTCGCGGTACGACTTAAAATATAAATAGATGTTCTTGCCAATTTTGCCCAAATAGCATGGGATAATTCTACATCTTTGTTTCTCTTTCACTTGCGCCATTTTGTTGTGTTGCATATTGTTACTGCACCATAGCATTATTGCGACATGGAGTTAGTAATCTTAACCAAGATCTTCTTAGAATACATGAGAGGGCTACTACAAATGGACTGCGTCTCAATCCTCAATCAATCAAAATTCCTAATTATAAGTAACAAAAGGACGCAAATAGTTGAAGACAAAAATAGTTGGTGGAAAAAAATTTGGATTATAAACTCGACTAAAAATCTGCGTGTCCTTTTTAATCGCAATCCTACCTAGTCATTACATATGGTATGCTCAGGAGTTTATTGCACAGTCAGCATTTTACACCACCAAAGATAAGAATGACAATAGCTACTAGATCATACCTTCGGAGCAATAAAAAAAGGTTTGGTATTAACCTTTTTTATTGTTCTGAAGTCTTCGCCCGTTGCAATATTAATGATAAACGAAAGCTAAATACTAGGTTTAACAATACTACGCGTTACGTGTTTGGTATATCGAGATTTTCAAGCGTCTCAAGATACTTAATACGTATCCTAGGTATATCTATGGATGACTTTCTGAAATTTAAGAATCTACTCTTTCTACAAACAATAATTACTACAAAGTAACCCAAATACCTATGTATATATCAAGTTAACATTCACCTCTATCGCGAATAACAAGTGGAATTTTTGTTCCCATGAAATGTTTATTCCCCTCGAGGTGAAAAATGCTTTCGTGAAACTCCCGTGAAATTTTTGTTCCCTTCATTGAACAGCTGTTCAAAATAAAGTAAAGCTATCAATGTACATTGGATGTAAATAATAAGAATAAGCTGATAAATTTTTTAGGTAATTTAAATTTCAATAATAAAAATATAATAAATTAATCTTATATTTATTATATTTATTTGAACTATTTTTAAATGAATTAATTAATTATTTAGGCTTAAGTGCTTAATTATAAAGAGATAAAGAAAAATTAGACACCAGCAGAATGGAATGCATTTTCTAGACAGCTACGTCCGTCATCAGCACTCTTCGTATCTATCTACAAGGTAGTTTCAATTGTTATTAATTTTCTATTTAAACAAATTTCTCATAAATAACATTTGGCATCGCTTTATATTCTTATCTTAAAATAATTTATTGATAAATTAGTCAAGTGCGAGTTAGACTCACACACTTAGGGTTCCGTACTATGTTTAGTATAACTTTAAAAATTCAAGTTGTTAATTTTTTCATGCCTTATGAGTCACCCTTTTATTTTAAAATTAAAGTCATAATTGCATCACTGCAATTTTTGTTATAGCGGCCATGGTAATATAGTACATATAGAAATATACATGAGCTTACCTATTGCGGTTCAAAAAATAAGGTAATATACGTGAGAAACATGTCACTGATGGAACACCCTTTAGATATTAGTAATTGTTACAGCGGCCGAAGTACAACATCTACTGTAAACATTTAAAGAGTCTATCTATTACGGTTCAAAAAATAAGGCTATTTACGTACAAATCATGTCTCTGTCGGAACACCCTTAAATTTTGTTATTTGCTATGGCGGCCATGGCAATTCTCTTTCTATGAATATATCAAGAGTCTACCTATTACTATTACAAAAATAAGTTACTATACGTGAAAAACATGTCACTGTTAGAACACCCTTTAATTTTTAGTAATTGTCATAACGGCCATGGCATCACATCTTCTATACAAACTGAAAGAGTCTACTTATTACGGTTCAAAAAATATGTCGTTATATGTACATGCAAAACACGTCACTATCGACAAAACCCTTTAAATTTTTATTGTTTTTATAGGGGTCATAGTAATACACCATTTGTAAAAATTTCAAGACTATATCTATTATGGTTAAAAAATTAGTCAATGTGCATGTAAATTACGTCACTGTCGGCACACCCTTTAATTTTTACTATTTGTTATAGTTGCCATAGTAATACTCATCCTGTAAAAACTTCAAGATTCTACCTATTATCGTTCAAAACCTAATCCATATACACATACAAATCACGTCACTAACGGAACACCCGTTAATTTTTAGGTTTAATATGTAATATGTATACTTGCTTATAACGCGAACATAGTTTAAGTCACTGCAAATTTTATGTGGTTGCTTCCTATAGCTCAAGAAATAAAGATATACAGGCAAATAACACGTCACTTTCGGAAGTTCTAGTATTTGTTGCTATAGTGACCAGAGTTATACGCCTTCTGTGAAAATTTCAAGAGTCTACCTAGTATGATTCAAAACTTAGGCCTTATACATGCAAATCACACCACTATCGGAACACCCTTTAATTTTTAGGTTTTTTTTTAGACTTGTTTATAAAGCGAACTAAGTTTTAATTACTGTTTGTAAATTTTCAGTTCAAGATATAAACACATATTCGTGAATAACACCTCTATATCGGAACACCCTATAAGTTTTAATTTGTTTTGCTATAGCGGCTACAGCTATACACCTTCTGTGAAAATTTCAAGAGTCTACCTATTATGGATCAAAACTTAGACATGCAAATCACACCACTATCGGAATACCCTTTAAGTTTTAGTTTTGTTTTTTGATGGTTGTTTATATAGTGAACTAAGTTTTAATTACTGTTTGTAAATTTCAAGTGTATCCCACCTACAGTTCACGAAATATGCACATATTCGTGAATAACACCTCTCTATTGCAACACCCTATAAGTTTTAGTATTTGTTGCTATAGCGGCAACAGCTATACATCATCTGTGAAAATTTCAAGAGTCTACCTGTTATGGTTCCAGAGATAAAAGGCGCTGACAGACGGACAGACATTGTAGCGAAAACAATAGGGTTACGTTTTTACACTTTGTGTACGGAACCCTAAAAACCAAAGATTACTGAAATGTTTACATAATGAACAAGCAAAAATTAAGTGAGAAATACAAAGTGAAAAGTGAAACATATTCGGGAGAAAACGTTATTCACTATAAGGGCAATTTTTTTTTTGACGTGAAAAATTTTTGGTTTTTCTTTTTGATATAATTTGTAAGTTAACACTATAAATAAACAATTTAGTAAAAACAAATTATTAAAAATAAAAAAGAAACAAAATTTTCTATTATAAACGTCAAAACCAAAACTTGCTTCACTATGTCAAAACATTTTCGTGACAGACTGTACATATGTAAATAGTTGAACGAAAAATTAAACAATCTTTTATTTAGTTCCAAAATTAAAAAATAACATTTCACAACAATGTTAACAGAACATAACACAAATTATTAAATTCAACAGTTTTGACTTAAACTGGGTTTTTGTTAAAGAAAATAGGAAATCCGCAATGGCAACAAAGTTATCTTAATGTCAAAAAAAAATATTTTTTTTTTCAAATGTTTTTTTTTCCAATCCTTTCCACCTCATTTTTGTTTTATAAGACCATGCCGCCCGCCAATAATGCCAAGAAAACAAATTTATGACATGAAAGTATGAAAATTAAAAGAAATTACCCGGATTTAGAAAGAAAGAAGAAAAAAAGCAAAACTGGTTAAAAAATTCTTTGCATAAATTACTTTTTTTTTGTGTGTAATTTGTTTTTATATTTGTTCAAGAATTTTTCCTCTCATAAAAATTATTTAAGCGCGAGGCATGTCATGTGCATAACAAACACAAGAACAGAACAGAAGCAATTCTTCAGCAACTTTAAAAATTTACTGTTTAAATATTCAGTTTCAAAAAATGCAACGTGTGCATGAGACATTATTAATCGTATTTATTCGTCTTCAAATTTACAAATTGTTAGAAATAATTTTATATTCCATTAGCTATAATGCACAGTGGAAAATAAAATGATTTGATTAGAGACAATAATTTTCAATTGATTTATTAGGCGGACTTTAAAGCATTTTTACGTTAAAGGTGTAACAAAAATGTGCTGCCCTAAAGGGTTCAGTAAATTTTACGGTTTGTAACAATTAAAAAATCTTCTTTTTAGTTTTAAAATATATGTATGCGCATTCATTTGTATGTATAATTCGACTTAGCACACTTTGCAGTCAGTGCATTTAAATACTTTTTTCAATGTAGAAGTTTTTTTTAATGATTTTTGAAGATACATGATGGCATGTCTTATTCGATTATGGTTACACCTTAGCTGAATTATTAATTAGAGAATTAAAGACTTGTCCGTTTATTGAGGAAATATTATTAAGAATATAACAGGATGTTAAAAATACATTGGAATGCATGAGAATATTTTTAAGAAATAATTTTAGATTTAAAAAAATTTTTAAATTGTGCAATATTTACAGAATGGTAATTTACCACATTAAAAGATATTTTAACAAAACTGCAATCGCAACATAAAGAAATAATAATCAATAATTTCTTGTAATTTTGCCTTTTTCGTATTGAAAAAAGAAAAACTAAAATAAATTGGCCAAGTTCGAGAGGGACTCCCCCACAGTACAATAGTCCTGATCTCACAATCTTGTGCAAATGGTGTTGCATCGTAGCGTCTACTGCGAGGCTACAAGAATTCCACATAATTCTGAATAATTCCGAGACTTCTTGTCTTCATAGTGCACTAGCTTTCAATGCAATACCGCCCCCATTAACTGCACTACCGTCTTAGATCTAACTTTTGAAGCCAAAATTCCAATAGAAAATATTTTTTTATTGGAATTTTTTTTAATATATTTTTACAATATAATTACAAATTATATTTTAATTTGCCGATCATAATAACGCAGAGCTTCAGTCTTTGTAGTCAAACACCCAGAATCTTTGGTGGGAATCGAATTCACAACCCCTCCAGACAAGTACACTATCAACTAGCCTACCAGGGCACACCAATAGGAAATAATTCCTCTCTTTATCATTTAACTTAATTGAAGTTCTTGCTTCGTCCAAAACAATTGTTGTGTTAGGTATTGGAGTAAGCAAGAACTTGGTACTCAGTTTGATCTCAGATAGAAACTTGGCTATATAACTACAGTGGAAGCGCCAGAGATAAATTTACATCCTGGCGCTCTATTAGTTTTTAAATTTTTCTGGTTGCTTAAGGCCAGGATTCACAATCGTACAATTCAATTACAAAAAATCTGACAGAATACCGTCCTACTTAAAAAATCTGTTAAAAATGGCGTGGTAGGTGACATTCTGTTATACAAAACTAGATTTTGCAACTCTGATCGCCTGAAAAAAATATTTTATATTTATTTCAAAAGATATCAAATCATACAGTCCTGTCAAAAACTCTGTTACACACAGCTGATTATGAAAGTAAATCATGGCTACAGTGCAGGTAAAAATAGGGTGAATCAATTTGTACAGACGAGATACATACAGCAAATTTATGCACAAAGAAAATAAATTTAAATTTATTTCGGCTTTAATGATTCTTTTTTGCCTTTTTTGTTAAATAAATGTTAGACAGCGACAGGTAGATCGAAAGGAGTGCTTACAATTCACGGGGGATCAATAACCCCCTGCCGTTGCGAGGGTCGATTTTGTGTTTATTTTTAAGTTGGTAAGGTTTTTCTGGGTTTGTAGAAAGCAAAATATATAGAGGTAGCCAATAGACTCACAGAGTGCCCACTGGTAACTAGGAGCAGTCAATAGTCATTGGGAATCAATATGAGGATATATGTATTTTTAAAAAATTTTTGTTTTAGTCTGGCTATTCTAATGCAATATAAATTGCACGTAGTTCCTAATTTTTATAAAAAAAATGTATAAAAAATTTTCCAAAAATTTTTACAAATAAATTTAAAAAAATTATCAAAAAAAATTAAAAAAAAAATTTACAGAAAATTTTAAAAACAATGTTTACATAAATTTTCCAAAATATTTTGACAAAAAAACTAAAAACAAAATTTTACAAAAAAATATTTTGACAAAAGTCTAAAAATAAAATTTTACAAAAAATTATTAAAAAAATTTACAAAAAAACTAAAAAAAAATTACAAAAAATTATTAAAAGTATTTACACAAAAACAAGGTATATTTATTTTACTAGGTAGTGGCGTATCTACAACAAATACAACAATACAAGAACAACATGGCATTTTGTTATTGCTTTGTAGTTCGAAATGTCAGAAAACATAGAAGAAAATTGAGAAGGCCTGTATGTGTTTTATTGCTTTCTCACTTCTGCACCATACAATTTCTAACAACATACAACTTTTGACATGTCGAACTACTAAATCAGCTGGGCGGACGACACTACCTAGTAAGATAAATATACCTTGCACAAAAATTTTCAAAAAAAAACTTTAATATAAATTTTTTCATAACATGTTTACATGTTGAAAATAATAAGAGTAAAAGCCGAAAATATATTGTTGTGAAATTGTGTAACATAATATCTAACATTATTATGGTGAAGGGTATTTAAGATCCGGCATGGCCGAATATAGCACTCTTTCTTGTTTTTTTTTTAATTTTCGATTTTTAAAACAATAATTTGGAAAAATAAGGCAAAAGAGGCAATTGCGTTTTTATTCACATGTCCGCCGATTCAGCTGATTAACAAAAACAACATTATAAAAACTATAATTGACAGATCGGTTTATTATAACAGCAACATATATTCATAACAAGAATTTATCAGCTCTTTCTTCAGTCCATGTTGCTAACTAGAATGTCGGTTTGCCTTGGCATTTTTTTAACAGGAAGTATATGCATAATACTATGTCTTCTGACTTGTCTTTAAATCAACTGTGAAATTTTATTATGTTCGAATATTATTTTTTTCCGAAAATTCAACCATTAACACTAAAATATTGATTTTGACGTTTTAATTTGCATTTTCTTCTCGCCACATTAGTATTAAAAATATTAAACCATATATTTGATTGTAGTGTTTAAGGCACATTGTACATGTAGCCTCACTAGGAAGGGGAAATAGTAAGGCGAACATTTAGGATTTTTTTTTTATATGGAGTTTGACAGTTAGGGGAAGAATTTAAATTTAATTTCAAAATTTATATTACAGATTTTTCAAAATTGCTCTTTAATATTTCCCCTCCGTAGTGAGCCTGCCTTATAAATGTGCTTTGAAACAGGGATCGCAAATAATGATTATCTATCATATTTTAAAAGAAAAAAATCATGTTAGGGATATGCTACATGTACAAGGAGTACACCATTGCAATCGTCTTTAAGGGGACTGTCCGTTCCGCCAATGATTTTTATTTTTTAAGTTTTATTGAAAAAAATCAAAAATAAAAATTATTTTTCTAGATCTATTTATTCCTCAGACATCAATGATTACTGGTTGAGTTTTATTTTTCGCTTGGAAAATAAAAATTATTCTCCGAGTTTTATTTTCTGCTCAGAGAATAAAAATTATTGTCTGAGTTTTATTCTTTGCTCGCCATTTAATGATTGATGTTTAAATTTTATTTTCTGATTGAAGAATAAAAATTACTCTCTAAGTTTTATTTTCCGATTGAAGAATAAAAAATAATCTTTGAGTTTTATTTTCTGATTGAAGAATAAAAATTACTTTCTGAGTTTTATATTTCACTTAGAAAATAAGGATTATTTTCCAGGTTTTATATTTCGCTTAGAAAATAAAAATTATTTCTTGATTTTTATTTTTTACTTAAAAATAAAAATTATTTCTTTTGTTAATTTGGACATATGTAAGTATATAAATAGTACTCTCAGTACTCAAACAATAATTTTTATTCTCTGAGCAGAAAATAAAACTCGGAGAATAAGTTTTATTCCTAAAGCAGAAAATAAAACTTAATACATAATCGTTATGTTCTAAACATTAAATAAAGCTCAGAGAATAATTTTTATTCTTTGAGTAGAAAATAAAAATCAAGAAATAATCATTAAAACCCAATTTTTAAAATAACTCATAATCATTACAATCTCTGCTTTGAAAGCATTGAAATAGCTCAACTCTATATAACAAAAATTATAAACAATTTTTTATATGTATGTATATGGAACCGAAATGAAGCAAAAATTTCTGAATTCGCCATGATATCATCTAGTATTAATTTGCATTAAATATAGTAAAGGATGAAAATAAATAAATATATTAAACTAAAATTCATTCTTATACAAGTAAAAAGAAAATTTGTATTTTAATATTTTGACAATTTTGTTTAGAAGTTAGCAAATGGTTAGCAGCTCGCTGGCAGAAGCTTAGCAAGTATTTTATGACTAGACCGATACTAACTGCATGCAAATATTTTATTATGGCTAAACTGTGTACTGGGGTACTCGAAAATCCATTACAAAGCCAAAACAAAGGTAATCGTTTTCAGGATTCCTACCAATAAAGATGCAGATTCAACCGAAACAAATTAAATTAGATTTTTTATGAAAACATTTGCAAATCTTAAAAATACTGTTTAAAGAAATGAAATGAAATAATAAAGTTTATAAAAATTTTAAAAATTTATTGCCACTTGTATAAAAATAACTTTAACAATTTTTCACATATAAAATATTAAAATACCCCTTCCTTTGCAAAGCAAAAACAAAACAAAAAACAAGGTAATATACAAAAAATTAAATAAAAAGCAAATAAAATTGATAAAATTATAAAAAAAAATTAAAAAAGAATATAACACAACATTTACAACTTGGCGCGTATGGCCTCAATACGAGAAGCAGATGAGCGTTGCAAATCCATCAACTTCATAGCAAGACCCATGTTACCCTGAATCTTTATTTTACCTTGGAAAAAAGCTTTTTGTGGCGGAAGTTTGCCCAACATGAGATCGGTGACATCTTCGTCGCTGATTATAAAAGTCACATCGCATTTTTCCTTACCGTTTAATGTGATTTTACCTTTGCCTTCTTTGGCGTTAATAGTCCAGAATGCAGTTTCTCCACTCGGGCCATTCGTAACTTTAAAACCATAAATAGCACGAACTTTCTCAATGAGTTTATCTTCATCCTCTTGCATCGCTTGTTCAAGAAGTTTCAATAGTGGGGCCACTTTAAAACCATCAGCATTGGTGGCCAAAGTTAAATTGTATTTAATACCAGCGGCAGCAGGAAATCCTAAACGGTACAAGGCAACAACTACAGCACCGCCCAAACCCAGATTATGTTGTAGAGCCAATTTGACATCTTTAACCTGACGTTTCTCAGCTAAACCACGCAATTGCCAGCACAATTCAGCGCACTGAGCCAAACCAGTAGCACCCAACGGATGACCTTTAGAGATTAGACCTCCACTGGGATTGATTACGTATTTACCACCGTATGTATTGTCACCACGATCAATTAGCTCAGCGGCCCCACCTTCAGGACAGAGACCCAAACCTTCGTACGTAATCAACTCATTGGCAGAAAAACAATCGTGCAATTCTACAACTTGAACATCGGTTGGTTTATAGCCAGATTTGGCAAAAAGGCGAGAAGCAGCCAATTTGGTCATGTCATAACCAGCGATTTTCATTAAAGACTTATCTTTAAAAGTTGATTCCGGATCGGTAGCCATTTCCATACCAACAATTTCAACTGCTTGTGCTTCTAGTCCATGTCTGCGTACGAAAGCTTCAGATGCTAAAACGGCTGCACCGGAACCATCGGAAGTGGGACAACATTGTAGTTTAGTAAGAACACCCTCAACAACAGTTGGGGATTTCATAATTTGCTCCAAAGTGTATTCATCTCGGAATTGTGAATAGCTATTGATGTTGTGTTGTTATTGGCGAGAAAAAAAAAACAAAAAATAGAAATGTTTCATTTGTTGCGCACTATTGGCGGAGTTAAAAAATTAATGCTTGAATGGTGAAATGTTTGTTTTAAAATTTAATTTAGAATTGATTGGTAATTATTTAAATTTTAATATTTCTGTTATTATTAGTTGTGATTTAAAACTTTTTTTGAAGCTACACAGATGTCTAAATGTCTACTGTGGTAGAACCGAAATATTGAATAGAAAACCACAAAAAAAATTTACAATTTAAACGCGGATTTTTTACAAAGAACAATAACAATATATCATTGGCCGAAAAGCAAAACCAAGTAACTAACAGAAGTTTCGATAGTTTTTAAACTTCTTTTATAACAATTAAGAATTTTATAATCAAAAATTTTATAATATAAAAAATTTTTTTCTTTCTCCTGCAAAAAAGTAAATTTTATGGTTTTGTCTAAAGATAATAAATATAACAATGTAATAAATATGGTTAAACTTGTGAAAGTTCGCAATTATTCCCTTTTAATGGTACGTGAAACTTGACAGCACCTTTTATTTTTGTAAAAGTGAAACACTATACATATATATAGAATTTAAGAATTTTACATAAATTTTATAGAATAAAGCCTATATTACAAGATCCTGTATAATCATCCAGGAATGGGTACCTCTCTGCAAAGTAAATACATAAACTATATCTGCAGTATTATAGAGGAAATAATCTTAAAATTTGGCATGGAATGCTTTTAAAGCAAAATTGAACAAAATATTGTTAGGACGCTAATGCGTGCCGGGCACTGCTAGTTAACAGTTCCGCAAAATTGTTTCTCGTATTATTTCACACAAGACTACTAAACACTTCCTGAACATAAAATTTAAGCATAACATGGTTGCCTATGCCGATTCACTATAAAATTGTAACAGAGGGAGGGCGACATAAAACCCTTCTTGCCGGAATCCGTGTGCATAGAGGTATTTTGGCAAACTAGCCGGACATTACTTTTTTTTAGCTTATATGGAAAAACCTCTTACAGTCATAGGCTGTTAAAGATATAAAATAATAAAAATCGGATGAAGGAGAAAAAAGTTGCCCTTAGAAGAACTAATCCTACCTCTGAAAAATTTTTTTTTTTAGTTTTCCGATAATTTTGTTTACCAAATGCAATTGTTATAGTCAGCGAATGTTTGAAAATCTAAACTTGGATAATGGAGATTTTAAAATGCTATTTTTTCGCCCCGCCCCCTTTTTTGGACGGTGATAGAGACAGGTATCTCTCATAACAATTAAGAATTATTTAAAAAAAACGCCAAAGAACACTATGGAAAAAGGTTTAGCCAACCTGTTACATCGCCTACGATAAACTTCGTCTTTAAGTTCACATAAAAGTCCAGTGGAAATTTTAATGTAAAGAAATATTAAGTCACATTACACCGGAAAATTTTAAAGAAAATACAAGTGTACAGCGTGAAAAGACGCAAACTGCGAGACAGTTTAAAGTACGTGACAAAATGTGGTACCGAAATTTTGGAAAGAAAGAAAGATGGCTGCCAGCAACTGTAAAGTCCTCCGGGTCACGGAACTGTGAAGTTTTGACAAATGGAAATGGAAATGTTATTGCAAGACACATTGATCAATTACAGAGACGATATGTAGATCATCGGACAGCTGGGGAGCTTCAACGTTTCTGAATTGACGATCCTTTGTCTTCAACAGATACCACAACAAAGGAAGACAACCAAGAAAGATGCGTGGCAGAAGTTTTCGAATCTGCAGAATATGTTAACGAGCAAGACGGCTTAGCACCGTCAACTAATGTGTACCATTAATGTCATCTAAGATATATGTAAAACGGGCGAGAATGAAGAAGAGACACCAATTGGATTGAGAAGAAAAAGGGCAGTTCCAAAACGGATGGACGATCTCTTCGTTCGTAGTTATATCTCTGCCTTTGCCTTGACTTTGTCTCTATGCAATGTTTTTTGTTAGTCAATTGTTTTATTTATTTCTCTCGAATAAACATTTAATTATTTCTACAATATTGATGTTGTTATTTGGAGTGATAGATAACAGAAGAAAAAGGAAAAGGGGCTTAAAGGGATAAAAGGGATAAAAGCAAATTGTTCACGTTTTGGGCAACTTTAAACCATAATCAGCAATCAGTAAGTTAAACCATAATCAGCACTTTTTAAAAAGTGCTAACTCAAACATGACAAGTTAAAAATCCTAGACTAACCTTTAATCATAAACCAATTGTTTGTTATCAAATGCTATTATTTTGTTTTGGTATTGATATGATATAAGCAAAAATTGTTTAATTAAATGAATGATAGCTTTTACTTACGGATTATTAACAGAATGTTTATGATTTTTCCAGGCAATTTTACCAAAATGTTCTGGTTTGGTACCATACTTTTTCATATGTTCTATACCAGCGTTGCCGAAAATTTGAGCCGCCATCGGCCCAGTTCCGATTTCAGCCAATTCTGACATTTCACTTATGTGACGTTCCATTGGATTGGCACGATCAAAATACTACAATAACAAAAACTTGTCGTTGAAATAATTTCAAACAAAAATTTCCATCAAAATAACTTAAAGTACCTTTGCTGACAAAGAACCGCGCTCCATTTTTTCAAAACCAAGAGCCAAAACACAATCAGCATTACCAGATTCAATTATTTGTTTACCCAAATAAAGAGCACTGGATCCAGTTGAGCAATTATTGTTAACATTATAGACTGGAATGCCGGTCATGCCAACTTCATACAAGGCACGTTGACCACAAGTGGAATCGCCATAAACATAACCAACTGCAGCTTGTTGAATTGCATCATAAGAGATTTTAGCATCAGCCAGAGCTTTTGTGACAGCCTCCTTGGCCATATCCGGATAGCAGACATCAGCACGGCGACCAGGTTTTTCAAACTTAACAAATGTTATAAGAATATATATATTTTTTTAACCAATGAATGTAAGAAAATAATAGTAATTTAATGTACATATGAAAATAAATTCAAATAAACATTGGCTTTTAGATCAAGGTTCTCTGCATTTTTAATGAGTTTTCTGTTTTCTGCTTAAAAAATTAGGCTACATTCTAACTCTAAACCGTATTTAGCATCATATTTAATATTCGGATATGTTCTGTAATTTCACATTTACTTAAAAGTGAAATATTTTTACATTTTTGGTGTTCTGTATTTCACATAATTTTCTTATAAAGCAAGGCAAAGTCCATTTACCAACTCCCTGTAGCAACTCTATTGTTGTTAGGTAAATAATACCCCGACTTCACAAATGATATTTCAAGGCATATTAAACATGCCTTGTGATATTTCAAATATAATCTATAATTTAGTAACTAACAAGGAGAGTATGTCCTATGTAAGTATATTGTTAACCTAACCTGACCAAAGTTCAGAAAGTGGTTAAATTAAAATCTTATTTACTGCTTTGTATGTATGTATGTACATACCTTGGTCATTCCAACACCAACAACATATACACGGGTTTTTGCCATTATCTTGCCTTGTGATTATTAAATACTGGAATGTATTGCTTTACGATTGAAAATATTATTTGGCTACTCCTGTCAACAGCTGGAAAACCTTTAACTAAATAAACTCAGCAAAAACAATATTATTATTTATTATTATAATCACTATCAGTGACTGCAGATAAAGTCGGAAAATATTTTGCAATAACAAGTATTACCAACGCTTTATGCTTTGGCAACTCATTGTTATAGTGATGACAAATTGGTGATTTTATACAGCAAGTTAAATTTAGTTAAGAGCAATAATCGATAAATAAATAAAAAAAAAATTTTAATACATTTTGGAACAAATCTAGTTTAGCAAAACTTCTCCAATCAGAAAAGAAATTATCCAGGATGATAGAGAATTAAAAAATAGGAAAAAAATATAGTAAAAAATTGGCGGTCGCCCATATTTTCCGAGTTATGGGCCTCTGAAATTTTTATATAAAATTCTGATTGTACGCGTCATTTTTTAAAAAATCAGGCCAATGTGGGTGTCATTTAAAAGCCTTTGAAAATATCTTTCAGGTGGCGCTATTTTTTTTTTAAATTATCGCATTAAAAGCCAAATAACTTTTTAAAAGCTTTTAAATGATACCCATATTGACCTAGTACCACAGGGTTCTCTTTGCTAGTACTTTCAAAAATGTAGTGCACAATCAGTTTTATATAAAAAGTTCAGAGGATCATAACTCTCTTATGTTTTATTCTCCATCTTTTTAATTTTAAAAGCGAACTAAATGGTTGAACAATTTGCACAAACTATTTTTAAAAGTTTTTTAAAGATAATTGCTTATAATTTTATTGCTTAAAAGTTCATAAATAAAAAATTAGTTAAAACTTGTAATCCACCGAAATCCCTAATACTAAAAAAATTCTAAATAAAAAGTCGGCTAAAAACAGAAGTTATTCTTTTGAACTATTGATGAACTATATTTGAAATGTTTTATTTAAATTTTGTTGCAAGTCCAGATAGTAATCAAAATGAAATGCAAAATATCAATTTCTAAAATTTATGTGTCTGGTCCGTCTGTTCGCATCACGTAAGGAAACTTACGTTGCTGAGTTCAAATGTAAGATACTTTTTTCCCGTAAAAATATCTCATTTCCGAGAGAAAAAGTAGTGAAAGTACGCAATTTTACCGACTCAATGGGAATGCAATTTTGGGAGGACATTTTATTTCTGTCAGCAGGAAATTTGAAACAGTCTTTACAGAACTCTAAAATAATTTTAGAATTGTTTATTTTATACTTATAAAATATTTATTTAAATTAATTTTCAAAAGGAATCATGCGTGAATAAAAATAAATAATGTATATAACCGATTCCAAATATAATTTTTTGTATAATTTTAGAATTGTTTATAAATTTTAGAAGTTTAAAACCTATGTTCCTGAATAATTACCCAGGGATGGATACCTATATATAAAGTAAATACATAAACCATATCTGAAGCAGTATAAAAGTAGGAAACCAACATGTATGCTTATTAGTCGATTTGTTAGTTACTTTGTCCCGTTCCATACTTGCAATTTTTGTTTTTGCAACACACGTATTTGTTGTTGGAATAGGAAATAATAATGGCAGCGGTACAATGTTTCATGTACTTGAAACTCTGCTGCGACTCTCTATTGTTGTTTTTGTTTGCTGTTTTCGATATGAAAATGACTGTTTAAAAGTATACAGTCGTCAGAAACACAGTTTTTAAAGTATGGACACGAATGCAACTTCAAAAGAGAACTTAAAAAATGTTTTAGGAACAAAAATTGCAAGCGTGGAACGAGACTTTATCTACAGTACCAAAGATCGCAATTTTAATATAAAAAACTGAAAAGTAATTCACCAAAAAACTAAATTTCATAAAAATCAAAAAGATCATCAAAAATCCAACATTTTTACTACAATTTAAACTAAGTCCAAAAATTTACAAAAATTTGAAACTTTAGCAAAAAAATGGTAGAAGGTAAAAACGAAGAATTTTACGAAATTTCATAAAAAATCGATATTTGACCAAAAAAGAAATATATGTACATAAACTGAACGGACGGTGTCTTCAGACATATGATTGGAATAAAATCCTATACGCAACATAATGTGTAGAAATGTATATGAATGAACATCATGCCACGCCGTCCTTTTTAATCTTTAAGTTTTTTTGTTTGGCTTAAAGTTTAAAGATTTTTAATAATGAAAATTATACTATAATGATTATTATACCATACTTTGTCTAGTAGATGCTATTCCCTCTGCTACTTAATATGGATCTCTAAATACATACATACATACATATCGCACCCTAAATACAAAAGGGTCACAACTCAAAATACTAAAATTTTCAGGAGAGACAAAAATCTGTTTATGTAAAAATGATTGTAATATTTAAATAAAGAAAATATTGTTCCATTATGAAAAAATTCAATATTGAAGAAGGTTTTGCTATACTTTTTTCAATTTTATATTTGGTTTGAGAAAATAAAATTTTGATTTATGACTTAAAATAATTCTCTTTAGTTCATCGTGAAGAAGCAACACACTTAACATAAAAACATAAAGACATAACTGTATTTTTGCAGTTAAAGAAGAGAGTGATGTGAAAGAAATTGTTGCAGTAGTTAGAGATATGTACTTTGAATAAATATTGAAAAAAGTCAGTTTTGGAAAATTTTGAGTTGTGACCCTTTTGTATTTAGGGTGCGATATTTTCTATTTGGTGTATTCATAAACATTTTTAAGACCCAAATTTGAAGTAAGCAATTCTCAAACTAAATACTTCAAGTTCCATTTTAGATTATATAAGAACCATAAATAAGGTTCAAACGAACACTTTCTCTTTAATCAGGTATGTGATGGAAAACGATCGTTTTTAAAGGGTGTGATGAATTTCGATCGATTTTCAAAATTATTTTTGAACCCATTTCTTAACATTCGGGTTTGAAAAATACACGAAATTTAGAAAAAAAATATAAAAAAAAATACAAAACAACAAAATCGTTTTAAAAACGATTCGTTTTCAAAATCGTTTTCCATCCATGATTCTTGAAAATTGATTTGTTGAGATATGACAATGTTGCATTAAAGGAGCGATATTTTCTATTATTAATTTAAAAAATAATTATCCACATACATACATGTAAGAGTATTTAAATTTTTTATAAACGCTACAGAAAAAAATATTTATTTATTAATTTTACATTGCTGCCATCGAATATGCCCATTACAAAAATATTATTAAAATTTAAGCTATTTAATACAAATAAATGATTCTTTTTTAAAAATATCACAAATTACGAGTTAACAAGAAAGTTCAATTAATTTAAAATTATTTTATCATCCATTTAGCCTCTACTTAGTTTTTGCTTTATTTAGTTTCTTATTTTTTGAACGGAATTTGTTGATCAGCAAAAACCAAGATAACATTGATGAGAGAATAATCAAAATAATGATTAGATAGACATCCAAAGAATAGTATATAAAACGTGACATGTGTATTGAAGATGACTTGACCAAAGTTGAGCCCTCTGTGTTCGCAATGTACTCGACCCACCACATGGCCGTGTCTAAGGCTGATTGTGGACGATGCTTATATGAATAGGACACCATTTTTGCATTATTGAAATACCTGTAGAAAACAAAGAAAATTTAATGTTTATAGATACGAATATTTCTAGTATTAAGGAGCCTATACACCTGCAATATAATTGTGCAAGTGTTGATATTGTACAATATTATTTTGTATATGTAATATAAGATCGCACAATATATTATTTGCAAAACCAATTAAATTGCAATATACTGTGTAATAAATTCTGATAAAATATTTTATTTGAGATTATGGTGCCACTTATTGAATGGTTTAATCAAACCGATTATCATATGGACAATAAACAATTTTTGCGAAATGTAGGGGCTGCTTTAAACTTACTGTTTTTCCAAAGCTTTTTTTACTGATCTTAGCACATTATTTTCATTTATATCTTCATAATGCAATATAACTCCCATGCCTCTCTGTTCCATAGCAGCTGCGTTAAGGAACTGATCACCGTACATTGGCGTAGCCACCACTGGAACGCCACAATAGGCTGCTTCAGAACTGCCCATAAGTCCAGCATGTGTCATAAACACTTTAACGTTAGGGTGACAAAGAATATCCCGTTGTGGCAACCATTTACTTATATACATGTTGTCAGGTTTGTTGGCTAGCGATTCATTCTCCCATTTCCATATTACCCGCTGTTTCAAGCGCTTCATTGCCTTTACAATGGCGTCTCGTTTGGACGCTGGCATGGATTCAGCTTTAATCATCGAACCCCAACTTATAAATACAACTCCATGTTCTGAATTATCTAAAAACTTTTGCAAACTTACGTCAAGAGCTTTGGCTTTTTGTATATGAATGCCACCCAATTCAATGACAGATGGGGGAAGCGGTTTTGCGCCACTTAGTGAATAATGTTGATTGACGAACATTAAATTAGTTTCCTTAACCAACTCAGCTACAGGAGGCATATCGCGACCAAACTTGTACTGAAGTAAAGAATCTGCAGCTGGAATTGAGAACAGTTTATACATATAGTTTATAACATGAAATGATATCCAGTTTCCTATGCGTCCAGCCAAATTCATTTCTTCCGATTGACCCATAAATAATGCCGGTATGTAAGATGGTATAATCGGCATACCCATACGTTCGTAATGCCATGGCATTACTGCACAACTGCTAAGGGCAATTACTGGGGCACCGAGTAAATGCGCAACACCCATCATACAATCCGTATTGAATTGTTCCACTAGGATCACGTCATAACGTGTACCCTGACGCATTACTTGACGCAACGCATCTGATCTTAAGGTATGATTACATGCCTCAACTCCCCAATTGTACAGCATGAAGAACTCCAAAAAGTGATTGTAAAAATGTCGATTTTCAAATACCTGGTATAAAAAATAACTTAAGATAAAAAATTAAAAGTTGAAATCAAATACAATTTCACATACCGTTAAATCTACACTGTTTGTCAAGGTTTCACGGCCTGTTAAAGGAATATCTTGATAACCAATTGGAGGGCTCTTGTCCGGAAAATGACTGACAACTGTTACTTCATGGCCACGCTCTGCCAGACCTCTCATTATAGGATGAAAGAAATGGAAATGACTTAAACCGGGATGTGGAAATAAGCCCAATATTTTCCTACGTTTACCCTCTATTGACGATGTTAATAGAATTATTGCAAATATGAAGATCCATGTAAACGAAGCCATTATTGGAGCTTTTTTTCGGTTTTTACTGATAAGGTTCCTAAATATGGAAAAAAGAATATTGTTGATATGTTAGATTTATGAAATTTAGTAAATTATTTACGCCTAAAAGTAGGCTACATGTTATGTACAAATAATATTAACTTTACTTAGATACTAAGCTCTACTAGAAAGTTCTAGCAAATTGATTAATATTTGAGAAAACCACCGCTTTTCATATAAAAATAACTTTCGACCAGTGATCGAAATTAATTTTTTTCTGTCGCATTATAATAAAAAAAAATTAAGCAACATGCATGATAGAGTTCTTAGCCTATAAATTACATTTTTTAAATTGGATCTGGTTCTTATCATAACCATAAAATAATAAAATAATTTATCACACAGACAGTCAAAGTTGGTGTGATTTCGATAACGGTATGAGGTCCATGGCAGTCGAAGAGATAAGGTTTCTAAAAGGAATAACTTTTTAAGACATAAAAGCGAATGGCGGACTCACAGGTTATTTTTGTAGCAACGATTATCGATTCTTCGTATAGTCCAGCTACTTCAGAGAACTCTACAAAGAAAAATTTAGTGAAGTCTAATATCACAAGCTTCGTGGCCAATTTACGCCATCTCCTCAGGTAACGACCACATCCTCAAATAGTTTAAGCAAAAATTCGATTGCGGTGTTTGCTGTGTGACACGTATTGCCGACCTGTTTAAACTACCTTTTGCCGTGTGTATGGACTTATTTCACAAGTGACGTCAAAACAACTTGAAAATTTGTTCGCAAAAAATTTATTGTTCTATATAATTTTAACTGCATTATTTTGAAAGTGGCATAAGTCACTTTCGTTTTAAATCGATATATGTATCGATTAGAGTGTATATACTACATATATTTTGGTTTTCCCAAAGCCATTTCTATTACACCAAATTCATGATCATTGGGTAAGTGGAGCGAAACATTTGATTGCAAATTTTTTTGTAAAAATGAAGAAATGCCGTTAAATTGTAATCAATGTTATCATTAACTTGGTATTTTTGAAACGTGACTTATGCCACTTTCAAATTAAACGGCTCATTTAATAGCATGCTATTTATTTAACTTTTGTGCATTGTAATTAATTTTTTTTTCAACAAAAAAACATTTAAATCTAACTTTCGGTCTACATACATTTGTATATAGGTATTTGTTTGTTTGTCGGAAGGATATACATAGCTGCCTACAATAGTGAACGGATCTTCCTGGAACTTTTACAGATTGTTACTATCTACCTATGATGTGGGTAAAAAAGAGTATATATTATTTTTAAAAGTTGGCATTGACACTTCCCATACAAAGTAAATAAATACTTATCATCCTATTACTTGGGAACTAAAATAGGTAAAATGTTGTGCTACTAACTCTTGTATTAATAGTTAAGCAAAAAGTAGCCGGATTGAATATGCTACTTTTAATACAAAGCGAAAAATTATTATCGTGTACCTTACCCCTCGTCTCCATTAGACATTAACATGTCTTAACAAAAGTCAAACTTCATATAAAAAACAACATTATTTTTAATACTGGTTTTTTATATGAAGTTTGACTTTTGTTAAGACATGTTAATAGCAAGTGAAGACGGGCCTTAGGAACACGAAGTTTAGGACAGGGGTGCAGGTATTCCCACACAAAGTATATCCTATATATACAGAACTGGAATAGTGATATTCTCTAAATTTGACATAAGCTACTTGAAAAATAACGGTCGTTTTCAAGTTAAAGTTTACAAATGTTTTTTTTTTATTTTTGCGGAATCACTAGTTATCTATAAATTAACACATACATACATAAGTATGTAGGATGACTGATGTTGCCCCAGCACACATGTTTTTAATAATATTAAATGACAATAATAACACATTTTTTCAGCTTAATAATAAACATTTTGCAATTTAATATTACAACAATTACACGTCTCGTTAACCTCACCTTTCAAAATTGTTTTTCTTAAAAAAAAAACTGATTGAGTGCTAGACGCGAGTAAACATACATATTTTGAAAACAAAAACAATTTAAAATGAAAGAGAAAGGTAATAAATGAGCAACAATTAGTGTTAACTTTTTTGCAGGTATGGGAGCGTAGACAAATAAATATTTTTAAATAATAAAGTGGTTCATGTTTTATGTAAACAACCAAAATATTCTGGTATCACACTATTTCAAATTAAAAACGTGCAACAAAGATGACTTATTTATGCCGGTAGTCTGATAACCGTTTTATGTCTTAAGGCCGGGGCACATAGAATCCTTCATACGTTATACTTTAACGTTCTCAACTGAAATCAAAGTAACAACGCAAGAGGTTGACACAATGAGTACTTTGTTGGCGGATATTAAATTAGAAAAGAAAACACGAGAAAAGCTTTTTTCTCTATTTTATTCTATTAAATTTAAACTTTTTTAACTTTTAAGTTAAAAGTTGCCCAACTTTCGTACTTTGCGTTGACGGAGACGTACTGATTGTGACAACACTAATTAGAAAAGCTGTATTTCAACTGTATTGTACGTTGAAAAACACGATGTATAACGGATACTATGTGCCCCGGTCTTTATTTTGAATAGCTTCTTTAGGTCTCTTTATATCTGCTGGTTTCGATTTTTTTTGGCATTGGTTTCAATTAAACCCTACTCAGTTATTTTTCGGATAATTTGTAGCAGTATTCTGTAGGGAAAAAGTGTTTATATTACACAATCGTAAGATTCAATCACAAAAAGTTTAACAGAATTCTGTCCTACTCAAAAGGTCGTTATACAAAATATGAAAAAATGAAACGCTGATCACATGGATAAGTATATTTTAAAAGTTCTTGGAAAATATTATAAAATCGATCAGACTTGTCAAAAAGTCTGGGCGAGCAGAAGGCCAATCATGGCCTTTCCTATGCTCGGTAAATAATATTAGAATATGTATTGTATAGAATCATTTCATAAAGATTTTCATTTTCATAAGGCTTCCTTCTTCTATCTCTGGAACCGTCATAGGTAGACTCTTGCAACTTTCACAGAAGTTATGTTACTATGTCCACTATAACAACAAATACTTAAAGGGATAATGATCTGATTTACTCGTATGTATATGGCCGTGTGTTTTAACCTTCCTGACCATTTCGTCGGTCTGTGAGACCGATGATTCACTTTTATGTTAATTTCTCGAAAACAAAAAATTGCAACACCATCATTCTCTCAGTATCTTCATAATTTCTCATTATACAACGTTTAGTGTAACAAGTGCGTTTGAGTTAAAGTGTTGTACCGGTGATTTCTCATCAGACGGTCTGTGAGACCGACTTATAGTTAAGTGTCACATTTTCGATAGGTAAGCTGGTTTTGGTAAATTGGAAATTTTTAGATGAAAATGGACAATTAGAGATCAGTTTATATGATTTAATAAAAGAATTATGTTCAAAGTTAATTATCGTGAGATTTTCGTTAGATATGGCAGATATTGAGCGCATAAGAGCTATTCTGAATGAAATCGATTCAGATCTAGATTCTGATGTGAAAAGTGGTACTGAATACGAAGATAATATTTATGTGTATGAAGCAAACACTGATACTGAACAAGAAGACTCAGAGGAAAGTGATGTTGAAGATTTACAGGATGCTGAATCGAGCCACAAGCTCTAACGACTGATTGAAATTTACAAAGACGAACCTCATAATGAGGCATATATTTTAAGCATTTTGAAATTATTTTTTTTTTAGTGTTCCTGTTTTTTTTTTAAGTCATTTTATTTTTTTGTTTTCTTCTAAAATATAAGTTAATAGAAAAACAACATTTTATAAATGTTGTGTTTTGTGTATGATTTTTTTTATTTTTATATTAGGTCTAGGATCAAAAATGCCAAATTATTGTGATGAAATATAAATTGATGCTGTGAGCTAAGAAAAACTTAATTTTGTTTTTTTCTTACTTTAGTTATTTCAGATTAGTTTGTTAAATATGACCACTGCACAGGTTTTTAAGACTTTAGAATATTTTTGAGATACCGAAAAATACTTGAAACCGAGAAATGTGAATGTGTCGCACAAAAATGAAAATAGTCAGGAAGGTTAAACCGTAATAGACAGATACTTGAAATTTACACAACGTATTTAAAGCTCTGTTAGCTATATTAACAAGTATACAAAACAAAAAAATTAAAGGGTGTTAATTTTTTAGTGTCTTGATTTTCAGGTATGTGGCCTTATTATTGAACCATAATTTTTACGTAATTTGTACTACTATGGCCGCTACAGTAACAATTACTAAAAATTATAGGGGTTTCCAATAAAAATACATAAATAAAAAGATTAAAAACAAACATAAAAAAGATTAAAGTGTCTTGGGAAAGTGACACTAATTTAAGTATGTATGTAGCCTTATTTATAAACTGGAGATCTTTTAATATATACAGAGTATTAAAAACTTTTCCGCTATAACAAGTATATAAAATAAAACTAAAAATTATAGGAATTTTATTTTATAACGTGATTAGGTAAATGATATTATGTTTGGAACGTTATAGGCAGACACTTTTAATTTATACAAAATATGTTTTTTAACAATGTCTAACTGCACCAGTACCAAAATTTTTAGACACGGTCCTGTTACAGTTTTATAATTTTCATGTAGCATTTTCGATAAAACTGTGAACCACACTATTCTATCTACATACATACCTACACATACCTACATATAAGCATGTTTGAAGCTACTAACTGTTTTTTGTAGGTTTCTCTTAAAATAAAAAACATAAGAAAAGGTCAGTCAACTACAAATCTGTTTTAAAATTGTTACTTAATAATGACAAAATGATTAAATAAATTCATCTTGACATTTTTGTACAAATACCTATATACATATATGTACATCAGAGTAAAAAATTATCAAAATTAATTTTACTTCGTTCACCAATAGCCCACAAAGTCAATGTTAATTACATATTTGCTATAAATTCTATTAATGAGCACACGTTATTCATGTACACAGTTAAAAACTATTAATATTGTATGTACAAAATATACATACATGCCTACGTACATTTCGATATTTATAAGTATGTCGTACCTTCACACAATTGCTACAATAAAATGTAACAATTGTATTTTAGTTTTTTCGAGTTACATAAAAAACACGATTTAGCGAAAATTTGATTGTGATGCAACGACGACGCTGAGTGATCTGTTTAACTTATGTATGTTTTGTAATTGCTTTTATTTCACTTTATTATCTGTTATTTTTATTTAACTGTAATCTGCACACTGTAATTTTTGCTTTCATAATTTATCGGTATCTTTTACAGGGAAGCAGATCGGTAGATAAGCCGCCACTTTTATTTATTTATTTTTCAGTTTTTTTCTTTGGTGTAATCTTTACAGAACGATATTCCACTACAAACTGTGAAAATATATTCGTACGTTTTACTTTATATTCAACGGTTTTTCAAGAGAATTTTGTAAATATGTACATACAAACATATACCTATACCTACATATTTTCAAAATCTTATAGATACTCTTCGTTTCTACAACACATGATTTATAGTTTGCAAAGATGCCAGAAGAATTGTAAATGATCGGCATTTACCTACAATAACGTGATTTCTAAATAAAACCCAATACTATTATTTTGTTGTTATTTTCGTTTTGAATTAGAATTGAAATTGTTTCAAGAAAGCTGTTTTCATAATTTAACATAAAGGTTATTATTCTTAAGTCTGTCTGATATCTAGAAATAGTTAAAAAATGATTGGTTTTTATTCTAAAAAACGAGTCGACGAAAAGTAATCTTTACATGTAAAACAAAACTTTAAAATAATGTTGGGGGGCGAAAACAAAATAACAAAAAAGCTTTTATTGCAAAAAAGTATTAAAAGAGAAAAGCTTTTGGTAGTTGTGGTACTGATAGACTTCAGAGTTGTCAGATTTTATTTTATAAAAACACCAACATTTTTTGGCATTATTTTTTACAAATTTACCAAAATCTGAATTTTCCAGTATATACAGGCCTGTTCTAAAAATCACTTTTTATCAAAGTGATTTGAAAGCACGTAAAAGGTGTTCTACATACAAAAAATTTTTAAATCACTTGATTTTAAATCGGTTAAGAAAGTGTCTGTGATTTCAAATCACTTACTTATTTTTGCGAGTTCTTTGTTGTTAATTTTATAACAAACTGCTGTAATAAATGGTATGAAGTGTTCTTTTATGATTTTTGTAGTTAAATTACGTAATATTATAAGAAAAATATAAAAAATAGTGCATTTTTGAAGACTCTTTTTTTGCAGTAAAATTTTATAAAAAAATATTGTGTTTTTCCGCTTCTTTTTAACTATCAGCAGATTAAGTGTTTAGAAAGTACATCTAACCTTGCCAAACTTAAAAATTGCAATGGTTCCGTAAGTAAAGCCTTAAAACGCCCATTTTTTATACTGCTTTAATTTTAAACCTTTTGGGGTCCACAATGTTACCCTAGACCCTTCAGATTGCTTTTATTTTACGTATTACGTAAAATTTAATCAAAAAAATATTAAAAATCAGCAATTTTCTTGTGGTTTTACAATTTTAAAATCGCTTAAAAAAATAAAAACTTATGTGATTTACAGAACAGGGTAAAATAAAACACGTGATTTTAAAACGGTTCGTGATTTAAAATCACGTGATATTCAGAATAGGCCTGATAATGTAAAAAGTAAAGTATATAAAATTCAATTTTAATATTCTTTAGTTCAGTTTTTAATGTTGTTCAAAATGCAATGAAAAATAGACAATAAAATCTCCAACTATTTTAGAAATCACTAAAAAAATGTAAAATCGCCACATTTGGCGAGAAAACGCCTACTAGCCTACTGGGGCGCCCAATTTTAAAAATTAAATCCTCTAATTTGTAAAAATGATTCTTTCAACTCTATGGTGTAGTTAGAAAGATATACGAACTTAAGGCTTCTTAAATTAAAAATAATTAATTTGAGCATTAAAAATTAAATTTTTGTTTTTCATACAAAATGGGCAGATTATTTAATCGTTTTAAATTTATGCTTATAGACGGTACATTTTTTATAAAAAAAGAGAAAACTTTTTTTTTCTTTGTTATGTTTTAATTTTTCATGGCGTTTTTTAGAATAAAATCTATTGAACACTACACATTCTGTATCCTAAAAAGTTCGTGCGTCGATTTAAAGATGTCTGTCTCTCTACCAGTTCGTGTTCATATGGTAATGTATTTTCCGAGGACCGCAAATGTTATGTTTACCGATCCGTCAAATATAGTTTCCACATTATTTTTCTCTTAAACATCAGCAAAATCGGGCTCATATTTTGAAGTAAAATTATCAAAATAATAAATAAAAAGTAAACAATGAATCGATAATGTTCACCAATAAATCGGATTTTTACAAAAAGAATAGCAATTTTAACAACGAAATCTAAATTTCCCCAAAACCAAAACTTTTTCGAGTAAATAAAATTACACTAAATTTTATCAAAGTTCTATCATTAAAGTAAAAGTTAGTTTTGTATTATTTATTATTAAACATTTAAAGAGAGTGTAGAAAATATTTCTAAATTTATTAGTTTAGAAATAAAGCTTTTATTTTAAAATTATATTTAAATCATTCTTCATTATATTTAAGTAATTGCCATTTTAAAAAGCATTTTAATAATTTTCAATTCGAAATCAACCCCTCGTGTTTGCTGGGAAATTATATATTTTACAAGGCAATGTTACTTCGTAACATTACTGTAACATTTGCTGTAAAATTTTTGTTTGTTTTCGTTTATTTTGTTGAAAATATTAACAAGGTGGTGTTTTTTTAACAGAAGTTTCAACTACACTGAAAATTTTATAGTTTAATAATAAAGTTTTGATTTTTTTATATTTCGAGAAGCTAATTGAGCCTAATGGTGTAAAACGTAATTGAATGTAACAAATTATAATTTATTAGAAATTCTTATTGTTTTTTTGTATATTTGTAAACTAAAGTTATATTGTTTTTCACAAATATGGAATCCCTTAATAATTTGACATATACATACATTTATCAATATTGGGCTCAATTAGCTAATAATAAATGAATCACTTATTACAATTTTGACTAATAAACAAAACATTTATTATAATTAGTTGAATAGGCAAGTAGTTTAAAGAACGAGCAACTCGAATTGAAAAAGGTTTTACGGCGGCTTTATATTAAAATTTTATTTTAATTTCATTTAATTTAATGTTATATTAAAATTTTGTCTTAAAGTACACTTCAAGTAGACTTTATTTCTTTTGCATACGGGCATTAATCACTAAGTTAAAGCTGAACATACTGAAAAACTTCTATAAGCTGTTAGAAAGTTATTTAACTGCTCCAAAGTTCATTTTGAAAACGGATTTTTAAAGCTCACCTATATCATAGCATATTTGTTTTTTGTATAGTTCGAATATTCCAACTAGCTGAGCATACAGCTTTTTAAGCATTCACGAAAGTCTCCAAGTAGTATCACTATATTTACAACTTTCAGAAGTGAAATACATCGTTATACAACTTGATCGGAGTCAAAAATAATTTTTATTTCAAGTTTCATATTGTAAACAAATCATATTAAATTTCTTAATATACATATACATATATCGATATTCATTAATTCGTCTTACCATGTTAAGATAGTTCATGAAAAATTCGAACCAATAGAACAAGGCGAATTCAAACTAGGTAATTGCAATGCTGCAACAAAAACAAACACAGGCAATTTTGTTTGTGTAATAAAACCCGTGGTTGTCATAAACAGCTGGCAAAACAATAAAATTTTATAAGAAAATAAAAGAAAATTTGTTACACAAAACAAAGAAGTTTTGTTAGTTTTTGATTTTATTGTATATTTAAATGAAAATAATATTATGAACCACCTTAAAAACTTACACAAAAGAAGAATTGCCCACGCGCACATTTCAAGACATCCAGTACAAAAAAAGTGTTCAAGAAGAATTTTTAAAAAGAAACCAAATCTATATTGTATATTCCAAATTATTACAAGGAAACTTGTAATAATGCTGAGCTGGAGTTGGACGATTCCATGGATTCGTTTACCGAAGATGTATCATTCAGTGTGAGACCCCCTAAGAAAACCTGCAATAACATATCGAATCTATCTGGCGCTTTACACTATTATAAACCGTCGCCTCTCTACTTTATGGATGAAATCGATGCAGCTCTTGATTTTAAAAACATGTATATCTATTATGGCTCATTATATCAAGGAGAGAACAAACATGTTTGAGTTGTGTGACTATTTGCTAGGCATATACAGATTCAGTCTGCATACAAAACGAACCACCTAAATTGCCTTTAATGGAAACTTAATACAAACGTGACCCAAACACAAATGATACATTCCCAACCAACCCATATACTCGTTATACCTGCAACAAATGCTTTCAATGTGACTGCTACACAAACTTCACAAATATAGGTGGCAATGGTTTTTAGGGTTCCGTACCCAAAGGGTAAAAACGAAACCCTATTGTTTTCGCTACATTGTCTGTCCGTCCGTCTGTCAGCGCCTTCTATCTCTAGAACCGTAATAGGTAGAGCCTTGAAATTTTCACAGAAGGTGTACAACTGTTGCCGCTATAGCAACAAATACTAAAACTTAGGGGTGTTAAAAAGTTACGTGTTATTCACATACATATATGTCTTTATTTCTTGAACAGTAGGAGACATACCTTTTAAATTTACACAAAGTAATTAAAAATATGTTCCCTATATTAATAAGTATAAAAAAATTAAACTAAAGGGTGTTCCGATAGTGACTTGATTTACATGTGAATGGCCTAAGTTCTGAACCACAACAGGTAAACTCTTCAAATTTTCACAAAAGTTTTATGACTGTGGGAGCTATAGCAAAAAATACTAAAACTTATAGGGTGTTTCGATAGAGACGTGTTAATGACGTATATGTGTTTATTTCTTGAACTGTAGGAGGCATACAATTAAAATTAACAAACAGTAATTAAAACTGTGTTCGCTATAACAAAGTTATAAAAAATAAACCTAGAAATTAAAGGGTGTTCCGATAGTGACGTGATTAACATGTAAATATCTTAAGCTTTGAACCATAATAGGTAGACTTGAAATTTTCACAGAAGGTGTATAACTGTGGGCACTATAGCAACAAGTACTAAAACTTATAGGGTTTGCTAAAAGTGACGTGTTATTTGCAGTTATGTCTTTATTTCTTGATCTTTAGGAGGTAACGACTTAAAATTTGCACACTGTAATTTAAACTATGTTCGCTATAGAAGCAAGTATACAAAATTAAACCGAATATTAAAGGGTGTTCCAACAGTGACATGAACCGTGTGTGAGTAAAGAAAACAAAATTTTTTATAATTTTGCTAATCAAAATTTATTAATTTTTTGTACAAACAAAAAGTAATATTTAACAATCAACATCATGGTTAGGTCATAATTGATTGATTAAAAACTATTAAAATAACAATAAGAAATAACAACAGAAAGAAGAATAACAACAGGAATAACAATAAATAAATGAAATGAATAAATAAATGAAGTACATGTACAATAACTTATATTTAAATTAAACGGAATTTTTAAAACTAATTAATTAAATAATGTAAAATGTGTTTCAATAAATAAAAAATTAAAAATAATAGAAACTGAGTTATTTTGGAAATATTTTTCTTTTTTTTATGTTTTTATTTGCCTTTAATATTTTATTTAAATACCTTACTCGGAAATGAATTCGACATTTAAAAAAAAATTGTTTTATATCTTCCGGTAGATTAACGGATTTGCTAAGATCTAACAGCGTTCGTTTTAAATGTTTCCGATGGGATATTTTATTGCCATTAAAGTTGTTGAATATTACTTCTAACTTCTTAATTTCAGTTAGGAAACTAACATTTGGCTTTTTCAAGGAAGTTATTGAAACCTGATCAACCCATGTAAAGGAACTTTCCTGACTTTGGTATTCTTCAAGATTTAGCTTCTTCATAATATAACCGGATAAGTATTCCAAAGCATCCTCTTGAAGAATACCAATGTCATCCAAATTCGGTTCATCGAAATCGTCTAGTTCTTCATTTAAATCTTGATACGTCGCATCCAATATGTCTTCATTTTCTACTACGTTTTGAGGTTGTATTTTTTCGGACTCAGTTGATAAATTAAGCCATTCAGTGTCGTCTTCTTCCACGTTCCCCTTACCATTTAATTGCTCAGTATTTCTGGCTAAAAATAAAACAAAAATGGCATCAGGAAAGCAAATTGATAATAATTCAATGTAAATTAATGGCATGTACAAAGTTTTATTTAAAAATATTTTTCTTAAACATACCTAAGATGTATTTACGAAGTCTATATTTGAAATCTCTTGGCGACGGATGGTCATTTAGACCACCTTTACTTCGAATGGCACCAAAAAAGTGTTCCAAGACATCTTGGTTTATGCGGTTTGTTACCAAGTACGTCATATTGTACTTTACCACATACTCTTGAAGCATCATTAAGGCGGCATTTGTTCTCAAAATGCCTTTTTGAAAATGCTCCAAACTTTTTTTACCAGGTATTACCGGTATAGACATAGCTTGGTTCATTTGATCTATTATTGCATTTTGAGACACTAATGCTAGACCGTATGGTTCCTTGGAGGAATAATGATTATTAACCCATAACTTATTAACAAGAAGTTGAATTTATAAGAAAACTTACTTTGCCTGGGTATTTAAAATTACTTAATTTCGAATTTAGAACATCAAACCAATCATTGACCAATTGGATGAAATCTGCTGTATAGGTTGGTTGGTAGAGCTCCATGCCGAGAGAGTAACACCTTCTAATTGCACTGGCAGTGGTGTGCGAAAAAAGCTGTGCTGCAAGTTTAACTTTTTGCCTTCCTAAAAGTTTTATATGTATATAGAAGTTGTAATATATATGTACATATGTATATAAATATATATATTTACATATATATTTATATATATATATATAAAGTTAAAACAGAGATTTACCTGCACCCTTTACTGATATATGTTCACGTGTTAATTTATATGTGATGGAGACATCAGAGTCTGCTGTGAACTTTAGCAAATCTTCAATGGTACGAGCAGTCAGCAATTGATTTTGAAAAATGATACCAGTGTCCAAAAAATGGTTTCGTATAAGTTTTAGGAGGTGTGGTACGTCAGCAAAAGCAAACACTTTTTCTTCCGCACGCGCGGGACTAGGAAACCAAGGTCTCTCTGAAAAGTTTCAATTAAATACATATATTAATTTATATTGCACTGATCAATTTTTATATTAATTTTAAAATATTTATTTTGTTTTACTTATGTTATTTATAAAAAATCGTAATAAATATCGCTACCGATTTATATTTCTTAATTTGTAAACTAAAAAAGTTATATTAAAATTCACCGTCAATAAAAATATTCGAATATTTCATAATTATTAAGAAATCTTAATGTTAAATAAATGCGAATATAAATAATTAATTACCCATTTCCCAAAAAACATAGTTTCTAATCTGAACCTATGTTTTTTCCATTCGAAGGATTACGCTTTAAACAAATATCGACATTCCAATCATTGGCGTTATAATCCCTCCTCGTAGGTGTGCAGTATTTAAAGTTGTGTGATATTACAAGTTGTGTGATGTAAGTAGATGTGTGTTAAAAATAAGTAGAAACATTTGTGGTGTTTTAATATCAAATTGACTTACCTGTAGTAACTTCTAAGTCATTCCACAACTTACGGTTAGTTGGTCCCATGTCGCAGACAATGGCCACTACCGGAAAACCTGCGCTGTCTAGTTTACATATGATTTCGCTCAAAAGTTCTTTAGACATTTTACAATCGAAATCATAAAAAATGGGTTGCTTCCACGACTTTCTAAGACCTCGAGCCATAGCAACTTGCACGTAGTTGGCCGGTTTTCGCACATAATCATCCACGGTCTCGTACTCAAAGGTTTCCGCTACCTTCATTTCATCGAAAACCAGTACGCACACTTTTTCTTCTACTGACAAATTACATGTTTGTCGCATATAATCTAGTGAGGAATTTAATATCCCTTCTGTTACATGGACTTTTGCACACCAACGTTGTAGGGTAGATACATGAGGTAGCGGGAAACCTTTTTTATATAAGTGATTATAAGCTCTGGGTCCTGATGCGTGGAGACATATTGCATTTGAAATGTCTTTCCATGACCAGTTTATTCCGCCAGGAGACATCATTTTTCTGATTTGTCCCTCAGTAAATATATTGCGCATTGCTTCAGCTGCCGCATTTGCTTTCTCAAGCTGAAGTTTTAAATTTTTAACTTCAGATTCCAGATATCGGATTCTGCAGTAATAATTTTGACTGTCCAGGGAAAAAATTGATGGGCTAAAAAAAGTTTTGTGTTATGTATTATCAGGAAACACTATTTTGTAACCTTCCCAAGCTTATTTCATACATATTTTATTCGTGAAGGGTCTATATTAAGTTCTTTTATCACATTTGAAAAATTAGTGTACACTTACTCTGTTTGAGTTTCTTGTTCTTTGTGCGTTTGAGTTTGTTGGTCCATTGGCTGTGATGCACCTCTTAGTTCATCCCAACTGAAGAAACAAGGATCATCGGCAGGTGGCATACAAACACAAGACTCATTTTCATTTGATTCAAAATTGTTGTGTTGGTCTAAAACGTTAGATCTAAACATTTCAGTGTATATCGTGTAAATTATTTTTCAATTGATATTTATAGGAATGTACTTACCTCATCTGTGGAGTTTCACTTTGCTTTCTGAAGTCTTCCAGCTCTTGTATAAAAAAAGGCTCAGCACTCGGCAAGAGCAAGCTTTTACTTCCGCAAGTTACGATGCTTGCAGGCAAAAAATGGTCGCTACATATTCGTGCCGTAGCTGAAAAGATTGTTCCGCAGATTTCACCCCACTTTACTCTTTTTGCAACGTCTTTCGGCATACGAAACAACGTTCCAGTTCCACGCTCGTACTTTTTTTTGCAAAGTGCACAGTTACGCATTTTTTTATTTTTATTAATATTGCAATTTTTAAGAAATTTTTTTGTACACTTTTTGGTTTTTTTAATATTTTTATTTACTATTTTTATTCACTGAAACAGATTTTTTACAAAACAAACAAAATTTTTAAATTCAAATAATTAAAATGTAACGCATAGGAAAATGTAAACAAATTTTGACATAGGAGGGTGAAAAACACATATAGAAGAAAACGCTCAGCTGTGCTATCAGTTTTACCTAGTATTGAATTCGCCTTGCAATAGAAGTTTTGTAAATAACAGTATGTAGGCAAAGCCTGTTAAAATGCAATTTACTTCAATTCGCCCTAAATGTAACACTAGCATCAGATTTGGCATCACTTTCTTGCCCCACAATCTCAATACGGAATGCAACCCTGTTGTTTAGTAATTTCTATTATGGTAAAAATGGACGCGTGAAGTAGAATTTGTAAAAATACTGAAAAAAATAATTGCACAGAAAATAAAATTATGTTATGCTAAAGTATAAAGTGAAAATCACAAAGTTAACTTGCAATATACGTAAAAATTGTAAATATATTTGGAGAAATTTAAAAACAAATTTTTTTAGTGACGCAGAAGAAAAATATGTATTGCATGCGTTGCACAAAGAAAATGGAAAATTTTTCTTAGAATAAATCTATATTCATAAAAAGTTCATAATAATACAGTGAAATAATTATAAAGTTAACGTAAATTGTATATAAAACATTATTAGCGCGCTTATTGTTTTTTCTTAACAAGGCGGCCAAGTAAATCGATTTTTGTGTGAACTTCGGCAAATTTTCTTGTTGAAAAAAAAGTTACGTCCTGATATCGACTTTGGGAAGTGGCGCGCAATGTCGAATATTGTGGAAACTCATGTGACGTCCTCTAAGTCGCAACAAGACCAACAAAAACAAGAACAACAACACCAGCAGCAAAATTTACAATTAGATACAACAACAATGAATACAAAAATAAATAATGAGTTTTTAGCCGGTGGTAATGATAATAAAGAAATAGAGCATATACTGGGGAAAACAATAGCAGGAACAGAGGACAAGCAAGAAAATATAATTAAAAGTGAACAAAAATCGTCAGAAAAACAATTGCAAACAGAAATGTCTGTGGCAAAAGATACAAACACTTTATTGGCTGAAACGCCAATGACTAATGAACAACAAAATAATGGTATTAAGTTGTCTTCGACTTCGACAGCTTCGACCACAACAATTAAGGAACGTAGTAGTGGTGATAAAGGTAATGGAATTTTTATTTATTTTTCTTTTAGTATGTTTTCTTATTTAATTACACTTCCAGACAAGTCACATAAGAAAAGAAAGAAAGAAAAGGATCGTGAGTATGATAAAGAACGAGACGTAAATCGTTCTGATTCCACAAAAAGATACAAAGATAAAAAGGATAAGGATAAGGTGTCTTCTACATCTGATAAAAATGAACATCATAGAAAAGATAAATATAAATCTCATTCTTCATCATCTTCATCGAAAAGCTCTTCGGATCGATCAATTTCCAAATCAAGCTCTAAAGAAAGTCACAGTAAAAAAGTTGGGAGTACTTCTCATTCTAAAGTGAAAAGTAGCAGTAGTAGTAGCAGTAGTGCCTTCACACCAAAATTGCCATTGAGTCCAAATGAAGACAGAGAGAAGGTATATATATATAACTTAGTAATATTCTCACTCTAAAAAAAATGAAGACCTACTAGAATCTCTATTTATTCTGTAATACAAAAATATATATATTTTTGCAAAAACCTATACTTTTAGGCTTTCCTTTTTTAGGGGAAGAACGAACAGACATTCCAATAAATTATATATTTCAACTTTTTTTTTTTAATTTTAATTATTTCATTTGTAAATGAAGTGGAAATCGAATTCTAAATTGTTTATAATATAAACAAATATATTTAATTATTAAATTTGCTTCACTTGGACATTAATCTCATCCAAATCGATAGTAAAATGTTCCTTCTATTTTCTTCTTTTCGAAATAAAATTAAAGTATATTTTTAACTGGTGCTTATATAGGGATATGCTTTCCCTATAGTAATATATAGTAGTTTTTGAAAATAAATATTTTATGATTCGTTTATAAAATAATTATTTAATAAATTTTAAAGGAATTATGCGTTTTTAGAAATAAATAATGTTATATATTACAATCCCAAATATAATTTTTTAAATTACATTTTTATTGAAGTGCCTTTAAATTTATTATAAATTATATAAATTTAATTTTTTATTAGAACTATTTTTGAAATGAATTAATAATTATTCAGGCTTAAGAAAAATCAAGCACTGCACTAGCGTCTTCAACATTCTTCGTATCTATCTACATGATAGTTTAAATGGTTATTATTTTTCTATTTAAACAAACTTATCAAAGAAATTGGATGTGAGAAATTTTAAATTTCATATTATATTTTACAATTTATTATAATTTAAAATATTCATTATTAAGCACTGCTCAAAGTAGATAGATACGAAGAATTCTGAAGAAGGCTGTAGCGATTCAGAAAATACATTTTTCTGTTAATGTCTCAGATAATATTTTTCCTAGTTTTTAATCAATCGCTTAATTTATAAAAAAATTCCTTCAACATTTTGGAGTAGGTTGTATGTCTAGTGCATTTTTTAAATGTGTAATGGTCGGTGCTGTAACTGCAAATACAGTAAAAATGTTAATTTATGTGGTTTCTTATAACCAAATGACTTCTCTCATTTTTTTTAATAAGACAGAATATAAAAAATCTGTAGTGGCTCACATTAAACTTTACCATACCTTATAGAAACATATATTTTTATAGATATATTCAGGGCTGTCACAGAATCCAAGACGGTTTTGCTTTTTATCGGTTTTGCAAACCAATATTGGTTTAATTTGGAGTCATGAAACCAAGTCGGTTGGGTTATTTTGAAATGGAAATAAAACCGATATTCAAATCAGCTGTTTTTTGTCACTTGCACCTTTGTTTACCATTTTATTATTACGTTTTTTGAGAAAATAATTGTTTTTGTTCAAATTTTTTTTTAAAAGTTACTGCATTTTTATTAAAATATTAAAAAATAATATTACGATAAAACAAAAAGACTACTACAGTTGTGAAAACGCTCAAAAAAGTTAAACAGAAGAATTTTTCGAGATTGTACCAATTCACTTGAGCTGCTGGCTCAGCGAGAGTATATAGTATTTTATACTGAGCGTTTATATTTAAAGCTACTTTGGAGACTTATAGCTTATTGTCGGCAAAACAAAGACGCTTTGCGAATGGTGCTTGGCAAGATCAAAGGACACATGTCACGTTCTAAGATTCCGCGATTGCTGCAACTTGCAGCTTATTTTGATCTATAGTTAAAAGGTCCTATCAGAGATCTGTCGGAGATCTAATATTCTCAGTAGAAGCAACAATTTTACATGATGTGCTTATGGAGATTATGGAGCGGTTCATTTGCCCTCAGTGAGTTCAACTATTTTTACAGGAAATACAATATTATAACTGATGGACACACAAATATTATTAAGCCTAGTTGTGACGAGCATTTATACTTTTCGGAATATACGATTAGATTAAGGATATTTTTCCATAAACTCCATGGTGTTTTGGGTGCTATTTTTATGGTTTCCCCTAATTTTTAATATAAATATTAATTAATTAATTAAATTTAAAAAAATCGCAAAGCACCGCGCAATCTTGTTTACTCAACAAAGTTTGGTTTGATACTAGATTAGTGTTAACTAAAAACGAATGTTGTGGAAGTAAAACAAATAAACTAAAAGTAACTTCATTGCTAACCGAAGGTTCGCTGAAGGAACAACAAAATATAGGTGGTAAATATTAAAAGTAAAAATATTCAACAAGAGGGAAGTTTAAGGTAGTGGTAGACTTCGTTCTCACCAACTGACGATTGATAATTGAATACAAGTTTTCTCGTACTCCTTTATCTGGGTTTGGTTGGTTAAATAGATGATGCTTACAACTAAAACACTACCCTAAGTAGATTAGATATAAGTAGTGCTGATGACGGACGTGGCTGTCTAGAAAATGTGCATTCCACTCGTGCTGGTGTCTAAAAATTAAATTTTCCCAATTTTTCTTTAATATTATCACCTAATTTGTAATTTAATTAATTCTTTCTTAGAGAGAATAAAAACGAACTTAAGCTTGATTATAAATTTCATTGTATGTAATTAATATTTACTTTTATAAAATATAATAAATTTAATTTAATTTTTGCAAAATTTTCGTCTTCAAAAAATAAAAACAAAAGAGTAAATTAAAACCGACAGCTGTTTGCTGATTGGTTTATTTCCAATAAAAAAACGATAATATTGGTTTCTGTGACACCTAAATCCGATAATAATTCAAATGGTGACAGCCCTGATTATGTAAAGAATAAAAGTTAAAAGTATATTCTAATCAAAAAAATAATTATTTTCGGTTTGGGGTGTTAAGTAAAGTTACCCATTGCCTCTTACTCCTCTAGTAGTTGTAGTAAATTATTTAGTAGTATTAATTGTACTTTTTACAATAAATCAATATAAATTATAAATTTTGCTACAAGACATTAGATTTTAACAAGTTTGTAATTTTATTTTTAAACACATTGTAATTATATTCATCTTTAATATTTGGCGGAGAATTATATAATTGCAGTCCTTTTTAAAAGAGTCTAAAGTTTTCAGCGTTTCTAAGTTGGTATGGCTGTACTTCTCCAACATAGTTTAGTTGTTCTATAAGATAATCATGAGTTTTATAACAAAGGCACGTACTGAATTTCATTTTGATATGTCAAACGGTATTACTTGTAAAGCCTTCTACTAGTGGCATAACCACCCACATTGCAATGGGTAATTAATCAGGACTGTTCTGAAAATCACGAGATTTGAAATCCCAAACCGTTTTAAAATTACATGTGAGATTGTTCCCTGTCCTGTAAATAACATAATTTTGTAATTTTTAATGTGATTTAAACTTTTTTAAACCACAAGAAAATCGCTGGTTTTTATGAATTTTTTGATTAAATATTTTTTTAATACTTAAAGTAAAAAGAACCCGAAAAGCCTAGGGTAACATTGTTGACTCTAGTGAGTTTATTTTTTTCGGTTCGTAGATTTAGCAAATTCTAGACGACGTTTCCATTAATTTCTAATCATAGAAGCCATTTGTGCGCTGCTGTGTTTGAATATATGGTTGAATGTCAGTAAATGGCTTCTTTGGGTAGGCTTTTAGAAATCCCCTAAGACCTCAGACGGTGTGACTAACGTTTTTCTTGCTTTTGCTATGCGGCACGTTACCTATAGTGATATACTGTAAAGCTGTCATAAGCAAAATATGTGCCCGATGTTCATTTTCTCCTCCACAGTCACTTCTCATGCCACAATAAATTGCAGAATCCTATCCTCTGGTTAAGCTTCATTATCAGTTATTACCCCAAAAATCCTGGGAATCCTGGGTAATGACAGATAATTTGTTCTAAGGTTGCAGAGAGTCATTCTCACTTGTATTGGTGGTGGAGCCTATAACACCTATAAAGACTAAGCATATTTCTGGAAATCCTTGCAATGCCTAGTTAAAGCTACATAGTTTTTGAATTCTGTAATCATCTCTACATAGAATTAGAGTATTGAATACACGAGTATATTATTTATTTATTTATTTATTTATTTATTTATTTATTGCCAGTAATATAAAAGCCATTCTTGGCCAATTTAACCTAAATACAAATTATTATATAATTTAAAATAAAAAAAGAAATAAAAATTAAATAAACAATTATTGTAATTTTTAACATTTTTAATAATTTTATAATTAAATTTTTATTTTTAAATTTTTTCTGGCGATGCTACCCAAGGTATATTTATTTTACTAGGTAGTGTCGTCCGCCCAGCTGATTTAGTAGTTCGACATGTCAAAAGTTGTATGTGTTCAGAAATTTTATAGTGTAGAAGTGAGAAAGCAATAAAACACATACACGCCTTCTCAATTTTCTTATATGTTTTTTGACATTTCGAACTACAAAGCTACAACAAAATGCCATGTTGTTCTTGTATTGTTGTATTTGTTGTAGAGATGCCACTACCTAGTAAAATAAATATACCTTGATTCTACCCAATGGTGTAGCGAAATATCAAATATAAAAATAAATTTAAAAATATTTATAAAAAAGACTTAAGCCTAAAAACATAATTATAAAATTAAAAATATTTACTCATATTAAATGACTGATTCGAGTTTGTATCGAATTCTTCCTCATCCCAAAGTTCATTAGCTATGTCAGCGTTGCAAAGACCCAGTACCTCTCGCAACTGATAGGTATTTACTTTTCTATCAATACTGTATTTATACCCTTTAAAGCTTAAAGCGCTTTCTGATCGTCTACATAGTCACCTTCTCACCCCCCCTAGTTACTTACTCTGACACTAATACGAACTCTGAATGTCAGTAATAGTGGTGGGAATTTCTACTTCTCTACTACTTTGGTTACTCAATAGTAGTCAATACTTTCATTTACATAACAGCAACGGAATTTTATATCGTAATAGTCTAGTATTCTAACCAATTATTTTAAAAATAATACCGCAAAAGTATTGACTAACTACTTTTGAGTACTACAAAAACAATCAAATACTACTCGGTACCCACTACTTAATACTTTTGCAGTATTAGTCCGTACTCCGTAAGTAGATGCCAGCTCCAGAGACCAGATGCCAGCTTGAGAGCCGTCTGTAAAAACAACAAATCTCTTAACAGTCCATCGGATTCCGCCTAAATATCAGTATCAGAAAATTCTCTCAGTGACCCAGATATCGCCCGCTCGATTCTTTTAAAATTAGATATTTTTAGATCCATTTTATAATTTTATATTAATTTTTATAATTTATTGGTATAATTCAAGACACAATTGGCTTATTATATAAATACCAATTATTTTGTATAAATATCTTATTCATATTCTTTATACAATCTGCTTATTTATAGAAATTGCCAACTTCTTCACTGGAATCAAATAGCCGTAGACGTAGCTCCGAAGGTAGTAAGAACAGTCAAAGTAGCGCTACAAAAAGTTCTTCCGAAAACTTACTTACGTCTGAAAAAGAAATGGAAAAACCAAAACCAGTTAAAAATAGCCAGTCGTTGTCCAATATTAATGACATATCATTGAAGGAAAGAAATGAAACTGCGGAAAGGAAGCCAGTTAATGCCGAAAAATGTGAAGCAGAAAAATTGTCTTCGGAAATTAAAAAAGATATCAGCGATGAAAAAACTGAAAACAGCACTTTATGTATCGACAAACCACCAATTAAAATGGATAAATCTATTGATGGAACAGTAGAAAAGTCTCCATTAAAATTAAAGATAAAAGATGAAATTATTAAGGAGATTAAAAAGGAAAATGAACAAGTTTTCAAAAGTCATATTGCAAAAAAACCTTACGAAGTGGCGAGACAATTGAATTTTAACAACGAAAATAAATTGGAGACTGGAAATGCTGTGCTAACAGCAACAATTAAAACGGAAGAAATTAAAGTAGAAAGAACTGTAGAAAGAACAGTAGAAAAAGATATCAAAATAAAACCAGCAACGTCGTCTGGTGAAACAAAAAAATGTAATGAAACTATGATAATGCCTTCGCCGTCACAGAAAACATTAAACTCAGCTATTTCTCAAAGTCAAGCAGGATTAACGGAAAATACACTAACCGTAAATAATAGTCACCATATGGGTCATAATGTAACCTTTTCGAATACCACCACAGTAATAAATAACTCAGTAACAGTTGCTTCAACTGCAACTACAACTGCTTCCTCTACATCCGCTGCTACTTCAATAACAACATCAACATTAACTTCAACTACAACATCCACATCGTCATCATCACACTCAGCTACATCATCAAGACGTTCTTCTTCTGGAAGCAGTAGTCATACACATCATCACCACCATCACCGATCTTCATTGTCCTCTTCATTATCTTCGTCCACCAAACATTCTGCGAACTCGACCTCCTCTTCGTCATCTCGCAGTCGTGAATGTTCTAGATGTTATAAAAGATTGAAAATTCGTCGCATTAGTGTGGGAACGCAAAGTACAAAATATGCACCATCACCAAATGTCACACGAACTAGCCGCAACAATAATCATGTTTCTATTGGTCTGGAACACCTCAAATATGGACAGTACTTTGAAGTGGAAGTTTATCCCAATGGTGGTGCATCAGTTATACATTTATATCAAGATGAAATACAAAATCTAACACCGGATGAAATGGAAGAATTAGTAAATGAATTTTTCGAAATTTGTTTTGCAGAAGATGAACAGGGTTATGCTCATCATGTCATGGGAATAGTACATGATGCGGCAAAATATTTGCCAGATTTGTTGGAACATATGGCCGAAAATTATTCAACGCTCACCGTTAAGGCGGGTGTTTTGGGAAGAAATTCCGATATAGAAACATGTACCATGTCCCAATACTATGAGCAGGTAAAGTTTTAAAACATTTTCAGGTTTTCAAAATTTAAGTTTAAGTGTTGTTTTTTTGTTTTTGTTTTGGTTTTAGGTTGTTCGTAATTACTCTCAAGGTACTTTTCGTTACGGACCCCTACATCAGATAAGTTTAGTGGGTAAAGTTCACGAAGAAGTTGGAGGCTATTTTCCAGATTTATTGGGACGCATAGAAGAAAATCCATTTTTGAAAAAGGTATGGTAATAAAGAGTCAACAGCATTATAATGAATTATTAAAAAATATTTTGAGCAACAAGATTTTCAAAATACATGTCTTCCCAAAATAAAATGTTCAGAAAAATTAAAAAAAGATTTCTGATTTCTTGCCAAATGTCCCTCTTACAACTCCCACCTTTTTCTCTCAATCAATTTTTAGACAATGCCTTGGGGTCCGTATTCAATACTACAAACTGATCCGCGGTTATCTAATGATGGTCCTATTCTATGGATTCGCTCGGGTGAACAGTTGGTACCTACAGCTGAGTTAAACAGCAAAACACCTTTAAAAAGACAAAGGTATTTTCAGTAAAGTTTGTCTCGTTTTATTCTAATATTTTTTCATATTTTTATTTTAAGGACTCGAATCAATGAGTTGCGTAATCTGCAATATTTACCACGACTTTCTGAGGCACGTGAAACAATGATTGAGGATCGTACTAAAGCACATGCAGATCATGTGGGGCATGGTCATGAACGTATAACGACAGCTGCCGTAGGTGAGTTTTAGAGTAATAATTTTTTTTTTTAAACTTAATGTTTAGTACGAACATAATGCGAGAATTATATTTGTATAATTTACTTCGACGTGTATAACCTTAAAAATGTTGAGTTATAAAATCGTACATTGCTGAAGCTCCACACGAATTGAAACAAGCTGAATTTGGGATTTCTCAGTCTGTCTTACCGAAGACAGAAACTAATATTTTAATAAATCTATGGGATATACTGGCGCTATGGTAACGTACCTCTCTTATCTGTAGTTTCAAGAATCCAAAGAAAAATAACTTACTATGAGTGCATATCTAGAATCCTGAAGAACAACATCTCCCGCGCTTACCACAAAGTACAAAGTGACTTAATCCATTTACATAACCGATAGTCCATGAAAATATATTATATTAATGTTCTTTGGTTATAAATTACGTCTCTTTGTCTTAACGTCAATGTGATACAAAGAAAATTTAATCACATTTTACCAAAAAACTTTCAATAACTTGTAGAAAAAGTTAAATACACATTCATCGTTTGGGTGATATCACGGGTTTCTGATCTAAACAGAGACCCGACATAAGAAGAAGCAATCACAGCTTATACAGCTGTCAGTGACGTCAATGGACCTTCAAAATCTCTTTATCCCATTAATTTTATTCGTTTTCTAATTACTCAATATATCATGACATTATATCGAAGACAACAGCTCCCATTAAATTTATTGACAGAAACCCCAGCCAAATTTGTTAGATAGATTCGAAACATTTGACCTGGATTTGGTTTAACGGGTCGCTAGTTATCGCCAGTTGTGTTTTTCATGAGTGAAATACTTCAGTTAAATGATTCAGCCAACTAAATGATATAAAATATTTAACACTTTTTCACTTAGTTATTTCACCTTTTAACACTCAACCCCGTCCTTATTCATTTCTTAGGTTTCACGATTTAAATTTTGTCATTCACTTTTCACCTGTCAGCATTCATATTTCAATTTTCATAATTCATTTATTTTTCATTAATTTTATTTATTAGTAGTAACGTTACAGACACAGAATATTTACTGAAAATGAAAGGTTTTTTAAATGGAAATACAACAAAATGGCGAATGACGATGGATGATTGGAATAAAATTTCTCGCATTCTATTATCTGATTTTGATTGGTTTAAAAGATTTATGATTAGATGTCAACACTACCCTAAGTGGAAGAGTGTTGAAGAAGATTGTAAAAAATATTCTTTGAACCGTATTAAGTAGAGGGGAGAGTATAAACGAACCTAAACCCAATTAGCGATTCATTTGTAATTGACACATAATAATATTTCACACATAATATTAAATGATGTGTATTCTTTCTTTTTCATTGAACTATATAATTTTGTTCTTTTTATTAACCGACTTCAAAAAAAGAAGGAGGTTATCAATTCGTCTGAATGTTGCTTTTTTTTATGTTTGTGCCCGCAGAACTCAGTCATTTCTGAACCGATTTTAAAAATTTTATCTTTATTAGAAAAGAAATGCTTACAGATTGGTCCCATTTTAAAAGAAGTTCAGAATTTTGAAAATTAAAGGGTGTCCCCATACAACATACGTGTTTTTTACGTGTATTATGAACCGTAAAGGGCACCCGTTTAAAATTTTAAAAAACTGCATATCACTATGACAATCACATGAAAATTGGACAGAATGTCCAATATTTATAATCAGAAATTAAATATTTATAATTAGAAGTTAAAGGGTGTCCCAATAGTTGATGTAATTTGATGTATATTGCCAAACTTTTGAACCGTTACAGAGAGACGGTTGAAATTTACAAAGAACCTGTATAACTAAGTCCTTTATAACATCAAGTATATAATTTAAATTTGGAAACTAAAGGGTGTCCCCATAATTGATATAATTTAACCTATCTAGCCCTATCTTTTGAACCGTTACAGACAAACACTTGAAAATTAGACAGAATCTCCACTACTATGTCCCGTATAATAACATTTATAAATATTTAAAATTTTAAAGGGTGTCTCAATAGTTGATGTAACCGTTTTAGACAGACATTTAAAATTAACAAAGAATCTGTCCTTTAAAATAAGTGTTTAATTTAAAATTGTACATTAAAGGGTGTCCCCTAGGTGATATTGTTTAAGCTATATGGCCATATCTTTCGAACCTTTACTTTTTATTACTGTGTCAGTAATAATAACTGTAAAAAAATAAAGGGTGTCCTCATATCTGACGTTATTTGTCGTTATGGATAGACATTTGAATGTACAGAACGTATATTACTTGTCCGTTAGAGCAAAAAGTATAAAAGTATTTGATTTGAGTACTATTTCTTACAGATTACTTCCGTTTAAATTTTTAGTTTAGAATTCATGCACATATATTTGTTTTGTAGTCGGTTTTTTTTTTGCAAGAATTATATTTAAAAAATTTCTAAAATATTTTCTATAAAATTTTTACAAAAATTCAATAAAACTTTTTTCAACAAAATTTATACAAAAATTTTTATAAAATTTTTCTAAATATTTTCAATCAAATTTTTACAAAACAGATTCAATAATATATTTAGAAAAAAAATTGTACACAAATTTTTTAATAAAACTTTTACAAAAATATTTTTTATAAAATTTTTACAAAAAAATTTTCAATAAATATATAAATTAAAAAAAAAAATGTATAAAAAATATTTTAAAACAAATACATATTGAAAAAAAATGTTTTCCAAAAAATTTTTATAAAATTTTTACAAAAATTTTCTATATAAGTTTTACAAAAATTTTCTATATAATTTTTACAAAAATTTTCTATATAATTTTTACAAAAATTTTCTATATAATTTTTACAAAAAATTTTCTATAAAATTTTTACAAAAAAATTTTCTATAAAATTTTTACAAAAAAATTTTCTATAAAATTTTTACAAAAAAATTTTCTATAAAATTTTTACAAAAAAATTTTCTATAAAATTTTTACAAAAAAATTTTCTATAAAATTTTTACAAAAAAATTTTCTATAAAATTTTTACAAAAAAATTTTCTATAAAATTTTTACAAAAAAATTTTCTATAAAATTTTTACAAAAAAATTTTCTATAAAATTTTTACAAAAAAATTTTCTATAAAATTTTTACAAAAAAATTTTCTATAAAATTTTTACAAAAAAATTTTCTATAAAATTTTTACAAAAAAATTTTCTATAAAATTTTTACAAAATAATTTTCTATAAAATTTTTACAAAAAAATTTTCTATAAAATTTTTACAAAAAAAGTTTCTATAAAATTTTTACAAAAAAATTTTCTATAAAATTTTTACAAAAAAATTTTCTATAAAATTTTTACAAAAAAATTTTCTATAAAATTTAGTTGGCATTTTAGGTGACGATATATGTATACCGTATACGAAATATTGCTAACTAGTGGAAAAAAGCGCATTTCTTTTTTTAATGCGTTTGTCTATTAAATTAAAAAATAGCACTCTTACTTGTTTCTAAATGGTTAATTTTACCTGTCGCTAAACCAGACTGGTGCTGTTGTAATACCGTAATACCTGAAGTGAAGTTGTAGGATACCCTTGTGATTCTTGCAGAATATTTTATCATTCTTTGTTCTGGAACCTAAATAGTCTTGATTTAAAAGTATTCCGCCAACTCTTCACCTATAGTCAAAGGCCTCCTTTATAATTGCATTTCGCTTTCATTCTTTCTCGGTCAGTTTACATCCTATTTAAAATAATATCGTCCTAAAGTTGTAGCGCAACCTGAAAGTTTTCTTGATAGCAAACATTTTAGATTGCAATAGTTTTCCCTTTGTGATTCGAAGCCATTTAAAAAAAAACGAATTTCTTCGTAGAACCAACCAACAAATTTAGGATGCAGTTTTTTATTATTTTAGCGAAACTTTAATGCAAACGAACAATGGCAGTTTCCGCTATCTACTTAAAGTTGGTCAGATGTCAATGGACTTGTAATCTTTAGCTAGGCAGCGCTCTAAAGCGCTCTGCAGCATTTCCAGAAACGTCACGCCGAAACGATATTTGTTGAGGTGAAAAAGTTGTTCTATTTAAATGAACAAAAGTCTTTCCAAAATATTTAAAATGTTTTGCAGGGAAATGTTTTGATTCGGTGTTTCGAATCATCGCAAATAATAAATTAAAATTAAAATATTCATTACCAAAAATTATGTTTCATAGCATAATACGTGTCAAAAATATGTTTATTTTTTCAGGCATTTTAAAAGCAGTTCATTGTGGTCAGACTTACGATCAAAATCGTATTACCAAAGACGTAGTAGCTTTTGCAGCGCAAGATTTCAATCAGTTGGTTGAAACTCTACAACTGGACTTGCACGAACCACCAATTTCGCAATGTGTACAATGGATTGAAGATGCTAAATTGAATCAATTGCGACGAGATGGAATACGATATGCTCGTATCAAATTATGTGATAATGACATTTACTTTTTACCGCGTAATATTATACATCAATTTCGTACAGTAACAGCAGTAACCAGTGTTGGTAATTATAATGATACAAATTCATATTTTATAAAATTCTTATCTAAAAAAACCATGTCTTATTTGCAGCTTGGCACTTGCGTTTACGTCAGTATTATCCAGGCCAAGAAGTTATAAATGAAAAAAATAATCCAGTTTTTGCAGAGCCGCCTCAATATAAGGAAAAACAAACCATATTGCCACATCCTATTTCACATGATGATGCAAAGAAAGCCTTCTGCAAACGTTCATCAGAAGGAAAAGCTAAAAGATCTGAAGCTAAAAAACATCTTGATGATGACGGCTTGGGAAGACGCTCCAGTGAAAGTGGTACGGATGATTCAACATGCCATACTACTAAGGACGAACTTAATAGTGTTTCACCAGTCAAAAAGAAACTCACAAAAGATGAGCCCAAAATAGATATGAGAAAAATGGTTATTGAACACAATTTATTGAATAAAGTTGTGGCGAAAATTGTCTCATTGCCGCAAAATGATAAACCAAAAGGTGATAATGTTAATCAGACAGTTAGTGCACGCAAGGAGAAAAAGGAGAAACGCAAACATAAGGAAGACGGTGACAAGGGACAAGAGAAAAAGAGCAAAAATGCAGAAGCTTCTAAAAGACTTAAAATGTCTACAATACATGACTTGACTGTAAACGCCAGTGCAAGTGCAAGCGTGAGTGCAAGTGCATCAGCAATACCTCCTCTTCAGAACGCCTTGGAGTCAAATACCATGCAAATGAAGAATAAAACTAATTTACCCGAACCAATAGTGCCTCCTGCTTTACCTTTGCCTTTAGTACCTCCAAATCCTTTTACGCACCGAGAAGCTTATGTAAATAGTTTAAATCAAAAGGAACCCGAAATTAAAATACAAGTACAAATAGTTTCCGATCAACCTCGTACTACAAGTGTTCCTGAGCTCACAACTCCCAAAAAGAATCAACCAACGTTATCGACGCCGTCGACGTCGTTATCGTCGGCATCATCAATACATCTGCAGGAGGCGAGAAACACACAGCAACTAGCAATACCTTTAGATATTGTTACGCCCCCAAATCATATAATTAATAGTGTTGAAGAAGCCTTAACGCCCGCCGTTATGGCTGAGGATGTTATACTTTCACAGCCTCAACTTGTTGTAGATCATGAGGAAGAGGTAACGGTAACAGATGCCATTGACACTAATGCAACAACAGTTGCAGCAGCTCCAGTAGCAATTGTAGATTTGTTAACGACACCTAACCCAGCCAGTTGTGCTTCGCAACCTCCAATACCTCCATTGCCCCCACTACCTCCGCCTCCACCCATACAAAAGCCATTACCTCCACCACCTCCACCTTCTGCTAGCTTCCCAGACACACCCAAAAAACATGTTAAAAATACCAAAGTTGCGACAACAAATTCCTCCTCTTCCTCCTCCTCCTCCTCCGCCTCATCAACATTCTCTTCAACGGCAACAAAATCACAAAAAAGTAGCAGTAGTTCAAAAAGTACCGGCAAACAAAATGTGAAATCTCCCATAGACCTCTTAAGTTCTATAATGGCCAGCATGGATACAAAGAATATAACAGTAGCCACAACAAATACCACTCAAACCCATTCATCAGCATCGACATCGACAGCCACTTCAATCCTTGGTTACACAACACCTACGAATTAGATGAATAAAGTTGGTATCTCTAAGGTGGGTGTAATGGGTTGGTTGCTTGCAATATTATTTTGTATATAATTGTAACATGATATCACAAAGAAGATGCATTAGATGCATCATAGATGCATACATTTTATCACAAAGGCGGCAATTTAAATAAGTATCGGTATTTTATATAATTCGCAAGCGTAAATAAATGATGAACTAAGCGGAAACATTTTCATGATCCAAACATTCGCTCAGAGTCCTTTTAATATCAATCAATAAAATCAAAAGAGTACGTATTTTAACAGGCCACCACCACATCACGAAATAAATACTGGACGATCTATCAAAACAACGTACTCCATGTTTTCTTTTAAACATCTCGTCTTTTTCTTTTTGTTTAACAAGTCATAAATCCCTACTTAAACTGACTGTCAAAAAAAAAAAAAACTACGTTTAAATTGTTGCTTTTGTTTGTTTTAATATTTATTTTACTTTTTGTATTCTCTTTTATTATTATTATTATTAAGAATTTATACCACTAAAGAGACGAAGAAAAAAAAAAAACAAAAAATTTGTTTTTAAGTTTTTGGCTCTCAATTGATTCCCAGAACTTTGTTCATTTTGCTACACACTGTATATCGTTAAGAGTTATAAATATTACGTACATATATTTAAAATAACCTCATCTTGTTTTTATAAGTTCTAAATATTTCTCATTAAAACTGTATAAAATTATAACAAAATATTTGTTTTTGTTTGTATATGTAACAAACCGATCGATGATGACATTATCAATAAAGCAAAAATATAAAGGTTAAATTTATCTTTCTATAGTTTATTTAAATAAAATAAAATTAAAAATAAAATAAACTTATTACGTACTTACATCATTTTCAAATTTTATTGTTTCTAGTTTTAGTTTTGGAAGTTTGTTAGATGCGAAATACATGTAAAGTCTTTTATGTCTTAATAACGTTATTTTTCAGACTTGGTGAATTGTCAAACTTTTAGCGTTTGAAGTTATGATCATGATCGAGTACTTTCGTTTTTCATTTTTATTTCATTTAGAAAGGTTTTTTTTAATGTGAAAATTTTAAAAATTACAACAAAAACACTTTTATTCCTCTAAACATTACCACAGTGAAATTAAGTTCTAACCCCCCCACACACAGTCTTATAAGTGGGCAACGCAGCTAAAAAAAAAATCATATTATTTATGGCAACTTTTTTGAGTTCCCAAGAAGTTATCGAAATCGTTATTTTGACAGATCGGCAACTGAAAATGAATGTAAACAAGCATACAATAAATGGCAAAGTGGTAGAAAGACAGTTTTAAAAAACAAACAAGTGTTAAAATAAAAAAATAAAATAAATACAAAGTAAGGAATGAAAAATAAGTGAAATAAAATTAGCTTACAAAGTGATCAAGGGATACATGGATCCACACCCTCTGAACTTGTTGATGTTGGAGCTTTGGGAAAATTTTCTTTCCAAGCTTCTACAGTGCATTCATTTGTGTCACCAAATCCTCGAACACGACGAGCTATATGTGGGTTATTTTCCATTTCTTGAATTAATAGCTCAAATTGTTGTCTGGTGGTGATTTTTACCATTTTGTAATCTACAGGAAAAAAATATTGTATTTAAATTTTCATTAACAAATATATTAATAAAAAAAACAAACAATCTTACTTTTCTGTTTAACAGCCTTTTTCAATTGAAAAATCTTCGAAGCAACCACAAAAACACGGTTGCCAATATCATTACTATTTCGCAAATGACGTCAGTTGCCATCCGTAATATAGTTTTGGCAACTAGCAACGCAACTGAAGTTCGGTTGCCATCTGTAATCGACTTATTACATTTAGGGATGAAACGATACGAGTAAATACAAATACATACTCGATACTGAGTACTTTTACCATCGATACTTTGCCACCGAGTAATCGGTTAAAAATACCCGTTTCATATTAAACTACATTTATATAAAATAAAATAACATAACAAATCAAATTATGTTTTGTTTCACGCTTGACACAAACATTTTGTGCCTCTGTTCTGCAACTTTAGTGAAAAATTTCTCTCATGAAATTATTGTTATATTTTTTAAACTGCACAGTGGTGCAGAATCAAAATATTTTGGAAATAATTCAGCCATTTGAAAGGGCAAGGTCGATTGATCCAAAAATTTGGCATGAACATAGCAGAGGAGTATATCAGATTAAGTTTTGACGGTGGACACGATCCACTTGTCAGAGGTGGCGCTATGCGGTCTCAAATTTGGGTACCTCACGCCTGCAAATTCTTTTAGTTCTTGATATTTCTTCTTTGTTTGATTTTCACAAATTATACGTGGTCTTAATGGCTTAATCTCTAAATTGTGTTTTAAAATGAGCGAGTTATAAGCATTTTAAAATAAAAATTTTCAAAATATTTTAATCAATTTTCAGCAATTTTTTTTAATCTTTTTTTTTAAGATTATATTTTTTCTGAGTTAAAAACTAGACGATTTTCAATTTAAAAATTCCCCAATTATTGATTTTTTTATTTTAGCCTAAATACCTAGTACTCTGTTCGAATTTGTGAAAAATGTTGAGCAACATTTATTATTTCACAGGGAAAAATTGACATTTAAAATGTGGTGTATATCGCGATTTGAAAGAATTTTACGATTTTATTGCTTTTAAATATAACACATTGTTTTACAAAATTTTCCACAAAAAATTTTGCAAAAAATTCTACATAAAACAATGCTTTATTTCACAGCATTGTTGTCAGAAACATTTCAATGTTTATCCATAGTAAAAACAGAGCACTACTTCTGCAACATTTTCTATGTATGTAGTTTGACACTGTAGTTTTTGGTACTGAACAGAGTACAGAAAAAATTTTCTTAAGGAATATATAGAAGTTTTATATCTTTGAGTAATCAAATTTGGTGCAAAATTAATCAACTTTGTAGAATATGGAGTTCCTTCAATTTGTTCTATTTTATATCGAAATTTTTACTTTAGCCTATATGTTCTAAAATCTCAAAGCTGGGATCGGAAAAAGAACACAGACGTAATAAAGCTATATATACTCCCAACTATTAAAAGTATTTCATGACCCCTAATCTATATGTGGCCTTTATGGGCAAAAGACTAAAAATTCCAACTTTGGGATTTTTTGAATTTATTTTGGGATTTGTGGGATTTCCTTAGCCTTAATGTTGCAGATTTTTTACCACTTGGTTTTCCTTGACTAATTCCATATCGACAGAAAATTTCGTTTAAATTGATTAACTTATAAAAATTCATTTTTTTTACTTTCCCAATTATGCCCTCTTCATCTCCATATACCAAAGGCGCATACTGAATTACATTTTGATATATCAAACGGTATGACCTGTAGAGCGTTTACAAAACTAGTGGCATACACAGCCACCCACCCACAGGCATCATCACGAAAATAGTCAAAATGACTCCAGACATCGATTTTTTCACGATCACCTATATTACGTATGGTAAAGTAAAAATCTTATAGAAAGAAAAGTTCTGAGGTAGAATTCCGACATCAGCAACTTACCGACGAAAAAATTAGAATCGTTAGAATGTCAAATATAAACAAACACTTATACAATAAAAAACGATAACGACAGTTGATATAACAATTAAGAGCCGACAATGACTGGGTATACAATGGCCTACACTCAAACTCAACTTTACCATATCCAATGGAAACAGATATTATTATGGATATATAACATAAAGAATATAAGTTCAAAGAATATTCGAATCGAAAAAAAATAAATATTTAATAAACTACCCCTTGCCCCCTCCCGATTATGACCAAAAACTATTCAACTCTTCATCTCCATATACCAAAGGCACATACTGAATTTAATTTTGATATGTCATACGGTATGACCTGTATACCGTTTGAAAAATTTGGGATTAAGTAAATTAACCTTTGCTCCCTCCGGATTTCATTTTGATATGTCAAACGGTATAACCTGTAAAAACTCCACAAAAATAGTGGCATACACACCCACCCACCCACAGACATCATCGCGAAACTAGCCAAAATGGATTCAGGAGACCTAAAAACGTATAAATCCGTCGAAATAACGACCTCGATTTTTTTCATGATTACTATACTTTACCTTATACTAAGGGTATTTTTTATAGAGGTATAGAACTTTAAGTTGGCATTACTTTTCAAGATGGCGACTGATTCAACAGCTGTCAAGTGATTTATTATCAGTTTGGTTTGGCAATTCATCATAAATAGACTCACGCCTGAACAACGCTTGCAAATAGTGCCCAAAACGAGATTACCGTTATTCCCGATTTTCATAAGCGAATTTTGTTTAGCGATGAAGCGCACTTCTGGTTGAATGGCTACGTCAACAAACAAAACTGCCGCATTTGGAGTGAAGGTAATCCTCAAGTGTATGTCGAAACACTGTTACATCCAGAAAAACTGACTGTTTGGTGCGCTTTATGGGCTGGTCGAATCATTGGTCCGTATTTTTTCAAAAACGATGTTGGCCAGAACGTTACTGTCAATGGTGATCGGTATAGAGCCATGATTACTAACTTTTTCATTCCTGAATTGAATAACCATGATGTCCAGGAGATATGCTTTCAACAAGACGGCGCAACGTGTCACACAGCTCTTGCCACAATAGATTTATTGAAAGACACGTTTGGTGACCGCCTAATTTCACCTTTTGGACCTGTGAATTGGCCTCTAAGATCTTGTGATTTAACACCGCTAGACTACTTTCTGTGGGGCTATGTAAAGTCATTGGTCTATGCGGATAAGCCACAAACGCTTGACCATTTGGAAGACAACATTCGCCGTGTTATTGCCGATATACGGCCACAAATGTTGGAGAAAGTCATCGAAAATTTGACGTCCAGATTGGACTACATCCGCGCCAGCCGTGGTGGTTATATGCCAGAAATCATATTTAAAATGTAATGCCACAAGATTATCTTTCCGATAAATAAAATTCATGTCAATCGAATAATCCATCGTTGTTTTGTTGCAACTTAAAGTTCTATACCTCTATAAAAAACACCCTTTACGTATGGTAAAGAAAAAAAAAAAAAAAATGAAAGCTACGTGTCAGATAGGACTGGAGAGTTAGTATTAGGTATTTTTGAAAAATTATAAAATTATGGATTAAAACAATGGGGTTGGTACCTCCCACACAAAGCGAAAAATTATTATCGCGAAGAGCCTTGATTTTTGGTACGAGAAACTCCCTATATCAATGTGCATGGGTAAACAAATGGTAGAGGGTTGAAATTTTGTACTCTGAGAATAACGTGTGTGGTTTTCGTGTTATAGTTTTGTGGTTAGGACGGTGAGGCAGTGTACCTTCCGTACAAAGTAATTATGTTATACCTAGAGAAATGCAATAGTGACACTCTAAATAAGACTTAGGCTACTCTAAGAACAACGTGAGCTTTCGAGTTAAACTTGGCCATATTTTTACTTATTTTTTTTTAATTTTTTGACGGGCAGTAGAGGCAGCAAAGCACATCGGGGATGGCTAGTAGCATGTATAATACCAAAAATATTGCATTTCTTTGTTATCCATCGAAAACATATTTATACCATTTTCTTTTAATCGAAAATAATTGATTAGTTACCGGCCAAAAATACAGCCAAATGTTTATTAAATAGAAAAAAAGTTTTCTTGGCAAATTGTTTCTCACTTTAATTTCAATTGTTCCAAATAACAAAGTAATGACGCTGAAGAACATGAACGAACACCTCAATCAATAAATTTTCGACGTTAAAACAAACCTGCATCTACCATTCGAAGTCAGGTGAACAAAAACTAATAGATCACGTGACAAGAAGGATATTTGGAAATAATAAGTGTTTGATAGATAGACAAAAAAGAAGAAAAAAAAGAAAGAAATAAAGAAGTTAAGTACATTACAAAAGTTGAATAAAGAAATAAAACTTTGATTTAATAGTTGCAAATGTTCGAAAGAAAAGAAAGAAAGAAAGCGCAAAAAATATATACAATTTCCTGTTTACACAAAAGTTCCCAAAACTTGAAAAGGCAAAAGGATATTTATTACTTTCATTCCTAACAGCCAGAATACGAATGTAATAAAAAACCCTATACAACCATATGCACACATACATACTTATATGTACATGTACATATGTATGTCTTTAACTGCCAAAAGTTTAAAATCGTTTTTAAGTAAAATACATATTTTTACAGGACACGTGAAAAGTTGAATGTTGTTTTTTTAATCTTTGGGGAAATAATTGACAAACATCAATTACATTCATTTTACTTCTTCTATTCTATACAGCTAAAGGTAATTTAACAAAAATTTAGATAAGCTGGCGGCTTGCATTCGTTCATTACAACCCTTTTGAATAACAATAGATTTGTATCTGAGTTCATACGCAAGCATTTGCCATTTCTTTAAATTAAAATAAACATTTTAAAGTCAATTGAAAAATATTTCCTTTTTGCTCTGTGCAACTTGTGAAAGTACGAGGGGGAGTCAAAAAGTTTTTTGTTTATTCTTTTTAATACTTTGTTAGTTAGTTTGGCCGTAAAAGTGTATGTTTGTCTTTTTTAAAAATTATTTTATGTCACTTTTCAACATTTGAGTAATTTAAAATGTTGAACATGTGACTTAAACCGATGTCAAAGCCCTGAACTGGAAAATCCAGATGAGCCGAAACATTTAACTTTATGTTCATCCTAAAGATATGCTTTAATTTATTTATGTATTGGTTTATATGTGTATATAGATTAAAGCACTTCATGAGCACAAACAAGTAAGATTGCTATATTCGATCAAGCCAAATCTTATATACCCTTCACCATAGTAATGTAAAATATTCCCCTACTCTGTTATGTTCCCAATTTCACAATAATATACATACATTAGGTTTTTACTTTTATGATTTTCAACTTCATTATTACAAATATAACATAAAGATATAGAATTTTTTTGTAAAAATTTATCGAAATTTATTTGTTACAGTTTTATCGAAACTTTTTTGTAAAAAATTTCATCGAAACTTTTTTTTAATTTTTTTGCACAAAATTTTTGAAAAGTTTTATCAAAATATTTTTGTAAAAATCTTTTCAAAATATTTTTGTAAAAATCTTTTCAAAATTTTTCTGTAAAAATTTTATCGACAATTTTTTTATAAAAATTTTATTTTATTTTTCTGTAAAAAATTTATCGAAAATTTTTTATAAAAATTTTATCAAAAATTTTTTGTAAAAATTTTATCAAAAATTTTTTGCAAAAATTTTATCAACATTTTTTTTGTAAAAATTTTATCGAAAATTATTTATAATATTTTTATTTTATTTTTCTGTAAAAAATTTATCGAACATTTTTTATAAAAATTTTATCCAAAAATTTTTTGTAAAAATTTTATCGAAATATTTTTGTAATATTTTATTGAAAATTTTTTGTTAAATTTTATTGAAAATTTTTTGTAAAATTTCATTGAAAATTTTTTGTAAATTTTATTGAAAATTTTTTGTAAACTTTTAGATTTTTTTTTTAAATTGTATAGAAAAGTTTTTGTAAAAGTTTGTAAAAGTCGTCTGATATCAAACTATCGATAATATTGTCGGTCATTAATGGTTCCGCGTCGCTGGCGAGCTGATTAATTGATTTCGCTGAATTTTTGACCAGCGGGCATACTTTAAGATAGTATGCTCTGCATCATCCGTGACGTCTTCATTTTCCAAAAGGCAAGGGTGAGTGCAGGATTTATTCATTATATGATGGTTCCCCCAGTGGGTTACAATTGTCACTGCAGGAAATGGCAAATACTTTGACGCGGTTCACTCGGGGAAAATAGGGACACCAGATGCTAGGGTTCCTAGAACCGACTAGTGCCCAAAGGACTGTTACCACTGGAATCGATAGCACCACATAGAGCCCATCCTCTCTGTGACCGGTTGTTGGTGAGGTCCCCTTCGGGGTTACAAGTGGTGGTTGTGGTTTAAGATCGATTTATGTATGTATGGTGCACGATCGATCAAGTGTGCTGTTGCACTGTCAATAGACAGAACAGACCCTAAGCAAGAGGCTATAATATGGAATCTAGGCTTGCCTTTTAGGCTTGTCATTTTATATAAATTGTTACTCATTGTGACTGTAGCACACATAAATTGCGATACTGGCGACAATGTCATATCGTGGAGTGTTGCTTTACAGCGCAATGGGGGCGCTAGTCTACGCTTAAATTTGACTCGGTGGAAAATGGAATTAGGCCAAACCGGCAGGTGCCCATGTTAATCTTGTTCCACGTCACGTCTATGATGGTATTTTCGAAAATATCCATGGCCTGACAACATTTGTGTCAAATAGTAATTAAAATTTCCTTTTCTTCTACTTACGCAAGGGTGAGCCTTGCGGTCCACCTTTCTTGAATCTCCTGACTAATTAGATCTTCTGTTCTGAGCTCTGTGCTGTTGATTTGTTCTGGTGACCATATCCTCCCTCGTCCTATTATGTGAAGGTCTATTGGAGTCATTGCCGCTATCACTGCTATAGCTCTTGCGAAAACTGTACGATAAACAAACAACGTGCGCACAGCTATTATATTCTATGATTCTATTTATTTTCTGGAATACTTTTGCATATAAAATATGCCTTAAAACTACAATACCCATTGTAGCGCATAGTAACTTGTAATTTTATTATCTTATTGGACATTTTTCCAAACGATTATTATGTTGCTTTGTTTAAAATTTCAATCATAATAAATTTCAATGCCATTGTTAATTTTATATTCATTCTTATTTACTGTAATTTAATTTGTTTTTTTTTAAATTACTTTGGATTTTGTTTATGTATTTTCACAATTTTATATTTTTTGATTTTAAATTTATATTGCATATTTATTGATGGAGAGGTTAATTTAATAAAATTCTATAGAATTCTATAAATCTTTCACAGTACAATAGACAACTAAAATTACAAGCTTGTATGATTTTGTAGGCAATTATTCTTAAATTGTTTTCTCTTTTATGATCCAAGACTAAAGAAGAAATTTGTTAAAATTTATGGTTTCTGTGGTTTATTTTAGTTACTTGTTAAAGTAGTGATTTTTATTATTTTTAACTTTATTTATGGTTATTCCAATACATAGACAATTTGTTGTTTCTTGGAATATAATTTTAAGTATTCATCTTTCGTTAAGTCTAAACTTGTTCGAAAGGCAGCTATTGTTTTGAATAAAATGTATGAACTTGATGCAGAGTGAGGTCATTCGAAAAATAAATGGTAATGAAGGAGCACTTTATTGTATAGTTCTAGGGCTTTTCGCCACGTTCTTTTGGAAAAGTATCTTATATTGGAATCAGGTTGCCAAGGTACCTTCTCACAAAATTTTGTTAAAATCCATCCAGTAGTTTTTACGTAATGCGAACACAAATGCAAAGCAGAGAGAGACAGACAGACAGACAGACGGAAACGTTTTACTATTTTATTATATGTACAGATAGATGATTTTGCCATGTTAAATTGCTTTAAAGATAAAAGTTTAAATATTAAAAGTTTAAAATTTGGGGTACATTTCGAAATGTACCCCAAATGCTTACAAGACAACCTTATTTGTGATTTAAAAAAAATATTTTTAAATATATTAATTTCTTAAAATATTTACTTAAAAGAAAATCTTAAGTTTTTTTGTAGTTTATTTAATATATCGACACACCCTCCTTACATTCACATTGTTTGACTATTGTTAGCAATGTCAATTCTAAACTTAATTTACTGCAGAGCGAGTATTTATGTTGGATATAACCTTTTAAGATAAAGTGAAAAGAGCGTGGAACAGCATGACATTAGATGTACTTTTTTTTATTTTTATTCGACAACATTTACAAGTTGCATGGGAATGTTGTAAATCAATGTTGAACTTTTATTGCAGTCGTCAACAGCGCAATAACACCGCCAGGAAAATATTTATTAAAGCAATGAAAAAGAAAAATATTTGAAATACCCGCCAGTTCAATTGAGCTAGAAGGGACGCAGAGTTTTTCTTTCTATCTACTTTAAGTTAGGCCTGCAAACAAAGGGGAATCTAAACTAGTGTATTATTGAAGAATCATCAAGGCTTTGAGAATGTTATAGATTACAAGTGATATTATTATTATTTTTAATATTATCCATTACAGCTGTTTAAAGAACTACTGGTTATCAACAAGTAACCCAATTTGTATTACAACTTCAAGTCACACAAACCATAAAATAATTCGCTAAATGCAAAAGAAAAAAACAAAGATTTGCTGCGTATTTCAGAATCTTTTAACGACATCACTTCATTTCTTACGAAATACAAAAAACAAAAAACTGCTAGTGCAAGCAAAATGTACTAAACATTATTTAAAAGTTCTACACAACTACTAAACAAAACACATTGAGTGTTTCGAATACGAGAAGAATAAACACCGCACTCACTATTATAGAAAGGTCGTTTTACTCGATTTACCCTCGTATCATTATTTTATTGATAATTTTATAAAATGTTAGAAAAAAAAGAGAAGATCTTATCATCAACCCTTTTAATGGCACTTTAACGCTCACTTAAAGCTGTAAAACTGTTAAGTATAAAAATGATTTTATGTGAGAAACGTGTAAATGTTTTTTTTAAAGGATTTCGAAGATTATTTCTTAATCAATTGATTTTTGGAAAATTGTATAAAAATTGGAAATAAAGAATTTTAAAATGGTTTTTGTTTGGCAAACAAAGCAAAATATATGTATTTGTTTCACATCTAATGTAGAATTATTTTTTATTTTTTTTTAAATATTTAATTTACTGTTTCTTCAATATAACAATAATTACTCATATGTATCTTAAGTCTAAAATAAAAAATAAATATACATATACTTAACAAGTCCAATAAGTATGTTTCACGATTGTTGAAATCATTTGGGGGTCATCCCTCTAATGTACGGCCAACAAAAGCAGTAACTTAAATTACACACTGAAAAACTAATTTTTCGAACTCAGAAACACTTCAGGGGGTCTAGGACCACTTCCATTTATCTTTAAATTTTTGCCAAAACTAAAAACTAACACTGATGTGGGTTATGAAACACATAGGCAGAGTAGTGCTAGTGGCATAATGCGAGCTAAGGTCCTACAATGGGTGAACTCATTAAACCTGAAAAGGAGGAAGAGGCTGAGTCGGCAGCGCACATGTGCGTGAATGTCCAGCACTAGCTAGCATAAGACTCGGGACCGCTGGTTCAAGCTTGTTAATCACCAAAGTCAAGATTAAAGGCTACTTGTAGCATTATTAAATTATATTTCGGTTATCCATAATCATAGAGGGCGGAAGGGGGAAGTTGTCTGCTTCAATCGGTCCTATTCCCGTTGTCATTGTAGTTTGAAAACAAAATAAAAACGACAGTTTGGCATCACTGTTGGCGTTAACGACATTCGTTGGAAATATATCGGTATTCTTTATTTTGAAACGACGACAATAACACATTCGTTCTCTGTCGTCATAATTGTAGGCAACGAAATTAGAACGACTGCAAGAAAAAAAATTTTTAAATTACCAAGGCAGTTCGAAATTTTAGTTTCTTAAATGGAAAAACATCCCGCTTATGCTAAGGGTTTTCGAATGGGCATAAAAGCCTACAATTTTGTGATTTTTGAAGCGAAACTGCTGAGAAATTAAATCCGTTTGGGACTCCAGTTCTCGATAGAGAAGGTTGGCATAAATTAAGTAAAACTAAATTAGGAGAAAATATCCATTAATTTTTTTTATTAAAATTAATCAAGAATTCAGAGCAACAGGGGAAGACGGTTATAAACACCATTGTTTATAACACCATTGCTGTTATGTCAGCATTGGAGAAAGCGGTGTCAAGCCTCTTAAAATTTGAAAAAGAGTTTAACCCGAAAGAAAACGTAGTTGGATCTCTAATGGTTGAGCTTCTTACTTAGAATCTGGGATGACAAAAATGTTAACGTTTTGTCGTAGTATCTTCCGATGTACATATACATATATATTTACATCCATTATTTCATCATCAGTACTCGCCATATTTTGTTAAAACTTACAAAGAAATAACAAACTTTTCAGAAAATTACAAAACTGTCATAAATAACAACACAACAACACAGTGCTACCACACTAATAATTTTTCACTTCGTTTTCGATAACGTTTCTTCATCGTTTCAGTATATTTTAAGAATACGAATTTAGGAACGGAACGACGATAAAAACGACAACGACATAGAAAAGACTATTAAAATTAAAACAACAACAGGAATAGGGCCGAATATTCCCCCTACAATAATATATAAAACGGTTCATTAAAAGATTTCGAAGTTTTCGAAAAAACTCTACATACATACATCGTCTTCGGCGCTGTCCGGGACCACTTCCATTCGATGCTCCAGTAAATTTTATCACAATTAAAAAAATCGGTCAACCTACCCTTAGGACTCTGTTTTTGTGCGCGGTCATCTACGCCCGGGGGTTCCAATTGTCACTGTAGGAAATGGCAAATAGGGGCACCAGACACTAGGGTTCCTAGAACCAAAATCTGGAAAAAAAGGTCTGTTGTTTTAATGCACGGGTCCTCTTCGAGGCCCGACCAGTGCCCAAAGGACTGGTACCACGGGAATTGGTAGCCTCACAGAGAACCTATCCTCTCTGTGACCGGTAGTTGGTGAGCTCCCCTTCGGAGGCACACGTGTTGGTTGTGGTTTAAGATCGATTAATGTAGCTATGGTGCAAGGTCGATCAAGTGTGCTGTTGCACTCTCAACAGACGGAGTTTGGATAGTCTCCAAACCCCTAAGCTAGAGGCTTAGGCTTGTCTTTTAGGCTTGCCATATTATATAAATTGCTACTCATTGTGACTGTATCACACATAAATTGCAATACTGGCGGCAACGTCATATCGTGCAGTGTTGCTATACACCGCAATGGGGGCGCTAGTCTACGCTTAAATTTCACTCGGTGGAAAGAACACCGTGGAATTGGGCAAAACCGGCAGGTGCCCACGTTAATCTTGTTCCAGGTCTGCGCGGTCACCTATGAGCTCAAATGATAACAGAGTTGCCAGATCTGAAATCCGTTTGACAGTTGAATTTCTGCTAAAAAATGAAACGTTCAAACAAACTCTTCTTAAAAAATACGATTACTGTAAGGAAACAACCTTTACATTTTAAATTTATTTTGGTTATAGAGGCCATAGTAATGCACCTTCTGTAAAAGTTTCACATTTCTAAGGGACAGACATAATAGCAATATAGGGTCCCGTTGGCATTATAGGGGTATGGAACCCTAAAAAGAATCATTTAAAAAATATAGTTTTCTAAGTTTTTGTAAAGACTTTTAGACTTATGCCAGTAGAACAACAAAAAGCTTATTATAAGCTATTTAAAGCAAAAGAAAAAAAAAAACTTATTTAATATTTAAAAATGTAAGCACAACTGTGTTTAATCGCCAATTAAATATTAATATTGATGATCTACAATCCGTACAGACTCTTGTTATTTAGGTTGGCTTCTTGATAATTCCTTAACTGAATTTAGAAGTAAAGTTTCGCAAATAAAAAGGCAGATTTTACTCTTCTTAATTGTCGAAATAAATTTTGAACTTTAAATAAAATACACACAGCATTAACAAGTACTAAAAGCTGCTGTGTTGCAAGCAAAAATATATTGCTGCTGTTTAAAAATTCAAATGAACTCTAAAAGGACATAAAATTAAAGAAAAATATATTTTTTTTAATTACTTTCAGTTTATTAGTCAACTGTTCTATGACACAGTGTCAATATCTTTCGACATAATTGAAAAAAGTTTCTGTTCTTTAATTAAAACACATTTATTTTTCCTTCTTTGCTGCTCTCCGTCGTTCTCTGAGCAAGCAAATCAGGCGATAAAAATTAAAACAAAAAGTGCCTGAAAATAAGTTTCATGTCTAATAAAAATAAACATAATTGTTAAATAAGTTTGAAGTTCCAGGACAGGGGATGTTAAGAAATCTAAAGGCGGAGAGGGTGGGAGGGTTTTTTGCTAAAGTTTCCATATTGTACCAATTTTCTTTTTCTTTCCTTTTTTCTGCTTCCTTCTGCTATTGGGTGGGAAAGTGTTTTTGATATGCGAGACGTTTGTTGAAAACATTAAAATTAACAAAATTATGAAAGTCATAAATTTTATGAAAACGACAACAACAAAAATAACCAAAAGTCATCTGAAGGCAAAAGGACAAATTGGCTAAATTATGCACAGATTATTTGAGGGGGAGGGCAGAACATAAGTGCGTGATTAAAAAGCCTAATTGCTTTGAGAATCGTTTGTAGTAAATGACAAAAGGAGTTTATCGTTTTTTTTTGAACAATAAAATTTCGGTAAATTTTTAATAAAAAAATTCAGCAAAATCTGATTAGTTTCATCGCTAGTATAGGCCGATTCCAGCGGAGATTTTACCTATACGTGACAGCAGTAAATATTTTCTAAACATTAAAATATGCATCGCTTACAAACTGAAATGTACATTTAGTAGTAGCTTTTCATAATTAGTCATGACGCAATAGACAACGGAAGAACGTGTTCGGGTTATTCGAGATTTAAACAGACTTCGTTGAAAACTAAATAATTTAGCCAACAACAAGTCGGATTGAATTATCAAGGGTTCCTTATCTTCGCACTTTTACATTAAAAGTACCTTAAATTGAACAAATTTTCCTGATGTTTTTTTAAGAGTCAACAACACTGATTTTCGTACTCAAAACAGAAATGAAATATACCAAAATTTAGGTCGTCCGCTGGCAGGAGCAATGTAATAATTCGCCGCAACTTTTACTAATTGTTTAACCTTCTCGCTACTGGACAGCCAGTAATAGGTTCCTATTTACACCCCAAAGGTCCGCACCATTAACCGATCACTGAGATTTGAGAAAATCTCTGGAGCTACCGATTCCCCTGGTACCAGTTCTGTTGTAACCTGGTTAGACCTCGAAGGATCTTGAAAATTCGATGAGTTATCTGGTGGACTGTACAAATTTTTCAAGTCACAAAAACAACTTTTAAGTGCCTCGGTTTTTTGAAACGGTGAAAAAGGTATTTCACTCCATCTGATCTTCTTACTATTTATGTTATGTATATGTGATCTTATATACCGCAACATTAATTGGTCAATTGGGAAAATCTCTCTGTCGCTACCGGTTCCCGTGGTATCAGTTCTGCTGGAAACTGGTAAAGACTTCGAAGGATCTTATCTTCCAGTTTTAGACCCCTCCAAACCTCGAGGCTTCATTGGTGTTAAGGGACCAAAACCTCTTGATGTTCTTTGCATGAATATCCAATGGGATGTTTGTCGGTCTATACAAATTTTTCAAGTCTCTAAAAAAGCTTCTAAGTGCCTCGGATTTTTGAAACGGTGTAAAAGATATTTTACTCCATCTGACCTTCGTACTATTTATATCAGCTATATGTGATCTTATATGCCACAGCATTAACCGGTGGTATAAGAGGTGGCGCCCCTTTATATCTTAGCAGCATTGGGGTTAAGGAACCAGAAAATCCTAATGTTCTTGGCGAGAAAATTCAATGAGATATCTGGTGGACTGTACAAATTTTTCAAGTCACAAAAACAACTTCTAAGTGCCTCGGTTTTTTGAAACAGTGTAAAATATATTAACTCCATTTGATCTTCTTGCTATTTATATCTTAACTGGAACACAACTCTCATGTATAGGCTGGTGTCCAAAACGTGACCACACCGCGTGCAGGAGATGGTGAAGAAGCTCCTCGGTAACAGTAGGGTATGCAAGTCTATTGCCTAACTGGTGCATCGACGCAATGTTGCATGTGTTTCTCTGTTTTACCGTTGCTACAATGGAATGTGCTACAATGAAGTCGGGGAACTTTTTAAAGAACTTTGCGTACAATACGCTTTTAATTAAAAGCCCATCCATTTGTGGTCGATTTGTGAAACTCGATTTTTTGCTCCAACAGTTCGTATATAGAATAAAGTTCCTGCGGATCTCTTCCTTGCCAATTTCAATGTGGGGAAGGTCAAGTCGAATGTCCACAAACTCTACTCTCTACCTCTATCCTCTTACCAATAACCAAAATGTCCTAGCTCCGGCACAATACATTGCAAGAGTAGGGGTTATCGCCTGAGTTGTGGTCCAAATAATAAAAAAAACGAAGTGAAGCCCAGAGTCCATTAACACGTTATGTAACTGTCGAATGGGTGCTTGAACATTTGGCTTTGAAAAGAAAATTTTGTTTAATGAATTTTTTTTTTGGAGCTTTAATTATTTTTTGGAGAATGGCGTCGTTATGTGCAGATGAAATTTTGAAGTCAGGCTTATAAGTTCGTGATATTCTCTCTAAGTTAAAAGAATTTTCTTTTACTTCTTCCTACTTTTGTCCAATTTTTTTTGCCGGTTTCATATAATAAAACTCTGCGAATGTATGTATGTATGTATGTATGTATGTATGTATGTATGTATGTATGTATGTATGTATGTATGTATGTATGTATGTATGTATGTATGTATGTATGTATGTATGTATGTATGTATGTATGTATGTATGTATGTATGTATGTATGTATGTATGTATGTATGTATGTATGTATATATATTTAAAATTTTTGTTATTTCCTTTTGCCCTCTTTTAAATTGAATATTATTAAGTCTGTTTTTGAGCACTTTAATTTTTCAAACGGAAATATTTTCACCTGAATGACCAAAAGTTGTGATAAATAGCTCAATCCAAACATAAATATCTGGACACCATGCTGTGACAAATACACTTGACAAGAAAAAAAAGGGAAATACATATTATCAATAATAAGGGAAAATCTTTTTGAAAATTCTTTGGCTAAATGACCACAAGCCTTGATTTGTTTTCTCTTTAGAAGTCAAACTTTTTTCCCCAATAGAATTGTAATGTGTGACAGTTGAAACGAAAACCTCAGATTGTCCAAACTGAAAATCAAAGACGATTATCAAACGTGCTGGGAAATATATACATACATGTACATACATGTACATGTATGTATATATGTATTATATTATATACATATTATATATATGAAAAGGGTATGCCAAAAGTTACGCAAGATTTAATTTAATTGAAAACATCTTTTTTTTTCTTTCGAATGTCAGGGATATTTTCTTAGTTAGGATTTTATCAGAGATATAAGTAGATTGTAGTTATTATAAGTAAGCTAAAAATAACCTTTAACTATCACGTACTTTAGAGGCAAGTTATAGTACGCGTTTTATAACAAAAACTACTATCTCTCCGATAAAATCCTAACTTTAGTTATTGGCATGTTATAATAATGGGCTTTAGATTTTTTTTCAATCAATGATTATAGGCAATCGATATCTAATTTACGGCAACCCTACTTTCATTGAGTCACGTACTACCACCTACCATTACTCTTGATTCTTTAGTAATTGCTAGCATTTTGCCAAGGTTTAGATATAACATGGTATCCACATTTAACAAGTTTCTGCCCGTGTTCCTAAGTCTTATGTTAGACAGTGCTGAATATTCACACACAATGTGCGCTACCGTCGCAGCCTCTTCCAGGCAAAAGTCTGCAAGTATTATATTCTTCGATTTTCATTTTGGCTTGATGATACTTGAGCACCTTACTGGGCTTCCTGCCAAGGGACTCTTTGACCTGCCAATACGTAGTTGCCAACCTCCACCTTTTCAGGTTTAGTAAGTTCACCCAGTGTAGGACCTTCATTCGCATAAGACCTAAGTGTCCTTTAGCCCACATCAACCTTATCTCATTTACCGAGGGACAATCTGTTAAGTTTTAAAACACATTCCGGATCACATATACTCACTTTTTAGTCGAAATTTTTATAAATATCCATTTTGCATAAATATGACTAAACCGTTAAATTTTGTTGTTTAAAATTGTGGTTGCGGGCTTGTTGCGGTAGACTTTTGTATTTCACTAACCCCCAAAAAATTAAATCCAATGATGTTAAATCACAAGATCTAGACACCCTATTCAGAAAATATCTCTTGCAGTAATTGATTGTTCTACGAGCTGTGATGTCAGGTGTCAGCAACTTGCTGAAATCGTTTGTCATCGCAGAAAGAGCTCAGTTATCACGATGCGTTATTCAGCACCAGTAGTCACAATCCTGAAAAAACATTGGACTACGTGATCCGGTGTAGCTCAAATGTAGTGACTATAACATGGTATTTTGTTACGCATTCAGGGACTTATTAATTTTTAACAAGAATTCGCTTTACCGAGCAAAATTTACTGCTTGTGTGGGTACTCCATAAAATTATAACATGGAGTATTTTCGGGTACTCCATATTAATTCAAAACCAGATGATATGGTTCTACCCTAAACCGTCATTATCTTAAATGGAATATGCTTATGTTTTAATTTTGGATTACATTTGGAGTAATTCCCTTATGGAGTACATTTTGCATAAGTGAATAAACTACAACCTTCTTTCTGCAAGGCAGTCACTGTTTCGCCAGTCTCATTTTCGAAGAAGTGTAGTCCAAAACTGCGTGTTGTGGAAAAAGCTCACTTGTTTTTGAAGAATTACCTGTGGGTTTTCTAAAATTCAATATAGCGATTTTGGCGATTCACAAGGTCACAAAAGTGAAAATGTGATTTACAACTCGGGATGATTTTAAACGACAGATTGGCCGCCAAAATTTCAATATTTTTTTTAAACATTGTTCAACAACGAAATCGCATTGTTCTTGCTTGTGGTTCTTCATTTTGACAATTCCTAAACTGTCACCTGTCGACTTGTTTTCCCTTTAGGGTTGGCTGAATCTTTACAGTACTAACAGTGGTGGATTCAAAACTTTTATGGTTTTTTTTTAATTTAAAAGATCATAAAAATCTCAAAACATAGATAAGCTTAAAAGGCTTCAATTTCCAGGGTCTAACGTCAGGAAGAATATATAAAATTTTGAGTTTTGTGTGGTACTCCACCAGTATAAGACTTTTGATTTAAAAATTATTTCAGTATTCGTCACCTCCAGGGTTTTGTAGCCAAACTATACTTTTGTATAGGAAGCCAGAATTCAAATCCAAATTCAGACGAAAATTTAAAACTAACATTTTACGTCTCCTCCAGGATCCGCAGGCTGACCTACAACTTTGTATAGGCAGTCAGAATACCCAAATTCAACTTCTTTTTAACAATTTGAGTTTTGTGTGGTGCTCCACAATAATACGACATTTGATATAAAATTTATAATTTATGATAATTTGAGTTTTGAATGGTGCTCCACCAGAATATGGCTTTTATTTAAATTTTTTCTTTTTTAGGTTATAGACGAAAATAAAGCAAGTGCATATGACTGAATAATGAAATCAATAACTGTTCCGCAGTACAGCTATTCTAGGCAGACCAATCAGTAACTGCTAGAGTGAGACGTAAGTCACCCGAAGTCCAAGAAACAAGGACGGCCTGACTCCCCTTAAGCGATAATGACAGAGACGCACACGCGTTGTTTTCCATTCTAAGAAACTTTACGACTTTTTTCTGGCTTTTGGGACACCCTTTATATTTTATGTACGAGTGTGTTCTTTGCGCATTAAAACCTATAAATTGAGGCAATAAAATAAGTGGCAGCAATTGGTTTCATTTCAAATTTAAGGACACAAGTTGGAGTGGTTTTTCGTATTAATAAAACTATTATTACGACAATCATAAAGTTCAGTTCAATCTATGCAACATGTGTGAGTGTGTTTAATTGAGGTTGTTTTAAAAGATTGAAAGGAAAAGGAAGGAAGGTTCACGTGTGAGCCAGAGAGAGTGAGTAAGTAAGTGACTGAATATGTTGTAATGTCAGCAGGGGTCAAGAGCTGGAATTGATGTTTCGTTTATGATTAATCGTCCTTAATGTAAAATTTAATAAAAAAAAAAAAAAATAACAACAATTCACTACAAAGTTTAAGAAGAATATACTAACACATACACACATACACACACATGCTTAAATTGTACTTATTTGTGTGTAAATAAATGGAAAAAAGGAAAATTTAATTGTAAATTATAATCAATATTTTAAGAAAATAAAGAACAACAACAACCAAGTGAATCATTATAAAACGTTTGAAACAACAACGTCATCATGTCATGTCATAACGACTACATGTGTAATAGTCGCATTACACGTACGTATTTATGTACTTAAAATATAAAAAATATAAAGACATAAATGTTCGTTTGTTAAAAGCTGTTGAGAGACAAACTCAAAGGTTTTGTCATCGTCATTATCAACGCATTACACATACGATTTATTTAAGCTAAATTGTTTCCCCTCTTTCGTATTATCGTAAGAAACAAAAAAAAAAAAAAAACATCCTGTAAGAGACTTGACATGGAGTCTAAGTGTTTTATATCCCCGCCTTTTTTTCACTACAGTATGAAGATTCGAGCATTTTCTGCATGTCGTTTGATTTGTAGATATATTTATGTTTATATTGAAGATTTTAGTAAGATCATGTTTGCGGATTAGATATCACATCGAAATCTATAGACATCTATAAGATGTCTGACAGGAACGACTACAAAAAATCTCAAGGGCCTACAGTCCACTTTACCATTCATTGAAACAGATATTTTTTTCGGATATATTATATAAAGAATAATATATTTGAATCGAAAAAATAAATATTTTCGGTTTGGGGGGTCAAGTCCTAGTTATGTCCAAAAACTATACAACTCATCATGTCCATATACCAAAGGCACATTTTTATTAATTTTTATTTTGTAAATTTTTTTGTATTTTGTATAACTTAACATTTCTTCTCCGTAGTAAGACTACCTGATAAATGTACCTTGGACATGTCGACATTTCGATTTTTATAGTAAGTTGAAGTTGTCACTAATGCATTTATACAGCCTAAGATATCGCGTGTCGATGCCGACGTTGCAGTTAAACAGACCAGAGTCTTTAATGGGAAGCAAACCCACAACCTTAAAATTAATGGCTATATGTATATTACATGATACCAAAAACCTTCGCAGACGAGCATGTGGTGGATAGGCAATAGGCCAGAATCAAACATTATTTAATGTGTGATTTTTGTGAGAATTACCTTCAAGCAACAAATATCTGCCTGGAAGAATTTCATCAAAACTTAGTTATTTCATCGATTTATTCACCTCCTAGATTTCAAATATCAGAGAGTCAATATATCGACTTTTACAAATCACTAGGTCCCTGTTTCTAGCATCAGGCGACTACAAACCTAAACATACATTTTGGGGATCACGTCTAATAACTCCAAAAGGTCGTGTTTTGTTTAATACAATTTCAAAAATGCGTCTGAATGTGATATCGAGTGGACAACCCAAACAAAAATATCGGATGTTATAGATTTTGGCGTTTTTAAGGCTATTCCGAGAGAAATGCTAAAAGTTGAAGCGTCAGATGTGTTCAAGATTAACGTGGGCTCCTGCCACGGTGGCTTTATCCCACGGTGCTCCTAACACCGAGTGAAATAAAGACGTAGACTAGCGCCCCCATTGTGTAGTATAACAATACTTTACGATTGCCACCAATCGCAATTTGTGTGTATATAGTCACAATGAGTAGCAATTTACACAATATGGCAAGCCTTTCCAAGGCAAGCTTAGATCCATATTATAACCTCTTGCTTAGGGGTTTGGAGACTATCCAAACTCCGTCTGTTGAGAGTGCAACAGCACACTTGATCGACCTTGCACCACATCTGCAATAATCGATCTTAAACCAAAACCACCACGTGTACCCCCGAAGGGAACCTCACCAATAACCGGTCACAGAGAGGATAGGCTCTCTGTGGGGCCACCGATTCCCGTGGTACCAGTCCTTTGGGCCAGTGCCCAAAGAGGACCCGTGTTAAAACAACAGACCTTTTCTTCCAGATTTAGGCTCTAGGAACCCTAGCGTCTGGTGCCCCTATTTTCCCCGAGTGAACCGCGTCAAAGCATTTGCCATAACTGCAGTGACAATTGGAAACCCCGGGGGAAGTTGAAGCGTCATTTGAATTATCCTCAGATCATTCACCCACTATTGTCTATATATGGAACCAGCAAAATATTGTGTCACCAATAACTAAAATACATATACCGCTGAGAACACCAGAAGATGTGGATCAAAGTCTTATTAATTTTGATCAAATCCTTAAATCAGCTGCCAAACATGCAACAGTAACCCGACAATCAGCTAGATACAATCAAATTTACTTTGTAGATATCGAGCGGCTCTTGGCTGAAAAAAACACGAAAATTCAAAGAGAGTTGCAATCACACAGATCTCCTGAACTCATATCTAAACTTAAAGATTGCACGAAACGGCTAAGACAGCTTCTAGAATATCGAAGAGTAGCGTCTCTGAAAAATTACTTAGAAGACCTCGACGCAACTGCACACTCAGATTATTCATTATGGAGTGCATGTAGAAACCTTAAAAAGGCCAGTCGTACGTAAGCCCCCCTTGCGAACTTCTTGTGGAGACTGGGCAAGAAATGATACCGAAAAAGGTAATTTATTTGTTGATCATTTGAAAAAGGTTTTCACTCCAAAAATGTGTACTGATATAGTTGAGTTGCCACCAGTAGAGACTAGTGCCGAAGTACCCGTAAGATTTGAATTTCGCGATATTGAAAGGGCAATAGCGGATTTAAACACGTTGATAAAACAAATAACAAGATGTTAGTTGAGTTGCCCCGTATAGGTCGCAGAATTATTCTTTTTGTTTTTAATGCCATCTTACGTCTTGAGTACTTTCCCACAGAGTGGAAGGTTTCTTTGATTACTATGATTCCTAAACCAGGAAAAGACCACACAAAAGTATGCCTCCTCTTTTTAGTTGTGGAAAGATGGCTTCTAGAAAAGGGTTTTGTGAATGAGTATCTGTCCTAAAGCGAATAGCCAGAAATCATCAGCGTCCTTACCATGTTTCCTTCGATTTTGCTTTGACAGTAATCCACACAAAATTTTTAGACTTTTTATTGGTTTCAGATATGGTTTATGTATTTACTTTACATAAAGGTAGCCATCCCTGGGTAATTACTGACAAACAGGAATTTTATAAAATTCTATAACTATTGTAGAGTTCTGTAAATAGTGCTTAAAAATTCCCGATGACAAATATAAAAGTTGCTGCTAAGTTTGCAGTAAAATTGAATCGGTAAAATGACGCACTTTCACTATCTTTTCACTTTTAAATGAGATATTTTTGACTCGAGATACTAAATAAATAAAATAAAATAAAATCATCCGGTAGTTTTTGCAAGATGCGAACACAGGCAGACAGAGACTGAAAGTTACAGTTTTATTATATGTATGTATAGATGAGCGACTAGGTGACCTTGGAAGTGGAAAGGTTAGAGCGTGATAAATGTGGAAAAAACAACGAAGTTCTATCACGAAAATTCTCGAGTAGGCAAAACATTTAGCTCTCTCAGAATTGTAGTGGATGGACTCTATAAACGCAGGCACGAATTAGCTCTTAGGTAGGATAATCTCTGTCGTTCTTAATAAAGGGTGTTTTTTATAGAGGTATAGACATTTAAGTTGGCATTACTTTTCAAGACGGCGACCGATTTAACAGCTGTCAAGTGATTTATTCTCAGTTCGGTTTGATAATTCATCATATGTAGACTCACGCCTGAACAACGCTTGCAAATAGTGCAAAAAACGAGATTACCGTTGTTTTCGATTTTCATAAGCGAATTTTGTTTAGCGATGAAGCGCACTTCTGGTTGATTGGCTACGTCAATAAACAAAACTGCCGCATTTGGAGTGAAGGTAATCCTTAAGTGTATGTCGAAACACCGTTACATCCAGAAAAACTGACTGTTTGGTGCGCTTTATGGGCTAGTGGAATCATTCAAAAACGATGGTGGCCAGAACGTTACAGTCAATGGTGATCGGTATAGAGCCATGATTACTAACTTTTTCATTCCTGAATTGAATAACCATGATGTCCAGGAGATATGGTCTCAACAAGACGGCGCAACATGTCACACAGCTCTTGCCACAATAGATTTATTGAAAGACACGTTTGGTGACCGCCTAATTTCACGTTTTGGACCTGTGAATTGCCCTCCAAGATCATGTTATTTAACACCGCTAGACTACTTTCTGTGGAGCTATGCAAAGTCATTGGTCTATGCGGATAAGCCACAAACGCTTGACCATTTGGAAGACAAGATTCGCCGTGTTATTGCCGATATACAGCCACAAATGTTGGAAAAAGTCATCGAAAATTTGACGTCCAGATTGGACTACATCCGCGCTAGCCGTGGCGGTCATATGCCAGAAATCATATTTAAAATGTAATGCCATAAGATTATCTTTCGGATAAATAAAATTCATGTCAATCGAATAATCCATCGTTGTTTTATTGCAACTTAAAGTTCTATACCTCTATAAAAAACACCCTTTATAATTAATTAGCTGACTACACGACGACGATTGTACCCAACGACATTTGCAGTCGTGTAGCAACTGCCGTCTTATGCTGGGAATATAACTGGGACGAACGACAAATTTCGTGCAACACGACGAATTTGTCGGTAGAAATTCGCTGTGTAAACTCGTGGTGTGAAGCTCAATAACGAAAAAAAAAATAGATGCTATAATTGGTAAAGTTACTTACTGTTTGTTCAAAGAATGAAAAAATTCATAAAAGTTTATCAAAGAATTAAAAAAAATTTATGGAGAAATTCTTAAAATTATAAATATACTGCTTATGAAAGCCTTTTTGCTGCAACATTTTTAAAAATGGTGGTGGTTGTACGGTCAGCAAACATTAATAAAAACGATCTGATAGAGTGACCATATAAAATACTAATACTTATAAAATGAAACATTAATAAAAACTATTTTTATGGTTAAATACTATTTTGTACACTTATTTTAAATGCTATAAAATAAAATTAAATTAATTGTACAAGTGAAAAACTTTATTTACTAAAATACTTGAAACATAAACCAAACATGGTAACATTGTACTGTTGTGTTCGTCGTACGCCGGCGTAAGAAGTGAAATAAATCTAATTAGAGTTCGCCGCCTTTGACGAATTTCGACCGACATTATAATTGTGTGCATTAACATATCCGCAAATATTCGCAGCCAAAAAATCGTCATTCGTCCTAGTTGTGTTCCTAGCATAAATGTTTAAATCAATCAATTTAAAAAGCTAATGAATGTAAGCATTCATAAAAAATCCCTAGTGAAAATAATACAAAATTTGTTAAAATCATTCAAATATTCCTTCAAGTGTAGTGTGTACAAATATTCCACTAAGTATTCCTTCCTAATCCCTGTAAAACAAGTACAATATGTTGCCCCTTAAAAGCCTGTTGTTTTATTTGTGGATGGGATGCTATTTTTTTCGATTCGAATATTTTGTTGCGTCATAATCATGTTCTTGTCTTGTAATGTGGCCAAGCTATAAAGACAATACAACAGAGATTGAATGACTAAATAAAGAATAAGTGGGTGTTAATGGCTTTTGTTGTTGTTGTTGTTGTTGGTAGAAAAAGATTTTTTGCGCAACTTATTGTTCGGGTGGTTTGGTTTGCTGGGGATAATGACGTGCGAATGATTAAATGATTTTTAATTTTAAAGTCAGTTACAGATTTACATTATTTTGAATTTATTGTTTACATTCAAATTCAATTCTTTATGGAAGAAAAATTAGTCAGAGCTATACAAAAATTAAAATTTTTAATTTTTTAATAAAATTTTAATAGTGTTTAGCAAACCGATATTGATATAGTACGAGATCATAAGCGTAAATAGGTCTGTCTGGAGAGAGTTCAGCGACCCCAAGAACAAATTTAGGCCCCATCAAAATGTAAAAATTTCACAGAAGAAAAAAAAAATGGAATTTTACAAAAGATTTTCCAAAAAAGTCAAAATTCAACATCCAATTGGAAATTATACAGGAAATCCAAATTTATTTAAAAATCTCATTTTGTAAATACATTTTTAAAATGCACTACAATATGGTTAGAAGAGGATCACAAGAACGGAAACACATTTTACTGCATAAAATTCTGCCCTTTAGAATGATATTAATTTCCAGTGAAAACGAAAAGATCATCAAAACACGCGATATTTAGGTGATAATGGGATTTTTAGCTGAAATTTCAATATTTTATTGAACCCGTGGTTTTTGGTGAGTTTAGGGGACTTTTTTTTTCATAAATTCTCGGTTTATGCTCAAAATTTGATTTTCTTGATTTTCTAATAAAATTTTATTTTTTTCGGTGATATTTTTTAGCGAAATTTTGATTTATTGCCAATTTTTATTTTTGGTTTTTGAGTGAAATTTTAATTAATTTCAATTTTCGGATTTTTTTTTTTTTTTGGTAAAAGTTTAAATTTTTAGTAAAATTTTTGGTGAAAATTAGAGAAAATTTCGATTTACTTTTTAATTTTTAGTTATTTTAGAGAAGTAATAATTAATGTCTATGAGTTAATTCTGTTCATTCTTTGAAAAAGGTTTAGAGTAGATATACAAGTGTGATACAGATTTATGCCAGTGACTGGTGTGCGTCTACCAACGCTCTTGTTCCGTATAACGACACAACGAGTAGAAATTTTAGAACATGGCTGGCAGGACCATGCTTATACCCCTTGTTTAGGAGTTGGAGACTATCTAAACTCCTGACACGCAATTGATGCCTATTTCCTTACTAAATCGCTATTCCTGCAATTTAGGTCCCAAACTACAGCAACATAATTACTCCCCGAAAGCCCTTTACCAATAACCAGTCATGGAGATTATAGCACAACCCCTGTGGGGCTAACGGTTTCCGTGATACCAGTCGGACCTTAAAGGTTCTTATATTCCAGTTTCAGGGCACGTTCAAGCCTCGACGACTTGAGTGCCTGTAATACCAGGGAGCATTTTCGTCATGATTTTAAAAGTCAAAAAATCTCCTCTTCTTTCACGAAACATCAATAAATATACAGAGGACAATTATAATTACCATAGGTGGCAGGTGGTATGGGGTCTGTAAAATGCTTATTCGCTGATTCTCACAGCATCTGGGTTTTCACAAAAACTTGATTAATAACTTTATTAGCTTAAGACCCCAGTAGTCATAGCTTTCTCATAGTTATCTTAAAATTATTTTATAACTTTATGTTAGCAAATAAATAAATAAATAACTTCGGTTCGTTTAATAAAAATGACGCCCTACTTGGTGTAATAAGACTGCGTTGATTATTTTTTTCTATTCTTCTATTCTAAGTATGCTATTCTGCAGAATAGCTGCATTGCTATATAGTTGTCACTGGTGACATGAATCAGCTACGGGCGTATGATTTGCAAATCGTTTATAACATAATATAATTAAATTAAAATTCAATGGTGGAGTACCATATTAAACTCAATTTGAGTGAACTAATAAAAGACGAATTTGGAAATACTGACTCCTATGCGAGGATAAAGGTAAGGCTGCAGATGCTGGAGGAGGCGAAAAGCAACGACATATTAATTTTATTTAAAGCCCAAAAAAAAAAAAACTGTATCCAGTGATGATATTGGTTGAATGGGAAATCAAAATAGCTTATATGGTTAGTCTTATAAAATGCAAGTGGCAGACTAGTCTATCCGTAGTCCATCCCTAGTGCCAAAAATGTAAGATTATACTTGACATGATTGATATAGGGTGAGCTTGGAGAGCAGTTTATCTCAGGTTTAAGACCACTTGCAACATAAATTGTGCAGATAGACAGCTCTATACTATTTTTTCTTGCATATAAAATAATGTCAAATACCGAAAAATACAATACGTGGAAGGGAGTATGAAACCAAGTGAATTAAAAAAAATATAGTTTCAGGTTTTGGTTAATTGCATTTATTTAAAAGGGCTGATTGAGTCTACTACACTGCGACCAAGAAGATCTATTGTGCATCCTTAAAGGCTGACCTCTTTTTCAGCCATTTTGCTTCAAAAACTTTTTTTTATAATTAATCACTTATGAGTTACTCTTAGTTACTATTATGTTTAGAGAGAAAATAACTTAAAATTAAATTAAAAAGTCAAACTGTTGCAAATTTCTTCATATTAAGCGAAACATCGATTTAGGTTGCAGAAACTTAATGTTGAATAAATTTCTTCTATTTCATATTCATATTTTGAAAAGTCTTTTGAAATAAAGTGGTTTAAGTTTTATTCAAATTTATGCGAATTAATGTTTTGCATGTCACACAAAAGGTTTTTATTTCTATTTTTATTAATATACAGTGCTGTGTAAAACAAAAGTAACAAAATGCAACCTGAATAAAAAAATTAATTTTTTTACTGAGTTTAGCTATTCAGCGCTTATTTGTTTTTATAGAATTTGATACAAAATCAATACAAATATAATTTCCTTTTTTGGTTAAGGCTGATGATGAATGCTTTAATTATTAATTAAAAATTAAAGTACTTTCAAACACTCATTACTATTCCAAACTGTCATATATTTAGCATAAAAATATCAATTATAACAATATTTATGACTTTGTTCGGCCTTCTTTTGAAATATTCCACTGTACGATTGCAGCCTGATAACCTTAAATAAATCAGTCCAGTACGAGGCAGTCTTAGACACGTAGGGTGCCGTACTATGTTCAATATTTAAAAAAAAAAAAATTTTTTTACGTCTTTTATGGAGCACCCTTTCTTTTTTAATTTTATGTTTTTATAACTTGCTTTTAACAATTTTAGTTTCTGCTTGTTACGGTTTAAATATAAATATGAACATATGTGTACGTCACAATCACTCATTCTATGGGCACACCCTTTAACTTTCTATTATTTTTTATGTTTCTTATTAAAGTTAGCGGTAGTAATACATACTCTGTCTAAGTTTGGAGTGACTGCCTAAATCTTGCGATTTAACGCATCACAATCACTTATTCTATGGGCACACCCTTTAAAGTTTTATTATTTGTTATGCTTGTTATTAAAATTAAAAATTTGGAGTGCTTGCCTATAAGGTTTACAAGATAAGGGCGAATTCGTAAAAATGTTGACTTCTAATGTACACCCTTTCATTTATATTAATTTTAATTTTGGTACTTGTTGTAATAGTAGATATTGTAAAATATACTCTGTGGAAATTTAAAGTGTCGAGATTCCAATGCATCCCGAAAAATGTACTATTTGGTGTGGATTATCACCCGGTAGCATCAAAGTACTTTTTCAAAGACGACGAAGGCAGGAACATGACTGTAAATGGCGAGCGCAACAGTACAATGATTATTAATTTTTTGTTTTTACCATAATGGAAGAGGTAGACTTGGCTGGCATGTGGCACCGTCTTGGTGAAACCACATGTCAGCCAAGATAAACAATGGGCCAATTGAGAGGCGAGTTCGGTGAACAGGTTATTTCACGTTTGGAGCCGGTCAATTGGCCGCCTAGATCGTGCGATTTAACGCCTTTAGACTATTTTTGTGGGACTATGTTAAGGCTCATGTTTATAGGGACAAGTCCGCACTGGAAGCTAATTGTGGAACAAGATTAACGTGAGTAGCTGCCTAGTTGGCCTAATCTCACGGTGGTCTTACCACCGAGTGAAACTTAAGCGTAGACTAGCGCCCCCTTTATGACTGCCACCAATCGCAATTTGTGTGTGATACAGTCACAATGAGTAGCAATTTATATAATATGGCAAGCCTTATCCGAGGCAAGCCTAGATCCATATTATAGCCTCTTGCTTAGGGGTTTAGAGACTATCCAAACTCCGTCTGTTGAGAGTGAAACAGCACACTTGATCGACCGTGCACCATACCTACATAAATCGATCTTAAACCACAACCAGCACGTGTACCCCCGAAGGGGACCTCACCAAAAACCGGTCACAGAGAGGATAGGCTCTCTGAGGGGCCACCGATTCCCGTGGTACCAGTTCTTTGGGCACTGGTCGGGCCTCGAAGAGAACCCGTATGTTTTAACACACAGACCTTTTCTTACAGATTTAGGTTCTAGGAACCCTAGCGTCTGGTTCCCCTCTTTTCACCGAGTGAACCACGTCAACGCATTAGCCATTCCTGCATTGACAATTGGAACCCCGGGGGTAACTGAAAGCTAATATTGAAGAATTGAGTCGTGAGATGCTGGCTGATATGTTGGAGAGAGTATTGGACCCAGCGTACGAACAATAGATCGTTCTATCGACTCAAGTATCTCATACATTTCTCAAAATTTTTTGTGTTTATTTTTAATCATTTCTGAAAGCTCTTAAAAAATCACCCATTACATCTTTGTGACAATTTAAAATTCGGTGATGTTAAAATAACGTCACTATTCGGACACCCTTTTATAGGTCTTAAAATATATTAATTTTTTTCTTTTTCGTAATTTAAAAATAAGTGAATAAATAATAGGTTCATCAATCGACATATAACGCCATACATGTTCGTGAAAATCACGTCACTATCGGGACACCCTTTTATAGGACTTAAATTTTATTATTATTTTTCGTTTACCCGATATTATTTGGTTTAGAATAGTAAAAAATGTAACATAATCATTAGCTTCAAATTTTTAATACTTTCACCTGTAGTGTTGCTTTTGTTATGCACATTACTGTAAGTACACATGTTATTTGATATGGGTGTTTAAATCTTAAATATTTTTCGCAAACAAATTTTTCCTAGGGATTTTCTCTTTTCATAAATTTTAATGTAAAATCTTTTGTACGAATTAAAGACACGTGACATTGCGTTTGGCTAAAAGTAAAAGGTTTGAAAAATATTTCCGCAACAATAATATTTCAAAATAAATTGTGGTAATAAATTTTCATTTGTTAAATTGTTTTTTTTTAACATTGCAAATTAATAAATAAATTTAAATTATTGCCACATTAAAGAGGGTAATTTGTGATTAATATATGTACATAGAAAGAATATCATGTGAAATTTTTATTTACTTCTTTATCTGAGGTATCAGGAAGTAATATAAAATTTTTAAAAATTTTGATTCAAAAACAATACACATATTTTATAGTTTTTCTTACTTGTGTTTAACAAGTAATAGAGCTATAGTCGTACCTAGCAGTGCTTGACACGTCATCAGCGTCCTGACAATATTTTGTTCGATTTTATTTTGAAAGTAATCCACACCGAATTTTAAGACTCTCACTTTTATAGTACTGCAGGTAATACCTCAGTAAATACGTAAACTATACCTGCCAGGTATAGTTTACGTATTTACTCTATACAGAGGTAGCCCTCCCTGGGTAATTACTAAGGCTGTTGCAACACAGGCTTTATATAAAATTCTAAAATTTCTATCAATTTCTTCAAATTATTGTACCGTTCGTTTCTAAAGTGTTCATCTCACAAAAATAAAAGGTGTTGTCAAGTTTTCAGTAATATTAAATCGGTAAAATTACGTATTTTCACTATCTTATCTTAGAAATTAGATAGTTTTACGGTAAAAAGAGTATTCTATATTTGAGCCGAAGTACTAAGATACCTTCTCACTCAATTTTATTAAAAAACCATCTAGACAGACAGACAAAAATTCTAAAGATTAGTGTTTTGTATTCCATATCGAGTAATATCTGCACCGGCAATAAAATATTTCATGTACCTAAATAGTCCTTTTAGAGTTTTATTTTATGTATATATAGATTCAAGAATTGTGTATACCCTTCCCCATAGTGATATAAAGTATAAGGAATTATTAGGAATTATAATATAACATTTGACTTGATAAAAGTCTGACTCGATATTAAACTGACTGATATTAAACTACACATTTACTGCCTGTCCCAAGATATCGTTCGAAATCTTTCGCAAACAAAACAAAAACAACATTGTGCAAATGATTTAATTTAAAAGACAAACGCATTTAAAAAAGAAAAAAAATTATAGACAATTTTTTGTAAAGATTTTATAAAAAGTTTCTTTTAAAAATTTTATAGAATTTTTTTTTTGTAAAAATTATATAGAAAATTTTTTGGAAATTTTTTTTTTAAATTTTTGTTTTAAAATACATATTTTTTTGGAAATTTTTTAAACTTTTTTTAGTTTTTTTTGTATTTTTTTTTAATTTTATAGAAATTTTTTTTGTAAAATTTTTTTTTCAAATTTTTTTAATAAAATTATTTGGAAAAGTTTTTTGAAAATATTTAGAAAATTTGATTAAAAATTTTTAATACATTTTTTTTAATTTTTTTTTTTAAAAGTTTTGGAAACTTTTTGGTTAAAATTGTTTGAAAAATTTTGGTTAAAATTGTTTGAAAATTTTTTTTTTAAATTTTTTGTAGAAAAATTTTTTTAAATTTTTTGTATTTATTTTTAGTTTTTTGTAAAAATTAGGACCTTTCTACAATCTAAATTGCGTTAGAATGTGTCTTTTGACTGCTCCTGGTTACCAGTGGGCACCCTGTGGGTCTAATGGCTTCCTCTATGTGCATTGCTTTCTATAATAATACAAATCAAAGCAGAAAAAAACCTAAAAACAAATAAAAATCGCCCCTCGCAGGGGGTTATTGACCCCCCCCTGATATATATGCACTCCATGCGATCTACTGCTCGTGGTCTAATATTTATTTGACCAAAAAAGCAATCATTATACCCGAAAAAAAAATAAAAACAACGTGAAAAAATATAGGTAGGCGTGGTTTTTTGCCACAGCCTCGAATGGAAGGCTCTAATGTTGCTGAATTCCATTAGTGAAATTTTCGAAAATATACCTGGCAGATCGGTGGGCTTAGCTTTTCTGTATCTCTTCTGGTGCCTTGGCAAAGTTGACCGCTTAATCAACTTCTCTATGTATAAGGATTCAGAATATATATACTTTATGGTTTCGGACTTGAATATTGTAGAAACTACACACCTATGATGAAGGGTATAAAATATACAAAGAAACAACATCTCGGTAAAGGTACGAAATTTTTGCCCATTTATAGACCGATTGTGCTAAATTTCAATAGCAAAAGTTAATAAGTTATATGTGACACATTGGTGAACTTAAAAGTTACACAAGTTATTAAGGGCCAACTTATAAGGCATTTCCACCACAACACGAACAGATGGGTAGATAGACAAATGCATCTTTAAGTATCCAATAACTTACGTATATACATATACCTGTTTTACCTGAGTTAAAGTCTATGAAAATTATCTACAACAAAAAATAAACTTCAACAAAAAATTATTTATTTAATAATACGAATGTGAACAAAACCAAAGAACATAATTATGGTTATGTTTTAACAGAAATGCAAATAATTGAACTCTTGGCGATTGCTATTCACCATGTTATTGTAATGCCATTGATTGGAGGAGCTTCCAGCATTAGTAAAGGGACAACTGATCACTTCTAATTTACTTCCCAGGCGAGGGCTAGATGCCATTTGATTTTTGTCGACTGAAACAGTTAATGTATTTCGTAATGGGCTGACATCCAAGGCGGTGCAAGATTTGCTTGAGGAGGAACGATGTTTATGGACCATTTTCAAATTGGTTTTTCACGAACTTACGTTATTCAGGGAATGTTTTGCAAAAGTGTGAGTACGGAAAATTCCAGACGATTGCCGCAGTTAGAGGTTCTTGAACCCTTTTTGGATGACAAGTGTTTAGACAGGCTAAATAAAAGAAAAAGCGACATTTTTTTAATTGTTTCCATTTGAAATTTAAATGAAAAATTCTACAAAAATATTTTTCTTACCTTAAATTACTGTTTAATTTGGCTTTAGTATCGGGGCTGTTAGTCATTGACACATAAATTTCTTATAATTTTTCTTGAAGTTTAAAAGGCAATAAACAATTTGGAGATTCTTCAGTTTAGTTACAACTCAAATGATGCCTATTCAATTGTTGCTCTTCGTTTTTATAAGTTTTTCTAAGTTTAGTTTAGTTTTTTGTTGTGCGCGTATCATGCAAAAACAACGTGATATTTTGAATAAATTTACGTGTCTGAGTATGTTTACGATATACGAGGGTGAATCAATATGTCTTAAAAAAACATTTAAAATCACTTGAATTTTAATAAATTAGATTTCAAAAAAAGCCTAGTTTATGGAAAAGTTTAAGGAAAATCATTTGTTTGGGACAACTTTAGCATTTTTATGACAAATTATATATAAGATTATTTTGAGCTCTCACTAAACACTTCTACTTGAGACCAAAACACCTTACCAAATTAAATATATAGAAGCATTATTTTGTAGGTCTTAACTACAGCTTTAACACAATATATGTATGTAATTTTTCAAAATAGAACAAAAAATTATGAAATACCAAGCTCTACAAAAGATTCAAGATGCGACGTTCCCAACTTTGAGGCCAGACAGCTCAGAAAGTTATCTGCTATATCCATGTTAAATTTTGGATCAACCGGACAAGTCCTATATTAATGGTTGAATCATTTCCAAAATATTTTGATTCTGCGCAGTGTATGAAAACAAACAAAACTTTTCGCAAACGTTTTATGCAAAGTTATAAACTTTTCAAGTTTTTTTTTTTAAATCTTTTCGTTCATAAGCAAAACCAAAACAAATACTTTTTGAATGACAAATTTGCTTGCTTTGATGTACGATTACTATCTTAGAGATGGGAACAAAACAGAAGAAGAAACGTTTTTTTTTATTGATACACTTAGTTTGTTCAATTTTCGAAAGCTAATTTTGTATCTGATTTATTTTCATGAATTACTGTTGCTTTCTTATACTAAATTTTTTTAATAGCTCCCAAAAATTAGAATTGTGTAACGCTTTGATGCATTCTCTACAATAATGACCAAATCATTTATGATATGTCAAATTTTCCACTGCAAAAAACGTACATGTCATATGTGACTGTTAAAATAAAGCTTCTGTAAAATACATGTTCAAAGCCATCTGGCAAATTTTTATTTCGAACGCATTCTTTTTTGATCTGACAAACCATTTGACATCAGCAGTGTTTCAATGTGACCAAAAACCTATGCCATGTGAAAATAATCAACAACGGTTAACCCTTTGCGAAAGCATTTGCCGGCTAAAAGTAATATTTTACTTAATTTTATCTACTTGACAACAATTATATAAATCGTGTATCATCATTTAAAGCCAAATTAACTTCTTTACATTTAGGGTAAAAAAAAAATATTTTATGATGGCGGAAACAAGTCATTTTGCAACCGAACGGCTTGTGTATCTGTATAGTGAAAAGTTTTCTGTAAAACAACAATTTTGACAGATATACAGAATTACATATGACACACACACACAGTTAAAAAGTCGAATGTTAAAAACATGTCGTGTATATGGGGCTTTAGCTAACGTTTGAGAAAGGTTTTTTCAAAACTTTTTGCTTATATTCCTAATGTTTTCTTGTTTGCCTGAGTACGATTAAAATAATATGCAGTTTGGTGATCGTTCGCATTGTTTCGAAACGAAAGTAAAGCAAACGTTTCGTTATGTTTATTTTCGTACCCTGGTTTCGATTACTGTAGAAAAATTTGTTTATGTAAAAGCTATCGAAGTGTGTACGTTATGTGAGCACATTTTTGTTCATTCACCTTTATTCTACATTTCGTCAACCATTATTTTTTCAATTGGAGTATGTGGTGTAATAAATATCGTAAAGCTACTTAAGGACTTTCGTAATTGCTTATAAAAGCTATCTCGTTGGCAAAAATATTGATGTGATGTCATAACCGAAGTAAAATCCAAGTAGATAAATCTTTTTTTTTTTAAACTTTTAAACTTGTCCTCGTATTTATTTAATAGTAACATTTGAAATTAAACTAGTTTCAAATCTTTTTGCATAAATTAAAAAATAAAAAAACAACATTAGAAAAACTTTATCCAAATGAAGTCAATAGTTAATAATATCATGAAATTTGGTTTATCATTAAATTTATTTAAATTTTATAACACCCTGCACCACTGGTGAAAGGGTTGTACAAGATAAGTTTGTCATTCCGTTTGTTCATTTTGAAACACATAACGGTAACATTAAAAGTGGTTTTACACGGCGTGTGTTTGTCATATGACCTGTCAGTTTGATAATCCATATGTAATTTCATGTGTTTGTCAAAATAACCATTTTACATACGTTTTTAATTTTTGCTTTCAAACGTACATGTGTAATTACATGTGACATAACCTACAATATATAATTTTGCCGCCACACAGTTTTGTATTTCCAACCACAGCTGATGCAAAGATGCAAATATAGTGCTTTTTCCACGTTTTTAGTGCTTATGGTACCACGAAAAACCTAAAATAGCAAAATATCAAGGATGTCAGATGCTTTGTCACATCACGTTCTAAATGAAAAATGTCATATGTATTGTACACATGGAAAATACACATGTTATGTTTGAAAGGGTTCACACGACGTGTTTAGAATTTACACATGGAAAAGTGACAAGTCATATGACAAATACACGCCGTGTAAAACCACTTTAATGTTGTTCGTCAGCTGGCAAGGTAACTGGGCTAACTGCGTGTGTGCGTACGACTTGCACTTGGCCGATTAATTTACTATTACGTGGTGTGTGTGACTTGTTATTTAATAAAAGTACTTTTTAATAACAAGTTTTTTTTGTAGATTTTTTATAACCATTTTTGTAAGTGGTTTTGCTTTTAAGGTTAAATTAAAAAGTCTCCTTTTTTGAAAGGTACAATTTGAATTGTTTTTCAAGGTACTTTTTAAATGTGATTTTTAAATATAAGTACGTCCTTTATACAAGCTTAATTTAAAAAAAAAGTATTTTAGTTTAAAAACAGTACCTTTTTGAGGAAAGATCATTTTTTGAAAAACATAAATTTTTGGAAAAATATACAAGTTTCAAACATGTATTTTTATAAAAAGTACTTTTTTGATATAGATACTTTTATACAAGGCACTTAAGAGTATTTTTAAATTTTTTTTCTATATATAGCAGGCAACTGTAACTGATTTCCAATTTAATTTCCTTGAATTTTTGCAATAAAGAATTAATTTTGTTAAAACTAATGCTTAAAATTAAAACTAAGCTAAAAATAGTTTTTTAATATTTTTTTTTTTTTATACAATGTTCCCTTTTAAATTGCCATTATATCCAAAATATGCATGTCATTAATATAAATTTATATCTTTTTATTACTTATGACTTTTATTTTTTACTGGTTTTTTTCGTCTCGAGAGAAGTGATGAAAAGTACAGGTTTCATTGCATCAGCCAATTCTCTTCACATAAGAAAACAACTCTGACAGCCAACCAATAGATGCTGTAAGTTATCAGATGCCGAACAAGAGAAACTAAAGTTTTTTTATTTATATTGATTAAATTACAATCAAATGAGAGTTGCAAATGAGTTTTAAGAGAAAACTGGTATTTTAGTATTTTTTTTATCAATTCAGTTTTCATAATTTGGAATTGTAATAGAAATTTAACTGCTGTTACAATCGATTACTAAAAATAACTGGAAACTTGTCATTTACAAAAATTTAAATATTTAAATTTAAGTAATTAATTTGAATAAATTAAAAAAACGTGTTTAATATTTTATATTATATTTTTACTTTACCATACGTAGTATAAGGTAAAGCATAGTAATCATGAAAAAATTCGAGGTCAGGATTTTGACGGATTTATACGTTTTGAGGTCTCCTGAATCCATTTTGATTATTTTCGCCATGATGTCTGTGGGTGGGTGTGTATGACACTATTTTTGTGGAGTTTGTACAGGTCATACCGTTTGAAATATCAAAATGAAATTTAGTATGTGCCTTTGGTATATGGAGATGAAGATCTGTATAGTTTTTAGGCATATTCGGGAGAGGGCAAGGTGTAGTTTTCTAACCCCCAAATTTTGTGAACGCTCTACTGGACATACCGTATGACATATTAAAACGAAATTTAGTATGTGCCTTTGGTATATGGAGATGAAGAGCTGTGTAAATTTTGGGCATAATCGGGAAGGGGAAACGGGTAGTTTACTTACTCCCAAATTTTGTAAACGTTTTATAGGTCATACCGTATGACATATCAAAATGAAATTCAGAATTGTCCCTTTGGTTTATGGAGATGAAGAGCTGTATAGTTTTTGGACATATTCGGGAGAGGGCAAGGGGTAGTTTTCTATCCCCCAAATTTTGTGCACGCTCTCCTGGTCATACCGTATGACATATTAAAACGAAATTTAGTATGTGCCTTTGGTATATGGAGATGAAGAGCTGTAACAATTTTGGGCATAATCGGGAAGGAGCAAGGGGTAGTTTACTTAACACCCAAACCAAAAATAATCAATTTTTCGATTCAAATATACTTTGAACTTTTATTCTTTATGTAATATATCCATAAAAATATCTGTTTTCATTGGGTATGGTAAAGTTGAGTGTAGGCCACTCCAGTTTTTTTTTTAAATATATATTTATAATTCATAATATTTTTTTTTTATTATTTTAAGAGTAATTTGATTTTGAAACATTTACTGAAATTAATTATCTAAAACTAGGTATCTGGTTTATTCATTGTTTGACCTTGAGACAAAAATTATTTATTGAATTTGGGTTGTGATCCAAAATTTAGGAAATATAACCGGTTGTTTATTAGAATATTTAAAAAAGAAAGCGTGTCTGTCTAGTGAACACATGTCTGGATTTTTTCACACAAAACACAATTTCGATTGTAATAATCAATTTTGCTAACATATAATTCTGTTGGTTATGCTAACCTTTTCAATCAATAAGAATCATAATTGTGGAACAAGATTAACGTGAGTACCTGCCAACTCGGCCTAACCTCACGGTGGTCTTACCACCGAGTGAAACTTAGGCGTAGACTAGCGCCCCCATTGTATAGTATAACAACACTTTACGATTACCACCAATCGCTTTTTGTGTGTGATACAGTCACAATGAGTAGCAATTTATATAATATGGCAAGCCTTATCCAAGGCAAGCCTAGATCCATATTATAGCCTCTTGCTTAGGGGTTTGGAGACTATCCAAACTCCGTCTGTTGAGAGTGCAATAGCACACTTGATCGACCGTGCACCATACCTACATAAATCGATCTTAAACCACAACCACCACGTGTACCCCCGAAGGGGACCTCACCGGTCACAGAGAGGAGAGGCTCTCTGTGGGGCCACCGATTCCCGTGGTACAAGTCCTTTGGGCGCTGGTCGGGCCTCGAAGAGGACCGTATGTTTTAACACACAGACCTTTTCTTCCAAATTTAGGCTCTAGGAACCATAGCGTCTGGTGCCCCTATTTTCCCCGAGTGAACCGCGTCAAAGCATTTGCCATATTCCTGCAGTGACAATTGGAACCCCCGGGGGTAATAAGAATCATAATTACAACATTACCTGCCTGCCTGGCCCACGATGTAGAAAAAAACAAATTCAAAAGTTTTGTCTCTATTTTAAACTAGCTGTGCCCGCTGCATCGTGGGCGCCCTGATAATATGTATTTTGCTCGATTTGGCTTTGAAAGTATTACACACCAATTGTAAGACTCTTACTTTTATAGTGCTCTAGTTTGGGTTTATGTACTTTATAACGCGTGATCCATTTCGAGGTTCCCTACTTAAAAAAAACACAGAAAATTCAAATTTAATGGAAAATGTTGATTATCATTTGAAAGAACATTCTTTGGCATTTATTTTTTGAAGATTATGTCTATCAAATGTTGGCCGTTGCTATGTCACAGATTGTCCATCCAATGCGTCCAATTTTCGATGACTCGTACGAGCATTTCGACTGGTAACTGGCGAATGACAGGCGTTATGTTTTCCTCCAAGGCCTGAATCGAAGTGGATTTGTCCGCATAAACTTTAGACTTTACATATCCCCATATAACGGTGTGATATTACACGATCTTGGTGGCCAAGCGACCGGCCCAAAACGTGAAATTATGTGCTCAATAAATCCATTGATTGATGCGATGTGTGGGAAGTGGCGCCGTCTTGCTGAAACCACGGTCTTCGTGTACACTCTCAGCTACGGCCGCTATCTTTTCTTCACAGCGTGCTGGACGTAGTCTATTCGGTCGAATATTATCCAATAATGAATGCTGGGTCTCAAAATGGGTGATGGTGTTGCGAATAGTACACTCAGTAGTTCGATTATGTTGACCATAAGTTGAGCGAACAGCACGAAACACATTCCTCACAGAACGTGAATTTTCGTACTAAAGTTGAACGATTTGTAAACGTTGTTCAGGCGTAAGTCTTTCCATTATGAAATGCCAAATAATACTAAACAAAAATAACATGACTTCATGACACGACTCACACGTGATCTGTTAAAAAAGGCTATTGAAAAAAGTATCTCTACTTGAATCACCCATTATGAAGATACCCATCACTGGATAAAATTCTAAAACTTATATATAAAATTCTAAAATTTATAACAAAATTCTAAAAATTATTGTAAAGCTCTGTAAAAGGTGTTTAAAACATTGTAATTCATCAAAGTAAAAATACAGATCAAATACAAATTTTGTTCAATTGGCTATTTGGCAGTAAGTAATTAATATTTTGTCATTATTTTAAAACAGCGCCATCTGTTGCTCACCGGTGTTTAAAATATCACGCTTTTAAAAATAAAAGATGCCTTAAAGTATTCAGTTCCTTTAAAAAAAAAGTCAGCGTGCTTTTTTTCTATAAAAAAGTATCCAATATTGGAATCAGATACTTCTTTATATAAAGGTAACCAGCCTTGGATAAAATTCTAAAAATTATTTTTAGACTCTGTAAGAGGGGTTTAAAATATTTTAATAACAATGTAATTCCACAAAATAAAAAAATACAAATAAAACACAAATTTTATTCAATTGGCGCCATCTGTTGTTTAAAATATTCCACTTAAAAAAATAAAAGGTGCGCAACCGTATTTAAAATATCCCAGTTTTAAACCGAAAATTTCAGTACTTTTAAATCGGAAATTGCCTACTTTCACTGCTTTTGCTCCACTTTCTCTTGGAAATGAGATATTTTTGCGGAAAAAAGTACCCTATACTAGAATCAGGATGCTAAGATACCTCACAAAATTTTGTTAAAATCCATTTAGTAGTTTTTACGTGATGCGAACACAAACGAAAGGCAGACAGAAAGACGGAAATGCGTTACTATTTTATTATATGTATAGATATAGATGTAATTGTACAGTAGAGATACTATTCTTTCGTCATTGTGGGCCTGGCAGTAATTACATTTAATGGTCATTAATTTATCAATACCTTTGGAAATTTATTCTAACAAATATTTTATGAAAATATAATAAAATGTTTATAAGTACATATGTACTTGAAATAATAATCTGAAATGATTACTGTGGGAATGGCAAAGTTATATATTGCTCTTTCGCTACAGCTTATCTAGCTCATCAAATATCAAAATAAAAACTCAAATTCTTATGCGCAAAACTTAATTGACAAAATGATAATTTTATTCAATCAAATTCAAAAATTTTAATTTTCTTTTTGCATTCTGACAAAAAAACCATGTGTCATAATATGGCGGACACTAAATGATTTGGTTAAAAAAAGAAAAAAACGGGAAAATATGGCTTTACAATAGGTATAGTTGATCTCAAGTTTTGGATTTTGGATTTTTTGCTTCTTGTAGCCCTCAGACTAGAGCTGAAAAACAATTGATAGTCGGCCCATTCGATAGTTTCTATAGTTTACTTAAAAACTATCGATACTATCGAAGTTTTTTAAGTAGTAATTAAAATCAACCAAAAACATGAAAATCGAAAAATCATAAACGTATAAGGCGTAAAAAACGAAACAATTTCAACTTTATCAAGAGGGTAGCTGCATCCATTACGAGGGTAGTTTTATAATTCCATGACTATTTGTATTTCCAGCGCAGTGATTTTTAACGCAAGACTGATCCCGTTAAGTGTTAGCTAATAATGCCGAGTTCTGCGCATGTTGCGTCTATTACGAGGGCAGTTTGATAATCACATGACATTTTTTATCTAGTGCAGTAATTTACAATGCAATTCTGATATCATTATTTTATGCTAGACAACTGTCTAATTTTGGGCAAGAACTCTAATACTATTTTGGGCAAGAACTCTAATACTATCTACAGTTACATTATGAGCAAGCATCTATTGCAATGACAGCTTGCTAGTTTTTTAACTTGAACAAAGTTAAAAACCTATATTTAATGCTTTACCATTCAATTAATTAACAGCCTTTAAGAACTTTTCGGGAGTTGAAGGATTTACATAAATCGTATATTTTTTACCTTTAGATTTAGAGATGCATTCTTGGTCTATAGCTCTTCGAAATCATGACATGGTCAGAAAGTCACAGTACAGAGACATTTGACTCAATTTTCAGAAAAAATATTGCAACAATTAAAGGTTTTAATTACTTTTAAATTAAAGTTCAATTAATTTTTTATATTGATTCAATTAGACATTTGTTTAAAACGGACATGGGGGATTCAATGACATTTATAGGTAATGTGTAACGGAAAATTTCCAATTGCTAATTACAAGTAAATGTAATTAAAATGTTTTAATTACAAATTACATATAATGTGTAATTGAAAAAAAAAATTACAATTATAAAATTTGAATGTAATTGTAATTGAAAATTTCCAATTACAATAACATTACATTACAAAATGTATTTGATATCCCCCAAGTCTGGTTTAAAACAGAACAAAACATGTTTCTAATTTAAATAAATAAATTGAATTAAGTAATTATTTAATTAAATTTGAATGTAAAACTAATTAAACTTTTAATTGTTGCAAATATTTTTTTTTCTGTATCGATAGTCATTCCTGTAATAGACATGTGGTGTTAATAGGATCGCTCGATACTAATGATTTACAGACAACAACATTTGACGAGCAAACTATTGCACGAAACAAGCCGGTTAATTTTGAATTCGCCGTACATTAGATTTTACGCCATTACATTATTCCGATTGAGGATATGTAAAGTCGTATGACTACAACGATAAGCCTGGAACGATAATCTTAGAATACAAAATTTGATACATTATCATAGTGGTCGCAAACCGTCGATCACGTCCGACTGGTCGATCACTATCGATTGGTCGATCTTCAAGCTTTGCTTGGTCAATTGTTACAATTTAACTAAAATTTGGAAGTGCAAAAAATAGAGTCGAATTTTTAGAAATTTTTGTGGTAATTTTTTATGCTAAAGAAAAAGCTTTGTTAATAAATTTAAAATAATTACTTTTCAATGTAATTAGAAGGCTTTTAAATTTTTAGTGGAACTACTTTTATTAGTAAGTCTTTAGTTAATAGCAAGAATGATAGAAAACAAGATTACGCCATTCCGACAATAAAATTGAAATTTTCTGCACATGACGGCACAATGACGCCACGAAACCGTCTTTCTAGTAAATTTTTTCTCTATTTCTCTATTTTTTGGTTTTTTTTTTTAATTTTATATTTATGAATAAATGAATATTTTAATTTTTATAGTTTGTTTTTGATCAAATAAAAATAGAGTGATTTGTGTTGTTTTTTCTTTAGATTAAAAATTTTATCAGAAGTGTTCTTACAATCTCAGAATATATTACTGAGAAGAGTGAGCTAAATTTGTATCTCTATATTAGTGTATGTACCCATAAGCGCCAGCCGATGCAGCCACAAGATCGATATCATATTTCAGCATTAATGCCTACAAATACTTTTATGATTATCTTTGTTTTATTTCAAAATTGAAACATCCAGCTTTAAAAAAAATATGCGATATAATTTCTCAAATTCGCCTCTTAAAAAGATCGATTGTTTTACTACTCGTCAATTATCTGCTGGAGTTTTGCTTAAGTAACATGTAACGAAATCACTGCACTATTCTTATCGATCGAAACAAATAAGTGAATTCGCCTTGAATATAAAAAACATATTCAAGGCGAATTCACTTATTTTATTCTTACCAAAATTAAACCATTATATTTTTGGGATTTTTTTAAGTTTCTTTGGGAATTGTGGAGGATACTATATTAATCCATCTTTTTTGATATTATATTGATATGATATTTTTTTATATTAATCCATGAATTTTGATAACAATATTTAACAATTTTTAAGTGATGTTTGCTTGTAAGACTTTACATAACAAAGTAGCCGTTGTAACTGAGTGAAATAAACTATGACACACATAGAATAAACCATAAAAGAACTTTTAAATTCTTCGCATTCCACTCATAAACCAAACAACCAAGAAATTAACCTATGTTTGGATCAAAAAATAAACTTGTTTAAAGTTAAATTATAATAAATGTATTTTTGAAATTTAAGGAAAAGTTTGTAGAATAAAAGTTTCTTTCTAAATATTATGCTTTAAATTTTTTAATTAGCGAAGATGGTGTTGGTACAGTTGTGGACACAAAAAGTGCAGCGCAGGTGGTGCATATGAACTACGATGGAGTCTGTTTCAAATAAAGATAAATCTATTCATATTTTCTCTTGGATCTGTATTATACAAATGAACTCATACTTGAACACTTTTTCAATTAGAAAGTGAAAAAATATTGCGAATTATAATAAATGCAACGCTGTAAATTAACAGAAACAGAGGATTTTCGTTCCTAATTCCATTTTCGTTGAAGGACTTTTAAGGGCAATCAAATCGTCCCTTTTTTGCTGATAATTATTTTATTTGATTCTTTTTTTAGAGAAAAAAAAAAATGCATCATAATTAATTTACAGTGTAAACAGTCCCATGAAAGTCGGATGTAAACGTCGCTAGTTTCTTCAATAAATTGGTGCCTCGTAACTTAGTGTCTATACCTGATATAAATTTGTCTTGATAAAAGTCAAACTTCATATAAAAAAATAAAAACATTATTTTTAATACTGGGTTTTTTTTATATGAATTTTGACTTTTAGCAAGAAAAATTGTTGTCAGGCATAGACACAAGGTAACATTCTAAGGGACAATGATCTGTATGTAATATCTGTATGTTTTAGGTAGTTCGTCATAATTTCCTTATTTGAACTCATATAAACTCATTTCAACCTATAGGAGCTTGTAGAACGGTAGTTCAAAAGGTGGCGAATACGTGTTTATGTCATGTTCCAATTGAACATAATTTTCTGTTTTCCGTCAATGTTGTTTGAATACCTATAACAAAGAGATGGTAATAGTACGGATGGCGCTGTTTGAAAATAACACAGCCAAACTAAAATAATACAAAAACATCATTGTCATGTTATAAAAGAGCTTTTATAAATAAGAAATGTTTTAACAACCAATAAGACTTGGAAATAACATTAACATGGCCAGTCTACACTTAACACTAACATGAACATGATGTTAGTGTTAATGTTTATCATTTTATGTCTAATGTAGACGGGAGTAACATTAACATGATGTTAGTGTTAATGTATAATTTTATGTCTAATGTAGACGGGGGTTAAAGGGTAGAAAGGTCAATATACAGAAACAGCCACATCGGCGACATCGCCAACAATAAATCGATTAATGAAGGTTGGAATGGCAGTTCAACTATAGGATAAGGCGTATATTATAAAAAAAAATGTCTCCGAATACTGCTTGTAGTGTGCTATCTTCGCAATAAGAATATGTAGGGGATGATTATTATTTACTTTACATAGGACGTCTATTTAAAATTTATATTATATACTACTGTATTAACCGTAGTAGGTCCACTTCTTTAAATCGTAAATTTTCGAAAAGATGTTTTTATATCGATTCATATAGCTGGCTGGCACTTGTCAGATTTCTTATATACAAATACACTCTCGGTCAGATGATTAGAACTTACATTTTTGCTTTTAGTGGGCCATATCTTTTGAAATTTTCTATCGACAGGTCAAAGTTTACTACCATCGGAAAATGCCAAAATCAATCAACAACATTAATACAACCACAGTATTTGTTTAATTTTTAATATTATTATTTCATTTTTAATCAACAGCAAAAGTCTTTTTATTTTTACTTAAATGAGGAGAATAAAGCCTTGATTCGAAAGTAGTGAAATCGAGGCGAGTAATGAAGTACATTCAATCTCTGGATTGAATGTACTTCATTTGTGGAAACGAGATGGCCGATCAGTGTGCAGGGAGACATCAACACCCCCTGGTAGAAATTTTAAAGGCGTTACGGGAATGGTCGCTAAAAGAAACAGCCTCAGGTGGTCTACAATAACCACATGCAGGTTACCAACCATTCATTGGGCCTCAAATAACAAGGAATGAATTACTGGCCCTCAAAAAAACTCGTTATTGCTTCTAGTAAGCATAATAATGAGTGCCTCGGTGGGCTAGTAGGTAGTGTGCTAGTCTATCAGTCTGGGGTTGTGAGTTCGATTACCACAAAAAACTGGAATTTTTTAATACAGGTTGGCAGGAAGACCAGGAAGGACCTTGGATATAATCTGGATACCTACAAATGGTTATCTGTGTTAGTGGCAGGTCACTGATGTAAGACGATACTTCCAGACTGTGCCTGAAAATATACTAACATATAAAAAGCTTTGGACCACGGGCAGACACATATTAGAATGGAGATGCTGTGGAGACGTTAGCCTTAAGCAAATGTTTGCAAATTCCATAGACTCTGTGATGAGGTAGAATGACGACATGTATTAGTCGCCGGTCTGACATCACTACAGTCGAGAGTAAAAGGCTAGTGACAGCACGATACTCAATGAAAGTAAGGTTTTGGAAAGTTTACAGTCGGATACCAGAAATCATTGGGGAACGAAGTGAGTCGAAGAGGGACCCAAGAAGTTTGTGGTCTAGTTCCGTATCTACCCTACAAAAAAAGGTATACGTTGGTTGGAGGGTATCGTAATCTCACGTAGTGAGAGCTGCAGATAACTACAGTCAAGAGTAAAAGGCTTATAATAGCAAGGGACTCAATGAAAGTAAGGTATTCGTAAGTTTCCAGTCGGATACCAGAAATCATTGAGGAACGAAGGGTGTCTAAAAGGGACCCAAGAAGTTTGTGGTCTGCTTCAGTATCTCCCTACAAAAAAGGCATACGTTGGTTGGAGGGTATCAGATTCTCTTGTGGTGAGAGCTGCAGAAGCTGTCTGTTTATAAGGAGGAGGAAGAGTCAGATCAAAACCTCTGATTCGTGGACCAACAGCGATGGAGGGGCATCACAATGGGCCTTAATGACCTTGAACTCGTATTAGTGCATCCGGCCCTCTTAACTTAAACTAACATAAACAAGGCGATTTGGGTTCAAAAAACATTTTTGCACCAATTAAAGGTTTTAATTACTTTTAAATTAAAGTTCAATTATTTTTTTAATTGATTCTAATATATATTTTTTTAAAACAAAACAAAAAAAGTCCGAATTAAATAAATAATTGAATGAATTAAGTGTTTAATTAAATTTTAATCTGAAACCATTTAAAACGTTTATTTGGTGAAAATATCTTTTTCTGTGTAGTTGTAACAAAGACATATACTTAAATATCGTGTAACACAGCGTTGTATTTTTTTGCTCTCAACTGTATTAATCGAACTGATAGAACGTTCTTATATAATTTTTGACTGTTTATGATTTTATTTTTTTCTTTCATCTAAATTTAAAAAAAATAAATTGCTAAAAACAGATCCAACTAAAAAATTCTGAAATTTGTTTATGAATATATATATATAATTATTGTTTGTTTGCAAAAACGTGTGTTGAAAATGTTTCTACCGGCATTTTTAATGTCACGTTAAAAACCAGTAATTTTTTGCATTTAAATATTTCAAACACTACAATCTCGAAAGAGTACGAGTACGTGAGCGTTAGCAGGCATTTAGAGCAAAAATGATATTTTTATTTTTTCAAAATGATTTATAAACCAGTTTGTATTCAAACAGATCGTTGTGGATAAATAAAGAAAAAATAAATAAAAACTTGGACAGACGAGTTAAAATTAGGCAGGTGTTTTTTTTTTCAACTGCATTTCATTAGAATATTTGAAACGACAAATCTGAAAATAACAATCTCAGACAGGTTAAAATGCAGAGAACTCTCTGGAAAGGCGACTATTTAAACAACAAATGCGAACAGAGAGTGCACTAGTTGTGGTTCAAAATTCAGTAAAGAAAGTTTGAAGCAGTGGCGTTGAAACGTTTAATAAAATTAAAATATTTGCAAATTTGCCCAGCGACTCTATAACAACTTGTTATACGCAAATAAAAAAAGGATTATTATTAAACGAAAAATTGGATAAAATTATTTTGGACTAAAGCCACAACTTGCTATTGGGTTTAAATTATACACATGTCAAACAGGCAAAATTTTGGTGTCAATGTCTAGACCCTTGTCAACTAAAGCCCGTAAACTACGGTGAGTTAGAAATTTAAAACAAATTTAAATAAAAAAAATTTAATTCTTAATTTTATTTTTTTTTTTCTAAATTTCATAGTTTAACTAAGGATCCTGCCAGCTGCCGCGGCTCACGTACTGGCAACGCCGGCAACAATTTAGAGCTTAAAGTTCTTACTCACATACAATACGTGCCGTGAAATTGGCTAAAGCATTTCAAATCAAAGGATTATCTACTTGGGAACTTCATTTTATTAAAGACTCTGAAAACTAACAAAAAAGAAAAATCTCACACAAAATGGTTTATACAAATCGCATCGAAAAATGTACAACAACTGAGGAACCTGATACAGCAAAGACCTCCTCATCCGGTTCAAAGTATCAAAGTTCATTTGACCAGCATTCGAGCCCAAGTACAAACTCCCGCAATGCGGCGGCAAATAATTCTTGGTCGAAAAATGCCTCGGAGAATGACAAGTGGAAGTACAACAACATGGTGCGCAATGAGCGCAGTAAATTTAATAGCATGCATTTTTGCTAAATTCTATTTTAAGATTCTCCCGTCAATCATTGGCCAGCCACATCCCACCCCAAATGTTAATTAGGATCCATAGTTCTTAAGGCGCGTATATTATTAGTTTACTTTAAATGCTTCTTAATTAAAAAAATGTACAATTAAGTTTTTTTATTTAATTTTATTTTTATGTCTTTTCATTTAATAAACTGTGTAAATTAAATTTTTCCAAAGAATTTTTTTTATGTTTATAAGCAAGGCAAGACCAAGCTTCATTCCAAAAGAATAGAAAAATCTATACATATAATAAAATAGTAACTCATTTCCTGTCTGTCTGTCTGTGTTCGCATCACGTAAAAACTACTGGATGGATTCTAACAAAATTGTTTGAGGAGGTACCTTAGTATCCTGATTCCAATATAGGATTTCTTTTTCCGAAAAAATATTTTATTTCTAAGAGAAAGTGGAGAAAAAGCATTGAAAATACGCAGTTATTTTAGATGGATTTTAACAAAATTTTGTGAGGAGGTACTTTAGTATCCTGATTCCAATATAGGATACTTTTTTTTTTGCAAAAATATCTTATTTCCAAGAGAAAGTGTAGAAAAAGCAGTAAAAGTACACAGTTATTTTAGATGGATTATGGACATAACTTTTTGAGGAGGTACCTTAGTAACCTGATTCCAATATAGGATACTTTTTTTCCGCAAAAATAGCTTATATCCAAGAGAAACGTTTTTTTCTCTTTTACCGATTTAAAGGTACTGCATACTTTACGGCATCCTTTATTTTTGAAAGCAGTATATTTTAAGCAATGTTACGCAACATATGGCGCTGTTGAGTAATGAGAAACTCATTTTCTATCTGTCGTTTACCGAGCTTTACAATAATTTTTAGAATTTTATAAACCTTTTAGAATTGTATCCAGCGATGGGTACCGTTATATAAAGTAAATTCGTAAGAGTCTTAAAATGTGGTGTGGATTACTTTCAAAGCAAAATCGGACAAAATATAGCTAGTATAAAATAAGATTTCGAAAGGTGTTTAATTATTTTAATCTTTTACGGCATAAGTACCGCGACCTATAGTATCTTTTAGGTGTAGGTTACGGTTGAAGCTTTTCATTGAGATCCACATACCTCGAAGACAACAAAGAAATTCCAAGAAATTTTATTTCAAGAGACCCCCAGATAGGACACTCACGAAATAAGAGCTTTCAGGTCTCATCGTATCAGTGTTACCATGTTTTATTTTTTTCAAAATCTTCAAGTCTACCGAAAAAAAAACTTTTTTTTGTATTAAAAAGCTTTTTGATATCAAATTCAAGGTAAGTAATAGACTAAGGTCCATTATTATAACTTGCCTTTAGTTAAAGTTAGGATTTTGTTGGAGCGATAAATAGTTTTTCGTTATTAAAAGGAAGCTAAAAACCACTTTTAATTATCACGTACTGTAAGGACAAGTTATAGCAATGAGAATTATCCTCATCATTATAACGAAAAACTACTTATCGCACCAACAAAATCCTAACTTTAGCTAAAGGCAAGTTATAATAATGGGCCTAACAGTACTAAATATCAAATTTTTATAAATCTTTTTTTTTTAAATAATTAGTTTTTAATGTTTTTGACATCTCAAAAATTTTCAAAAATAAGATAAATGTTCACAAATGGTAACACTGCATCGAATAGCTTGCGAAAATTGCATTGACTGATCTCCCTAATATGAATTGATGCTATCTACGATAACAATATTTGGTAAACTGTACCGCAGGCAAAATTACGTTACGAAGCTCATAAGACGCTCATTATAATATTTCATTGAATTCATGTCTGTTCATTGAACACACGAGTAACAATGAGTGGACAATAATAAACACAGAATATGAGCTTGAAGAGTTTCCATAAGCAAGTTTGAATATGTATGACTAAATGTTGAACACAATATCAATAAACTTGGGCAAGTTCAAGCAGTTTTTTTTGGAAAAACGCAGAATAGGTTTTTTATTTTTCATATTTTTTATTCAAGAGTTTTACACAACTACTAAACAAAACAACAAACTAAGTGTTTCGAACATGAAAGGAGTAAACACGGCGCTCACTTATATATTAAGTTCATTTTACTTGGTCAGCTCATTGCGCGTTTGATACGGACAGAGGTTTGCTCATTAATAGTATGGTATGTGTTCGAGTACGCCCACTTGCTCATGAGCACACCTAATAAATGAGCTTGCTCATGCATGCGTTTTTATTTAAGTCTGTTTTGCACTATAATACAAGTAGTAATACTTATGAGGAAAATGAAACCCTGACAAGATGAGTTGTTATTGTTTTTTTTTTTTTTTTAATTTAAAACAGCTATTATATAATGGTAGCATTTTAATGAAAAACATTAATACATACTTGTATTATAGTGTGATATTAGCCTTCAATGATTCAGACTTTGAGATATGCACAGAGGTAGCGAAATAAAACGGCTCGCCTGTCAGAATATCCAAGTGTCGAAAAACTTCTATCTAGTCTTTTGCTAAGCATTACCAAAGAATACGTCAAAGAAGGAAGTCTGGTCTTATGCGTCTGCATCGGACCCCTAAAATGACCTTTAACTATCAAATGGATTCCTGTAACCACGATTACCCCACATCTTGTCACTAATGAGGTGAAGGAAGGCACTTAGTGCAGCTTAATTAACCGACATCAGATAAATTGTTATAACCTTTACCTCTCTCTTTGAATATTTCCTAACACGTATGAGAGTAAGTGTTATATCGTTTCTATAAAGGAATAAGATTATAAAAATTTTTATGCAATACATTGTCAAAGAGAGCGCTAATCGTAAAAGACTGAACAGGTCCAGTCTTCGGCTACCACATTAGGGTAGAATAAATTAATATTGACATTATTTATAAGTCTATTTTTTACAAAAAATTTTTGATAAAATTTTCTATATTTTATTGCATTTAAAAAAATATACAATAATATTTTTACAAAAATTTTTACCAAAAATTTAGATAAAATTTTTACAAAAAATTTCGATAAAATTTTTACAAAAAATTTCGATAAAACTTTTACAAAAAATTTCGATAAAATTTTTACCAAAAATTTCGATAAAATTTTTACAACAAATTTCGATAAAATTTTTACATTAAAATTTCGATAAAATTTTTACAAAAATTTTTCGATAAAATTTAAAAAATAAAAAATTTCGATAAAATTTTTACATAAGATTTTCGATAACATTTTTACAAAAAAATTTCGTTAAAATTTAAAAAAAAAATTTCAGTAGAATTTTAACAAAACATATTCGATAAAATTATTACAAAACAAAATTTTCTATATCTATATTATATTTGTGATAATGCGGTTGAAAATCATAAAAATAAAAACCGAATGTATTGTGAAACTGGGAAACATGACAGATTAAGGGAATATTTAACATTACTATGGTGAAGGGTATATAAGATGCGGCATTTGCGAATATAGCACTCTTACTTTTTTCTATTATTCTTGGTCTCTTTTTCAGTCCTCCCAGGAGCACAATAGTCATGGTCGATACATTCTCAAGCTTTGACGCAGTACTTCTGTCTGGGGGTACCAGACGCCGGGGTTCCTGGAAGCTGAATCTAGAAGAACAAGCCTGTGTATACAAGTTTTTTTTAGGTCCGGCCAGTGTCAAGGGAGCCGGTAGCCCACAGAGATCCATCTCTGTGACCTGTTATTGGTGAAGTCTCTTCGGGGAATACGTAGTGTCTGCAGTTTGGACAAAGGATGGTGCAGGTTTCCATATTCTATAGATTGCTACTTATTGTATTTCATAATAAGGTCGCTAGTCTACTCCTAAATTTCACTTAGTGGTAAGACCACTGGTTTCACTGACGTTAAGTCTAGACCATATTTGTTCCCTTCTCTGTGCCGTGTCATTTTAAGAATGTACTTTTGATTAGGCCAAACAAAGCAAAAATTCATCTCCTGACAATTCCTTCAAACTAATTTGTTTGCGTATTGAAAAAAGAAAATACTTTCAAATTGAGTTCAAAATATTAATAGTGGCCATAAAATACACTTGTTGTCTACAATTTAAAGAAATTAATTGTTTTGCACCACAATTAAAGATAATGGTTGTTGTCAACACTTACACTTGACTTGCCGTCACCCTCATGCAATGCGGCGACATTTCTACATACTCTCTCCCTCTCCTCGCAATAAAAAATTACATTCGTTCCGTTTGTTCATTACGAACAATGGAACTCATCCCTGTGCACTTAATTTACTCATCATTATCACTCAAGCAGAACCTTTTAACTTTTTTTTTTTTATTTTTTCCTCTTTTCATTTATTTCATTTATTTTTTGTGTGAACGAAATCCATTGTCCGTTTTTCAATCTTTCACTTTTCGTTTTAACACGTGCCCTTTTTTCTAAGAAAAGGCGTGTGTTATCTTTATGGGAAGAGGGGGTGGAGGGTTCGGGGATCTCTGGGTTGCATTAACAAAACAAGTGAATTTAAAACTTTTGCTTTCAAAGAACAACAAAAAAAAAAGAACTTTTAACAAAACCTTAAAATTGATATCTGTAAGCGAGTGAGTGAGTGGATGGATGGATAGAAGGAAAGATTGTTTGTCACGTGGCGTTCGTGGTTTGAAAAGTGTGTCAGACTGTTTGCATTTTTCCATTTCTCCCATTTTTTGTTGTTGTTGATGTTGTTTTCACTTTAAATTGTGTTTTTCTCACATTTGACGACAATTGTATGGATTTTAATGTTTGTCAATTTATCAATTTTGCAACATATGCAAAATGTTTTGTTGTTGTTTTGTTTAAACAATTTATTACACGTTTTTGCAATATTTATTTGACTTTAAAAGCAGTTTGTATTGAATTCTATTTAAATAGATTAATGGAAATTTATGATTTTGGTGATTTAATAATTAATCTATTGTGCACTTATACAAACATGCCTAAGCGGAAGATCCGCTTTTATCAAGTTGTAAGACGATGTGAATAGCAAAACATGCCCGAATATATAAGTACAAAAAGGAACCTCGTATACTTATATCTCGTTTCATTTTTAGGGGAAAAAAAACGTAACCCTATTGTTGTCGCTACAATGTCTGTCTGTCACACCTCTCTATCTTTGGAAACGTAATAGGTAGGCTCTTCAGTTGTATTACTATGGACACATGAACAAATCTCAATTAACGGGTGTTCCGATAGTGACGTATATATGGGCTTATTTTTTGGAACCTTAGTAGGCAGACACTTGAAATTTAGTATTTAAAACTATGTTCGCTATAATAACAATTTTAAAACATGAAACTAAAAATAAAAGGGTATTCCGATAGTGACGTGATAGACACGTATATAAAGCAGACTGCTGTTGGTGGAAGAATATTCTTATTCAATCTTATGATTTGATTGACCGATTAATATTATGTTTAGGATAATATTTGTGTTTGTGTCATAATTTCGAGATGTTTAAAAAACCGGTTTAAAAAAACGCTGCTTACTGAAATAACTGCTAAAAACCGCATAGATAAAATGACAAACTATAAAACTAAATATTCGATTTCAGCGAATAATTCAAAATAAAAAACCGGTTTGTCGAATAATTCATAAAACGTACTGTTATAACCCTAATTTTAAAAACCGGGAAAAAACCCGATTTTTCGATTAATTCGAAAATCGGTTTGACCCAACAAATTTTAATAGGCGGAGCACTTTAAACATAAGAATATTTAGCTAAGGTAGTAACGATGAAATTATTATTAAAATAAATCATACCATAAAAATAAAAACTCGAAATATAACAAAATATTCGATTTCAGCGAATAACTCAAAATAAGAAACCGGTTTGTCGAATAATTAATACTATGTACTTTTTATACCTCCGGTTTAAAAAATCGGAAAAATAAAAAAAATGATTTTTAGAATATTTCGAAAACCGGTTTAGTAACCGCAGCACTTTAAACCTAAGCGTAAGTAACGACGTTGAAAAGATCAAATTATTTATTAAATAAATTATACCACAAAAATAAAAAATCAAAATATAAAAAAAATAATCTATTTTAGCGAATAAATCGAAATAAAAACCGGTTTGTTGAATAATCAAAAATTAATACTTTTTAAAAACCCGGTTTATAAAACCGGAAAAAATCCGATTTTTCGAATAATTCGAAAATCGGTTTGATGACCAAATAAATTATGATAACGGAGCACTTTAAACTTAAGAGTAAGTAGCTAAGGGGGAAACGATCAAATTATTATTAAAATACATTATACCACAAAAAAAATCAAAATATAAAATAAAATATTCAATTTCAGCGAATAACTCGAAATAAAATCGGTTTGTCGAATAATTAAATATTTATACTTTTAAAAAACCTTAAACCGGGTTTTTTTCTTCGAATAATATGAAAACCGGTTTGATGACCCAACAATTTATGTTAGGTGGAGCACTTTAACCTTAAGGGTATGTATCTAAGTTAAAAACTATCAAATTTTTATAAAAATAAATTATACCACAAAAATAAAAACTCAAAATAAAAAACATAATATTGAATATCAGCGAATAATTCGTAATAAAAAACCGGTTTGTCGAATAATTCAAAATTCGTACTTTATAAACCCCCGTTTAAAAAAAAAAGGGAAAAATGGAAAAACATGTTTTTTCGAATAAGTCGAAAACCGCATGATGACCCTACAAATTGTGGCAGGCAGAGAGAGCACTTTCAAATTACGCGTAGGTGGCAATGTGTTTGTTTGTTTGTATTTTGTTACGTGATTCTAAAAAAAGATATAAGATTTAATAGAATTTCAATAAAATTCTACTAAACCTAAACCAGGAACGACAGTGATGCAATGGCCTGGTATTGCCACTCCAGTGTATGCTTCTACTAACGGCTAATATCTTTCAAGTCCCACTCTCACCTATATAGCTGTGCCTCCTGAAAACAAGACTAACTACGACTTAAAACCATCACTCATAGGAGTTTGAGTCGGGACTAATGTGAGAGGGAGCTGAAATTAGGCATATTGGGCTAATGTAAGAATTTTACATAACAATTAAGCATCCATATTTCCAGCGAAAAAGGGTTAATGGATGCAGCACCAGTACTCGTAGTGAGCGGCTGCAAAATGCTTCTTTGACTCCTTGGGGGCGGCCTAATTAATAGTGAGTCGAACCATACCCCAAGTGCTCTTTGTTAGATCCAAACTTATGCTTGTAACATATTATCTTTTAAAAATACATGACTTTAAACCATTTATTAATTATCCAAATACTTCAGATTTAACTCTCTGAGAGCACACACGTCTGATTTCGAGGTGCCTCGATTGACTGATTGGCAGAGCTCTAGCCTATCAGTCTGGGGTTGCGGTTTCGTTTCCCAACAAAGACTCTGGGTCTGCAGATAAGCGAAAAGCTTCGCAGGTAGTATTGTCTTAAACAAAAATGTGTCAAATTAATAGACCTACAAGTGAACCTCACTAACAAAGGCACCCACGGAAACCCCTGAGTGTCTGAGAACACACACAGTATCAACAAGACTCTCGCAAAGAGAATAAAACGTTTAGTAATTTTCTATCTTTCAAGAAGGTAGGTTAGTGTCTCTTTTGTTTGTTGTTGTTGGTGTTTGTTTGTCATGAAAACGGTACACTCTGAATATTAAGCAACAAATAAAGAAGTTTTTATAGGCAACTAATTTTGTTTCTTTTTATCGTAGTTTTTACTATTATTATTTCAGTAAAACAAGAAAATTTGTTAAAATTAGTGTAAAAAATAATTTTTAATTTAAAAAAAATACATTTTAAACATCTCTTCATGGTCTTCTTTATGTGATAATTTACATTAAGTCGTTGAAATATTTATTCATTCAATTACACATAATTTTATCATAATTGCTCGAGCACCTATGCTGTACCGGAAGCCAGGGGATATAAGAAGAAGAAACCCTGAAAGAGTGTAAGGTCCAGAATGTGTTAATAATGAAAATTTCAAAGTCTTAAACTTTTATTTGAAACATAACATCTGATTTATTTTACTAATTTGAAGCCTGAAGAAAAAAATTAGACAGCATTTCAAGGAAGTGTTTATTATTATTAAATTTTTGATGCGAAAAAAAAAACATTTTCCATTTAAAATACATTTTCTTTAAATTGATTTTGTATGTTCTTGACACCACAGGAAATTGATTACTGTTCACACTTTGACAAAAAAGATGACATATCAAGGAAATCAAAAGCTTGAAAAGCAGCGTATCTCTGCAAAGCTGTCATAACGACCTTTTAAGTTTTAGCACTTTAGTAATACACACACATACACACACACCACTACATTATGTGAGAAAGCAGAATGAGCACATAATCACAGGGCAGCGAGATAAACTGAACAAATGTAATTAAAACATCACCACAGGTGTCCTTTGTATTAACTCACACTTTAAAGAAGAATGAAAAAAAAAAATCTTGTCACTTGCACGGTTTCCACAAACAGGACATTTAAACACAAACACAAATACACTTACAAAATTATTATTATTATTATTAAACATTATTTTAATACAACAAAACAAATAAAACAACACTAAATAACAACCAAAATGAGGGTTTATTTAAGGAAAAAAAAGAAAAGAAAAACAACAACAACAACAACAAAGTAGCTAAAACAATTATCACTGTGATATTCGAAAGAAACAAAAATTATTATGTAGTTGTTCGAAAATGATGGGGGAAATATGAGTGATGACATTTAATTTATAATTTCATGTTGCCAACAACACATTGATGCAGGTTTCTTTGAAGAAAATATTTACAAAACGAAATAATATACAATTTATTGTAATATGTAATGGGTGTTTTTTTTTTTGCTGCATGACAACTAACGATAACTACAGATTATAACCTAAAAATTTCATTCTAACAATATTTCTGTCTTGTATTACACTGGTTAACAAAGTTTTTTCTTAGAGACCTTGTTGAGTGATCTTGGACGTATTTTTCGTACTGATTCCGAATCTTTGATTATATTCATTCTATCATGTCTAGTGTCTTTGGGACAGCTACAGTGGTGTTCCATAAAATAGAGCCACCTTTTACTACATATTTCGAAAAAGAAAAAAACATACTAAATTTTCATAGCAAATTTTAAGGTTTATATTTTTGTGAGACCCAACAACTGCCTAACTAAATTACTATAGACCGGTTTTGATAAAAAACTTAAAATGAAATAAATGCGAAAAAACATTCGAAGTTCAAGATTTTAGGTGTGAAAAAAAATCGAGCCATCCACTTCAATTATCTAAAAAACACAAAATTCCAAGAGATAAATAAAATAATATACTTTAATTATCTTTATTACCTCAGTACTTAGTGGATTAGTATATTTTATTTTTAATAACGGCTAAGCACCGTCTTGGCATAGGGTCAACGAGTTTTTGGCATGTTTCAATCGGAATAATACGCCTTGCTCCTTTTACTAATGCCCACAAGTGATCTTTATTAGTTGCATGTTTTCTTTTAAGAGGTGATTTAACTATTCGCCACAAGTTCTTAATAGGTTTAAGACTGGCAACTGAGCATGCCAGCTTAAAACATCAACCCGATATTTTTCAAACCAATCTTTTGCCCACTTCGATGTGTGTTTCGGGTCATTGTCTTGCTGAAACACAATCGAAGCGGCATTCCTTATTCTGCGTAAGCCACATAACTGTTAAGCAGATTTTTGTAAAAATTGGCATCCATTCTTTCGTCCACCCGTACGATAGGCCCAGTTCCAATATATAAAAAAATACCCTCACACCATAATATTTCCGCCACCGTGATTAATGGTCTTTATGGTGTATTGACGAAGATGTTTGGTGTTTGGTGGCCTTCGTACACAGTGGCTGCTTGTCAGAGTTAAATAAATTTAGTTTTGATTCGTCAGACCACAAATTTTCTTCAAGTGAATTAAGGACAGTAAAATGTAGAAATTGAGACTGGCTCTATTTTATGGAACACCACTGTAGATGTGGAAACAGCGATACGATCACAACAACCAAAGAAGGCTCAGAATGTAATCAAGAATGTGAGAATAAAGCATTCTAAAACTCGAAGAACCCAAATGTCGAACCAAGTACATTTGATAGATCTCATCAGATCTCTCAGTTCAATAGGAAAGAAAATTACGGGGTTCTGACGATTGATTCCGGTAGAGGAGACCAAAAAAATATATATTTACGTGTGTCGGTGTTTTGAAAGATCACATCGGAATTTTATTTTAGAGGCGGTTAAAGTTTCTCTGCTCTTGCCTGTTCTCGGTATATAAAACTATGTTTTCTTTACATCTGAGGTGTAGGGTATGCTCAGCAACTTTGTAAATGTTATGGCAAATATTTTTGGTGAACATAATAACGCTCTAACTGGCACACATAACAGCATTTTGTGGCAACAATAAATCGTAAAAAGCGCCCCGAAAAAGAGGAAGAACGGGGATAAAATGTTCTATAAAAATGTTTACCATAAAATATTTTATGTCAAAACACTCCAAAACCCAGAACTTAACACAAACACCAAAAACCAATCAAATTCTAGATTGGCACAAAGAAAAAAATATTTTCACCAATTAAAGGTTTTAATTGGGTTCAGATTAAAATTTAATTAAACAATTAATTGATTCAATTTTTTTGTTTAATTAGGAAATTTTTTTGTTCTGTTTTAACCAAATACATGAATCAATGAAAAAATTAATTGAATTTTAATTTAAAACTTATTAAACCCTTAATTGGTGCAATTTTTCTTTTACTTATTTGAAACAAAAATTCCCTAAAATCAGAGAAGGAATTTTTATTGGGTCTCTGATTAGGGAGGTACTGAAGGATTTGGAATTTTAACAGCAATTAAGTTTAACGGAGGAAAGCGCAGCACCAAACAGAAATAACATTTTTTTTGCTCCAGTTAACGGTTTAAATTAGTTTCAGATACAAATTTAATTAGTTTTTTTAATTGACTCAATTATTTATTTAAATAAGAATGAATAAAAAATATTTCTATTAAATGAATAAAAAAACTAGATGTAATAGAAACAAATCTGAGATTTGGAATCAGCACGAAAAACACTTTCACAGAAAAATGTTTGTACCAATTAAAGCTTTTAATCAGATCAGATACAAATTTAATTAATTTTTTAATTGACTCAATTATATGTATATAATTCAGAATTAATAAAAGAATATTTCAATTAAATAAATAATTTAATTAATTAAAAATTTAATCCAAGTTTTATATGAAACTAATTAAAACCTTTAATTGGTTCTAAAATTTTTTTTGTGCTTGTTAGCAGATTTTTGTTGGACGCTGAAAAGGGACTTGACGTAATATAAAAAATCTGACATTTAGAATCAGCACGAAAAAAACTTTCACAGAAAAAAATGTTTTCACCAATTAAAATTTTTAATTAGTGTCAGAAACAAATTTAATCAATTTCTTAATTGACTCAATTATATATTTAATTCAGAATTAATAAAAGAATATTAGAATAATAGAATAATAATTCAATTATTTATTTAATTGATTGAATTAATTCAATTATTTATTTAATTGATTGAATTAATTCAATTATTTATTTAATTAAATAAAAATTAAATTAAGGTTATATCTGAAACGAATTACAACCTTTTAGTTGGTGCAAAGAAAAATGTTCCTGTGTTTAGAATCAATTAGCAACATGTTGCCCAGTATTATCTCTCATACAACTAAAAAAACACCCTATAGTTCCATAACCTTATTTAATATTTGCAAATGACTGAGCGAAAAAGTTACGCTTTACTTTTTGACTGGAAACATCTATCAGTTTGAAAAGTGTGCATGGCAATCAATATGACTGACTGAATGAATGTTTAGAGCATAAGCGACGAAACATATGTTAGTCTAGTTGGGCAAATTAAAGGGTAAAATACACAAACTCTTTACGATGATAAAGTCATAAGTAACAATATTTTTGTTTTTATCTTTAAATCCAAAACATATTGACTTACAACAACCCTTATTTTGTTTTTGTTGTTTTTTTTCACTTTAAAATAATTTACAACTGCCAGATAACATCTGATTATCACTCTCTTTTTACTTATCAACTAAACAAATTGTACGGGTCTTTATCTAACAAAATGTATACCAACCATATACCCAGTACCCAAGTACGACATACCATAACATGACATCTACTGGATTACGGCAGTCAGCAGCCACCTTAAAATATTACAATGGAATATTCGATGCGAAAAGAAGTAATAAATGTGTCTGTAAATGTTCAAAACACCCGTGACAATGTCAAAATAATATATATAATTTTCATAATTTCGAATGTATTGAAGTTATCTTTTTTCAATTGAGGCAGCAGAGAGGGGATAAATAAACTGCTTTCCAAAAGCAGTCACTTCATTTTTTTTTGCTCTCGTATTAAGGCAAAAGGTTGATTTCATAAATTTATTTTTGTTGTTATTATTATTTTCACCTTAACACGAGCTGCGATTTATTTATTCATTTATACTTGACATACACCCAGCCAGCGTAAATTGAAACTTAAAAATGATTAAAGAAGAAGAAGAAGAAGAGCAAAACAAATTTAATGTCAATAACTTCCGACAGATGTTAAACAGTGTTAGTGTACATACTCTCTGCTGCCTTAAATCTTGTATTTCCATGAAAAAGAAACAAAAAAATAAGGAGTTGCTTCTTCCCTCCTACCAACGACAACATCAGTTGTCATTGTAAAAGGCTACAAAGAGAAAAAGAAGATAACGCCATGAAAATTGCGTTGGTTTAATTTGAGATTGGTGGATAATAAATGAAAAACACATTTTTGTTATGAACTTATTTCGCGCTTCGTACCGCGCCAGCTTTTCAGGGGTTACTAATACGAGTAAATAAATATGACAGATGACACATTTTTTTTTGCACTGTAAATTTGGCTTCGTGGTAAATAATTTAAAATTATTAACACATCTTTGAAAATACAATTATTAAACAAATTATCAAATAATAGACAAACCTTAATCAGCGCGTTAAGTGCAACGTTGTCTAGCACCTAGTTTTAACGCTGCAAACCTAACCCCCCGTCGCCATTAGACATTAACAAAAGTCAAACTTCATATAAAAAAACATTTTTAATACTATTTTTTTTTTTAATATAAAGTTTTACTTTTGTTAAGATATATTAAATCCTGTCTCCATTAGACATTAACATGCGTTAACAAAAGTCAAACTTCATATAAAAAAACTAGTATTAAAAATAATGTTTTTTTTTACATGAAGTTTGACTTTTGTTAAGACATGTTAGTGACTAATGGAGACGGAGGGTAAATAAGAGCGTAACGCTCTGTCATGAACAGTAATGTTAAGTTATTTAGTTAAATAAAATCTAATAAATAAGAGTACAAACTACAGTTAAATCGCTGCATACACCAGAAAATAACTAAAACGTCATGTATGTATTTTCCACAAAAAACAAAAACTATGACAGTTTGCTTGCAGCTAACTTCACTACTTAACGCTCTATCAAAATCGGATTTTTAAATTTCAAAGCATTGAAGCCACTCCATATCGGTTGGCTTCTTACATTTTGTACGTGCATGCGAATTTTTGACATTTGGTTAGCGCTTGGCGCTATAGTTTAGGTTCTATTAAGACATATTAGCGTGAGACATGTACCGAAAACAAGTGATCACTTTGAAGAGACCATTATGCGAAAATCGAGCAGAATATACAACCAGACATAAGTTCTTAATTTTTGATCTAGCTAGCCCTAATATTGCGCCCTATAGCCGTCCTTAACTTATAGTTTCCTTAAATACAGAACAAGGTATAAAAATTTAGTACAATGACAACTCGGTCTACGTATTGTTGATGCTTGCGATAACAGATCTGTATTTAAGATGTTTCGAGGGCATTATTTTTCTGAGGTAGACATTGACGAAATCATACAACCCAGGTACTGATGTATCGACTCCTGTATCTAGTGGAAAAAAGTCACTTCTTATGAAACTAAGTGACTTTTTGAGGAAAAAATGAATTTATTTTATTATTAATATTTAAATTCCAAAAAAATTTTATATATAACTATTTTTTTTTTTATTTTGAAAAAAATAACTATTTGTACTGATGTATCGACTCCTGTATTCAGCATTTTTCGTAGAAAAAAGGGACTTTTTGCAGAAAAAGGTGACTTTTTGCAGGGAAAAAGCGACTCTTGTGGAAAAAAGTAACTTTTTGTGGAAATTTTTTTTTTTTTAAGTGAAAATTTTTTGGAAAACGTTGACTTTTTGCAGAAAAAAGTGACTTTTAGCAGAAAAAGGTAACTTTTTGCAGAAAAAAGTGACTCTTCTGGAAAAAAGTAACTTTTTGTGGATTTTTTTTTTTTTTTAAGTGAACATTTTTTGGAAAACCTTGACTTTTTGTGGAAAAAAGTGACTTTTTGGGGTAAAAGTGACTCTTTCAGAAAAAGTTAAATTTTTGTGGAAAAAAATTATTTTTTATTTAAAAAGTGGTTGTTGTGGAAATTTGTTTACAAAAATTTAATATTTTTTGGAAATTCGTTTTACAAAAATTGAAAAATTGTGGAAAAAAGTGCCTTTTTGGAGGCAAAATTACTTTTTGAACAAGGTGACGCAAAAAAAAATATATATTTTTTTTTGAAAAATATGACTTTTTGTGGGAAAAAAGTAACTTTTTGTGGGAAAAAAGTAACTTTTTGTGGGAAAAAAGTAACTTTTTGTGGGAAAAAAGTAACTTTTTGTGGGAAAAAAGTAACTTTTTGTGGGAAAAAAGTAACTTTTTGTGGGAAAAAAGTAACTTTTTGTGGGAAAAAGTAACTTTTTGTGGGAAAAAAGTAACTTTTTGTGACAAAAGCGACTTTTTGTAAAAAAAAGTACCTTTATGTGGAACAAAGTGATTTTTTATGGAACAAAGTGACTTTTTGTGGTAATAAGTGACTCTGAGAAAAAAGTGACTTTGTGGAAGAAAGTGACTTTCTTTGATAAACAGTGAGTTTTTGTGAAAAAAATGACTTTTTATGGAAACAAGTGATTTTTTTTGTTAAAAAAGTGACTTTTTGGGAAAAAGTGACCTTTTGGGAAAAAGTTACTTTTTGTGAAACAAACTGAGGTTTTGAGGGAAAAGTGACTTTTTGAAACAAAGTGACTTTATGAAAAAAAAGCCTTCTTTATGTGGAAAAAAATTATTTTTTGTTTTTTTTTTTAAGTGGATTTTTGTAGAAAATAGTGATGTTTTGCGGTAAAAAGAGACTTTTTGAGAAAAAGAGATTTTTTAATGGAACAAATAGATTTTTTGTGAAACAAAATGAGTTGTTGTGGAACAAAGTGAATTTTTGTGAAAAAGTGACGTTTTGTGGAATAAACTGATTTTTTGAGGAAAAACTAACTTTTTTTTTTCGAAAAAGTGACTTTTTGGAAAGAAGTGACTTTTTGGGGTAAAATGACTTTAAAAAAAAGTTGACTTTTTGTGGAAAAAATGTTTTTTTTTTGATAGTGGATTTTTGTGGAAATTAGTGACGTTTTGAGATAAAACGTGAGTCTTTGAAAAAAAAGTGACCTTATGTGGAACAAAGCGAATTTTTTATGGAATAAAGTGAATTTTTGTAAAACAAAGTGATTTTTTGTGGGACAAAGTAACTATTTGACAGTAAGTAATTCAATTTTTGTCATTTTTTTAAAATAGCGCCATCTGTTGCGCAACCGTGTTTAAAATATATCGCTTTAAAAAATATTAGATGCCATAAAGTATGAAGTACCTTTATTTTTTCCGCCACTTTCTCTTGGAAATAAGATATTATTGCGGAAGAAAGTATCCTATATTACAATCAGGATACTAAGGTAATTCCTCAAAACTTTAATTTAAAATCTATCCAGTAGTTTTGAAGTAATAGATAGAACTGAAATGAGTTACTATGAAAATATAAGGATGTACACCCATCCTTCTGTATCAATCTTAGAAGCACTTCTGGAAGAGCTATTACCACGTATTAAATTTTTATACACCCCTCGTAAAAATTTTAATGTCTTAATAAAACCATTAAATGCACATCAACTAGATTTACTGTTTGTTGCCATCTCCCTCCTGTCGTTCTAACCTAAGCAAACAATTGCATTCGTAATATGATTGTCTAATAATTTTTATGATTTTTTCTTTTTTTTTTTGCATAAACAATCAACCTGCAAAATGCCCGTCGGCAAGTCAATTGTGTTCGTAAGAAAATGCAAATAATTGAAACATGACGGGCGTTACGTGTGCACGTTAAAGGGCAAGAGAAAATTACAATAAGCCACATAAAAAAGTAAATGCCCAGCAAACATTTAAGCGGTCGATCGATGGTTGGTTAATGTTTATATTTAGCAAAATGCATTTGTGAGCAACATCTAGCAGCAATTATGTAACAAACCGCAAATACACTTCGAGTAAGCACAAACATATGTAAATATATACTCGTATTAATATTATACACACTCCCATACATATGTGTGTATGGTAGCAGTACTTTAATGCATGTGTATGGGTACATAAATAAGTACGGGTACATACGTATATTTATGTATCTTGTGGATTTAGTAGCAGAATGGATGGATATAGTATACCTTTAGGCGCATTTAATTAAATGTCAGCGTGTGCAACAAACGGTTGAATGATGTGCGTGCGTGTGTATGTTTGATTGTAGGGGTTTTAAGGCTAAATGAACGAGAGTAGCAATAAAATTGCGCGACGTGTTACAAGTGGTAGTTGTTTGAAGAAAGAAATTTGAAATAATTGTTTACATTACTTTGCTCTAATATTGTGAATGTAAAATAAGCAACAAGTGTAAAAGCTCCACACCAGCGATACTTTTGTACATATGTATATAGGCTGGTGTAAATATAAAACAAAAAATGATTAAATTTGGGTTTAACAATTTTTTTATTTTTATTTTATTACATCAAAAAAATGTTTTAAATACAATCACCTTTATGAAGAGTAAATAAAATGAAGTAGACATATTTTCTTTGGATATAAATGCTGATTTTTTAGCAACTTTCTTTTTGGAAACACTATTTTTGGCAGCTCAGCTGTTTTAGCATAACATGTTACTGCTAAACATATTCAGTTTGGTCTAAATTTTAACCTTGAATCGACTTACAAACGAACAACGATTGCAGATTACTGATTATTTTTATCAAAATTAAGGCTCGGTTAGGAAAGTGCAGAAAGTGGGAAGTTGTGTTCAGCGACTAAGCTCATTTCTGGTTGAATAATAGAGCAGCAGCATCGTGAAAAATACACCTTTTAGTGTGGATTATGGGCCGTTGGCATCATTGGAGCGTACTTTTTCAAAGACGACGAGGGCAGAAACGTTATTGTAAATAACGAGCGCTACCGTGCGATGATATTATTTTTTTATAAATACGATATTGCCGAATTACCGAATTACTTCTTAAAATACATATATTAATTAGGGTCTGTTTAGACGGTACGGCCTTTGGTGTAGAGTAAAAACATTTTTTTTTTGTGTTGTAAACAAAAATCAGGTAATGGCAGAGGTACAAAACCAAAACGCTAGGGTGTCATATCCTTAGCTTCCTCTAAAATCTGCAAAGCGACTTATACCTTCGTATAGGAAGTGAGACTCCAATTTCAGCTAGGTAAAATTAAAATGAGTACAATGGTGCATCTCCAGAGAAAACTTGATTTTAATGATTCTCCTTCAGTGAAAAAGTTGAGTTTTTGCTCCTCCAGTGGAAAAATTAGTTAAAAAAGGTGATTCACCAATGTGCGACTTATTGAATAAAAATTGCTAGGTAATACACGGCAACCTAAACGATTATCGCAGCTATTCTAGGAAGCCAATCAGCCAGTGTGAGACGCTAACCACTCGAAGGCATAGCAATGAGTACGGCATGATTAACGTTATTTTTTTTTGTTTTTTTTTTTGATTCTTCCAAAAAAAATTTGGTATATGGCAAAGGTACGAAACCAAAGCGCCAGGGTGTGATTGCCTTACCTACCTCCAATATCTGCAACGCGACCTATACCTTCGTAGGAAGTGAGACTCCAAATACAGCTAGTTAAAATTAATAAGAGTTTAATGCTGCTCCTCCAGTGAAAAAAACTTGAGTTTAATGGTTCTCCTCCAGTGAAAAATTGAGTTTAATGGTTCTCCTTTCGTGAAAAATTGAGTTTTTAAAAATGGTGCTCCTCCAATGTGCGACTTATTTAATTAAAGTTAATAGGTTATACACGATAACCAAAACGATTACACGTGGCTGATTGAAGCAACCACTAATAGAGTACAACAGTACAGCTATTCGTGGAAGCCAATCAGCCAATGTGAGTGAGACGTAAACTACTCGAAGGCCGAGCAACAAGGACGGTGTGATTGACTTTAAGCGATAATGACAATGAAGCGCACACGATGTTCCTCAACCTAGAGTTACCTTACGATTAAGGCGAATTCATACCAGGTGTGAGCAGTACGGCAACAACTACTACAAAACAACAACTTTAACATTCTACTAGCAGATATAAAACAATGTATTTTTGACAAGACATTAGCAAAAAAAGAAGAGCCAAAAACATTCAGCTAAGCTAACACCTCCGCCTGGTATGAATTCGCCTCGTTTACGACTGAGTAAAACATAATAATATGAAAACAGCTGTTTTAAGTTTTTTTTCGTTTGTTTAGAAAAATATCAGAGATGCCAGCTGAGCTTGTTTTACGCTACATTTTGATTGATTTTTGTTTGAAAAGTTGTTATTACTTAGAAAAACGTATCCATGATCTGTAAATTGTTTTTAAAAGAAAATTCTAAAAATTAATGGATCCGGAGACTGTCAAATTTTCATCAATATTTTCAATATTTTCTCACAGTTTCATTACATGTTATGTTTAAACTTCTGTGATCATTTAAATTGAAGCGAAAATAAATTTTATCTCATCTGTATTTTAATTGTGTTAATCAGATGATGCAATTTATGGCATATTCATCAGGTAACCTCACTACGAAAGGGAAATATTAAGGCGAAAATTTTAAAATTTTTTTATATGGAGTTCGATAGTTAAACTTCCATTTAAGGGGAAAAATTGTAAGTTTAACTGTCAAAATCCATTTAAAAAAAATTATTATTTTCGCCTTAATATTTTCTCTCCCTAGTGAGGCTACCTGATTAATGTAACTTGATGTAATTTATGTGAGAATGATTTAATTTTTTTAAATATTTTTTCTTTGAACTCAAATAGTGTAAAGTTGTAAAGTTAGATATATTTTTTGTCTTACCCTCGTATATTTAAAATACAATAAACAGAATGTAATAATAACACTTAGAGGGTCAGCCTTAGATAATCACAATAGAAGGGGGTGTTGTCGAACAGAATAGTACATTTAACGAATTGACTGACTGCTGTGACGGTTTAGCAAAAATCATTAAATATTAATGCAATTATGAAATGAAAACAAAATCACAAGTTTTGTTATATGAGCAAGAGAGAGAGAGACAAAGAGAGAACGAATACAGCTGTAAATTCTTATCTACAACAAAAGATTTAACTTAAATTGTGAAAAATTGAGATTTTCATTGCGAATAAAAAAATCAATTGCTTTGAATTGGATAATGCTAATCCTACTTGTGCTCGTGACATTAAGCAAATTAATATACAGATTTAAGCAAAACATACATATATACATTTTTGACAAGTAAGTTATCCAGAAAGAGAGTTGGTAGGGTGATGACTGTGGGTGGTGGGTGGTTTTTGGCAGGTTTTACAAGATAATATACCTTTAAGGTGACTTGTTGTGTAAAGTTGTTAACAATTATTGCTTACAATATCCTTATAACCATAACGAAAACAATAACAACAGCATCCTGTGTGAACATGAGTCTTTCTTTCTGGCTTGCTGAAGGGTAAAACAATAAAATAAATAAAATTTACAGAAGGGTAAATTTTATTCTTTGTCTTACACTGGCAGACATTGTTTTCAAATGGGGCCCAGGGAGTGAGTGGCTTGATTTCTTTCAATTTATATTGTTTTTGTTTTTGTTTTAGTTGTAGTTGTTGTTGTCATTTCTTCTTTTGTTTCATGCTACAAAAATAAATGTATGGCAACATATTGACAGACAATAATTTGTCTTAATGAAACTCTTTGTGAAAATTTATGTTATAACCAAGACGTGAGTGAACTCAATTAGTTAACAGAGGTTTTGTCAAGGCTTCTTGTTTATTATTGGATTTTTGGTATGTAATTTAGATCCTCTAACAGATTGCTTATTGACACAGCAACAAAAAAAAAAAAAAACAAGAAAACAAGAAAATGATTTAGTGTTGTTGGTAAGAGATTCCCCTCCCACACCTTTGAAGCTACTGAACTAAATATCTTTTTATTATTTATGTGGTAGACGCCAGTTGCCTGTAATGGCTTTTTGGCTTTGTGTTTTTGTCTTTTAGTTAAAGAAGAAGAAGAAGAAGAAGAAGAAGAAGAAAAAAGGAAACCTTTCAATATTCAATTACAGCAGATGAATAACGTCAGCGACAAGGGCCGTTTTTTAAATATAAATTCAAATTATTTTTTAAACTGTGACAAATTTTAGAAAATTAAAATCTTGTCTTGGGCAATGAAACCGTAACAAGAGTTTTTAAAATTTGATGAAATTTTGTGTCATAATAAATACGGATACAATTCAAAAATATTATCAAGATATCAAGTACAATTTAACTTATTCACAGTGTTTACAGCAGAAAAAAATAGTGCTCACAATTAAAATATAATAAACAATATGATCGAGGGAAATCACGGCTTGATGCTTATTAGCAAGGCGAATTCGTATCAGGTGGAGACGTTAACCCAGCTGACGCTTTTTGTTCTCCTTTTTTTCTGTCTTGTCAGAAATAAATTGTTTTATATCTGCTAGTATAATGTCAAAGTTGTTGTTTTGTTGTAGTTGTTGCCGTATTGCTCACACCTGCAATGACTTCGCCCTGCTTTTTTTTTGAGAGAAGTAACACTCAGGCAATTATTAGGCCTATATCAACTGTGTTACTTCCTTTGGAAAGGGATAGTAGTAGATAAGACAGATGGTTAGTGTGATAGTAAAGCTTAAATTATGGCAACACTGCAATTGTACGTTGTAATTATTTTTCGAACAGTGTTGCAAGCGCCACTGGTGTTACTTTAAAGGTAGCATAGTAAATTTTATAACTAAGTTTTTACGCTCTAGGTTTTTTTTATAAAAATATTTCAATTTATTTTTACTTTTATATTCGGTATTTCGCTACACCATTGGGTAGCATCGCCAGGAAATAAAAATAGTTTTATAATATTTAAGTGAATAAAAATATTAATATTTTTTTTAAATATTTTTTAATATTTTTTAATATTTTCATTCATTTAAATATTATAAAAAAATATTTTTATTTCCTGACGATGCTACCCAATGGTGTAGCGAAATATCGAATATAAAAATAAAAAAAAAATTTAAATATTTTTATAAAAAAGACCTAGAGCGTAAAACCTTAATTATAAAATGATTAAAAAGGTCAACAATTACAATAATTGGTAGCATAGCAAATTTATAATTATTTTACTTTGCCGGCGATTTAGTGCTATGTGGTAATATCGGCGAAGGAGGGCGCTGTGATATGCATTATTATGAAGAGAAATGAATATATATCAGAAAAGTTGATGTTGCTACGGCTGAGTATTGAACTCGTGACCATTGCTTAGTAGTAAACGTGCTAATCACTTGAGATTATGTCGTAGAGTGTTGCTGGTTTTCAATGCTATAAGTAGGCCCTCCTTCTGAAAGAGGTTAGTTAACCTATATATTTCTGGTCCTGTGTAGGTAAAAACGTGTCGTCGTGGTGTTGTATTAGTTGACTCTTCGTCTTTTCTCCCTCCGTTCCTAGTGTTGTATTGTCTTAGTAGTTTGTCGATAGTACTGCTTTTGTAACCGTTATTTTTAGCTATAGCGTAAATTGTGCTAAGCTCTTTGTTGTACTTATCCGGACTGAGTGGGATTATATTAAGTCTGTGTATCATATGTCTTAATGCTGCGAGTTTATGTTGCATAGGGTGGTTTGATGTGACGTGGATAGTAGTGTCTGTTGTGGTTGGTTTTCTATAAATGTCAAAGGCTAAAGAGTCAGTTCCTCGTGTTATTGTAATGTCAAGATAATGTAAAGATTTGTCTTTTTCCTTTTCCATTGTGAAGGTAATGTTTTTATGAAAAGTGTTTAAGTCTGTCAGGATTTCTTCGGCGTTGTCCTGTTCAAGAATGCATATGATGTCGTCAACGTATCTATGATAGCTAGTTATTTTATGTTTTTCCATTAGTGTTTTCACGTGTGTTGATTCAAAGTGTTGCATGAAAATTTCCATGAAGATTGCGGATGTTGGGTTTCCCATACCAAGTCCGTCTGGTAATTTGTAGAAGGAGTTATTAAATCTGAAATAGTTTTGTTTTATTATCGTCTTTGCGATGTCCATAATTTCATTGGCATATTGGATGTTGTTTAAATTGGTGTCTCGTAGGATTATTAAGGTTTCGCGTGTAGGTATTGACGTGTAAAGGTCCTTTATGTCAAATGAAACGATTCGCGTGTTTTCGGTTATCTTAGTGTCTTTAAGTTTGTTGACGAGGTCTGGTATGTTACGTATCATATGTATAAGTATTTTTTAAGTTGAGTTTTTCTTTAAGTAGGGTGGTGAGATGTTTGGCTAAGTTATATGCTGGAGCAGGTCTGTAGTTTACGATAGGTCTCATTGGTATGTTTTCTTTGTGTATTTTCGGTTGTGCTCTGAGTGTTGGTGGTCCTGGGTTCATGTTCATGTATTTGTATATTTTTCCGTCAGTAAACGTTTTGCAGCGTTTTAGCAGAGTACGTATTTCCTTCTGGAAGGTGTCGGTAGGATCATTTTTAAATTTTGTACAATTAGTTTGTTGTATGAATTGGTGTGTTTTGTCTATATAGTCTTTTTTGTACATTATTACAGAAGTGTTTCCTTTATCTGCTTTAGTAAGTATCAGGTCATTCTTCTGTAATTTTGCTTTTATTTGTCTAGTAGTTATATGTTCAATAGGATTTGTTTTTGTTTTATTGTGTTGTTTTATTGTTTTTTCGAGTACGTCGGCTACTTTATGTCTCATGTGTTCTTGGCGTTCAGTTGGTAAGTAATTAATAGTTGCTTCGGCGTCTACAATTTGGGTTTCAATTGTTTTTTTTAATTTTGTCAAAAGGTAAATTATGTGTTAGCCCTTTCTCTATTAGTTTTGTCTCGTTGTCATTGAATTGTATGTCTGTGAGGTTTTTGACGCGTGAGTAAAATTCTCTGTTGGTGCGGTTGCAAGTCTGTTTTTTAAGTTTTGTAATTTTTCGTTCCATTCGATTTATTTATCAGTCATCTGATTTTGTATCCTTTCGTGTAAATAGTATAGAAATAGAGGAAATAAATGATATATGTGATGTCTGGTCAATAAGTCTGCAACCTCTAAATGAATTTTGTATATTATATTAAAAATAAACTTTGTTTCTTTTATAAACATCGCCAGTTTCTTACTTTAATGTGCCCATATTTAATTTATGGATTTATAAGAAAGGACAAAAATTTTAAAGTGGTCTGTAATTTTGCCACAAAAAAAAACTTTCGAAGGGGGTTTCCCTAGAACCTCAAAATAATATACAATTTTCGACCTTTGGTCCTTATTTGTTTTTTTTTATTGTTAAGTGTTTTTTGGAATTGCTTTTATGATTTTTATGGCTAAATTTATCCTCGTAAAATAGAAACGAATAGTGATATTTAGATTGAAATATCACAACGAAATCGTAAACTTCGAAATGCTGTCAAATTAAAATTTTTAGTTTAATGTTTGGAATATTAATTACATTTACTTTTATGTATAGATATAAATTATTACGAGGTTAGTTTGGAAAGTCGAAAAAATTAATTAATCAACACTGCCTCTGTCAACTAATATATGTAAAAGCGAGGATACACTATCCACACAATGCATACGATCACACAAAAATTGGACAGAATTGTTTTCTGTTCCAAATATAGTTTCACAATAGCGTGGTAGGTGCCACATTATTACACAAAAGGAAGATTTAGCAACTCTGATCGCATGGAGATAAACACATATTTATTTTAAAGATTATCAAATCGTACAGACTTGTAAAAAAGTCTGTCACACCCTTACACATTTCTAAATTGCATTGTTCTACTCTTTGAGCATACATTTGACATTTTTGACAAATCGAATAACTAAACTGGTCACCTGGATTAGATATGGAAGAATTTCGTTTAATTTTTGTTTTCATCTAAATCAAGAAATAAAATTAATACTAACTTCCCAATTTGCATTGTTTAAGCATTTGAAATTTTAAACAAATGTTAATTCATTTTATTTGCGCATCAAGTAAGTATCAGCATCAGTTATTTTGCATCGGCATCGCAAACTAATCACACATGCGCATCAGATGCAGCGCAATGAACAAGCACTCTCAATGTCTGCCAGTAGTGCACAATGGTTTCAAAGCATTTAAAATTTGGAAATAATTCGGTAGCCTATGACCCAGTAAATTTATTTTAATTAAATTTCACAGAGACAAATCAGAGGTGTTTTCGAGTGAAGTTGCTGATGATCGTTCTCCTAAATTGAATACCTCAGGCATACTTTTCTTAAATGTCACCAAAAGTTTATTTATAATTCAAACATTTATATTTTTAAATTTAGATTATCGTTAAATAAATAGTCGAAAAAATTTTCTTAGATTTTTTTTTTGACTTTCCCTTGCCTCTGTGAAATTTCATTAAGATATCTTTAGTGATTCCGAATTATTTCCATAATAAAATATTTTTTAACCACTGTGCAAGTGTACCTCGGCCGGGCTAGTAGGTAGTGTGTTAGTCTATCAGTCCGGGTTGGTGGGTTCGATTTCCACCAAAGACTCTGGAATTTGTCACTACAAGTTGGCAGGAAGACCGAGAAGGAGCTTGGATATAATCTGGGTGCCTACAAATGGTAAAATGGACAGGACTATCAAGTATTATCTGGCCAACTTTAAATGGAGGTAAGACGATACTTGCAGTCTGGTTTTGGACCACAGGCAGGCACATATTAAATGACCTTAGCCTCTGTGATGAGGAGGAATGTATCGACATGTATCTGGCGCCAGTTTGAAATGACTACAGTTGAGAGTAAAAGGCTAGTGACAGCACGAGACTAAATGAAAGTAAGGTAATCGTAAATTACTAGTAGGATACGACAAATCATTGTAGAAAGAAGGGGTCGAAAAGGGTACCCATAAAGTTAGTGGTCTGCTACGGTATTCCCCCTACAAAAAAATAATAATAACCACTGTGCAACTTACTGGCGACAGTAAGCCTATTGTAAGCGACTACTTGGAAGAACTACAAAATTCATTGTCAATCATCATCGTCAAAAAGAAAACACTGACCAAAAAAAAAAAAAAAAAAAAATAAAAACCAGTTATTCGAACAGCCGCGGAGTTGTCAAATTGCCCTCGTTGAAATCAAAAGAAGACTTTTTATTATTTACATGCGAGCACAAAATAAGAAGGTTAAAAGTTCAAATAAATCCCATTAGACAGCAGGCATAACATAATAATAAACCAATATAATGAACAATTACAGGGGAAAAAAAAACACTAAATGTGATACTTATGCATTGCAATCTTACACACTCAGAAAAATATTCTTTGACAATACAACGTTAACACGATTTGAAAGAATATCCGGCCAAAAGTACACACGAGTATTAGAGTAAGTACTTACTTATATATGTATGTACATGCAAACATACATGTATACACATGCATGCATGCATGAAACAATTGAAGCAAATATTTGCATGCTTTTTAACCCACCCTCCCTTCTATAATGTTTTTATGAAGTCCTTTCATTGTTGTTTCTCCGGTTTTAAGAAACAAACATTGTCATATAGTTGGGTTTAGCGGTTATTTAATTTACGTTATTTTTGGTGCGAGAAGAGTACCTCTCTCTCTAAGTTACATTTGGCATATTTTTACCATACAATAAATATTATGATCCTTATATACGGATCTAATAGATATTAAAATCAATTTTCCGCACTCATTTTTTTCTTTTCATGCAGTTTATAATTTTGAATAAAACTTTTCTGAAAAGGAATCTTTTTTAAAAATTATCTTTTAAAAAAGTACTTTTTAAAATGGGTAACCCCAATATTAACGTACATAGTCAAGCTAAACACAGACTGAATTGGAATAGTGGGCGTGGTACCTCCCATATAAAGTGAAAAATTATTATCGTGTTCCTGGCGAACTACAATAGACAGAGCTTTGAATATTTGCGCGAGTAACCCCTATGCTAATGTGCATAGTTTACATAAATACAAAGTTAATTGGGACAGTGGGCGTGGTAGCTCCCATATAAAGTGAAAAATTATTTTCCTGTATCTAGAGAACTGCCATAGGTAGCGCCTTGAAATTTCGTACAAGTAATCATCATATTAACGTACATAGTTTAGCCAAACACAGACTGAATTGCAATAGTAGGCGTGTTACCTCCCATACAAAGTGAAAAATTATTATCGTGTTCCTGGCGAACTACAATAGATAGCACCTTGAAACTTTGCATGAGTAACCCCTGTGAAAACGCGTATAATCTACCAAAATACAGAATGAATTGGGGCAGTTGGCGTGGTACCTCCTATGCAAAATAAAAAAACTATTATCGTTTACATAGAGTAATATATAGTCTTGAAAGTAGGTAAAAGTAACTCTCATACCCATGCAAATACTCTAGAAAAACATAGGCTGGATTGGGGCAGTGATCATGGTACCCCCTATACAAAGTAAAAAATTATTATCCTGTATCTATAGAGCTGCAATAGGTAGCATCTGGGAATTTTGCATCAGTAACCCCTATACGAAGATACATTGTTTAGATTAGCACAGACTGAATTGGAATGAAGGGTGTGTTACCTCATATACACTGACACTGACACAATTCAATTCCAAGATTTCGTGAATCTTGCAACAAGATAATGCTCCTATACATAATGTCAGAGTTGTAAAAAAATGTAGTTCAAACCAAAATATTCATTTTATAAAATTAACCATCATAATCTCTCGATCTTAACATAAGAGCTACTCTTTTAGAAGGTTCTAACTAAAAAATAAATAAATTCAGATTTAAGATTTTAGTACACTGACAGATTTTTAGTACACCTGTAAGATATTGCCCAAAGGAAAATTTGTAGAATATTCCAATAAATCGCACACATATTTTTAAAATTTTAATTCAATAGAATTAAATTTATTTCACCTAAAGTGTACATAAGACTTTATTAACTCATTATTGTTATCTTTACATGCATCATTTTCAATACACTTCTCAAGGAATCAAATGAAATTTCCTAAACTGTTAAAATCTCTGCTGAATTTGTCTAACATTTCAGAGAAGTTTTTTTTGTTTTGACAGTTACTGCTGATGTGAGTGTCAATGTAATCAAAATTTTCATTTGATTACAAATTGATTTTAAAACTCTTTTTTTATAATTTGCATAAAAATGTAGTCTTAATGTAAAACATTCTTCTCGCATTACTTGCTTTTGTTTATTAAATTTAAATTTAATATTTTGCAGCTGTCAATCAAACCAATTGGTTGGTTATTCACCCAATTTCTCAACGAAATGTCATAAATGACATTGATACTTTGCCCTTCTTTTTTAGATTATGAATAGTTAAAGATGTTATCCCATAAATATAGATGTTTATTAAATGTTAATTGTTTTTTAATCTTTTGGAAATTAACATAATAAAAATATGTAAATTTGATTATTAGTGAAGGCAGGTTGGTTGGTTGGTAGTTAATCAGACGGAGGTTGGTAGTTAATCAATTCCTGACAAAAACTTAAATATGTTTAAGTACAAAAATAAATAACAAAATAACAGAATACACACTGTGTAATTTTTTAAGTCATGGCAAAATAACCATATACGGACACCACTACGTGATAAAAGACAAAAAAAAGACCCCTGTCTCCCAGTTTTGCCCAAAGTCCTCCAGGTTTTTTTTATGGGCCCTCAAAGATGTGGGGCCTCGATGTCATTTTTGCAAAAAAATGATCATTTACTCAAGCTCATATTTTGCAAACCGTTTGAAATTTTGATATACTCTCTGAGGCAAAGTTGTAGCTCTTGTCATAAAGAACAAAAATTGTTAACATATAAAATCAAAAAAACTTCATCTTCAAGGTCAAAATCGCAAAAAAAACTTTAAAAAATTCAATTTTTTTTACCTTTTTTCCCCTGTTCAGGTCCATAGGTAGCAAACCGTTCAAAATTCAAGGAAACAATCAACTACAAAAATGAACCTAAGATCTTAGTAAACAACTTTCTAGAACATATGAACTTCCTAGGAATGATTCTTAACACCGTTTAGGTAGCGCTTAGGTAGCCGTAAAAGTGAAAAATTTCCCGAAAATTTTTTAATTTCATTTGTTTTTTCTTTACTTCAACATTGAGATACTATAAAGCCTTCTCCCGTAAGTGACTTATTTATTGAGATCTCAGGTTCATTTTTGTAGTTGATTGTTTCCTTGAATTTTGAACGGTTTGCTACCTTTGGACCTGAACAGGCGAAAAAAGGTAAAAAAATGAATTTTTTTAAAGTTTTTTGCGATTTTGACCTTGAAGATGAAGTTTTTTTGATTTTATATGTTAACAATGGGAGACAGGGGTCTTTTTTTTGGTCTTTTATCACGTAGTGGTGTCCATATATAGTTATTTTTTTCCGTGTTGCACTGTGATATGAAACATTTAGATTTCTGAAAAATATTTTATGGAAATACATAGGGGGTATCGTAATCCCCTAGTGCAATACGACATAAACTCATAGTGGACATAGTTGATATTTCAGGACAGCTAAAGATACCTTCTACAGTAGGGTGCAAAAATGAGCTTACGTTTTAAATAAAAGAACATTAATATTTTTTAACAAAAAATAATCAGATTAAATACAAAAATGCATATTTTTTTTTGAAGCTTAATTAGGTAAAAATTTTATTTTTTTCTTATTTAAGGGATTTCGATCTTAACTTAAAAAAATTTCCAGTAGTCCTTTACTTTTGAATTATAATTTATGCCTAAAATGGTACAGTTCGGTGTGCTATCTACAGAATTTGGCCTATACTTTATCCTACTGCTCGTCAATATTCTTCGGGACCTATACCCACCCTGCCAGCATATTAAATAAGCTCATACATTCGACTACTCCAAACAACTGCAAATTTCTACACTTTTATTAACTTCACAGAATGTGCGCATTGGTTGTCGTGCTTAAAGATAACATTTTCAGGTCCATATAGCTTTTTGGCTAGAGTTTAAGGCAAATTTTCTATTAAAAAAGCGGATTTAACCTACTTTCTTTTAAACATTAGATCCGTATAAGTTGACTTACACCATTTGTTTTTAAAGAGAAGTAACGCTCAGGCAATATGCCTACAAATTAATTGTGTTACACTGAACAATTTTTTGGCACCAATTAAACGTTTTAATTAGTTTTAAATTAAAGTTCAATTAATTTTTTAACTGATTCAAATATATATTTGAGTTAAACAGAACAGAAAATTTGCTAATTAAACAAATAATTGAATCAATTAATTGTTTAATTAAATTTTAAATTGAAACCAATTAAAAAAAAATGAAAAAGGTTTACAGCAGAGGTAAGACAGGCTTCACTTTTGGCAACACTGCAGCTACGCGTCATATACTTATATTTTTCGAAAAGTGTTGCAGCGCCTCTGGTGTCAAGTAGGATGGATTTAGTGTGGTTGATAGTTTGGCTTAATATAACAATTTTCTAAATGATCAGTAACTTCTGATTCTATGATTGTCTTACAATAGAAACTACAAAACAGAAAAAAAATAGTCATATGCTTAACAATACAGCTTAAAATATAATCTGGAATATTTAAACGGCTGATTCTATTATAATTAATAATTAAAATATTAAGAGATCCTAGTCTGCTTTCAAAACTCGAACTTAGAGGGAAGCAAAGGGTGAAAAAGACAATTTAAATTATTTTGTAAAAAACACGTATAACTCCGTACGTGGTAATACATGGTAGTGTGCTAATCTAACAGTTTAGGGGTTGCGGGTTCAATTCCCGCCAACGAATCTATGATTAAAAAACAACAACTAGCTATTTCAGAACATGGCTTACAGGTCCAATGCTTTTATGCCTTTTGTAGGAGTTGTAGACTACCAAAACTTTTGACGCACTATTGGTGCCTCTGTTGAGAGTTTAACAATGGACTATAAATCATAGTTCCTAGGATTTATACTATAAATCTATAAGTCGTAGGATTTATACTATAATACTATAAATCGTAGTATCTAGGATTTAGGTCCTAACCAAAACGATACACCCCGAAGGGCCTTACCAATAACCGGGCATAGAAGTTGGGCTACCCGATCTCGTGTACAAGTAGTATCAGACCTCGAAGGGGACTACGGTACCCTAATACTATGGGAGCATTGGCGTCAAGGTGTCCGAAGTCAAGAAGACAATAACATGCCCCCGATACAGCTTCTCGGTTCAAGAGTATGACATGCCGTTACCGAGTGTACAGTCAGTTGATGAACTAATACTTCTACGTGGTGGCGGTCGTAATTCTAATTTTTGACTGTTTCTAAATAGTTGTTATCTGCCGCAAGTGATGGACCAGAATATCTCTCAAGAGATATATGGGTTAATATCTATCTCCTAAGCATTAACCTCTCGCCGCGAAGTTCAGAAAGTTGCTTGGATATAATCAAATTACTGCACACAGAAGCATTTTTGCCTATTAAAAGTTTTAATTGGTTTTAGATTAAAATTTAATTAAATATTTATTTGATTCAATTATTTGTTTAATTTTTTGTTCTGTTTTAAACCAATATATATATATATATATATATATATATATATATATATATATATATATATATATATATATATATTTGAATCAATAATAATATTAATTTAAATTAAATTTCAAATCAATTAAACCCTTTAATTGGTGCAAAAAAATTTTCCTTGTCATTAGAGAAGTTTTCATGAACTTTTAGTCTGCAAGTATCATGGATTTTCATGATACTTGCAGACTAACCTTGGATTTTCAGGCCAAGATGAAAATCCAAAGTCGTGATACTTGCAGACTGTGCCCGGAAGAGGCTGCGAAGATAGCGCACAAATTGTGTGAATGTCTAGTGCTAGAACCACGGATAGATACATGTTAAATCTGGATGCTAAGCTTTATCTAAATCCTAGTAATTACAGGAGATTCGTGATAGGGAAGAAGGACGACAGTTACCAGCTGACAGTATAAATTAAGGCCAATGTGTTAGCAAGGGAATCAAATAAAGTTAGGTAATCATACATTACCAATCGGCTGCCTGAAATTATTGAGGACCACTAGGGTCGCAAAGGGACCCATTCAGTTAGTGGACTGCTTCGACACCCACCCACCCTACATTATTAAATTAGAAGTATATTGCATAATTTTAATTTCCAAATAAATTAAAAATTTTGCAAAAATTAATTCAATTGTTACTAGAATTCACAAATACATTTTCATTAAGCCAGAAAGCAACAACAACAAAAAAAAAAACAAATTACAATGGTGATGATGGCGATGATGATGACGACGATTTGGTATCATGATATATTATCCACAAAAACAGATGTCAAACAATACCACAATTGTATTTCCGTTGTTGGTTTGAATGTCTGTAAAAATATTGTACTGGTGGGCTTTTAAATGAAACCAACAACAACACCAACAACAGCAGCAGCAACTATAACACAGACGCGAATTATAAAATATTATTTAAAAAAAGAAAATATATATTTTGAAAAAAAAAATCCGTTTCTCAAATGTGAAATATAAAGAGTACAAACACACACAGCAACAACAATTTAAACATCCGTAGCGGAAGGAAGAATCAGTGGTTTGCTTAAACCTTAAGTAGAAATGTTTGTTGGTTGCTGTTGCTGCTATTAAAGGAATAAAAGCGAGTGAGCGAGCGATAGAATGAATGAATGAATGAAAATGCAGGAGTTTAAACATTTTTATAACCGTTGTACTCTTTGTATTTGGGGTGAAATTTAAACGTTTGCATTAACATCATTATCCTCTAAATGAAACAAATTGTTTAAAATCGTTTCTTTATTGTAACGTATCCTTTTTCTTCTGCTTTGCCACTACAAAAGAAGCCACCAAACATTGGAGTGATAAAAAAAAAATAAAATTTTGAAATAAAATTAAAACTTATGCGAGGGTGGGTGGCAGAAATCCGTGCTTTAACATCATCTAAGCATATTACATGGCAGTTCTCACAGAATGAGCATTAAACACACACAAATTATGATTTATGATGCCAACCACTTTACAAATATTATTTCACAGAAATAAAGAAAAAAAGTAATCACAATCTAACAGACACAAATCGTGTGTTAATAACGCATTAGATTTGCTTTGCTCTCTTTCTTGATGAGCGATATGTACGAGTATGTGTATGAATGAATGTTCAAGAAATTTTTATAGTTTATGAATGATGATTGCTGACGATGACAATATTGTTCAACATATGCTTTTTAGAGAAAAAATATAAAAATAAAAAAATTTTACGGCCAATTACACAATTTTTGAAATAAATGAATGGACACACCCCCCTCTTTCTCTCTAACACATTTTTTCCACAAACTACATACTCATTCCTTTTTCAAAAAATGTGCACACGTTCTCTTACTTAAGCAACAATCACACACTCTACACGCTTTACAACATTAGAAAATAATTGTTTCACATCCTTAAAATATCTCTATCAGAGTCGTCTGTTCCTCGCACACTTCATTTCATTTCTAATAGATTTTCTCCAAACAAATTCATTAATATTTACGAGTATTTCATATTTGTTACCATTAAACCAAAGTTGATGGGAAACTCTTGACGAAGAAATCGAAAAAAATTAGAAACATAAACGTATTTGTTTATTTCATTTAGTAAAACACTCAATTTGGTTTCTCCTTTGAGGTAAACCAAAATGCGGTTGATCCCTTTGAAAGCAGCAGATTAATGCGTCCTAAATCGCTAATTAGAAAGCAAAGTTCCTGTTTTAGAAATCAAACATTTTTTAGTTTTCTAACTTAATATAAGAGTAGTAGATATTATTATTATTATTATTGTTATTAATGTAGGGTGCTTTTTCGACCCCTTCGCTCCTCAAATTGATTTCAGTCAACCGATTTTTAATTTGCGAATATGATACACACAAAACTAAATTGGTGCCTTGATAGATCGATTGGTAGCGATTGGTAGTGTATTAGTCTGGAGGTTGCGGGATCAATTCCCGTCAAAGACTATGGGAGTTTTCTGCAGACAAGTAAAACGCTTCGCAGAGGTAGTATTGTGATAATACAAAAATAAATAAACGTGCTTAGCGTAACACTTTCTAGCTCCTAGCTGTGACGCTGCACCGACAAGCCTAAAGCCGTAATGACGCTCAAGTTTTATCGTCTTTTTAAAATTTTGGAGTACAAATATATTGTTAAAAAAAATTTTCCCGAGAGCGTAGAGTTCAGCTACATTAAAAAAATATTTTAAAACAAAATCTATAAATGTTATCGATAAAAAGTGTAAAAAGTCAAAAAGTAAAAAAATGTTAAATTTTTAGCTTAAAAACTACATTTCAAGCTTACAAGTATTACAGTCATGTTAATTCATTAGTTTTACAGTTCAATATAGCGATTTTATATTGTACTTTTGCAACTTGGAGTTTTTATCGAAAAATAAAACTGCTTTGTTTACATTTTGAATAGTTTCCTTCTTCTAACATTAGCTATTTCACTCTTTCAATCTTAGATTAAAAAAAGACTAAACAAGTAAGAGTGCTATATTCAGCCATGCCGAATCTTATAGACCCTTCTCCACCATAGCTATGTTAAATATTCCCTTACTCTGTTATGTTTTCCAATTTCACAATAATATATAATTTCCGATTTTACTTTTACTACATATAGAAATTATTTTTGTAAAAATTCTATAGAAAACTTTTTGTTACAATTTTGTAGAAAATTTTTTGTAAAAATTTTGGTCGAAATTTTTGTAAAAATGTTATCCGATTTTTTGTAAAACGTTATCGATTTTTTTTTTAAATTTTATTGAAATTTTTTTGCAAAAATTTTATCGAAAATGTTTTTTTTAATTTTATCGAAAAATTTTTTTTTAAATTTTTTTTATATTTTTTATAAAGATTTATGTAAAATTTTTCTAAAAATTTATGTAAAATTTTTCTAAAAATTTATATAAAATTTTTCTAAAAATTTATGGAAAATTTTTCTAAAAATTTATGGAAAATTTTTCTAAAAATTTATGGAAAATTTTTCTAAAAATTTATGGAAAATTTTTCTAAAAATTTATGGAAAATTTTTCTAAAAATTTATGGAAAATTTTTCTAAAAATTTATGGAAAATTTTTCTAAAAATTTATGGAAAATTTTTCTAAAAATTTATGGAAAATTTTTCTAAAAATTTATGGAAAATTTTTCTAAAAATTTATGGAAAATTTTTCTAAAAATTTATGGAAAATTTTTCTAAAAATTTATGGAAAATTTTTCTAAAAATTTATGGAAAATTTTTCTAAAAATTTATGGAAAATTTTTCTAAAAATTTATGGAAAATTTTTCTAAAAATTTATGGAAAATTTTTCTAAAAATTTATGGAAAATTTTTCTAAAAATTTAACAAAAATTTTTTGTAAAAATTTTTTCTAAAAAATTTTATTGAAATTTTGCTAAAAACTTTATCGAAAATTTTTTGTAAAATTTTATCGAAAATTTTTTGTAAAAATTTGACCGAATATTTTTTGTAAAAATTTTATCGAATATGTTTTGTAATAATTTTATCGAAAAATTTTTATAAAAATTTAACGAAAATTTTTTGTAAAAAAATGTTATAGAAAATTCTCTATGTAAATGAGATGAATATTGCGGAAATTACACACGGAATGTCAAACTTATACATATATACCCTTTCCACTTGTGGTGAAGGGTATAAGACGTGAGTGTCATTACGACTTAAATAAGTGCCCAACGCTGTGTCATGCACAGTTATATTAACTTAACTTGTTTAAAAAATCATATAAATTGAAATGCAAAGTAAATATAAAATCGGTAGGTAGAGAGAGAGAAAGTCATCAGTTTTCTACCAAAAAAGCCAATGACACCATGTCTGCAGCCAACTTCACTACATAACTCTCTTTCAAAATCGAATTTTCCCATTATAAAGCTTTGACGCCGCGATGTTTAGGTTTGCTTTATACATTTTGTATGTAAGTACGGGAGCATTTTTGTCAATACGTTAGTGCTCAGCGCGCTTATTTAGGTTTGGTTGTTACCTTAAATTGATTTTCGTGCTAATACTAGGCTAGTAGCTGCTCTGCTCCCTTTTCCTTGTAATGACTTGAGACTTATTAATGTAGGGGGAAAATCGAAGCAGACCACTTTCTTAATGGGTCCCTTTTCGACCCCCTTCCGTTCACAATGATTATAGGCTACCGATTTGTAGTTTACTGCAACCTTACCTTCACCAGACTATAGACTGGTAACTGTCGGCCGGCCTTCTTTCTCATCAAGGTGTTTTTAGTAATTGCTAGTATTTTTCCAAGGCTTAGTTCCCTTATGGCATCCATCTGCCAGTGGTCGTAAGTCTTATGCTAACCAGTGCCAGACATTCACACACAATGTGCGCTACCGTCTCAGCCTTGTCTAGGCACAATCTTTAAGTATCGTCTTCTTTCCATTACCTGTCACTGACGCAGTTATCCAGCTTAAGGTAACTCTATTATATCTAAGCACCTCACCGGCCTTCCTGCCAGGGGGCGGTCAAATTAATATTGAAACTAATTAAAAGCTTTAATTGGGGCATACATTTTTTTCTGTGTTGGTAGTGATTAAATGTTTTATTGATTCAATTATTTAATAATTGAATTATTTAATTAAATTATTCAATTTAATTAATTGAATTAATTTGATTAAATTAATTAATTTAAATTTAATTAATAAAATTAATTAAATTAATTAATTAAATTCATTAAAATAATTAAATTAATTCATTTAATTCAATTAATTTAATCAATTAAATTAATTAAATTAATAAAATTAATTAAATTAATAAAATTAATTAATTTAATAAAATTAATTAAATTAATAAAATTAATTAAATTAATTCAATTGATTAAATTAATTAAATTAATTAAATTGATTAAATTAATTAAATTAATCTCAGTCTTTTCCAGGCACAATCTACAAGTAGCATCTTCTTTGATTTTGAAATCAAAGTTTTAATTTATTATCAATTTAATTAATTTGATTAAATTAATTAAATAATCAAGTAATAAAATTAATTTAATTAATTGAATTAATTAACGTAAATAAATAAATTAATTGACTCAATTAAACAATGAATTAAATTTGTAACTAAAACTACTTAAAACTTTTAATTGGTGCAAACAATTTTTTCTATGTAAAGAACTGAACCTAAAGCGTATCGAATTACACCTAAAAGTAGTTTTACACGACGTGTATTTGTCATATGACTTGTCACATTTCCATGTGTAAATTCTAAACACGTCGTGTGAAGCCTTTCAAACATAAATGTGTATTTTCCATAAGTACAATACATATGACATTTTTCATTTAGAACGTGTTCTATTTTGATGTGGCAAAGCATCTGACATCCTGTAATGCCAACTTGATATTTTGCTATTTTAGGTTTTTTGTGGTACCAAAAGCACTAAAAGCGTGCCAAAAGCACTACGATTCCATCTTTGCATCAGCTGTGGTTGGCAATACAAAACTGTGTGGCGGAAAAATTATATATTATAAGTTATATCAGCTGTAATTACACATGCACGTTTGAAAGCAAAAATTATAAACCATATGCAAAATGGCTATTTTGACAAACACATGAAATTACATATGGGTTATCAAACTGACAAGTCATATGACAAACACACGTCGTGTAAAACCACTTTAAGCAGCAACTGAGCTAGTTCAGAACTTAATTAAAATTCAAATAGAGCTGAACCAGAATTGAAAAACTACAACTAAACTTGCTTTTTAAAAAAGCATTAAAGTAAATAAATATTTTTTGGGTTTTAATTTTTAGTCAATTGTAATTTCATATTTAGCCATTCATTACCCATGTTTATTATTATTTTTTATTTTTATTCTAATTTGCTCGCCTCTTGCCTTAAAACACCCTTTTTACCAAGTAGACTTCATTCATTCAATCCAATGAGAATTAATGTACATATTGCGCAAGGCTACAATAACTTATAGTAAGAACATTCAAGAACATTTAAACTCCACATTTCATGTCTTCGAGAATCCAATGAAGTTCCACATTAAGACCAAACGTAAGCGAATTAAATTCATCTATCCAACCATCTATTCATGCACAAGACATTGGTCACGAACGGAAGTGCTGATAAGACTCAAAATGTTTTATATCGTTGTCGTGTTTAATGTCTTTTTGTCGTGTCTAATGTCAGTTGAAGGAATGAATACTTGACCGACCGAACAATATCTACTGCCACCCTGGTTGCATGCCACCAATACTTGTAACCTAAGAATGTTGCTGTGCATGTGTGTGTGTAAAAGATATTACTTGTACGCAAATGAAGAAAATGCATAGGGAAAAGAAAACTTCGTATAAAATTAACAAATTTTTATATTCTACATTTAACTTCGAATAAATTTCTTTTTCATTTTGTTTATCTAATAAGTCAAATCTTAAAGTCTTTTCAAGTAGTTGAGATTAGAGAAAATAACTTAAACTAAACGACTATTTCAAACATTTCTCAAGTGTCCTTAATTCATCAATATTTTTATTTTTATGTTTTTTTTTTGTTAATTAGTCCTCTATTTGTATTTGAAATAATTTTTACAAAATTCGTTTAAAAATCTTTTTACATTGTGTCATTCTCACTAAACCGCTAAAGACAAATTTCAAGTATTTTATAAACAATCACAAGTTTTCATTGTGTTGGCTACGCAGACGTACATTGACAACCTAAAATAATTGCCAAAAGTATTAAATTTCATAATTAAAAATTTAAAATAAATTGTCATCATAAAAACATGCCTACGAGTACGAGAACGTAAGTGCGTTTGTCACGGATGATAAATTTTTAAACATTTTTTTCTCAAGATTGATTCATCAAAACCAAAAAGGGGAATGACCATAAAATTGTTTTTCATTTTATAGTTTTTGAAATATAAATTTAAGTAGAAAGTTGAAGAAGAATCAAAATAAGTGTCTGCATAAAACAAAGGAAGAGCTAAAAAAAGAATACAAAATCATTTAACAGACAGATTAAAAAAGAAAAAAATTAACTAAAAAAAAAGAGAGATGAATCCCTCGAAAAATTTACAAGATAAAAACTTTTAGGTTTTTTAGCCACAGAAAGACCTTCCTATTTTTATACCCCTCACCACAGATGGAAAGGGTATATACAAGTTTGTCATTGCGTGTGTAATTTTTACAATATTCATTTCCGATCCCATAAAGTACATATATTCTGGATCCTTATAACGAGTGATTTTTTAAGAGCTTGAGAACTTTTTTTTAAAAAAAAACGCATAAAATTTGCAAAATCTCATCGGTTCTTTATTTGAAACGTTAGATTGGTCCATGACATTTACTTTTTGAAGATAATTTCATTTAAATGTTGACCGCGGCTGCGTCTTAGGTGGTCCATTCGGAAAGTCCAATTTTGGGCAACTTTTTCGAGCATTTCGGCCGGAATAGCCCGAATTTCTTCGGAAATGTTGTCTTCCAAAGCTGGAATAGTTGCTGGCTTATTTCTGTAGACTTTAGACTTGACGTAGCCCCACAAAAAATAGTCTAAAGGCGTCAAATCGCATGATCTTGGTGGCCAACTCACCGGTCCATTTCTTGAGATGAATTGTTCTCCGAAGTTTTCCCTCAAAATGGCCATAGAATCGCGAGCTGTGTGGCATGTAGCGCCATCTTGTTGAAACCACATGTCAACCAAGTTCAGTTGTTCCATTTTTGGCAACAAAAAGTTTGTTAGCATCGAACGATAGCGATCGCCATTCACCGTAACGTTGCGTCCAACAGCATCTTTGAAAAAATACGGTCCAATGATTCCACCAGCGTACAAACCACACCAAACAGTGCATTTTTCGGGATGCATGGGCAGTTCTTGAACGGCTTCTGGTTGCTCTTCACTCCAAATGCGGCAATTTTGCTTATTTACGTAGCCATTCAACCAGAAATGAGCCTCATCGCTGAACAAAATTTGTCGATAAAACACATTTCGAACCGAACACTGATTTTGGTAATAAAATTCAATGATTTGCAAGCGTTGCTCGTTAGTAAGTCTATTCATGATGAAATGTCAAAGCATACTGAGCATCTTTCTCTTTGGCACCATGTCTGAAATCTCACGTGATCTGTCAAATACTAATGCATGAAAATCCTAACCTCAAAAAAATCACCCATTACATAGACAATTTGATTAAGCGATGTCCATCTGTGTAAGGGTTGTAATAAACCCACCAACCTGGCAGGCATAGTTTCGAAAGTTTCGCTAATGCAATTCAGCAACATCAGACCATTCTATTCAAGGCCCGCAGCCAAAAAACCATGCCCGCCTATATATATATTTTAAAATTAATTTTATTTTTTTAGGTTGTAATGAATCTCCTTCGCTTTTTTTTGTTAAACAAATATTAGACCGCAAACAGTAGATCGCATGGAGTGCATACAGATCTCGGGGGATAATTACCCCCTGCGAGGTGGATTTTTGTGTGTTTTTAGTTTGGTAGGATTTGTATTAATGGCCTTTATAGAAAGCAATACACCTAGAGGAAGCCGATAGAAATACAGAATATTTTTACAAAAAATGAAGCTTTGCTGGCTTCAAAATAATCGTTTACCTATAAACGTGTGTATTTTATTTTTGACAGTTTGTGGTCGGTATCCTGATGATGTCTATGTGTTTAATGCACCTTCGTTTTAAAATAAAGATATCATCTATACATACATACATACATACATACATACATACATACATACATACATACATACATACATACATACATACATACATACATACATACATACATACATACATACATACATACATACATACATACATATGTATATTCTTAATATTAAATATATGTTATGTTACAGTCATGATTTTCATTTTCAAAGAAATATTGAAATTTTTGATTTAATTTGTCGAAAATTGTTTGTAAAAATATTTTATTTTAATATAGTTTATTTGACCTTTTTAATAATTTGTATTTAATTATTTTTATTTTCAAGCTTTAGGTCGTGTAGCTTCACAAAGTAGTAGCGAAATATCGAGAATAAAAATAAAAATAATTAACGACCTAAAGCTTGAAAATAAAAATTAAGTAAAAATATTTTTTGTAAAATTTTTTTTTCGAATATTTTTCTGTAAAATATCTTTTTGAAAATGTTTTGTAAATTTTTTTGTAAATATTTTTAAAAAACAAAATTTTTTTTTAAATTTTATTGACATTTTTTTGTTAAATTTAGGTCCTTTCTGCAATCTATATTGCTCCTATTTACCAGTGGATACCCTGTGGGTACCCTGTGGGTCCATTGGCTACCTCTATGTGCATTGCTTTCTATAAAGGTCTCTAATACAAATCAAAGCATAAAAATCCTACCAACCTAAAAAGAAACAAAAATACCCCCTCGCAGGGGGTTATTGATCCCCCGTGATCTGTATGCACGCTTTGGGATCTACCTGTCATGGTCTAATATTTATTTCACAAAACAAAAAATAAACACTTTTTTTTACAAAAATTCACAATTTTCACAAAAAACAATTTTTTATACATAACTTCAATTTTTTTTACAAAAAAAACTTTTCTAACAAACAAACAAAACCTTTTTTTTCCAAAAACAAAAACACTGTTTTATTTTTAAAGGATTTTTTTTTTTCACTAAAACCATATTTTAACAAAAACACTTTTTTCTAGAAAAAAAAAAACAATGTATCACAAAAAAAAATTTTTTTTACAAAAAGTCACATTTTTTTTTTTTACAGAAAACACACTTTTATTACAAAAAGTATTTTTTTTTAACAAAATCCATATTTTTTTTGCAAAACATTACTATTTTAAAAAATTTATTTAAAAAAAAATATTTGCTATACACATCAGTTATGCCATTTAGCAAACGGGTTCATACTTTAACATTTGCTAACGACACTGCCTTTCTAAGCATTCACAAAATCCCTCCTCAAGTGGCATCCCAATATTTACAAGACCATATACATGTATGTATGTCCTTTGGAATTATGGTTGAAAAAATGGAAAATAAAAATTGACTAACATAATATATACATTATGAGGGCATAAGTCTCTACTTATGGCCTCATATTCGAATAAATAACCAAACTTTAACCCCGGAGGTTCAATACATACCTTGGCATACATCTTGATCATTTCGAAGAGAAAATTAAATAAAAAAAGTTCAAACACGCAATTTCTCAGATTTAGTGACACTGAAAACTTGGCAGCACCTTTAATTTTTGTAACCGAAAATTGTAGACACTATTAACAGAACTCTACAATAATAGAATTGTAGAATGTTAATCGCATCACTTAAGAACTACTGCACCGATTTGTCAAATTTTGCTTTTAAATCTTTATTATAACCCAACTTAGATTTTTACGGAAATAAACGTTGACCATGCCCACTTTAACGCTCACTTTTTTAATTTATCTAAAATCGAAGATCGGCTTGGCTGATTTGTTTTTTTTAATATTCGTAGCAATCTAATTTAAGTTTTCACGGAAATAACAATTGACCCCGCCCACTTCTTTGATATATCTGCAATTGATAAAAAATTATCGTGTTCATAGCTAAACTATAATAGGTGGAGTCTTAAAATTTTGTATAAGTATCCCCTCTATTATTTTAGTATAGAAAAGAATGGATTTATTGGGACAGTGGGCGTGGCACCTGCCAACAGAAAAATTATTATCGTGTACCTAGAGAACTACAATAGGTGGTAATTTCCATACAAAGAAAAAGTTATTATGGTGTAATTAGAGAACTAGAAGAGCTAGAGTCTTAAAATTTTGTACGAGTAAACCACTTATTAATGCACATTGCCGAACAAAAAATTTACTGGACTCAAAGTCTAGATATTGTAACTGTCATACTATAATAGGTAATGTTTTGAAATTGTATACGCCTAACCTCCGTTGATAGAAAAACTAGCTGGGTTGGAATAGTGAACTTAGTTAAATTATTGACATGAACCCATCGAACTATAATAGATAGACTGTTGAAATTTTGTACTCTGAAAATAACGTTAAATTTAAAGCTAGGCGATTAAGACGAGAGGGCCGGGTATCCTTCATAAAAAGTAATTATCCGATATTAGATAAATGCAACAATGATACTCTCTAAATTTGACTGACATAGGCTTCTCAAATATATATGCCATATCTGCTGAACTTTAAAAGAAAAGTCTTAAAGTTCGCAAAAATTATCATTTTCAAGACCCTGATGACATCTCGGGTATTGCTAGTAACCTGTCTACATAAACAAAACCAAATGTCGTTCCTTGGTAACCGCATCACTCAAGAATGGCTGCACCGATTTGAATTCTTTTTCTTCACAACACAACAGATTTTTACGGAAAGGAAAATTGACCACGCCCACTTTTGCACACACTTTTTAAAGTAGCTAGAGAACTAGAATAGGCAGATATTTTAAGTTTTGTACCACGCCCACTATTCCAATCCAGGCTGTGTTTCGCATAACTATGGACATTAATAAGGGGGTTAATTAATGTCCATAGTTATGCGAAACACAGGCTGGATTGGAATAGTGGGCGTGGTACATTCCATATAAAGTGAAAAATTATTATCGTGTACCTGGAGATCTGCAATGGATAGAGTCTAACAACTTTGCACAAATGATCCTCATACTAATGTGCATAGTCAAACAAAACACAGAATGGATTGGGACAGTGGGAGCGGTAGCTCACATACAAAGCGAATAATTATTGTATATCAAGATAATTAATATAGGTAGAGTGTTGAAACTTTGCACAAATAACTCTCAGACTAGTGTGCATTGTCTAGCAAAATACAGATTGAATTGGGACAGCGGTCGTGGTACCTCACATACAAAGTGAAAAATTATTATTGTCTATTCTCATACTCCTCCCGGGGGTTCCAATTGTCACTGCAGAAATGGCAAATGCTTTGACGCGGTTTACTCGGGGAAAATAAGGGCACCAGACGCTAGGGTTCCTAGAACCTAAATCTGGAAGAAAAGGTCTGTGTCTTAAAACACACGGGTCCTCTTCGAGGCCCGACCAGTGTCCAAAGGACTGGTACCAGAGAGCCTATCCTCTCTGTGACCGGTTGTTGGTGAGGTCCCCGTCGGCGGTACACGTGGTGGTTGTAGTTTAAGATCGATTTATGTTGGTATGGTGCATGGTCCATCAGTTTGGATAGTCTTCGAACCCCTAAACAAGAGGCTATAATATGGAATCTAGGCTTGCCTTGGTTAAGGCTTGCCATACAAATTGCTACTCATTGTGACTGTATCACATACAAATTGCGATTGGTGGCAGTCGTAAAGTGTTGTTATACTACACAATGGGGGCGCTAGTTTACGTCTTCATGCAAAGTAAACAAATATTATCGTGTTAATAAGCATAATCTCGCAAGAAAAAGATTGGATGGTAACAGTGGGCGTAGTACCTTGCATATAAACTGAAACAGTTTTCTGTTGAGAATAGCGTGAATTTTCGAGTTAAATGTTAGCCATACTTTTCTTCTAACTGTTTATTGTATTTTTTGAAGATGGGTGTAGCGAAGCGCACTTTATGGTAACTGCATCCGTTGCATTCTTGATTCATTGCCTTTCTTAATTATTATCACTATTATTATGACTTATTAATCCTAAAATTAAGGCAATAGATTTTTGTGTTAAATAATTCTCATTAATTCAATATTTTTTTTTCGCTTAAAGCAAAGTAGCAGTCGACAAAAAACTGATGAAAATTGTATAGCGGGCCAAAAAAAAATATATAAATAATAATTAAGTTGTGCATAAGAATTTTTTTTCCTGCAGTAAATAAAATTTGTGAATTTAAATTAACATTATTTCCTTAACGAAATTATTCAGATTTGCACTAGACGTTTTTAATTTGTTTTTTTTTAACGAAATAGTGACTTAATTTGATTTGCTGCATTTATATAGAATTTCAAATGTATTTATAATAAAATAAAATTTTTTTTGCACGCATTTATCATCAAAGTAACAATGGAATGTAATATTTTTCCCTTGACTTCTCATGCAAAAATATTGTAATTTTTATTATTATTTTTTTTATTGTTGTTGTTGTGAGTAAATGCTTACTGCAGATGATTTTATGTTTGAACAAATCTTGAATTCAATTTCAATTTTCTGCCATTATTTTTTTTTTATACAGAATAAACCATTTTTTATTTTATTTTATTTTATTTTTTTTGTATAAAAATGCTTTGCAAAGGTAAGTAACTGTAACATTTTAATTGCAATTTTATTCTCTCATTTGTACGAAACATACATTTTTATGCCACTTTGATTTTTGATGTTAACGCGCTGCGCTCAACATAAATTTGCTGAAGTAAGTGCTCAAGAAGTGGACAAGCTGTGTGTTTTTTTTTCCCAAATGGCAGAAATTTTTAACTAAGAAATTAATAAATTAGGTACTTGTTTATTAGGTTAGCTACATACAGTGTTGTTAAATATTTAAGAGACAATTAGTTAAAATAAAACAAAAGCAACTAAAGCCTGTTTTAGCTTTTTATTCCTGCTAATTTAAACTCAGACAGATAGTGCTCTTTAACAACAATAGAATAAAGAAAAACACGAAATTACGAGCTAATATTTCAGATGCACATACACACCAGTGTTGGGATTTGTGCTACAATTGTACCAAATTTGGTACAATCGACACATCAGTGGTACACTGGTACACTTAATGCTTTTTATTATACCATACGTAGTATAAGGTAAAGTATAGTAATTATGAAAAAATTCGAGGTCGGGATTTTACGGATTTATACGTTTGAAGGTTTCCTGAATCCAGTTGGACTATTTTCGCGATGATGTCTGTGGGTAGGTGGGTGTGTATGCCACTATTTTTGTGGAGTTTGTACAGGTCATACCGTTTGACATATCAAACTGAAATTTAGTGCGTGCCTTTGGTATATGGAGATGAAGAGTTGTGTAAATTTTGGGCATAATCGGGAAGGGGAAAGGGGTAGTTTACTTACTCCCAAATTTTTTAAACGCTCTATTGGTAATACCGTATGACATATCAAAATGAAATTTAGTATGTGCCTTTGGTATATGGAGATGAAGAGCTGTATAGTTTTTGGGCATATTCGGGAGAGGGCAAGGGGTAGTTTTCTAACCCCCAAATTTTGTGAGCGCTCTATAGGTAATACCGTATGACATATCAAAATGAAATTCAGTATGTGCCTTTGGTTTATGGAGATGAAGAGTTGTGTAAATTTTGGGCATAATCGGGAAGGGGAAAGGGGTAGTTTACTTACTCCCAAATTTTTTAAACGCTCTATTGGTAATACCGTATGACATATCAAAATGAAATTCAGTACGTGCCTTTGGTATATGGAGATAAAGAGCTGTATAGTTTTTGGGCATATTCGGGAGAGGGCAAGGGGTAGTTTTCTAACCCCCAAATTTTGTGAGCGCTCTATAGGTAATACCGTATGACATATCAAAATGAAATTCAGTATGTGCCTTTGGTTTATGGAGATGAAGAGTTGTGTAAATTTTGGGCATAATCGGGAAGGGGAAAGGGGTAGTTTACTTACTCCCAAATTTTTGAAACGCTCTATTGGTAATACCGTATGACATATCAAAATGAAAGTCAGTATGTCGCTTTGGTTTATGGAGATGAAGAGCTGTATAGTCTTTGGGCATATTCGGGAGAGAGCAAGTGGTAGTTTTCTAACCCCCAAATTTTGTGAACGCTCTACTGGCCATACCGTATGACATATCAAAATGAAATTCAGTATGTGCCTTTGGTTTATGGAGATGAAGAGCTGTATACATTTTGGGCATAATTGGGAAGAGGCAAGGGGTAGTTTACTTAACACCCCAAACCAAAAATAATCAATTTTTCGATTCGAATATACTTTGAACTTTTATTATTTATGTGATATATCCATAAAAATATCTGTTGTCATTGGGTATGGTAAAGTTGAGTGTAGGCCACTCCAGTTTTATTTAGTACAATTTCATATCAAATTTATTCAATAAATTTTTTTATTTAATCTAACATTTCTAACTTCACATTTCTCCAACCCTGTCTAAATTGCCACATTCTTGATTTATGTTCAACATTATTATTATTTACTCTGCTAAACCTATTATGTATAAGTGATAGGAAATTTAGTTACGTTTTTGCATCACCTTAATCAGTTTCCGGCGTTATTCGGCTGATATATTTTTTCATTCTTTCTGAAGATTAAGATCCAGTGACTTTAGCAAAGTTTCAAGCACTTGATTGCAATTGTCGTGTAGCCATTTCCTAACATTGCACAGTGTAAAGGGCCAACTGTAAAGGGCTAGTTCGATTGATCCAAAATTTGACATTGGCATAGCAGAAGAGTAACTGAGTTTAAGTTTTAAAGCTAGGGATCATTCACTTACCAGTAGGATCATTCACTCCTAGTAGAATATGGAGGTCATACAATTTGATATATTTTACATCGAAATTTTGATATTAGCCTATATGTTCCAAAATACCAAAGGGACCGGAAAACAGAAGACTGCTGTAAAAAAGCTATATACATATATTTCCAATTATCTCTGAAACTATTTCATGAACCCTAGTCCATATGTGGGCTTTATGGGCCAAAGATAAAAAAATTCCAATTTTGCGATTTTTGGTATTTATCTTAGGAGTCGCGGAATTTCATTAACCTTAATCTTAAAAATTTGTATACGATTTGATTTTCGTTGACTAATATCCACAGAAAAGAAATTCAGGGAATCAAGGTCAATTATCATCACTTTAAAATACCCTAGTATTAAAGTTTTAATTAGCATCTTTTAATGTCGAGCTACCGTATGTATGTTTTGCTTGTTTTTTTTCCCTTAATGTCAAATGTTGGTACAATTGATGCTGATTTGGTACAATTTTATCACTGGGACGGTACATTTTAAAAATTGTCAGATCCCAACACTGATACACACATTTATGAATACACCGAAAAAAAAACTAAAATTCAAAAATTTAATTTTTTAAATCCAATACTTGAATGAATTATCGAAATACTTGATTCAAGAAATGATCCCTTAAGTACAGATTTCCTGATTCTTGCTATAGCTAAGCCCATTTAGGCTGGGTTTTTAGCCGAAAATAGCATTTTTATACCCTTTACCACAGGTGGAAAGTGAATTTCATTCCTTCCTAGAGATGTCGGTTTGCCCGCAGTAGTGTTGAAATCAATTTTGCAAAGTCCCCAAACAAGCACCAGAAAAACTAAACTTTCGAAAGACTTGCTATTGGTATAGGGCAGAATTGGCCAATAAATGGTGGAGATATGGTTTAAAAAGGCGAGCGGCTATATTTTAATTACGTTGTTGTTTTCCAATGTTGTTGGTTTTCGTATGATATGGTGGTTTTTGTTGTGTTGTTTTGAAAACCCAAAATTCAGACAAAAAAAAGCACTAGATTACACACTGTGTAATTTTTTAAGTCATGGCAAAATAACCATGATATAACAAAAAAGACCTCTGTCTCCCAGTTTTGCCCAAAGTCCTCCTGAACTTCCTAGGAATGATTCTTAACACCGTTTAGGTAGCGCTTAGGTAGCCGCAAAAGTGAAAAATTTCCCGAAAATTTTTTAATTTCTAAACGGTGTTAAGAATCATTCCTAGGAAGTTCATATGTTCTAGAAAGTTGTTTATTGAGATCTTAGGTTCATTTTTGTAGTTGATTGTTTCCTTGAATTTTGAACGATTTGCTACCTATGGACCTGAACAGGGGAAAAAGGTAAAAAAAATTGAATTTTTTAAAGTTTTTTGCGATTTTGACCTTGAAGATGAATTTGAAAGATGATTTTATATGTTCACAATTTTTGTTCTTTATGACAAGAGCTACAACTTTGCCCCAGAGAGTATATCAAAATTCCAAACGGTTTGCAAAATATGAGCTTGAGTAAATGATCATTTTTTTTGCAAAAATGACATCGAGGCCCCACATCTTTGAGGGCCCATAAAAAAAAACCTGGAGGACTTTGGGCAAAACTGGGAGACAGTGGTTTTTTTTTTGGTCTCTTATCACGTAGTGGTGTCCGTATATGGTTATTTTTTCCGTGTTGCACTGTGTTACTAGAAATCGGAATTTCACCAAAATATAACTAAAAAAATTTCATTTTACCAAAAATCTAAATTTCAAACCAAAAATTAACAAAAAAAAAAAACTTCTCGTGATTCAAAAGTTTGCCAATTGAAGATGAAAACCATAAGAATAAAAACCGAATATATATGTAGTGTTGTGATTTGATATTAGAAACATAACATAGAAAGGCAATATCTAACTTCACTATGACGAAGGGTTTGTATGATTCGACACGTCTGAATATACGGTTAGTATTCTTGGTTTTTTTTAAGAAATCTGGATTTATTTAAAGCTGTAATGAGCCAGATTTATAAGACGGCGCTACGTACCACATAGCTGATGCGACATGGATATTCTGCAATAACGATTTGAGTGCATGTTCATCTCCAGTGGAGGTGATGTTAACTGTCACACAGCGAAATTGTGCGATTTTTCAAACCGCAGGTTTAAGCGAAGAATTATCACAAACCAAAGCCAACATAAACAGCAGCTTAATTTATATCCTATAGTCATTGAAATTTGGACATTTCGGATGCACACCACCGAGCAAAGCCGCGGAGAACATTTGCATTATGTTATATGTATTCCATACTAAAGCAGTGCATGAGCACAAAAAACAAAGCTCATAAGACGCTCATTATAATGATGAGTGGACAGTAAGAAACAGCGAAGGCCAGCGAGCTAAATACGATGAGCTTGAAGAGTTTCCACATGAAGATTTAAATAAGTATGAGTAAATGTTGAACATGACAACAATGAACTTGGTAGAGTCGAGGCAGTTTTATGTTTTAAGTAAAACACGAATACAGTTCTAGTGTTCAAACAAAAATCACAGAAGTTTTGTCAGAAAAATATACAGAAAACGTCTAATAATCGTATGAACTTACATTTGTTGTCTGGAAATATTGTCGGAAAAAGCATTGTCTAACTTCAAACTAACAATAAAAATACCAAATATGTGACAATCGTGTGTCAGCACAATGTGAGGTCTGACAATATTGTAAGATCTGACAACCATCTGTAGAGAGCTTTACGTTCATTTCTTAAGAAATACAAAAAACCACCAGTGCAAGCAAAACACACTAAGCCAAAAGTTCTACAAAACTACTAAACAAACGAACGAATAAACACAGTACTCAAAGTTAGTTGTACTCGATCAGCTCGTTGCGTTTATGATACGAACAGAGGTTTGCTCACTAATAGTATGGTATGAGTAGGCATGTGTTCAGTAAGTATAAATACACCCAAATGATGAGCTTACTCAACCGATTATTTCATACACAATGTCATCGATAGGCCTTTTAGATGAACGAAAAATGTCGATAATGTTCAATATTCAACTTTAATATAGAGATTAATTTTTTTTTCCGTGTACTGCCGCAAGAACTTTCATGTGTATCTATTGTGATGTAATATATTTTAGTTTGTTAAACTGAAAACCGAATTTAATGATGATGATGATGTAAAATATGATATCTGATACAATTTAGCAATAAGCATATCGATTGTTATCTTCAATAAAAAAACGAAAAACGCAAAAATTATGATGGGTCGTTCTTTCAAAATAAAGAGAAATAATTCGTTAAAAGTCACGTTTTATTTACATAAATATCGGAATCATGAAGCAGTGTGTTGTGCACTCGTACGAACACATGTAAAGAATAAATTTTATCTTATGAAAACAGAGAATAATAAGATGATGATTTCTTTTTTTTTTATGTGAGCTTTTAAACAAACCAGCCATATACAGAGGGGGGAATACAATTTACTCTGCGAAAATGGAGAATTTATTTACTACCAAATCTTGTTTTTCCGTTCTGAGTGTTTCTCGGTGTTTATTAAAACGCTTCATATTTAGACCGATATTTTAACAATTTTATTAAATCTAACTTTTAAATCATTGTAGCGAAAACAATAGGGTTTCGTTTTTACCCTTTGGGTAGAACGGAACCCTAGCAGTAATAACACAGTGCAACACGGACAAAAATAACCATATACGGACACCACTACGTGATAAAAGACCAAAACATAGACCCCTGTCTCCCAGTTTTGTCCAAAGTCCTCCAGGTTTTTTTTTTATGGGCCCTCAAAGATGTGGGGCCTCGATGTCATTTTTGCAAATAAATGATCATTTACTCCAGCTCATATTTTGCAAACTGTTTGAAATTTTGATATACTCTCTGAGGCAAAGTAGCTCTTGTCATAAAGAACAAAAATTGTGAACATATAAAATCAAAGAAACTTCATCTTCAAGGTCAAAATCGCAAAAAACTTTAAAAAATTAAATTTTTTTTACCTTTTTCCTCCTGTTCAGGTCCATAGGTTGCAAACCGTTCAAAATTCAAGGAAACAATCAACTACAAAAATTAACCTAAGATCTCAATAAACAACTTTCTAGAACATATGAACTAGGAATGATTATTAACACCGTTTAGGTAGCGCTTAGGTAGCCGCAAAAGTGAAAAATTTCCCGAAAATTTTTTAATTTCATTTGTTTTTTCTTTACTTCAACATTGAGATACTATAAAGCCTTCTCCCGTAAGTGAGTTGTTTATTGAGATCTTAGGTTCATTTTTTGATCCTTGAATTTTGAACAGGGGAAAAAAGGTAAAAAAATTTAATTTTTTAAAGTTTTTTGCGATTTTGACCTTGAAGATGAAGTTTTTTTGATTTTATATGTTCACAATTTTTGTTCTTTATGAGAAGAGCTACAGCTTTGCCTCAGAGAGTATATCAAAATTACAAACGGTTTGCAAAATATGAAATTGAGTAAATGATCATTTTTTGGCAAAAATGACATCGAGGCCCCACATCTTTGAGGGCCCATAAAAAAACCTGGAGGACTTTGGGCAAAACTGGGAAACAGTAGTCTTTTTTTTGGTCTTTTATCACGTAGTGGTGTCCGTATATGGTTATTTTGCCATGACTTAAAAAATTACACAGTGTGTAATATTAACAAAAGTGTAAAGATCGAGAAGAATACAGAGTTCAATTAATCTAACTTAAGCAGCGTCTTGTCAGAGGAAGAGGAAGAAAATAGTTGAAAATGTCGACAACGTTTTGAGAGCCTTTCACTATTGGAACCAAGCAGAATTAACTGCCACTCGGCAAGACATAGATAATTACTAATTGATTGTCTCGCCCAGTACAGTCTCTTCTGCCACGTTTTCTCTCTTCCTTACTCTATGTATGTATTCTTATGTATTTTCTCCTTTTACTGGTTTCTTGTTGTCACTCACTCTCCATCTTCATCTTCATCTTTTTCTTTTCTTCCTATTTATTTTCTTATTTCCTTGCAGGTAACACAAAAGGACGAATATATTGGACTCAAGTGAGCCGTTGCTATTTCTATACAGCTGCCTACATAACCTAACCTAAGTTCGCCAAATCGAGTTTAGGGTTTTACTACCCTTTGGAATTAAACCTATACTCTGTTAATTACTTGTATTTTTCGAAAAGTTTATATTTGTTGCCCTGTGTAATTTGGATTTAACTTTAAGGAAATTTTGTTAATACTATTTTTCAGATTCTAAACTAAGCCCCATCGTTTTGGTGAAATAGTTACGAATATCAATAATATTGATTTCTTGTTTTTCCAGCAACAAAACCAAAACAAGAAAAATAAATAAATAAAATTGTGTACAAGAAAAATGCAAAAAAAATAACGACTTTAGACAAACATGCGATGTGCTACAGTTTAACTAATCATAAAGAAATAAATCGGAGACTCATGTAATTTTTGAGGAAAAGTGGTTACTCCTTCATATTTATTACCCACATTTTTTATCTCTATTAGGGAGCTCCCTAATTTTTAAAAACAAAATAATTTAGTAAATGTAGCAGTTTGCTTTTTTGTGTTAAATATATTTTCTTTGCATTCTAAATTAGAAGATTTAAGAATTCTCCTAAGTATTGTTATAAATTAAAAATTTTGTTTATCATATTCAAGGGCCCACCTAATGCATCTAGTATTTTATTACACCCAAGCCAAGTTTATGGATACATACAATAAATACGTATCTTTATGTGGGATTATATGAGCATTCATATGCAAATTAATATAAAAGACCAACCAACAACGGCTACCTCACATTTTACCTAGAAAATGGATAAATCACCTGCTGCCTCTAACATTGGAAGAAGAGAAAATAAAAATTATAATGGAACAATTTAGGTTACTTGTTCGTTTTGCTTTTCTTTTTTTTTTCCCAATAGAACATAGTAGATTCTAAGTGGTTGACTGACTACAGAACTGACTGACTTAATGTGCATATGAACGAAAGAAAGAAAGCACATTTACATTAAGAAGCGTGACACTGCTCGATTCATACACACAAACACACACTTACACACATATAAACGTAAAAATGACCAACAACATCCGGTGAAATATAATTAGGGAGTAAGAAAACGAGTGCGGTGGGTCGGTCGGTGGCAAATCTAGTCAGTCAACTAAACTAGCTTTTTCTTACTTAGAAATTATGTTCTTATCTAGTTTCCTTTCGTGTTGTTTTTGTCCTCTGTTTGTATGTGTCGTTGCACATACACTCATACATAGAAATTCTTTCAGAGATTGTTTTTTTGTCAAAAAAATAAAAATAAAAATAAAAAAGTTGTCAGTGCCGTTTCATAATAGATTGTCAAGACATTTATAAATGATGGAATATCTTATCAAACTTAAAACGTCCGGCCGAATGGTGCAAACTTAAGCACGTAGTAGTATCTGATAGAAATATTATTAATACTAGAGTTTGCCCAGTGGTCGAAATTCGACCAAACTTATTTTTGTAAACTTTTAATATATTTTTCAAAAGTACAAAGATGGAAATAAGAATAGAAAGAACAAATAAAATAAGTTTTTCCTTCTGAGTGTTTACGGAGTTGGCAAGCCAAATTTTTTTTTTAGCAAATTAAGAGAGAAAGAGGCTTTATGATGGGCTAATATTCTTAACTGTTTTTAACTATCTTAGACACAAAAATGTAGAAGAAAAAATACATTCTGCACAGCTCCTATTGACAATCTATCAAACAAAAAAAAAAAAAAAAATCAAGCGAATACTTTGAGTTTAAGTCAGTTAAAATGGTTCTTAACTTTTTTCACTTGCATATTTATAATATTTCTATCGATCCTAAAAAAAATTTTATTTAATATACTTTTATAGTAAAACTTAGACTCTTTTTTTGTTGGAAAAGGAAGATTATTTTTTTGGAATTGTGTGTAACTCCCATCCCAGTAATTGCTAGTATTTACCAAAGGCTTATTTAAGATATGTCTGCCTTGTGGTTCTAAGCCTTATGCTATAACACCAAAGCGAATTGATACAAAGTGAGAATGCTACGGCAATACGAGTAACTGATATTATAGTAGCATATATAAAATACTGCATGTTTGATAAGACATTAGCAAAAAATCATCAGCTGATCAATCGCTCCTACCTGGTAAATTCAATTCGCCTTCTTTCGTTGAAATTGCAGTATTTGCATTAAGTCTTCGGAATGCAAATAATAGCAGATACGATTTTAGGAGAACTGTTTTAAACAATTTTATTAAGAGAATAATATTAAAAATATATAAGAGTGCTATATGCGGCCATGCCGAATCTTATATACCCTTCACCATAGTGATCTTAAAAAATCCCTTACTCTGTTAATTTTACAATAATATACATTTGGTTTTTACGTTTATGATTTTCAACTTCATTATTACAAATGTAATATAAGGACATAGAAAATGTTTTTGTTTTAAGTTTTATCGAAAATATATTGTAAAAATTTTATCGAAATTTTTTTGTTAAAATTTTTTAGAAAATTTTTATCAAAAATTTTATTCCAAATTTTTTTTTAAATTTTTTTTGCAAATCTTTTAAAAAAATTTTACCGCAAATTTTTGTAAAAATTTTACACAAAATTTTATTTTTTTGTAAAAATTTTACAGAAAATTTTTTGTAAAAATTTTACAGTAAATTTTTTGTAAAAATTTTACAGAAAATAATGTTGTAAAAATTTAACAGAATATTTTTGTAAAAATTTTACAGAAAATTTTTTGTAAAAATTTTACAGAAAATTTTTTGTTAAGATTATGTATGGCCTTCCTGCATACATTGCGTTAGAAAGGTCAGACTAAAGCACATTGGGGGGTCATATTGACCCACCCAATCGCCCATAGCAGAGGTTTATTAATCCTTCAAGATCTTTATGCACTCCATGCGTTCTACTGATCGCGGTCTAATATTTATTTAACGAAAAAAAGCAAAAGAAAATCATTACAACCGAAAAAACAAATAAAAACAACGTGAAAAGTATAGGTAGGCGTGGTTTTTTGCCCGCAGCCTTGAAAGGCATCTACTGATGTTGCTGAATTGCATTAGCGAAATTTTCGAAACTATGCCTGGCAGATTGGTGGGCTTAAATTTTCTGAATACAGATGGACATCGCTCAATCAACTTCTCTACGTATAAGGATCCAGAATATATATCGTCGTGGTGAATGCAATAGGCTGTATGTCAAAAAAAATTTAATTTGGTTTTATTGTATATTGTAACCAAAATTGGGGCTCCGACAACTGCAATTTATCTCGATATATTAAAATTTATCAAACTCTTGGTGAACAAACAAAAGTTTTTTTTTATAAAAAAAAATCAAAAGAAGATTAAATAAGATTTATTAATTTCTTCGATTGTCAACTTGGAGATTAACAAAGTTTATATCATGGAATTGCTCATAGTAATGTCTCCAGTCCAAAAAAAAGTAATTAAGTCAAGTTCTATTTGGTCTACTCTGTCCAAGGATTCATAGGAATAGTGTATAATTTCTTTGTCTTGTATCACGCAAACTTAAAAGAACAACATGAACGTGAAGTTTCAACATAAAGCATTTTATTTTTTTCTCTCTCTCTCTCGCAGCCGTAGTAATTTACGACAATATTACTATCATTAAGAAGCTCCTATAGCAGTGACTACAATGTTGGCAAGTGTATGTCCAACTAAAATGATAACAATCTTCAGGTGATATACGCCGTAGTTGGATATTAAAACCTGAAGTCTTATGACTTGGTCACACAAAAGGAAAGAATGAAAGAAAGAAAAAAAAAAAAAAAAATAGAAAAAAATGACACGTGTATTTCTTATGCTCTTTTCTACGAGTAAATGCATGTTCGCACATAAATCGACTCTGCTGCGAAGGGATTTTTTTTCTTCTCCTTATTTTTTCCTTTTAACTTTTTGTTATGAAAAGTTAGTAGTTTGTTAATTTTAGGTCGATTCGCTCATGTGTCACGAACTAAATTTTATATTCCTTTTGTTTCGTTTTTTATGCTCCTGCCTGGGATTGTGGGCAGCAATAAAGTTAGCGATTGTCATTACCGTGTGCTTCCTTATTCTATTATTGTTGTGCTTGCTTTTTCTAAAAGTAGATATTTTTAAGTTTTTGTTCCTTTGGCCAATGTCTGTGCATGTCATAATTTATATGTCTGTATGTATTTGTTTGAGTAGAAAGGTAAAATCGTATTACAACCATTTAAATGGCCAGTTTTTACTTACTGGAAAGATAAACGTTTTTTTTCTAATCCTTTTGCTTCTTATGGCCAATAAAACTTTGTTCATTTCAGTTCTTTGTAATTCATTAAAGCTTTTATTTTTTGCTTCAGTTTTTTGTTTTGCTTTGGAAAAAATAAAACTGATTTTTATACTTTTCGAACGTGACAAATTGCCAGATAATATTGAAGCGAAGCATCCATTTGTGACAATTACTTTTGCCATCGCCAGGCATTACTGTGGTACTTTCAAGTTGGAAACAGAATTCGTAATAAAAGTTTTAACGAAAAGTCATTATTTGCAAATGAGGATACGTGTGTTTTATTCGCTTTTTTTTCAATCAGTGACAGTTTTTCTTTCATTTCATTTCATTTCATTTCATTTGATTTCGTTTTTTCTTCAAGTATGTTTTGGCACTGAGACTATAGAAATCATTTGAAAGAGTGATATGAAAGTACAATTTTGCTTTTGCCATGGACAAAATAATTATGTGGTAGATGTCATGCTATAAGGAAATTAGTGGATTTGAGGCCACATCATTAAATTGGTTCGAGATTAATGTCAGAGAGATTCGTCATTTGCGGAGGGTTGATCTTTCGCTTCAGTATGAAAATATCATTTTTAAGTTGTTGGAATTGAAACATGTTTGTTATTAGAAAAAGCAACGCGTACAGGTTCTTGTACAATAGACTGCGTCAAAAACAATGCCATTGATAAAAGTGTACAATCTCAACTTGCTATCGTTTTAAAGAACTGAGAATTTCTCGCACAGCCAAAGTAACATATATTCTAATATCAATCGTCCACCTCGAAGCCTGTTGGAATACTCTTTTTAAGAAGCCCATAAGGATAAATGTTAAGGTAATTATCCAGAGACGCTCGCTCTGAAATAGTAAATCGTAATTGTCCTTCCTGAAGTGCAGGACCGAACCATCGAAATACGAGGTGTGTAAATTAAGTAATGAGACTGATTTTCTAGTGTTCCAATTGGCAACAGTGGGGTTGCGTCCCGTAGAGGGCCAAACAAATAAACATCTGATACGCGTTTAGTACAAGTTTGAATACGCTAGAGTTTTTGCGCTGTCTTTAGTGAATTTTATACGAGAAAAGTTTTGTTTAGTACGTTCAAAGAATCAGTGAAATCAATTTCGAACAACGTTGTGCTATCAGGTTCTACTTCAGACTTAGACACAGTGCAACAGAGACCAGATTTTTGAAGTGGTTTAAGGCATTTTCAGAAGGATGGTATTGATTGAAGACGAGCCTTGCAGCGGAAGGCCTGAAAATGTCGTCGTCGTTTGACAGTCCGAATGCTCGGTAAGAAATTGAATTTGACTCACACAATAGTTTATCCCATTTTGACCAATCATTTGTGGATGAGAAAAATTTGTGCAAAAATAGCAAAAACAGCAAAAACATACCTGTAGCTCCTCAGCCTCCTTATTCAACCAACTTGAATCCATGTGATTTTTTTCTATTCCCAAAATTTAAAATTCATCTGAAAAGACGTCATTTTGGGACAGTGGAAAATATTCAAACAGACGTAACCGACCAACTAAAAGTATCCAGTATCCGAGCTCCAGCACTGCTCTGAGGAATGGCAGAATCGTCTTCACAGGCAGGGCCATCGTCGAAAATTTCGATAAAATCACAGAAATAATCGAAATTAACCGGCATGATGGCAGTCGTAGCATCGCCCAGAAGCTAAAGATCGACCATAAAAAAATTTTAAAATATTTGCGCAAATTTTGATTCAAAAAGAAGCTCGATGTTTAGGTGTCAGAATAATTAACACCAAAAAACATCATGGATAAAATTTACGTCTGCTAAATCTTGGTCAAACGGAATGAAATCGACCCATTTTTTAAACGAATGGTGATTGGGGATGAGAAATTGGTCAAATACTACAATATAGTGCAAAAACGATTGTGGTCAAAGCCAGGACTAACGGCTCTAAAGGTTCTTCTGTGTATTTGGTGGGACTGAAAGGGAATCATTTATTATGTGTTGGTTCCGTAATGCCAAACGCTAAATTCAGATCTCTACTGTCAAGAACTGGACCGTTTGAAGCTAGAGATTGAAAGGCCACACATGCCTGCAGTGATTCGTCAAAAACTCAACGTCAATGAAGTTGAAGAAGAATTAGTTCCGTTAAAAGCACTCTGGTGGATGTCCATTGCTTTATAGTTTTTGCTAAAATACATTTATCGTCAGATAAAGATCTGTTTCAAGTGATTAATTGCTTCTAAATTTAAAATGTGAACTATGAATAATTTATACTAAAAATTGCATAATAAAACAATAAAATTTCCAGAAGTAATATGAACTATTATTATTTTGTAGGGGGCAGACCACTTACTTCATGGGTCCCTTTTCGACCCCTTCGATTCTTAATGATTTCTGGTATCCGAAATTTGCGAGTACCTTACTTTTATAGTCTCGTTCTGTCACTAGCCTTTTACTTTCGACTGTAGTAATTTCAGACTGGCGACTTATACATGTCGACATTCTTTCTCATCACAGAGTCTATGGTAATTGAACACATTTGCTTAAGGCTAAGGTCTGCACAACATTTCCATTTAATATGTGTCTGCCCGTGGTCCAAATACTTTTTATGTTAGCCTTTTTTCAGGCACAGTCTTCAAATATCGTCCTACCTGGATTTTTAACTTGGCCAAGTAATGCTTAAGAGGCCGCGGTTAACGCAGTAAACCATTTGGAGGCACCCAGATTATATACAAGCTCATTCTTGGTCTTCCTGCCACCTTGTCAAGTGCATTCCGTGATAAGTCTTAAATGCGTGCATCAAGCGAGTCACATCAAGAGTCATGCAGAAAGTCAGTGGTGTGTTGCTCAAAAAGTATGCTTTTGATAAATAGAAATCTTGACCGAAATGAAACACCCACCGAAGCACTGTGGGGCTTTAATCAAGTTCTTGAGACTGGCTTGCTAGAAAGCAATACTCCTCGTAGTCTTGGTTGTCGTATGGCACGTACTGGCGGGAATATTTCTGCTGTGTTCGAAAGTGTGGCACTCGCCTTCGATTGCAATAATGTGGCATTTCGGGCATGATGAGAGTTTTGCACAATGATCTCCGATTTAACGCTTACAAGGCGCAAATTACTCAGCAATTGAAGGCAACTGAACCATATTCTTCTTCAAAACAACTTCTCAGTTCGGGCCCTACAGAATCTCCTATCGGACATTGAATTTGGCCGAAAATTCTTATTTTCTGACGAGAAGCATCTCGGCTGCTAAGTCAACAAACAAAATTGCTTGCCGCATCTGGAAATTGGAAAACCTACTGAAAAAATCTTGCCAAGAGGCCAATGCATTCACAGAGAGCGACAGTTTGGAGTGGATTTTGAGACTGATTGCGAACTTATTATGGCCTGAAATGAAAGATATGAAGTTTTGTAATATTTGGTTTCTTTAAGCTGGCTGCATACTAAGTTCGGTAATTGTGTTATCAGCCGTCTTGGCGAAGTAAATTGACCGCCTCGAAGTTGCGATTTGAGCCCTTTATACTTTCTTTTAGATTCTTGCACGCAGTTGTAAAATGCTATGCAAATAATCCAAAAACGATACGCCCTCTTCTAACTAATATCGTCAGAACCATTCGTGAGATAGAATCAGAAACCGCCAAAAAATCTGCGAAAATTTGACTGACAAGATAAGCTACTGCGAAGTCAGCCGCGACAGTCACATAAATAAATAATGGCAATAATGGAATGGAAATATTTCTAGTAATCCCGGAAGTTTAGTTTAGTCTATTCTATTTAACTTTTAAAAATATGTGACCGCGTAAATGAAAAGTGACCTAAGGGTAAAAAAGTAAATTTTACAGGAGAGCCGTCTAAAGTTCAACCGTTTTTTCAACGTTTCAAACGATTGTAAATGATCTTAATATACCTGTTCAAACTCCGAAACAACCTCAAATCTTAGGTCCCTTTTTATGTGCACGGTCACATATACTTGAATTCGAACAACTCAGTATAATCAGGAAGAATTTACCAAATATTAGATAAAATTATTAGAAAAAAAATTATAAAGTTTAAAATTTCTGATTATGTATTTGAGTTAAAAGTACCTTTGGGTTCAAAAAAGTACTTTCCTCTTAAATTAAATTGTTTCCTTCTCTTGGTGACAAAAATAATCTTCAGTTTCAGCAAAATTTACTTTGTCTATTCAAAATCAACAAAACCATAGAATCATGTTTATTTTCTTTTCCGACTCTGTTAAATAAGATTGTCGTTTTTTATGTTTTTGTTTTTTTTTTTTTTGTTGTACGAGTACCCCATCAATTTGGCATGGTAAACTACTATTTTGTTAAGTTGCAACAAAGATTCATTGTTTATTTATTTTACAACCAAAGTCTGGCTGTTGTTGTCGTTTCAAGACAATAATCAACACAAAAGTCAAAATCAAAGGCAGTGGCAGAAAAACATAAAAATATATTTTAAACAGATTGTGTCATAATATTTTCCATATAATGAAGACATAGCGATGAACAAGAGAATTGAAATATAAAAACATCACAACGACTGCGGCAACCAACAACGACGAACAACAAGGAACAACCACAAACAACCACATGAACATAAAATAAAATAAAATAAAATAAAATAAAATAAAAGAAGCCATAACATAACGAACAAAATAATTGGAAGAAAATAAGTGAATAAATGGACTTTTTGAGACACCTAGGAGAGCGCTTCTTATTACATTTTTTTTTTGTGCATAAATAATGACCGCAGCGGTAGAAGCGTTCAAAATTAAAGACAATAAAATTTGTTATAGATATTTATGTAAAAACAGGGATATAATGTTAACTGGCAACGACTTAATTGCCTAAACAACATACGCGAGCAAGTCAATTTGCTTTGACAAAAATATAACAAAAAACAAGATTTTATGATTTTATTATTTTTCTTTAACAATCACTATGGTGTTATGACAGTTCGATACTCCTTAGATTTTTTAAGCCCTTTGCAAAATAGGATTTTACAAAGCTCTTGAGATAAGCATGTTCCCTCCATTGATTTATTTCTCTACATTTGCAGGTACAGAAAGCCCACCATGGGTTGTGTGGTCACAAGTACCACATTGTGGTCTTCCTTTGTCACCATAAACAAGTTTTGGTAAACATTCATCATAAAATTGTTACTACACCCAAACACTTCAACATGGCTGGTCTTAACTATACAATTTTTACTAAACTTAAGAAAAACAACCAAAGTTTTAAAATATTCCAAAATAATATATTATTTTTAACCATAATGTATTAATAATAAAAACAAGTAAGAGTGTTATATTCGGCCATTGCAAATTATATATACCATTGCAAATTATATAGGCCATTGCAAATTATATATACCCTTTACCACAGTAATGTCGCTTACTCGTTATTTTTCCCAATTTTAAAATAATAATATACACTCGGTGATTTTCAACTTCATTATTTCAAATATAATAAAAAGTTATAAACATTCTTCTTTTGTTAAAATTTTATAGAAAATTTTTCTAAAAATTTTATAGACAATTTTTTTTAAAAATTTTATAGAAAATTTTTTCTAAAAACTTTATAGTCATTTTTTTCTAAAAAATGTATTTATTTAATTTATTTATTCAATGTTACAATACAATTACAAATTATATTCTAACTTAATTTACCAAGCATAGTAAAGAAGACCTTCACTCGTTGTAGTGAAACACCCAGAGTCTTTGGTGGGAATCGAACCCACAACCCTCAGATTGATAGACTAGCACACTATATACTAGCCTACCGGGGCATTTTATTGAAATTTTATAGAAAAAATTTCTTCTAAAAATTTTATAGAAAATGTTTTCTAAAAATTTAATAGAAATTTATTTTTAAAAGGTTTATAAAAAATTTTTTATAGAATTTTTTTTTAATTTAATAGCTACTTTTTTCTTAAAATTTTTTCTAAAAATTTTTTCTAAAAAATTTATAAATTTTTTTTTTTAAATTTTATAGAAAAAATTTCTTCTAAAAATTTTTCTTAAAATTTTATAGAAATTTTTTTCTAAAAATTTTATAGTCTTTTTTTTCTAAAAAATTTATAATTTTTTTTTTAATTTTATAGAAAAAATTTCTTCTAAAAATTTTATAGTAATTTTTATCTGAAAATTTTTTATAATTTTTTTTTTAATTTACAATTTTTTTTAAATTTTATAGATATTTTTTTTCTTAAAATTTTATAGAAAATTTTTTCTAAAAATTTTATAGTAATTTTTATCTGAAATTTTTTTATAAATTTTTATTTAAAAATTTAATAGAAATTTATTTTTAAAAGGTTTATAAAAAAAAAATATTTTTTTCTAAAAAATTTATATTTTTTTTAAAATTTTATAGAAAAAATTTCTTCTAAAAATTTTATAGAAAAAATTTCTTCTAAAAATTTTATAGAAAATTTTTTTAAAAATTTTATAGTAATTTTTATCTGAAAATTTTTTATAAATTTTTATTTAAAAATTTAATAGAAATTTATTTTTAAAAGGTTTATAAAAAATAAATATTTTTTTCTAAAAAATTTATATTTTTTTTTAATTTTATAGAAAAAATGTCTTCTAAAAATTTTACAGAAATTTTTTTTTTTAAATTTTATAGTAATTTTTATCTGAAAATTTTTTATAAATTTTTATTTAACAATTTAATAGAAATTTATTTTTAAAAGGTTTATAAAAAAAAAATATTTTTTTCTAAAAAGTTTATATTTTTTTTAAAATTTTATAGAAAAAATTTCTTCTAAAAATTTTATAGAAAATTTTTTTAAAAGTTTTATAGTAATTTTTATCTGAAAATTTTTTATAAATTTTTATTTAAAAATTTAATAGAAATTTATTTTTAAAAGGTTTATAAAAAATAAATATTTTTTTCTAAAAAATTTATAATTTTTTTTTAATTTTATAGAAAAAATTTCTTCTAAAAATTTTATAGAAATTTTTTTCTAAAAATTTTATAGTAGTTTTTATCTGAAAATTTTTTATAAATTTTTATTTAAAAATTTAATAGAAATTTATTATTAAAAGGTTTATAAAAAATTTTTTCTTAAAATTTTATAGAAAATTTTTTTTAAACATTTTTTGTAAAAATTTTACCGAAAATTTTTTGTAAAAATTTTACCAAAATTTTTTTCTTAAATTTTATGGATTTTTTTTGTAAAAATATTATGGAAATTTTTTTGTAAAAATTTTGTGGAGATATTTTTTTGTAAAATTTTATCGAAATTTTTTGTAAAAATTTTCTAGGAACTTTTTTTTTAATTTACAGAAAATTTTTGGTAAAACAATCACGCAATCTATATTGCGTTAGATTGGTCATATTAAAGTACATTGTGCCTATTGACTGTTTCTGGTTTCCTGTGGGCACCCCGTGTGTCTATCGGCTACCTCTATGTGTATTGCTTTCTATAAAGAAGTTTAATATAAATGAAAACAGGAACCCCCCTCGCAGGGGGTTATTGATTTGCCGCGATCTATATGCACTCAATACGATCTACTGGTCGCTGTATAATATTTATTTTATAACCGAAAAAAAAATAAACTACAACGTAAAAGTATGAAACGGAATGGTCTGATGTTGCTGATGGGCAGATTGGTGGGCTTAAATTTTCTGTTTCACTTGATTAAAACCCAAAGACAGACGGACGGACAGACGGACACCGCTTAATCAAATTCTCTATGAATAAGGATCCAGGATATATGTATGTATGTACTTTATTGGGTGGGAAATGAATATTGTAGAAATTACACACGGAATGACAAATTTATATATGTAGAGTATCCACCTGTGGTGAAGGGTATAAAAATATGTTAAGTTTATTAACATATATGTAAGCAAATAAGGTTTCTTTTTATTCATCGGCTTTGACTGATTTTTATTTTTTTTTTTTTAATAAATATAATACAAAAATTTGTTGTAAACTATTTTTTTTTTGTAAAATTTTATACATATTAATTCATAATCTCCAATATATTTTGATAATTTATATATCAATAAAATCTACTATACGAGCACATTAGCAAATTAGCAAAACTGAAATCGTTGATAAAAAAAAAAAAAAATATTATAAAAACTGTTCCCCTATGACATTTCAAAGTCTTTAATCATACTATTATCCTTTAATTAAACCATAACGTGTTCATATTATATTTAATAATATTATGCTTTTACCACCACCATAATAAATGGATGTATTAAGGACTCCTAGAGAGCGATTTCTTAGAGTTATTTAAAGTCACATTATGATTCAATAAAAAGATCATATATTTGAAGTTATTTTAAACAAGACAGCTGGCACCCACTATTTGTATGTCTAAAATATTATCAATGAACTTGATATAAATGGTCCTTATTATTAAGATATAAAATAATCCATTTTCAATTCAATTTTTTAAATGAACCAAAAAAATTACATTTTTTTTAATTAAATTTGTCTTTTTTTTCTGGAAAAGTAAATTTAAAATACTGTGCAAACGAACTTTATTTTTGTTATCTTTCCGATGGTAATAAAATTTTAATTGTAGACAAAAAACTGCCTACTAAAAACATAAATTGAAGTGGTTCTAATTATCTGATGGAGACTGTATATGCTCTTTTCTTTATTTCATGTTAATAAAAACTTTACTTAACTTATGTTTCGAACATATTGAATCCGAAAAGTACGTTTTAGTTAACAGGCTGATACAATTTTAAAATTCTAATTACCATCCCTGTACAAGGTGGTTTTTAAATAAACTGAAAAAAAAAAATATTAAACAAAAGTACATTTTTAAAGGCAAGAAAGCATTTTTGTTCTAGAAAACTTCGTTTTTTGTCAATGGAGAAATGGAAGTGGAGAAAAAGCAGTGAAAGTACGAAGCACTATGAATTGGAAAAAAAATTTTAAGGGCGCTGACTAAGTTGGGGCACTGCTAGTTTATATATAAAAATTATAACAAAAATTTAAATTGGACAAACAGGTTAACTTACTTCTGGTTCGAGTATTAAAATAACACAGTGCAACACGGAAAAAAATAACCATATACGGACACCACTACGTCATAAAAGACCAAAAAAAAAGACCCCTGTCTCCCAGTTTTGCCCAAAGTCCTCCAGGTTTTTTTTATGGGCCCTCAAAGATGTGGAGCCTCGATGTCATTTTTGCAAAAAATGATCATTTACTCAAGCTCATATATTGCAAACCGTTTGAAATTTTTATATACTCTCTGAGGCAAAGTTGTAGCTCTAAAAATCTAAAGAACAAAAATTGTTAACATATAGAATCAAAAAAACTTCATCTTCAAGGTCAAAATCGCAAAAAACTTTAAAAAATTCAAATTTTTTTAACCTTTTTTCCCCTGTTCAGGTCCATAGGTAGCAAACCGTTCAAAATTCAAGGAAATAATCAACTACAAAAATGAACCTAATATCTCTGTCTGTGTTCGCATCACGTAGAAACTGGAGGACTTTTAATAAAATTTTGTGAGGAAGTACCTTAGTACCTTGGTTCAAATATAGAATAATTTTTTTCCGAAAAAATATCTCATTTCTAAGGGAAAATAGAGCAAAATTTGTGAGAGAACGCAATTTTGCCGATTTAAAGGCACTGCAAGCTTGGCAGCACCTTTTATTTTTGTCAGACTAATATTTTAAACTATATTTACAGAACTTTATTATAATTATTATATTATAAATATATTTATAATTAATTTTAAAATTTTATCTAACTTTCAGAATTTTATCCAGGGATGGGTACCCCTATAAAAAATAAAAACATAAACCATAACTGAAGCACTATAAAGTAAGAGTCTTCAAATTTGATGTGAATTACTTTTAAAGCAAACTCGAAAAAAATATAGTCAGGACGCCTATGACGTGGCCCATACTTATAATAAAACTTGAACATGAAATAGGCATTTTTTGAAAATGTTATTGCTGCTGCAGATATTTATGGATAAACAAGTAAAGTAATTTTTGGAAATTTTGTCTGTCTGTCTATCAGTTTTTTTTGCGTCACAGAAAAACTGAATGAATTTAAAGAAAATTTGTACGGGTGTCAGTTAAGTACCTCTGTTCAAATATAGTATACTTTTTTCGCTGTAAAAGTAGCTCCTTTCCAAGAGAAAATAGAGATGAAAACGTGAAAGTTCGCAATTGAACCGATTTAATAATGCTGCGAACTTGGCAGCACTTTTTATTTTTGTAAGCGTAAAATTTAAGACACTATTAACAGAAATCTACAATAATAGAATTTTTATTAAACCTATGTAACTACATTCTGAGTAATTATCCAGAGATGGGTACCTCTATATAAAGTAAATATATAAACCATATACATATGTAGCACCCTACACGTAAGAGTCTAAAAAATTTGGTGTTGATAACTCTCAAAACAAAAGAAAAATTCGAATAAAATATTTTCATTACACTGAAGATGTCGCGAGCACTGCTAGTCTATACATATAATAAAACAGAAACTTTTTTCCTGTCTGTCTGTCTGTGTTCGCATCACGTATAAACTACTGGATGGATTTTAACAAAATTTAGTAAGCAGATACCTTAGTATCATGATTTTAATATAGAATATTTTTTTCCGCAAAAACATCTTATTTCCAAGAGAAAGTGGAGAAAAAGCAGTGAAAGTAACTACTCGATGGATTTTAACAAAATTTTGTAAGGAGGTACCTTAGTATCCTGATTTTAATATAGGTTACCTTTTTCTGCAAAAATATCTTATTTCCAAGAGATAGTGGAGAAAAAGCTGAGAAAGTAGGCCGATTTGTTTTTACCGATATAAAGGTACTGCATACTTTAAGGCATCTTTTATTTTTGAAAGCAATATATTTTAAGCAATGTTGCGCAACAGATGGCGCTGTTTTATAATAATGAGTAACTCATTTCCTCTGTATATTTTACAGAGCTTTACAATAATTTTTAGAATTTGATATACATTTTAGAATTTTATCCAGGAATGGGTGCCTTTATATAAAGTAAATACGTGAGAGTCTTAAAATTTGGTGTGGATTACTTTCAAAGCAAAATCGAACGAAGCATTTAATAGTCATTATTTTTTAAGGTGCAAGGTTTTTTAAATCGAATATTTAAATAATATAATTATAATAAAAGTTATAATAAATTTTTTTTTCAATGAAATTATAAAATATGCGTGCGTGATTCGTTAAATGAAAATTTATAATTTAGCGTGTTCAAAGCTTTGGCTTTTAGAAAATGGGAAATAAGTGGAAAATTTTATATGACATATTCCTTCATATAAAAATATTTTTGCTGCTAACAACTAACAGTTGCTTGTATTATTTATATAAATTTTATTAAGTAATTTTTTATGTCTATTGTGCAAAAAGAAAAAAAAAATCAATGTTTTTGTATTGGCCAAAAAAAAAAAAAACGAAAAAAAATAAATGAAAATGCTTGAGAGCACACACAAAGATATATAATACAGTTGATATTATTATCTGCACCAATTGAACACGAACTTTGAGCCAAAATGAGTCTTGTTGCCCCCTTTACAGACAAGACAGCAACAGCGACAGCACAATATTTCGCCCTGATAAAAATGATAATAAAATGACCAAACAACTGCTTAACTGAACGAGTGTAAAGGCTAAAGATGACATTAAAAACCACGCCCCTTTTAATACATACACACACTCACACACACACACACACACTCACACATAAACACAGACACAGATTCACTCACACATAAATAATAGATATCATTTGTTTATCAACCGTCTACACTTAGTGGCAGCAGATAAAGTTTAAAAGATGAGATTTAGCAACTAAAAAAATCTTAAATATTTTCTGATTAGAGCGACTGACTAAACAAATATCGATTTTTCCTATATAAACCGACGGAGATATTCGTTTCGTTCTCGTTGAAATTTTAAACATCAGCACGCACTTTGATAAGTGATTTTTCCAGCAAAAAACTAATGCAATTATTTTGAGACTTTGAAACAAACAATTTAATAAAATTCAAGGACTTCTGGCTGTCGACGGCCTTGTAAATATTTGTTCTTTCAGTATTTGCATTCCTCTTCTAACTCTGCAGACTTCGTGGTTAATCGTCGTCAGATACTCTCGTCTATTTAATAAATTTTCAGCTTTTTTTTTGTTTGCTTTTCGTTGTTCTAGTGAGTCTATGAGTTGGTTGGTATCGGCCGTTTGCCCTCTTAACACACTTCATTAGCTGATTATGTATTTCACACAGCAGCAAGAACCTGCCAGCTTACGAGCCAAAGAAACAAAAAATTATTCTTCTAGAGTACAAGTACAACAACATTTCGCAACACTTGATTACGCGGCAAAAATCTGCAAACAATTACAACAGCCAGCACAGTCAGCAGTCCGACAGACAGACAAACAGACATCAAGCGATGACGACCTTAAAATAAGGCAGCGAATGCACAAAAAAAAAACATGAAAAATGAGCAGTCTTAGTGAATTCGCCGTAAACAGCGAAATCATCTGCCAACAATCAACTCAATGGAGAACTGAAAATGTGGATACATTTCAACTAAAGCAATAACATAAAGCTCCGCCCTGTTTGGAGAAAAGCGCATGCCCGAGCAAGTCTACTACCAACAAAAACAACAAACTGGAAACAGAGTGGCAAAAGTTAAGCAAATAACAAAAATTGTTTAAGTAACCGAGTGTTGCGTATGTGTGTGGGTGTGAGTGTGTGGGTGTGTATTTAAAAGATAATTGGGGAGAGATAAGAATATAAAGATTACAACTCTTCGTGCATGCATTTGTAAGTATTGCCCGCCAGTCACGGCACTCTTCTTGCTATGAAGGAAGTATTGTAAATACAATAAGTGGAAAACATCTTTGCCACCAAAAAAAAATTACATTCGTTAAGTAAATATGTAAGAATGAATGAATGAATGAAGTAATTCTTTTGTTTAGAAAAAAGAGAGCATCACACATACAAATCCAAACACACACACACACACACAGAGACACCATCATACAACCTACATACATATTATAGGGGTTGTGGGCGTCCCCCTTCAATACAATTGTGCAACTGCTTTTATCAGTTTATTTGATAAAAAAGAATCTGTGAACAATTCGCTTTTTTACAAATGTTTTAACAGTTAATGTCTGTGTCAGCTCAAACCTTCCCCCCTTCCCCCCTTTCCACCAACCATCCATATCTACTGAGCATCTGATGTTAATGTTTTACTTTTATTTTATTTCTTTCCACTACTCCTTCCTCCCTTTACTGCAGATTGTTGGAAAGGAAATGTAACGCACCTTCTCCACCTGCCCTAATGTATCATAGTCGTTTTACAAAAGAGAAAATCTAAAATGTTTATGGACAAAAGGTAATTTTGGGTTTTAACCATAAAATACAAACGAATCTTTAGATTATAAATCTATACATTATTTATAAATGGCACTAGACAAGTAAAATGGAATTGGATTATCGCTTGAAATTGTATTTATGTCAGTTTAATAGATATTTATTTCGCTGCAAAATGTTGAATTATAATCTGGATTATTTGAATGGATTTTTGCAAAATTAAATAAAATTGCAGTAAATATTATACCATCCCAGAGAAAAAATATTGGGCATCAAAGGCTTTATTTACACGTTTCATAAAGTTTTCAATTGAGTCAATTATTTATTTATTTATAAAAATCTTTTTTAATTTCTTAATTCATTATGTAATTGAGTCAATTAAAAAATTAATTAAATTTATATCTGAAACTAATTAAAACCTTTAATTGAAGCAAACATTTTATTCTGTAATGAAATATCCTCCTTTTTTATTACTTATATTTAAATTTAAATTCAAATTTTTATATTATAAAAAAATATTATTATAAAAATTGAAAACAAGCTTTATTAACAACCACTTGGAATATCAACTGATTGTAGAATTTGATTTTTTTTATTAACCGACTTCAAAAAAGAAGGAGGTTATCTATTCGTCTGAATAATGCTTTTTTTTATATATGTAACCGCAGAACTCAGCCATTTCTGAACCGATTTTAAAATTTTTTTCTTTATATGATAGGTTATGCTTTTAAAAACAGTTCATTATATTAAAAATTAAAGGGTGTTTCCATACAACATACATGTTTTTTACGTGTATTAAGAACCGTAAAGAGCACCAAATTAAAATTTCAAAAAAAATTGCGAGTCGCTATAGCTCCCAACAGTAGAAATTAATAAAAAAAAATAAATTTAAAATTTAAAGGGTGTCCCCCCATAGGTGACGTAATTTGACCTATTTGAGCCTATCTTTTGAACCGTTATAGGCAAAACCTTGTAAATTTGACCGAATATCGATTACTATGACCGTTATAATAAAATGTATAAATATTAAAAATTGTAAAGGGTGTTCCAATAGTTTATTTAATTTGATGTATATGGCCACACTTTTAAACAGTTGTACACAGACCGCTGAAATTTACAAAGAACCTGTATTGATAAGTCCGCTATAACAAAAAGTATAAAATTTGAATTTGGAAATAAAAGGGTGTCCCAATAGTTAATGTAATTCTATGTATGTGGCCAAACTTTTGAACTGTTATAGACAGACAGCTGAAATTTACAAGGAACCTGTATTGCAAAGTCCACTATAGCATGTATACAATTTGAATTGAGAAACTAAAGGGTGTCCCCATAAATTATGTAATTTGATCTATATGGCCCTATCCTTTGAAACGTTAAACACAAACACTTAAAAATTAGGCAGAATATCCACTACTTTCTCTGGCATGATAAAAAGTGTAAATATTTGGAATTATAATGTAAAGGGTGTCCCAATAGTTCATGTAATTTGATATGGTTAAACTTTTTAACCGTTATATACAGATAGTTGAAATTTACAAAGAATCTTTGTGGCCAAGTCCTCTATAACAACAGGTCTTTAATTTAAAATTGTAAATTAAAGGGTGTCCGAATAGGTGATGTTATTTGACCCTATCTATGTGACCCTATCTTTGAAATCAGACAGAGGCTTGAATGGTGTCCCTATAAAAGATGGATGCTGGTGAAAATAGCTTAAATTTTAAACAGTAATAGGTAGATGCTTGACATTCACATAGTCTTTACTTTTTTCCCTCTAATTTTGGCACATCTATTATTTGGTTTAAATCTAATTCTTACTTCTTACATTTTTAGTTTATAACTGGTGCCCGCCCTTCTATCTGTTTTGAAGTCGGTTTTTTTTTGCAAAAATTATTTATATATGGAATGTTACAATAAAATTCCAAATTATGTATATTCTAACTTAATCAACTTATCGAGCTTAGTAACGCATATATTCACCTGTTGTAGTAGAACACTCAAAGACTCTGATGGGAATCGAACCCACAATCTTCATACTGACAGACTAGCATACTACCTACCATACTTGGAATTTTTTCATTGCCATTGAATTTTCATTGGCATTATTTGAAATAGTTTTAATGAAAAAATATTTAACTACCATTTGATGCTCTTTATTTATTTTTAATCACAATTGTCTTTAGCAACAATGGTAATGAAAATGTAATGAAATTATTTAATTACTAATTATAATTGATAAAAATTTTTGTTTTTATTAAACACAAATTTAGGATCGCAGTAGGCTTTATTTAATAACTACGAATAAAGTATCAATTGCATGCCAGGTTATGCTTTTTCTAAATTTGTAACTTTTTATTCAATCTAGTGAGGCTCTACCAATGCAATCACTTTAGTTTTGAAAATCTCTATGTACTTTGTAATCTCCAATGCGTTAAAAATTATTCACAAAAATTTAATTGACAGTCATATTTCTATATTTCTTCTGATTTTTGTTTGTTTTTATATGAAAAAATGCACATAATATGAGAGCAGAGAATGAAGGTGGAACATCACTACAAAAAGGCTGATTGCAAATGTAGCCAATAATGATAATGCTTTTTTTATAATTTAATCATTGATAAATACTAATGATTTTTTTTAAATAATTACTAATGCAACTCTTTCATTAAAAATTATTACCATTAATGAAAACAATAGTAATGAAAAACAAGTAAAAGTGCTATATTCGGCCGTGCCGAATCTTCTATACCCTTCACCACGCTGATTTTATTTATACAGATATGTACAGCATTATCCATATTGTTGACTTTTTACATACATAAATTAAAATAAGTCGTATCAGAAAAAACTCATTATTCATGCTTTAAAGATATAGAAGACAGCGGTGACGCAGCCAAATGAAAACAAATTACGTTGGCTACAATTGTCGCCGTGTTGTCAGCTACTTAATGATATTGAAGATGACAGCTACGTCGTAAACTCTGATATTGTTGTAGAAATACTTATTTTGCTTTTATAAAATTAAATAACTTTTTTAAAAAAAATATAAATATTTCCTTCAAAACTTTTTGTTTGTATGTGAATTTGTAATTTACAATTTTGTGACATTTCTTTTTGTTGAATAAAATAGACATTAGCCTAAGTTGACTACAGCCACAACTGTGGTCGTGTAGCAATGTAGCGTTGCTGGCTTCAAAATAATCGTTTACCTATAAACGTGTGTATTTTATTTTTGACAGTTTGTAGCCGGTATCCTGATGATATCTATGTGATTAATGCACCTAGGTTTTAAAATAAAGATATCATCTATACATACATACCTACATACATACATACCTACATACATACATACATACATACATACATACATACATACATACATACATACATACATACATACATACATACATACATACATACATACATACATATGTATATTCTTAATATCAAATAAATGTTATGTTACAGTCATGATTTTCATTATCAAAGAAATATTGAAATTTTTGATTTAATTTTTCGAAAATTGTTTGTAAAAATATTTTTTTGTAAATTTTTTTTTTCGAATATATTTCTGTAAAATATCTTTTTGAAAATGTTTTGTAAATGTTTTTGTAAATATTTAAAAAAAAAAATTTTTAAATTTTAAATTTAAAAAAATAAGTTTTTTAAAAATTTATTTGACATTTTTTTGTTAAACTTAGGACCTTTCTGCAATCTATATTGAATTATAATGGACAGACTAAAGCAAAAGGAAATCCTTAAAAAAAAATTTCCTCATATTGAACCCCCATGTGTCTTTTAACTGCTCCTATTTACCAGTGGGTACCCTGTGGGTCCATTGGCTACCTCTATATGTATTGCTTTCTATAAAGGTCTCTAATACAAATCAAAGCAGAAAAACTCTACCAACCTAAAAAGAAACAAAAATACCCCCTCGCAGGGGGTTATTCATCCCCCGTGATCTGTATGCACGCCTTGCGATCTACCTGTCATGGTCTAATATTTATTTGACAAAAAAAGGCAATAGAGAACCATTAAAGCCGAAAAATATTAAAAAAACGTGAAAAAAATAGGTGGGTGTGGTTTTTGGCCCGCAGCCTCCAAAGTAATGATCCGATGTTGCTGAATTGCAATACCAAAATTTTCAAAACTATGCCTGACAGATTGGAGTGCTGAAATTTTTTGTATCCCTTCTGGTGCCTTAGCAAATGACATTACAACACGAACACGGACAGACGGACATCGCTTAATCGACTTCTCTATGTATAAGGATCCAGAATATATATACTTTATGGGGTCGGAAATGAATATTGTAGAAATTTCCACCTGTGGTAAAGGGTATAAAAAATTGTTAGCATTATTTAGAATTCAATGCTAATGAAATTGTCAATTAATTACTCAATCTAATTAATTAGTCGCATGTATGCTACCTACTAGCCTACCCAGTCTTTTTTACATTGAACTTTATATTTTGGCCAATTACTTTTTAACCTCATTTACTGGTGCGATACATGGGGCCATGATCTCATCCCAGGATGTGATGCGAATGTACATATCTGTTTGGGAGCACGGTCATCAACACTCCAAATCAAAACCTAATAAACTATCTTCAATGTACTAATCATAGAATTTGTAATAAAGGTAAAACAGACCAACGCGTTTCCATAGAATAAGGGAACAGGTCATTGAGATAACATTGGTAAGGGATAGGGACTCTCTCTGTTGGCTCGATTGCTCTTTCTCTGATCATAATAAGCAAAGATTTTGGTAACTACTCGTATAATTTTATTCTCTTTTTTCAGATAATTTATTTTATCTTTAATAATAATTAAACTAACAGTATGTATTCATATCTCAAGTCTAAAATTTATATTTAATTAAATATAATTCATGCCATCAAAATCAAATTAGTTGTAATGCCTCTAAAATAACCTGGTTAGCTAAGTCTTTAAGACATCTTAGACGTCGGAAAGAAGGCAATCAGCAAATAGAGACCATGATTTACTATGACAATCGGTCATTTCCCCACCTTACAGTCAAACTTCTAAGATTATAGAAGCGACAAATTCCCCCAACTACTCGTCGATAACTTTTTAAGGAACAATTTCCTCCACCATTACCGTTGCCGATAGTTCTGACGACACTTCCATTCCAATAGACATTTTGAACTTTTTATAATGAGCTATTTTTACTTTCCACTGTTAATCAAATTTGTCCCACTGGGGACACATTGTCTTGACTTTTATGCCTTCCGGGGTATATGAAGGCACCTATCCCCGAGGCTTGCACTGGGCTCGAAGCTGAAAGATTAGAACCTTCGAGATATATCCAGTGTCCAAACGACTGGTAACACGGCAACCGGTAGCCCAATGGGAACTTCACCAATCCCTATAAACGTTTATGGCTTTAGTCCTTCGGGGTGTAACGTATGTGTATGTATGTTGTTTACATCTAAATTTGTGGTATAATGCACTTTAACTGAAATCATCAATTGTGTGGCAGTACTTTTAATGGTTTCCTACTCCTTAACAAGGGGTATGAGCATGGTTCGACCAGCCATCTTTTTAAGTTACTCTACTTGTTGTATCGCTATGCACAACGAGGGAATTAGTAGACTCATCGTATTCACCCAGTTTAACCAGATAACCGTCAGGTTAAGGCGACAAGCCAGGCTCTGATATAGATCTTTATCACATTCATATAACTAAGTATATATTTCCCTCTCTGGGTTGTTGTCTTGGAGTATCAGTCTCGAGACTTGCAGGGGCCTGAAACTGGAAGATGGCAACTTTCGAGGTCTGACCACAAGCGATTTTAGTTGGAAGTGCTGTTGTGTTACAACAGATTCCAATAAGCCGATGAGGGTCTCCAACTCCTGTGGCCTTGCAACCAATATTCTACAATTGCTTATATTTGTTTCATTTTGTGTGAAAAGTGCTAAGACTGTTATCAGGTTGGATCCTCACGACCATCAAATGACCAAGAGACAAACAAATTCTATTTGAATTCCACTACCACTAGAACGAGTCCTTATGCGTTTCAATATATATTCGACTAAATGAAAAATTTTATTCCGATTTGCTTTCATTCTTGGGTGAAGTTTCAGAGTCCCATTATTTTATTATGGGACTCTGAAAAACTACGTTATAATGGCTTGGTAGCGCTTGCCGTTTTTTTGTTGTTTTTGAAAAGAGAAGTACCACTCAGGCAGTTAATGCCTACATAAACTGTGGTACTTCCATTGGAAAGGGATAGTAGTAGATGAGACAGATGGTTAGTGATAGTAAAGCTTCGATTCTGGCAACACTGCAATTGCACGTTATGATTATTTTTAGAACAGTATTGCAGCGCCTCTGGTGTTATTTAGGCGAATTAGTTCGAAGCTAGCATAGCCAATTTATAATTATTTTACTTCGCCGGCGATTTAGTGCTATGTGGTAATACCGGCGAAGGAGGGCGCTGTGATATGCATTATTATGAAGAAAAATTAATACATATCAGAAAAATTTATGTTGCTTTGGCTGAGATTTGAACTCGGGACCATTGCTTAGTAGTCAACGTGCTAACCACTTAAGCTACAGCAGCCTAAATAGCGTTGACTGAAATAGCGTTTCCAGCAGTTTTTTTTTTGGGAAAAAATGGAACAATAATTTGATCAATTTCAAATTCTCTCTAAACTGTCACTATTTGTAAATCCGTTGGCTGCTTGGCAATGACGTACGGGGTTTCCGATCGCCAGTTGCGTCAATTTTGTTGGTGAACATAGTCGCCTAGATGAAAATGCCTCATCAGAAAATATGATTTTTCGGTTCGTTTAAATTCGATGGGGCTTTTTTAAAGCCCAAACTGAGAAGCCGTCATGAAGTGAATTGTCGATTGCCTTTTGCCTTTAATTGCTTAGTCAATTGTAGCTTGTAAGTGAATAATCCGAGATATTTGTGCCGAGTTTTTCAGATCGATGGCGAGTCTATGTGCTTGGATTTAATCATTTACTTTCGGCCAGACACATTCTAATCGGTATGCACCGTACGACGATCGGCATGGTGTCCATTGTGAGAAATTTTTTTTAAGACAATACTAGCTGGCGTATTGTCTGGTATGGCTGGTATGCAGAAAACACTCAGAGTCTTTGGGGGAATCGAATTCGCAACCAACTGACTAAACAGTCTGCTCATTCAGTCTATGGAGCCACCTGTTAACTAGCAAGCCAGTTTCCCAAAATTTTTGCAAAAACTAAAATATGTTGTCAAAATAGAATATGGTATTGGGAGATCCCCATAGATGTCACAGAATTCTTCAATGTCCGATGATGTGGAACTTTTTTCAGCTACTTTACCTTAGATTCTAGAATGTGTTTTATTCCATAACTTTCTTTTAATTTTAAAAATAGACATCTTGGACAAGGGTGAAGAAGTTTAACTAAAAATATTTAGAGAACAATTTTTTTGACATTAATGGCTTACTCGGGGTCTGAGGCAGTACATTTTTGAATTTAAGCAGACTGAAGTGGAAAATTGAAATAAAATAATTTGGGATATTAGGGATTTTTGATTTGCCAACCACCGATAATTAAATACTTGTTAAGCCCAATTATATTTCAAATTTAATTTTCATACTTTTTCCAATCTAATTGTATTGTTCTCGATATAATTATTGCATGTCGGCGGCAGCCTGATAGTCGTAAAAATTTAGCACAATTTCTAAATTAAATGATTGCTAGTGGCCTAGTTAATTTTTAATAGATATGAAACTATAAAAACCCATACAAACAACTACAAACATACTTATACTTGTAGAATTTGTAGTAAAAAATTACGAAGATAAACAATCATGGACTACATACTTATGAATAAGACGCCTTGTTGCACTCACAGATTCACACATATTTTTATATCAAAATAGATGTACTCGTAGTATTTACTCGTTATTAATTCCGATATGTACAATAAATACTCAAGTATGAATATCAAAATAATTGAAAAAAAAGAAAGAAAAAAAAAAAAAACAAGCAACCAAAATAACATCGTAAATTAAAAATAAGAAATGAAATTCATAAAATATTTTTATTCTACACACATACATACATACATACATACATACATACATATGTATGTATAATTTGAGAACAAGCAACAATTAAAATTATGAAATCATAAAAATATTAAAGGAAGTGCCTCCTCTATCTGTGTTCAATTTTATGGTCCATAATAGAATAACAACTGAACAAAAATCCCATGAAATTTGTAGTTTTAATTTCTGAATTAGCGTAACGACATAAACAGAAATCCACAAATAAATTCAATCTCATAGAAATTTGTTTAAGAGAACAAAAAAATCTACAAAATGATAGAAATTTATTTTGGAACAAGTGAACGTCGTCTTTACCACCCATGCAACAAAAAATATTCATAAAATATTTCTGGAAAATTAAATGTCTATAAATACTAACGACTTTATATAATTTACAATTTTGAACTAATTAGTTAACAAATAAATATTTTATAATAAAATTGAAATTGATTTCTTGGATGAATTATATTGTTTGCTATGCCAGCTTGCTCATCTAGCAAACTTTATCCGTAATTAAAAAGAAAAAAAACAAAAACTTCTTTAAAACTTTCCTAAACTAAATGAGAATTATTTATACAATTTTTTGGGAATTTAAATATTAGTTATTTAATATTACGCTAATTACCCATAACATTTTACAATAAAAATGCAATTTATTTGTTGGGGGAAAAACTAGTTCCTATAAGTATTTCACTGGTTGCTCAGGCCAGATCATCAGCAAAGCCTTTTTTAACCGACTTCAAAAAAAGAAGGAGGTTATCAATTCGTCTGTGTGTTGCTATTTTTTTTATGGTTGTGCCTTCAGAACTCGGTCATTTCTGAACCGATTTTTGCACTATTAGAAAAGCTATGGCTACAGATTGGTCCGATTTTAAAAGAAGTTCAAAATTTTAAAATTAAAGGGTGTCCCCATACAACATACAACATGTTGTTTACGTGTATTATGAACTTTATAGGTCACTAATTTAAAATTAAAAAAAAGTGCGTATCACTGTAGCTCACAATAACAAAAAGTAATTAAAAAATTAAATTAAAAATTAAAGGGTGACCCCATAGGTGACCTAATTTCACCTTTATTCTCCTATCTTTTGAACTGTTATAGACAAACACTTGAAAGTTGCACAGAATGTTCGTTACTATGTCTGTTATAATAAGTATAAATATTTAAAATTAGAAATTAAAGGGTGTCCCATTAGTTGGTTTATTTTGGTATATATATGGCCAAACATTTGAACCGTTATAGACAGACAGTTGAAATTTACAAAGAACTTGTATTGTTAAGTCCGCTAAAATAACAGGTGTAAAATATGAATTTGGAAATTAAAGGGTGTCCCAATAGTTAATGTAAAATAATATATATGGGCCACCTTATCAATTGTTATAGATAGACAGTTGAAATTTATATTGCTTAGTCCGCTATTACAACAAGTATAAAATTTGGATCTATAAATTAAAGGGTGTCCCCATTATTGATGTAATATGACCATTATGTCCTCATCTTTGGAACCGTTATAAACAAACACTTGAAAAATAGACAGTTCACTACTATGGCTGGTATAGCAACAAGTATAAATATTTAAAATTGGAAATTAAAGCGTGTCCCAATAGTTGATGTAATTTGACTGTAACGTTCTGGCCACCATCGTTTTTGAAAAAGTACGGACCAATGATTCCACCAGCCCATAAAGCGCACCAAACAGTCAGTTTTTCTGCATGTAACGGTGTTTCGACATACACTTGAGGATTACCTTCACTCCAAATGCGGCAGTTTTGTTTGTGTGACGTATCCATTCAACCAGAAGTGCGCTTCATCGCTAAACAAAATTCGCTTATGAAAATCTGGAACAACGGTAATCTCGTTTTGGGCCTATTCGACGAATCTACGCCTTACTTTTCAGGCGTGAGTCTATTCATGATGAATTGCCAAGCCAAACTGAGAATAAATCACTTGACAGCTGCTAAATCGGTCGCCATCTTGAAAAGTAATGCCAACTTAAATTTCGATACTTTTATAAAAAAACACCCTTTTTAAAAAAGCAACACACCGACGAATTGATAACCTTCTTCTGTTTGTTGGTGTTTTGTCGAAGCTTTAATACTTTGCGTTTTTAGAATTTTAATACTTATAGAATATTTTTGGCTTTTTTAAAATTAGGAAAAAAAATTGCTGAGGATCTGGCCTAAACAACCAGTAAAAAACTTATAGGAACTAGCTTTTCCCCTAAATAAATTGCATTTGTATTTTAAAATATTATTAATATTTTAAAATTATTATTTCTAAAATATTTTGATTTGCGCCACTGTGCACACTCTTAAACGAAAATCTATTTGATAATTAGTGAAAAACTTTTGCGGCTACCTAAGCGCTACCTAAACGGTAGAACGCTACCTAAACGCTAGAAAGTTGTTTATTGAAAGTTGTTTTTGTAGTTGATTGTTTCCTTGAATTTTGAACGGTTTGCTACCTATGGACCTGAACAGGGGAAAAAAGGTAAAAAAAATTGACTTTTTTAAAGTTTTTTGCGATTGTGACCTTGAAGATGAAGTTTTTTTTTGATTTTATATGTTAACAATTTTTGTTCTTTATGACAAGAACTACAACTTTGCCTCAGAGAGTATATCAAAATTTCAAACGGTTTTCAAAATATGAGCTTGAGTAAATGATCATTTTTTTGCAAAAATGACATCGAGGCCCCACATCTTTGAGGGCCCATAAAAAAAACCTGGAGGACTTTGGGCAAAACTGGGAGACAGGGGACTTTTTTTTGGTCTTTTATCACGTAGTGGTATCCGTATATGGTTATTTTTTCCGTGTTGCACTGTGTAATAAATTTTAATTATTGGAAAGTGTGGCTTGATCCTAAAACTTGCCAAGTTAATTTGTCTTTATTGAGTTAAAAGCTATGAATTCTAAGATTCTACAGGGCCCTGTTAAGAAACCCTTTAAATACAAAAGTATATTTAATTTAACTGCGCAAGGAATTTGATAAAACTTTACATACAAAGTCTGTACTTAAAGATGATAAGACATCATTGTTTGGTGTCTCGAAATTGTGCACGAATTCAATTAAACTAATGTTTTATATTTATTTATGTATTTATTGTACAAAAATACATTTGAAAATGATAAAAAAGAGAGAGAAAAAAGAGAAAAAAATAACAATTAAAACGGAAGGCGATAAATCTACACTTTATTTTATAATATTTTTTTTTTTTTGTTCATTATTTGGAATATAAAAATCACAAATCTAAAAAAAAAACTAAAATTAAAATTACTCAGTTATTGTGAAACAATAATGGAAAATAATAAAAAGCATCTAGATATTCTGTTCATTCATTCATTCATTAAGTTAGAGATAGAAGATAGAACAGCGGCGTCGTTGTCGTACACAGTTGATTTGTAAAAAGAACGAACATCTTGTTTTGCGCTAAAAATTAACGGTTTCTTATTTGTTTTTTGTTAAATAAAATTTAAAATCCTTTTTAACACAATTTTAATAATTAAGCAACAGTTTATTGTTGCCAAGATAAAGTAAAAGTCAAAGAAAAAGAACAATTTTTATTGTAAATTTATTGTGTGTGAGTGGTGTTGGTGACGGTGATGGTGTGAAGTGAAGTGACCCTAACATGCTGGTTGCGTGACTTAATTAGCATAACGCCAACGTTTTGTTGTTGTATTCTCTGAAAATACCAGCCAACTTATGAGGTGCTAGGTCAGCGAAAAGAACCTTTTTTACGATTGAACAAAAAAAAAATCAAAAAGAACACAAAAGAATATTTTTTTTCTCAAAAAAAAAAAAAAACCCACTTGAAACTATCATAATAATAAAAGAGTCAAAATGTCAGTGAGTCAGTTTAGTTTGGTGAATAAACAAACGTGTGCCACAGTAGTTAGTTAAAAATCATTGTCCTTATTCCGCCTAATCCTACACGGAATCCAACCAACCCCCTCCCCAACTATAATAATTGTGGTTAGTTATTACTTCGTTTTAGAATCTATTTTTTATAGTTTTTGTTGTTGTTTTCTTTTTGCTAGGCCTAGTGCTAGTTGCCAATGGTGTTGCTGTTGTTGTTGTTGTTGCAGTTGTTGTTGTTGCTGGTGGTTTCCACCTGGCTGTAATACTTAAGGAATAGAAATTATAACAAACAACACTTTACAACAATTCTTTGGTGCTTTTTCAGAAGAACAGACTGTTTTTGCTCAAGCCGCCAAGGAAATGTCTCGTCAGTCGCGTCTGCAGAGTTTTAACGAAAACAGCTATTCATGATTGTCGTAATTCTATAAACAAATAGCAGAAAGTAAGAAAAAAAATTTTCGAAAAACTTTTAGCGAACTACAAAAAAAAAAACAATTCTTGTCATACAACGCGGTAAAAACGCGCTATAAACTCGCTATAACAATAAAAAGTAAACCTGTGCAAAAAATAAATATTAAAAAAAAAAAACACATTTCGTATTGCTTTGAAATTTTGTTAAAGTTCTTTACTCCTTTAACAAAAAAATCAAAATAAAATTGTGCCTTTTACTACCTAAAAAAGGCAACCCCCCTCCCGGTATAAAAAGAATTTCAAGGTGAATGTTTTTTAGTCAAAAAAAAAAAAAAGAAGAATAAAAAGAAGAAAAATACACACAACCACAAAATAATAAAGAAAAGTTTTAAACCTGTTGTTGTTTAGGGCAGTGCAAATTGCAAAAATTGATTTGTATGTCCAACTAAAGCAGGGGTTTTAATTGACCCATATTTCTGCAAAAGCACATTCCTTTGGGGGAACAAAAAACAACAAAAAATCTACATACATGTGCGATCAAATCGGAGCAACAACACTCTCTTCATCATCCACACCAGACGTCAGCATATGATGAGGTTGAAACTTTTGCCAAGAAAATTAAATCAATGTGAGTGAGTTTTGTAATGAAACAATTTTTTTTTTGCTTTTTTTTTTAACAAAGATTTAAAACAAAATATGAAACTTCATATTATTGAACCAATGACAATGCCAGCACCAAGAAAATAATTCTGGTTGCAATTATTTTATTTAAAATTATTATTTTTTTTGAAAAATTATCAAATTTTAGTAAATGAATTGTGACTTTTAATATTTATGTGTTTCTACATGCCAAGCAGAAGATTTTAAGTTCATAAATTCCTAAAATCTACACAAGATTGTATTAGAAGTGATGTGGACAACAAAAAAAAAAATTATTTTTTTTTCAAACATTACTTTGTTAAATTCACAAATCATAATTTAGTAGTCAGGATTCACTATTCTACACAATCGTACGATTCAATCACAAAAAACTGACAGGACAGAATTCTGTCCTACTCAAAAAAGTCGTTTTAAAATGGCGATGTAGATGCCACACTAATCTTTTTTTTTTTTCATAATTTATTTATTGTATCTTCAATATTTTTGAACTAACAATAGTTACTCGTATCTTAAGTCTAAAAAAAAATATTCTTTTTAAGTCCAGCCAGTGCTAGACAAAAATAATGTTTGTTTCACGGATTTTGAAATCATTTGCGGGTCATCCCTCTAATGTACGGCCAAGAAAAGCAGTATCTCCTCTTTTTAGTCGAATGCAACCAGGTTCATTCAGCATGTTACGCGCCAAAGGGTTTGGATGAGATTCCAGCCTCTTTATATATGTGACTGCATGTTTCGCTATTTCTGCTTTAACTGATGGCATGTTTAGGTCTTTGTGGATGTTTGAATTTTTTATATACCAGGGAGCAGATGTAATAATACGTAAAATCTTATTTTGGCGCCTTTGAATTTTTTCTACATTGCTAGCTGAGGCAGTGCCCCATAACTGAATCTCGTAACACCAAATTGGTTTGAGGACCGACTTGTACAGTAGAAGTTTACAATCTAAGCTCAAGGTGGAGTTTCTGCCAATAAGCCAATTTAGTTGTACTGTTTTTAGTTTCATTTGTGTTAACTTGAAGTCAATGTGGCTTTTCCAAGTAAGGCGACGGTCAAGATGTATACCCAGGTATTTAACGTCTGAAAGCTGTGGTATCATTTGGTTATTTATGCGAATAGGAGGGCATGAGTCCCTACGCAGTGTGAAAGTTATGTGAGTACATTTTTGTTCATTCACTTTTATTCTCCAATATTCTAGCCATTTTTCCAAATTGAATATGTGGTCTTGCAAAAGTTGTGATGCTTCTTGGGTACTTTCATGAATACTTAAAAAAGCTGTGTCATCTGCAAAAGTTGATGTGTGGACTAGGGTGCTAATTGGCATATCTGATGTGTACAGTAAATATAAAATTGGTCCCAAAACACTACCTTGGGGAACTCCGGCTTCAATGAGCTGTGGCGAGCTTAAAAAGTCACCTTCTTTTAATAAAAACTTGCGATTCGTTAAATAATCTTTTAAGAGCTTATACAAGTTTTCGGGCAAGTTCAGCTTTAGCTTAAATATTAGGCCTTCGTGCCAAACCTTATCGAATGCTTGAGAAACGTCAATAAAGAGCGCAGAACAGTATTTTTTTCTTCAAAAGTCGTTTTAATTACATTTACTAATCTGTGTGTTTGTTGGATCGTACTATGTTGTTTTCTGAAGCCGAATTGATGGTTCGGAATGCATCCTTTCGCGCTAAGAATTGGATTCAGCTTAGTTATTAATATTCTCTCAAATAACTTTGACACGTTAGATAAAAGGCTTATAGGTCTGTATGATTCTACTTTTGTGTGGTCTTTTCCTGGTTTAGGAATCATAGTTATCAAAGAGACCTTCAACTCTGTGGGAAAGTACTCAAGACGTAAGATGGCATTAAAAACAAACAGAATAATTCTGCGACCTATACGGGGCAACTCAACTAACATCTTGTTACTTGTTTTATCAACACCAGGGGCTTTTTTGGTGTTTAAATCCGCTATTGCCCTTTCAATATCGCTAAATTCAAATCTTAGGGGTACTACGGCACTAGTCTCTACTGATGGCAACTCAGCTATATCAGTACATACATTTGGGGTGAAAACCTTCTTCAAATGTCCAACAAACAAATTGCCTTTTTCTGTATCATTCCTTGCCCAGTTTCCACAAGAAGTTCGCAAGGGAGGCTTACGTACGACCGGTCTTTTAAGGTTCCTACAAGCACGCCATAATGAATAATCTGATTGTGCAGTTGCGTCGAGGTCTTCCAAGTAATTTTTCAGAGATGCTACTCTTCGAGATTCTAGCAGTTGTCTTAGCCGTTTCGTGCAATCTTTAAGTCTAGATTTGAGTTGAGGAGATCTGTGTGCTTGCCACTCTCTTCTAATTTTCCTTTTTTCTAATTTCCAACTCTAATCGCATAGGAAAAAAATATTTTATGAATTCTTTTCCAAAGATTATCAAATCGTACAGACCTGTCAAAAAGTCTGTCAAACGCATACATTTCTAATCCACACTATCATACTTTTTTAACACACATGCGATTTTTTGGACAGATCGTACGACTGAGTATGATAGTGAATCATAGCCTTTATTCAAACAATTTTAACCAAAAATATTCAAAAACAAATTATACAAAAAATTTATATAAAAAAATTAAAAAATATTTACAAAAAATGTTTACAAAAAATGTTTACAAAATATTTTCAAAAAAAATTTAAAAACCATTTTTACTAAAAATTTTTTTAAAAAAAATTTCTAAATATTTTCCAAAAATTTTTCAAAAAAAAATATTTAAAAAAAAATTTCTAAAAATTTTCAATACAAAGATTTTCTATAAAAATTTTCAAAAGATTTTGCATAATTTTTTTTTTATTCTAAACATTTTCCAAAAATTTTTCCAAAAAATTTTTTAAAAAAAAATTTCTAAAATTTTTCAATAAAATTTTTACAATGATCTTCTATATACTGGGTGGCGCAAAAGTAATCCTCCTATCAGAAAATGCTATAAATTTATTGGTGACTATTTATTTTAAATTACAGCCAAAAAACATCGGAAGGTTATTTTTGCGCCATATAAAAATGAATGTTTGTCTGTATGTTTGTATGTCCTTTATAGAATCGTAAACTATGCATCTGATCATGTTATGATCTTAAGCAAAGTTGTTGCCCATGAGCCGGCGAAGGTTTTTAAGTTGGTTCGATTAACTTCCGACAGGTGGCGCCACGGAATATTACTCAAAATTAATTACATCGTAAGCTGTGTATTTGATGATGGTATGACCTTTAGCAAAGTTGTTGCGCATGAGCCGACGGAGGTTCCTAAGTTGGTGGGGTTAATTTCCGACAGGTGGCGCCACAGAAAATTTCTCAAAACGAATTAAAACGTAAACTGTGCAATTGATCATGCTATGATCTTTAGCAAAGTTGTTGCGAATGAGCCGATGAAGGATTGTAAATTGGTGCGATTAATTTCTGATAGGTGGCGCTACTGAAAATTACTTAAAAGTAATTAAATCGTAAGCTGTGCATTTGATGATGGTATGATCTTTAGCAAAATTGTTGCTCAAGAGCCGACGGAGGTTCCTAAATTGGTGGGGTTAATTTCCGACAGGTGGCGCCACTGAAAATTTCTTAAACTTAATTAAATCGTAAGCTGTGCATTTGATGATGTTATGATCTTTAGCAAAATTGTTGCTCATGAGCCGACAGAGGTTCCTAAATTGGTGGGATTAATTTTCGACAGGTGGCGCAACAGAAAATTGCTCTTTTTTCTGAAAAAGTGCTGAAGGGAAAATTTTCGCGTTAGAGGTAGTCAAATAGAGCTAAAAATAGCGCGAAAAGAGTTAAGTTGGCATCGCTGAATACAACACTAATGTTTGCATAGGGCCAGAAACGCGGACCGGGTCAGCTAGTTATCTATAAAAATTTTCAAAAGATTTTTAATAAAATTTTTACAAAATAGTTCCAATAAAATAACAAAAAATTCTACAAAATTTAAAAAAACAAAAATTCTATAAAAACTAAAAAAAAAAATTATAAAATTTTTACCAAAAATTGTATAGAAATTTTTTTTACATATTTAGGCACTTTAGGCTGATTAGTGGAAAACAAGCCCAATTCTTGTTTTAATGCGTTTGTGTCTTAAATTAAATCAATTTTTTACCTATGTCTGTAAGAATGAAATAAATCACCGTGGTAAAGGTTGTAGAAGATTCGGCACGACCGAATATAGCACTCTTACTTGTTATATTTTAAAATTGTCACAGGAAAGCAAGTATTATTAAACTTCAATAATTTTCCTGCAAATTTAGTACATCGCCTATATGTAATAGTAATTTGTTGCATTTAATCAAGAGCCCCCACACAAAACCCTAAGGGTCGGTGAGCACATATACAATCTCAACGAGAATATCACAAAGAGAACAAAACATGTACAAATTTTAAATCTGTAGCATACCAGCTTTCAACAAGGTAGTTTTGTGTCACTTTTCTAAATATTTAGCAAACCAATGCATATTCATTTTAACCTTTTATTTTGGTTGGGGGCCTTTTTGATTTAATGTATTATCTAATCTTACCTAGAACGACAAAAGTTATATAGTGATGTTTTCGATTTGAGTGTCAAATCTATACGTAGCTTATTTTATTAAATGATATTATATAAGCAGAAGTCTATATTATGTGATGTTTGTGGTCAGCCACAGTCATTACAAAAGATGATCGAACTGAACATCTGGATGAGAATAATAATAAAAATTTCTATATTCTAGATCCAATGACCATATGGTTTCATTTTGCCGCAAAGCAATATAATAATATAAAGATCATATTATAAAACTTCAGCAATGGAAAGATTATATAAATATTATTTAATTAAAAGAATTTGTATTTTATAGAGAAGAAATACAATTAATCTAAGATTATGGATAATAAAGAAAGAAAAAAGTTGAATGTGAGGAAATTGGTATCTATTTTTAATTATGTACTGATACTTTCTATTGTTTTTTTCGGACCAGCACTCAGGGGATGACCCCTACTCATGCAAAGCATTGTGCCAGAACTAGGAAATTAGGTTATGAGAAGGAGGATAGAGGGAGTAATGTTTGTGGACATTCGATTTAATTTTTCCAACATTGTAGTTGCCAGGAAAGACCTCTGTAGCAAGATGATTCCACAAGCGAACTGTACGGCTAAAAAAAGAATTTTCTCAGTAATGCATTGTGCGATTCACTGGCCAATCGACTACAAATGGATGAGCTCTTGATGAAAAGAGTGTTGTGCACCTTAACGGGCGGATATCGGGAAATAGTTCCCAAATCTCATCAGAGCACATTCCATTGTAGTAGCAATGATAAAACAGCGAAACACAACCCACATTGCGTCGATGTTCAAGAGAGTCAATTAGAATTGGATACCCTACTGTCACCTATTAGCTTCTTCGCCCTCTCTTGCACGCGGTCGAGTAGTTCCAAAACAGACTTTGGAGCACCGGCCCATACATGAGAGTTCTATTCCATTTTTGGCAGGATGTAAGTGGTATAAATAGTAAGGAGATCAGATGAGGTAAAATATGTTTTACACCGTTTGAAAAAACCGAGACACTTGAAAGCTTCTTTTGAGACTTGAAAAATGTGCTTAGTCCATCGAACGTCACACTGGATTTTCATGCCAAGAACATCAAGAGCTTCTGATTCCTTAATACTTATAACACCTATAATTACAGATGTAGCACCATTTTCGGCCGAACGCCGGTGTGTTAGCCTACAACATTGAGTCTTACGAGTGTTAAAGTCGACTCTATTCGCTCGGGCCCAATTAGTTATTGTTACGAGATCATGATTGAGCGTATCATTCATGTCATTCTCTAAAAGGCTCGGCCGTCTGCAGAATGAATACGAATGGCAAATGCTGCTATCATCTGCAAAAGAGTTGATAGGGTTGGAAGTTTGACAGAGAAGGTCATTTAGAAAATTAAGAAACAGGGCAGGAGAAAGAACAGAGCCCTGCGGTACCCCTGAATTAATCTTGAACTCGTTTGATGAAATCCCATCTATAACAACTCGTATAGTGCGATCCCTGAGAAAGCTCGATATAAATCGAGAAAAGCTATCAACACGTGCAGTTTTTCAATTTATCCAGACGCATTTTTTTAAACAACAGATTGTCTCAAAACGACTGGTAAAGAAACAAAAAGTTGTGGGAAAAATATAATATGGTTAATATGGGCAGTGGATAGTGGGCGCAGCCGATTTTGATGAAACATTATTTTATTCTTAATTGAGGTAATAAAAGGCTCTGTGCCAAATTTCAGAAACTTTGGACCAAAAATAAATTTTGGTTTCTATGGGCGGTGGGTAGTGAGCGTGGCCAATTTTGATGAAACTTTATATTTTTCTTAATTGAGCTAACCAAAGGCTCAGAGCAAAATTTCAACATTCTACGGGTACTCCTTATATTTTTTGCCAAGCATTGTATGAACAAATCCCACTGTGTGCCGCCAGAGAGAAGATATTTGCCTGAAAAAAAGTCACAAGGTACACGTTCGTTGTCAATTCAGCAATCCCTCGTTGTCAATATTTCGTTGTCGAATTGAAAACGTCCGTATGTGGTCATTTTGATAACGGATGGTGTCATTTTTTCTCTGAGTGTATAGTTTTTAAGCATAATCGGGAGGGGTCATAGGGTAGTTTCCGTACCCCCAAATTTTGTGAACGCTCTACAGGTCATATGACAGGTTGTATGACATATTAAAACGAAATTTAGAGCTGTATAAATTTTGGGCATAATCGGGAAGGGGCAAGGGGTAGTTTTCTTAACACCCCAAACCGAAAATAATTAATTTTTCGATTCGATACTTTGAACTTATATTCTTTAAGCACTATATCCATAAAAATTTGTGTCCATTGGGTATGGTAAAGTTGACTGTAGGCCACTCCAGATTTATTTTTTCTGTTGACACGTCGTTTTTATTTTTCCGAAGGGTTTAGCTATTTGTTACAAATATTTTTTATTACTTCATTATGTAAAACATCCATAAACTTAAATACTTTGCTGTTGATTTGTTGCACTTCTTTTTTAATTATTAAAGATATTTTTCAATTATGATATGTGTCTATGCTTTTTATTAACACCTATTTAATCGGTACTTGTTTCTTTATTTTTAATTTAGCATTTCGTCTTTTTAGCACACTGTCAAATTTATTGAGACTGCAACGCCTCCAACCGCATGTGTAAAAATTCAGTTGTTAGAATAATCAGAGTTTTCTCCATCTAAGAGTTAATTTTATCATCAAATGTACAGAAGTTGAGTTTATGGTGGCATTGAGAAAAAATAAAATTAAAATTAAAATAAAATAAAATAATCATATTAGTAACACAACATGTAAAATGTGTGTCGCCACAATCTACAATTCCAACAATTCCAAATACCTTCTAGATGTTCATTGTTGAGATGGAATTGGCGAGTTGCTGGTGATAAGGAATCAATGTTAATGGTTTTAGGTTTAAAATTAATAACAACTAAAACAAAAAACACAATTATAAAAAATAACTCCTAACAAATGCTGCAGAAAAGTGACGAAGATAAGAAAAAAATCTGAAAAAGATTTATTTTAAATTCTGTATTATTTGTAAAAAAAAGGCAAACAATGCGGTTGCTAACGTGGTATTTTGCTTATCACAAAGTAGCAAAATTACAAAAACAAAAAAGAATGAGAAAACTTTAGGATATGAAATATATAGAAGTACAGTGTACATACGCGCACAATAATTTCCCAGTTGACCAAACTGTCCTAGACGATGCATGCAAGATTTGTTTCCTGTTGTTGTCCGGTTTCTAAAAACAATTTAATGGAAATTATCGATCACGATAATATTAGCGTTAATGTGTTGTATATCGTCTTCTATTTTACTGTACAACAAGCGATATTGTTTTCTATAATAAACAGTTGCATGAGCAGGCTCATCTGTGCTCATGAGCTCATGCCTACTCACACTATAGATTCTATTAGTGAGCAAACATTTACTGTTCGTATCATAAACACAATGAGCTGACTTACCAAGCGCCGTGTTCGAAACACTCAGTGTATTTCGTTTAGTAGTTGTGTAGAACTTTTGCATAAGGCTTAGTGCTCTTAATGTTTTTCGAGTTTGGTAAAAAACGAAGACTTTAAAATTGACGTAAGTTAATGTTGTTAAAAAATTCTGTGGTGTTTGTTTGTACACTCGAACTGTGTTCGCGTTTAACTTAAGCATAAAACTGCTTGAACTCGCCCAAGTTCATTGTTGTGCAGTTCAAAATTTACTTATACTTATTCAAACTTGCTAATGGAAATACTGCAAGCTCATCGCATTTAACTCGTTGATCTGCGGTTTTTATATTTGTCCACCCCTCGTTATGCTTGTCAAATGAACAAACATGAATTCAGTGAAATATTATAATGAGCATCTTATGAGCTGTGAAAGATGTTTATGAAAAAAAAACACAGAATTCTAAACAAACATTTTAATTTTTTAAGGTTAAGGGGAAAAAATTAAATATTTTTATTTTCTCTATGGCAGTTTCTATTGTATTGTGATTGACGTTGGTTTGAGAAAAAGTATCGTCAAATGGATCTCAACAATTAAATGGATGTCGTTTATATAGTCGCCGACGACAAGGTGGATTAAATTGTTCCTTAAAAAGTGATATACGACAAGGAGAGGAAACTATCGCTTAGGAAGTCGTTGACATCAAAGTAGAAGAAAAAGTCGCTTATCTAGTTACGAAGACAACCATGAGAAAAGTGTCGTAGAAAATTGTCGCTCTTACGGTATTCTGTGATTCCATTGCTATTTGTTAGAAAATTTCGTCAACGATTTGTCAGGTGTTAACGCAGATATAAAAGTATTAAAAATGTACTTCTTCTACTGTCTTGATAATTGAATTCTTATACAATTAAAAAAATTGTACGAAGAACTCATAAAGAACCATATAATTGTGTAATTATTTTTGGAACCGAGTCATTTCTTACCAAATAATAATAAAGTCATCAAATGTTCTCGCATGTCATAAAAGTGTCAAATAAAATATTTTCTTTCTTCGTGTTCGTTATTGTTTTTAAAGCTCCAAAAACATAAACTTGTGGACAATCAACCTCGAAAGACACTTGTTAGAAAGACTATTTGTTTAACAATTTGTCAAAAAATTGATAATCGAATTACTAACACGCAATATTAACTGCTACAATTAAGTTGTATTGTCAGCTAAAGACAATAAAATTTAATACAGATAACGATTATTTGGAAAAGGTATCGATCGCAGTCGTCAACCTAAACTAAAATAATAAATTGAAGCAATAAAAAAGTTAAATATTTTTGGCAAAACATTCATTGTCTGATTGATTGATAGATTGATTGATTAAAAAGTTAATTTTTAATCGTACCATTTTTGAAAAACAACAATTTTATGGCTGTACAGTTGCATTAAAAGTACTTAAAGAAATTCATGAATTAAATCTAATAACAAATCATTAAATGTAATAAATCTTTTAAACAAAGCTTTATTTTAAAGCAATAAGATTTAAAAAAAACTTTATTTTAAATAAAAATTATCTTCTAGCAGAAAATACTTTTTGCGACAACGAATACTACTTTTTCACAAAGTGCTTAAATTTAAGAAAAAATAAAAATATTAAAATTACATTTTGAAAAATTACTTAAAAAAAATATTTTATTAGAACAAGTTGCTTATTAGTGCCTCTTTAGAAAAAAGGTTCTTTTTATTATTTTTTTTTTTCAAAAGTACCAAAGAAATTATTTTGCTACGTACCTTAAAAAAATATCTATAATATCTATAAAAGAAAAGGTAGGCTTTACCTTTGCTTCTAAATGCTCCTTTTTAAAAAGTGTCCCCTTTTTAAAAAAAATTGCCTTCTTAGAAAATACTACTTTTTAAAAGAAGTACCTTTAGAAAAAGGCAATTAACAAAACAGTAGTTAAAAGTTTTGTTGAAAATAAACCTTTATAAAAATTACATCATTTAATAAAATGAATAAAATAGTACCTTAAAAATTTAAAAAAAGTAAAAAAAGTTATTTTTTGGAAAAATTTACTCTTTGGAAAAACAGACTTTTTGGAAAAAAGTAATTTAAAAAATAGTTTTTTTGAAAAGAAACTACTTATTGTAAAAATGTACTTTGCCAATTAGATGTTGAAGAACTTAACAGAGCATTTACAAATATACCTCTAATACCAACTGATAGCAGTTTTTATAGCCTTTCAGGTCTTAGTTCTAATAATCCTGAATCCCTGAATCTTTTTGAATTCTCTTGTGTGAGTCAATCAGAAGTCCTTTTATGTTTTAATTTAATTAAGTCTAATGCTGTAGGCTGTGACAACATTCACCCAAGATTTATAAAAATGTTGCTACCTGTACTTTTGCCTTATATAACTCATATATTTAACAGTATTATAATGACTAGCACCTTTCCGTTGAAATGGAAATATGCAAAAATAGTGCCGATACCGAAAATTGATTCTGAATTTAGGCCAATAGCTATTCTGTGTTACCTGTCTAAAGTTCTGGAAAAAATACTTCATTTTCAAATCTCATCATATATTAGGGAAAATAATTTATTGAATGATAAACAATCAGGCTTTCGTAGAAATCATAGCTGTGTTTCTGCGCTATTGGATGTATCTGAAAATGTACGACGCGAACTAGATGACGGTAAAGTAAACTTTTTGGTCCTTCTTGATCATTCAAAAGCTTTTGACATGGTTGATCACAGCATGCTTACCATGAAGCTTAGGCGTTTTTTTTAATTTTTCTGAAACTTCAACACGGCTTTTATCATCTTACCTTTTAAATCGTTCACAATTTGTTCAATCGAAAAATGCCCAATCAGCTGCATTAGGTTTATCTAGAGGTGTACCTCAAGGGTCAATTCTTGGACCACTCCTTTTTACAATTTATATAAATGATTTGCCAAACCAACTCTTGCACAGTAAAATTCATATGTACGCCGATGATGTGCAGTTATACTTAAGTAGTCCAGTAAAATCTGTCACTGAAAATATTGTGAGGCTCAACGATGAATTAAATAAAATTTACCTATGGGCAACGGCTAATGGACTTTGTTTAAACCCTCATAAGTCAAAGTGCTTAGTAATTCGGAATAGAACACTAGACTCTAATATCAGTCTAGACATTTTAATAAATGGAGAAAAGATCAATATTGTGAATGCTGCCAAAAACCTAGGGCTTATTTTCAATAATAGCCTAACTTGGAAAAATCATATTAATACACTTGTAGGCCAAACGTATATAAAGCTGAGGTGTCTTTGGTCGACACAATATTATACTCCTCTAAATATAAGGCAAGTGATTGCAAAATCATATCTTCTCCCAGGTATAATGTACGGTTGTGAACTCTTTGCAAATTGCGATTCTACTAGCAAAAGAAAGCTGAATGTTATATATAATAATATTGTAAGATATACATATGGCTTGGGAAGATATGATCATGTGTCCCTTTTTTCCTCCAAGCTTTACGGTGTTTCATTCAACAATCTTCTTAATATTCGTGTACTCTTACTGTTACATAAAATTATTTATTCTGAGGTTCCACGATATCTTAGTGATAAAATTAGGTTTGCTAGATCACTTAGAGGTAAAAAGATTATAATTCCCTTACACAGGTTTCTTGTATCAGAAAGGCACTTCTTCATTCATGCGGTACGCCTTTGGAATTGTCTTCCTGATAGTCAGCAAATTAATAGCAACGTATGTAGTTTTAAGAAATTTTTGTTTAATTATTTTGCACGACAGTAAATCATTATTCTCAAAAATAAATAATTTTTAATTTAATTTACTTTTATCTTTACAAATCTGTATCTAATTGTCTTTACATATGTCTAACTAACGATTCATGCTTTCCTGTACTTTAAATATAAGATTAAATCTTGTTGTATAGGAATTGAATAAATGAATAAATAAATAAATACTTTGGTGAAAAGGTACTTTTTGAAAAAAGTAACTTTTTAAAAATATTTTATAGATTTATAAATATCATTTGGAAAAATAAAACCATATAACATTTCTTTTTTATCAATGAAACTATTTATTTTATTTCCCTTAAAATCTAAATTTCTCTACAAAAGAACCAACTAAAAATAAGTACCCAAGAAAGTTTCTTTATGAAAATCACCTTTAAAAAAAGTACCTCTAAAAGAGGTACAAAAAACAAAAAGTATTTAGAAAAAATTATCGTCTGAAGAAAAAGTGCTTTAGGGCCTGACTTTGTAAAAACTTTAAATTTACAATCGCTTGGATTTGTAAAAATGGGAAATTTTTAAAACTTTTTAATTTTTCAACACTAATTTTTTTAATTTTTCATGGATCAATTTCTTAACCCCTTCATGCTGGTATCTAATTGATAATTTACGACCACCGTACTTTCTTTGACGCTCGTGCTGTCACTATCCTCTACTCCTGACTGCAGTAAATTCAGTCTGTAGACTGGCAGAGAAAAAAGAACTACAACTTCAAATTTTAATTTAAATCTACTGCTAAATCTACTTGCTTTTACACTTAATATTTATCTAGCCCTTGTTCGTTAACCTAATGTTAGTCAGTGCTAGACATTCATAGAGAGATTAAATTGTCCACTTTTTACGAAATATTCTTGTCCATCTCTTTCGGCCAATACTATCTGAGTTTATTTAGACTAACCTCTATACCTTTGTGAGACTTTTCGTCTTTGTTTGGACTCAGGGAATGACGCCTACTAATGCAATGCATTGCGTACTAGGAAATTTGATTATGTGTAAAAGGATAGAGGGAGTAGTGTTTGTGAACATTTGACTTGAACTTTCTCATATTGAAGTTGACAGGAAAAAATCCGCAGGGATAAGCATTCCACGAATTTTCCCTATAATGTGTTGTGCGTTTCACTGACAAATCGCCAATAAATGGATGGGGTTGAGGAGCGTGTTGTACAGAAAAATGTGTGGGTATCCTGTAAAATGTCTCTAATTTCAATAGAGCACATTCCATTACAGTAATGGTAAAACAGCGACAAGATTTAACTTCAGCACTTGTCATGATGGCCTTTTCTTACGGTGAAACAATAGTGTAGACCAGCACCCCCATTGTATAATACAAGTACCGTATAATGTGTAGCAATTTATGTAGCTTGGAAAGCCTGCACCCATGTTATAAGCTCTTGTTTAGAAGGTTCTTTTTTGAAGATCATCAAACTCCTGACACTCTATTGGTGTCTTTTCTGTTGAGAATGCATCAGCACATTTTGAATAAATTTCCACCATCCCTGTAAAGCTTGTTCCAGGGGTAATTCAGTGAGTCACCAGCGTTTAATACCCAACCAATGAGCTGCTTTGCCATCTTCAGCACGCGGTCTATTAGATATAAAATAAACTTTGGGCCGCCTAACCATATATAAGAGTTGTATATCATTTTGGGATGGATATAGGTGATATAAGTAAAGTAAGCAGATTTCATGGAGTAAAATACACAGAACAATTTTTTTGCACCAATTAAAGGTTTTAATTAGTTCGCATTTAAAGTCCAATTAATTTTTTAGTTGATTCAAATATACATATATTTGTTTAAAACAGAACAAAAAAATTCCTAATTAAACAAATAATTGAATAAATTAGTTATTTAATTAAATTTTAATCTGAAACCCATTAAAGCCTTTAATTGGTGAAAATATTTTTTCTGTGTATCTTTTACATGGTTTAAAATACTGGGGCAGTTAGAAGCTTCTGTTATGCTAACACTCACCCATAGCTACAGATGAGGCATCATTTTCGAACGCACGTCTGTATGCATAAGCTCACAACATTGAGTCTTGCAAGCATTAAATTCGACTGTCTTCGCTTGACACCATTCAGATATTGTGACAATCATTGTCACTCATGTGTTGGCTCGGATTATTATTGAATGAATGTGAATGGCAAATGCTGCTGTCATCTGGAGAAGAGTAGATAGGGTTGGGAAGTTTGACAAAGAAGGTAATTCGGAAAAGAAGGAAAAGAGCCTTGCGGTACCCCTGAATTTATCTTGAACTCGTTTGACGAAATTATATCAATTACAACTGGTACCCTAAGGAATTTCGGTATAAATCAAACCCGCCATCCCCGTCGAATTCAAAAGGTCCAGTTTGACTTAATAATTCGCACATCCGCACCCTTGTGCCTGTCATATTCATGGTAAAATTAGTTAAAATAATTTATTAATTTTTAATTAATAACATGATGTTAATTAAAATTATTAAAATAATTTTTATTTTATTTATTTTTTAATAAGTAATAATTTTCTAAAATTAAAATTTTTGGAAAAAAAAGCCAGAAGCATAGTTATTATGGCATCGCGACCACTGTGCACTGTAAACTAGACCTTAACTCGCATATCTAAATACTCAGAAACAACTTAATCCAATAATTTTAATACTTTTGAAAATAATTATGTGTTTTAACAACATCGCTCTTTATCGTTTATCACATTTCAATTGAATTATTATAAATATTCGAAAAAAACTTTGTTCCAAATTTCTTCTAAAATAATTTTATTGCACCTCAAGTTATTGTCTTATCAGAAGGAAATAATATTATTATGTGCACATGTATGCGTATAGACATATATTTTTTCTAATGTTTTATAACTAACTGTAAATTTCTAAAAAAAATTATTAATAAATAAATAAAAATCGATTGGCGATAATATAAATTGTCTTGATGGAAACTGATAGCTTGTAGTCATATTTGTACTAATCATAAGTAAATATTTATGGGTATGTACTTCTTTACCTATAAACATAATAGGGGCGTACAGATCTTTTTCATATCAAATAGTATTATCTAAAACATTTTATATTCTTAATTCCCATTACTTTTGAAGTTGGGTACCCCGGTAGACGAGTAGATAGTGTGCTAGTCTATCAATCTGGGGGTTGTGGGTTCGATTCCCACCAAAAATTCTAAATAAATATTTTTAAAGTAGCAATCGTTCAGTTTTAATCAAAAAATCTAGTAGTTAATTATATTTCAACAGCTAAACCTAAATCAGCGTACCCAGCGTATCGTTTCACGCTCCAATGACGTATCTAAATAAGCGTCAACGTTCTGACATGAAGAGTAATCTAATCTTTTTTATCTCGGGCTTAAATCTAGTTTACTGAAGCTTGACCAATAAAAAAAAATTATACAGGGTAATAGAGAATTAAAAAATAATAAAAAATGTAAAATAAAAAAATTCCGAGTTATGGGCCTCTGAACTTTTCATATGAAACTGAGATTGTGTACTGCGTTTTTGAACAAATTGAGTCATTATGGTTATCAATTTAAAGCCGTTGTTGGTCATACCATAGAGGAGAAAATTCTTGGGCCCGGCCGAAGGCCGGCTGTGTAGGAAACCTTTAGTAAGCGAAGCCGGTGTTGGTTATACCATAGAGGAGAAAATCTTTGCGCCCAGCCGAAGGCCAGCTATGCAGAAAACTTTAGTAAGCGAAGCCGGTGTAGGTGTTCGATTAGAGGGTTTTATTTGTTGTTATATTTTTTTGTATTGATTCATCTAATTGCTTTTTATCACATTTGTTATTACGTATTACTGTTTTTAATAGTGTAAAAATTTTAAAAATCAGAAAAATGCGTTGGCTCTTAATGGGTTAATTTTTTTTTAAAGTTTAGCGTCACCTGATAGATATTTCCAATGGCATTAAAATGATACCCTTATTGACATAATTTGTTCAAAAATTTAGTGTAAAATCATAGTTCCATATAAAAAGTTCAGAGGCCCATAACTCAGAAAATAAGGGCGATCGCCAAATTTTTTATATTATTTTTTCAATTGGTCAAGCTTCACTAAACTAGATTTGTTCCTTATCTCGTTTACCTAATAAAATCCAATAAATAAATATACAAAATAGACCATTAGGTTAGGTAAGGTTAAGGTGCCAAAAGGTTAAGGTGGAAACGCAAAGAATCCATTGTGAGTCCGTTGATCTATCAAAAACTAATCAAAAAGAGAGACCTATATGCGTCCTGCTACCTATCAATCATTCAGCCACTCGATTTAATTGATGAAGCCGACGACATCGTCGAGTTTCCACCAGGCAATGTCGTCTAGCCCATTAAGAAATATTTCATTTAGCCATCTAAGTCTGCGGCGGTGTAATACCGGGAAGTGATACAAAATATGCTCTTAAATTTCTAAATCCTACAGAAATCGGTTGTATCGGTAACTCATCTACTGTTTGTTGCTCTAACGGCGCAATGACCAGTGATTACAGCCATCACGAACTTTTCTGTCTAAACCCCGAAGTAGCTTAGTTTATGCCGCTTCCAATCTGTGCCAAAAGAACCTGCAATTATCCCTATTTTCCAAGAACCAATTAGTTCCCCTTACTACCCAATCGGATAGAAGCTTTTAGTAGCGACCAATCGCTGGCTTCTCTGATTCTACTCTATCTAAATTAGTTTTCTCCTAGTCCAATCTAGTGAGTTCGTCAGCAATTTCATTGCAAAGACCTGGAAACCAACACAATTTAACTTTATATTTCTCCGTAAGCACATCGATAGCCTTTTTGCACTCGCCTACCAGTCTTGATTTGACATCGTGTCCTTTCTAGGCTTGAATAACCGCTTGATTGTCGAGGTACAGAGTGACCTCCTCCTCTCCTAACACAAGCCCAGACAACAATTCGGTGGCCTTTAGAACCACCAGCACCTCTGCCTGCAAAAAGCTTTATTTCATCTGGTAGTCTGTACGACATGCATACACTAGTTCCTAGAAAGTGAACATATTCATCATTAAACCATCCGCAAACAACGCCACTCCGTCGTACAATTCGTCAATCCATCCAATTAATCATCCCTTTTCGGAATTACTACAAAGGGTATCCTGCTAAAATCAAGCTCAGTGACCATAAAGTTCGTTAGCCAAGATGTAAATGGATACCCGGCCTTGAGCCCGGCCTCGTGCAGAATCTTTGTGTGTCCTATATTATTAGACCTTACCAACCCAGATTCTTAAAGTCGAAGCATTCGTACCAAAAAGCCCTCAATGGGAAGTAGGTGCAGAGTTGGCTGAGATGTACTTCTCCTTGCACTTGTGATGATAATTGAAGCATATCTCAGGATCTTGGCAATAGTTTTCCTATGAGGTTCTGTTCTCAATGCATCCCACCAAACAGCATAACCAATTGTAAAAATGCACGTTTTATTTTGGAAATAATTCGGTAGCTTATGAACTTCTAACGATGAATGAATGAAATTTCACACATTTAAAGCAGAGATGTTTCTAAGTAAATCTGAGGACGTTTGGTTCTTTAGGGTGGCTTGTGGGTAAATCCCGAAAGTTGAATATCATTAAAAGTTGAAATGTCATTGAAAGTTTATTTAAGAGTTTTTAGTCCTTGAAAATATCTTTTCATTATTTACAAAACCGATGTCTAATTTACCGTTTTTGCTCGTAGTTCCCAGTTTTCAAGTATGGAGTTCCCATTCCCTTGAAAATATTTCCAAAATAATACCATTTTCTCAGTTTTTGGCTTTCAATGACAATTACTTTAGTTCACGCAAACTAAATTACTCTTTTTTTATATAAAAAAAAAAAAAAAACAAAGAACACGTTGATTACAATTTGGCCTACAAACCACTTTTTGTGGTTTCTGCAATTTGAACCACCCTAATGTTCAATGTACAATTCTATTATTGTTTGTATCTGCTGATTGCTTCATTTTTTATTTTTATGAGACATTATAAAGTTAACGAAAGTGAATTTTATTTGTTTGTTAAGACACAAGTATATCTTCGATTGGACAGGTTGTTAATATTTCAGTTTGTATCAATTGTTGAGGTGTTGTCATTAAATAAAACGAAGATTATATATTTAATGCTTTTTTAACAAAAATTCTTAAAGACATTTAAAATAAAATAAACTGAACTAAATTTAATTTCCAAAGACATGAAGAATACAATTGTTAAAAGCAATAGCTGAAGCTACACACATCGGCTAAGGTAACTTATCCATTCTAAATAGCGTAGGAGTTACGTTTAATTGCTAAATTTACAAAGGAAATTAAAAAAAAATTACCAAAAATCTGAATGGCTGAAAAGCACACAATCCGTCTGCAACAAATTGTTTTAAAGCAATTTATATTTTTAAATATAGTGTAAAATTATTTAATAAATAATAAATTTTTAGATTTTCTCGAGTTATCAATAGGGACGGGAAGGTCTTGGCAGTTTATATGTATGTTGTTTTATATTTTTTTAGTTTTTCTATATTTTAATATTTGGGAATCAAGCAAGAGCATCATATAAATGGCAGAACTTTATTGATAAAACAGCCAAACTAAAATCAGGGCGCCAAGCGTAACGTTTCACGCTGCAGTGGCATACCAAAATAAGAGCTTCAGAGCTTCAGAGCTTGACTTATCTTGTTTAATATATCCCAATAAATACACAATTACATTTCCGCCAAAACAAAATACGTGCTATCAAAATCGGATTTTGCAATTGCAAGTCGTTGATACTTCACTATTTGTGTCTGCTTCATACATTTTGTGTACATGACCATTTGTGACAGATAGACAATGCTGGATGGACTGTCTGGGAACGATGTCAACTAGCCTATTTGACATAGTCATCTTTCGCAGTCGTTTATTTAACTTTTGATGGTTAAGCCTCTGACGACTGGTTAAACGCAAATTCTTTCAAAAACATCACCCCTTTTACGGATAATATCCAAGAGAATCCTGAAAATCAATTTTGCGCTGTGCCCAAAACCTCATCTTAATATTTATCCATTCGTTTTGTAAAACTCTATACACACTTGTTTTCCCACAACTCTGAATATTTTTCACTTAGCTCAAGAAAATAATTAGCTCCTCAAGACTTCCTATATAACATTGGGCCTACCAACCCCAAACGCTGTCGAATCGTACAGTGATTGTTAGGAAAATGTGGTCAGGACTTAACTTTACCATCTGCCAAAATGGCCTTATCTGATGGTGGTCTTATCACCATTGTTCAACGCTAGCACCGTATAATGAATAGCAATTGTTATAACATGGAAAGTCTGGACCCATGTTCTAACCCCTTGTTTAGGAGGTTTTGTTTTGGAGAACATTAAACTAATGACACTCTATTGGTGCCTTTTCTGTTGAAAATGCAACAGCATATTTTTACTAAATTTGCAGCATCCCTGCAAAGCTTGGTCTAAATTACAGCTACAACATGTACTCCGAAGATACCTCTCCAATAACCAGTCACAAAGATGGTCGTACTGGTTCCCGTGCCAGTCGTTTGGACACTAGTTGGGCCTCGAAAGAGGAAAAAACTTAGCTATATATGTCCAAATAATAACAAGTAAGAGTGCTATATAAAGCCATGCCTAATCTCATATTTATAACCTTCAACATAGTAATGCTAGATATTGTGTTACCCTGGTACCTAGGAGCAATCAATAGGCACACTAGAGGTGGGTAAATTTGCAGAATAATGGGTGATTTTTTTGAGGTTAGGATTTTCATGCATTAGTATTTGACAGATCACGTGAGATTTCAGACATGGTGCCAAAGAGAAAGATGCTCAGTATGCTTTGACATTTCATCATGAATAGACTTACTAACGAGCAACGCTTGCAAATCATTGAATTTTATTACCAAAATCAGTGTTCGGTTCGAAATGTTCAAATGTGACAAATTTTGTTCAGCGATGAGGCTCATTTCTGGTTGAATGGCTACGTAAATAAGCAAAATTGCCGCATTTGGAGTGAAGAGCAACCAGAAGCCGTTCAAGAACTGCCCATGCATCCCGAAAAATGCACTGTTTGGTGTGGTTTGTACGCTGGTGGAATCATTGGACCGTATTTTTTCAAAGATGCTGTTGGACGCAACGTTACGGTGAATGGCGATCGCTATCGTTCGATGCTAACAAACTTTTTGTTGCCAAAAATGGAACAACTGAACTTGGTTGACATGTGGTTTCAACAAGATGGCGCTACATGCCACACAGCTCGCGATTCTATGGCCATTTTGAGGGAAAACTTCGGAGAACAATTCATCTCAAGAAATGGACCGGTAAGTTGGCCACCAAGATCATGCGATTTGACGCCTTTAGACTATTTTTTGTGGGGCTACGTCAAGTCTAAAGTCTACAGAAATAAGCCAGCAACTATTCCAGCTTTGGAAGACAACATTTCCGAAGAAATTCGGGCTATTCCGGCCGAAATGCTCGAAAAAGTTGCCCAAAATTGGACTTTCCGAATGGACCACCTAAGACGCAGCCGCGGTCAACATTTAAATGAAATTATCTTCAAAAAGTAAATGTCATGGACCAATCTAACGTTTCAAATAAAGAACCGATGAGATTTTGCAAATTTTATGCGTTTTTTTAAAAAAAAAAGTTCCCAAGCTCTTAAAAAATCACTCGTTATTTCTAATTTTTACAAGAAAACTTAAAGAAATTCAAACAAATTTTTAAAAAATTTAAATTTTTTTTTAAATTTGCATCAAAATTTTTACAAAACATATAAAAAAAATTCTAAAAAATATTTACAAAAAAAATTTCAAAAATATTATTACAAAAAAAAATTACAAAAAATTTTGAAAAAAAAAATAAATCAAACATAAAAATGTTTGTTTGAAAAATTTTTACAAAAAAAGATTTTGTAATTTTTTTGTAAAAATATTTTTGAAAATTTTTTGTAAATATTTTTTAAATTTTTTTTTAATTTTTTGTAAAAATTTTTTAGAATTTTTTTTACATTTTTTGTCAAAATTTTGTTGCAAATTTAAAAAAAAAAATATTTTTTAAATTTTTTAAAACATTTTTTTTAAATTATTTTGTTAACTTTTCTTGTAAAAATTAGGAACTTTCTGCACATTTACCCACCCCTTATATGCCTATTGATTGCTCCTGGTTACCAGTGGCACTCTGTGGGTCTATCGGCTATCTCTATATAACTTCGTTTCTATAAACGCCTTTAATACAAATCAAAATAGAAAAACCCCACCAAACTCACAATAAAGAATGTTATTGATATCCCGATATCTGTATGCACTGCTTGCCATCTACCTGTTGCGGTTTAATATTTACTTAAAAAAAAGCAAGAGAGAATCCTTAAAACCGAAAAAAATAAAAAACGTAAACAAATAAAGGTGGGCGTGGTTTTTTTTGCCCTCAGCCTCCAAAGGACTGATCTGATGTTGTGGAAAGACTATCCCAAAATTTTCGAAACTATGCCTGACTGATTGGTGGGCATAAATTTTCTGTATCTCGTCTGGTGCCTTGGCAAACAACATTACTACCCTAGCACGGACAGACGGAAATCGCATAATCAACTTTTCTATGTATATGGATACAGAATATATATATACTTTATGGGATCGAAAATGAATATTGTAAAAATTACACACGGAATAACAAACTTATATATACTCTTTCCATCTATGGTGGTGAAGGGTTTACAAATATTATTCAGTTGATAAAGAATAGAGGGAGTGAGAGAGAGAGAAAGAGAAGGAATGAGAGCTCGAGTAAACACTGTGTAGTAACATTAGATAGCCAGAAGCTTTAAGATGTTATTTTCCTAGATTATAATTTAGCCCTTTTAAAATGAAAACGCAGTAATATGGAAGTAAAAGATGCACAAATAGTTCGGCTTAACCTTGGCTAAACCCATTTGCATTGTATTTAACAGCAATGGACAAAATATTATGATTTCAAGAGTTTTAACTTGAACTAAAAGAAATAGCTGGAATGGCGAAAGTTAGATAACCTTAAAGAGAAAATTGTAATTTGATAGCTGCAGTTCGGACGTAGATGTCCCAAAAGTTGTTTGTTGGGGACATGAGTTTGGTCAGATTTATCAAAATTAATCTGTTGATCTCATCTAACAAAAGTAATACTGAATGGAAAATATAACACTTGGCTTTGGTAAAAGCCACATACATAATTATAGAAAGCACAACAGGCAATAAATTATTCCGAAACGTTAAGTGGCCGTCAGTGTTCAGTCAGTGAGTTAATCATACTAAACCTTCTGTCGTATTTTGTTAATTATTCCTAATGAATATTACCATGTGTCCAAGGTTTTTAATAATTCTGGGCAATTTTAGTAAAGAGCTCATAAATATAAATTTTATTGCACTGTTTACCAAAACTTATGATCTCTTTATAACCATTTCTGATTATTGTATTGCCGCTATCACGTTTTGTAATCATTCCCATTTTTTTAATCCGATTGGGAATGAAAGAATGCGCTGTTCTGAGAAATAACTTCTATAAAATTAATCTTAATGATATCAATCCTAATAAAACTAAAAGTAGCCCCAAACCCAAAATTATTAAATGAAACAACTCCCAATAATGTTCACTAAAGCTCTGTTGTGCTTAATGATAAACCCCTGTCATGCTGTCATGTTATTTTTGTTTAGTATTGTTTGGCATTTCATAATGGAAAGACTTCCGCCTGAATCGCTTTGCTCTATGGGCTCTTGAATAGTTCCAAGAAGATGCGACGTCTTCGAGGCAAATTTTGTTTAGCGATGAGGCCCATTTCTGGCTCAATGGGTATGTAAACAAACTAAATTGCCGCATTTGGGATGAAGATAAACCTGAAGAGATTCAAAAGCTGCCACTTCATCCAGAAAAAACAACGGTTTGGTGTGGTGAAATCATCGATCCATATTTCTTTAAAAATGATGCCGGTGCGAACGTAACCGTCAATGGCGACCGTTATCGTGCCATGATAACCGACGATTTGATGCCTGAAATTGAAGCTCGTGACTCGTCGACTTTTGGTTTCAGCAAGACGTCGTCACTTTCCACACATCGCATCAATCAATGGATTTATTGAGAGAACATTTCGGTGAGCACATTATTTCACGTTTTGGGTCGGTCGATTGGCCACCAAGATCGTGTGATATCACACCGTCAGACTTTTTCCTGTGGGGATATGTAAAGTCTGAAGTTTAAGCGGACAAACCCTCTTCGATTCAGGCATTGGAGGAAAACATCACGCGTGTCATTCACCAGTTACCAGTCGAAATGCTCGAACGAGTCATCGAAAATTGGACTCAATGAATGGACCATTTGCGACGTAGCAACGACCAACATTTGATAGACATAATCTTCAAAAAATAAATGCCAAAGAACGTTCTTTCAAATGATAATAAACATTCTTCCTTAAATTATCTTTCTTTTTTTTTCTTTAAAAAATTAGGGAACCCCGAAATGGGTCACCCTTTATAAGGGTTAAATAATCATATGGTTTTTTCAGATCTGGCAACTCTATTCGTATTGAGATTGCTTTGCAATTTTATCACAAAGCGACTAACGCCACAACAAGGCTTAACATTTGCGTAAATTTCAAAAATCTTGGTTGTCAATTTGGAGTGGTGGCCATTTGTTTATGTATTCGAACCAGCAAATTGGCGCTGAGATACGGTCAAATATTCCTCACCAAATTTACACTGTATATACCTATGCATTTTTACAGTTACATACTTAACAGTTATTAATACCTCAGTTGTTTTAGACGTCGATAGTTGTTATCAGTAGCCGTTTCAATTGTTTTGTCTGTGTAAACGGGTTGTGTTACAAGAATTTAAATACGATTTTTTTCGCAAACTAAATTGTTTTTGAAACCAAGAGGGTTAAGGAAAGTTTTTGTCTGACTCTCGCATATTGCAAATTAAAAGAAATATAAAATTTGGTTTCCCAAAAAATTGATTTTGTATTTGTGTTCTCAGATAAAGATAACAAATACCAAAATTTCGTGTCTTTTGAGGAAAAATAAAAACAATTCACAAGAAACAATGTTGTTTTTTATTGACAGAGATAGTCGGTTAATTTATACTGTCAAAATAGTCAAGTTAAAAGAAAAGCAAAAAAAAAAAACACTGGAAATATAAATCGTTATGGGTTTATTACGGTGGGCAGTTAAAAATTAAAACTGAGTGCTTTGGTGGGTGAGTGATAGACACTTTAATATGCAGGTGCTGTGCGATTAAACCTAAATGAAGACAAAATAAATAAAAAAAAAGTTTTTAGACAAATACGGTCGACGTTAGCCAACGGACAAATTAAAAGTTCTAAAAATAAATACACAAATACGAGTGTAAGAGAATTCATAAGGAAAGTTAGGGAGTGAAAAAAAATTTAATTTAACGGGAAAAATTAAAATGTTCAAAATCTTAAGAGAAAATCAAAGGTAAATAATAACAGTAATATGCAAAATAAAACTGTATTAAACTTTTCTTTTCAAGCAGCAGCTGTAAACAAAAAAAATTGATGTTTTCTTCCTTGTCTTTGAGGTTTTTCTTTATTTTAGATATATAAATTTATATAATGAAGTTTATAGTAATGAAAATATGCAAAGGTGCTATAAACATAATAAAAGTGATGATATGATTTCTATCAAGGCACTCATCACATTTCATTTATAATTAAATACTCTTTCGAGACACGCGCCGTACTTCTACTACTTCCGGTACGTTTTAAATAATTGTGTGTAAATTTATCTAATGAAGATGAAACATCAGACATCAACTGCTTTATTATGGCAATTACTGCTGCACTAACTAATGAAAGGATGCCATATTTTTTGCATAATAAATAATATTTTTTTCTGATTCTCAGAATAAATCTACGGTTACGCGGGATCAAAACAATTTTATAGGAAAGTGGAGCTAAAAAAATATTAAATAATTATTGTAGTTTTTGACCTTTTTTATATTTTTGAATTCTATTTTTTAATAAGCACTAGGTCTTTTTATAAAAATGTTTTAATAATTTTTATTTTCTCAATATTTAAAACTTTCATTATTTTTATTTCCTGAAGATGCTACCTAATGGTGTAGCGAAATATTGAGAAAATAAAAATTATTAAAACATTTTTACAAAAAGACCTAGTGCTCATTAAAAAATAGAATTCTAAAAAAATATTTTTATATGCAACTAGCTATACCCGGTGCGCTTCGCAAAGAATACAATAAACACTTGGAAGAAAAGTATGGCTAACCTTTAGCTCGAAAAAGCACGCTATTCTTACTAAAAAAACTGTTTCAGTTTATATGCAAGGTACGACGCCCACTGTTGCCATCCAATATATTTTCTTTCTAGACTATGTGCAATAACACGATAATACCATTTTATTTTTTATAGGAGGTACCACTTCTACTATCCTAATACAGTCCGCATTTTGCTAGATTATGCACATTAGTATGAGGCTTACTTGTGAAAATAGTTCTCTATGTAGAATATAATAATTTTTCACTTTATATAGGTGGTACTACGTCCGCTATTCCAATTTAGTCTGTGTGTAGCCAAACTATTTACGTTAATATTAGAGTTACTGGTGCGAAATTCCAAGGCGGTATCTGTTGCAGTTCCCCAGATATCGGATATTAATTTTTCACTTGTCAATTCATGTCTGTTCCTTGCAGAGTGGATAATAATAAACAGCGAAGACCAGTGAGCTAAATGCGATGAGTTTGTAGAGTTTGCATAAGAAAGTTTGAGTATAGTATGAGTAAAAGTATGAGTAAATGTTAAACATAATAACAATGAACTTCGGCGAGTTCAGGCAATTTATGCCTTGAATATGGACACAGTTCGGGTGTAGAAACAAATTTTTGAAGTGAAAACTTCTTTAGACGCGTTGATCACTTTTTGGTTGAAGAAAAATTATTGAACTCAAAAACCGTCGTCACCATTATGCACGTTTTGGTTGAAGAAAAATTATTGAACTCGCATCATCGTCACCATCGTCAACGTAACGTTGGTTTTTATAGATGGGTCTACTGGTTTCTATAGATAGATAGACACAGTGACTGTGTGACTGATTGTCTGACTGACTGATTCACTGTTTGACTAACTAACGGTCTGACTGTTTGGCGGTTTAACTTACTGTCTGACAGTCTGACTGATTGTTTGACGGTCTGACTGTTTGACAAACCGACGGTTTGACTCACCGTCTGACGGTCTGACTAACTATCTGAAGGTCTGACGATCTGACTGTCTGACAGTCTGACGGTCTGACTCACTATCTGACGGTCTAACTATGTGACAGTCTGACTATTTGATGGTCTGTGGGATAAAGTAATCACAAGTTAATTAGTTTCCACTTCTATTGGCAGTCCCAACGACTGCCCTTCACTTTTCTTTTAACAACATTACTTAGGTTCCTTGCAAGGTCAAAAAACCATACTTTAAAAACCAATTTAACAGCTGATATTTTAGGATTTTTATTGCTGAACAATCAAAAATTTAAAAAAAAAGTGTTGCAGCATCATTAGCATAATTGCTGCTCGGTATTGTTATATGATAATAAAGTTCTTTCTGCTTGTTTTCTCTGTCAAAAAGAAATTAAAGGCAACATCACCGAAATTCAGATAAATTCATGAAAATGGATAACTGGACTTTCAATTATTTCAATTCCAATGTATACCTATTGATCCTCTTTAGTTTTCAATCTAACTTATCTGATTTTGTTGAAATTGTACATGACTATAGGAGTGGTAGTTTAAGACTTGTGCATTATACACCTTATGCTATGTTTCCACGGAGCCCAATATTCATGTTTTACTCTCTCATTCGTGATTTACGCCGCAATCATGAGTGAATCAACATGCTTCGCCATATAAAATGTTGAGAGCGAAGCAGTTTGCTCTGAAATGATTCAGTTAGAATCTACATACGAGGCCTTAAAAATTTCTGTCTTCTCTTATTTTTTATCGTTTAAGTGTCAAAATATAAATGTAAAAAAAAAATAAAATTAAAATAGATGTTTAAATTTAAATAAAAAAATAATTAAAAGACAATTTAAAATTGATAAAAAAAAACTCAAAATATCAAGTAGTTAAAACGGAAATCATGCGGCAAATTTTTGAACCGGATCAAAACGAAGAACGTATGTGTCGTGTAAATAATATGATTCGCAATTATGATTCATAAAGCGAAAAAGTGCTTCGCTTATCGTGGAAACTTGGTATTATATAGCGGTACGGCAATCTCTCAAAAATGCTTAAAAAAGAGAAGCAAACACTTTTCAACCATTAATTTTTTATTAATATCATTTTTTGGTATTTGTTATTTGCTAGACAATTAGTCTAGTGGTAATGTTGCGATTCCTTTAAAAGGCTCTGCTCTGTTTCACTGCAACCAGTAAACTTTATTACTACTTCATTGGCCTAGAAAAGCCATTCTGGTGGGTACAATGTCCCCTCTCCAGAATTTAAAAAATTACTTTATATCATAATTTTTATTATATTATTATTTAATTAAAAAAGACATTGCCTTTCTATGCTAATGTACTACATTATAAAATAATTAATCAATCTAATGAATATTTTTATTTATACAACATTTATTTGTAATGAGAATTAAGTACGAAATAATTTAGTTGACCCCGAGCGATCTTTGGCAAAAACAGCAAATCTGGTAACTTTGTATTTGTGCAGTTGCCGTTAGTACTTGAACTGTCAGTCAAGAGAAAACAAATGCCTGATTGCCAGCCTTTGGCAATGCAATCAAAAAAAAACCAAAACAAAACAAAAGAAACAGCAGACACACTACACATCTCTATTAAACGAGTACGATTCAAACAATAATGTGTTTGATAATAAAATGATCTTGCAGCCTCTGTCATGGGCACTTCCTCTAGTTGCGCCTCCAAAAAATCAAAATTTAAAAACGAGTGCATTAAAAAAGTATTTAATTTCACTATTCCTTTCATTCATACGACTATGACACACATTTCATCAGAGTCATTATTATGCGCAATAAAGTGGGAAGTTCTGAAAGAGAAGAATGCAATTTGCAGCTTAAGAAAGAAAATAAATACTTACATGTCAAAGTTTAGGCGCAAATTAAACAGGATTTCTTAGGATACTTTTTTCAAAATTTAATTTCAATTGCAAGGATTATTTTCAAATGGTGAAACTGTTTTTTAATTTTTTTTTTGCGTAAAAAATTTCACTGGACCATCATAAGCTGGATACATTGACAGTCTAGTTTTGACCATCAGACTAAATACAAATGTCAATTTTACACAGTTAACCATAACTGAACTGCTGTACGAAATTTTAGGGTTAAGAACGTACCAGAGAGCCTTCCCAACCTTTGTTATTAAATAATCCGTAATTTATAAGCTCTTGAAACAAGATCCGTATTTAAAATCTCCAATGGGATTAAACAATTACTTCGATCGGCATGTAACTAAATCATCCATTTACTCCTCTGAACACTGAAGCTAAACTAAGCTAGCAGTATCTTGCTTACTTCCTTATTTGAAAACGAAACTCTTAAAACTCAGAAGGTACTTTTGTTAGAGTGCGTACTTTTTAAAAAAATGTATCTTATCAAAGGTACGGTTTGCAAAAGATACATTTTGCCAAAAAGGCATTTTTACAAAAGGTCTTTTTCTATATTTTAAACAAAAATACATTTTTTCTAAAATTACTTTTTTTCAAAATAAAAAAAAAAATTATAATTTACAAAAGGTCCTTTTGACAATAAGCATTTTATTACAATAGAAACTTAAATATTGAAGCAGACCACTAATTTGAAAACTCCCGTTTCTACCCCTTTGGTCCTTAATGATCTTTGGCAGCCGCCAGATTATTTCTGACTAGCCTTTACTCTCGACTACAGAGATTTCATACTGACGACTGGTAATTGAAGACATTCTTCCTTATCACGGAGTCTCTTGTAACTACCAACAGTTGTCAAAGGCTAAGGTCCCCAATAGCTTCAATATTTGTTGTGTCTTCCCGTGCTTCTGCATCTCTTGTGAGTTACCCCCGGGAGTTCCAATTGTCATTGGAGGAATAGCAAATGCTTTGACGCGGTTCACTCGGGGAAAATAGGGGCACCAGACGCTAGGGTTCCTAGAACCTAAAACTGGAAGAAAAGGTCTTCGAGGCCCGCCCAGTGCCCAAAGGACTGGTACCACGCGAATCGCTAGCCCCACAGAGAGCCTATACTCCCTGTGACCGGTTATTGGTGAGGTCCACTTAGGGGGTACACGTGGTGGTTGTGGTTTAAGATCGATTTATGTAAGTATGGTGCACGGTCGAACATGTGTGCTGTTGCACTCTCAACAGAAGGCGCTAGTCTACGCTTATATTTCACTCGGTGGTAAGACCACCGTGAGATTAGGCCAACTAGGCAGGTACTCACGTTAATCTTGTTCCACAATCTCTTGTGAGTCTCATAGTCATAGTCCTTTGATTTTATCAAAAGTTAAAATTAAAGAACTCTATTTTGGAAGTCGACAGGTACCCCCAATTTGCTCGACCTAACTTAGCCCACCTTCTGGTAGAGACACGTTATCGGCCACCATGAGGAGTGTAAGTCGAACTTCTGACAGTACACACGGTTACGACAAATAATAGTCTGGTGCGTACCAACCGACGGCCTTTTACAAAGGTTACAAAGGCCATTTTTTACAAATGATATTTTTTTTTACAAAATATAAAATTTTTCGAAAGGTACTTCATTTGTAAAGCTTTCTTTGCAAAAGTAGTTTAAAAAATATAAGTATTTTAAAACAGGTACATTTATACAAAGGTACTTTTAGTAGAAATCCTTTTTTATTAAATTAACTTTGTTGCTAAAGGTTATATTTCATCTAAGCTATTGTATTTTAGAAAAAATAAATTTTAAGCAAAGGTACTTTTTTTAACAAAGTATAAGTATTTTACGAAGAGTGATTTTTAGACAAGCAGATTTTTATATAAATAGTTTTTACAAAAAGTACTTTTAACAAAAAAAAAAAAGTACTGTTTAATAAGGTATTATTAAAAATGTTTTTTTTAAGTCGCATTATGAAAGGTTGGGTTCCCGGCCATAAGGGTCATAATGGTAATAATGGTAATAAGTGGACGGACAGTTTCCCTACTTAGCCGACGGAATCTTTAATTTGCATATATAATGGATATGCTACGAAAACAACTGATTCCCGTTTCAAATCCGAATTTTCTCCATATTGGAAAGGTCGGACAATGTTTTATAACTTTATCTCACCGTAGTTTGCAAAAGTTTACTATCACTCTATAAGAATGACTTGAAGCTACTTACTGGTGGGCTTACCGGACATTTTGGTCTTCGATACCATTAATAGAGAGTAGGAAATACTAAGGTTATGTACTGTGAGCAGCACGCTTTGGAACACGTCCTGTGAGCGTGAAGTGCCTTCGAGTATAGTAGGAAAAAATTCTTAGGATGGTCTTTGTTGGTTCCAGGAGATGTGAATGATCTCTTAGTGTATGAGGTGATTAGTTATGGCTAGCTTTTTCTGTGGTAAACACAAAGTCTTTCTTAGATCGCGTTATTGAGGTCCTATGACTTAATAATAATGAAAGGTATTTTTTTTAATTTTTGTTATTGCACGAAGAATATCGAAGCAGCCCACTTCCTAAAACGGGTCCCTTTGCGACCCGCTTCCGTCCTTTATGATTATATTACGTCAACCTTACCCTCATAGAATCACGTGCTACAATAAACCTTTAATCTTGACATTCGTGATTTCGTGATTTCGTGTCGGCCTTCTTTCTCATCATGTACTGCATGAGTAATGATTAGAAAGAAGTAATAATTGCAAGCAAATCGCACTTGTTCTTCTACATAATTTTCTCTACTCTTTCGTCAAAACTACAGTTTTATCACTCTTCTTGATATGAAAGTATATTAAAAAAAAAACAGTTTTTTGCCTTTACTGAAAATTTTTAAATTTTGAGTTGAGTCTCTTTAGTGCGATATGTTCAAGGCTCAGGTCCCCCATGTCATCCACATTTAACAAGCACCTAAATCTTATGCTCCAATGCCGGATATTCACACCCAATGAGCGCTACTCTCTCAGTCTCCTCCAGGCACAGTCTGCAAGTATCATCTTGTTTGATTTTCATCTTGGCTAGATGATACTTTAAGTTTCCATGACCTGTCACCAATGCAGTTATCCAGTTTATCTTTATTGTATCTGAGTATCTTACTGGCCTTCGTGCCCATCGGCTCTATGAGCACCATTCGAGCTCCGGCCACCTTTTCAGGTTTAATGAGTCCACCCAGCGCTACTCAGCGTTCTGGTCCACAGAAATTCTGCTACTTAGTCTGCTGCTTCATTCCCAGCTGTGTTTATGTGTCCCTTAATCAATGTTACCTTATTAACGGAGGCACATCTGTTAAGTTTTAAAACACATTTCACCACTAGTTTGGAGTACACATTCACCTGCCTCATACGTTTTATAACCGACTGGTTTTCAAGTGCAATGAGAACCTTTTTCCCCTACACCCGACCCCTCAGCAGCTGATCCCACGCATGCAGCAGCCCAAGCAATTCTGCGTGGTAAACGGAGGTACTTAATAGGGACTTTCTTAAAAATTTACATTTTGAAAAAAGGGCTTTTTAAGGTGTGATTTTTTCAAAAATGAGCTTTTTCGAAAAAATTTTTGTGAAGTTAATTTTTTTGATAGGAAATTCTTTTTTTAAATCTTTAAATTAATATTTCAAACGAATATTTGTTGGTTGGAAAAACGTAACCAAGGCACATTCATCAGGTAATCTCACTAAGAAGGGGAAATAATAAGGCGAAAATTTTTAAATTTTTTTTTATATGGAGTTTGATAGTTCAACTTCCATTTAAGGGGAAAAATTGTAAGTTTAAGTGTCAAAATCCATATAAAAAAAAAAATTGATTATTTTCGCCTTAATATTTCCCGTCAGTAGTGAGGCTACCTGATTAATATGCCTTGAACGTAACCGTTATAAATTTGTCAAAAAACATACAGATTTAAAATTATATACTTGGAGTTTCTCTATACTCCTACTCTTATGTTCACTATAATTACTTCAATTGTCAGTCACTTATCGTGAGATAAAATCAAATTTCTATTTGGAAACAAAAAAAAAAAAAAACTCTCAAAGTTGTTTTAAAAGTCAGATGTCAGTTAGTTTCTTTCAAGCACTTGAGCTTCGGTCTTACATCTTTAAATCAAAAAACTACAAAAGGAGGTTTTGTTTTATTTTGCTTACATTCCTGAACAGAATACATACTCATTAAAACATACATGCATACATACATACATACTTACATATGTATGTGTTTATAGAGTATAAAAATATTTGTGATTGTAGACTGCAACTTCCGCTTTTGGATGAATAACGCAAATGTATAACAAAAGATATCCTTGATCGCTTATAATAAGATCGTTTTTGAATGATTTCCATTTGAAGATTTTGACTTAAAGGGGAACTTTTCTATATTTTTTTGTGATTTTTGCTGTTGTTGTTGTTGTTTTCATTTCATCCTTAATAAAAGCATGGCTACGGAAAAGAATTTGTACAAGGACTGACTAGTGACCGTAGTGTGTTGTACGTGCAATTGTATGAATACTGTTCTATATTTTACCGTTGCTGGCGATGAGAAATCATGTCCTGGTTGGATGTATTGTTTATCACATCATACTTTCTTACATTCAAACATTTATTTGTATGAATGTAGGTTTTGTTTTGTTTTATTTTTTTATTTTTTTATTTTATTTTTCATATAAATTTGTGTTTAAGTTCAAAGTTTTTGAAGTATTTGAAATCATTTCCAACCGAGTTAATTATAGAGGAGTTTGTTAATGACAAAAAATAATAAAAAGAAGAAGAAGAAGAAGAAGAAAGAAAAAAAAAAGCATGTAAAATAAAGTCGAGTGGAGGAATTTCGTTGTTGTGTGCGGAGAGCAGACTTTAAGCAGACACCGTTGCTATAAAGTCAAAGATAGGGAAGTGTAAGAAGTCTTGCAAACATTTCAACAGTCAGTCTTTGACTTGTTCAAATTTTATTAACAATAATAATGCAAAAACAAAAAATTGAAAGAAAAAATCCAAAAATATACTACGGCGCAGCTTGTCTTTTGTTCGTTACTCTTAAGCAACTGATAAATAAGCAGCAGCAGCAGCAGTATAAAATTCATTTTTGCCACCAAAAAAATCATAACTTAAGGTCATGTGACATTAACTGAGAAAACAATAAAGTTGAAGGAAAATACCCATCGAGGAGTACAATACAATTGATGATGAACTATTGAAATGCGATCGAACTGTTATGAATCATGTAATTATTTTGGCAAAAATTTCACTTTCGCTGCGAATATTTAAAAGAAAAGAATTAATAAAAGAATCATAAATATCTTATACAACGATACAAACCTTTCAATATTTTTAATTTTTGTTAAATTTTCTAATTCATAAGGGTGCTTGCTACCTCCATCCATCATCATAAAAGCAGGGTCCTTTCTAATGGTGTAAAATTAACACATTTACATGTGTTAATCATCAACAAAAATGTTTGACAAAATCTTTGGTTAATTTATTTATTATCATTAGGAAGAAGGGAACCCTTATTTGAATATGTGAAATGGAAAAAGGATTACTGACACCCTTAACACACATTTAACCATTATCTATACACTCTTCACTAACACTGATACGCAGAATACCCAAAAAAGTTCTTATCTATTTGTTGACACCCTAAACAAACGTTTTATTCAAACTTGTAATGATCTACTCACTCGTCTATTCGTGTATATGTATCTATGTATGTGTATATGTAAATGTATCTGCCTTAATGGTTTTGTTTCGTTGAATATTGTTGAAGAGAAAAAGGTAATAAATTTGTCATTTAGCATCATTGACTTACTTTTTTTTCTTTTTTTGAAGTCAATTGTCTGCCCGAAAAAAAGGGTTTTGAAATGTTTCCCTATTGTCTGATTTTAAAACGCCTTTTTAATGAATTTATTTATTTGATTTTGTTAAAAAGCCATAAAATTTGTTTAGCTTTTTTATCAAATGATAATAAATGAATAATAAATCTTTATCATATAGACAATTTGAATATATTTGGGTTAAACATTTGTTTAAAGATTCCTATTTCTTGAATCTTCTTTATATTCAGTTTACATTTATTTGGTTTAAACTTAGAAAAGTGCAAAATATTTTTCTAAATTTTTTCTTTTAAATTGATCGCATAATTTGTAATTAATATTCTTTCAGTTCAGAGAGAATGTAGCGAACTTAAGCCTAACTTCAAAAATTCATTTGTATGTTAAAAATGTATAACTTTATTAAGTCCACTGTTAAACATTTAATTAGACATGCCCCGGTCTTTTTCATTTCCCGGGAAACGGCATAAAAATATTCGCATAATTCATAGTTTTAATAAAACAGTAAATAAATAAGTCAAGTGCAAGTTAGACTCGCACACGTAGGGTTCCATGTTTAGTACAACTTTAAAAATTCAAGTTGCTAATTTTTTCATGTCTTATGAGTCACCCTTTAATTTTAAAATTATAGTCGTAATCGCGAAAATTGCATCACTGTTGGAACACCCTTTAAATTTTAGTAGCCATAGTAATACACTTTCTATAAAAATATACATGCGCCTACCTATTGCGGTTCAAAAAATAAGGTAATATACGTGAAAAACATGTCACTGAAGGATCACCCTTTAGATATTAGTAATTGTTACAGCGGCCGAAGTACAACATCTGTTGTAAACATTTCAAGAGTCTACCTATTACGGTTCAAAAAAGAATGCTATTTACGTACAAATCATGTCTCTGTCGGAACACCCTTTAATTTTGTTATTTGTTATAGCGGCCATAGCAATTCGCTTTCTATGACTATATCAAGAGTCTACCTATAACTATTTAAAAAATAAGTTGCTATACGTGAAAAACATGTCACTGCCAGAACACCCTTTAATTATTAGTAATTGTCATAACAGCCATGGCAACCCATCTTCTATACAAATTGTAAGAGTCTACCTATTACGGTTCAAAAAATATGTCGTTACGTCACGTCACTGTTGGCACACCCTTTAATTTTTACTATTTGTTTTAGTGGCCATAGTAGTACTCATCCTGTAAAAACTTCAAGAGTCTACCTATTATCGTTCCAAACCTATGCCATATACATACAAATCACGTCACTAACGGAACACCCGTTATTTTTAAGGTTTAATATTGTATACTTGCTAATAACGCGAACATTAAATCAGTGCAAATTTTAAGTGATTGCATCCTACAGCTCAAGATATAAAGGCAAACAACACGTCACTTCCGGACGTCTCTCCAACAAAATCCTAACTTTAGCTAAAGGCAAGTTATAATAATGCGCCATAGAATGTTAAGTTTACGAATTTTTTACTTTTTATAATGCAGAGATATAAAAAAAATTATATCTCTAAAATTGAATGTTTTTAGGACAACTACACTGCGCTGAAATAATCGCTTAAAGGAAAATGCTGCCAAATGGGACATCGCGGTCAAATATCATGTCATATGTAAGCAGATTTTTAAATAATAATATCAACTCATCATTCCTTTACAAACCTGCATACGGCGAAACAGTATTTTTTGCTGGGTTAATGTAAGCTCAATGTTACTCAGTGTTACACGTCACGCACTGCTTTGCTCCCATATAACGATGGAACAAAAATAGAAGCAGTTGACGGAGACTTATGAAATTTTGCTGGACAGTTATAATTATCTTAATTAAGAAAAATTTTAAATCGGAGCAAGGACACGCCTACCGCCCTCATTTATTCAGCATAAAAATGTGGAAATTTAGTCTTGTTTTAACCATCATAATGCCACATGAGAAAAGGACTTTTGATCCTGTCAAGTGCAAATGCAATAAGTCATACAAAAATTATGCGAATTTCATGAAACTAGTAAATGTAGTATTGGTACCGAAGAGCACATCACTGGTTTTGACTCAGTTTCACAAATACTCAGGATGAGAACAATTTTACACATGCACGATCACGCGCAATTAATTTAAAGCAAATTATTTCAAAGCTGATCGCCGCTGCTTGAAACGCTCTCTTCGTCATTAACGACACTTTGTTTTTGTATATACATATTTATAAATATCTTCAAAATCTATATTATTTTCAATCTTAATATTTTGCTTAAACACACAAGTGGATCTGTGAATATTAACAAATGAGTCATCACATCCTTATGCTGGGTCTATTCGAAATGTTTTTCGGTTATGCGACAACTGTACTCTTTTCACATTTTTGTGATTTGCTTCTAGCGAATTTTCCGACAACCAGCCTAATATAGTTTTTTTTATATTTAATTATTCTTCCGTCATTTGAAATTTTATATTCGTTAGATTTACTAGACCGCAGACACTCACTTGTACTCAGAGTACAGTATTTATGCCCATATTTATACTTAAAGTTTACTTTATTTCAAATTTTTTATAAAAATTATTTCAAGTAAAGTTTAGTATTTTATGAACAAGAGCATTAGTATTTAATATTGACCCCAATGAAATTTTTAAATAATTCTGATTTCTTTGAGTATTTTTCTTTCTTCACTTGATTTTTTCGAAATTCCGGTTCGAACTATATACTGTGTTTTTTTTGCCGATCAATAGAAGACATTACGAAAAAGAGTACGAAAACAGGGGGAAGAAAAACAGAAGACCATATTTTTCCTTTTTTGTAACATTCAATAAAATTTTAGGATTTTAGAAACTTCAATTAAAATGAATGCGATCGATAATAAATAATTGTCTTTTAATGCAAGGTGTTTATAGAAACGCGTCGGGCCGGGCCTAACGCGTATGTAATCCTCAAAACCAAATATTCCTCACGCATTTTGAATTTGTTATATTGGTCATCGTCGACACAGTACGACGACCTTTTGTGTCCACGGGTTTAAATTGGTATTCCTTTTGTCGACATCAACATTTATTATAATTTGGTATTTGTAAAAAAAATCTGACGTCTTTGGGTTGCCTTGGTTTTTATAAACGAAAATAGATTTAAATAACAAGTTCGAACCAACACGGCTGTTTAAGAGGGTGCTTGGCCTTAAGTATGCAACCTTCAGTTTCAATATAGACTTACCCATGCTAAGAAGCTCCAACAATGGCCTAGGGAAGAATTCAGAAGGGATGGACAGGAACGCCTCCTGGCAAGGGGTGAACACGTTAATCTCTAAAGGTTCTCCTATGGCGTTGGGCCGAGATATTTCGATAGGGATGGACAAGTTGCCTCGTCAGAAGTAGAGAGGTTAAACCCTTTAGGAACTTCGGTTGCCACTGGCCAAGGGAGGATATCGCAAGGGTTGGACTTGTCAGTCTATGAAGATACTCCTGCGGCTATGGAGGTAAATGTGGATGAATTAGACGAACCTGGCCCTGTGGGCTTAGGTAAATCCTTTTTGGAAGCAGGCACCTCAAAACGTTCCTTCAACGTCGAGTCGGAGTCTCTACAGCTCATGCCTAAAGGTAAGAGGCAGAGGCAGAAGAGAAGCGGGGAAAGAAAGAGGCTGAGACGGCAGCGTACTATGTGTGTGAATGTCCAGCACTGGCTAGCATAAGACTCAGGGCCACTGGTAGAAGCCTGCTAAATGTGGATGCCATGGGGTACCTGAGCCTTGAACAAATGCTAGCAATTACTTGAGACTGCGTGATAAGAAAGAAGTTCGACAGTTACCAGTCGACAGTCTGAAATCACTAAAGTCAAGATTAAAGGTTGTAGCACGTGACTCAATGTAAGTAGGTTGCCGTAAAATACATTTCGGTTGCCTGTAATCACAGAGGACGGAGGGGGGTCGAAAAGGCACCCCCTTATGGAAGAGGTCTGCTTCGATTTTTCCTCTACATTTTTGCGATTTTACATTTTTTATAAATATTCAATATGCAAAACTTTTTTTTCACTTTTCATGAACATTTTTTTTCCCAATTAATAATTAAATAATTCCAAAACTGTTACACAGAAAAAATAATGTACGCAAAGAATTTTAAGATAATTTTGTTATTAATCATCTGGTGTGATAAAATATTCCATATTGAACGGTTGATTGAGGGACTAATATAAGCACGTTAAGTCCTTCTAAATTATTCCATGATTTTTAAAGAAGTTTTCTCTACAGAACAGTATTATCGATAAGCCGTCGACGTCGATTCAAAGTGATGTCAGCTCGATAAAGACGACGATGTCGCCTACACCAAATATAATAACGGTGATTAGCATTTACAATAATTTTCTTTTTTTTTGTAAACTAAAATTACTGAATCGTTTGAGGAACAAATTCACTGAGATTTAAAGTTTAATCAGATTTAAGTTTAATTCGAAGAACCATTTTTTAACCAAAAAACAGTATAGACCCCTAGACAATGTGGGCCCCTAGGCAGTTCTCCGTTGCACATTGGATAACCCGGACCTGTAAATTAAGTATTACAGGCCATTATACAAATGGGATAATTTTTAACTTTATCACTGCAACTAACTGCCAGTCCGACGATGTCGCTCCATGTCGATCGTTTTCACAAATACATTTAAAACAAAAACAAATTCAAAAATTTTGTTGTTGTTTTAAATGTATTTGTGCAAACGATCGACATCGAGCGACATCGTGGGACAGGCAGAAAATTTTGAAGTTTTATTTTCAAGTTGTCTCAACAAAAGGTTTCGAAATAACTTTTTCGATTTTATCTAAAGACATAATTTTCATCAAATTAGTAACAAGAATTTCAGAATTAGAAAGTCTAACAAAAGTTTAAGAGATTATTTAAACATAAGTTTTTATGTTTGCATTATGGTGAGTTTACATTAGACAAAGCTGTCACGATAATAGCAATACATACACACTTCACTTCACTAATATATGCATACTTTCTCAATTGTCACAACTACTGTCTTAGATATTTTTAAGACAGTAAATAGGACAATGATTTGACATATGCCGACAATAACTCAAATTTTTTTGTACAGAAAAATATTCAAAATAGAAAAATGAAAAAATTTAAATGAATTGTCTTAACTATTGTCGGGATGCATATACTACGGAGACAATTGTCAGCATTTTTGATAACTAATACGTATTCTTTTATTGTCATGACGGTACTGTCAAGTGTAAACGCTAGGTTTAAAAGCATGTTATCGTCTCCTAAACTTATGCAATTGAAAATGTATTTTAAAACTTAACTGTCATAACGAAAAATGCATTCCAACTGTAGTGGCATTTTTAAAATAAAATAATGAAGTAAAAAATATCAATCTATGATGCGCAGTCTCCTTTCGGTTACAATGAAAAGAGGCTTATTACACCTTTACTCCTACTTTCCTTAATCTGTTTCAGCAAGACATACATTGAACCCACATCTTTAAAAGCTGTTGTTTGGCGATATATTTTTATTACAAACACTTACACTTACTTGTGTAAGTGGATGGATATCAGCATAAGCAGAAGCTATTACTCCACACTCTGTAACATTTAGTTGTAAAGCGTCATGCACCAAAATCAAAAGAAAAAAAATATTCTTGTAATCGAATGCTAGGCCAGTCTCTCCAGCCTGCCATCCAGTCATTCAGGCAAAACCTAAAAACCCATAATGTCGGTCGACCACAAATGAACGAGGGTTTTGTTTTAAACAATCGTCGTAGTATTTGCTTTTTTTTTGGTGTCACAACACATTTTATTCCTGTTGTTGTTGTTGTTGTTGCTTTTTTGGTGCTTCGCGAGTTATTTTAACAGAATACAACAGCAGCAGCAGCCTTAAAATATTTAATGAATACATATGTGTGTATGTATATGGAAGTATGTAGTATCGATGTGAAATACTCGTACTACGAGCGACTACACTTATCTTCTGTTCCTGGTGTTGGTTTTGTTGCTGCTGCTTCTATTTGTTCAATCGAAAGGTAGAAAGAAGAGATGAGCAAATTCCCAACAAATGTTTTCAATTGGAATGGGAGAATTTCATTTCGGCAGACAGAATGAGATGCCAGATACAATGAGTGGATATGTTGAAAGCAGATAGTGAACAAACAGCAGATACAACAATCATATAGACACATTTGTGAGATACATTTTGGCTCTGACACACAGATACTCAATTTTATATACAAATATTATTAAATACTCACACACACATTCACACACACTTTCATACGAGTTTACAACACAAACAAATATTTCTTTGTTGGATTTATACACATATACGAGTTGGTATGTATATTTGTATGTGTGTAAGTATTTTCATATTGAATGAGCACAAATATTATACAACAATACGTATGTCGTATGTATGTATGTATGTATGTTTGTACATACTGTTTCGTAAATATGTGTCTATTTACTCTTTTTGTTTATTTGTTTTTTTTCTTTCTTTTAATTCTCTACTCACAACAGCGTAGCATCACAGTTTTTGTTTGTGCCACACAGATGGCTTTTTACTTCTTTTTGATGAGTGAGCCAGTGAGTGAGTGTACACATCCTTAATGTGTATAAAATTTTATTTATCTTTGTTTGTGTTTGTGTATCTCCTTTGTTGATAAAATTCTGTGATAGACATACATATAAGTAGATGTTTAGGTGGATGTAGCGAAGGACAAGACCGCCCAATATTATCCTGTCATTATGATGCTCCTCCCAGTTTTTTGTATCAAATACATTTACCAGCAGATACATAATATGTATTTTTGCACAATATATTTTTTACACACAATCATTAAATATTGCTTTTTAATGCAACATAGTGATGGTTATCTAAAAAAAAAAAAAAATCAAAACTTTCAAGTGATTAAAGAAAAAGAGGTCTTTTACCTTTTTTTCAAAGTTATATCTCAAGCTAAATCGAAGACTCTTATAACAAAATCAGTCAAGTGCGAGTCAGACTCACAGACGTAGTGTTCCGTACTATGTTCAGTACAACTTTAAAAATGCAAGTTGTTATATTTTTCACGTCTTATCAGGCACCCTTTAATTTTTAATTACTTTTTAGGGTAGAGCATAGTACTAAATACCCTAAAAATTTGACGAGTCTACCTATTACGGTTCAAAAAATAAGGCATATATATTCATATCACGTCACTGTCGCAACACCCTTTAATTTTATTATTTGTTATAGCGGCAATGGTAATTCCCTTTCTATGAATATATCAAGAGTCTACCTATTACGAAAAAATAAGGAAATATAAGTGAAAAACATGTCACTGTCGGAAAACCCTTTCATTTTTAGTAATTATCATAGCGGCCGTGGCAACATATGTATCTTCTGTACATGTCTACATATTACGATTCAAAAAATACAGCGGAGTACCCTTTAATTTATTATTTGTTATAAAGATCATATTAATACACCTTCTCTCAAAATTTTAAGAGTCTACCTATTATAGTTCAAAAATTAGGCCATATAAATGCAAATTACGTCACTGTTGGAAAACCCCTTAATTTTTTCCATTTGTTATAGAGGCCGTAGTAATATACCACCTGAGAAAATTTCAAAAGTCTAACAGTTATGGTTCAAAAATTAGACCAAATTCATGCAAATCACGTCACTATCGGAACACCCTTTAACTTTTGCAGTGTTTGCAGCTATAGGCCATGGTTATACATATTCTGTGAAAATTTCAAGAGTCTACCTATTATGGTTCAAAACTTAGGCCATATACATGAAAATTAAGTCACTATCGGAACACCCTTTAATATTTAGATTTATTTTTTTAGACTTGTTTATAAAGTCAACTAATTTTTAATTACTGTTTGTAAATTTTAAGTGTATGATTGATACAGTTCAAGAAATAAACACGTAAATGTAAATAACACGTCTCTATTGGAACACTCCTTAAGTTTTACTATTTCTTGCTATAGCGGCAACAGTTCTACATCTGCTGTAACTATTTCTAGAGTCTATTACAGTTCCAGAGATAAAAGGCGGTCACAGACGGAGGCGTATACAATAGGGTTACGTTTTTACCCTTTGGGTACGGAACCCTAAAAAGACTTATACACTCATACACAGAAAAATTATTTTCTTCCAACAATTAAAAGTTTTAATCAGTTTTAAATTAAAGTTTAATTAATTTTTAATTGATTCAAATATATATGTATATTTGATGAATACAGAACAAAAAAATCTTAATTAAACAATTAATTGAATCAATTAATTATTTAATTAAATTTTAATCTGAGACCAATTAAAACCTTTAATTGGTGAAAATAATTTTTTCTGTCTACCATCAAGCAGAATTTAGAACAATTTTGCCAAGTTTGATTTTTTGAAGATATGACTTTATAGCGTTAAGGGAGCGATTGACTGAAAAGTGGCCAATACTCTATAATGGTTCATCAAAACAATTTTTCACATCGCCAACCTTCTTTCAAAACTCACTCATATTATGATCTTTGAATAGTTTCAAATCTTCGAATTCCGATATAGATTTGTGTTGAAAAGTAGTAAGCTAAAGGAGGGATTTGTTTGACAAAACTTAACCAAAAACGGAAAAACATAAAAGGGGCCAAAATAGTGCGAAAATTGGTCCAATTGGGCCTTAAATCTCAACACTGAGCGATATATGTATATGTATGTTTTTGACTGTTTTTTAGTTGTAGCTATTGAATGCATAAGTCTTATACAGTGTCTCTATTGAATTTTTGGTTTTCAAACCACCATAAACAGTGGGACACCTATACATGATCTGTAGATAATCAATAGCAAACTTCTTGAAAGAAAGTTTAAAGACTACTCCCACACTTTTATAGTCGTAGTTTTCCAGATAAACCATAAAAATGTTTACTTTGTAAGAGAGATTGGTAACTGTTGCACTCCTGTTGACTCGACTTAACGATTCACGTTAACTACAAAATAACCCACACAAAGTTGCTAAATGCTAAAAGCGAACCAACTACACTGCATCAAATCTGTTAATATTTTTTTAATAATGACAAGTTGTTCACACAATGTGGGAAGTACATCACTCCTCGCCTTAGCATGGAGGCATGAACTTTTATAATGATGAATGAAATTCATACAATGATATAAATCACAGAATTTAATCTGGGGAATAAAGCCTCTTCATATTAAATTAATTTCTTGCTCACTGTAGTCTTTTTACATCCGAGATTATGGCGATAAAAAAAGTGACGGATAGACTGAAAAAGAATAACATTTGGACAATCGCCTTTAATATACATACAGTTTGACAGTCGAACAGCCATATTATACTAAGGACGAAAGCAGCCCTCTACTGTCACAAAATGAAATGGCATTATATTTCTCCTGAGCCCTGAGGCATAGAAAAATGCAAATGAAGACTAAGACGGTTGAACATGCAAATCTTGTTATGGGTTCTACAGCTCTCAGATTCAGAGTTTGGTGCGAGACTGAAGTACATATATAGAAGATCGGCCACTATGGATGATGATGGCATGCCTCAGCGATCTAGTAGTAGTAGGTAGTGTGCTAGTATATCAGTCCGGGGTTGTGGTTTCGATTCCCACCAAAGATTCTGGAATTTTTGCCCACAAATTGGCAGGAAGACCAAGCAGGAGCTCGGATATAATCTGGGTGCCTACAACTGGTTAACCGCGTTAATGACGACAGATCACGGACCGTCAAGTATTATATGGCCGAGTTAAAAATCGAGGTAAGACGATACTTGTAGACTGTGCCTGGAAAAAGGCTAGGACGACAAAGCTCATTTTATGTGGATGTACAGCAGACTGGCTAACATAAATGCTCTGCAGCACTGGCAGTCACATATTAAATGGAAATACGGTGCAGACCTTAGCAAATGTTAGCAATTACCATAGACTGTGTGATGAGGAAGAATGTAGTCATGTATCAGTCGCCAGTCTGAAATCACTACAGTCGAAAGTAAAAGGCTAGTGACAACACGAGACTCAATGAAAGAAATAAGGTATTTGTCAAAATTCCAGTCGTATACCAGAAATCGTTAAGGAACGAGTGCGGTCGAAAAGGGAGCCACAAGTTAGTGGTCTGCTTCGGTATACCTCCACAAAAAAGGGATAATTGCAAACTGTGGCCTAGGTTATACATGAGATGCACTGCCTTTCTAATTACGAGCAGAAAGAAACCATTCATAATAGTGTTTGTTTTGAGCAGACCCTACGTTATTGTGCGACATGTACGCCATAGTTGAAAAGATGCGGATGAAAATGCAATCTGGCTCTTTTTTGCGCTAATGGTGAAACAAATTATTATTATAGAAATTTTTTGCTTTCAAGGATCTATTTGACAACGCTAACATTGAACTAGGATACATTTTGGCCTTTAAAGTAAGTTTAGGTTGGTTCTGCGGCGTAGATTCTGTTTAGATTAGGCTTCCGTGGTATCATCGTGGTGCAAATCTACGGTTTCTGCTAGTCGTCCAACCTAATCTATTCACACAAACATTTTAAGGCTAGCAGTAATAGTACTCTAAATATAACATAATATTTTGTGGGAGGTGCCACGCCAAATATTTACTTGTGCTCTATCTAGTCTTAATTTTAATATGTAAAAATTAATCAGGATAAAGATCCAAATATGCCCACCGCCAACTGAAAGAAAATATTTTTCTATTAAGCAATTTTCTAGTAAAACTATTTAATAGGTTCAAAACGCATCTTTATTAAGACTATCTAAATATAGCTCCTTAATTGTGGCATTATTTTTTTTAATTTCTAATACCTCGTGCACAAATATAGTCCTACAACCATGGCAGAATGAAAACAATATTTTTTACTAATTTTAAAGTTGCACATTTCTAAAGCTTTTCACTTTTAAAGCACACCACAATCAAAGCGTGTTGCAAATTGAATTATTAATTTTATAATTATTTAGCTGTCCCCACACACCTTGTGTGCGTCCTGACAATATTTTGTTCGACTTTGTTTTGAAAGTAAACCACTCCAAATTTTAAGACTTAATTTTATAGTGCTTCACGTATACGTATTTATTTTATATAAAGGTATCCATCCCTGAATAAAATACGAAAATTTATATAAAATTCTAAAACCCTAAAAATTATTATAAAACTCCGTAAAAATAATAAAATTGTAAATAATTTCCGTCACTCTGTCTGTCCTTTATTGTTTGTGTTCGCATCACGTAACAACTACCGGATGCATTTTAACAAAATTTTTTGAGGAGGTACCTTAGTGTGCTGATACCAATATAGGATACTTTTTTTTCCACAAAAATATCTTATTTCCAAGAGAAAGTGAAGAAAAAGCAGTGAAAAACGCAATTTCCGGTTTAAAAGTGCTGAAATTTTCGGTTTAAAACTGGGAAATTGTCGACACGATTTTTTTCAAAACGTTACATTTTCACCACACACCTTTTTATTTTTGAAAGTGGGATATTTTAGAAGCTATTACGCAACAGATGCAGCCAATTGATTAAAGTTTGTATTTTTACTTTGTTGAATTACATTGTTATTAAAATATTTTAAACACCTTTTACCGAGGTTTACAATAATTTTAAGAATTTTAGAATTTTTTATAAATTTTAGAATTTTATCGAGGGATGGGTACCTTTATATAAATTATATACATAAACCATAACTGAAACACTATAAATATAAGAGTCTTTCAATTGGTGTGGAATACTTTCAAAGCAAAACCGATCAAAATATTGGCAGGACGCCCACGACGTGGCGGGCACAGCTAATATTTTAATAATTCCACAAAGTAAAAATAATAATCAACTTACAATTTTATTGAAGTTTCTATTTGGCAGTAAGTAATTCATATTTTGTCATTATTTTAAAACAGCGCCATCTGTTGCGCTTAAAAAATCACATTTTTGAAAATAAAAGATGCCTTAAAGTATGCAGTACCTTTAAATCGGTAAAAAAAAATCCGCGCACTTTCACTGCTTTTTCTCCACTTTCTCTTGGAAATAAGATATTTTTTCGGAAAAAAGTATCCTTTATTGAAATCAGGATAATAAAGTACCTCCTCACAAAATTTCATTAAAATCTATCTAGTAGTTTTTGCGTGATGCGATCAGACAGACAGACAGACTGTTTTATTATTTCTCTTTTAAATTATTACCTATTCAGCATTTACTTACATCAGTCAAATTTATTTGTTTAACTAACCTGTGGATGAATTAATTTTTTTTCAAATCCCACTATTTTATTACTATTAGCTTTGGTCTTTCAGATTAAGACAATTTAAACCAAAAAAAAAAAAAAATACTTTTAAACAATTTATTCTTTTTTTAATTCAACTAATCTCTTCTGAGGAAGAGGAATATAAAATATTTATTCTTAATTTTGATAAAAAAAAATATTTTTCACTAGAAATATCAAGTAGTTGTATTAAAAAATATAATAAATCTTTTAATGAAATTTGTCAAAATATTACACAGAGTAAAAACATTTGCTAACAAACAGAAAACTTAAGAATAACCTTATCTGCAATGCCTTTTCTGGGTAATATTTTTTTATCGTCTGAATTAAATTTTAGACAGACTTTTGAATTCTGTGCTAACACAGGAAATGTTATTGATTTGAATCACATAGTGTGATAAATTTATGTATACAATGCACACTGGGGCAGAAACAAAATAATTAAAAAAAAATCGACCATTTCAAAACCTTTGGTCCCAACGCTGCATACATTATAATGTCCATCGCATCCTAATATTTTTCAACAATAGAAAATATATGCATGCATGAGCTAGTTCAAAAAAAGGTAGAATGTTATCGGATACATTTTAAGCTTTCGTTTACTAGAAGTGACCGTTATACTTTTAAAACAAAGGCACCCACGGAAAAATCTGAGTGTATGAGAGCACACACACAGTCTTAACAAAACTATCACAAAAAGAACGAAACATATACGTAATAATTTTTAATCAAATTTTATACTTATTGTATACTTCAGACATGCCAACTAGTAACCGAGTCCACACTTTGACATTTGCTGACGACACAGCTTTTTTAAGCATTCACAAAACACCTGAAGTAGCATCACGATATTTACAAGACCACTTATTCAATTTAGAAAAATGGTTGAAGAAATGGAGAATAAAGGTGAATGAACAAAAATGCACTCATATAACTTTCACACTGCGTAGGGCCTCATGACCCCCTATTCGCATAAATAATAATACCACAGCTTTCAGACATCAAATGCCTCGGTATACATCTTGATCGGCGTCTCACTTTGAAAACTCATATAAAATCAAAGTTAATTTAAAATTTTATTTATATTCAATATGTTAAATATTTATTCGTAAATATAATTAAGTTATAAAATAAGAAATTTGACCATATACATGTAATGCATAAATTTTTTTCAGTGCAAAAGCGACAATACATACTCATTTTAAAAATTTCTCTGGTTGGGTGCCTTTGTCTTGAAGTTACCATATTTTCGCTGGGTCTTTAAATACTGCCACATTTATTTGCTGTATGTAGAAATTTTTCTTTTGACATTGTAATTTTATTTATTAAACTGAATATTTGTTTATTGTATTAGTTTTACATTTCACAAAGGTTCTGTACCTTTTTTATTTTATTGTTTAAATTTCTATTGCTTGGATACTATTTTTATAGATATTCATCAAAATACTTAACAGCTAAATGAAAAAGAAAAAAAAAACAAAACATGCTTTATGTCAATACCTTTCCCAAGTTAAGAAATATATGAATTTTTATTTAAAATTTATAAAAAACATAATTTTTATATTTGTTATGAGCTATAAATTTTATCTATAATTTTTTTCTGAAGGAACAGCTATGTACGAGTATGTGCAACATATATTCCGGTCACAACACTGTTAAAGGCCATGATTAAAATGGTTTTACACGGCGTGTGTTTGTCATATGACTTGTCAGTTTGATAAACCATATGTAATTTCATGTGTTTGTCAAAATAGACATTTTACATACGGTTTATAATTTTTGCTTTCAAACGTACATGTGTAATTACATCTGACATAACCTATAATATATAATTTTTCCGCCACACAGTTTTGTATTGCCAACCACAGCTGATGCAAATGTGCAAACGTAGTGCTTTTGCCACGCTTTTTGTGTTCTTGGTACCACAAAAAACCTAAAATAGCAAAATATCAAGTTGGCATTACAGAATGGCAGATGCTTTGTCACATCAAAATAGAACACGTTCTAAATGAAAAATGTCATATGTATTGTGCACATGGAAAATACACATGTTATGTTTGAAAGGGTTTACACGACGTGTATAGAATTTACACATGGAAAAGTGACAAGTCATATGTAAAAGCACTTTTAGTAAATAATGGCCTTTAACAGTGTTGTCATACTCAGTCTGATCTGTCAAAAAAAGCATGTGTGCCAAAAAAGTACGACAGTGTGGTTTAGGAATGTATGTGTGTGACAGACCATTTGACAGGTCTGTACTGTTTGAAAATCTTTTAATAAAATTCATAAAATAATTTTTTTCCATGCGATCACAGTTGCAAACTCTTTTTTTGTATGTTAGTGTAGCATCTTCAACGCCATTTTGGAACGATTTTTTGAGTAGAACGGAGTTCTGTAAATTTTTTTGGTGACTGAATTGTATGATTGTGTAGGATAGTGGATTCTGACCGTGTGATAACACAGCTAACAGTATTACAACCCACCTAAGATGTCATAACACTACTAACAGTGTTGTCACTGCTGTTCTGAACTTAACAGCTTTTGTTTAAATTTAACAAGTTTTGTTTAAATTTTTCAATGTTATAATAATTTTAAACAAATAACCGAAAGCGGTTTTATAAACCTTTATTACTTTCTTGAGAACACTTTATTTTAAGTCGTATTGTGTCAATCCTTATTTAAGTGAAACCCAAGTATACACCCGTTTTTGAAACGTACACACATTTCAATAGGATATAAAATTGGTTTATACTTGAGTTTCATTTGAAAGCGGTTGAGGAAATACGAATTAAAGTGAAATTTGTCTAAACTGCCAATATTCATATAAATTCTAGTTTTGGGATTTATGTTTCCTTTTTTCTAAAATTGTTTATGTGTCTAACGGGTGGTCCAAATAAAGGTATTTTTTTAAAAATTGATTTATTTTTTGAACACGATTTTATTTCAAGAAAGTCTAAAGAGATCTAATTTCAGCTATGAGTCGGCCAATTGACTTAGTCTAGACGGCTTATAATTACTAAACTTAGTGCCCAAAAAATCGTTTGTTAGATGAGCTGTGTGACAAATGTATTGCTCGTCGATGACTGAAACAACCACATTTCCGTTAAAAATGAGACAATTCTATATTTAATTATAAGGTGTAGTTATATAAACAAATTATGTAATTATGTTTAATAAGCATTTATCTCGCTATAATTATTTAATTTATTTTATAATGAAATTTTATATTTTACAACGTGATTTTTAAGTTTGATAATAATATGGTTCTAACATAACAATATTATTTTTATGTTAATAATAATATTGTTATTTAACCATATAATTCAATTAAAATATGTTGCTCTTAGATTATGGTTACCTCAACCATCTTTTTTTCTTTGTTTGTAGATGATTTTGTTAACATAAAAAACAGAGGCAATCCAGAGATTGTGTGATGCAGCGTTGCATTTAGTGCAAATAAGAGTTTCACCGGTGTCGCAGGATATAATTAAACGATTATGCCTCTTTTTATTTACTTGAACGAAGCATAATTATTAATGCTAAAAAAACAAAATTAAAACGACAAATTATTCTTACGAATATTTCAATTAATTCAGTTCTTCTAAGAAAAGATAACGAAGAAAGATGATTTCAAATGAATAAATATTTATACGCCCTGAACATCGGCCATTTTTATTATCGTTTGTAACTTTTTTTTTGTGTTTCTTGGTTTAATAAAATAGAATACCAATAAGAAACGGATGACTGAGTGTATTCTAACGAAGGCTACTGAAAACCACAACTTTTCAAACTCTAAGGGAGTATGAGAGCAAGAGCTACTAAGGCTTGAATGTAATTGTGCATTCGTGGTGGTTATTAATACAAAAGTATGAGATGGTATTTTTATACAAACATCAGTGTGTGCATGTGAAATTGTTTCAAGAGAGAAGATGAGTGACTCAAAAGTTTAAAATTTGAAAAGTATAATTTACTTTTTGATTTGATTTGGTTTGGTTTCATTTTATACGTTACAAAGCGATAAACTTGGTTTTAAATTTGTGGTTTCAATTTCTTATTGTTGAGGAACACAGCAAAAAAGAACGTACGCCTCTTAGGAAAGGATGTTCTACTTATCTTATTCGAATAAAAAATTATTCGATTATTCGTCCAAAGAGAATAATTTTTATATGTATGAATAAATGTTTTCAATTCAGAATAAGAGATTTTCCATAACTGATATTAATCGAATAATCGAATACTAAAGAAAAGAAGTTTTTAAATAAATTTGCGCATATGCGCAAATAAAAATTGGTCGATTAAACGTTTAAACAGTGTACTTTCTATTCGAATATATATAAATTTGTTCATAATAATAAAAATTTCAAACTATAAAACCGAATAATCGAATAAAGAACAATTTTACGATTGACGAAAAATTTGTAAAAGAAGCCAAAATATATTAAATAACTGAAATTAAATAAAGTTTTTTATCGAAAAATCAATTTTTTTAAATAAGAATAACAAATTTCAATCGATTAATAATATCCGCATGAAAAATTTTATGATTGGGGAAAAATTTGTAAAAGAAATTAAATAAAGTTTTTTTTATCAAATAAATACTTTTTTTTCAAATAAGAATATTAAATTTTAATCGATTTATATTATCCGACTAAACGAATATATAATTTAAGATTGATTAAAAATTTGTAAAAGAAGCCAAAAAATATTAAATAACATAAATTAAATAAAGTTTTTTTTTTATCGAATAAATCAATTTTTTCAAATAAGAATAACAAATTTTAATCGATTAATAATATCCGAATAATCGAATGCAAATTTTTTTGATTGCGGAAAAATTTGGAAAAGAATCCAAAGTATATTAAATAACAGAAATGAAATAATTTATCCAAAAAATCATTTTTTTTAATAAGAATAACAAAGTTTAATCGATTAATATTATCCGAATAAACGAATGTAAAATTTACGATTAACAAAAAATTTATAAAAGAAGCATAAGTATTTTATAAACCAAAAATTAAATAAAGTTGGCCTTTAATAAATTTGAATGCTAAGTAGGTTGTCAGACGTCAGTTGTCAGTTGGCAGTTGGTGACGAAAGTCACCTAGTTTTTACGACTATAGTCGTCCTTATCCTGATCTTTAATATTATAATATAATTTGTAGTTGTATGGTAATAAAATATTAAACTGTCCGTTTTTTTTTAATTTTTGCAAAAGATAGTCGCCTAACGCCTGCTTCCTGGCCGTTCTGTCAAACGGCATAAAGGGCTAAATGAAACTGTTACTACTGGACATATTGGATGTATGTCTTTATGTATGGGAATCTGTCGTACTGAGAGCTGCAGAAACTTTCTGGATAAGGTGCAGGAACAAGAAGTCTCTACTATAACACAGTCTTAAATATTGGAGACCAGGACCTGGACTGTTTTAGATATGCGACACTAACTAGCTTGATAGGTTTTCCGAGAAGCTCTAGGTAGATATTACGGACTGGGGATACTGGAGTTCTGTGTGCCTGGTTACCAAAGTTTTGACTGCTTCGATATACTGATTGGAAGAGCCCAAGTTTATCAATGTGGGTGTTCCGGATTCGATTCGATTCTTGGTGTAGACAAGCTTCACAGGTAGTGTGGTCTTAAAAAAAACAAACAGTCAAAGTATATGGTTGTTGAAATTGCCTCCGATTGATGTCGCACTATGATAGCTGGTCGATATTAGTCACTCATTAGTCTGATAACTCTAAGACTTATCAATCATTCTAAAATTTTTTGGAACTAAAACGAATGATAAACCCAGTCGCAATTCAGTTTTTGATTATTAAGCTACTTACGCCTCATTGCCAGTATTTTGAATAGATAGTTAGAGTGATAGATGACCCAATTTGTATAATCCTGGTAGTTGCCAAAAAATCGAAGTACAAAACGATATATATATGTATTTATAATAATTATTATTCAAAAAATATCTTTTATTCGATAAATGATTTTTATTCGATTAAATATTAGTTACATCAGTCAGAGAAATAACAAATCTAAATAATATAAAATTTATTAAATTTTATTCAGACAAACACTTTTACTCAAAGAATAATTATTATTCGAATAAGAATTTTTATTTGAATAATTGATTTTATTCGATTAAATACTAATTGCAGCAATCAAAGAAATAACAAATCTATTAATTAAATATAAATAAATTAAAATATTTTATTATTTGAATATTTAATTTTTATTCAGACAAAAACTTTTACTCTAAGAATAATTGTTGTTCGAATAATGATTTTTATTCGAGTAAATTTTAGTTGCATCGAAGTTATAACAAATCTAAACATTATTAAACAAATCTAAAATTTATTAAATTTAATTCAGACAAATACTTTTACTCAAAGAATAATTATTATTCGAATAAGAATTTTTATTTGAATAATTAATTTTATTCGAGTTAATATTAGATATAACAATCAAAGAAATAACAAATCTAAATAATTTAAAATTTATTAATTTTTATTCAAACAAAAACTTTAATTTAAGTAATAATTATTATTCGAATAACAATTTTTATTCAAATAATAATATTTATTCGAGTAAATTTTAGTGACGTCAATCAAAGTAATAACAAATCTAAATAATTTAAAATTTATTAAATTTTACAGACAAAAACTTTTACTCAAATAAGAAGAATATTTATTCGAATGATAAATTTTATTCGAGTATATATTAATTAGATCAATCAAAGAAATAACAAATAATTTAAAATTTATTCATTCGAACAAATTTAAACACGAATAAGTGATAACCCTAGTATGTCCGTCCATATGTTTAATAAAAAATCTTTGTACATTTTATTGTTATATTGTTTTCTTTATATATAAAATACATATTTGTATGTTTTCGTAGATAACAACAAATACTCCTTAGGGGTCTTCGTTAGTCGAAATGTGACATTGATTTGAGAGCAAAAAATATTTCATAAAACAAAAGCAGCAACCAACAAGAAAAAAGACGGCGCATAACCGCATACTAAGAATAAAGAATCGCAAAAGCACCCAGTCAACAATGTCTGGCTGAGGTTACAGTAAAAAAGCTTTAAAGTTATGAAAACATTTCTGAGGTTTTTTTTTTGTGTGCAGGGTTGGAATGGTGTTTAGTTGGAGGGGTTTCAATAAATTCTTGTGCTTAGTTTTCTTCCTTCTGAGGTTGGGAAATTTGCAACAGACGAGTGTGTCTTTTTATTTGAATTGTTTCAACATAAATATTTTATTACGAATAATCTTGGTTTCTTAACTGCACACCAACAACAACAACAACAAAATGTAATAACAGCCAGCACCAGTTGTTGGCCAGTTAGTTTGTTTTAAACGTCAAACTAAATAAACGAAAACGCGGCGGCGAAGGTTTTAAAAATAGAAATTTGTTAGAAAAAAAAATATATATATTTTACTTAATTGTAGATTATCTCCAATAAGAATAAAGATAATTATTTATCAATAAAAAAAAAAAAAAATCAAATAAGAAAAATTAAGTTTAAAATTGTGCTCAAAAAACTTGACAAAAAGCAACCCCTACTGAGAGTGTAAATGATTGAGTAACTAACTGTGTTGTTTATCATTCCAAATGAAAGTAGAGTAGTGTTAAATGTTGGAAGTGTATGTGTGTGAGTAGGAATAACGATACATCGTCCTGTAATCTACCCTCGAAATAGATGAGATGCTATGAAGATGATGTTGTTGTGCATACAAACATACACAAATGCAGATGATGATACTTATAGGTTGATGCTACAACATATTAAAACATCGAGCAACCACCACCACCACTACCACGTCATTGTTGTTGGTTATTTTGCTGACAGAATATTTTTCGTTTGAAATTCAATCTCTCAATGTTTGTTTATTTGTTAGAAGAGATTCATCTCTTCACAGATACACCACGACAATCGGTTATAATTGAAAATATTGTGTGAAAATACACAAACAAACCCACATACTCACAGACGACAACCTCATCATCATCATCATCTTGTTAAATATTAAACCAACATTTCATTCTCTGTCACGACGTCACCACGTCAAATACGCGACTTAATACGCATTTGTATCCAATAGATGCACAGATATTTTAGACTTAAAACGAAGAGACATCATCGACGTCATTTGCTTGGATACAATTTAATAAAAAAAAAAAAAAAAATAAGGAAAAAATATATTTCTTCCGTGCTGCTGTTTCGTTATTGTTGCTGTGACTTTTGGTTCAGTGTTTAATTGTAAATTGTTTACGCAACGAGTTAGAATTACGCTTCCGTAAAAAATTAGTTTTAAAATTTTTAATTAAAATTAAAAAAAAAATAATAATAAAACAAATAAGTCATTAATTTAAAATAATGTTAAAGCTTAAATCTAAGATAAAAATGCCAAAATAATGATATTTAGTTTAAAACAAAATTTTAAACCTGTCAAAGGTTTAAGTATAAAAATTATATTTTAATTTCAAGTGCTACAAAACAGTGCCAAAGAATCTTTTATAACCATGAAATACTTCAAAAATATGAAATAAAAAATATAAAAATATTTAAGAAAACATCTTCAAAATTTATGCTGTGTGATTAAAAAATCAAATTGAAAATGATATTCGATCGTTATGCTGCTTCAGGTAGGTTTTGATAACAAAAAAGTGCATCTAATTTCAAAAAGTGAACATAAAGGACTTTATAATGACAGCATTACGGTTTAGGTGAGAAAAGCCCCAAAACTGTTAGCTTTAAGTTTTTGAGATATACTATGACTCAAAAGCCGTCGGATAGCTATTGGCAAAAATCTTTTCTTTAACTAAAATTTCAAAAATATTTTTATCAACAGATAAATATTTGAAGTTATAAATTAAAAAAAAAAATTATGCAAGTAATAACGCTTAGGAGTTTTTGGATTGCCACCATAACAAATTAACTTAATATACCCCCAGAGAAAATAATCAAGAGGTGTCGAAGTGCACGACATTGACGGACAAGAAGCCGTACTATTTCGTGAAATAATATTATCACCAAGTCGATATTTTATTAATTAGATGGTTTTGTGAGATGGATGGATGGTGGTACATAAGGCCATGATTCACTATCATACGAAGTCGTACGGTCTGTCAAAAAATGTCTGTGTTCTAAAAAGGTATGATGGTGTGGATTAGAATGGTATGTTTATGACAGACATTCTGACAGGTCTGTACGATTTGATAATCTTTTCAAAAAATTTTTGGGTGATACTGTGGCACCTAGAACGCCATTTTGAAACGATTTTTTGAGTAGGACAGAATTCTAGCAGATTTTATTTTGTTTGAATCACACGATTGTATATAATAGTAAATCCTGGTCTATAACAACATCCTGTTGAAATCACAAGTTGTCGTTGATTTTGGGAAACAAAAATTCACTGTAACGGTTACCTCTGCCTCAGTTTGCAAGAAAATTTGTTTCCATAATGCCGTTGACTGACAATTCAAACCAAACAGTAATTTTTTTTTTCTTTTACTTCATACTCGGCAATGTTGCAGAGGCTTTATTTAAAAATAAGCCTCAAACCTAAATAAGATTTCTCGACAAAAAATTAGATCAGTGTGCATTATTTATGAGAACAATCTAAAGCGTGTGACGCAACGAATGGACATTATAGGCTTCAATTCTTAATAACGCGGAATTTTATAAGGTTGCAAATCAAAATCATTGTTAACATTTCGACTTACAAAAACAATGGTTTCCTCGATAAGAATATTGCATTGTCGTGTTGATGACTTATTGTCATGTAGTGAATAATTGGGGCAAAATTTTTTAAAAATTCGTGGAATGTCTACAGTAAAATTTACCGTACCTTAACAGAGCACAGATTTTTAAAATAATTTTCCACAATTTGGAGGTGTTGCTAGTATTGCTGGCAAAGTATGGTGAAGTGAGTACCGAATATCGAAGTACTTGTCCCTTTTTTTTGAGTACTTAAAACTAGTTATACGTACCTAACACCACAAAATTTCTTCAATCTCTCTACACACCTCTGGCCCTCAAACAGACAGTTTCATGCAACTAATTTTATCGTGCAATTTAGCTTAAACTATTTAGCTAAAACAATTCAGTTGTTGCAGGAGAAATTTTCTGGTTGGTCGTTGTTGGCCGCCTATTTCTTGTACTTTAACGCCGGCGGAATTTTTTGAAAGACCGCATTAAAAAGCCCCGAAAAACAACTAACGCGGTCTGAATAATAAAATTCGATTCTCAATGATGAGATAAGCAAAGCGAAGTTTTTGAAAAATATGGTTGAAAATTTTTATGAAAAGAGTGCATAGGTACCGTTGTGTTAGAGCTGGACATTTGACCGACATCATATTCTATTATTAATTGTCATATTTCAGCTTATTGTTGGTATCAATAAAACTAAATTTGTTTATTATTCGCCTTGAGATCATAAACAAAATTTACCGGTGCGGAACAGTGAAGCTTTCTGAATTGCCTGTACTTTGCCAATAATTTAAGGAAAAAAAAAAGATAGCAGTACTAGGTTCTGCTCTGATACAGATAACTGAACAAAATTTGACAAGAAGGACTAAAACGAGGCTGACAGAGCAGGTAATTGGCAGATGGAGATCACAGAAAAAAAACAACACTGCCTTTAGGGCAAGTGATTGTTAAATGTGTAGTTAAGCTCTGCAACGATCGTGACACTTTGGTTTAATAGAACATGTGTTGAGGGGTTTTACTGGAAGATAGACTTAGGCCCATTATTATAACTTGGCTTTAAAGTACGTTTTAGTTAAATTTCACTTTTGCTCAAGTGAGCGATAAAGTGAACAATAACTATTTTTCGTTATTAGAACTTCATTGTAAAATAAAATTAATATTTTTGAAAATATGGTAGTACAAGAAGAAACACCGACTACTTTTGTCAAAATAAAATAAACGTAGTGGCAACATCATACCTTTAATTTATTAGTTTACTTTCAACAAACCACAAATTAGTTATCGGGGAAACAAAAAAACGGAAATATTTTATATACAACAAACGAGATCTGTTTTCCATTTTTATTTTGCAATGCCAAATTAAATTAATATGAATTTATTTTCCTTCATAGATTAGAAAATACGGCAACTTTATAGATGACAAAACATGGCAACTTTAAACTCTTATATCTGATGCAAGGCGAATTCATACCAGGTGGAGTCGATAGCCCAGCTGATTGTTTTTTTCTATCGTTTTTTTTTGCTAATGTCTTGTCAAAAATACATTGTTTCATATCTGCTAATTTAAGGTCAAAGTTGTTGTTTTGTTGTAGTTGTTGCTCTACTGCTCACACCTGGTATGAATTCGCCTTGATCTGATGTTAAAAGTTAAAGGCAAGATGTTCTTCCCTTTAGTTTATTAGTCAATTCTAGCTTTAAGTATACTTATAATAACGAAAAACTACTTATCTCCCTGATAAAATCCTAATTTCAGCTAAGGGCAAGTTATAATGATGGGCCTTAGTGTAACTCTATTATATAATCTTAATGAAGAATGTTGCCCGAGAAACTTAAATTAATTTAAAGGAACTTAACTTGTTGCGGAATTCGCCAGCCTTCATAACTATAGATCTTAAGATAAAATTTTTTTTTTAAAGAGAAATACCACTCAGGCAGTTAATGCCTATATTAACTGTGGTACTTCCTTTGGAAAGGGATAGTAGTAGATAAGACAGATGGTTAGTGTGATAGTAAAGCTTCGATTCTGGCAACACTACAATTGCACGTTATGATTATTTTTAGAACAGTATTGCAGCGCCTCTAGAGTTATTTAGGCGAATTAGTTTGAAACTAACAATTTACAATTATTTTACTTCGCCCGCGATTTAGTGCTATGTGGTAATACCGGCGAAGGAGGGCGCTGTGATATGCGTTATTATAAAGAAAAATTAATAAATATCAGAAAAATTGATGTTGCCATGGCTGAGTATTGAACTCGTGACCATTGCTTAGTAGTCAACGTGCTAACCACTTAAGCTACAGCACCCTCTAAATTTTGGAGTTCACGAGTCTTGTCATTGCTAAGAACTTATGAGAACCTAGATCACATACTATGGCTTTTAACTGGTAGTATTGTAGCTCCGTCCATACCAAGAATAATTTTTGGATTGCTTGAATGTTTATCAAAGTCCATGTGATTTAATTTAATCTAACCTAACCGATACGTGTAAATTCTAGCGCCGTAAATACAAGCTCGCATTTTTTTTTCTTTTATCCTTGTTACATTAATCTCAAACAGGTCCTTTTCAAATATTTATCTGTGCCATACAATTCAAGTACCTTCTTACATTACAAGTACCAATAATATCCTTTTAAAATAAATATTGTAAAATTTATCTGTTCAGCAAATGCTAAATTTCGTAACAATGTTTTAGATTTTCATAACAAAGCAATTCACACTTGCCAAAGTAAATAGTAAAAGCGGTAAACCGCTGGAGATGAAAACCAAAACACTGTTCTTGTTAAAAGGTGCAATCAGTACAATTGTTGTAGCACTTAATTATCTCACATAAATATCTTTTTTATTTAAAGATTTATTTAAAGATGCGTGTGGTCACTCATCTCTTTAACTGGCATTCACAGATATTGACAACCAAATAATTTTTGTTGTTAGCGACTTTTTAAACCAGATATACAGGTATGTTCTGGATACTACTTTGAAGTAAAAGTAATATGTATTCACTTCAATTTAAGTCTTTAGTGTTCTGCATTCTGCATTCTGCATTCTACTTTTTACTTTTCATTTCTGTTTTATTTTCGAAAAGTAAATCGTAATGAATTGCCATTGCCAAAAGTGGTATTTTAAAAATACTTTTAAATTTTTATTGTGAAAATACAATTACATTGACATAAGACGTTCGTTTGAAATTAAAAATTTACATATTTTAGGGGACAACATAACAACACCACGCACGTTGCAATGTTGTAGCGCTTTGTGAAAACTATCCACACCAGGCAAATAGATTCACTAAAGAAGACCATAACAAATTGGCTTATATGGGGGTAGTGCCCTAAATTGTGATTGAAATCAGCATTGCACTACCACCAAATAATATTGCAAAAAATTGTTGCACTATTTTTTTGTTGCAGTCTAGTGATAAACTGCAAATCGTCACTAACACTCAAAATAATTTAGTCGTAGTGCAAATGTTTGCACTTTCACTAAACGCAGATTTAGTGCAAAAATTCTTCACTCTCTCTCAATTAGTTCAAACTTTTTACTTGCCCTAAATTGTGATTGAAATCAGCATTGCACTACCACCAAATAATATTGCAAAAAATTTATTGCACTATTTTTTTTGTTGCAGTCTAGTGATAAACTGCAAATCGTCACTAACCATTAAAAATAATTTAGTCGTAGTGCAAATGTTTGCACTTTCTCTAAACGCAGATTTGGTGCAAAAATTCTTCACTCTCTCTCTCTCAATTAGTTCAAACTTTTTACTTGCAATCAATAAAAAACTGTAAAATTTCTACATTAAATATAGTGAAGAAAGAAAAAGTTGCAATATATTGCAGCCTGCTTTTGTTAAATCAAATAATTAAATTTTAATTCAAAAATTTTCAAACGCACTATCACTAATGTGCAATAAGGCCGCTAATTTTGAAATCATCATCACTAGATATCAAATATGTATTAACGCAATAATTTTGCAATATTACTCAGCGTGAGTGAGGATTGCAAAATTAGAGCTTACGGTCGAATTGAACAGTATTGGTCCTCCAACAGGGGATATTTCTAATTGAAAAAATGCAAGTTGCAGTAATCTAATAAAATGAAAAATTTAGTGAGGAAAAATTGCACGTAATAGTTCGGAAGCTACAGCGACTGGTGGAGAACCATTCATTTGACCAACCATTGTTGGTCAAAACGAAATAAAAATTGCAGTAGACCTCAGTGATCTTTTTGGTGAAAGTGTTATTTCCACTAGCAAAGTTGCTACTGTATTTTGCGTATATACGAAAAATACAGTAGCGGAGTTCAGTGTTTTCTGCTAACGGTCTTGCAAAAGTGCAAATTTTTTTGATAATTTGGAAAAAATTTTATTTTCATTTCAAATGAAAAATGTAAAACCAAACTACTGCTTTTGAGAAACATCAAGAACATCGAGAGACTGCACCGAGCACTTATTGCGGAAAGCATTATACACAATGAGAGTTTGAAAAGAACGGCATCAGCATTTTTCCTGTTGGTTCTCTTATGGAAGGTAGAGCAGGAGAAGTTGTATACTCAGCTGAGCTGAACCTGAATTGTTTTACCAGGCAGAATTGCTTGGGTTACTGCGTTTAGGGGACAGATTTAGCTCAGCTAAAGGGAGTCGTCTCCATTTACCAGGCAGAATTGCTTGGACTGCTGCATTCATTGTATCACATGCTGGAAAGTCGGGTGGTGCATGGAAGAAAGGTTCTAATTGTACTTGACAACGGTTATAAAATGCATGACATGAGGTGAACGATCGTGTACTTTAAACTAGTTTTGGAGATAACATTGATGTGACAGAGCTGGGGATGAAGAAGCAGACGAACTAGAAACAGGGGAATCTTCTGTGAACCAGAACAAAGAGTAGCGCAGCGTATGGGCATAATGCAAGCAAAGGTCCTACAACGGTTGAATTCATTAAACCTGAAAAGATGGAGGAAGCACACTACGTGTAGGCAAGCTCGAATGGTGCTCAAAGAACCCGTATATGGACAAGAAGACAGTAGAGTACTCAGATTTAATAGAAGTATCTTAAGCTGGATAACTGCGTTGATGACAGGTCATAAAAACTTTAAGTATCGGTGAATGTCCAGCATTGGCTAACATAAGACTTAAGACCACTGGTAGAAGCTTGGTTAACGCTAGCAATTATTAAAGACTCCGTGATGAGAAATAAGGCCTAGAGTTACCAGTCGATAGTCTGGAATCTCAAAAAGTCGAGAGTAAAGACCGGTGGTAGCACGTAACTCAATGACATAATTATAATGTAGTTGTCTATAACCATTGTGGGCGAAAGGGGATTCGAAAAGGCATCCATTAAGGAGGCGGTCTGCGACATTAAGAAAAAGGTGTCTCTCCACAAAATTTTGTCGATATTTATCCGGTAGTTTTATTTGATGCGAACACAGGCAGACGGACAGACACACTAAAATTCCAAAAATTTGTATTTTGTATTCCATATCGATTACCTAAGCGCTACCTACACGGTGTTAAGAATCATTCCTAGGAAGTTCATATGTTCTAGAAAGTTGTTTATTGAGATCATTAGGTTCATTTTTGTAGTTGATTGTTTCCTTGAATTTTGAACGGTTTGCTACCTATGGACCTGAACAGGGGAAAAAAGGTAAAAAAAATTGAATTTTTTAAAGTTTTTGCGATTTTGACCTTGAAGATGAACAATTTTTGTTCTTTATGACAAGAGCTACAACTTTGCCTCAGAGAGTAGATCAAAATTCCAAACGGTTTGCAAAATATGAGCTTGAGTAAATGATCATTTTTTTGCAAAAATGACATCGAGGCCCCACATCTTTGAGGGCCCATAAAAAAAACCTGGAGGACTTTGGGCAAAACTGGGAGACAGGGGTCTTTTTTTTGGTCTTTTATCACGTAGTGGTGTCCGTATATGGTTATTTTGCCATGACTTAAAAAATTACACAGTGTGTATGTTATAGAATTTTCTAAAACAAAGCAGAAGTGCTGATTTATTGTTACCTGGGTTATTTTAATAAACAACATTCTGCTTACATTTGAACTTTTTTATTGAGTACTGACACTTATTTTATCCATTTAATCTTAGTCACCCAGCTGAATGTTAATAAATTATCTGTGCGGTTCTTATAAACCACCAAAAAAAAGTTTCAGCTCTGGCTGTCTTCTTACGCTTCTTGTGTCATTCGTTCGTTGGTTGTCAATCAATTGATTCTTTATTTCAATTGCGTTTTTTTTTTGTGTGTTAATCATTCACCCAAAGGTACGATATAAAAATAATAGAAATAACATAAATGTTATAGAATTTATTTAGTACTTAAACTTACTTAGTTGTCATGTGAAGACACAAGTAGTTGTCAAACATTTAACAAAAAAAAAAAAAAAAATAAAAAAAATAAAAAAAAATAATTTTGATGGACGTCATATGATAATGCCAATTTTCTTACACACTTATTGTCAGATTGTTAAAGATAATTAACCTTTGGATTGTTATTGTATTAAATATTATCTTTATGTTGGAATGTTATTTACGTTGTTAAAAATATATGGGTGTTTCCACACTTTATTAGCTTATAAAAATAATATATTATTTAACCGATAATCATATTTACAAATATTTGAATTTAAATTTTGGAGTGCTTTGCATTTACAATTATTTATTTATTAAGATGTGGAACTATATGGGTGTTTCCTTAAACTTTTTGTAATATTATATTTATATGAAGGTTTACGGTACAAGGGGTATAAGTAACAATTTTTAAAATTTTAAAAAATAAGCTCAAAGTCAATTTGCAATAAAAAGTTGTAAATATTTTTTTTTCAATTTATTTATTGTTTAAAGCTTAAGGTTCTTATTGAAATCAGTTTGTCGAGGTGAAAATAAGATTTTAAATTTATGAAATCGTTTGTGCTTTCCCTGTTAATTTGTTTAAATTATTGAAAACGAAAGGACTACACGATTATTCTCGTCAAAAAATTAACTGAATTAACTGGTCTGCAGATCAGACCAAGGTCCAGACCATACGTATTCTACAAGCAAAAAAAAAAATTAACTGCAGAGAAAAGCAAGTAACAAGATGATGTTGTGGTCTGCAGAACCATATGCATCCTGCAACTAAACCTGAAGTAGTAAAAATTAAAATAAACAAATTTTACAACGTAGAAAAAATGATAGCGAAAATAGTAGAACACGTAATGGGTGATTTTTTAAGAGCTTTCGAATTTGATTTATAAAAAACACATAAACTGCCAGTCCGCCGATGTCGCTCGATGTCGATCGCTCGCACAAACCCATTTAAAACAAATTGAAACATTTTGTTTTTGTTTTAAATGTATTTGTGCTAACGATCGACATCGAGCGACATCGTGGGACAGACAGGAAATTTAGAGAAATGTTTGAAATCTTTATTTGAGTCGTTAGAATGCTTTATACATACAATTTTATGTTTAAGGATGATTTCTGTTAAGATTGGCCGAGGCTACTCCTCATATGGTTCATAGGCTGGGTCCAATATTAGCATACTCTCTCCAACATATCGGCCGGTATTTTACAAATAATTTCTTCAATATTGGCTTCCAGTGCATCAACCATAGCAGGCTTGTCCCTGTAGACTGGAGCCTTAAACCCAGAAAGAAAAAATTTATATTTAGAATCAATTAAAGCTGATGGAAGCAATACATTGCTTATTAAAGTATTAAAGCTTCCGAAAATGCAACGTAGTAAGGCAAATGTTTTTATTAGCAAAGATTTGTATTTCCTGGCAGCAAAAGCTAAGGCTTCTAAGCGGCTCATCGCGAACAAACATCATGCATGTTTAATGCGCAACAGTAAGTGCTTCGCAAATATTGTCTCCCTTACAAAGTTGTTTTCAAGCAAGCAGTATTTTTTGCTGGGACATAGCCCCACATAATAGTCTTAAGGCGTTAAATCGCCCGAAATAGACGGCCAATTGACCGACCCTAAACGTGAAATAAACTGTTCACCCAACTCGCCTCTCAATTGCGCTATTGTTTCGCTTGCTGTGTGGCATGTATCACCGCCTTATTGAAACAACATGTCAGCCAAGTTCAGCTCTTACATTTTGGCAAAAAAAAAAAAAAAAAAAAAATTTGCAATCATTGCATGGTAGATGCTTCCGGCTGCTCTTCACACTTTATACGCCAATTTGCCTTGTTCACGTATCCATTCAACCAGAGCATAAGCTTCGTCGCTGAACACAATTTTTCGATAAAAAAAGTGGGTCTTCATCCAATGAATTCTAATAATAAAATTCAAAATTCTGTTGTTCGTTTGTCAGTTGATTCATGGTTAAATTCTAGATCAAACTTAAGATGTTTAACGGTATCATGTTACAGCTGACCTGCCAAGAGCAGTGTTGCCATAAAATCACCCCATAGTTTTTTCTTAAATCTCAGTTTTTTGTTAATCGATTTTGCTGATTTTGCGATACTCTCAAAAACATTATCTCACAGATCTCTACCTATAAAGTTTCGCTAGTTAACGGGAGGTTTTTTGGAAACTTCATTGCAACCCAAAGAAGAGGGGACCCAGAATATACATAATAGGGTCTCATATAAATTTCATTAATTTATAAAAATTATTTAAATGAGGCATATTTTTAATTGTAAAAACCTTCTTTATTTTAATTGGCATTAATTCTTATCGTTTCTATATTCTTATTCCAGGCAGCACAGGTGATGATTATGAATTTGGTGCATTTAAACAATATCCCAACAATCTAGTTTTACCAGACTCTACCAACACTTTACGATTAAATACAAACAATTCCGACATCAACATCAACTATCAACACAATAATCATCCCCTGAACGGTTTTAGTCGAAGTAATTCACCTAGTCGTACGTTGGGCTTAGATTCAGCGTTGGTCAATACATTGCCACATTCACCCGCCCACATGGAACATTTATTTAGTAGTAAATTACAAGCTGAAAGGCTTCTACTTGAATTGACATGTTTACAAGAACCAATCTGTGATTTAAAGCATCCAACTGAGCATGGAGTTATTGCGAAACAACATTTGAGAAGGGGCACGAGGTTTGGACCATTCGCCGTTACGGAAACGACCGATAAGTCGAATGCATGGGATGTAAGTAATTTAAATATTTTATTGTTTTTTTTTTTTTAGTTTCAATAAAATTAATTGTTTTAGAATTTAAGAACTGTAATGCTTTGCTAAAATCTATATAAAAGATATAGTACAATTCTAAAAATAATCGCTTTTTTTAAGCCCACCCTTTTCGATACTCTATGTCCAGTAACATGGTTGACATAAAATTAAATTGTTTCAAATAATTAGTTTGATATAATATAGACAGTCAACTGATTTTAGAACTGATTAAGGAAGGGTATTGCTAGTTATTCTAGATTTTGGTCAACCCTAACTTTGTTTCTTTTCAGCTAAGCAAAACTATCCTTTACTTACCTGATTATTAATTTGACAATAATATCAAGCATTCTTTTGGTGGAAGCGTTTGGGTTTGCTTAGTTAGCGAACAGTTAAAGTTCTACTACTTAGCGTAAAGGTTTTCCACTTAACTGGAATGTTCTGGACATCCAATGACTTTCTAATGACTTGCGTATCAAAGGTGTTCCTAACACGTAGATCGAATCATCGCTGGATTATTTTAAATATGCAAGACGATGGGCTTATCACTGAGGATTGTCTTCCACATGGACAATCCTCGGTAACTGCCTACCAGCTGCCGTTATAAAATCCTTCCACAGACTGTTTGAGCTCTGATAAAGAGCTGCATATCTGGTTTTTCATCCATTTCGAGTTGACCCTCCATTTCCCCCAACTGCTTTCGTATCAGCCCTTCCTGATTCAGTATGGCTAAGTATATTTCTATCAGTATAGAGACCGCCTCTACTAAGTCTAAGTAGTTCTTGTCCCTTACCGCCTCCGTGTCTTTACGCTTAAAATCAAATTTTCTGTTTTTCCCTTATTTGTTTTCTTTTTACTTGAGTTTTGTTCTATAAGTTTCCTACGAGAATGAACGTTCAGATGGTCAGCGTGATGCAGTGACGTCATACTTGGACTAACTAGTTAAGTTAGTATCACTCCTGGCCTAGCATTGGAGAAATCTATTTAAGATTAGTGTGCCTCACCAGGGTACCCCCGGGGATTCCAATTGTCACTGCAGTAATGGCAAATGCTTTGACGCGGTTCACTCGGCGAAAATAGGGGTACCAGACGCTAGGGTTCCTAGAGCCTAAATCTGGAAGAAAAGGTCTGTTGTTTTAACACGGGTCCTCTTCGAGGTCTGACCAGTGCCCAAAGGACTGGTACTACGGGAATCGGTGGCCCCACAGAGAGCCTATCCTCTCTGTGACCGGTTATTGGTGAGGTCCCCTTCGGGGGTACACGTGGTGGTTGTGGTTTAAGATCGATTAATGCAGATGTGGTGCAAGATCGATCAAGTGTGCTGTTGCACTCTCAACAGACGGAGTTTGGATAGTCTCCAAACCCCTAAGCAAGAGGTTATAATATGGATCTAGGCTTGCCTTGGAAAGGCTTGCCATATTGTATAAATTGCTACTCATTGTGACTGTATACACACAAATTGCGATTGGTGGCAATTGTAAAGTGTTGTTATACTACACAATGGGGGCGCTAGTCTACGTCTTTATTTCACTCGGTGTTAAGAGCACCGTGGGATAAAGCCACCGTGGCAGGAGCCACGTTAATCTTGAACACATCTGTGCCTCACCAGGGGTAGTTAAACTGAGAGCAAATCGCTACTAAACTAGATACTGTTTAATTTCATTAAAAACCACAAGTATTCTAGTACAGAAGGGACACAGAGCAGAGAAGCCGTGTGACCGTCTCCTTTTCTGCCTTGTAACGGTTATTGTGGTAGTCATTATACCAAAGATGATTGGCACATAAAGTAGCGTTAGCCATCTTATATTGCTTTGCTGTTCTCTTAGCCAGCCTGTTTGAAACTTACTTGATTCCATTTCTCTGCGCTCGAGTTAGGGAAACTGTTAAATTTTCCTGACTGGTGAAATCTTCCCTGACCGTTTTGGGAATGTTGTCATAAATCTTTCTTCAAGCAACTGCATAAAAATTAATGCAATTCTTTTAAATCAGACGATCTAGCTGTCCAATTTTGATCAGCGAAACAAGAGAGTACACGAATATCTCATTCAGTCGTTGAAGACAATATTAACTACTTTATGCAGAACACAAGCAGCAGTTGCTATCGGGTGATTTTTTAGCAACTTTATTTGCAGAGGCAACACTGTTTTTGTCAGCTCAACTATTTTCGTGTAACATGTTAGAAGAGCTGGACTTGGCTGCATGTGGTTTCAACAAGACAGTGCACATGCAACACAGCACACGAACCAATGGCTCAGTTCAGTAAACAGTTTATTTCACGTTTGGGGCAGGTCAATTGGCCGCTTAGAATGTGCGATTTACGCCCTTAGACTATCTTTTGTGGGGCTATGTTAAGGCTCAAGTCTCTAGGGACAAATCCGCAACGGTTGACGCACTGGGTGCCAATATTGAAGAAATTATTCGTGAGACACCGACAATTGGACCCAGTGTATGAAGAGCTGTATAGTTTTTGGACATAATCGGGAATGGATAAGGGGTAGTTTACCTCACCCCAAATGAAAAAAAAAAATAATTTTTTAATTTGAATATATGTACTTTAAAATTGTATTCTTTATGTAATATATATATAAAAATATCTGTTTCCAAGAGGTATGATAAAGCTGAATGTAGGCCACTCCAGATTATTTTAAAACAAACCGGAAAACTCTTTTAAAATCACCCATTAATTGGACTAGCCTCATTTTCGAAGAAGTATAGTCCAAAGATATCTCGAACCCAAAGACCGCAAAAACAGTGATTTGTTGTGGTAGCATTACGACAATCACATGTGAGTTCTTTGAACCCAATTTGAACGCAATTTTGTCAAAATGCTCAAAGTAAATGAGCTACAGGATGGTTTTGCTAAAACAAAAATTCATTATTTTTGGATTATTTTTTTAAACTATTAAAAGGCATTGTTGTTCATTCGTGTAATGCTGTATTTTTGCTTAACTGACAGCTGTCATTTTTTTTGTGAGTTGCCAATATTTTACTGCCTAAATGGTGGAAAATTTAAATCTTGCTTTGATTTTATAATAAGCAAGATAAAGTATTAGAACTAAAACCTATTTATATCACCCATGGACCGCTCTGGTGCTTAGTTTTGTGTCTGTTTTTTCCATCCACTCGCGGATAAAATAAACTATCTCCAGAGTTTACCTTAAGTGTTAATATTTAAGCAAATTTTTTTTTTTTTGTATGACTGGAAAAAGATTTTTAGCTTCGCTTTTATACTGAAATCTATCATTTTGTTCAGTGTAGATTTCATATCTTTTTCCTTTCTTAAATCTCGATATTTTTCTATTTGTTCGCATTATTTTATATTGTGCTAGTTTCATAGCCTGCCTCACTATGATGACAATTGTTTTTAGGATTTTATGCAATTTTAATCCTTTCACATCTGTTTAGAAAAATAAAAATTAATTTTGCTGCAATTTTTGTTTAAAAAAATATGTGCATTTTCCTTCCGCAGATCGTATTTCGCAATTATAAGACATATTTTCGGAAAATGCACACAAATTTTATTTTATTTTTCTTTTTTTTCTTTTTTTTTTGTAACTTAATCCTGTTACAGCATTAAACCAAAATAATATTCATATGGCGGTGACATTTAGACATTTGAAATTTTGGCACATATTCACACATATTTCAGTTGAAGCAGAAATGAGAAAAAAATTCACCCAAAAATAAATTAATACATTTTGGGTGCGAAATTAAATGATTGGAAAGTTATTTAATTAAAAAGATGTTACTTTCAAAATACGAGTGAACAGGGAAAGATTTCAATGAAATGCGCTCAGTCTCTTTAAATTGACTGAAAATCAATTAGACAATTAAAAACAGGCAAAAATATGCACACACGCAAACTAAACTGGCCGTTAAAGGATAATACCTTTAATGCAACAATAACAGCAACAACAACAGCAATAAGTAATAATAAAAAGGGCTCATCACTTACCCTACAAATGAACACAACCAGAGCTAATTTCACACATGCACACAGATAGTTACTCATACACACACACACACAAAAGATAGAAAACAACAAACGGAAGCAAATAAACACAAATCCACAAACTGTTTCCTAAATGAGGCTTAAGTTCGGTCGCCAGATAATTTCAATTAGGGGCTTGTCACACTCTATGCAGCTAAGCGCAGCCGTTTTATGCTGCCTTTATCATTCTTTCAATATCTAAATTTGTTAATGTTGTTTTTGCCTTTGCAAAGATTGACAGACAATCCAATCAATTTGCTGCTGAAGGAAGTAAAATGAGAGAACTCAGGTAGTTTTGTATTGGCAGTATTTATGAAACACTCGAAACCATATCTGTTTCTCAATTTTTTTCTTTTTTGTGAATTATTTTTGTTTTGTATCTGTTTCATTTCGATTCTTAAGTGTTTGTGTTTGTGTTTTTGCTATTTGTATCTGTTGGTGTGAACATCTACAAAATAAACATCTAGATTCTCTATTTAATATGAAATATGAAATTCAGTCAGTGACAAACGTCATGCAGGAATTATGATTTCAAATTGTTGTTTGGAATGTGTAAAACGTTCAACACTCTCTTTCACAAAAGGTGCAAAAAATAAAAAAAAAGTAAATTGTGTTATGGTTTTATTTAAATCTCCTAATAAATAGAAAAACTGATCTTCATTTATTTTTGTATGTAAAAAATATCTCAACTGACTGACTGACTGAAAACAAATGCTTGGAAATGAATTGAATTGAATATTTTTGTTGCATAGACAAAACAGGAAACAAATGTAGATCAGTTAATCCTTATATTCAGATGAGATTACCATGATCCAGAGATATTTAGGGATGTTTTTACTTTTAATACTTAATTTTTTTTTTAGTGTCTCACATCTCATATTTTTTAGCAAAAAAATAATAAATAAAAATCTCTGAAAATAAAAATGTTTGTAAAAGTGATATCTCTAACTAAATATCTTTTTTAAGATTAACATGAATTTTCCAATTGTCTTCTCATCTCATGTCTTAAGTTTCATTCAATTTATTAATTTTTTAATTGAACAATTTTCTTAAAGTTTCAAAAGACTCTTCAAATATTTATTTAAAAATTATTAAAAAAAATTTTTTCAGACCAGTTCCCAGGGGGAGAAACTTAAGAGCTAGGAGAAAAAAATCAGCCAACTGCATTTCATTCTCATTCTCGTAGGGTTTCGTACTAAGCTCAATATACAACTTTAGAAGTACGAGATTTTCGGTTTTTCACATTTTTATGGGACGCCTTTTAATAAAAGATTTGATGCTTTTATTAGTTGCCTTTAAAACTCCTAAGTGCCAAAAGATAAATACATATAAGTCCAAATCCTATCTTCTATGGAGCCATCCTTAACTTTTTATTTATTTTTAATATTTTTTATTATAGCGAGTACTACGTACCCTCTCTAAATTTGTAACGTTTACAAGACAATACCAAATTTGTCGAAATGCGACACCCTTTCCTTTTATATTAATTTTATATTTGATACCTGTAGACATTCTAGAACATACTCGCCGTAAATTTTAAGTGTCTGACTAAAACAGTTAAAATAATATGGACCATGCCCAATGGAAACAGATTTTTTATAGATATATTACATAAAGAATATAAGTTCAAAGTATATTCGAATCGAAAAATTAATTATTTTCGGTTTTGGGTGTTAAGTAAACTACCCCTTGCCCCTTCCCAATTATGCCCAAAATGTATACAGCTCTTCATCTCCATAAACCAAAGGCACATACTGAATTTCATATTAATATGTCATACGATATGACCTGTATAGCCTTCACAAAATTTGCTTGCTACCTCCCGATTATGCCCAAAATTTATATAGCTCTTTACCTCCATATACCAAAGGCACATACTGAATTTCATTTTAATATGTCATACGGTATGACCTTTAGGACGTTCACAAAATTTGGGGGTAAGAAAACTACCCCTTGCTCCTCCCGATTATGCCCAAAAACTATACAGCTCTTCATCTCCGTATACCAAAGGCATGTACTAAATTTCATTTTGATATGTCAAACGGTATGATCTGTACAAACTCCACAAAAATAGTGGCACACACCCACCCACACACAGGAGACCTCAAAACGTATAAATCCGTCGAAAACCAGACCTTGATTTTTTTCATGATTACTATACTTTACCTTATACTACGTATGGTAAAGTCAAAATAAGGCGATATATTTGAAAATCACAGCATTTTCGGAATACCCTTTAATTTTTATATTTTATACTTGTTAATGTGTAAATTTTTAGTGTTCATGTATTATTGTTAAAAAAAATAAGGTCATATACTTGAAAATCACGTCACTATCGCAACACTGTTTAATTTTTAGTAAACGTTATAAACGTTGTTATACCGGCCCTGGTAATAACCTCCGCGAAAACTCAAGAGTCTCCCTATTATAGTTGAGAAATAGGAATATGTACATATATTTAAATTCTTCACTATCGGGTCACCCTTTAATTTTTAAATTTAGTTTTAAATATCAAGTGTCTGTCTACTATTGTTCAAGAAATAAGGTCGTTCTCATGAATATTACGTAACCACCCTTTAATATTTAGTATTTGTAATTATGTATAGTGGCGACAGTAATACAACTTATGGTCCAGAGATAAAAAGCGCTGACAATGGGCTCTTAATAAAAAAGAGTATATTACCTAACAATGTGCGTTCAAGTTCCCTAAATTACTTAGATTAATTTCATTGTAGTATTTATAGAGCAATGTAATAAGATATACCATATTACGTTAGCATTCCAGTAAATGAATAAAATAGGATACCCCACCGCTGCCAATAGGCAATTTTTCGATCTCGTGTAGAGCTTGATAAACACCCAAATTGGGGTTGAAACACACACCTATAAGAGAGCTGTTTGTGTATGTTATAGCATAAATAGCAAGAAGATTAGACACAGTAAAATATATATATATACCGTTAAAACCCCCGTTTTAAAAATCGCGTATCGCAGTGAATTTTTATACCAATAACATTGCCAGCTACAGAATCCTTAATTTTTAATTACCCATTACCATAATTAAAATCGATCCACCTCATACAGATTTTGTTACACGATCCCATATTTCATAGCTTGTCTCATGGCTCTAATCTCCGAATAGTTGCTGTAGTTTAAGCTCAAATTTCGAATAATGATATGCTAATGCATTATAGCAGATGGCGCAGAAAATGCAGTGGATTTTAAGGGGTGATCCATTTCTAGGTGCCCTACTTCTCTAAAGAAAAAAACGCAGAAAATTAAAATTTAATGAAGAATGTTGATTATCATTTGAAATAACATTCTTTGGCATTTTTGAAGATTATGTCTATGAAATGTTGGCAGTTGCTACGTCGCAGATGGTTCATCCGTTGAGTCCAATTTTCGATGACTCGTTCGAGCATTTCGACTGGTAACTGGCCTGAATCGAAGCGGGTTTGTCTGCATAAACTTTAGACTTTAGATATCCCCACAGGAAAAATTCTAACGGTGTGATATCACACGATCTTGGTGGCCAATCGACCGGCCCAAAACGTGAAATTATGTGCTCACCGAAATGTTCTCTCAATAAATCCATTGATTGATGCGATGTCGCTCATGATGAAACCAAATGTCGCCGAGATCACGAGCTTCAATTTCAGGCATCAAATAGTCGGTTATCATGGCCCGATAACGGTCGCTATTGACGGTTAAGTTCGCACCGGCATCATTTTTTAAGAAATATGGACCGATGATTCCAGCGGCCCACAAACCACACCAAATCGTTGTATTTTCTGGATGAAGTGGCAGCTCTTGAATCTCTTCAGGTTTCTCTTCGTCCCAAATGCGGCAATTTTGCTTGTTTACATACCCATTGAGCCAGAAATGGGCCTTATCGCTAAACAAAATTTTCATCGAAAACGTCGGATCTTCTTGGAACTTTTTAAGAGCGCATAGAGCAAAACGATTCAGGCGTAAGTATTTCCATTATGAAATGCCAAACAATACTAAATAAAAATAAATGACACGACTCTTACGTGTTCTGTCAAAAAAAGTACCTCGAAATGGATCATCCTTTATATCATCTCAACAAGAGTTAAAGCCAGGCTTAAAAATGGCGTTGTAGATGCCACACTATCATACAAAACAAGTTTTTGCAACTCTGATCGCATGGAAAAACAATATTTTATGAATTTTGTCAAAAGATTATCAAATCGTACGACTTGTCAAAAAGTGTGTCACACACATACATTTCTCAGCCACACTATCATACTTTTTGAGCACACATGCATTTTTTGACAGATCGTACGACTGAGTATGAGAGTGAATCATGGCCTTTAGGAGCATAATGGAGGCAGCCAATATTCTTCAATTGCATCTTATGTAATATTATCGCAATGATTTAGGTGGACGTAAGTAGTGGATAGAAATGCCGTCAATGCAAAGGTAGTAGCCGTTTATTACAAGCAAGTTGATCGTTCCCCTTGTACAAATAGGTTATTAGAATCTACGGTTAATAAGGATATTAATGCTATTAAATATCGCTGCAAATGTTTTTAAATCAAAAACAAAAACAGTTCTTGCCAAATTAATTGTATTTTCCTCTCGTAAGTGTATACATGTGTCACTAAGATACTTCACACAAAAAAAAAAAAAAAAAAAACGTTTAATGTCGTTTTTCAAATTCATTATACCTCAAAATTGTTTGTTCTTCAATAAAAAATGCAAAAAAAAAGGTTGGCAAAAAAACTTTTTTTTTCATTTAATTTAATTTTTTTTTTTCTAAATGAACAACTTATTTTTATAATTTTCTTTAAAACAACAATATAATTTTTGGAGCGTGTTGCATGTTGCATATGAGCCACTTAATAAAACATTTATACTACAACAACAACAGCTGGATATTCAAAGAGACTCGTATAGAAATAAAAATATCATTTAAATAACCGACGTTTTTCCAAATGACTTGCTAGACAAGAGCATCTAAATGAACCACCAACGAGCAAAAATAAAAAATTAAAAAAAATAAAAAAATTAAGAAGTGAAGAGTGTACATGTGCAGAAAACACATACATACATACACACATAAACACAGGCAGGGCAAAATTGTGGAAAAATAAAATTTAAATAAATAAAAGAAAAGCACAACTTTAACTGGCCATTGAAGTCTACAAATACAAATTGTATGAACGTGAAGTATGTACTCGTATGCAACATACTTTCATACATTCTTAACAGTGTAGTAAAATATTGTACAACAACAAGAGTGATGATGAAAAGTGAAGAGAGTTTTTTTTTTGAAATTTTGAAGGGGTTTTATTCAGTATTTAAAAAATATATAAATATATACATATTCAGTTCTTTTTTTTTTTTTTTTGTTTTAAACAAACTACTACCCTTTACACTCCAGTTAATGTAAAACAAGGCGAGACGTCTTTATCATCATCACCATCATCATCATAATCATCATCATCCTCAGCAGCATAAAATTGTAAAAGTGATGCTTTAGTTTTAAACTGCAGGCTGGGTTAATTGTTACCAAAAGAGTTTTTAAAAGTGATTATGAATTACAATATATAAAACAAACCCAGCAGTGGCTAAAAAAAAATTAAACACACATCCATACACTCACATATACATATACAGCCACACACTTATAGATATATTTTTTTTTGTAAAAATTTAATGATTTTTTCTTAACAAACAAGGGATTTCTGTTTAAAAGCCAAAAAGGATTTAAAATTAAAAATGATAACTGTAAAGGACATTTTTTTTTGTTGTTTTAAGATTCCATATGTGTGGTTATGCTTTGATGAGTTTATCTATTTAATTTTATCCTACAAATTCTCTAGGGTGAAAGTCTTCTTTAGAATATGTATTTCTTGAAGACTTCTAGACTATGTGACGTCTCCTTATGTTCACGCTTAATTGTTTTTGACTACAAGTGGTTTGCTTTTGCTTTTCTTTAGGTAGAATTGCCACTGAATTTATGTCTTCAACGGACCCTTATCAATATTTCGTAAAATTCTTAGTGGTTTTCCAACTTTAATTAGTCATGTCATTGTCTGTGAAGACATGACCTTAAGGCTGCTGTCACGCTCAATTCATTTATAATAATATTGCACTGTGGGTAGGAGAATAATATTTAAACGATAAGTCTATTAATAGTAGAGAACTACTGTTATAATTGCGATAAAGACACCAGGTAAACGATAAGTCTATTAATAGTAGAGAACTACTGTTATAAGTGTGATAAAGACACCAGGTATCGTAGACATAATTTTTGTTTTAATTTTTAAGCGTTTTATTTATTGGTGAAGTGCATTATTTTTTATCGTTATTATTTTATTTTATAAGATATGAAAATTTATGTCTTTTGAAATCTTCTGCTTTATTCATCTTTCTGGCAATTTATATTTACATTTGGTAATATTTTTGTTTGTTTTCCATTTATGTATAAAGCCTGGTACTCTGTTCAGTTTTTCATGCGGAATACTGTCAAACTACATACATAAAAAATTTGTATGGAAAAAGTCACGAGAAAATGTTGCAGAAGTAGTACTCTGTTTTTACTGTGGAAAAACATGAAATGTTTCTGGCAACATTTTATCAAAACTGTGAAATAAAGCAAATGAGCATTATTTCATGTGTAATTTTTTTGTATTATTTTTTGTGGAAAATTTTTTAAAACAATGTGATATATTTAAAAGCAATAAAATCGTAAAATTCTTCCAACTCGCAAGATAATCACCACATTTTAAATGTCAAATTTTCGTTGCAGATGTTGCTCAACATTTTCCACAAATTCGAACAGAGTACTAGGCTTAATATTAAAAAGATGGAATATAAAAGATATATCTGTATTCCGTATCCAATTATTAACAATTGTCGTCATCATCTGTATAATTGTTGGAAATATCATTATCACTGGCATGTTCTTCCCTATCAAGACTTGATTTAAATATTAGAACAGGTTCCTTCGGCAACAGTGAAAAAAATACAAGGAAGTAAAGGTTAAATTCTACTATCAAAGGAAAGTAAAAGCCTATACTGAGTTTGGCGAAATTATGGGCCACGAAAGATTCGGGCCCTTCAAAGAATGTGTCATTAGTTTTTACCTAATATTTCATTCAAACTAGGTGATAGGGGTTAACTTTGTTTGGCAATAATGTAGCCGAGGATTCGTTAAATTAATTCTATATATATTTTATGTAAAAAAAAAAAATATTGTTAATTTATTCCTGCACTTTTATAAAAAGAAAATAAATTTTTGGTTTGTTTACTTTTTTCAGCATAGCTTGCAGGTACTGTTAAATTTTCTTTAACAATATATGGGAAAATTGTACCCACTGTAAAACTGAACAACTTTTGTGAACATACCAATACAATCTGAATGTGTCTAGGCAGTTTACATAGCACTTTCTACCTTAAAAACAACAGTTTTTTTTATTAACCTATACAGTTATTGCATTTGAAACTTGTTTATTGTTGTTGTATTTCTTGCATGTCTTTGTTGTTTTTCAAATGAAATTGTCAGTAAATTGAAGTTTTAAGGTAAAATGCCATCCTAGTGAGCAATTTAGGGTGCCTAGACATGAGTATAGCTTTTTACTACCCATTGATAGTAGAATTTGTTTTTTACAAATTTAAACATCCCTCCAATTATTTTTCAAATAATCCTTAATCATGTTGCACAACATGAGGCCGATCTGTGTCTTGAGGGAAAACTTAATACTCTGTTTAATGCTCCATTGAGTTCTTTACAGGTCTCCCGAGATCGTTTCAAACGTTATGAACATCTCATAGTAGATAAAACCCTTTAAGTCCCACCAAATATAGAACATTGCATTAGCCCCCTAAATAACCTGCTTTGATATCGATGTTTTATCACCCGTAACAATACTATGCAGAAACGACTTCTATTTGTGTTACTAATCTAACATTTCACACATGCAAACCCGTCTTCTTTCGCCTTTTGTCGTCTTGTGGCATATACCAAATTCAAGAAATCTTCTTAAAAGATTTCTTTACACAGAAAAAAATGTTTGCATTAATCGAAGGTTTTAAATAGTTTTAAATTAAAGTACAATTAAATTTTTAATTTATTTAAGTATTTATATACATAAAATAGAGAAAAAAATTGCTAAAAAAAACAAATAATTCAATCAATTAATTATTTAATTTACCCGTACGTCCAAATTATGTCACTTTCGGAACACCCTTTAATTTTATTTTTTTCAATAGCGATCATGGTAATTCCCTATCTATATCAATAGTCCACCTATTAAGATTGAAAAAATAAGGCAATATATATCACTGTCGGGACACCCTTTTATTTGTAGTTGTCTACTTATTTTTATATATTATATAAGTGCAAATCACGTCACTGTCGGAATACCCTATAATTTTTAATATTAGTTATAAAGGCCATTTTAATACAAATTATGTATCAAGAGTCTACCTGTTATAGTTCATATAACAGGTAGATCATATAAATGCAAATTACGTCACTATCGGAAAACCCTTCAATTTTTTTCTATTTGTTATAGTGTCCATAGTAATATACCATCTGTGAAAATTTCAAGAGTCTATCTATTATGGTTTAAAAATTAGGCCATATACATATAAATAAACGCCACTATCGGAACACCCTTTAATTCTAATGTTTAATTTTGTATACTTGTTTATATAGCGAACATAGTTTAATTACAGTGTGCAAATTTTAAGTGGTTGCCTCCTACAGCTAAAGAAATAAAGACATAAACGCAAATAACATGTCACTTTCGGAACACCCTATAAGTTTTAGTGTTTTTTTCTATATCGTCCACAGTTATACACATTCAGTGATAATTTAAAGAGTCTATCTATTATGGTTCAAAACTTAGGTCATATACATGCAAATCACGCCACTATCAGAACACCCTTTAATTTTTAGGTTTATTTTTTGATAATTGTTTATATAGCGAACTAAGTTTTAATTACTGTTTGTAAATTTTAAGTTTATGCCTCCTACAGTTTAAGAAATAAATACATATACGTGAATAACACGTCTCTATCGGAACACCCTATAAGTTTTATTATTTGTATTTGCTGCTATACCGTTAACAGTTATACACCTTCTGTAAAAATTTCAAGAGTCTACCTATTACAGTTCCAGAGATAAAAGGCGCTAACTGACGGACGGACAGAAAGACATTGTAGCAAAAACAATAGGGGACGTTTTCACCATTTGGCTACGGTACTCTAAAAATGTTATATACGAAGTCAAAAATAACAGGAAAATGAATGGCCGTACAATGAATTAAAGTTTCACAAAATGAGTTGAAGTTATTTCTCATTGATTTCCTGGTAAAATTCTAGTTTCAACAAGGTATTTAAGCTAAAATGTGAAAAAGCAATAAATAAATAAGCAGAAATAAGCAGAAATAAAAAAACTAAAACAGCAAGTATGCAGTTCACAACAATGTAACTAAAAATAATAACATTTAACACACTACTGTTACAGTACAGACACGCACCACAAATAAGAAAAATCCAGTTAACATTTCAATGTAAATTTTAAAATCCACATTATGCTAGTGAACAGTAGATGGCGCTACAGGTTGATAAAAGAAAACAAAAGTATATTTTTTGCATTTTGAATGGTGTTCAAGAAAATTTTTAAAATTGTAAAATTTTTTAGAATTTAAGGAATTTCTGTATTATTTTTATTTATAAAAGTATTCTAAAATTTTTAATTTTACCTTATTTTTAATTATAGATCCTACCAATTGGCCATATAAGAAGTTTATTGGAACCTTCACCGGAAGTTAAATCCTTATTAAAGAAGATTCGTACATCATCGTCCTTCCCAGAACTAGAAAAAGAGGCTAATTTTAATAATTTTTATGTAGCGGGATGTGTAAGTTTTTTTTGTCTTTTAATTTAATTTAATTTCAATACAACTTATTCAAAACTTTATTTAGCTTTGGTACGAATCCAATCGTGATATTGAAGCCGGCGAGGAGATTATAATTGATGGTCGGCCCAAAGCTCTCTACGAACAGAGTGATGTGTTAACAAATGGCGAATTACATAACGGTTCCTCAATACATAGCAGCGATGACAGAAGTGAACGTGATAACGGTTAGTAAAACGGTTTAGCATTTAAATTATTTCCAACATTCAGTTTCCCACCCTCTTCTAACAAATTCACAAAAAAAATTTATAGAAATTGTTTTAAAAACGCCGTGCCATATGTCTTTAGTCAAAGTTCTTCTTTAACTTTGTTGTCTGCTTTGAAATGGGCGCTGTGTAGGCATCTGAGCATGACTTCTTTTTAAAAATACGTTACAAAACATTGAAAAGGTGTTCTCGTTCTGTTGGGTTGGGAAAACACTTGTTTTGTTTGGAAACAATAAGTAAACACACCCCCCTAAGACTTTAAATTGTTGGCTTGGGAAAATTCTTGCAAATATCGGTTACGGTTTAAAATGCAAGAAGCTTTTTAAGAAAATTATTTAAATTTAAATTACCTTATGTTTATTGAGGAGGTTAGAAGGACACTCTTTTTTTAAAGGTCTTAAAATTATTACAAATTAAAAAAGGAAACTTTTACCAAAAGACTCGTACCTTATGAAACACTGTCTTTAAAAAAATGACCTTTTAATAAAATACTTTAAGAAGTGTGTATTTAAAAAAACATCTGGAAACAGGTCTTTTTAAGAAAAAATTTAATTTTATTAGAGGTACTTAAAAACAGTACCTTATCAAAAAGTATCCTTTAGTAGAAGATACTTTTTAAAATAACATAACTTTAAAAATATGTAAATTAAAAAAACTTTTAAAAAGAACATTTGTAATAAAGTACCTTTTTGTAGTTTTTTTTTTTTAATAAATCGAGGGCCATTTAAAAAGGTAACTTTTACCAAAAGACTTGTAAAAAGGTACCTTGTAAAAGGTATCTTATGACAAACTGTCTTTAAAAAAGCACCATTTAATAAAATACTTTAAGAAAAGTGCATTTAAAAAAGCATCTGGAAACAGAGATTTTTTAGAAAAAACTTAATTCTATGAAAGGTACTTAAAAAGAGTACCTTATCAGAAATTACCTTTTCTTATAGGACCTTTTAGAATATACTTTTTTAAACTAACTTCAAAAACACGTTAATTAAAAGTAATTTAAAAACAAAACTTAAGAAAGAACATCTTTATTAAAGTATCTTTTTTAGGTTTTATTTTAATAAATTAATTAAAAAATATGTCTTTAAAGGAAAGTACCTTTTGCCACATATAAAATTTCTCTGTATAAAAATTTAAAACATAGTCTCAAAAATATTGCAGTCTCTTTTTAAAAAGAACCTCTTAAAAGTTTGTTTTAAAAAGTACTTTTTCAAAAAAATAATTTACAAATAAAAATTTTTCAAAAAAGTACTTTTTAAAAAGTAATTTTGAAAAAAGAAACGGTGTTTCAAAATAACCTTTTAAAACAGGTTTTTTATAAAATACCTCTTGAAAACCAATAAAACAAAATTATTTAAAATGTATCTATATAAAAAGTAACTTTTAAAAATGTATATTTTACAAAAGCGCACGTATAATTTAATTTGATTTAAATTTTTATTGAGCCTTTTTTTTACAGTAAGGGAAATAGAAACAAAGTAAAATCAAACTTAAGAACGGTATATATGTATAAATCAAGAAGTTCCTTTGCAAAAATTTGCATTCACAAAAAAGTACCAATTAAAAAATCCTTATAAAAAAGTACCTTTTAAAATAGTACCTTGTAAATGGTATCTTTTAAAACATAAACTTTAAAAATAATCTTAAAAAAAATGTGTTTCTTAGTAAAATTTATTTTTAAAAAGTACCTGCAAAATAGATCATTAAAAAATAAATGAGACAGGACTTTTTTTTAAGAGAACACAGGACTTATCCGCAGAAAACACCCAAAATCTTTGGCAGAAATCGAACTTCAACCTCAGACTGATAGACTATTGCAATACGAATTAGCCACTCGATAACTTTAAAAAGTACCTCTTACAATGAACATAAAAAAATAACTTTATGGAAAAGAGATCTTTACAAAAAAGTACTTTAACAATATATCTTTTAAAAAAGTGCCTTTTGGCAAAATTTAACATTAAAAAATAAATATAAGAAAGAACTTTTTTTTAACACAAAACTGTAGGTGAAGATCCTGGCAAAATCTGTGGCAGAAATCGAACCTCAACCTCAGACTGATAGACTATTGCAATACCACCAATAGCCTATTGAGACTCTCGATGACTTTAAAAAGTACCTCTTATAATTGAAATAAAAAAATGATTTTAGTGAAAAGGGATCATCCAAAAGGGCACTTTAACAATATATCTTTTAAAAAAGCTCCTTTTGAAAAAGTATTATTTTAAAAAGTACATTTAGCAAAAATATCTAATTAATGAGCACTTTTAAAAATAGTAACTGAAAAAAGCAGGTATTGTTTTAAATAATTGTTATAGCTATAAAAAAGTTCCTTTTCGAAAGAACCCTTTCACATTACACTAAAAAATTAATATATTATTACACTAAAAAAGACTAGAAAAATAAATTCAAAAAAGTATGTTTTAAAGAAATCCCTTTTAATAAATAATTATTCTTTACAGTAACATTTTAAACATACTTTTTAAAAAGTACATATTTGAAGTACTTTTTTCGAAGGTTTTTTAACGGCCCATTTTAAAAATGTACTTTTAAAATGTATATTTTGAAAAAATACACTTGGAAAAATATAGATTAAAGAAACTGAATTAAAAATATTTTATGATAAACAAAAAGTTTAAAAAAGTACCTTTTGAAGAAGTACTTTTTACTATTAAAAAATAAAAAAATTTAAATTTTCAAAAGTATGTGGGTTTTTGAAGAAGATAAGAGTAATGTACCTTTAAAGAAGGATATGTCAAATAATGCCATTAAATCAAAAGCTTATGAACGAGTATTTGGAGATTAAAGTTTTCCCTGCAGGGCTTCTTCTTTTATCACGAACATTTATTCACAAAAATTACTTTAATTTTCCATTAAACAGAAAAAACGAAAACATAAAATAAAATAAAACAATATTGTTAGATAAAGATCAATTTCCTATATTGTGAAAAATATTTGTGCAAAACAAAGTAAAGTAAAGTAAATGCTAAAAATACAAATACACATTACGCAAACAAGATTATAAGATTGCAAGACACGTACCTCAACTTCAGTATTAATGTTTGATCTTGACGCCACACAGTCATAAATGTGGGAATCAACACAGCTGGACTCTAAAGCATTGGGATCTGTCTGCAATGCAACGAGTTTTCGAGGGTAAAGTTGAATTGCAAGTAAAATAAACCAGAGTAAAGAAGTGTTCGAATGGAATGGAAAACAGTAGTTTTCGCGTTGTACCCGTAAAGTACTGAATTAAACAATTAGTAGAGACAACTGGGAAATAAACCAAAAATTGTGATCATTTATTTTTGTTTTTTATGTTTCATTTTTTTTGGTGTTGTTTTAATGGCTACTTAATGTTGCTGCAGGCTTTTGCCAAACAGCGACACCAAGATGTGTTAATAGAGATAAATGCGTGACTTTGTAAAAGGCACGCGTTAAAAAGAGTATCACACAAATACACACACACACACAGCCACACCTAATAACAATTGTCACACAGCCAAATGTACAGACAATAAGGTTCAATTTAATAATGAATCCCAGCCAAATTGTTTGTAGAGGAATAAGGGCTTTTTTTGTATTTGTTGATTATACAATTATTACACAAAAAATTTAAAAAAAAAATTTACATGCATGCGAGGCTGACTTAATAAAAATATAAAAACCTTCCACCACACTTTTATTTGTACACATTGTACATGTTGTATGGAATGATCAATGATATCATATTCAAAATGCCTGTTCCTATGCAATCCCATGAAAATATGACATTAAATTGATATAATGTTTGTCAAACAGATTATAAGGGCTCAGCACCCTTTTGTCAACAAATCAGTAGCACAAAAAAACAACAACAACAACAATCAAAAGTCACATGCTTTATCGTACACACATACACACACACACACACACTTGCCCATCTCCCATAACAGGCACCAATAGTGTGAGCTCTAGGATATGATTATGACATGTAAGCAAAAGGACCTTTCAATAAAACATAATTGCCTGTAAATGTTACATGTGTGTGTGTGAGTGTTGATTTCAAAGCCGCCACATGATTTTCTACAGCCTACAAAAAAAAAAACACACATGTTTTCATTTGTTATTAAAACTGTTTGGTTAATACCTTTTAAATAATGGAAATGAAGGAAAAGGGAAAGATGGTGCGACAATATCATTATCATCATCATCATCACCATCAACACTTCTAAATCAACACATCATTACGAAACCTTTAAAAATTTTATGACTGGCAAAAAAACTTGTTGTCAAATTCAATTCTAATCTTCCCGTATAAAAATTATACGTGTATTGTTTGTTTGTTTGTTCGTTTGCAATCATAAGCTGCTGCTGCTGCTGCTGTCAGACCATGTAACTAAAGCATGTTGTCTGAGCAAAGTCCCTGCTTTGCGATCATAAATGGCGATCATGATGCAGTTAATGTTGATTTCATGTTTGATAATGGCTTTTGTTGTCCTGTTCAATTGATTACAACACAATTGCAGATTAATAATAAATAAAGTTGTATTTCGAAAATTGTTTAAAAATGCGGGATTAAAATGTTTCAAGTCTCGTGGCAGGACTTATAAGTCCTGCTAATAAAAATATATTTAAATCTTTTTAGTTTTTGTTTTTCCTTTTTAATCGAAAAAAAAGAGCACTAGCAATTTGCATAAGCAAAAATAAGCACTTCAAATGTGTAAGAGATTAAAAAGGAATTATTTTTTTAGGAACATAAACAAAAATATAAGTAACCATTTCTACATAATATCACGTTAGATTATTATTTTAAATAATTCGAAATATACATACATATATTTACTAAATTAAAAAAACAACGAATTTTTTAACACAAGGCGATGGCAAACATGTTTACAAAAATATGGAAAAATTGCGGTTCTGGGTTATTGTTTTTATTTTTAATATACGCTTTCGACCTGGTGCTTAGAACTACTTAAATTTCTGTTTTTAATAGGCATTTATTTATACCCTTCACCACAGATGGAAAAGGCTATGTGTATATAAGATTGTCATTTCGTGTGTAATTTCTACAATATTAATTTCCGACCTCATAAAGTATATATGTATATTCTAAATCCTTATATAGGGTGTTCTTTATAGAGGTATAGAACTTTAAGTTGGCATTACTTTTCAAGATGGCGAAATCTATTCATCATGAATAGATTCACGTCTGAACAACGGTTGCAAATAGTGCAATTTGGGCCCAAAACGAGATTACCGTTGTTCCCGATTTTCATAAGCGAATTTTGTTTAGCGATGAAGCGCACTTCTAGTTGAATGGCGGCTGTTTGGTGCGCTTTATGGGCTGGTGGAATCATTGGTCCGAACTTTTTCAAAAACGATGGTGACCAGAACGTTACAGTCAATGGTGATCGGTATAGAGCCATAATTATTAATTTTTTCATTCCTGAATTGAATAACCATGATGTCCAGGAGATGTGGTTTCAACAAGACGGCGCAACATGTCACACAGCTCGTGCCACAATAGATTTATTGAAAGACACGATTGGTGACCGCCTAATTTCACGTTTCGAACCTGTGAATTGGCCTCCAAGATCTTGTGATTTAACACCGCTATGCGGATAAGCCACAAACGCTTTACCATTTGGAAGACAACATTCGCCGTGTTATTGCCGATATACGGCCACAAATGTTGGAAAAACTCATCGAAAATTGGACGTCCAGATTGGACTACATCCGCGCCAGCCGTGGTGGTCATATGCCAGAAATCATATTTAAAATGTAATGCCACAAGATTAACTTTCGGATAAATAAAATTCATGTCAATCGAATAATCCATCGTTGTTTTATTGCAACTTAAAGTTATATACCACTATAAAAAACACTCTTTACATAGAGAAGTTTATTAAGCGATCTCCGTCTGTGTTCGGGTTGAAATCAACTTTGCCAAGGCACCAGAAAAGATACAGAAAATTTAAGCCCACCGATCTGCCAGGTATAGTTGCGAAAATTTCACTAATGGAATTCAGCAACATCAGACCCTTCCATTCGAAGCTGGGCCAAAAAACACGACTACCTATTTGCACGTTTTTATTTATTTATTTTTTTTTCGGTTGTAATGATTCTCTTTTGTTTTTTTTTTTTAATAAATATATATTAGACCACGACCAGTAGATCACATGGAGTGTTTTTAGGTTGGTAGGGTTTTTCTGCTTTGATTTACGTTAAAGGAGTTTATAGAAAGTCGTACACATAGAGGTAGCCAATATACCTACAGGGTGCCCACTGGTAACCAGGAGCAGTGAAAAGACTCATTGGGGTTGGGGGTGTGTGGTTTGTCAATATGATGAAATTTGTTTTTAAGGATTTTTTTGCTTTTGTCTAAACATTCTACTTTGCAGCCTAAACATTCTAACGCAATGAGGGAAGATCCCAATTTTTACAAAAAAAAAAAATTTATGCAAAAAAGTTTTTTAAAAAAAATTTACAAAAAATTTTCTAAAAATTGTTTACAAAAATTAAAAAAAAAATTACAAAAAATTTTTGCAAAGAATTTTCAAACAATTTAAACCAAAAATTTGAAAAAAAAATTTTACAAAAAAATAAAAAAAATTACAAAAATTTCCAAAAATTTACAAAATTTAAATTTTTACAAAAAATTTTCAAAAACCTTTTTTACTAAAAATTTAAAAAAAATTCAAATAATTTCCAACAATTTTTCAAAAAAAGTTTAAAAAAAGGGACCTCATCCTGCCTGGGGCCGAAATTAAGTTTTCGACATTTTTCGATGAAGTACAAAATCCCGTTCCACACTTGCAGTTTTTATTTCTGAAACATCTTTTAAATTCTCTTTTGAAGTTGCATTCGTGTTTATACTTTAAAAATTATGTTTCTGGCGACTATATACTTTTATACAGTCATTCTCATGTCAAAAAGGGCACACAGCAACAACAATAGAGAGTCGCAGCAGAGTTTTAAGTACATGAAACATCGTACTCGCTGCCATTTTTATTTCCTCACCCAACAACAAATACATCTGTTGCAGAAACAAAAATTGCAAGTGTGGAACGGGATAAACAGAACTGAAAAAAAATGTAGAAAGTTGACGAAGTTATAGCATTTTGAGTTTTCAGTTCAAAAGTATATTTTTGAGGTAATCGAGGTTGAAGTTGAATAAGTTTTCAATTGCTAAGATTGCTTAATTAAATAATTTAAATATAAAATAAAATCTATTTTGTAGTTGATCTAAAGATATCGTTTGGTGCAACAGCAAACATGAAATTTTGTTTTGTTTTCTCCCGTACTGAAAATTTTATCGTGGTCCCTTTCGTCAGCTTGAGTCACATATACTGCGCTGATCTAAGCTATCTTACTATATATGTAGTTTGAAAAAGCTTCTTTTATTTAACACTAGCTACGCCTATAACATGTTGTGTGCGTCCTGACAATATTTTGGTCGATTTTGCTTTGAAAGTAATCCCCATGAAATTTTAAGACTCTTACGAATTTACTTTATATAAAGGTACCCACCCCTGGATAAAAATCTAAAATTTATATAAAAAATTCTAAAAATTATTGTAAAGTTCTGTAAAAGTCAGATAGGAAATGAGTTACTCATTATTTAAAACCAGAATATGTCGAATGATGACTGTCTGTGCTAGTTGTACGATTTACCTCAATTATATTTTCCACAGTCTTTGACTGATAATCTAATTTTACAGCCAAGCCGGGTATATGGAATATAGTTAAATCCGACAGCATTGTTGCATTTGAGGGATTGTAACGTAGTTTTCTTTTATCCCTTTGCCTTCTCGACGGTGTAGGACTATCCCAGTCATAGCCTATACTACGTTCCCTTTTATGTGTTTTTATGTTAGTGGAACCACTAATTAACAGTTTATCATCGACAGTTTCCTTGGTGTGTAAGACGCATTTTCCTGAATTAACTAAAACTTTTATATCCAATTCAAAGTCTATGTTGGGTTCCTGTTACTTTTGTTGATATTGATATTTTCCTCTCATCTTCTCTGAGGTGCCATCTATGTCTATTTTACTTGGTGGTGTATCTGTAAGAACTTCCTGTGAATTTGTCTCTTAGTTTCCGAGAAAGTAACCCGATTTGCAGGATTAATACTTCTGGAGTGTCCTGAAATAGGTGTTGACTGCAAACTCGATATTTCATCATTTGAAGCTATGGGATGCAAACGTCTGCCTGAATAAGAGGCATTGCCATCTTCGATATGCTCGCGATGAGAACCTATAAATGAAATGGATCTTTGTGATGTTCTAATACTTCGCCTCATCGAATGTCTTCTGAATTTCTGTATCATGTCTCTTGTAATCTCCTTTCTTCGTGCGCTATGATATTGTGATTAGCTCCGAGCGTACGCAAATCATTTATTACACACTGTGTAATTTTTTAAGTCATGGCAAAATAACCATATACGGACACCACTACGTCATAAAAGACAAAAAAAAATGACCCCTGTCTCCCAGTTTTGCCCAAAGTCCTCCAGGTTTTTTTTAATATGAGCTTGAGTAAATGATCATTTTTTTGCAAAAATTACATCGAGGCCCCACATCTTTGAGGGCCCATAAAAAAAAACCTGGAGGACCTTGGGCAAAACTGGGAGACAAGGGTCTTTTTTTTTAGTCTTTTATTACGTAGTGGTGTCCGTATATGGTTATCTTTTTCCGTGTTGCACTGTGTTATCTTAAGCTGTTCGGCCATTTCCTTTTCCAACATAAATGAACGTTTCTTTGAGTCTGCAGTAGAATCAAAGACAAACGAAGGTAAATTCTCAAATTCTCTCCTACATCCAAATGTATCTATTCTAAATTGGTTTTCTCTTCTTCAAAACCTGTCAGCATGGTGAGCGTATGACCCAAAGAGGATAAATGTTTTCCTATATTTATATCTAAATGAATGTCAACGCCTTCCATTTGCCATTTAACATTCAATAGCCATTTCGTATTTTCCATTTTCTTGGCAGCCGTTGTACGAGAACAAAACTCAAATGTACCTTCCGAAACAATGCAGACATTCATGATGGGCTCGTTGTGATTCGGTTTCCAATCGTCCAATGTGGTTTCAAAGTCATCGGCAAAGCGTAAACATAAACCTTAAAATTTGCCTTTAGACACCAGAGAACCAAAATTACAGGCCGATATGATGGTATATTTTAAAGTAATGACCACAGCTCCTTTAGGTTCAAAATCTTGGTATAAGCGAGAACCCCAAGACTAAAAGCAAAAATAAAAGTAAAATACAATAAAACAAATAAATTTGTTTTCAAACGCTTACATTGGCTACTTGATTTAAGGGCAAAGATATGCCCATATCTTCTACTGTCTATTGCAAGAATAAAGTGGACAAATTGGAATCAGCTATATTGCTAAATTGACCAAATGCTACCCTATCAAATACCTGGGTAAAATAAACGAGATATTTAAAGAAATCAATTTTAAAAAAATAACACTCACTTGCTGCTGTGTCTGTTGGGAATTTTCATAACTCAAGTTAGCCCTTTTCTCCGCCCAATATTCATAGGCGTTTTTATAGTTCAACTACCCTAATATGGCTTTGTCAACAGCTATCGGTTGAATGTATACCAAAGGACTTTTTAATGTTAACAATATTAATTCTTTATCTTCCTCACTGCTTTTTCTACACTTTCTCTTGGAAATAAGATATTTTTGCGGAAAAAGGTATCCTATATTGGAAACAGGATACTAAGGTACCTTCTCACAAAATTTTGAAAAAATTCTATCTAGTAGTTTTTTACGTGATGCGAACACAAAGAAATAGACAGACAGACAGGAAATGTGTTACTGTTATCTTATATGTATAGCTTGGTGTTGCTGAAATGAAGACAGGACCTTAGCAAAGATGACGGTAAATGTTTCCTCTTGAAACAAATGTTTAACAATTATTTAAACAAAATAACAAAAACTTTTAAATTGTTTAAAAAAAAGAACTTTTTATAAAAAAAGGTAGTGAACTCAAAAGAAAATTCCTTTTAAAAAAGTACCCAATAAAAACACTGTGAAAAACAAAAAAAGTACCTTTTTAAAATCAAAGGTAATCTAACTTTTTTATCACTTCCTTTGCAATAATTAAGACATCAACTAACCCTTTCTGCATTTAATCTGTCATATTACAACTTAATTAAATTTCGGATTGTGCAAAAAAAAAGAGGGCAAAACATTAGCAGCATCATCAATATCAGCGCTAATAGAAAAAAAAAAACAATATTTGATAATCAATCATTTGCAACAAAAGAGAAGTCAAAAGACTTAAACCAAATGACTACTGTGTGTTGCGATTGATGACAAAACAATATGTGGCACATGTCATTGTAACGTAGTTACTACAATTATTATTATCAATAGTTTGTGTACGTTCGACTGTGTGTCTGTCCGTCTGTCTGTCTGTCTCTAGCATGAATGATATGCAACACAAATGATATTTTCATAGTAGACGTTGGCAAGAGATCATTTTTTATTCCTTTTTTTTTGTGGCATGAAAAAAAATTGATAATGAGATAAAGTGTTAAGACAGACAAACAGATTAAATTCATTTTTCATTTATTGATTCAATTAGACAAAATCAGTGTGTAGAGTTGTTACGTTTGTATTTAGCGAATTAAATAGATACAAGTTGTTGGTTGTTAAAGGGTTAGGGATTTGTTTGCAAATCCTTTTTTTTTTATAAGTGATTAATAGAGTTTTTAAAAAAAGTAACGGATTTTGTTTTTTAAAGCGACACTTCGCTTTTTTCTATAAATTATTTCAAATTTTTAAAATTGCGTGGGAATATTAAGCAGGTGCCTTGTCACTTTCAAACTTATATTCCTTATACTTTTGGTAGCAGAATTTAACTCCCAATTTCATGTCATCGTTTATGTTAATAAACTTGACTTTTTGAACCCTCTTGGGTTGGCTTGAGTTAAACTAATAATTAGTGTTGTGAAAAGTAGTTCAAAACAATAAAGGAAAAGTCCTTAAACGTTAACCAGAGCAAGTACCTCTGCCACCCGTTAGTTAGGCAAGCTATCAACCACCTTATGACCAACCATCTGTGCTCGTGAATAGACCACAAGAAAATTCTTTCATTTGACATTGACTTGAAATAATAAAACCAAAAAAAAAAGAAATAAATAAATAAAAAACGAACAGGGTAAAAATCACTCCAGCGTGGCCAGGAAAACGTGAAAATCTTTGCGACATCAAAAACTTAACATCCCTTAAAATATTAGCAGAGACCAAAGGTGACCACCAGTACAGCACAGAGCAACACAACCACCCCTGCCATTTAAACAATCAAATTTTACCTGTTTAAAGACATTTGACTTTTGTAGTTCTAGCAAATATTTTAGCCTTCAATTTGATTTCTCAAATGAAGCTCTTGTTTGAAAAGACATCATGTTTTACATACATATGTATGTATGTGTGTGTGTAAGTATGTTTGCATGTATTAGACTTAAAACACTTGTGTCACAAACTTAACTCCTTTGAGGTTTTCATTCTTCAATTCAGGTGTTTGAGTTTGTTTGTGCTTGTGTTCGTTTGCTAAGGGGTGTAATGGGCAAATATTTTTGTTTTATTGAAATTTGTTGTTGTAAGGTTCAAAGATGAGGGTGTTTTCCCTATATACACTTTAAATACAAAAGCCAATTATCTATTCAGAGTTTATTTTTTTTATTATTATATTCATATGTTTACGTGTTTAGTGAATAAAATTTGAACAAAATATCAAGTGGAAATAATGACAATGAGTGTTTCTAGTTATTAACACACAAATAGAATTGAAAATAAAAATACAACAAAAAAAAAAAAAACTATTAAAGGTCCTGGTGTTTTTTGAAGCAACACCAGCAGCAAAACGTAGAAAGCTTCACATAAAGGACACTTGACGTTCAAAAGGATTCAATGGTCAAACACTTGTTCAAGGGAAACGAAGAAGTTCGGTTGCAGTTTAAGAAGAACAAAATTAAATAAAGTGCCTTCAAAAAACTACAATAATAGTTTTTAATTATAAAAAAAAATATATAAACAAATAATTTAATATTTAAATTTTATTAGTCAAAAATTCAAAAATTTTATTTTATCAGACAGCCTAAAGTAATTAACTGATTTTAGATAATTTCATCATGACTTTTATAAAAAAAAACAATTATTTAACAAATAAAATTTCAAAAAATATATTTATTAAAATTACTTCTCTTTATCTATTTTGCAGCCTCATTTTATGGATCTACATTAAACCGTGATGAGGATTACAAAAAGGACAAATCTTCCGATCATATAAAAAGTGAATTAAGTGATGATGAAAATGGTTTTGATATACGCTGTGAAGTTTGCGACAAAACATTTCTACAACTAGAGAGGTATGTAGGCGGCAAATAATCAAATAATCGATTTCTTTTTACAACCCCTCCCCCCTCCTCAAATTGACCAATAGGCAAATTTCTCCTAAGGGACTAATCAATGAAGAATACCACCAATAGTTATTCTAAAACAAACAAAAAAGTGATAATTACTGTGATTAAAGTGTTTAATGATTTACTTTTATTAATTTGTCATTTTACTCATCAACACGCCTCGTGTTCGAACATAAATAATGACTAAATAGAGGTGTGTGTCTAGGGAAAAAAGTTAAAAAAAGAGAGAAAAAAAAAGAATTAATCAATCAGTTGAGGCCAAAAATGCAATTTCATTAGACAAAATACCTTCTTTGGAGGTAAAAAATAAAAATCTTTATTTTTCGATGTCGAAAAATCTTAAATTTTACTTCTCAAAATGTATTTTATACTTATGTGGCGTAGTAGAGCAATATTTAAGATACGGAACTCTTGGGGCTTTTTTGTAGCGGCACAGGAATTTTTAACATTTTACATGTAACCTTTTTACATGGCAATATCTCTTCCTAGTTCAGATGTGAACGATTTTAATTTTTGAAAATTGAAGAAATATTTATTTTTTTGTTATTTGTTTAGGCGAAATGGTAACACCAATATTTTACACATAAAAGAACTCTCTTAAAGAACATGTGTATGTGACGCCAACTGACGAAAGGGACTTTACCTTGCCCCAGGGTAAAATTTTCAGTACGGCACAAAACAAAATTTCATGTTTTCTGTTGCACCAAACGATCAACTACGAAATAGATTTTATTTCATATTCAACATATTAAATTCGACAGTCTGAACAACTAAAAACTTGCAGAAATTAGGTGTCTAACTTTAACCTCGATTATTTTAAAACTATACTTTAGACCTAAAAACTTCAAAATTTCATAACTTCCTCATTTTCTTAGAATTTAGACTGATTTTATTGCGTTCTGTTTAGAATTATGAGCTTTGTCGAAAAACATCGAAAACTCAATTTCGACCCCTGGTAAACTTTGGTTTACACTGGGCTCAATGCTGGGAAATATGTATCGCAAAGAAAGTTTTTCCAACATTCCCCCTCCGATAAGTCACTCAATTGCTTCGTTCTACAACAAAAAAAAATATGTTAGTAGTTATGATCTAGTTAGTAATAAAGCACTGCATGAGCACAAAAAACGAAGCTCATAAGCTGCTCATTCTAATAATTTATTGAATTCATGTCTGTTTGACCCCGAGTAACGGTGAGATAAGCTAAATATGTTGAGCTTGCAGAGTTTCCATAAGAAAGTTTCAATAATTATGAGTAAACGTTGGACAATTTAACAATAAACTTGGGAGTGTTCAAGCAGTTTTATGCCTTGAGTAAAACACGAACACAGTTCGAGTGTACAAACAAAAAACACACTTAAGTTTATTTTAAGGTCTTTATTTCTTAAGAAAAACAAAGAACCACTAGTGTAAGCAAAACGCACTAAGCCTTATCCAAAAGTTCTACACATTTGCTAAACAAAATACAATGAGTGTTTCGAACATGAAACGAGTAAATTTGATGTTCACTAGTATAGAAAGTTTGTTTTACTCGGTCTGCTCATTGCGTTTATGAAATGAACAGAGCTTTACTCACTAATAGTATGCTGTGAGTAGGCATGTGTTCCGTAAGCTAGGTTTTGTTCGAGTATAACCACTTGCTCATGAGCTTATGACACACCCATCAGATAAGCTTGCGCAACTTTTTAGTTACCAAACCCAATATCCTCAGATTTTCCATAAATTTTTTATTGAATATTGATATTTTTGCATTATATTAAAATAATAATATAAACTATACCTATTAAAACTCATAAATAAAATGCATACGAAACCTTTTGTAATGTGACCCACCTAACCTTATTTTTTTTAAGTGGCCTTAGAGCATTTAAAATTGGACAGCCCTGGCATAAATATATATTTTTCTGAAAGGCATCTACATCGTTATGATTATAGAATGAAACACATGTCCAATTTGTTATTCGAAATTTTGAAAATTGTATATCAAAATTATAACTTCAACCCATTTGTTCTAAAATGTCAAAGCTGGGATTACAAAACATTTTCAGCTAACAGCTGTTTTAGGAAACCTTATGAGTACTACCTTATTACAAAAAGTAATTTACTATCCCTAGACCACATAAGGACTTCTAAAAACATCAAAATTTGGGGTTTGTTTTTAAATTTTTGGATATTACGGATTTTACAAAAAAAAAAAAATTAAATAATTTATATTTTTAATGAATTGTTTCTTATTACAAGATTTTTATGTGCTAGAAATTTAATTTAAATATATATATAAATACTGCTCATATCAAGACAAAATTGTACACGTAGATAAAAAAGAAGCATTTAACTTTAATTTAGATTTCGTTACTGAACCCTCTAAACCCCTCTCAGCAACGAGGCGGGATTTTAAAGTAGGGTTTGTGAAAGGTACAACTTTCAACTGTTCCTAATTTTTAATTTTTTATCGTATTGAAGAAGAATAATACAAAATTTATATGTTACTCATCTCTTATAGTTATGTAGTTGTAAACGTTTGAAAATTATAATTTCTCAATTTTGCAATTTACTAACAGTGTTGCCACTGGGCTAAGCACATAAACAGAAAGCGGCAAGCTACATGGGTAACAAATTATTATTAAAATAATAGGCCTGTACTAAATTATGGTTAAATTTTCCAAAAATGGAAAATAAACAATGCAGGCTTAGCAGACAAAAATTCAGAAATATGCCATTTTTGGGATTTTTGTTTAAGTTTTTAGTAATTTCTAGACTCCTCTTATAAAAAATTTTTAAAACTTATACTTTTTTATTAACATTAATATAGTCAACCAAAAATTAAAACAAAAACGTATGCTATATTCAACTTAATAATAGGGTGGGGGAAAATTTTTCTGACAAACTCACTTATGTCCAATTGAACAATTCGTCTAGAAAATTTTTATAAGAAAAATTAAAAAATTGCTTGCTTTTCATACAAATTTTCTAGATGATTTATTCAATAGGAATACAGAGACAGCACATTAAGCAATCACAGTATCCCTAAGTCAGCAAGGTCTTTAGTTCGCTCTAGAAGCTTAAGTTGCTTTTGACATATGAATTTAAAATTTTTTTTGCTGATGCCATGTTTACTGACAAAAAGAAAAGCTCTTCTTTATATTCCTTTTACAAAATTTTTCCAAGTGCTAATTATATTTAAAATGTTTTGGTAAATATTTGTGCTAAACGTGTCACTTGGTGTTCAACAACTGAATATTTGATATCATATTTACTTTCAACGGCAAGTGCACAAAGAGCCACTAACACCAAAAATGCAAAAAAAGGATGAAACGAAAAAAGGAAGGAAGGGACATTTAAATAAATATGAATATGCATGTTTCAATACAAAGTAAAAATATATGTTTGCATATTATTTCGACATGATTTGTCAGGCGAGCTGAGCTTAGCTGTATGTACACTCACTCAATACACTTAATGGACAATTTTGATTTTTCAACAACACGCAATTGACAAATCACAAAAATCATCATTATAATCATCATAAAACATAAAAGTCACTTCAAAATCGACAAACAACCTTACACATACATACATACATATGTGCATGCATACGAAATAATGTGAATAGATGAAGGGAAGGTAAACTAAGTAAAATTATTATATTTCTGGAGGGTTTAAAAAATTTATTATTGAAATTTTAACTCCCTAAAATCTTTAAAACATTTTACTCTTCAAAAAATATAGATTCGTCGAATGCTGGTTTGTAAGGGAATGACAAGTTGTTATTACTTACAAACCTGCTTACTTATGACATTATATTTATTAGCGATGTCCCACTTAGTAGTATTGCCTGTTAACAGATAATTTCAGCGAAGAGTTCTAACTATCGCCGTATTGATGTTCGCAGTTCGTCGTAACTCCTCGTAAATTTAAATTTTTTATCTCTGCCTTGCAGTTGTGCTTTTTAGTATTTTTCCGGTTAAAGAAGACAGTGACAGTGACGATATTTTCGATGTCTTTGGAGATTTGAAAAAACAATGCTGATAAATTTTAAATTGTGACTGATTATCATTTAATGAGCAAAATATGTACACTGATTGGTAAATTGCTGACAAATGTTCCAATTTTGGTCATTCTGTGCCTTTGGTCATTCTATGACTTTGGTCATTCTATGACTTGTCAAATTAGAAGTTGTACAAGAAGTTATGAATCGTCAGGTAACAGATTTACAAATATTAAAAGTCGACAATTTAATTTAATTTACTGTTATAGTAATCGTCACCGAAATAGCTCGTAGGCCGTCGCCGTGCTAAAGTGACATGTCACTTTTTTTTTCTACAGAGTGTTTGTAATCGAAGAAGTATATATCGCATATCATGTGTAATAAATTAATAGAAATTAATTATTAGAACACTTAATTCTTACTTCCTTGGTTGATTAAGCTATAACGGCAGGAAAATTAAATATTTAAAATTTTTTTAACTAAATGAGAATTAAGAAGCCGAAAAAAGTGACATCATTTATTTCAAAGGTTGGAAAAATGTCAAACATTTAATTTTATAAAAATAGCTGCTTGACAAACTAAATTATTTGTTGATTGTAAAACTAAGCATACTTCCCTACGATTCCACTTTATTTCAATAAAAAGGAAAAAGGACATGTGTGTCATGAGGCAACAGCAATAAGAACAACAACAACTATAAAACAACAAACTTTGATGAAACCTAGTGATTTGTATTAATAAACATACATATAAGCGAGCTTTTTGAGGCAACAAATGAAAAACCGCTTTTTGGAAAATAATATAAAATCTAGACAAAAAAAAACAAATTGACATGTCCACTCATAGTTTAGAATTTGGATGGGTTTTCTGTTATCAGATCTAGCCGAGCGAGGGAAAATAAAAATGGCAGTACTAAAAAAATAATAATAGAAATACTGAACGCCTTCTATCTCTCACAAACGGGAGGCAATATTTTGTTTTCACATGTCATAAAGATTTCAATCTGTAAATATTGAACTTCAGGCTCTTTCACTTCGCGTCTTAATTTGTTATTTGAAGTAAATGAAATGTGAATTGTGACACATGTTGCTGTAAACTAAAGCTAATTATATTTGTTTATTTTTCTATTCTTTGTTTATACATTTATTGCAGACTTGATGATCATTTGGTGGCAGCCCATCATTTTCGTAAAGACGAATTCTATTGTGAATTGTGTTCGCAGCGTTTCTGTCATCGTCCGTTGTTGTTGAAACATCGAGCTCTGCAGCACAACGAAATTCGGAAATATCCCTGTGAAAATTGTACTAAGGTAAGTTCTAGTACTTTTATTTCTAGGATTTTTAAGAATTCCAGAATTTTTAATTAATTTTGCTATAAAAAAAATTTTGAAAAAAATTAAATAAAAATTAATAAAAAAAATTTTGTTAAAAAATTTTTGTAAAAATTTTTTTTTAAAAAATTTTCAATATTTTACATAAATGGTGAAGAGTTTTATGGAAACTTAAATAATTTAGAGCAATAAAATAAAAGCAAAAATTTTTGAATCATAATCGATTTAAAAACTAAATTGGGAGAATTTTTAAATTCAACCATTTTTAGTATAAAATTTAACAGACCATTTTTTTTGTTAAAAATTTTAAAAGACAATTCTTTCTTGCACAGAAAAAAATTGTTGCACCAATTAAAGGTTTTAATTAGTTTCAGATACGAGTTTAATTAAATTTTTAATTAATTCAATTATTTACTTAATTGAAATATTATTTTATTTATTCGTAATTAAATATATAATTAAATTAATTAAAAAGTTAATTCAATTTGGATCTTAAATTAAATAAATTTAATTAAATTTTGTGCTAATAAATTTTCAAGGCAAATATTTTTTAAAAACATTTAAACTTTAAGTTGCAGTTCCAGTGAAAAATTTTAAAGTTAAAAAATTATGAAGGCAAAAGGATTTTCAAGAAACATTTAAAATTGAGAAAAATTAAGCAGAACAATTTTTTGGTAGAAAGTATTGAATGCGAAATTTCAACAAATATTTTAAAATTCAAAATTTGTCCATGTAACATTTTAAAAGTGAAACATTTTATTAACAATTGTAAATGTAAGTTATTTTAGGAAAATCCTTAAAAATATATATTTTATTACGTTACCATACGTAAATATAGTAGTAATGAAAAAAATCGAGATCGGAATTTCGACGGATTTATACGTTTTGAGGTCTCCTGAATCCATTTTGGCTATTTTCGCGATGATGTCTGTGGGTGGATGGATGTGTATGCTACTATTTTTGTGGAGTTTGTAGAGGTCATATTGTTCGACATATCAAAATTAAATTTAGTATGTGCCTTTGGTATATGGAGATGAAGAGCTGTATAATTTTTGAGCATAATCGGAAGGGAGCAAGGGGTAGTTTCCCTACCCTCAAATTTTGTGAACATTTTGTGCCATATGACATATTACAATGAAATTTAGTATGTGCCTTTAGTATATGGTGATAATAGTTTTGTAAATTTTGGGCATAATCGGGAAGGGGCAAGGGGTAGTTTACTTACTCCAAAATTTTGTAAATGCTCTACAGGTCATACCGTATGACATATTAAAACGAAATTTGGTATGTGCCTTTGGTTTATGCAGATGAAGAGTTGTGTAAATTTTGGGCATTATCTGGAAGGGGTTAGGGGCAGTTTACTTACTCCCAAACGCTCTACAGGTCATACCGTATGGCGTATCAAAATGAAATTTAGAATTTGCCTTTGGTTTATAGAGATGAAAAGCTGTATAAATTTATGGCATAATCGGGAAGGGGAAAGGGGTAGTTTACTCAACACCCTAAACCGAAATTATATAATTTTCCGATTCGAATATATTTTGAACTTATATTCTTTATGTAATATATTCATGAAAATATCTAGATCTTTTTAATTTAAAAGGCAAACAAATTAAATAATTATTAAAGCGAAAATTGCAGTTGAAAAAATTTATAGACAATAATTTTTGGTCAAATTTTATGGAAAAAATAAAATGTAAAAATATTTCGCAAAAATTTTTGAAATTAAAATTTCAAAAAATGTCTGAAAAAATATTTGAACCAATTAAAAGTTTTAATTAGTTTTCAATTAAAATTCAATTAAATTTTTAATTGTTTCAAATATATATTAGTTTAAAAGACAACTAAAAAATTCCTAATTAAACAAATAATTTAATCAATTCATTATTTAATTAAATTTTAATTTGAAATCAATTAAAACAATTAATTAATTGGTGAAATATAATTTTTTCTGTGTATTTAAAATTTTTTTAAAGACAGAAAGTTTAAAAAAAAAATATAAATAATAATAATGTTGATGAAAAAATATTAAAAGTTTTTTTTTGTAGCAATTAAAAAGGCTAAAAAATTAATAACTTAAAGCAAAATTAGAAAAATTTTAAAGAGTTTTTTAATGATCAGAAAATTTAAATGTCTTATTTTTTATGAAATATACATGAGGCCTTGCTTATGAAAGTGGTATAAGTCACATATTTCTTGTTTCGAGATATTAAGAGGTTTGGATTCTACAGGATTAAAAATATTTTTGTATTATGTAATAAAATAATTTGCCAACAAACAAGTATTTATTAGGACAAGACTGTGAAATTTATAACTATTTTTAAAAGTGGTTTTGAAAGTTTGAAATGACTTATATTATTTTCGATATTAACTGCATGATACATTATAAATGAATTAAACCATCAAGGAAAAATTTTTATTAGAAATTAACATTTTATTCAAACTCATTACATCGTAACTAAGTAATTTATTTTTTTAGTATCTGGGGAAATAAAGTGTTTGTGGAAAATTGGTGGGTTATAGGGTAGTAAATCCATCATATCTTTATGTTTTTCTTCTGTTATTCCTCTAATGGTTGTGTATAATGAAAGCAAATCAATATTTTCGTATATTCTTGGCCTTCCTCTTTTAGGTGAAAGGTCTAACACTTCGAATTGGGGATTTTTATCTAAAGAAGTTTTATAAAACATATTATATGAAGCATTTTTTAGAAATCCGATCCATTGTATTTTTAGCCAAGACACAGCTTTTCCATTATTGTTTCTCTTCCTATTAGACGTTGATTCTCCCAGTTGTTTCGTCGAAATAAAATCTTTCTGAGCCATTTGATCTACCAAAAATGGGTTGCTCTTTTAACATAATTCTGTTAAAATATAATAATGCTCAGGGATGTATGTATAATGTCTACAATATAACTATAAATGGGTTATTTTTTACAAAAAAAAAAAAAGGATTACCTGATCATAATACCTGAACCGCTATCTGAAGACATGACAAAATTACTAATAATTATTTGTTTGCCGAACTGTGAAAACAGACTGACTTATTTATATCTTTATTAAAATAAAAAGTAACTGTATTTTGTTTACCAACCAAAAAATTAAATTTATTAATTTAATTTTCATGGCATACTGCGAATTACTTTAGATTATTTTATTTAATTAGACTTTGATATGAAATAGCTGATAAAATAGGTTTTAAAAATTTTTGACTTATACCACTTTCAAAATCAAGGGCTCGCATATAATCTAAGAGGAAAATTCATAAAGAAATATTTTCCTTTTACAAAATAGTTTTATAAACCTTTAAAAATCAAAAATATTTTTTATGAATTTGGCCCTAAATTTTTTAATAAAATTTTTTACATTAATATGTTTTTAAAAAAATGTTTGCAATCTTTTTTACTTACTCTTTTTCTGTTTTTTTTTTTTGAATTGGATTATTATTATTTAAAAAAAAAACGTTAAAAAATCTGGTACAAAACTTTTTTAAAAAATTTAAGACGTATAGTCAGTAAAATTTTTTTTTATTTTTTAAAAATTTAAAATTTTTTTTAAATAAAAAATTTTTTTTTAAATAAAAAAATTTTTTTTTAAATTTTTTTAAATAAAAAAAAATTTTAAAAAATTTAAATAAAAAAATAAATATTTTTTTTTTTAAATAAAAAAAAATTTTTTTAAATATTTAAAATTTAAAACAAAAATTTTTTAATTTTTTTTTTTAATTTTTAAAAAATGTTTGCATTAAACTTTTGTTTAGAGAAGTATTTTATTTAACTAAAATTTGAAATGAAACTGTAAGTTTGTCTAGAGATTAATGATTTAAAAAAAATCTTTTAGTATTAAATTGTTTTGTTCACTTTTAAAAGGTGCCATCTCGTTCCTCATAAAGAAGGTATTAAAAGCTATTTCACATAAACGTTCAAATAAATTATTAACGAGGCCTAATTTTTGCATAATTAAATTTCATATGTCAGATCCCGTAATGCTAAGATCACCTTCGAATTTCTATTATTCAATAAAATTCAATTTATAACGAATCTTTTGATGGATTACGGTTATACTCTTGTTAGTTTTCTTTTGTATTGTGACCATGTCTTGTATTTTATAATTTTATCCAAAAGCTTCAATTGTTAATTTTGTAACAGAGAGAAGAGAAGGAAAAAATTCCAGAAAAATATTCCAAGTGGTTTGTCACACCACTTGGAACAAAAGAAAAAAAAAGTGTGAAGATTGATCAACTTAAATCTTAATGATATTAAAATGTGGTCATAAGATTTGAAGCAACTTTTGATTTCTAACACAACTCAAAGCCCCAAAGGCCATTTATTAAAGCAGTTGATACATATATTTCTTTTTTATTTTTTTATTATTTATACATACCACAAATCAAACAATGAAATTAAAATCTGGTTTGAAATCCAACAAACAATAAAAATAATACGAAAAAGAAATAAAAACAGTTAATAACAAGTTAAGGAAAATATCTAACAATTAGACATCAATTCCAGTACATACGAGTACTTGTACCGATCGATAGCCATTCACATCACAACCAACTAACAACAACAACAAAATACATTAAATAAGAAGAAAAAAAACTGATCATAACAAATTAAGGTGTGTTCCATTTGTAACTCTTTAAAAGGCTTTTCAAACTCATGTAATTTATGACAAAAAAAAATTTTTTTTATTCATCTGCTACTTTGATTCCGTCCATGGTTGCCCATCATTTTCATGATCTATTGAATTTGATTTGATTTTTTTTTTTTTTTTGTTTCTTTTTCTTCTGCAACAAAGACTTAATGGATTTCAAGCCACATGTTGTTAAGGTTTCATTCTCTTCCAAGTTAAGATCGATTGAAAATTCTTTTCATCATCAACTGCAAACGAGTAGAGTTCAGATCACTTTAATTTATTGATACGTGTGCATTTCAGTAGCGAGACTAAATGTGCATCTTACGAAGGCACTATGATTATTTAAAAGTATAAGTAACAAAAATATAAATTATAATAAAATTGATACACATTTCCCTAGTAGATGCAAAGTAATTGTCCTGCTAAAATTAATTAAATTTAACTAACTCTGGTAGCAGAGGGGCTAGTATATCATTGTGGGAAGGTTGTAGGTTCGATTCCCCCAACCAACAAATCTGCATGTTGCACCAAAACTATTGAAGGTCTTCGTTATTATGTTCGGTAAAATTAGATTAGAATATAATTAATAATAAAAAAATTTAAATAAAAAAATCGTATAAAAGACTAAATATACCGCTTTTTCAATGTCATAATCCGGTAAGAACAATTAACCTTTGAAAAAACTCAATATAATGAGTATTTTATGAAAGCAAAAGAGCGTATGAAAATAATATTAGAAAATATAAGACAATAATTAATTTAAAGGTAACGGAATCAACTCCTAATCCACAAGGAGATTAAATATCTCAAGCAATAGGTTTTGCTAAAGAAAACTTTTATCACGGCAGCAAGGAGTGTGTGTAGGAATCAACCATTAATCCTAAGAGAGGAATAGCATCTATTCAATTCCACTGTTACTGGTTTTTTAGGGTTTATAAATATTAGTATTGCAGTGCAGAAAACAATTTCTAATCCTACTTACTTTAATAGTTTGTGCAATAGTTTTTGTAGGGAAGACCCATTCTGCTTGAATTTTTTCTAATGTTCAGTTACCAAAGGCCACAAACACCAAGTTACATGGTAACATTTTTAGTAGTTATGCAGCTTTACTTTGAGCCAGCCGAGAAAGAAAATAATCTATTTTTGCGAAAAAGATGTACTTAATAGATGATCGTACAGTGTAATACAACACTTTTCGCAAGGCAAGAGAGGTATACAGTAGACCCCCTTATAACACGGTACTCTTACAACGCATTTTTATATTACGCGATTTCAGTCACTTACAACGCGGGTATTCCTCCATATAACACGGTGATTTTCACATTATATTTCAGTACTATAAAATCTAGAATGATAAGTAATTTTCATATTGTGTTAATTGTGTTGCTATAAAATTAAATTATTTTATTAAATTTGTGTTCCCAGTTTTTGTATAGTAAAAAAAACTAGTTATACCAGAATACTCGTAAACGTGTGTTATAAGGGGGATGACTGTATAATTGGCCATGTCTAACAGACTGCTTTGCTATTATCCAGTCAGTTCACAAAAGGTTTTATGTCCTGCACACAATTCCTAAAAGGCTTATTAAATATGGCACTAACTAAAACTTGGCTTGATAATGATGTCATCATTACATCGAAAGCTTTTGCCAATAGTACCAAACAAATAGCCAGTGACGATGGTCTTCACCGAAAGGTATAACATCAATCGTTCCATGTCCTGTACACATATGAGTGTGACGAAGTCAATGTGGCAGACCCATCTGCAAGAAATCTACTTGTTGCCTTGCTAACGATACACAGAAAAAAAGGTTTCAATTGGTTTCAAATGAAAATTTAATTATATAATTAATTGATTCAATTATTTGTTTAATTGGGCAATTTTTTTGTTCCGATTTGATGAAATATATATTTGGATCAATAAAACGATTAATTGAACTTTAATTTAAAACTAATTAAAACCTTTAATTGATGCAAAAAGATTTTTCTGTGTACAAATTTGAATTTTCCTATTTAGACAGATATTTCTGCTTGCAAAATGCTACAATTAGTTGGGAGCCTGAAAGTTATTTTATCACAAATTCATCTAAGTGCTTTTCCCCACTAACTTTTTTCTCCTCTTGGAATCACGCTGTGAATACACACTTTGAAATAATAAGAGAACCTTTCACGTTGATAAGAAAACAATTAAAAATATGTGTTTTAAAATATAGTAGCCGATACTAAAAGGCAGCATGACTTTATGATCTTTAATACCAGCTGGGTTAAGTCTAACTGCTATTCTTACTAACAGCTTTCTAACCAGTCCACTGGTCATCAGATGTAGATGCAAAAACTCCGTAGAAATTTTTGATCATATTATATCATAAGCCCAAAAGTACCGCGAATCCATAGACATTTTTGTATAACATTTATGTTTTCTGTATGCAGTGAGGAATTATTTATACTCTTTGAAATCGAAAACCTTCGAGAAATTTTATTCTACAAGACCTTCAGGCAGGAAACTGATACAGATTAGGTCTCAATGTGCAGTTTGCAAAACCTTTGTAGTCTGATAACAGAATTACATAAAATAAATTGATAGCATCTGAAACCACAATGACCGGAAAACCAATCCGCATATACCAAAGAAGGTTTGTGGTTCTTGAAACCTGCTAAGGGGCCTTACATTAGCCACCCCATTGCTATCATAACCCTCATGACTGGAAATCCCACGCAGGCAGTGTACTTTTCAAGTTCGTTTATACAAGACTATCTCTGACTTTAGTTACCCCAGATCTTTGTTTAGAAAAGCTAAGGCCTTTAAGGCGCAGCTTAACTATTCAACATAAGATAAAGTATGATGACTCGCCCTCCTTAAATAGACCATTACACAGATAAGGATGATTTATACTTCTGCCTAAATGACGATTATACATGATACATGGTAATAGCTCCTATCATTACCAGAATGTCCTCTTATCAATATTTACATGGTAAATCTTTGCATGATTTACAGGGTAGTCCAATATTTTCCACCAGTAGAAAGACTCATAGAAAATTATAGTTTTGATTACCGTCTCTGATTGATGATCAAAGCTAAGCTTGCTATCCATATGCATCATATATTATGCACTGTATTTTTTTATTACTTTAAATTTAAGTTGGTAGGACATCGAAGCGTACTACTAATATTATGGTACTCTTTCAGATATACTTCGATCTTCAATAATTAACGACTACCTAACTTTCGGTGAGTCTCTTGCTAGGACTAGTATTCACTCTCGTGTAAATACTTTAGAGATTTTAGACTGTCAAATGGTAACTTACGACCTTTTTCTTCATCTCGAAGTCTTTTGTTAAAGCTAGCAGTTCTCTAAGGCTTACTATTCTCTATTCTCTATGATATTCACATTTAACATGTGTCTGACCCTGACCCTAAGCCTTATGATATTCTCAACCTCTTTTAGTTGCATTCTGCAAATATGAGATTCTTCGCGTTTCTCTTTGTCCACACGATACTTGCAATTTCCGTGATCACGTTCTTTAGGTCCGCTTTAAGAAAGAAAGAAGAAGAGTGCAAATTGACATTTCCTTTTATTTTCTGAACATCTTTTGATTTTAGTTATATTTCAAATAAAAGTTTTAGTGAACTTGGAATTTAAATGGTTAAACAGCGTATTGATTTTTATATTACAAAAAGAGAGGGAGAAACTCTTGTCATTCCCACACATCATGTTGGGGTGAGATAAAATTTAAAGCTGATTTTACTTTTTGTGTAAAACAAATATTCTTCATTAGAAATAAACGTCACCAGAAACAAACCTTCATTTTATAAATAATATCGTCAACACTGCCTTCAAGATCATCTATGGAAGAGAAGGAAATACAATATTAAGCTGACAAGCAAAAAGCTTCAAATTCGAACTCCCCCTCAGACAATGAATCTCCTGTGATTCGATATTTGTATTATTTTATTTTTTTTTTTATTTTTTTAACGTAATAGTAGTCAAACAGCACGAGCTATACAATAATTGTGTGTGTTACTCTTTACTAATCTTGTCTATAAAAAAAAACAGAGCTACAAAATTTAACTGATCAAAAGCAGAGAAATATGTTTAAAAATTTTGAAAATCTTTAACATTATGACAGCATGATTAGGCAAATAATACAAAAAGAAAAAAAAAGAGATATTGGAAATCGACAATATCCAGCAGAAAAAATTATGTTGGGCAATAACGAACTTGGGTAGCCCTGCTTTAGTACCAGCCTAAATGAAATCCAATTTGAAAGTGTCTCAAATGGTTTAATACATTTTTTTAAATTTCGAAGATCAATGATCAGCAAGTTATTTCCTGTGTAAATCTATTTTGATGTTGCTTTATTTTACGAGATTTTAAGCTTTTTATTATCAAACGACAATTGTTACATTTGATGGCCATCGATCGATATTTGGGAGTAGGTGTTTAAGCGTTTAGCTGACTGCTAAAAAACTTGATTGGTTGGTTGGTTGGTTGGTTGTTTGTCTTCTATCCAAATATTCTTTTGCCTAATCTGCTTTACAACGAACTGCTTTTTATTCAAATGTTTTTTGAATTTTTTTTTTTTGGCCAAAAAAAAAGTGTTGGTCTTTGGACGTTTTCTTCAGTTTGTGCTTTGAAAAGTACACAATTGAAGTTGAAAGAAGAAAAAAACTGTAATAATTAAGTGCGAGCATTACCGCGATCATAAGCAGTTGTGCGGTAGTTTTTATTACGTTTGTGGGCATTTATTCTTTTATTCAATAAAAATCCGAGTATGATTGATTAATTACACTTTTCGTTTTCGTTATCGTTTGATTTGCTTTGCGTGTTTTTTTTTCTATTTTAATTATTTGTCCTCAAAAGAGATTTTTAACACTCGATCTTGCTCTTCATTTTAAGGCTTGTCATTTCTGTATGTAGAGTTTCAACGGTAGCTAGGTTGTTTTAAACTCTTAACACACACACACTCTTACATAAATCAATCAAATTGTAATGAAAAAAAAATCTCTTCTTGCAGGTATTTTGTGATCCCTCAAATTTACAGCGGCATATTCGTAACCATCACATTGGAGCCAGAAGTCACGCTTGCCCTGAATGCGGTAAAACGTTTGCCACATCGTCGGGTCTAAAGCAGCACACGCACATACATTCCTCTGTTAAACCATTCCAGTGTGAGGTCTGCTTCAAAGCCTATACACAATTCTCCAATTTGTGCCGTCATAGACGCATGCATGCTGACTGTCGCATGCAAATAAAGTGTAGCAAGTGCGGTCAGAGTTTTAGCACAGTGACCTCGCTATCCAAACATAAAAGATTTTGTGATTCCACCAACGTACCGCCGGCGGGTGTAGGACTTGCACCCAATTTAACACATCCGCTGACACAACATCAGGCACAGCCGCCATCACCGTCACAACAATCGAGAACAGCAGCAGTTAACGGTGCACTACCAACCAATATGACTACTCCGCCAAATCCTTTTCTATTCTGGCGTTCTACCTTCTTTCCGGCATTTCCACCAGCGGCTGCGGCTTTTGGTTTGCAAGGCATGTTCCCACAGCCGCCAGCCACACAAACGGCCAGCTTTGCTCCCATGTTTTCGAAACCAAATGTGGACTTTAAACTACAGCAAATGAGATGCCAGCCACCTCAAAATGCTCTCAGCCATAACCACAACCACAGCAACAACAACAATAACACTAACAGCACGACAAAAATAAACTCTCTAACCAGCTCTACACCCAAACAGCCTGTCATTTCGGCAACAGTTCCCGAACACTATGGTCTTTATTTTCCCGCTTTGGAAATGGATTATAAATTGAAGCGTGACAAATGTAGCAGGGAAAATCATTTAAGACAAGCAGAGCCCCAGCACTCGACAACATCTGATGAAGAGGAGTCCAGAGGAGAAAAGGAAAAGCTGAAAATGGAAATAAAAAAAGATATCAAAAAAGACAATGAGGCGTTGATCAAAAAAGAGGAGGAAGAAGATGTTGCTTTAAAAGCAAATGATGATGACAAGGTAAGTGTTAAAAAACTACAAAAAAAAACTAAAGAGTTTAACTTAATTTCTTGCATTCAACTTTTAGAAATCTATAGATATTGTGTCAGTTTCACCACATCACGAATCAGAATCTAAAAGTAATTTTACTGAGCTGCCTTTGGATCTGAGTGTGTCACGTAAGAGAAATAGCCTGGACTCAAATTTTAGCCAGGAAGAACAAAACACCGCAAAAGATGATAACAACGCAACAGTGAAGGCGAGAGCAATTAGTCCCACAGCCACCGAAGAACAAAGCAATCACGACAGTTATGAGCAGGCTACTAAAAAGCAAAGAATCTTTAATTCCTCTGTTAATAGCGGCAGCAGCAGAACGCCTACGGCTTCGCCAGGACCCACACCCTCACCCTCTCCCCCCTGTAATGTCAGCAGCACAGCAACTCACGAAAATAGCTCAGCGCCACTGCCCACTTGTCCCCGACCCATACATCCCATGCTGCTCGACGAAATCTATCGTACACGTGCATTAGAATCAACATTTCCGCGCACGTTCCCTTTTTTAGGACTAATGGGCGAACGGGCAGCGATAGATTCAAATGCATTACGCGCTAGAGAAGAACAGTTTGCAGCTGAACCCATATTTCATGAGGCTTTGAGGGGTCTAACGGCGGCGGGTGCTCTGCAGGTGGCTCAAACTTGTAAATTAAAAGATCGTTATACATGCAAGTTTTGTGGCAAGATCTTTCCCAGATCGGCTAACCTAACGAGACATTTGAGAACACATACCGGCGAACAGCCCTACACATGTAAATATTGTGATCGTGCATTTAGTATTTCGTCGAATTTACAAAGGCATGTGCGCAATATACACAACAAGGAAAGACCTTTTCGTTGCCATTTATGTGATCGTTGCTTTGGCCAGCAAACCAATTTGGATCGGCATTTGAAAAAACATGAATCGGATACCACGGGTCTGGGTTTGGCCATCAGTGATTCGCCCAGTTCGAATGAGGCTGATCGTGAGGATTCATATTTCGATGAAATACGCAATTTTATGGATCGTGTTACCTACAATGAGGATTTGTATACCCCCTCTAGCATAGGCAATGCAGAAAATGATGCCAGTGATTATAATGCCAGTGATAATGATAATGAACTGTCTGTCTCACGGCCCTCATCGATTGATTTAACCAACGATCACAGTAAAGCTACTGAGGCTAAAGAAGTATTAGAGGATGATTAATGTCTAACAACACACGTTTAATATAAAAAACAAAAAAATATAAATCCGTTAAGTTATTAATTCTTTTATTTGTTTAATAAATTATTGAAACGTTTAAAGTCTACTTAAAGCAAATGTACAGTTAATTATTAATTTAAAGCAAAGCAAAAGCAAAAGAAAAACACCTTTCAAATAAATCATAGAGCTATGATCACTCTCGTTATAAGTATTCTAAATTTACTTAGTAATATTTTATAGTCACTGATGAAACAAAATAAAGATAAAAATCATAAAAAATAAAAAATAAAACATAAAACATCAATTAAATATAATTATTCTTTTTTTTTTTGAATTCATATTTAATTCAAGTGTATTTTACACAAATTATATTTTAAATTGTTTCACACCAATTGTTTAGTTTTAATTAAATTAATAACTATACGAATTTTTGCATAAGATCACTATTAATTAATTTTAGGATTTCAAATTATATAAAATTAAAAAAAAATAAAACAAAATAAAATAAAAAAATATTATATTTTTTCTTTTTGTAAAATTTTAAAAGAATTCTTTTGTCAATTTAAATAAATAAAATTCTTTACTATTATAAATTAATATTCAAAAGTAAATAAAAAATTATGAAATGAAAAAAATAAATTATACACATTTAGTAGACTTTTGTATTACAATGGATACTGTTTTTTTTTTTGTAGGGGTGATATTGTAGCAGACCACTTCATGGGTCTCTTTTTGACCCCCTTCGCTTTTCGATCATTTCTGATATCCGATAGGAAATTTACGAATACCTTTTCTTTCATTGAGTCTCGTGCTGTCACTGGCCTTTTACTCTCGACTGTAGATATTCTGACTGGCGGCTGATACATGACGGGGGAATACGCTTTCGGCGGGATTCATTCAAAATGAAAAGAAAAAATCTACCCTTTGGTCCCTTTCTCTATTCCCTAGGGGGGACCGGTTATGGTGAGGTCCTTTCGGGATACACGTGATGGCTGTGATTATGAACAGCATTGTGGGGATAATGCAGTGCTGGTCAATGTTCTGTTACATACTCAACTAAAGACACCAATTGGTGCCAGGAGTTGGTTGGTTTCCGAACCCCTAAGAAAGGGGTAAGAATATGGTAAAGCAAAGGCCATATTCTAAAATTGCTACATTGTGCTTAAGCCACTGAAGGCCGCAAGTCGACACATTATATTTACAGTGGTAAGATTATCGTCAAGTTAGAGCTATTTATTCTATTATAATAATGGAGGAATATCTAAGCAGACCACTTCCTTAATGGGTCTCTTTTCGACCTCCTTCCGTCCTCTATGACAATACGCAACCTAAAGGTAATATACGGCAATATTACTTGAATAAAGTCATGTGCAACAACCAGCCTGAATCTTGACTTTAGTGATTTTAGACTGTGGAACTGTCGATTAGTAACTGTCGCCCTTCTCTTTCATCACGCAGTCCCTAGTAATTGCTAGCATTGTTTAAGGCTAAGGTACCCCATGGCATCCACATTTAACAAGCTTCTGCCAGTGGTCCTAAGTCTTATGTTAGCCAGTGCCGGACATTTACATTAAAATTTAATACTTGGTGTAATAGAGAATATAGACTCTTTGTACATTTCAACTGTCTCAATATAACGTTTCAAAAGTATGGCCATATACATATGTATATCAAATTATAAAAATTACATGAACTGTTGGGACACCTTTTAATTTCTAATTTTAAATTATAAATATTTAATTTCAATATAAATTTGAGGGTGCTGTAGCTTAAGTGGTTAGCACGTTGACTACTAAGCAATGGTCACGAGTTCAAATCTCAGCCGTGGCAACATCAATTTTTCTGATATGTATTAGCACTAAATCGCCGGCGAAGTAAAATAATTATAAATTGGCTATGTTAGCTTCAAACTAATTCGCCTAAATAACACTAGAGGCGCTGCAATACTGTTCTAAAAATAATCATAACGTGCAATTACAGTGTTGCCAGAATCGAAGCTTTACTATCACTAACCATCTGTCTTATCTACTACTATCCCTTTCCAAAGGAAGTACCACAGTTTATGTAGGCATTAACTGCCTGAGTGGTAATTCTCTTTATAAAAAAAAAAATTATTATAACGGACATAGTAATGGACATGCTTTCTTATTTTCCAGTCGTTGTCTATAACGGTTCATAAAATAGGACCATATAGGCCAAATTACATCAATTTGGGGACAATCTTAAACTTCTAAATTCAAATTTTATACTTGTTGTTTTAGCGGTCTTGGCAATAGAGGTGTTTTGGCAATTTCAACTGGCCATCTCTAACCGTTCAAGAGTTTGGCTATATACACCAAATTGCATCAACTATTGGGATACCCTTTAATTTCCAATTTTGAATTATATTTTTTTTGTTATAGAGGACTTAGCAATAAAGGTGAATGTAAATTTCAACTGTTTGTCCACAATGGTTCAAAAATTTGGTCATAAACATCAAATTACATCAACTATCGGCACACCCTATAATTTATAATTTTAAATATTTATACATGTTATTTAACGGACATATAAATGATCATTCTGACTAATTTTTCAATGTTTGTCTATAACGGTTCAAAAAATAGGGACATACAGGCCACATTACATCAATATAGGGACAACCTTTAATTATATATAATGTAAATATCTAATGTAAATTTTATAATTATTGTTGTAGCGGATTAATCAGTAGAGGTGCTTGGTAAATTTCAACTGTCTGTCTTTAACTGTTCAAGATTTTGGCAATACTCATCAAATTACATCAACTATTGGGACACCCTTTAATTTATGATTTTTAATGTTTCTACTTGTTATCATTACAGACTTTTTGGTATAATTTTCAAGTGTTTTTCTATAAAAGTTCATAAGATAGTATCACATATGACAGATAACGTCTCCTATGGGGACACCCTTTAATTTTTAAGATTGTTATTTTCTAACTTTTTATTATCAAGAGCTGTAGTGACATTTTAAATTATAAATTGGTGCTCTTTACGGTCCAAAAAACACATAAAAATCATGCATGTTGTATGGGGACACCCTTTAATTTTTTAAATTATGAACTTATTTTAAAATGGGACACCCTTTAATTTTTTAAATTTTAAACTTCTTTTAAAATGGGACAATTCTATAAGCATAACCTTTTTAATAAAGAAACAATTTTCATAATCTGTTCAGTAATGACTGGGTTCTGCGTGCACAAACATAACAAAATCAAAATTCAGACAAATTGATAACCTCCGTCTTTTTTTGAAGTCGGTTAAAAAATGTGCAGATTTTGTAGATTTTTTTCGAAAAAAAATCGATAAATTTAGCTGAATTTACATATAAAAGTTCTGGCAACACTGCCTGCAGCACACACAAGAATCTAACTTTCGATTTCAAGGCGAATTGATTAATTAATCGCAGCAATTGAAAATTGATTAGAAATTATTTACCACTAAGATCATAGGGGGAAATTTTCAAAATATAAAAAATTAAATTATAGGTATTGAATCTTTTTAAAGCAAAATTAACAAGTTTCAATATTTATAGAATTATTTTTTCCCTCGTCTATAAAAAAAAATAAAATCAAAAGTTTAAAAGTTAATTTTTTTAGAGTTTTAATAATTCTGTATAAAATTTTTAAAACTCTGTGAATATTGCTTCTTTCACATAAAGACGTAAATTACAATTGACAAATTTTGCACGCATGAAATATTTAAATGTTTAAATATAAAAAAACGAAAATCGAAAAACAAAAAACAAAAAACAAAAACATAAATTAATAAATATCTTTAGAGTATGGAAACTGTCATGAAGTCCGACCACTGGTCAGTATGAAATGAATTATGTGAAGAAAAATATCATGCACCGAAAATATTTCTACAAAACTATAAAATTCAACTTAATAAATACAACTACAATGGAGAGGACGTCGCGACATGATAAAAATTAAACTCACCTACCAAAATTCATGCCATACAAAGACCAACTCGACAGCACGAGATTTAAATTTCAATATTTTTTTGTTGTTTTTTTTTTAATTTTTTAACAGAAAAATTTATTTATTCTATAACTATTAAATGCCAAACCTGGTTTTAAGGGGTTTAGATTGATCAGAAATCCAAAAAAAAAAATATTACAAGAAAAATTAAAACAGTCTAGCAATCTCTTCAATGTTTTTTTTTCTGTTTTTTTGGTTAAGTGTGCACTAGATTTAGTACTATTTTTATGAGGGGAGTTTCATATTTATAGTCATTTTGTTTTATAAAACATTTTGTAAAACATTGTTTCGCATAAGTAGTTCAAAAACTAGTTAATTACTCTCACACTCAGCTGGTTTATATTTAAAAGATAATTTTAGTCTACAACCTTTTTCACACTTTTATTTATTTCCGTTGTCCATACAAAATAAGCTATTAAGCAAATAATTATAGCATTTAAAAAAATAAATAATTATATTTAACATTTAGATTTATTAAACGATCTATTTATTAACATTCAAATAATTCTTGCAAAAAAAAACCGATTTCAAAACAGATAGAAGGACACCAATTCTAAAATAAAAAATAATCTGTAAAAAATAGATTTAAACCAAATAAAATATGCGCCAAAACTAGAGGGAAAAAAATAAGGACTATTTAAATATCAAGCCTCTCCCTATAACTGTTCAAAAGTTTAAGCTATTTTCACCAGCATCCGTCTTTTATGGGGACACCATTCAAGCCTCCGTCCATAACGGTTGTAAAGATAGGGTCACATAGATCAAATAACATCACCTATTCGGACACCTTTTAATTTACAATTTTAAATTAAAGACCTGTTGTTATAGAGGACTTGGCCACAAAGATTCTTTGTAAATTTTAATTATCTGTTTATAACGGTTAAAAAGTTTAACCATATATATCAAATTACATGCACTATTGGGACACCCTTTACATTATAATTCCAAATATTTATATTTGTTATCATTCCAGAGAAAGTAGTGGATATTCGGCCTAATTTTCAAGTGTTTGTGTTTAACGGATAAAAAGATAGGGCCATATAGATCAAATTACATAGTTTATGGGGACACCCTTTAATGTCTAAATTCAAATTGTATACTTGCTATAGTGGACTTTTCAATACAGGTTCCTTGTAAATTTCAGCTGTCTGTCTATAACAGTTCAAAAGTTTGGCCACATACATAAAATTACATTAACTATTGGGACACCCTTTTATTTCCAAATTCAAATTTTATACTTTTTGTTATAGCTGACTAGCAATACAGGTTTTTGTAAATTTCAGCGGTCGGTGTACAACTTGTTCAAAAGTATGGCCATATACATCAAATTACATTAACTATTGCAGCACCCTTTAAAATGTTGAATATTTATACATTTTTTAAACCGGTCATAGTAATCGACATTCTGTCATATTTTCAAGGTTTTGTCTATAACGGTTCAAAAGATAGACCCAAATAGATCACATTAAGTCACCTATGGAGACACCCTTTAAATTTTAAATTTATTTTTTTATTAATTTCTGCTGTTGGGAGCTATACCGACACGCAATTTTTTTTAAATTTTAATTTGGTGCCCTTTACGGTTCTTAATACACGTAAAAAACATGTATGTTGTATGGGGACACCCTTTAATTTTATATATATTGAGCTGTTTTTAAAATGGGCATAACCTTTCAAATAAAAAAAAAAATTTAAAATCGGTTCAGAAATGGCTGAGTTCTGCGGTTACATACATACAAAAAAGTAACATTCAGACGAATTGATAACCTCCTTCTTTTTTGAAGTCGGTTAATGAATTGTTAAGTAGGTTTATTTCATTTATTTCTCTCAATTAGTTGTTTATCATCGGGAGTTTCTGTAGAAGTTTCAATACGTTATTCCAACTATTACTATTTTTGTCGCTCTCTTCTATACGGCTATAACTGCCACCACTGTGCAATGGATGAAAGAATATGAAAGAAAAACTACACAGAAAAAAATATTTGCACCAATAACTGTTTTAATTAGTTTCAGATTAAAATTTAATTAAATAACTAATTGATTCAATTATTTATTTAGGTAAAATTTTTTTGGTGTATTTAAACAAATATGTAATTGACTTAATTAAAAATGTTATTTATGTTTATTTTATTAAATATTACAATACAATAACAAATTATATTCTAACTTAAATTATCGAATATATAGGGTTATCCATTTTGCGGTGTCAAAAGTAAATATAAATGAAAAACATATGTGACACGGTCTATGAAAAGGTGGCTTATGACTAAAAAACAAAATTTCGAAAAATTAGCTGTTAAAGTAAACAATGCACTTTCTCAAAGAAAGAAAGGCGTTCAATATGCTACAATTGACATCGTCCGCAAATAATACTTAACATTCAATGTTATGTAACTGCAAGGTGGTCAAAACATTACTAAACACAAATACTACATAAAACCGTGCACGAGAGGGAGACAAACGATGTGACGTGTTGGCACAACTAAGCAAAAAATCTAAACTTTTTGATCTTTCCTACAGCCGACATACAACTTGAATACCATCAGCCCAAAAAAGTTACAATTCATGTACAACTAGCGTACAACCTACGACTCCTAGAATTGGTTGTACAACTAATCGCATGGTCTGTGGCTTGCTTTAGAACGAAGTCTAACTTCTTCTTATTGTTTATGTATTGTTCCTTTATCTGTACACCTTGAAATTTTTCCATTTTTAAATTTATCAACTAATTTCTAAAAAAAAAAATATTCTCTTAATCCTATTGAAGAGTAAGAGAGAAAAAACGAATTTCAATACACAGAAAAAAAAAATTTTTTTTCCTAATTAAAAGTTTTCTTTAGTTTTTAATTTCAGTTCAATTCATTTTTTAATTGATTCCAGTATATATTTTTTTTAAACAGAACAACAACAAAAATTTCTAATTAAACAAATAATTGCATCAATTAATTATTTAATTAAATTTTAATCTAAAACCAATTAAAACATTTAATTGTTGAAAATATTTTTATCTGTGTAGGATCAAAAATGATTACGCCATTCGATTGTTTTCCCATTAGATGATGCAGTTTGCGTCATTGCGATTTATTTGAAGCAATTTGTCTGTAATCAACAAATTGCTTCAAATAATTTCGCATAAATAAATATGTGTAATATGCAAAAAATTGGCAACCCTACAATTAAAATCTCAATTATAAGCCAACAAGAATTATTCGACAATAGGAGACAGTTTTCGTGACGTCATTAGCCTTATATGCGCAGAAGCTGTTAATTTTATACGCGGCTTGGCGTAACATAGGATCTAGAGTTGAGTTGAGAACTGCGATATTTATCTCAACAAATGTTAAATTAATTTCCAGAATTAATTTTTTACCAGAAGACAGGCCTCAGATAGGTGTCATACATTTAATGAATACTTTTTTTTTCGAAAAAATATCTTATTTCCTAGAAAAAGTGGAGAAAAAGCGGTGAAAGTACGCAATTTTACCGATATGCTATTTTACTGAAAGCGGGATATTTCAAACACCTTTTACAGAGCTTAACAAAAAATTTTAGAATATTACATATATAAATTTTAGGATTTTATACAGGGATGGGTACCTTTATATAAAGAAAATACGTATACGTGAATCACTATAAAAGTAAGAGTCTTAAATTTTGGTGTAGCTTACTTTCAAAACAAAATCAAACAAAATATTGTTAGGACGGACACAACTTGTGTGGGTACAGCTAGTCTATACATATGATAAAATAGTAACTCATTTCCGGCTGTCTGTTTGGTTCTGGTTTTCGTTTGTGTTCGCATCATGTAAAAATTACTGAATGGATTTAAACAAAATTTTGTGAGGAGGTACCTTAGTATACTGATTCCAATATAGAAGCCTTTTTTTCGAAAAAATATCTCATTTCCAAGAGAAAGTGGAGAAAAAGCAGTGAAAGTACATAATTCAGGTTTAAAGGTACTGAAATTTTCGGAATACTAAGGTACCTCCTTACAAAAATTTATTAAATTCCATCCAGTAGTTTTTACGTGATGCCAACACAAACAGCCAGGAAAAAAGTTACTGTTTTATTGTATAATTTTTGTTATATGCAGCTCGCTGAAATAAAATTTACTTTTTTACAAATATTTGCTACTTCTTCTTTTAAGACTAAAACATTTCAATTCCAAAATGACTTCAGTTACAATACTCCCCATATAAAAGAATCATGCAGTGGCATGTCGTTGCATGAAAATTTGTATGTTTGTTTGTAAGTATGTATATTTATGAGATTTTAAATAACTAAAAAATGTATTAAAACTGTAACAACGACGACAGATACTCTCGTTGGATGAATGAATATTTACAGCAACAACAACACAAACCACCACCACCACCGACAGTTAGGCACAGCAACCAAATAGCAACGGATGGACGAAAACCATGGACAGACGAAATTGTAAACGAACGCATTGCTTGGCAAGGCATGTCCATATCTAAGTCTAACAATTTTTGAGGTTGTTCTTCTTGTTCACCTGGGCTGGCTGGTTGGTTGGTTGGTTGGTAGGTTGGTATATTACGATTGCTCTAGTACAATACTTAACAACAAAAAACATTAATAAATAAATAAATAAAAAATATAAAAATTTAAAAATAATAACGTCTAAACTGAAACAAACACATAAAACCAGATTCAACGTAATTGGGGCAAAATGCGTTGTTGTATTTCTTGCATTTATTATATCTAAATGCTGAGTGTCTCATATCGGATGTTATAGGCAACATACATACATACGTACGTACGTTTGTGCAACATTCAAAATTGAAATTGTTTGGAGATGAAAAAAAAGAAACAAATTGAAAAATGGAAAACTGCACAAATACAACAACTAAAACTGATTGTTGCGTCATATTGCAAATAATTTCAAAGGCTGGTGTCCGTCCGTCCGTCCGTCCTCCTCAATATATGTATTTATTTATTTATTTACTTACTTAAATATTTATACTGTCTATTATGGTTCTAGTTTGGTTGCGCGACTTGCATCTCTAAACAAATTGGAATGCAGTCAGTCGTCCCCAAGTATGTATGGAAGTTGGTTTAGTTTACGTTCACGTTTGCAGCACTCTTACAGCAGTACAAAACCTAAAACTTGCAATAAAATACAACAAAAAACAACAAAAACATTAATGAACATCATAGACCAGGTCACTCTAAATGCATTTTTAAGTTCTGTTTTCGATTTTAACTAAACAACACCCACATAAACATTTTTGTACATAAAAATAACTAGAATTGTTAACTACACAAGTTTATACGTTACGTTACTGTTACTGTTACTGTTTACTGTGTTTTTTTTGTACTCCCATAAATAATTACCTACTGATTTCATTTTTTTTTTTACTTTTACAAGTTTCGCTTTTGTTGACGCTTTATGTGTCATGCACTAAGTTTTGCTAAGAAATGACAGGAGAAGTCATTAAAGCATGTCACGCAAAAAGTTAGCCAAATGCCTAAATTTTAAACAGAATTGTTAAACGTTAAACATTTTAACGCAGAGGTCATAGCACCATTACTCAGAGTGTTTAAGACATTTGAAACTGTAATGGTGTGAAGGCTTTTCCTTTGACTTATTGTCTAAAATAAGTAAAATAAACATATGTATGCTAAGTTAAATATTCACAGTGGTAAATAGTTATGTCATTCCATATATAGAAACATTTGTAACGTAACGTCTTGCGTCATTCCATATTTGTGGGCGCGCACAAAGAAAGGGACAAATGTGGTCAAGATTTACTTCAGTAGTATGATAGCTCTTAGCTGACGGTAGTCTTACCACTAAGTGAATACAATGCGTCTATTAGTGTCCTCTACTGGCGTAGCAACGAGGTAGCAAATTAAAAAAATGGCAATTGCTGGACCATGTTATTACCCCGTGCTTAAGTTTTCAGAGACCATCCAACTTCTAACACCAAATGGTGTCTTGTGTTGAGTCTGCAACAGCACAGTTATCAGCGTTGTACCATTCTCACAATGCTGGTAGTGTATGTAAAAGGTACCTCGCTAATAATCGGTAACGGAGATGGAAATATTTATCGAAAATTTTTCTTAAAAGATTATCGAAAATTTTCCGTAAAAATTTTATCGGAAATTTTTCGTAAAAAATCAATCAAAAATTTTTCTTAAAAAATTTTTGGAAATTTTTCTTAAAAAATTCGTCGAAAATTTTGCGAAAAAAATTTATCAGAAATTTTGTAAAAAAATTTTATTGAAATTTTTTTTAAAAATTTATTGAAAATTTTATAGAAAATTTTTTGTATAAATTTTATAGAAAATTTTTTGTATAAATTTTATAGAAAATTTTTTGTATAAATTTTATAGAAAATTTTTTGTATAAATTTTATAGAAAATTTTTTGTATAAATTTTATAGAAAATTTTTTGTATAAATTTTATCGGAAATTTTTTGTAAAAATTCTATCGGAAATTTTTTGTAAAAATTTTATCGGAAATTTTTTGTAAAAATTTTATCGAAAATTTTTTGTAAAAATTTTATCGAAAATTTTTTGTAAAAATTTTATCGAAAATTTTTTGTATAAATTTTATCGGAAATTTTTTGTAAAAATTTTATCGGAAATTTTTTGTAAAAATTTTATCGGAAATTTTTTGTAAAAATTTTATCGGAAATTTTTTGTAAAAATTTTATCGGAAATTTTTTGTAAAAATTTTATCGGAAATTTTTTGTAAAAATTTTATCGGAAATTTTTTGTAAAAATTTTATCGGAAATTTTTTGTAAAAATTTTATCGGAAATTTTTTGTAAAAATTTTATCGGAAATTTTTTGTAAAAATTTTATCGGAAATTTTTTGTAAAAATTTTATCGGAAATTTTTTGTAAAAATTTTATCGGAAATTTTTTGTAAAAATTTTATCGGAAATTTTTTGTAAAAATTTTATCGGAAATTTTTTGTAAAAATTTTATCGGAAATTTTTTGTAAAAATTTTATCGGAAATTTTTTCTAAAAATTTTATCGGAAATTTTTTCTAAAAATTTTATCGGAAATTTTTTCTAAAAATTTTATCGGAAATTTTTTCTAAAAATTTTATCGGAAATTTTTTCTAAAAATTTTATCGGAAATTTTTTCTAAAAATTTTATCGGAAATTTTTTCTAAAAATTTTATCGGAAATTTTTTCTAAAAATTTTATCGGAAATTTTTTCTAAAAATTTTATCGGAAATTTTTTCTAAAAATTTTATCGGAAATTTTTTCTTAAAATTTTATCGGAAATTTTTTCTTAAAATTTTATGGGAAATTTTTTCTAAAAATTTTATCGGAAATTTTTTCTAAAAATTTTATCGGAAATTTTTTGTAAAAATTTTATCGGAAATTTTTTGTAAAAATTTTATCGGAAATTTTTTGTAAAAATTTTATCGGAAATTTTTTGTAAAAATTTTATCGGAAATTTTTTGTAAAAATTTTATCGGAAATTTTTTGTAAAAATTTTATCGGAAATTTTTTGTAAAAATTTTATCGGAAATTTTTTGTAAAAATTTTATCGGAAATTTTTTGTAAAAATTTTATCGGAAATTTTTTGTAAAAATTTTATCGGAAATTTTTTGTAAAAATTTTATCGGAAATTTTTTGTAAAAATTTTATCGGAAATTTTTTGTAAAAATTTTATCGGAAATTTTTTGTAAAAATTTTATCGGAAATTTTTTGTAAAAATTTTATCGGAAATTTTTTGTAAAAATTTTATCGGAAATTTTTTGTAAAAATTTTATCGGAAATTTTTTGTAAAAATTTTATCGGAAATTTTTTGTAAAAATTTTATCGGAAATTTTTTGTAAAAATTTTATCGGAAATTTTTTGTAAAAATTTTATCGGAAATTTTTTGTAAAAATTTTATCGGAAATTTTTTGTAAAAATTTTATCGGAAATTTTTTGTAAAAATTTTATCGGAAATTTTTTGTAAAAATTTTATCGGAAATTTTTTGTAAAAATTTTATCGGAAATTTTTTGTAAAAATTTTATCGGAAATTTTTTGTAAAAATTTTATCGGAAATTTTTTGTAAAAATTTTATCGGAAATTTTTTGTAAAAATTTTATCGGAAATTTTTTGTAAAAATTTTATCGGAAATTTTTTGTAAAAATTTTATCGGAAATTTTTTGTAAAAATTTTATCGGAAATTTTTTGTAAAAATTTTATCGGAAATTTTTTGTAAAAATTTTATCGGAAATTTTTTGTAAAAATTTTATCGGAAATTTTTTGTAAAAATTTTATCGGAAATTTTTTGTAAAAATTTTATCGGAAATTTTTTGTAAAAATTTTATCGGAAATTTTTTGTAAAAATTTTATCGGAAATTTTTTGTAAAAATTTTATCGGAAATTTTTTGTAAAAATTTTATCGGAAATTTTTTGTAAAAATTTTATCGGAAATTTTTTGTAAAAATTTTATCGGAAATTTTTTGTAAAAATTTTATCGGAAATTTTTTGTAAAAATTTTATCGGAAATTTTTTGTAAAAATTTTATCGGAAATTTTTTGTAAAAATTTTATCGGAAATTTTTTGTAAAAATTTTATCGGAAATTTTTTGTAAAAATTTTATCGGAAATTTTTTGTAAAAATTTTATCGGAAATTTTTTGTAAAAATTTTATCGGAAATTTTTTGTAAAAATTTTATCGGAAATTTTTTGTAAAAATTTTATCGGAAATTTTTTGTAAAAATTTTATCGGAAATTTTTTGTAAAAATTTTATCGGAAATTTTTTGTAAAAATTTTATCGGAAATTTTTTGTAAAAATTTTATCGGAAATTTTTTGTAAAAATTTTATCGGAAATTTTTTGTAAAAATTTTATCGGAAATTTTTTGTAAAAATTTTATCGAAAATTTTTTGTAAAAATTTTATCGGAAATTTTTTCTAAAAATTTTATCGGAAATTTTTTCTAAAAATTTTAGCGGATATTTTTTGTAAAAATTTTAGCGGATATTTTTTGTAAAAATTTTATCGGAAAGTTTCTGTAAAAATTTTATCGGAAAGCTTCTTGTAAAAATTTTACAGAAATTTTTTTGTAAGAATTAGACCATTTTGCAATCTATATTGCGTAAAAATGGTCAGAATAAAGCGTTGGGGGGTCAATATGACCTCCAAATGTGCCTAATGACTGCTTCTGGTTCCCAGTGGGCACCCTGTGGGTCTATCGGCTACCTCTATTGCTTTCTATAAAGGCATTTAATACAAATTAAATTTGAAACACTCTACCAACCTTCAAACAAATATAAATCGCCCCTCGCAGCGGGTTATTGAGCCCCTAATATCTGTATGCACTCCATGCGATGTACTGGTCGCGGTGTAATATTTATTTAAGAAAAAAAAGCAAAGCCGAAAAACACAACCGAAAAAAATAAAAACAACGTGAAAACAAGGAGGGCTTATAGAATGGTCTGATTGTTGCTGAATTTTATTAGCGAAATTTACGAATTATGTCTGGCAGATTGCTGGGCTTAAATTTTCTATATCTCTTCTGCCGATTGGGCAAAGTTGATTTCAAACCGAACACTGACGGGCGGACAGACAGACATCGCTTAATCAACTTGTCTATGTATAAGGATTCAGAATATATATACTTTATGGAATCGGAAGTGAATATTGTAGAAATTGCACACGGAATGACAAACTTATATATACGCTTTCCACCTGTGGTGAAGACTTTTATCTTTTAACTGTATTTTGTTTTTCAGTTGTTCACTTTTTACGATTCGTGAGATATAGTCGCATCAACGGGTAGATATCGGAGGAATATTAATAGAATTTTTGTTTGTGTTCGAGTAGTTTTTTATAAAAAGCAACACTATTTGTGAAGTTTCTGGCCTGTCGGCAAAAAATAGCTTGAGTCTTTGGCAGCAATTGAACCCGCAACCTGCAGACTGATAGACTAGCCAGTCTAGAAAAAAAAACATATAAAACTATATTGTGTGCGACAACTGGAAAACAGCTCTGTTGTTGCTATATAAAATTGTAATAAGTTTTCCTCATCTGTGCCTTTGTAACGAGCCCTTTAGTTTTGTGTTTATTGTCTGAAAAAAAAGCATCAAATCAGTAATGAACTGTCAAATGCTAACCGTCCCTATTAGCAAACCTTGTTATATTTATTAGTAATTGTAATGCAAATTGTATTTCGATGTAATAAGATCAACAGTTTCATCGTCAGACGCGCTGCTCTAAATGGTTGTTGCTGTCAAACGTTGGATAATGTTACAAACACACAAACAGACATTTTTAGTTTATTTATCATTTAATAGTCGTGGCGCATGCCCATAATTTAGCAAATTAAGCCAAGAAAAAAAAAATAAACGAAGATGTGATTTAACAAGTAAAATAAAAAGAGACGAGTTAAAGTAACTTAACACTAGACAGACATCGTGTTCATTTATTTTAAACTAAATGATGCAATTAAATTGAAAATTATTTGCCAGCAACACTGTATAATTTGAATAGCCAATAATTGAACAAATTTTGATCTATCAAAATAATATCTATCTATGACTCAATATTAAAACTGATATAAAAGGTGATTTGTTAAGTGATTTACTTTTAAATAAAAGTTAAATTCAAATAAGTTTTTTTGTGAATTTATAATCGGGGTAATATGAGCGCCCACAGTATTTTAGGAACATGTTTTAACATATAAATAAATTGTTAAAGTCGATCTTTAGTTCTTTTTACGTATTTTCTTAAAAAAAAAATTAATAATAATAATAATAATGTTTAAAAATATTCTTCAACTTCACTTAGTAGTCAGAGAGAATAAAAGAACTTAAGCTTGACGTTAACAATTCGTTCATTTGTTAATAAAAAGTTCAACTAATTAAATTAAATATTTTAATTAATTTAATTTACCAATTTTTAGCAATTTTTGATGGGCATTTGGGAAGATTTAGAAAGTTATCTATCTAATCTGGCAATCTTTTTAAATTAAGAAAAAAAAATAGAAATATTTTATGTTTAAAACTTATAAGACTAAATGAGAGTTAAGAAAACAAAAAAAAATCAGTCAAATGCAAGTTAGACTCACACACGTACTATGTTCAGTTCAACTTAAAAATTCAAGTCGTTAATTTTTTTATGTGTTATGGGGCACCCTTTAATTTTAAAATTAAAGTCATATTCGCGAAAATTTTATCATTATTGAAACACCCTTTAATTTTTAGTAATTGTTGCTATTAGCGGCCATGGTAATACACTTTCCATAAAAATATCAGGAGCATACCTATTGCGGTTCAAAAAATAAGGTAATATTCTTGAAAAACATATCACTAATGGACACCCTTTAATTTTTAGTAATTGTTATAGTGGCCGAAGTAACACATGTACTGTTAACATTTTAGGTAAAAATCATGTTACTGTCGGCACACCCTTTAATTTTATTATAGAAAACGAATTGCCTAGCGGCCATGGCAATTCGTTTTCTATAAATATATTAAGAGTCTACCTATTACGATTAAAAAAATAAGCCACTATACGAGAAAAACATGTCTATGCCGAAACACCCTTTAATTTTTTCAATTATCATATCGGTCGTTGCAACACATCTTCTGTACAAAATTTCAAGAGTCTCCTATTACGGTTCCAGAAATAAGGCGTTATACGTGCAAATCACGTCACTGCCGAACAACCCTTTTACTTTTATTGTTTTTTATAGGGATCATAGTAATATCCCATCTGTGAAAATTTTAACAGTCTATCTATTAAGGTAGGGTGTTCCGATAGAGACGTGTTATTCACGTATATGAGTTTATTTCTTGAAATGTAGGAGGCATACACTTAAAATTTACAAACAGTAATTAAAACTTAGTTTGATATACAAATAAGTATAATAAAGTTAACTTAAAAATTAAAGGGTGTTCCGATAGTGACGTGATTTTAATGTACATGGCCTAAATTTTAAACCATAATAGGTAGATCCTTAAAAATTTTCAGAGAAGGTATACCTTTGGCCGCTTATTAAACCAGCAAGTACTAAAACTTATAGGGAGTTCCGCAAGTGACGTGTTATTTACGATTATGTTTTATTTCTTGAGCTGTCGGAGGCAAGCACTTAAAATTTGTAGACGGTAATTAAAACTATGTTCGCTTTATAAACAAGTATGCAAAATTGAACCTAAATATTAAAGGGTGTTCCAATAGTGACGTGATTTGCATGTATATGGCCTAAGTTTTGTACGATAATAGGTACAATCTTGAAATTTTTAAGAGGTGTATTATTATAGCCACTAAGCAAAAATTAAAAGGTGTTCCGATTGTGACGTGATTTGCATGAATATGGCCTAATTAAAAAAATTTTAAAACAATATTTTACAACAAATTTTCTAAAAAATTTTTTCAAAAAATTTTCAACAAAATTTAACTAAAAGTTTTCCAAAAAATGTACAAAAATTTTTTTTAAAAAAAATTGCGAAAAAAAATATATAAGAAAAATTAAAAAAAAATTAAAAAAGTTTTTACAAAAAAATTTTATAAAAAAATTAAACAAAATTTTTCGAAAAATTTAAAAAACATTTTAAAAGAAACATAAGAGGGTATATAAGATTCGGCATGGCCGAATATAGCACTCTTTCTTGTTTATTATTAATATATTATGGTTAAAAAAATATATTACTTTTTAATATCTCTTTAAAAAAAAATAAACCAAATTCTTTTATTGAATATTATATATTTATTTATTATATTAATGACAACTTGCCATTAAATTGAGCTCTATTTGTCATCAATGTTGAATGTCCGTGTGTCATGGCATTAAAGACATAATGATCAATTGTTAAAAAGGATAAACTGAAAAGAATAACAAATTCCACGGGTTTATAAGCTAAGACACTTGTCATAGTATTGATGTCAAGTAACATCAGCCATATGATGGATTTTCCTTTTTTCAGTGTATATGAGTTAAATTTTCCGAACTTTAGGTAGAGCGAAGTCTGGTTACCTGTCAATATTCAGTTTTAATATAGACCTGCGCATTTGGAGCTCTCTGTGGATTGACATCTTTTCTCCATTAATGGGAATTTTATAAACTCTAACAAAAGTTAACACTCCATTGCTAGGAGAAAACGATTGCCTTCTTTTTGACAGATCACGTGTGAGTCGCGTTATACTGTTATGTTATTTTTGTTTAGCATTGTTTGGCATTTCATAATGGAAAGACTTACGGCTGAATCGCTTCGCTCTATGGGCTCTTGAAAAGTTCCAAAAAGATCCGACATTTTCGAGGCAAATGTTGTTTAGCGATGAGGCCCATTTCTGGCTCAATGGGTATGTAATCAATCAAAATTCCCGCATTTGGGACGAAGAGCAAACTGAAGAGATTCAAGAGCTGCCACTTCATCCAGAAAAAACAACGGTTTGGTGTGGTTTATGGGCCGGTGGAATAATCGGTCCATATTTTTTTAAAAATGATGCCGGTGCGAACGTAACCGTAAATGGCCATGATAACCGACTATTTGATGCCTGAAATTGAAGCTCGTGACCTCGGCGACATTTGGTTTCAGCAAGACGGCGCCACTTTCCACACGTCGCATCAATCAATAGATTTATTAAGAGAATTGAGAGTTTCGGGCCGTTCGATTGGCCACCAAGTCCGTGAGATATCACACCGTTAGACTTTTTCCTGTGGGGATATGTAAAGTCTAAAGTTTATGCGGACAAACCCGCTTCGATTCAGGTCTTGGAGGAACACATCATCGAAAATTGGACTCAACGGATGGACCATCTGCGACGTAGCAACGGCAAACATTTGATAGACATAATCTTCAAAAAATAAATGCCAAAGAATGTTCTTTCAAATGATAATAAACATTCTCCATTAAATTTGAATTCTCTGTGTATTTTTCTTTAAGAAAGTAGGGAACCCCGAAATGGTTCAACCCTTATTTAATTTACAGGGAACACAGAGTTATAGCCTGGGAACAAAACTCACCTTCCTGTGCGAATAAATTATGAAATTGTTATTTTGAAAGTTAAAACATTAATGTACTAGAAAAAGGAAGAATATAATCTAAAGTTTGGATGTATAAGTTGGAAAAGTAACTTTAAAACTGAGAACATTTTTATACTGTACAATATGAGTCATTATTGTACCATAATAAGTACATTTAACCTAACTTTACCATCCCTGGTTCGAATATATCGCCGAAGCACAAGAGAGTATGCAGTAGAACCAGAGGCAAATAGTTCGTGCCATGCTCAGCCATTCCAAGAACCGCTACAAGTCACACAACTGATGCTACAAAAAAACCCTATAATTTAGAAAAAAATATGATCAAAAAAGTTTTAAATTTAAATTAAAAAAAATATATTAAACAATTCCTTTTAAGCTCATGCGAAAATATTTTTAGATACATTTGATACATTCATATCTATAAACATTTTTCAATGGGGCAATTGGTGTCGACCCACCCGTTAGTGTTGTTGCATTTCTGTTTGCAGCAGTTTCCTTAAAGACCATAATTTTACACGCGCATTTGTGCAATTGCGTAGCATTTGTTTTTAGCCATAAAATAGAAGAAAACAAAACAACCATTTGAAAGATAATCTGCAGCTGGCCACGTTTTATGAATAAAACTTCAAAATCTCTTGAATGAAACAATAGCAACAACAAGTATTTAAGTAACAACAGCAAAAAAATCAATTTTGGCGTTTCATATTTTGTGGCTTTTGCTGCGGATGACGATGGATGACTCACTCATAATAAAAAAAAATGTTAAAAAAATTATTCGGTTTAATGAAGAAGAATATCATGTAATGTGACCACATGGTAGTCTAGTATTCCAAGATGTAGTAAGTATTTATTTTAAATTAAAGCAATTGTTTCAAATAATTAGCTGTTATTAAGTTTTAAGGAGTTCTTCTCTCTTTAAACTGGAGTTCCTCTTCTCGCTGAATATTATCGCTCCTTTATCGCACTCCTTGATGAAATAGAATCAGTAGCGTTAGGATACTACTCTTTAAATGCTAAACTTTACTCAGCAAACTCGAGCAGGTAACATGAGTAAAAGATACCTTGTACCTTTAAGATGTAGGGTTTTTTTCCATTAACCAATATAAAGATCAAGTTTCTGTCTTCTTTAACTGGAAAAAACTGTGGATACATCACATGGCAAAAATCGATGAATTGCTACTCCCTTCGCCATGCTCTTCAGATTTAGCCCCTTGTGACTTTTTCATGTTTCCAAATTTAATAAAATCGCTGGGTGATAAGAGATTTCCATTAAACTAAGAGATCATCATTGATATCATTGAAACCTAATTTGAGAGCCATGACAAAACTTATTATATAGAGGAAATAAAAAATCTGGCAAGATGTTGGACTATAAAAATCGAGCTTAAAGGAAACTATGAAGAAAAATAAAACGATTTTTAGCGTTTATCCAAAGAGTCGCGGTACTAACAAATATTCCTTATGTTAATGTTTTACTTACTCAACAGATGCATGAGAAAGTTGATTTAATGGGTGTGCTCATGAGCAAGTGATCATACTCGACCACAAACTAGCTTACTGAACACGTGCCTACTCATACAATTCTTTTAATGAGCAAACTTTTGTTTATAGCATTATAGAAATGAGCAGATCGAGTAAAACGATCTTTTTATACTAGTGAGCGAAGTGTGCTTTGTTTAGTAGTTGCGTAGAACTAATGGATAAGGCTTAGTGCGTTTTGTTTGCACTAGTGGTTTTTCTGTTTTTTTAAGAAATTTTCTCTGTGTTTTTTCTGTGTTTTTTGTTTATATACTCGTACTTTGTTCGTGTTTTAGTCAAATCATACAACTAATTGAACTAGCTCAAGTTTATTGGTATTATGTTCGTTATTTACTCATACTTTACTCAAATTGCTTATGGAAACTCTCCAAACTCACCGCATTTATTATTGTCCTTTTAAGTTTACTCCTGAACAGAAATGAATTCAATGAAATATTATGATGAGTGTCTCATGAGCTTTTTTTTTATTACGTACATTTTAATACTCGGCATAAATTCAACTTATGAGTTTCAAAATGTAGACTAGGGGATTTTTTCTAAGACAACACTACCTCTACGAAGCCTTTTTCTTGTCTGCAGAAAACATCCAGAGTCTGAGGCGGGTATTTAATCCACGACCTCCAGACTGATAGACTACCGCGCTACCAATCGGTCTATCGAGGCACTCTATCTAAACACCTATTAAATATAAGATAAACTAATAACTAGAGGAGCTAAAAACTAGCAGAAGTTTAAGATCACTCGCATACAATATTAAAAATGTAAACTTTAGTTTTTTGTTTTGCCAACCCAAATTCCTTAAAATATAAAATATAAACACTATTATTAAGAAACAAGTCAGAGAATATATCCTTCACTATAGTCCCTTACTCTCATATGTTTCTTAATTTGACAATAATATACATTCGGTTTTTACCTTTTTATCGAAATTTTTTCGATAAAATTTTATCGAAAATTATTTGAAAAAATTTATCAGAAATTATTTTCTCGAAAATTTTATCAAAAAATTTGTATAAAAATTGTATCGAAAATTTTTGTAATTTTTATTGAAAATTATTTGTAAAAATTTATCGAAAATTTTTTGTGAAAATTTTATTGAAAATTTTTTGTAAAAATTTTATTGAAAATTTTTTGCAAAAATTTTATCGAAATTTTTTTGTAAAAATTTTATTGAAAATTTTTTGCAAAAATTTTATTGAAAATTTTTTGAAAAAATTGTATTGAAATTTTTTTGCAAAATTTTTATTGAAAATTTTTTGCAAAAATATTTTGCAAAAATTTTATCGAAATTTTTACAAAAATTTTATCGAAATTTTTACAAAAATTTTATCGAAATTTTTACAAAAATATTTTATTGAAATTATATCGAAAATTTTTTTTAAAAATTTTATCGAAAATTTGTTTCAAAAATTTTTTGTAAATATTTCATTCAAATTTTTTTTGTAAAAATTTTATCAAAAATTTTTTTGTAAAAACTTTACCAAAAACTTTTTGTAAACAATTTATCAAAAACTTTTTTAAAAAATTTTATCGAAAATTTTTTGTAAATATTTCATCCAAGTTTTTTTGTAAAAATTTTATCCAAATTTTTTTGTAAAACTTTTTTTGCAAAAAATTTTATCCAACTTTTTTTGTAAAAATTTTATCGAAAATTTTTCAAAAAGTTTAATAGAAAATATTTTCTAAGAATATTTTCAAAAATTATTCTAAAAATTATATCGAAAATTTCTATTTTTAAATTTAATCGAAAATTGTTTGTAAAAATTTTGCAGAAAAGTTTAGGGCCTTCCTGCAAAATATACTGCGTTAAAATGGTCAGACTAAAAAACATTGGATGGATCATATTGATCCAACCAATGTGCCTATTGACTGTTCCTGGTTCGCAGTGGGCACCCTGTGAGTCTCTATAAAGGCTTTCTATAAAGGCCTTTAATACAAATCAAAGCAGAAAAACCCTACCAACCTAAAAAAATATAAAAATTGGCCTTCGCAGGGGGTTATTGATCCCCCCAGATATGTATGCACTCCATGCGATATACTAGACCTTGGTCTAAATTTATTTAACAAAAAAAGCAAGAGATGCATAATAACCGAAAAAATAAAAATAACGTGAAAATATAGGTGTGCGTTGTTTTCTAACCACAATTTCGAATGGAATGGTCTGATATTTCTGAATTCCATGAGCGAAGATTTTTAAACTATGTCTAGCAGATTGGTGGTCTTAAAATTTCTGTACCTGTCCGGTGCCTTGGCAGAGTTGATTCCAACCCAAACTCAGACGGACAGACGGACATCGCCTAATCAACTTCTCTAAAGAACGGAATGACAAACTTATATATACTCTTTTGCACCTGTGGTGAAGGGTATAAAAATCGGTTTACTTATGTTTAATGCACCTTTCGAAGATTTAATTTTTATACTCAAGGCTGGCAAAGAGTTTATTAAAAAAAAATTAATTATAAATATTTGTTAAATCAAGTGTTGACTAAAACATAAAAATCGTATTGTCAGTCAATGAATGTACGGAAAGAAGTACAATTAAACTGAATTTATAATCCCCGATTGAGATAAAATCACATTAAAAACTTAATTAAACTCAAATTTTAAAAACTGTCTTAAAACGTCAGCAGGTTGCATTATTATTTCTATATTTCAAAATCTGCAACAAAAAAAATTAAAAACATTGTATATTAAAACAATAAAATTAAAAAAAAAAACTAAATCTTTAATAATTGTACCTTTTTCCCAAAATCACAAAAAACAAACAAAAAAAAAAACACAATAACAAGCAAATAACAATATAATATAAACCCAATAATTTTAAGTTAGCTGTGGTCAGGGCCACACATTTAGCCAACAGTCGAACAGCAGACAAAAATAAAAACAATAAAAAACAGCAAAAGGAAAACAACTAAAGACATGTACATACATTTGTTTAATATAGATATCCGTACGTAACGCGACGAAGAGCGACATACTGTACAATCGAAAGTGACCGCAATCTGGGGAGAATCGTTTAAATAATAACGGTCGGTGGTGTAAGGCTACTTAACTTAGAAAACAATGCTACCAAATCTACACAGGTTGTTGCAATAAAATGCTTTCAATAAATCCGACTACTTGCCACGAACAAGAGCAGCGTTTATTTAAAACAACAAAAATGCTACTGAAAAATTATACTCGCACATACAGTTTTACTCATATGATTTTATACGTCTTATACCCCATAGACCAGAAGTCAAACATTAATAATAAAAAAATAAAAAATACAAACCTTTTTATTGAAAAAAATAATTGCACCCAAATATTGTTGTATTGATTGTGTGTGCGCATTAGGGCGCTGCAGAGTTGATGAATATTTAAAAGTTTAAGTAAAATTGTTAAATTATTTTGGTTTTAAGGTATATTTTTTTTTTATAAAAAGAGAGAAGACTGGATATGCTGCGAATACCGGATTATATGAAAATCATAGCCGCGACCAAAATTTGAGCCCAAGGTGGCTGGTTATTGCCTATTGTATGGACGATTTGCTCAATTTATTAATTTAACGATTTTATTTATCAGTTCTATTATGGAATGGGAGATTGAAATCATATTAACAAGACTGCAACAGGCTCAGAATCTCACTGCCAATTTGTGATACAGATTAAATTGAGTACCTGCTCTTACCACTGGCTGAAAATGATGGGTCTACCAACGTGCTTGTTGCGCATAACGACACAAGTTTAGAATACAATTTTAGAAAATGGCCGACAGGACAGTGCTCATACCCCTTGTTTAGTAGTTGGAGATCATCTAAACAGCTGGTTTTGATGGGCTGCCAGAGCATAACGGACTAAATCGCCCTTCCTGCTATTTAGATTCAAACCGCAGTCACTATTTTACTCCTTGTTGAGTAACCGGTCTCTGTGGTACCAGTCATTTGAACAATGATTAAATCTCGAAGGTTCTTCCAGTTTTAGGATCCGTGCCTCGGATACTGGTGCCACCATATACCCCGGAAGAGTAAACTTTAGTTAGAAGTCATCAAAGAATATGCCGCCGGGGGAAACGTCCTTAAAAAAAATTATTTTCGCCAATTAAAGGTTATAATTGGTTTCAGATTAAAATTTAATTAAATTTAATTAAATAATAAATTAATTCAATAATATGTTTAATTAGGAATTTTTTGTTAAGTTTTAAAATATATATTTGAATCAATTAAATAATTAATTGAATTTTAATTAAAAACTAATTAAAACCTTTAATTTAAATATAAAATTTTTGTCTGTGTAACTGCCCAATGCTGCATTAATAGATTGTTGTAAATCAACCTCTCAAAAACTCTTATTGTACTTCTTACAAGATCTAAACTCAGGTTAGCCAGGCCGTCTGATGACTAAAGATTTGTTTTAATGAGTATAAATATCATGGAGCCATTATTAACCGACAAAGTGTTTTATTTTTTGGGAAGTTTTTTAATTTAAAATTAAATTTTTTATAGATTATAGTAAAAAGTTTTATGAGCAAGCTCATCTACTCATATGCTCACATGAGCAAGTAGTCATACTCGAACACAACATTCTTTCTAAACCCACTCATACCTACTCATACCATAATATTAGTGAGCAAACCTCTGTTCGTATTATAAACGCAATGAGCTGACGAAGAAAAACGAATATTCTATACTAGTGAGCGCCGGTTTTAGTAGTTGTGTAGAACTTCTGGACGAGTCTAATTTCTTGCACTACTGGTTTTCTTTATTTCTAAAGAAATGAAAACCTTAATCAGGCTCCCTCCGTAGAAATTTAGTTGTACTTCACACTGTTTTGTTGTTTCACAATACCCTATCTGCTGTAGTAGTCTAACTTTTTACCTCAGACTTTGCAACATAGAAAAGTTTCAAATTCGCTAAGTGCACTTCCACAGCTTTGTTCGTAACCAATCATTTTGAGATATCCAGGCACCCAGATGATGGCCGGTCTACTATACAAAGAGTAACAGTTGTATTTGGCAATCAAATACAGTCCTGAACTTCTCTGATGCAATTACACCTTAACCGTTATGATCCGAACTCAAAGAGTTCCAGTCCTTTTATGTCCCTAGCTTCAATCCATTTCTGTAGCAACGTTTCCCCACTGGAAACTGCGAGTTTTCTCCCTTCAGTTAGGCTAATATAGATCTTGTATTTAGCGCGTTACGAGTTCCATACCCAGTCGTGGCAATATTATTTTTTCTGATATGTTTTAATTCAATTAACCACATACCAGAGAACCTTCCTTCGCCGGTATTACCGTACAGCACTAAACCACCGGCGAAGTAAAATAATTAACTAATGAAATGGCTATCGTAGCTTTAAATTAATGCACCTACATAACACCAGAGGCGCTTCAGTGCTGATCTAAAAATAAACATAACCTGCAATTGCAGTGTTCCATCCGTCTTTTCTACTCCTATCCCTTTCCAAAGAAAGTAACATGAATTATATAGGCATTAATTGCCTGAGTGTTATAAAAAAAATTTAGGAAAAGACTCTATAAAAAGTTCCAGCCCCGTGTTTTTGCCTGTTTTGCCCTCCTCGGAGTAACATTTTCCCCTAAAGGAACTACATGACGGTTCCGTTTCTTCTAATTTAAACAGAATTTATCGATTTATATTCTTTTCCGCTCATAGCAATTTTTATTACTCGAATAATTTTGTAATTGTTTATTGGTGAATTTTTTCTAAATTTAAAAATTACTTATGTCAGTGTGCCTTATAACATGCGTGTGGGTGATCCCATAGACTAGTAATTTAATTATCTTCAACGAGCTGCATAATTAAAGAAATTTATTGTAATAAGAATAAAAACTTTGATTTTTTATTTTTTGATATACGGAATTCTCCACTAAGCTACTTGGTAATATGTTAATTTATCAATCTGGGGATTGTGGGTTCGATTCCCACCAAAGTCTCTAGGTTTTTCTCTAAAACGAGAGTGTGCCTTCGTTACTATACACAATAAATTAAGTTCCAATATATTTGTAACTAGCTGTGCCAGCCACGTTGTCAGCGTAGTGACAATATTTTTAATTTTTAAGACTTTTACTTTTAAAGTGATAAGGTAACCATCCCTGGGTAAGTACTCAGAAATATAGGATTTATATAAAATTTTAAAATTAACATAAAATTCCAAAATTATTGTAGGGTTTTATAAATGGTGTTTAAAATTTCCCACTGACAAAAATTAAAGGTGCTGCCAAGTTTGCAATACCTTTAAATCGGTAAAATTGCCTACTTTCACTACTTTTTCTCTACTTTCTCTTGGAAATCAGATTTTTAAGGGAAAAAAGTATCGTATATTTGAACCGAGATATTATTGATGAAGAAGAATACCTACTTCTAATATTAATTTTTTTTCCAATCATTTTTTTTTGACTTTATAGATTTTAATTCTAGTTTACTTAACACACCCCAAACCGAAAATAATTATTTTTTTGATTCGATTATACTTTCAACTTTTATTCTTTATGTAAAATATCCATAAAAATATCTGTTTCCATGAGGTATGGTTAAGTCGAGTGTAGGAAACTCCAGCTTTTTTACTTTACCATGCATAGTATAGGGACATCGTGAAGAAAATCCATGTTGGGGTTTCAACGGATCTTTACGTTTTGAGGTCTCCAGAATCCATTTTTACGGATCTTTACGTTTTATAGTCGTCAGAATCCATTTTTACTAATTTCGCGAGAATGTCAGTGAGTTGGTGGGTGTATGGGTATGTATGAAATCCAGTATGTGTCTTTGGTATATGGATGAAGAGCTGTATAGCTTTTGGGCATAATCATGAATGCGGGACACATCACGCCGAAAAAAAAATATTTTTTTCAATTCGAATATAGTTTAAACTTTTATTATACTCAAAAAAAAATATTCTCAGCACAGAAAGCTTTTAATTGCTATCTAATTAAAATTTAATTAAATAATTTATTGATTCAATAATTTCTTTAATTAGAACATTTTTTGATTTAATTAAAAAATTAATTGAAATTTAATTTTAAACTAAAAAATTGGTGGAAAAAAATTTTTCTGTCTATCCTTACAAATATCTGTTGTATGGTAAACTTAAGTGTAGGGCACCCCAGATTTTTTGTTTGTCTTATTAAAGAAATTTTCTAGACTATTTTGTTTTTGAAACCCCCTAATGTTATGTGTAGAAATAAATAAAGAAATTATTCCACATAATCCATGCAATAGCAAATAAAGTGGTCAAAAAAGCATAAAAATACAAATTCAGTTATTCATGAATTCCATTATTATTATTGACCACAGCAATACAACGCTAAAGGCGTTAAAAAAATTAAACTGAAAATAAAACTCACACTCACATGGACGCGAAGTAAAAAAAAAAACGGTAAAACAATTCAAAATCTGAAGAAAAAAAATTAAAAGCGGTATCAAACAGCATTAAAAAGTAACAGCAGCACCGGAAGGGTAATTAACTCACTTTTCAAAATCAAAATAACAAAAGCACTAAAATTCAATAACATGAAATAAAATAAAATAAAATAAAACAGAGCACACGCCTTTCCCTACGAGATGTTCAACAAAAAAAAACAGAAAAAAAGAAGATAAATAAGACAGTCAGACGACCACAATATTTGAAATGCTGTTGCTTTGAACTGTTAAACCAAAAATTGCTGTTAATGCCAGCAAACTACCAAAATCAAAAACCTTTTCCTTTTATTTTATGTTGTGCTGTGTTGTGTTTTGTTATGTACCAAATCTATAATGGCTCATTTAGCTGATGTTTGATGTTTATAAAGATGATTTCTGCTCTGCCAAATTGAATCTTAATGTATCTTAATTACTTAAGAGTCAATTAATTAACCCACATTTGGGAATGGCAACAACCAGCACAGGAAACAAATGAAGAATACATTCAGTTTAAATGTTACAGTTGTGTTGGTTGTTTGACAATGAGCGACTGAAATGTGTGTTGAACGAGCGCATGCATGTATTGAGGTTGGAGGTTCAGGAGACTCCTTTCACTGTGACTGATTTAAAGCGATTAAGTTTAATTAAACATCTTGTGTGAATAAGTGAGTACATTACGGTTTGTTAATGCAAACATAAGTAATAAATGAAACTGCAGGCGTTTAAAGGAATGTAAAGTTGGAATTACTCGCTACCTAATACTTTTAACTCGGGTTCAGAATTTTTTATTTATGAGCATTTTTTATTTATTTCTCATGAATGAAAATAATTTAATATTTTCTTTCGCGGTCATAAATAAACAAAAAAAAAGCTCTGCTTATTATCACACATGATTGAGTGCAACTGTTTCTTTTTTTTAGTATACAAACATGAACGGTGAAAAACGAAGAATATCCGTATTATTCATGTGTGATATCTAATGAATTAGCTCATTCTCATTAATGCTCTTTTAGATAAATGTTTATAAATTTTTATTCACTTGTGAACGATTTTCATTTAAAAGTGTTCATTTATAAATGAGAATAAATGAATAAATGAATAAATGAGATTTCTAACACACTTTGATACTGTATACACCGGCAGTTGAATATTACAAAATATGTATGTGCATATACATAGACACATACATACATTTATGGAAATGACTAATGCGAAAATTTTTCTAGGATATTCTCACTTATGAAAAATATTCTCACTTATAAAGAACTAAAATTTTCATATATGAGCACTTGCATGAAAAACAAAATATATTTTCATTTATTGACTATTGAATAGAAAGGAACAAAAAATAAATCATCTCACTCATAAATGAAAGAACACAAAACATTATCTAGTCTCTCACACATGTATAAAAAAAAGCAAAAAAAAAATTAAATCTACATACTCTCACACATGATTGAGCAGTGAGTGAGCATTTCGGTACTCTGCTTTTAACAACTAAAATCCTTTAATTGGTTTGTATGATTCAGTAATTAAAAAGAAAGTTGAGGGGGCTGTAGCTTAAGTGGTTAGTACGTTAATTACTAAAGCATGGCAACGAGTTCAATACTCACAATATTGCATATCACAACAGCCTCATTCTCCGCACAGTGGTTTGAAAACGTTTTATTTTTTTGGAAATTTTACACATTTTCACAAAGCAGAGTTATTTTTAAGTGAAGTTGTGGCCGGCCGGACACCTAGGGTGAAGGGGAGGCTTGTGGGTAAGCCACCAAAAATTGGATACCTCAGGCAAACAATTTTTTTGAAATGTGATAAATAGCTAATTTTTAACTCAAATGGTAAGATTGTTTAAATTTAATTAGCATTGAAAATATCTACAGCAAATGTGCATACATGTCAAGATTATCTCTTTTAGTTTTGGGTTTAGAATTTTTTTTTAACTTAGTATTTTTCACGTGGTGTTCTTATTTATGTTCGTGTTATTATTTTAAAATATTGTCTGCACTATTGGTAAAATTTAGAATTATATAGTAGGAAGTTTGGTTTTGATAGCTCATTTCGTTTACAAGTTACAAGCCTCTGAATTGGGAAAATGTAAAAACTACCGTTTTTCAGGATTTTCTCCTAAAAGGTGTTATAGTTTTTTTTGCTTGTATAATTTAAATTTACTTCGGCACTAGTCAATTTTTTTTAACTGTTTTAAAGACAACCTATATCAAATGTGAATTAAAGAAAAGTTGGCTCAAAAATTGCAACGGTTCCTCCTCCAGCCCTATCCAAATATAGTCAATTTTAAAACAAAATTAATGATTTATTGGTAAACCGGCGCACCGGTATTATCATATAGCACTCAATAGCCGGCGAAATAAAAAAATTATAAATTGGCTATACTAGCTTCAAATTAATACAGCTTAATAACACCAAAGGCGCTGCAACACTGTTCTAAAAATAAAAATAATGTGACGTGAAGTGAAGTGAAAGTAAAGCCTGTATTCTAAACATCTGTTTTATCTAGTAATATTCCTTTTCAAACAAACAACACGATTAATATAGGCTTAAAAAAATTAAATGAAAATTCATAAAAATATATTGCCATCATTTCATACATTCAAGTTACTGAACACTCGTATCGATCGTAAACAGGTAATCAACTAACATGTTACTAATTGCAAGTAAGTATGAGTAAATAGCTTTATATTGGACTCAATAGCTCATTTAATTAAAATTCAATTTTTTAATTAGAAAAACAAAATAATTGCTAAATTTTAACCCATTTTGAATGAAATTTTATAACAATAATAAAATCTTACTGTTTATATACGAATATAATTATTTTAAAATTTTTAAAATAATAAAATTAAAAAATAATATTTTTACTGGGCATAAATAGTAACGAAGACTTTAAAAAGTTGTAATGAAGACAGACCTGAATCTTTGGCGGAAATCGAAACGCACACCCCAACACTGATAGCCCAGCAGATTTTCAAGTAGGGGCAATCCATATACGCGTAAATAATTATTCAATGCTTTTACTCTTAAATAATTTAAATTTTTTTAATTGTGCAGCTCGCTGAGGGTTAATTCATTAGCATATTCATCGTTTGCCATTGTTAGAGACTTAGAAAGCAAGAAAATAAATAATAAAAAACAATTTTCCTATTACACTTTCTTTATAAAATTATATTAATAACCACATTTATTTTCAATTATTATAATTCGCAATGCACTATGGAATGCTGGCAATTGTTTAGAGTTGTGGTATGTTCTGAACATAATTTCTTATAAAAGCAAAATTTTATAGCGAAGATAATTTTTGTATAGAAATTCATTAATTAAAATAAAGAAATTAAAATGTATAAAGAAAACTTAAATCTTTACATAGTAAGTACTTTTAAAAAAGTACTTTTAAAAAAGTACTTTTTTATATATAGTCCGTTTTTATAAAACCTAATTTTTCATAATTTCTACCATTTATAAAATGTTATTTTTTATGAAATGAACTATTTTATTAAAGGTATTAGAGGTATTTATACAAACTACTATTTATATAAAACAGTTAGTTTTTCTTTTATTTATAAACGATTCGTTCTATAAAAATGTTTTACCGCTAATACAAGTATAAGCGGTATTATTTCAATAAAATTTATTAAAATTAAAAAAATGCTTATCAAATTAAAGGTTCTTGTATTAAAACGGCACGTTTCATTAAATGGGTACTTTTTATGAAAAACCTACTTTTTAAATAAAAAATTGTCTTATGAAACGGCACTTTTTATTAAAAAGATAGTTTTTTTTATAAAAAAAAGTACTTTTATTAAAACCCTACTTTTTAAATAGACGGTTTTTTTAACGGCACTTTTTAGTTAGTTATTAAAAAGGTACTTTTTATTGTAAACCTCCTTTTTAAATAAAAGGCACTTTTTATTAAAAAGGTAGTTTTATTTAAAATTCACTTTTTATTAAATAGGTACTTTTTATTAAAAAGGTACTTTTTATTAAAAAGGTACTTTTTATTAAAAAGGTACTTTTTATTAAAAAGGCACTTTTTATTAAAAAGGTATTTTTTATTAAAAAGATACTTTTTATTAAATAGGTACTTTTTATTAAAAAGGTACTTTTTATTAAAAAGGTACTTTTTATTAAAAAGGTAACTTTTTACCCGTAAAAATATCTCACACCCCATAGACAATCGAAAACCTAAATGTACACAATTTTTCAAATTTTAATGACTTGGCAGCACCTTTTATTTTTGTAAACGGGAATTTGTATACACTACTAGCTATCCCCGGTACGCTTCGCTATATCAATAAACACTTGAAAGAAAAGTATGACCAATCTTTAACGCGAAAATGCACGCTATTCTCAAGTCAAAAATCTTCCTATCCAACCTCTTTTTTGCTAGACTATAACACCCACCTTGAAGACCATACCTATTATAGTTCTCTATATACACAATAATGACTTGGCAGCACCTTTTATTTTTGTAAACGGGAATTTGTATACACTACTAGCTATTCCCGGTACGCTTCGCTATATCAATAAACACTTGGAAGAAAAGTATGACCAATCTTTAACGCGAAAATGCACGCTATTCTCAAGTCAAAAATCTTCCTATCCAACCTCTTTTTTGCTGGACTATAACACCCACCTTGAAGACCATACCTATTATAGTTCTCTATATACACAATAATAACTTTTCACTTTGTATGGGAGGCTACTCTTGCAAAGTTTCGAAGCGCTATCTATTTTGCTGTTTGCCAGGAACACGATAATAATTTTTCACTTTGTATGGGCGGTACCACGCCAACTATTCCGGCTATAACTCATGAACCAATACACATACAGTGACCGTTTATACATAAAAACCTTGGTATTGACGTCACCTTTCATATAAACTTTGCAGAAACAAAATCAGTTCACGCATTCCAGAGAACATCAATTGCTAACACAATGCAACTTATTTTTATATATATAGATTTTCAGTCCTCTGAAATGATGGAATTTTATATAAAACCTTCGTATTTTGCAACAACCTGAGTACTTACCCAGAGATGGGTAGTTGTATATAAAGTAAATATATCCGCCATATATGCATCATTATTAAAGTAAGAGAGTCTTACCATTTGGTGTGGATTACTTACTAAGCAAAAGGCAAGTTTGATCAAAATATTGCCAGGACGCTGACGACAATGCGGGCACTGATGGCAAACTTTCCGTGAAGGTTAATTTTTATATGTAAGAAGCTTATCATATTAAGTAAAATGTTTAAAATTATTCTTTAAAATTATATGTGGTCCTTTTTACTACAAAAAATGTTCTTTTTAATAAAAATCACCTGTCATATACTATAATTTTTTATATAAATTTATCTAACTAAAAGGATTTTTTATACAAAGCTGTCTTCCATATTTAGGCTGTGATTTATATAAAGAATATAAAAAATAGTTAGTTTACATGTTGCTAATTATAAATGGTAATTTTTGTATAAATAATAATTTTTTATATAGAAGGTGGTTTGATATACATAGATAGCATGCTATTATGGATTATTATGCTCTTTTGTATAAAATATATTTTTATAGTAAATTGCTTTTTTTTACTAAAAAAATTAATTTTCTGTAAATTATACATCTATACATGTATAACAAAACTGTATGTTACCATTTCTGTATATAAAATATGTTTTGAAAATTTTGTTGCAACTTTTTAATTTATTTCTATCAGTCTATACGTCTGTCTGTCCGCGTTCTCATCAAGTAAAATCTACGGAGTTAATTTTAATAAAATTTTGGATTCAAATGTAGGATAGTTTTTTTCCATAAAAATATGAGATATTTTTCAAGAGGAAATAGAAAAAAGTAGCGAAAAAGTTTGCAAACTTGTCATCACCTTTTTTTGTGGGAAATTTTAAACAATATTTATAGAAATACAATAATTATATGAATTTTATTTGAACTATTTTTGAATTAATAAATTAATTAATGCTTTGCTGGTATCTAATTTTTCTTTATCTCTTTATAATTAAGAACTTAAGCCTGAAATACAACAATTTTAGAATTTTATATAAAGGAATGGGTAAATCCATATAAAGTAAATACATAAACAATATGAACCGTTTATTTTAAAAGTGGCATAAGTCACTTTTTTAAAAATATCAGGGTAATGATAACATTGATTACAATTTAACGGTCTTTTCATTTTTTAAAAAAATTGAAGCTCCACTGAGATTGCGTTTAAGAAAAGTTATACTAATCAACGTTATAACAAAGATGTTTATTTTGAGAGTTACAAACCCTTAAATATATTAATTTAAAAACAATGTGACTAATGCCGTTTTCAAAATAAGCGGCTTATATTTGAAGCGTTATAAAAGCAAGAGTCTTAAAATTTGGTATGAATTACTTTCAAAACAAACACGAACAAAATATTGCAAGGACGCCGACGAAGTGGCGGGCACAGATAATATTATACATATATTTCAATTAAAGGTACTTTTTAAGCTAAAGTTAATTTTAGATTAATTGGTTGTTTTATTAAAAAAAAGTTCTTTGTCCGAAAAGGCTCGTTTGTAAAAGGTACTTTTTAGGAGAAGTATTTTTTACAAAAAGTACTTTTATAAAACAGTAATTTTAGTAAAAGGTATTTTTAATAAAGAGTATGTTTTTATGAAATGCATATAATGCTCTTTTTAACCGACTTCAAAAAAGAAGGAGGTTATCAATTCGTCTGAATGTTGCTTTTTTATGTTTGTGCCCGCAGAACTCAGTCATTTCTGAACAGATTTTAAAATTTTTTTCTTTATTAGAAAGGAAATGCTTATAGATTGGTCCCATTTTAAAAGAAGTTCAGAATTTTGAAAATTAAAGGGTGTCCCCATACAACATATGTGTTTTTTACGTGTATTATGAACCGTAAAGAGAACCCTTTTAAAATTTTAAAAAACTGCATATCACTATAGCTGCCAATAACAGAAATTAATAAAAAACTAAACTTAAAAATTAAAGGGTGTCCCCATATGTGACGTCAATTTAAATATATGAGCCATTTGAACCATTGTAGACAATCACTTGAAAATTGGACAGAATGTCCAATATTTATAATCAGAAATTAAATATTTATAATTAGAAGTTAAAGGGTGTCCCAATAGTTGATGTAATTTGATGTATATTGCCAAACTTTTGAACCGTTACAGAGAGACGGTTGAAATTTACAAAGAACCTGTATATCTAAGTCCTTTATAACATCAAGTATATAAATTAAATTTGGAAACTAAAGGGTGTCCCCATAATTGATATAATTTTACCTATCTAGTCCTATCTTTTGAACCGTTATAGACAAACACTTGAAAATTAGACAGAATCTCCACTACTATGTCCCGTATAATAACATTTATAAATATTTAAAATTTTAAAGGGTGTCTCAATAGTTGATGTAAATTGATGCATATGGGCAAACTTTTTAACCGTTTTAGACAGACATTTAAAATTAACAAAGAATCTGTCCTTTAAAATAAGTGTTTAATTTAAAATTGTACATTAAAGGGTGTCCCCTAGGTGATATTGTTTAACCTATATGGCCATATTCTTGGAACCTTTAATTTTATTACTGTGTCAGTAATAATAACTGTAAAAAAATAAAGGGTGTCCTCATATCTGGCGTTATTTGTCGTTATGGAAAGACATTTGAATGTACAGAACGTATATTACTTGTCCGTTAGAGCAAAAAGTATAGAAGTATTTGATTTGAGTACTATTTCTTACAGATTACTTCCGTTTAAATTTTTAGTTTAGAATTGATGCACATATATTTGTTTTGTAGTCGGTTTTTTTTGCAAGAATTATTAATACATATTTTTATGTAAGAGCAGTTTTTAATCAAAAGTACACTATTTATAGAAATTAAATTTTTACTGGCGTTTTTTTTTATAAAATTTATTTTTTTCTAGAACGTTTGTATTTCCTATTAATGTTGCTTTTTATTAAATAAAGGTCTTAACAAAATGCTGTTTTTTATACAAAAAAGGTACTTTTTTATAGAAGATATTTTTTAATAAAAATTTCTTCTTATCAGAAGGTACTTTTTGTGTATGTTTACAAAACTTTTCATTTCTACTCAAGATTTTATGAAAAAATTAAAACGAAGTCAAAGGGTTATGAAATTTTAAGTGGGAAAGAATAATATATTTTTGATCAGTATATCAAAGACCATTAAAGTAAAGAAGTAAATTCCTTTAATTCGATGTTGTAAAACCCCTAAAGGAAATAACACGGCCCTAGTTTACAAAACTCAAAAATTTGAGTAAAAACTTGTTTTAAATAAAACTCATGCTAATAACGAACAATAAATAATTTAGTTGCCATAAATTAAATTTAATACTTTGCCAAACATGGAAAACATTTTGTAATAAAAATTATATCAATTGATACTCAATAAACCGCATGTTAATGACCAGGTCTTATGATTTTCTTGCCATCTAACATATTACACTTTTAAAGAGATTTTTGTTGTTGTTTTTTCTTTAATTTTATAGACGATCTCGTAAAGCAGCAATAGTACGTATTTGATGTCTCAATTTCCTTTTAAACCTGTTCGAAAACTACAAGTACCGGCCAGTAAAAATATTTTACACAGAAAAACTAATCAGTGTTCAAGTCAAGTATGGGAGACACACCGATATGTACATTTATTGGATGTGTAAATGAGTGTGTTCGTCCGTCCATTACTGTTTGATGATGGTTTTGCTGGACAAGTGTATCTGCCAGTTGTAAATGATGATTATGTGCTAATGAGCCACGGTGACAGAAGAATAATGTGTTTCTTCAAATTAAAGAATTTAATGAAAATTTTTCTTTAAATTAATTAATATTTTATTAAATAAAAAAGCAAGGAGAAGGTTTATTATAAATATTATTGTAAAATAATAGGACATTTTATAAAAAGGGTTTTTTAAGTTACAATTTTTAATTGTGTTTGAAAGGGAAATTTTATGGCATTTATGTTTTAAAGATGATATGTGATAAGTGACCACCACAACCAAACTGTTATATTGCGCATCAAGAACTTCTGGTGTTGTTTGAATAATATGATGAGTTATGTTGAACTCCAATTACTTAAGAGTTGTTGGGATGTTAGCATAATATATCGATTTAAAGTACCTCCGAAGAATACACGATCCTCGAGGCCAAGACAGAGCTCCAACATTTTAAAATATCAAACTTTCAAAAATTTCTTGCTCGTATCATACCCTGCACTTTACAGACTATTTCAAGAGAGATGACTATATTCTAGCGACCTGTATCTTCGGCGTCATTTGTGGTACCACTTTTGTGCGACCACTACCTGATTTAATAAATACAAAAACCAAATTGCTTCAAAGAATAACGTGCAAATAAATGTATGAATTAAACCTGTAATTAAATCACAAATACACTGTAAACCAATTTCAAACTTTTTCCAAAATTATAAAGTTCCGACGATTGGTTCTGGCAGAGGAGACAACAAAAAAAAATATACATATATCGGCATTTTGAAAGATCACATCGGAATTTTATTTTAGAGTCGGTTAAAGTTTCCCAGCTATGGCCTGTTCTTATAATAAGTAACATATTTCCGTCTGTCTGTCTGCCTTTCTTTTGCGTTCGCATCACGTAAAAACTAATGGATGGATTTTAACAAAATTTTGTGAGGAGGTACCTTAGCATATAGAATACAGCAAAAATATCTTATTTCCAAAAGAAAGTGGAGAAAAAGCAGTGAAAGTACGCAATTTCCGCTCTAAAGGTACTGAAATTTTCGGCTTAGAACTGGGATATTTTAAACACGATTGCGCACATTTTATTTTTGAAAGTAGGATATTTTAAACAAAATTTCGCAACTTATGGCGCCAATTGAATAAAATTTATATTTGATTTGTATTTTTACTTCATGGAATTACATTGTTATTAAAATATTTTAAACACCTCTTACAGAGCTTTACAATAATTTTTAGAATTTTTTATAAATTTTAGAATTTTTTATAAATTTTAGAATTTTATCCAGGGATGGGTATCTTTATATAAAGTAAATACACAAATCATAACAGAAGCACTATAAAAGTTAGATCTTGCAATTGCTGTGGAATATTTTCAAAGCCAAATCGAGCAAAATATTGGCAAGACGGCCACGACATGGCGGCCACAGCTAGTCGTTATATAAAACTATGTTTTCTTTACATCTGAGGCGTAGGATATGTTCAGCAACTTGTTAAGCCTTAATTAGCAATATTGGATTTGTTTGTTTTTTGGTGTTTGTGATAAGTTTTGGGGTGTGCTGACATATGTACATATATAGTAAACTATTATGGCCAGCATTTGTGGAGAACATAACTCCATGCCCATGTCTCCTTTTTTTAAGATTTGTTGGAATAAAGCCACAAAATGCATTTATGCGGTATTGTTAGAGGGTTAATATGTTTAACAAAAATATTTGCCATAATATTTTCTATAAACATTCTGAACATACCATACACCTCAGCTGAAAAGAAAACACAGCTTGGAAAATTTTAACTCATTATACCACATGAGTTTTTAATTTTACATCACTCCTGACTTTATTTGTGCTACATAGGCTGTGTAGAAAATTTTTAATTTATGCTCAGGATGGCTCAGTCTTGTATCTAGTCTTCTTGTTTCGTCTAGAGAGATATATTTTTTTTTTTAATTGTCATAATTTAAAACATTAAATATTTTTTATTCTGAATTTTAAAATATTTTTAATTGTCATAAAAAATAATAATTAAATATTTTTTTTAATTCTCATAATTTTTTTTTATTTTTTTAAAAATCGAAATAAATGGAGAAATTTTCTTAGAACTTTCCAGTCGTCTTATACAATTTATACACGGTAGTCATTGGATTTATTAAGACTTGTAACTTGGGACTGTCTAACCTATTATTACATAAAGTATTTCAAGTTATACTGAAAAAAAAAAATAATTTGTTTATTTTCTGAAGGTTTGATTAGTTTCAGATTAAAATTTAATTAAATAATTAATTGATTCAATTATATACATATTTATTAAAAAAATTTTTGTTGATTAAATAATTTATTTAACTTGTATACAAAATAAATTAAAACCTTTATTTGGAGCAAAAAAAAATTTTTTTTCTGTGAATATAAGCTTTCTCCGAGGTAGATATGCATATAAGCAATTTTCGGCGTGTGATATACTTTAAATCAAGCATAAGAGGTAATAAATTGAATTGGTGCCTTGAAGATGGTTAGTTGGTTACATAAGCCATCGACATGCCATTCAACTGGAACAAGTTAAAACTAATTGTTGTCTTCTTGATATCATTATAAATAAAAAGGCCAAAATTCGGTTGTAATAAAAAATTCTTAAGATTGCCAGGAATTTATGCCTTTCGATCAAAAATGAATCACCTTTTAGAATACTCCGCTAGTAGTCCGTCTGTAGTCTTTATCGTTTTAACTGCTCTGTAGTAATAAACATGCTATTTTGACCTTTGATGTGCAACTAAAGGAATTTCTTGCTGATAACGTACAATTGAATAAAATGAATTCTTTTGTTAACGGCTGCTTGAATGGCCATTGGTTTGGATGGCTGACTGATACACTCGTCTTTAAACAGAGTACGAGGATAGGTAGGGATGCGGTTTTGTTATAATTTCCGCATGACTATAAAATTGTAATAATTTTCATCTAATAACGTTTTTGAGAGTTTAATCTGATTACAAAGAAGAGCATAAAAACCCCACAAGACCGTTAGGCATTGCACAACTGAGGAAAGGAACAACAAACAAAACAAAAAAAGCGGTCATAACATCAGCAACAAACAGCAGCATCAATATTAACAATACAACACAACACAACAGTTGCTTGCAAACAGCATCTTAAACATTTTTCGAAGTAATGTGTGCAATGTGTATGTAGGAATGTACTATTTCATGTCGGACCAACAGCAGCAATAGCAGTAACAGCAACAACAACAGCAATATTCACTCTTTCATACACCACACAGCACAGCACAGATCACTCTAATCAGCCATAGATAACTACCTACAGAAAAAATAGTAGTAGGCACTCACTCACTCACTCAGTGCTTAGTAGTAGACACAGCTGCATTTTTTATTTTTTTCTATTCGTTTATTCATTGCAGATATGAGTTTTAGTCAGGGACAATATTGAACTAAAAACTCTTAGAAGCAGTGGTTCCTGAAGCGAAGGACATCTTGATGTAAACTCTATGTACAGTATTATTAGATGATGATGATGATGTGGTTGTATGTACGTATGTCTGTGTTGTGGCAACAACAGCTACAGCAACAATAACTATTGCATTTGTTGCAGTGGTATACATTACTCAGGCTGATGATTGTGCACTAATTGCACAATTTGTGCAACAGTCTGTGGTTGTTTCTTTTTTTTTTTTTTGTATTGAGTACACGGGTATTAAAGTGTGTAGCAGAAAAGGTTTAACACACCCCCCACATCGCCCATGCCCTCTCTTCATATATACAAGCTAGCTGATAAATTCGAAATAATTTGGGACTATGTTGATCTGGCTGTCCGTCTAAGTAAGTGTCTGTCCTACCATGCAGTTGCCTATCCTGAGGTGGCAATAGTAAAAATAATGAATACAAAAAAAAAATAAATAAATAAAACAGCTACAGCAGCAATAACAACAACAACAGCAGCATTAAAATAGTTGCCGATGGCCAGCCACTAGTAGTAAATGCTAGTTGATTCTTAGTGAACATTTGTGGCGTTAGCTTTTGGCCCAGTTGGCATACATTTCATAGGTACGCCAAAGACAACACCAAAAACCAAAAACAATAACAACAACGACCGCTACGATGACTTGATGACGACCACACCCAATCCAATTCAGTACAATCGCACACTGCACCGACCGACCATCAGCAGTTGCAAAAATATACAAATAACTACCACCAAACAAACGTGCTACGCCCGTGCGAAAGTGTTTCATAAGTCTAAGCACATGAATTCTAATGAGTGTTAAGTGTCGATTAATCGGTTATTCAGTTAATGTTACAAAAATCATAAATTTTTATAATGAAATCTCAGGTAAATAAAACATAGTCCTGCAGCAGACTTAAAAAAGGGATCTCTTGTATTATAGATCATCAGGTCTTATTAGGATCAAAACACAAGACTAGAAATCATAATGACTCTTTTCTAGCTCTTCTGCATTTAAAGTACCACAAAGTTGCTCTGTAAAAAATATTATTTATCATAAAGTGTATGTTTGTGCGTACATATACAGCTCACCTAGGTGCAATGTGCTGATCCCTTTGTGTTAGCTGTGGAATAAAAGAGAGAGACAGAGAGAGAGACGACGGAATAGAATGAAAATATATAGGAAAAGGTTTTGAACAAAAAGAGATGGTTTAATTAGTAGAAGTTTAGTTAAGGAAAGGATGCATAGAAAACAGACAAACGAAGAGGAATATTTGCCATAGAAGGCTAGGGGCCGAAACATACGATCGTAGTAGTTATGTCTCACCAATGGGGAGTGTCTCAAAAAACAGCCGAAACTCCTCAGAAAGGAATTTTTTCTTCTTGGTTTTTGAGTTAAGACATCGGTTAGCCTCCCATCGTCCAAGGTGCTGAAAACGTCGGTATTCTAGTGCAGGACATAGGCAGAAAAGGTGTTAAACCATTTCCTTCTCTTCCTCATCTTGAAAACTTCTAAAGAAGTAATTGTATAGAAGCCCTTTCATTCTCCCATGTGTTCCAATTCCGAGTGCTATTAAGTCACGAAGCTGCATTTTCGGTATCCAAAGTAACAAAATCGTTTTCTTCTGATCCAATGACAGCCAGATCGATCTCGTTGTTAAACAAATCGACTCTTTGGACCATCTGACCTGAGCCAGATCATAAACAGGACAGCTTATTCGTTCCCTCAGGTCGAGAGAAGAATGTGAAAGTAGATGTCAATGGAGTGTTGATTTTTCTGTCATTGCATTCAAGGATGTCCGGCATTCCAGGACAAGATTTGATTTACTAGACATGCGGCTTTACTGAGTTACAAAAACAGATATCCCTATTTGATATTCTGTGGTCGAGTGGTCGACCTTCCTTCTTATCACATAGTCACTTGTAATCGCTACTGTTATTTTTGATTCCCTACTACGCCTTCATTGCCTTTAAGTTTAACCCTTTAGCCTCTCGAGCGATATTCGTATCAATCCCTTCCGGCAAAATTGGAAGTCATTCAAAGGCTGACGCCTACACCTCTTGCTCAAGTCCTATTTTATTTTATAAAAATATGAATTCTTAAAATTCCCAGTAATAGGTAAAAGATATCTACTTCGACAGAGTTTTATACATTTACGTAGTAAAGCACGACATGAGCACAAAAAACGAAGCTCATAAGACGCTCATTTTAATATTCATTGAATTCATGTCTGATCATTGCTCATGTGTAACGATAAGTGGGCAATAAAAAAACAGCGAAGACCAGTGAGCTAAATGAGATGAGCTTGCAGAGTTTCCATAAGAAAGTTTGAATAAGTATGAGTAAATGTTTGACATAATAACTATGAAGTCAAGCCGTTTTATGCTATGCTTTGAGTGAAATACGAACACAGTTCGAGTGTACAAACAAAAAAACACAGAATATTTTAACAACCATACTTACGTTCATTTTTATGGAAACTAACAGAGGTTTACTCACTAATAGTACGGTACGAGTAGGCATGTTTAGTAAGCTAGTTTGTGTTCGAGTCTGACTACTTGCTCATGAGCTTATGAGCGAGCACATCCATTAGATGAGCTTGCTCATGCAACTGTTTAATGTGTAGGTAAATGTATACTAAAACCGTAAGTTTACAGTCTCCTAGCAGATATAAGATCTAAGTAGGAGAACCTGTAACCGGCCGCCACCACGAGGAGGTATAAGTCGAACCACTGACACTTAATTTCGCCGAGCCTTACCATTGTGACTACCTGTCGACCGGCAAATTTCAGCATCTATTGACCATAATTAACTTAATTTTTCGCAGGAAATCAAGGAACAACAGGAGTTAACCACTTTCCCTTTTCTCTTTAAACCAAAAAAAATCTGTCCAAGAGACGAAACCGATTAATTGTTGGGACTTAACACATGTTGACACTATTCTTAACTAAGAAATAAAAAAAAAAAACAGCCAGCCAGACAAAGAAATATTTAGACACGTAATCATACAGAACGGAATAAATATTTTATATTTAGCCAGTTGGCAATTGCACTTATTAAAATGCGCTCCGCTCCGTTTTTCAGTTGGTGTTTAATTTTTGTTTTTGTTTTTTTCTCTTGTTTTTCTGTTGTAACTGTATTAATGTACGCGAGTTTGTATGTTAGTCATGTTCGTTGACTCAAATAGGATCAATTTAAACATTGCACAGATCACATTTCTTTGTGTTTCGAAATACTTTGATGGCTCGCTTGGTGTATTATCTATCGCTTGCTACATATTATGCAATAAATATTAATGTCTTTAAGTAAAAACATAAAACAGAAAATATTTATAAAATGCCATTTTGCAATTTGAGTTGTTTGAAAATGCTTTTGATAATTAGAATTAGTTTTCTTATCCCAAATCCCTTTTTTAGCTAAATTTGCAAGAAAGATATTTTTGTTTTTTTTTTTGTGAAAAGATGCCACATTTTGAGTGCCCCAGTTTAAATTTTGCAATCTTAAATGAAAAAGCCATAAACGAATTTGAAATTAGTTGTTGAACAGAAATCGATGTTGCATTAAAAGTTTGCTTTATTTGAAAATAAAAACCTGATTAATCATTAAAGTTGGAATACAATTATGCCTTCTTTAGGAAAAGGAAAATTTGTGGCTTAAGGACATCACGCGTAGCAAATGATCAACAAATCCAACTACACACACACACATATACAAAACATTAAAACACAGGCAAGAGCAAAAGCAACAACGTTAAATGTAACTGTAACTTTAACTATAACAAGCGATAACACCTACATAGAGTAGTGACGTGATGCCTTCTCCAACATCAATTGTTACAGTGACTCGTGCTGTGTCGTCTCAACATCAACAGGGCAACAAAAACTACACAAACAACAACCCAAAAAAAAAAAAAAACTTAAGGCTCTAAAAGCCACTAAACCAATATCATCAAGATACGCTAAAATGGTACATCTCGTTTGAAAAAAGCAAAAGAAAAAGAAAACTTAAGCGAAAACTAGAAAATAAGAGGAAATAGCGCAAAGCTTTTACAATCAGCAGATGTTGATCACAAGGGGTTTTCTTAAGAAAAACTAATTTCTTTAACTTTTTGTGCCACTAGAAAAAAATGTTAAGCCTTCTGCAACCTTTTTTGCTTGCCTCTCATGATTGTGTTCTTCTTTAAAATTTCTTAAATTCAATGCATTCGATTTAACTGTTAAAATGGCTAGAGCTAGATACCCTACATTGAGTATATTAGCAGTTCCTACAAGCTGTTTTATTTTTGAGTATGTATTTTTTTTTAAATTTACTTATTATTTTTATCAGTGTCTAAACACCGACAAAAAATATTTTCACAAATTAAAGGTGTTTGATTTCAGATGAAAACTGATAGAATAATTTGTTTAATTAGAAATTTTTTTGTTCGGATGTAAACAAATATATACTTGAATCAATTAAAAAATTAATTAAATCTGATGTTGCTGATGTAGGTTACACAATGGGACTTTTATAAGAAGCCTCTTTAATCCCAATAACTCTTTTATTTATTATAATTTATTAATTTAATTTATTTATTTATTTATTAACTATTAATACAAAGTTTACGGGTTGAGAAGAATATACTCTAGATGTACCTACACTGAATTGCAATAGCAAAATTTTCGAAACTATGCCTGGCTGTTTGGTGGGTTAAAGCTTTCTATATCTCTTCTGGTGCCTTGTCAAAGTTAATTTCAACCCCAACACATGGGCATCGCTTAATTAATTTCTCTATGTAGAAGGATCCAGAATATATATACTTTATGGAGTTGTAAATCAATATTGCAGAAATTACAAATTAAAAATTTTATAGAAAATTTCTTGAAAAGCTTTTAAAAATTATTTTAAAAATTTTTTGTAATTTTTTTTTTTAACTTTTTTGTAAAATTTGTTTTGGAAATTTTTTGAATGTTTTTAAAAATTTTTTGTAAAAGTTTTTGTAAAAAATTTCTGTAAATTATTTTTTTAATTTTTTGTAAATTTTTTGAAATTTTTTTTGTTAAAATTTTTTTTAAAATTTTGGTAAAAATTTTTTGGAAAACTTTTTATAAATTTTTTTTTTAAATTTAGTTTAAATTTTTTTTTTTGTAAAAAATAGGATCTTTTCGCAATCGATATTGCATTAGAATGATGAGACTAAAGCAAAAAAATTCTTAAAAAAAATTCCTCATTATTAACCTTCCACTCACCAACCTGTGAGGCTTTGTATTACTTCCTATAAAGGCCTGTAATATAAATCAAAGCAAAAAACCCAGAAAAACAAAATCGGCCCCCACAGGGGGTTATTGATCCCCCGATCAATACAAAAAAGGCAAAAGAGAATCATTAAAACCGAAAAAAAATAAAAACAACGTGTAAAAATATAGGTGGGCGTGGTTTTTTGCCCGCAGCCTATAATAAAATGGTCTGATGTTGGTAAATTGCAAATATGTTTAGAAACAATGCCTGGCTGATTGGTGGGCTTATTATTTAGGAATCTCTTCTGATGCCTTGGCAAAATTGATTTGAACCCCAACACAGACGAATATAGTTTAATCAATATCTGTATATACTTTATGGGGTCGTAAATGAATATTGTAGAAATTACACACGGAATGACAAACTTATATATACCCCTTCAACCTGTGGTGAAGGGTATAATAATAGATTATCCAGATCACAACCGCATGAAAATTTAATTCCATGAAGAATTTTTAATTCTTTAAAAACACTGCGTCTTTTAAGATCTGTCCCACTGTACCCTAAATACAAAAGGGTCACAACTCAAAATTTTCCAAAACTGACTTTTTTCCATAAATTAATTCAGAGTACATATCTCTAACTACTGCAAAAATTCCTTTCACATCACTATCTCCTTTAACTGGAAAAATACAGTTATGTCTATTTTTATGTTAAGTGTGTTGCTTCTGCACATAAACAGTTTTTTGTCTCTCCTGAAAATTTTAGTATTTTGAGTTGTGACCCTTTTGTATTTAGGGTGCGATATGCTAATATTGGAAAATATATTTTAAATGATTTTTCAAGTATTTTTTGTAGGGCACTAAACTATCGGTTCGTCATTATTTTTTCTTGTTAAAGTAGCAATTTAATAACATAATAGTTCCTTTGAGCTAAACAGAAAAATAAAACAAGAATAAAAAAATGCAACTAAAATGTTGCTAGACAAATTGCAAAAGGTTCTGTGGAATCAGCAATGAAAATTGTTAAGTGTTTTTCAGCTTTTTTTTTTGTGTAAAGTGATGATGATTTCCTTTTTTTCTTTTTGTTTGTAAATTAAGTGTAATTATAATTAAGTTACATTTGTTGGGACAAGGAAACCAGTTTTTGTTTAGTGACAAATTAAAGCTAAATTTTAGCAACTGAAAGTTTAATTGCTACTCGTTTTGGATTTTTTCCTGCGGTGCAGCAAAAATATAGCTGAGACCTAAACGTTTTTCTAACAATATTTATGTATATGAGCGTAACTAAAATTAATTTCTTTAAATGACAGCATGTATTAACAACAGATAATAATGAATATCACAATTATGACACTCAATTGGGTTTATTTTAATTTTTAATTTGAACACAAGGCATATTTAACAAGGTAGCCTTACTGAGGAAGGGAAATGTACATGTAAGGGGTACATTTTTTTTTTTTTTTTAATTTAAGGGGGAAAATAGTAAGTTTAACTGTAAGAATATATGACGGGTCCGCCAAATAACTTTTTTTTTTTTTTGAAAATGCTATAAAAAAACTACGGAATATTTTCTCAAATTTCGTTTTTTATTTGAAATCCTTCCGGTTAATAATGGAAAATAATTTCATTCAAATGGCTGCCTCGGCTGGCCATGCAGTAGTCTACACGTTCGGTCCAATTTTTAAGCACATTATCTATTGTGTGTAGCTGTATTTCACCAATGGCTTCAAGAATATTGTCCTTTAAAGCGTCAATTGCCTCTGGCTTGTCGGCGTAACACTTAACTTTGACGGCACCCCACAAATAATAATCCAACGGTGTCAAATCGCAGCTCCGAGCTGGCCAAACGACATCAGCTCTGCGGCTGATAATGCGATCTTCTAAAACAGGGCGCAAAACATCGAGTGTAGCTTCGGCTGTGTGGCACGTAGCGCCGTTCTGTTGAAACTAAATGTTGGCAATATCCTCCTCTTCAATTTTTGTAAACAAAAATTCGTTCAACATGGCCCGATAACGATCGCCATTGACTGTAACGGCCACTCCTTGCTCATTTTCGAAGAAAAATTGTCCAATTATGCCTCTGTACCAAAATCCGCACCAAACAGAACTCGTTTTAGGTGCATCGGCTTTTCAATGTATGCGTGCGGGTTTTCTGTGCCCCAAATGCGACAATTTTGCTTGTTTACATACCCGCCAAGATCAAAATGAGCTTCTTCTGTAAGTCAATATTTCCCAGCGTTGTTCAAGCGTATACACAACCATATTCGTTCAGCGGAAGGATAAAACTAATTATCTGTCAAATCAGACATGAGCTAAGTGTTACCATTCACGAAATAAGCACTAGTAGAAAAAAAAACGCGTTAGATCGCGGACCCTTTATAAAAAAATTAAAAATTTGCCGCTTAATATTTCCCCTCCTTGTTAAATATGCTTTGCTGGACAATTTGGAACAATTTGGAATTAAAACAGTTTTTAGTCTGAAATAAATTAGGAGGTTCCTTTGCTGGAGATATTGTTTGAAGGAATATTTTTTTTCCAACTTTGAAGAAGATTTTTTTTTTGTCTTGTTTTCTGTTTTGCTTTCCAAATTACAAATTGTTTACTTCAAAGAAATATATATCTAGTTGATGGTGCTAAAGGTAGGAATAAAAAGGCATTTAACGAGTAGGTTGATAAAATGGGCCACAAACTAAATAGAAAAAAATCTAAAACAAAGAAAAAGAAAAAAAAGAAAATGGAAAATGGAAAAAAAACAACATGGAAACGTTTGCCAGTTTAATTTTGTAACAACTCGTGCTTACAAGACTGCTGCGGTTTGATTTTCCTTTAATGAATGCCGGCAGCTGTATTGAGAAATTTTTGAGTAAATAATGGAAGAAGTAAGACCAGACTAAAGCTGAGGACGATTTGCAAAAAATCTAAGTGGAAAACACCCTTTGGCACATAATAAAAATTGCAAGTAATAAAGTAACTGTTATTGTTGTGGCCACAAAGAAAAGCAGACACACACACATAGACACACAGACACAGACAGAGACACTCAGCCAAATAAAATGCAACAATCATCCCAGTGGTAACACTAAATAGGCCTTCCCACATCAGGGCCTCTACAAGGCTTGCTTAGTTCTTCTCTCGCTACTATCTTCATTTTTCAGTGCCATCCAAAGATGGCACTCCCTTCTTAAAGAAAAAAAAAGAAAATTATTAAATTGCACCAACCGGCTTTTTAAATCGTACTTTTTGTAGTTAAATTAAAGTAAACAAATTTTGGTTGTGAATTTAAATTGGTCCCTTAATATGATGGCGATTCATTAGAAAATTACACTCATGTGTGTACATAGATTCGGAAACAGTAGCGGTAGTTACTTAACTGAGAGAATTAGTCGTAGCATGCAAGTGTTAAACTTAGGTTAGCCCAGCGCACATTGGGGTATTTTGCCAACTTTTAAGTTTATTTTGGCTCTAAAAATTAATAAAACTTGGCAGTAAAAGCCCTTATAGCTTATAGGCTGTTAAAGCTACTAAATAAGAAAAATCTGACCAAGGAGCAAAAAGTTCCCTTTAGAAGAACTAAGCCTATCTCTGAAAAATTAAATTTTGTTTTCAGTTTTGCCATACTTTTGTTTAGTCAGCAAATGTTCAAAAACCTAAACTTGGACTCTGAAGATTATAATTCTTTAGGATCCCAATGGCCTTCACTCAAAAACCTTTTTGATTTTTTTTGTTTGACAAAAAAATTAACAAAAATTTTTTTTTTGTTAATTTCGAAAGAAATTTTTTATCATAAAAATTTTAAATAAAATTTTTCTAAAAATTGGCAAAAATAGCTGTCAACATAGCGTTTCACAGAAAAAAAAATCAATACAAAATCCTTATTCGTTTAGCCACACAAAAATATATTCCAAACCTCTCAAAATAGTATAAAGTCAATAAAAACGTATGCGATGTACTCAACTTTCCTGATTTTAACAGTGTCCCAAATCGACAATTCTCAAGCAAAAGCCTTGATAATTCACTATACGATGCATAATTTTCTTGGCTGCGCACAGAAATTTTTACATTTCACAAAATTAATTTTTGGCCTAGATTGGCGAAATACCCCTTGGTGCAGCATTCTGACGTCTTTTGAGATTATAACAAAATTAATTAAATTAATTTATTTGCCAACGTTTTTCGGGATATCGCTCCCCTGGTAGTCTCTCTAAAATTAATTATACATAATTATAGAAAATTAATAATATCTTCTGCGTCTGATCGCAATAAATTTAATTGTAACAACATCTAGAAAGGGTTTTTGGGTTGAAATATATTTTAAAGTTTTTCACGCTTACTTATATGTAAGCGTATTTTTGATAGATTCGTCATTATTTTCATTTCTTTCACTTTCTTAGTCGTCTTAGTCGTCTTGACAATATTTTGCTCTATTTGGCTTTGAAAGTATTCCACACCAATTGTAAGACTCTTACTTTTATTGTGCTTCAGTTATGGTTTATGTATTTACTTTATACAAAGGTAGCCATCCTTGGATAAAATTCTAATATTTATACAAAATTCTAAAATTCTAAAAATCATTGTAAAGCTTTGTAAGAGGTGTTTAAAATATTTTAATAACAATGTGATTCCACAAAGTAAAAATACAAATCAAATACAAATTCCAATTGGCTATTTGGCAGTAAGTAATTAATATTTTGTCATTATTGTCATAAAACAGTGCCATCTGTTGTGCAACCATGTTTGAAGTATCTCCTCTTTCAAAAATAAAAGATGCCTTAAAGTATGCAGTACATTTAAAGCTGTAAAAAAAGTCCTCCTTTACTCTTCAAATACCTTAGAAATAAGGTGTTTTCGGAAAAACAAGTATCGTATATTGAAATCAGGATGCTAAGGTACATCGTCACAAAATTTTGGTAAGATCTATTTAGTAGTTTTTACGTGATGCGAACACAAAGAAAAGCAGATAGACAGACAGACGGAAATGAGTTACTATTTTATTATGTATAGATGTATTCCGATACGTTTTAGGGAGAATTTTTCTATTTTGTCTACAGGCAATTAAAATAAACTGCCATAGGACTTATTTGTAGGCTACATGGAATCCCAACCTTAATTAAAGTATTTGATTTATTTATTTGAAAGTTGAAGGGTTTGCCTTTTTTTTTTGAAAATTTTAAATTTTATTAGTCGAACTATTTATATAACATCCAATGAAATTTTGTAGTCAAGCTTGAGTTCGTTCTATTCCTTCTAAGAAAGAATAAATTAAATTACAAATTAGGTGATATTATTAAAGAAAAATTGGGAAAATTTAATTTCTTTTAGACACCAGCAGAGCGGAATGCACATTTTCTAGACAGCTACGTCCGTCATCAGCACTCTTCGTATCTATCTACTTTGGGTAGTGTTTTAGTAGCAAGCATCATCTATTTAACCAACCAAACTCAGATAAAGAAATACGAGAAAACTGCATTCAAATATCAAACATCGGTTGGCGAGAACGAAGTCTACCACTACCTAAAGCTTCCCTCTTGTTTAATATTTTTATTGTTTTATTTTTGAAGGGTTTGTGTAATTACAAATAAGACAAAGTTTTTTAAACTTGTGACATTCCAAACCATCTAAAAATTAAAGCTAGGAAATCTTGTAAATTGTACCAAATAAGCCATTGGTGTACCATTGTACTTTTCAGGTTTAAAATGTACCAAAAAAAAGTATAACTTTACCAACCCTGGTACATATTCCTACCATCCTTCTCTTAGAAGGAAAGCGTTTTGTTCTAATTTTATATCTCTCATGTTGTATGGCAAAATATAATTTTCTAGTTTTAGATTTCTTATTTACAAAAAACAATAACAACCAATGGAAACAGATATTTTTATAGAATATAAGTTCAAAGTATATTCGAATCGAAAAATTAATTATTTTCGGTTTGGGGTGATAAGTAAACTATTCCTTGCCCCTTCCCGATTATCTCCATATACCAAAGGTACACACTGAATCTCATTTTGATATGTCATACGGTATGACCAGTAGAGCGTTCACAAAATCTTGGGGTAAGGAAACTACCCCTTACCCCCTCCCAAATATGCCCAAAAACTATACAGCTCTTCATCACCAAAGGCACATAATAAATTTCATTTTGATATGTCAAACGCTTATGAGCTGTACAAACTCCACAAAAATAGTGACATACACACCCACCCACAGAAATCATCGCGAAGATAGCCAAAATGGATTCAGGAGACCTCAAAACTTATAAATCCGTCTTAATCGAAATACGTCGACCTCGATTTTTTTTTCATGATTACTATACTTTACCTTTTACTACGTTTGGTAAAGTAAAAAGACATGAGAATGGAATGCGAATGTGAATGTTAGGCCTTGTGCCTCCAAAAGAAAAAGGAAAAAGGCCTTTTGGAAGGCCTTCATACTTTTTCTTTTTACCACTAGAATCATTTGCGCGTGCCCAAGTCAATGAGCTGCAAGTTTAAAGAAAATTATTTTTAACGATTTGCAAGCATTTGTTTGAAGGTTGGTGATGAGAAGGGGGGGTGGGGGGTGTAGTTGTAAAAATTGGAACATATCTTAAGGTAAAACATATTGATTATGGAATCTACATATACATACACTTATACACATACATTTCTGTAACTGCAAAGGTATTTCAAGCATTAAAGCAGATGATTTTTAAACAGACATCCCTGCATATCAACAACAAAAGACAACATCATCATCATTTTTATATGAGAATTTACGACAATCTTAAGCAAAAAAAAAAGAAAGAAATCAGCAACATCAACTTAAGTTATTTTGTATACATGTCAACAAATTACCTTCGATACCTACACATTTTATTACTTTTATTTTTTGGTTCTGTAGATCTTGTTGATTGCAATGACAATGATGACGACGATGATGGCGATGACGACGATGATGGCGATGATGATCATGAGCATTAACAATACAAAAATGGAATTGTCTTTACCGTACAGTCAAGAATTGCACTATTTATTACACATTTTCGTAAAATATTCGACGACGCCATCACATAGATCCAAATATTACCGTAGTTGTTACTTGACATTCCGCGCGCTCATCTACGCCCAATGAAATATTCATGTTTTTTTTGTTAAGACGTTTCTGTTTTTTTTTTGTTATTTTATTTTTTGGCGATTATTGTCTATGTCTATTTACATGGCTCACTCAATGGCTGTTTTGGCTGGCTGTATGTCTCCTTATTTTTTTTTTGGATTTTTTGTTGTTGTTTATTTGTGGTTTATTTGGTGTAAATATTACATTGCAAGTACGTTTGTTTAATGTATACGAACGAGTACATGTTGCATATTGCGTGGGCTTAAATTATGTTTGAAATGTCATCGTAATATTCAACACACGACAAGAAGGGTTGACATAAATTTCCACCAACATACAAAAAAGAGAACAAACTATGGTTAGTAGTTGTGCTGTGTTGTGTTGTATATTTATAGTAGGCAAACTATAACAACAACAATGCAAAAAAGCAGATCACCAACATCAGATAGTCTTTAGTTGTAACCGTGTATACCATAAATACACAACTAATGTTCGAATTTATTCACAATTACACACACTCACACACATACACGTTTACATACACACAGCTATACATATTTATTCCTAAGTACTTAATGCTGTATGTATGTACAATCTTTGGGTCGGTCTGTCTGTCAGTCTGTCTGCATATTAAAAGTGTTGCTTAACTATTTTCAAACATAAACTGTTACAGATGTCAGCTATAACAACAACAACTACAACAACAGAAAATGCAGAATACTAAGAAAGTAACAAACGAAGACAACCAACCAACCAACCATCCTCCTTTATTTTCCGCTGCCTTAAAGGCTGGCTGCCAACGAAAAAAGTTCACGCTTAATAACGAACAATGTTTTCCTTAATAATGTTTCCCCCAAAATGTAAAATTCAAAATAGTTGTTGTTTTTGTTATTGGTATTGTGGCTGCAGTCGTTGTCATCATCATCATCATTACTGCAACTGGAACACGTTTTTTTTAACTGCAACTACAAAAATTATATCAACTACAAATGCAACGAGCCTCAGACTTAAACTGCTTTACAAAAATACGAATACGAATTAAACTCCCCTTGCTAAACCTTTCTATTAAACGCCACAAGCCTTAAATTTCTTTATCTAAAAGAAAGAAAAAAGTAAATGAATCGTTCTTAATTAAAAACAATTAAAAAAAAAACAAAGTTTGAAAACTGAAAATTGATTTCTTTTATGGAACTACAAACAGAACTATCTGGTCACCCGACATGTAAATCATGCAAGTTCTTTAATAAAAAAAATGTGTTGAAAAAAAATTATCCTTTCAAATTTTTTTTTTTTTTAAACTAGCAGTGGTCTGTATCCTGGCAATATTTTGTTCGAATTTGCGTTATGTTTTAAAACTAATCTATACAAAATTTTAAAACTTTTACTTCTCTACTGCTAAAAAATGTGGTTTATATATTTTACTGATGCATAAAAGTACCCGTCTCTGGGTAATTATTTAGAATGTTGCAACCAAGGCGAATTCACTTGATTAAGCGATGGCCAAGCTAATTATTTTTTACTCTCTTTTTTTGCTAATTTCTCGTCAAAAATACATAATTTTACATATGTCTAGTAGAATGTCAAAGTTGTTGTTTTGTTATATTCGTTGCCGTAGTGCTCTCACCTAATATCAATTCGCCTTGGTTGCAACATAGGTTTTGTATAAAATTCTGTTATTGTAAAGGGTGGTTAAATTTTAAAGGGACGATGTTGATTTTGAATAAAACACAAATTATTTAGGAAATTATTGTTATTTTCATTTATTTTAATAATATCGGTGTGGTTCAATTATGTATGAAACAAAATATCGACCAAATGGCCGCCGCGAGCTTGGTGGCACACCTCCATCCGATACTCTAAATTTTCGATGACGCTGAGGCATAATTAAGGTTCTATGCCGTTAATTTGCCGAATTAACTCATCCTTTAGCTCTTGAATTGTTGCTGGCGTATCGACGTACAACTTTTCTTTCATATAATTTCAAAGACAGAAGTCCAACGGTGTCAAATGACATGGCGGCCAGTTGACATCGCCACCATGTGAGATAACACGGCCATTGAATTTTTCGCGCAAAAGAGCCAATGTTTAGTTAGCTGTGTGGCAAGTGGTACCATCCTGTTGAAAGCACATATCGTCCATATCCATATCCTCCAATTCGGGCCATAGAAAATTCTTTATCATCTCACGATAGCAAACACCATTCACAGTAACTGCCTGACCGTCCTCATTTTGGAAAAAAACATAAACCGCACCAAACCGTCACTCTTTGTGGGTGCATTGGTTTTTCGACAATCACTCTTGGATTATCATTCGCCCGAATGCCGCGATTCTGCTTATTGACGAATCCACTGAGGTGAAAATGTGCCTCATCACTAAAGATGATTTTCTTCGAAAATTGAACATTCACTGTTGCCATTTCTGACCATTGCTCGATTGTGTATCTTTCCATGGTTTAAATAGAGTTAGTCTGAAATTGAGAAACGTCAAATTAAATGCTGAAAAAAACTCGACGTTTAGGTGTGGTTCACATTCAACATCGGCCCTTAAAATTAAACCACCCGATAGAATTAAGTAAATAGTAGCTGAAATTTCCTGTTTACATGAATTAAAGGTGCTGCCAAGTCCTTTAAATTATTTCGGTTTTATCGCTATTTTCTCTTAAAAATCAAATAAGTTTAGAGAAAAAATTTCTTATGTTTAAACAGAGGTACCCAGGTGCATCTTTTCAAAATTTTATTAAAATTCATCCAGTGGTGATGTTTTGCATCGATTACTATCTGCATTAACGACAAAATTTAGAAAAAAAAGTATTACATGATCGGTCCTGTTACAGTTTTATTATATACAAGCCATTCCCGGTGTGCTTTGCTACCCCTTCTTCAAACAATAAAATAAACACGTCAAAGTAAAAGTAGTGTTAAGCTTATTTTTCTCAGAGGAGGATATTCGGCTCTCCCGTCCTGATCACCAAGTTCGAAAATTTACCACTCTACATATTGTAGTTTCCGATTTTCAAGACAATAATATTTCACAACGCAAGGTAGGACGCCCACTGTTCCAACTCATAATCTCAAAACCTTACCCACTATAGTTCCTAAGCTACATAATGATAAATATTTACTTTGTATGGGATTAACCACACCTAGTCTCCAGTCAATCCAGTCAATTTTTTGTGCGGTAATGCTCATTAATGAGTTTCTCATAGAAAATCTCAAGGCTGTCAAGTTCTCGATAATAATTTTGTTTCGGAGTTACCACGACCATTGTTCCAATACAACCTCTTTTGCGCTAGCCTATGCACATTAATTTAATGATTATTTAAGCAAAATTCCATAAAGCAAAATTCTAAATATTAAAGTTCTTTACGTAAACGATAATAATTTTAAATGCGTTTCAGGTGTCACGCCCACTGTACCAATCCTACTAGTCTTTGCCTAAACTATGTATATTAATAAGGAGGCTAATTGAACATAATCTCAAAATTCTTCCTATTATATGTAGTTCTCTATGTTCAGTATAATAAATATTCACCTTCTATGGGAGGGGTACCACGCCCACCATTTCAAACCAGCCAGTGCTTTGCTTAACTAAGCATATTGATGACGTGCAAAATTCCAACGTGTTACAGCACACCCAGACACACGATAATATTTTTTTACTTTATATGGGAGGTGCCACGCCCAATGTGTCAATCCAGTCTCTTGTGTGCTTTACTATCTGTATTAATATATGGGTTACTTGTGCAAAATTAAAAACTCCAGCTATTATCGTTCCTCAGGTTCATGAGTTCAGTTTCTATGGGAGGTACCACTCCCACTTACCTAATCCAGTCTGTTTTTTATTGCCCTATACGTGTTAATATGGGGGTTATTTGTGCACTGTTTCAAGATTTTACTTATCTATTATAAAACTCTAGGTAGATGATAATATTTTTTCAAACTTGGCATAGAAGGTACCACGCTCACTACTATATTCCAGCCAGATTTTTGCATTCTATGTTCACTAATAGCATCCTAGCCTATAAGTCTGGGGGTTGTGGGTTCTTTAGTTGTTGTGTTAGATTTTTTTAAAATTTGTTAGATTTTTATTAAATTATTTTATTATAAAAAATATTTTTGGATGGGTACCTTTTTTCAAATGTTTTATAAGGTACTTTTATAAAGGGCCTTTTTAAGGGTTGTTTTGCTTAAAGTTACTTTTTAAAGGGTATCATTTCCAAATATACTTTTTTAAGTGGTACTTTTTAAGTCCAAATGTACATTAATAAAAGGATCTTTTACTAAAAGGAAATTTTTTAGTTGTAATTTTTGAATTATACATTTTTAAAAGGTACTTTTTTATAAGTTCCTTTTTTAAATTGATTTTTTAACAATTTTTTTTAAAGCTTATATTTTAAAGGTAGATGTGCTTAAGAGGAAGTTACCCTTTTGCAAAATAAATATTTAAAGATAATACATCATTGGAAAAAGTACTTGAAAGGCATTTTTATTAAAATAATACTCATTTTATTAAAAATAACTTTAAAACTCCTCTGCCAATCAAGAACTTTTTAAAAGGTTCAATTTCTAAAGCTACAATTTTTTAAGATTCTTTTTTAAAAAATATTTTTTATAAAAGTTATTTTTTAAATGTAAAAGGCACATTTAAAAAATAACTTTTATAAAAAATATTTTTTAAAAAAGATAAGATACTTTTTCAAAATGTATTTTCTTAAGTACTTTTTAAAGATTTTCTGCAAAAGGGGCTTTCAAGTTTCTCTTTTAAATGGTACTTATTTAGGGGTGCTTATTAAGGGCACTTTTTAAAAGGTTCTTGTTGTAAAAGATAATATTTTTAGTGCTTTATTGTTCTGAAGTATATTTTTTTTAAAAGGTACTTTTTCAATAATATATTTTTTAAGTAATTTTTTAAAAGTTTATTTTATAAAGGGTTTTTTTGCTTCAGAGTCATTTACCTTAACTGTGAAGAAAGTACATTTAAAGATAAAAATTACTTGGAAAATGTGGTATAATAATCTCACCACTCAGAAAAAAATCTTTTTAAAAAGTACTTTTTACGAAAGACCTTTTTAAAAAAATTACTTTAAAAAAATTCTAATATTAAATATCCTTAAACGGTAACTTTTATAAAAAATAACATTTAAAGGAGCCTGAAAAGATTGAAAAAGGTAGTAAAATACTACTATTCATATAGGGAATTATTAAGAGAAACTATTTTTTTAAATATTTTTTATAATACACTGCATGTTCCGCGTATATATTTGTGGCAATAAGGTTTAAGTGCTAAAGTCGACTTAACAATCTCCGTGTACTCCAAAGTACCCATGTGCAAAGCTTCAATTATTGTTTACTATTTTTCGAAAAGGTTTAGCAAAATAACTTTCTGCTTATCTTTTGTCTAAGCGGATTTGGAAAAAAGCTTAAGACGCTACAAGCTATTTTTCCGAATCCTAAAATGTTCTTTCACAACCTATTAATTGCAACGCCTGCGTACTTTTTTTTTTTAAAGATAATCTATATTTTTTAAATTGCTTTCCTACAAAACTTAAAAAATTAGACTTAAGCACTTTTAATAATTGAATAAACACAAAGAAAAAAAAAACATTTAGCGCCCCACTGTGGCATTTCACTAGAAGACACTTTTTTTGCATTCATACTTATGACTCCAACAAGGCGCGTGCCTTTCTCGTGCTTATTTTTGGCATTGTTGTTTGCTTAAACTACAAAATGAGACGAAAGTATTTTGGGTTTGTCCCGTCGTTTGGCAGAAATTAAAACCTTAAATCGAGTAAATAAAACCAACTGCATGGGTATAAAACTTGAAAAACACATAAAAATCAGAAAGAGTACATAAAATTCGTTTTAAGACAGCATAATTATTTTTAACGACCCAACATCCTCAGTCAGTACTTAGAGTATTAACAACTTGAACATCCCATGAAAATAATAATACGACGAGTAAAACTAAATTAAATGCAAATGAAAGTCATACAAACAAATTCTTCAGATGCATAATTTCAAACAAAATCTCAAACGCTACATGTCAGTTGGTCTATTATGTATCTCCTCTTCACTTCACTTCACTTCAGCTCACTTCATACAGTTACTTTTTACTCCTCAACGCAAACTTTAGAGATGAACGAATAAAAGGCCATTAGACATCTTTCGTTGAGCATTTTATGCTTAAGATAGAAGAACAATCAAAAAAAAAAAAATAAAGTCATAGTCCGACGTTAATATCGACTTAAAGGAAAAAATACAGCCGAGTACATGCAGTTTTCAATAGACTTCATTAGAAATTGGGTCGAAATACCAGTATGTTAGAGGATGAAAGAGGCTTAAAACATGTTGATCATCTTCATCAACGACCACGACTTTAAGTTGTTGTTTTTGTTTTTATAGCCTGGACAATGAATGAATTAAAATATTTACTTTTTGAAAAGGTGGAAAAATTAAAGAATTTTTCTTTTGTTAATTTCAATAAAAAAAATAAAAGAATTGTGTTAAATTAAAATAGAGTTGTATTGGTAAGAAAACTTGTGTAAATGTTTAATGAATTTTTATGATTCGAGTACACAACTAATTATTTCTGCTAATATGTTAATAAATGGCACCACAATTTTCCTTTACATTATTTAAATTATGTTTAAAATATTTTCACCAACTAAAGGTTTTATTTGGTTTCAGATTAAAATTCAGTTAAATAATTAATTGATTCAATTATTTGTTTAATTAGGAATTTTTTCCTTCTGTCCTGTTCCTTCTGTATTTTTTTATAGAGGTATAGAACTTTAGGTTGGCATTACTTTTCAAGATGGCGACCGATTTAACAGCTGTCAAGTGATTTATTCTCAGTTTGGTTTGGCAATTCATCATGAATAGACTCACGCCTAAACAGTAAGGCCAGTCGTAAAGTAGCTCTGGGTCGGGGAACACGTGCGTGCGTCATTGTCATTATCGGTTAAAGTCAATCAGGCCGTCCTTGTTGCTCGGCCTTCGATTGGTTTACGTCTCGTTCTCACACTGGCTGATTGGCGTCCTCGAATAGCTGTACTACGGTACTGTTATTGGTGGTTGTTTAATCAGCCACGTGTAATCGTTTGCTTATCGTTTATAACCTATAAATTTTAATTTCAATAAGTCGGACATTGGTGGAGCACCATTTTAAAAAAACTCAACTTTTAACTGGAGGAGCACCATTAAACTCAATTTTTAACTGGAGGAGTACCAATAAACTCAAGATTTTCACTGGAGGAGCACCATTAAACTCCCATTAATTTTACCTAGCTGAATTTGGAGTCTCACTTCCTATACGAAGGTGAATGGCTACGTCACACAAACAAAACTGCCGCATTTGGAGTGAAGGTAATCCTCAAGTGTATGTCGAACACCGTTACATCCAGAAAAACTGACTGTTTGGTGCGCTTTATGGGCTGATGGAATCATTGGTCCGTACTTTTTCAAAAACGATGGTGGCCAGAACGTTACAGTCAATGGTGATCGGTATAGAGCCATTAGTATTAACTTTTTCATTCCTGAATTGAATAACCATGATGTCCAGGAGATGTGGTTTCAACAAGCCGGCGCAACATGTCACACAGCTCGTGCCAGAATAGATTTATTGAAAGACACGTTTGGTGACCGCCTAATTTCACGTTTTCGACCTGTGAATTGGCCTCCAAGATCTTGTGATTTAACACCGCTAGACTACTTTCTGTGGGGCTATGTAAAGTCATTGGTCTATGCGGGTAAGCCACAAACGCTTGACCATTTGGAATACAACATTAGCCGTGTTATTACCGATATACGGCCACAAATGTTGGAAATGGTCATCGACAATTGGACGTCCAGATTGGACTACATCCGCGCCAGCCGTGGCGGTCATATGCCAGAAATCATATTTAAAATCTAATGCCACAAGATTATCTTTCGGATAAATAAAATTCATGTCAATCGAATAATCCATCGTTGTTTTATTGCAACTTAAAGTTCTATACCTCTATAAAAAAAACACCCTTTATATTTGAATCAATTAAAAAACTAATTGAACTATAATTTAAAACTAACTGAAACCTTTAATTGGTACAAAAGTATTTTTCTAGGTACAACACTGCACCCATTAACTGGTAGCTATTTTTGGACTACGAACGAATTTTGAGAAACCTGCGTCTACTAATATGCTACTGGCAGCCATTATATATATATATATATATATATATATATATATTTTTTTAAAGACAACAAAGCGAAGCTTTTTACTTGCCTACAGAAAGTACCAAGAGTCTTTGGCGGGAATCGAACTTGCAAACCTCACGCCGATAGACTAGCGTACTACCGATCACTCTATCGAGACTACTTCGGTAATTTTAATGAAAATATATAAAAATGCAGTACGGTGGGCAATTAAACATTATTTCAAAAAACGATAATAAAAAGAAAACAAAAAACAGTTTGGTAATTACTTTGGAGACTCTGCACCATAAATTTTAATCGTTAAAGATTGGATGACGTAGTGGTCGTATTAGCACAAATTACGCCAAATATTCAGGTCGACCAAAAAAGGTCGTTAAGCTAAAAATAGTCCATAAAATCTATGAAATTATATGGCACGATCGGAATATAAGATGGCTGAGGTTATAGACATCAAAAGGCCAACCGTGTCCACTTCAAAGGAATGTTTGAAAATGTTCAAACACAGTCCAAATGACCACCGTTTTCATAAGGAAGGGAGAGTTTTATCCCTCAGCCAACTCCAAGTTAAGTAACATGGAAAGAGGAAAAAATATTAAAAGCCTGCCAATACCGATTTAGTCCAAGCACAATGGGTAGAATTTTTCTCTTTTAGGCTAGAGAGAATGGACAACGAAAACTCAATAAATAGCAGGATACTAACCCCTAGACTAGCTTAATTGTAATGAGCGTCGTGGTGACTACGTTGGGCATTCGGGAATCAGAACAAAGAGGAAAAATACAAAAATTTGATCTGAATTGATTGATTGAACACAGAAAGAATGATAAGTTGGAAGACTAAGACGATGTTTACAGAATTCACTATCCTACATGATCGTACGATTCAATCAGAACAAAAAAAAAAAAACAAACAGAATTCTGTCCTACGCAAAAAATCGTTTCAAAGTATAGTTAGTTAGTTATAGTTAATTATAGACTATTTTTGGCTTCTTTAAAATTAGGAAAAAAAATTTCCTGATGATCTGGCCTGTTAATTGTTAAATTTTTTGTAAAAATTTAAAAATTTTTTTTTTAATTTCTTGGGACAAGTATATATATTTTCTGAATCCTTGTACAATTAGAAGTTGATTAAGAGATGTTCGTCTGACCGGGTTGAAATTAACTTTGCCAAAGCACCAGAAGAGATACAGAAAATTTAAGTTTTAATTTTTTTTTCGGTTTTATTTTTTTTTTTTTTTTGCTTTTTTTTTGACCACGACAAGTAGGTCCTAAGTAGTGCATACAGATCTTGGGGGATCAACAACCCCCTGTGAGGAGCGATATATTGTTTGTTTTTAGGCTGGTAAGGTTTTTCTGCTTTGATTTTTATTAAAGGCCTTTAGAGAAATCTATACACATAGAGGTAGCCAATAGAACCACAGGGTACACACTGGTATCCAGGGGCAGTCAAAAGATATATTGAGGGGTCAATATGATGAAAATTTTTTAAGGATTTTTTTCCTTTTGTCTTACTATTATAATTCAATACAGATTACAGGAAGTTCATAATTTTTAGAAACAATTTAAAAAAAAATAATTTTTTCAAAAAAAAATTTTAACAAGAAATTTAAATAAAAATTTAAAAAAGAATTAATATAAGATTTTTTTACTTAAAATTTTGAACAAATTTTAGTTGTTTGTTACATTACTTTGGTCACTATAAACAAGTTTTGATTATAATTTGACAAGGTTTATATAGACTTTTTTAAAATAAAAAATTATAATTTTAGTTGTTCGGAGAAATTTTAATTTTAAATACGTTATAAATGCATTTAATTTTTAATAAGAATTAAAAAACCTCATTTATGTATCTTTTTGGAATTTCGATAAAATTGCAAATTCTTGGAATTTCGATAAAATTCTTTTAATTAAAATTGGGGGCAAAATATATCTAATTCTTTTTCCTTTATCTGGCTTAATAATCGAATTGGGTGCTTTCATAGACTGATTGGTGGTGCGCTATCTGGTACTATCATTCTGGGTGTAACGGGTTAAAGATTAATTCAGGGGTTGTGGTACCCCTGCTCATTCTCTGTTCATTTCCCTACCCCTTTCTTATTTTACTATTTATTACAGCATCATTCACCAAAACAGAATATGCTCAATCAGGTCTTGTGAATAGAGTTGATTTTAATACTCGTAACATTCAATGCTGTTTACTTACTCTTAGACCTTTATTAAAAAATTATGCTATTATTATTGGTGATATAGGTATTAGGGAATCGGAAGCTCTTAATGTTCTTGGCATGAAAATCCATATAATGTTCGTTGGACTAAACACCTTTTTTGAGATCTCCAAAGAAGCTTTCAAAGGCCAAGGTGTAAAAGATACTTCACTCAATCTGATCTTCTTACTATATATACCATCCATATTCGGCCAAAAATGAAACACAACTCTCATGTATGGGGCGAAACATCAAAGTATGTTTTGTAACTACTCGACCGCATACAGGAGAGGGCGAAGAGGAAACATTGCTATTGATTCAGTGGAGCATCAACGCAATATGAGTTGTGTTTCACTGTTTTATCATTACTACAATGCTTTATGCTATAATGAAATTAAGAAACTTGTTCCCGACACCCGCACATTTTTGTGTTTAAAATTCTTTTCGTTAAGAGCATTTCGTCGCGTTTCTTCTTAAACCACGTAAGCGACATTTTTTCGAAATTGACTTTTTTGGTTTTTATGGTAGAAAATAACATTTGCCACCAGACTACATTCTCATCTTAACAAGTTTGTATGAAAAATAAATAAATCCATTTTCAAAACCTCGTAAGCGCCATACAAATGAAATTTGCATGCAAAATATAATTTGGTTTTTATATTTCAAGTTGGAAATGTTAAAGTCTCAACCACCAAGTTTTTTGTATTTAAAATTACAAAAATCATGAAAGTTGCAGGCCAATTACAGCATTTTTAGTAAAGTTAAAAGTTTTTTTTTTTTTAATCAATACAAAAATAAATGTTTATTTACACACAGAAATTTGCCATTTGCTGTTTGCGCTAAAACCACGTAAGCCACAGATATAGCTACAATTAACCGTAAGTAACAAATTTCAAAAAAAATTTCTATACCCTTCAGAGAATCGCACAGCCATGTTTTGCAAAAAATTATTTTGAATCCCATATTAAAGAAGTTATTAAGTTTTTTTCGTTTTCTGTAAAATGTCTTCTTGGTGTTTACGTGGTTTAAGAATTAACGCGACAATTTGTCATCGATTTGCTCTGAACCGCACTACACATTACTTGGTGACTTTGTTTTTTTTTTTTTTTTATTGCAGAACAGTTCGTATGTGAAACGAACTCCTTTCAGAGGCCTTTACTGTCACCTTCAATGTAGAAAAATTCCAATCGAATGTTCACAAACACTACTCCCCTTTCTCTTTCCCATAATCGAATTTTTTTAAATTTTTGTATAAAATCCACATAAAAAAGTTAAAATGTTTGCCCTAATATTTCCCCTGCCTAGCGAGGCTGCCTGATAAAGGTGCCCTGGGTTTTTTTTTCTAACTTTCTAAATTGAGTGGGAGCAGGTGTTTTATAAAGAATTAATGCTTTCAAATTTAATTTCTTTAATAACATTATCATTAACTTATTTATATGCATGCCTGTCTAATCATTTTTAATTATTTTATGATGATTTAAACATTCATTTGATAACTTAAATTAAATAGATGCTTTTAATTATACTTAAGAGCAGTCTTAAGTTATATTATATTCAAGCTTAATTGTGATTATAAAGGTTTTCGAAAGCAAAAATCGTCCAGCAGAATTAATAACAAAAATTAATTATTTCCTCAACAAAGAAAAAAGTTATTCATACTTGAACCAAAAAAAAAAAAAAAAAAAAAAAAACTTCAAATGATTGTTTTTTCTCCAAGATATCGGGAATAAAGAGCAATAAACATGAAACTTTTAAGAGGAACTTTATTTCATTTATTTAGAGAGCAGCTGTGTGTTAAGAGCTTTAGCTGTTTGGACTGTTTTGTCATGGTAACGGTTTTGGATAAAACATCACATGCTCTTTGAACAGTTTTAGTGAGCCGTCATTGTTGTCCAGAAACAAGTTGTATGTACATTGCTCGTGTTTGTTGTTTAAGACAGTTTAGGGTTGGTATTGTGTTTTGTATTTGAAAGAAATAGTTGAAGTGGTTGTGAGTGAATTTTTCTTTTTTTTGTTGTCTTTTGCCTTTTAATGTTTTTTTTTTTTTTTTGTTTTGCAAATTTATAAGCAATATTAAGTTTGTTTGATTTTTTGGTTAGTTTTGTTGTTGTTGTTGTTGTTGTGGTTTTTTGCTTTATATTTTTATAAGACCGGGTGTTCAAGTTTGTGTCTTAAGTCTTTTGTTTTGCTAACGTGTATCATTAGAAACTGAATCAGAAATAAAGATGAAAAAACCAACAACAAAAAAACCAAAAACGTAGCAAGCGTGACTCGTTTTATTTGTAGTGTGACGACTTAAGATTTGAGACGCTGCTGGCGGTGGCAGTATTAAACCAACCAAAATATTGATGTTAGCCGATTAAACGTCAATGTGCACACGAGACGAACACTAAACGTTGGCTGAGACGCCACCACACCCTTACATGGATTGTTTGAAATAATAGTTTTGCATTGACTCTGACTTGGCTAAAACTTGTGTTTTGTTTCTTTTGTTGTATTGTGTTTTGTTGTGCTCTGTGTTATATTGTATTGTGTGCTGTTTAGTACGACGATTTGAAAATAATAAATTGTTGCTGTTGTTGTTGTTGTTGGTTGTTTTGCCTTGTGAGTTTTGTTTGCTTTATATACATATTTTATTAAGAGCTTTAACAGGATTGGATTTTTAGTTAGATGATTTGGATTTGGTGTGATAGAGCAGTAATACAGTCGCTGTTTAATAAAATGGTCTATTATGTCATATAAATTTATAACTTTTATGTCATAAGCAGAGCCTTGTTCTGATTTCCGTTAGACTCACTTTCATTTCCTATGCGTTTTGTCTAAAAAAAATTACTTTTACCAAGTCTTATTCAATCAAATATTTTTACACTTTATAGATGAAAAGTAGAAACAATTTTAGAAGTTGAAAAAATTAGAATTACGGATCCTTTCTATTTCGATATCCTGTTGTTTTTATTGTTAATTATTTCGTTTACAAAATTTTATTCAATGCAGCAGCATAAGAAACAGTTGTCGGGAAATGGAGATTGTATGTATTATATGAAAAACATAGTTGGTAAACTGTAAAGCGCTAAAATTTTGGAAGCTAGTTTTTTAAAAGAAACTTTATAAAAAGTAAAGGGTGGTTAAATTTTAAGGGCCGATGATAATGATTTTGAATAAAGCACAAATTATTTAGATACAATGAAATTTGTAGTCAAGTTTGAGTTCGTTCTATTCCTTCCAAGAAAGAATAAATTAAATTACAAATTAGGTGATATTATTAAAGAAAAATTGGGAAAATTTAACTTTTAGACACCAGCAGAGCGGAATGCTTATTTTCTAGACAGCTACGTCCGTCATCAGAACTTCTTGTATCTATTTAGAAAATTATTGTTTTATTATTTTGATAATATTGGAATGGTTCAATTATGTATGGAACAAAATATCGGCCAAATGGCCACCGCTACCTGGGCGGCACACCTCCATGCGATGCTCTAAATTTTCGATGACGCTGAGGCATAATTGAGGTTCTATGCTGTTAATGTGTCGAATTATCTCATTCGTTTAGCTCTTTCTTTCAAACAACCCCAAAGAAAGAAGTCCAATGGTTTCAAATCACATGATCACATGGCGGCCAATTGACATAGCCAACACGGCCATTGAATTTGTCGCGCAAAAGAGCCATTGTTTCGTTGGCTGTGTGGCAAGTGGCACCGTCCTTTTGAAACCACATATCCTCCACATCCATATCTTCCATTTCGGGTCATAAAAAATTCGTTATCATCTCTCGATAGCGAACACCATTCACAGTAACTGCCTGACCGGCCTCATTTTCGAAAAAATACGGAGCTATGATGCCGCCAGCCCATAAACCGCACCAAACAGTCACTCTTTGTGGGTGCATTGGTTTTTTGACAATCACTCTTGGATTATCATTCGCTCAAATGCAGAATTGCTGTAATGAATTATTGACGAATCCACTGAGGTGAAAATATGCCTCATCACTGAAGATGATTTTCTTCGAAAATTGATCATATACTGTTGCCATTTATTGCCACCATTCTGACCATTATTCGATTGTGTGTCTTTCCATGGTTCATATTAAATCATCAACGATTCCAAAACAAGTGAAGAATTATTAGTTATGGAAGACAGTGAGATATTTATTGGAATGCGGAAAGACTCTGACTATTCAAATGATTTGCTTGATTTGGATTCTAAATGTACAGAACAAGCCAAACATGAAAAGGAACCTGTTGACATAAGTCACTGGAGTTGTGAGGAAGAGGAACTATCTGATAGTGAAATTAACAACACTGAACGACTTTCTACATATACTGAAATTCACCAGGATAGTAGTGTAATCAGCTCTGCAAAATATCTATCAGAACATTCTAGTTCCTCAGATGACTCAGACGAAGAAATAGATGATAAAACAATCGAAGAATCATTAACAAACTCTAAGGAAAATTTGAAATGTAACGAATGTGATAAAAATAAAGATGATGATGAAGAAGTCTTTTTTTTAAAGTAATTTTTTATGTACAAAAATATTGGTAATTATAAGATTATTATTTTTTTTTTTTTTTTTTTTTTTGAAAGGTGTTTTCTTCAAAAGGTACTTTTTAAACCGGCACTATTTCAAAAGGACTATATTTTAAAAGGAATTTTTTAAGTAGCATATTATACTTTTAAAACATACTTTTTTAATTGAACACCTTTTTTCAAAAGGTAGGTTTCTAAAATGTACTTTTTTGAAAGGTGTTTTTTACAAGGTACTTTTTTCAAAGCTACCATTTGAAAGGTATTGCTTTTTAAAAATTATATGTTGAAGACAACTTTTTAAAAAATTTAAAAGTACTTTTTTAATAAAAGTACTTTTTCCAAAAGCTATGTTTTCTTAATGTACTTTTTTGAAAGGGATTTTTTTTAAATATACTTCTTACAAAAGTACTGCTTTTTAAAAGTAACTTTCTAAAAGTACTATTTCACAAATAAAAAATTACTAAATTAATAATACACTTTTTACAAAGTTCTTTTTAAAATTGCACTATTTTAATAGGTACAATGTTAAAGGTACTTCGTTTTAAAGATTCTATTTTAAAAATCAATTTTTTTTTTAAAGTTAAAAATTACTTTTTTAATTAAAGTAATTTTTTCAAAAGGTTGGTTTTTTTTAAATGTACTTTTTTCAAAGGTGTTTTTTAAAAAGTACTTTTTACAAAAATACTTTTTATTAGACGTAATTTTCTAAAAGTTCAATTTTACAAATCAAAAGGTGCTTTATTAATAGTGCAGTTTTTACTAAATTCTTTTTAAAATTGCACTTTATTAATAGGTACAATGTTGAAAAGTACTTTATAAATTAAAGTGCTTTTTTAAAAAAACTTTTTTCTTTAATGTACTTTTCTGAAAGGAGTTTTTTTTAAAACGAACTTTTTTAAAAAGTCTATATTTTAAAATGTACCACTTAAAAAGTACTTCTTTGTCTAAGTAAAGTTTTTAAAGGTACTATTTAACAAATCAAGAAGTACTTTATAAATACTGTACTTTTTACAAGTTACTTTTTTGAATTGCACTAATTTTATAGGTACCATGTTAAAGGTACTTATTTTCAAAAATTCCATACTTACTTATTTTCAAAAATTCCATACTGTTTTCATAATGTGGGTTTTTTACAATGCACTTTTTTGAAAGTGTTTATTTTTAACTTTTAAAAAGTCTATAATTTCAAAATGTACTTCTTTTTAAAAGTAACATTTTAAAAGGTACTATTTTACAAACTAGGAGAGACTTTATTTATTGAAGTTTGTTTTAAGTATTTTTTTTTTTTTGTGATTCGCTTTCATTAATAATTATTTTTTAATAAAAGTTAGATTTTTTAAAAGTATTTTTTCTCAAGGTTATTTCTTTTTATGAAAGGTACTTTTTCAATTTTGATGAAAATTTCTTTTAGTAAAAAGTACTTATTTTCATTTTAAACGAGTTAGTAAAGGGTAGCTTTTCTAAAAAAAGTGAAAAGTACATTTAACTAAAAAAATTTTTTCCAAAGGTAGCTTTTTTAAAAAGTACTTTTTGAAAGTGTTTTTTTTAATGTAATTTTTAAAAAATCTATAATTAAAATGGTACCATTTCTTTAAGCTCAAATAGGTTTTAACTATAAATTTAGTTCTCGACATGTGTTTCCAAACGTTTTCGATATTAAAGGTACTTTTTTCTTTAGTGTTAAATTTTATATACTCTTTTGTATTAAGTGTTTAGGCCGCCCTCTTTATATCAATCTGATGATAATTTTTATTTTATATTTTATATATATATTTTTTTTCTTCTTAGTTACAGAAATTATCATAGTGTGTCCTTTTTAAATGGCGACCACTGTAAGCACATACAACTATATCCAACACATAGCGGTTCAATTACTTTGCAATGATTAAAGCGAAAAGAAAAAAAAAGAAAAATTACGATGTGTTTTCTTCAGCAATTTGGTGTTGTAACCAACTGCACACTCGCACAAGTACTTTAATGTAGTTTGATGTTATTATTGTTGTAACAATGTTCTGCTTTATATTTCGTATGTCTGTCTGTCTGTCTATCTGTATGTCTGTCTATATATATTTTATAAAAGTCAAAAAATATGTGACGCTATGTGGCGTCTATTTGTTATTCCATTCCACTTCGTTAATTTAGAGATGCCGGCTGGTTGACTATTTTGGTGCATTTGGCATCATTTGTTCATTTCGCATCTACGGAATGGCTCCATTTAAGGTTTTTTCCTTAAATAAAAAAAAAAAAAACATAAAAAACAACAACATTAACAGAATTTGTAATTGTCATTGCAACCAAACCAAACCAAACCTAACAAACATTAACCGCCTCATTGTAAATGGAAGATGGCTGTTGCTTTAATACGAAAACGTTTGCATTTGTTAGTTAGAGGCTTTAAACATTTGAAGGGGTTGTGTTGAGGGGGTGGTGGTGGTGGTGAGTAGGGTGGAGTTGTTTTTATTGTTGCTTAAGCGAATTGTTTCTTTTTATATATTCAATTCATATGACAATCTCACATAACTGACATGCTGTTAAATTAAGATAAAAACCCAAACGAAACAATAAAAAAACAAAACAAAATAAAACTACTTTTGCTTTCATTTCAAAAATAAATAAATAATTTAGTTTACGTTTTGGTTTCTTTTTGTTTTTGTTGCTTTATATCTCCATCTGGTTTTTTTCCTGCTTTATATACACACATGCATGCATATCAATTCAATCGTATTTGGTTCACTTTTTAATTGAAATTTTTAAATAGCCCGTCGTTGTTGGTGCTGTTATGTGGTGTGTTTGTCAGTTTGTTTGTTGGTATGTACTTGAGGAATTGCTAGTTGGATGATGTTTGTTATGTTACTCTCACTATTTCATTTTTTTTGTCGTTGTTGTTTTTGCTATTTGTACTGTTTGTCTGTGAAGACTTATGTAGTTGTTGTAAGTTTGTTGTATTGGTCCAGTTCAGGCATGTTTAATTTATTGGGTCTTGTGTTATTTTATCCTTATTTTTTTTTTTTTTTTTTTGCCTAAAATAACTTTTTATGCTTAGAGAGTGTGACAAGAATAAATTGACACAAAAAAAATTGTATCCAACAAATGGATAATTAATATGTTGGATTAAATATTGTACAGCCTTTGTTTTATTTAAAAAAAAATCTAAAAATCGCACTGATCTTTAATGCTTTGAAAGTTTATATATAACTAACTGTACCCGCCACTTTGTCAGCGGCCTAGCAATATTTTGGTAAAATTTTTTTGGTTTACATATGTATTTTCTTTACATAAAGTTTCTCATCCCTACTAATAAAATAAGTAAATACATAAACCATAACTGAAGAACTAACCGATATGTATAATTTAAGCATATCGATTAGTGCTTCAGTTATGGTTTATGTATTTACTAAATAAAGGGTATCATCCTTACTAATATAACTGTGTACTTTCACTGCTTTTCCTCCATATTCTGCGAACACAGACAGAAAGACAGACAGACAGATAGAAATAGACAGGAATTGGCTTACTATTTTATTTTTTAATTTTTAAATGTAAGAAATATTCATTTTCTTTATTTTATTTTTTCCTCCGACATCTAATTACCCTAGAGGAAAGGGTCTTAACACTTGACTTGTCACGTGAATTGTTCTTAAGACATAGGGATCGGTTCGAGTTCCAACACTTTCTATGAAAAGGGCCTGGCACTTCAACATGACGATGGCCTAGGAGGGGGTCAGTTGACACTGTTACGATACCCTGTGTCAGATCTTAGACCTAACGTTAGGAGGCTTATTCAATACCAGTTATTATAAAACTAAGACTAGACTAGACTTTTAAATTAGTCACATATGTAAGGTGTCCTTATTTATAAGTCGCGACCTGTCATGGTTCTTGTACAACTTCTTATTAGACCAGGTGAGAACGATTGGAAAAATTGTCTTCACACATTCCTGCAGGGTAGTAAAATGTAATCAAGGACGAAACGTTATATATTTTTTAAAGTAATAAAGACAAGTTGTATGCTTTGAGTTTTAAGCTTCAGATTTAAAAATTTTGAAATATTTACATTGTAACGCTACAGACATTAAGGCATTTGCTTCTTTGCACAACAGGTTTATCTGCAAAGTAGAACTCACAACTGAAGAAGGAATAACGATGGAAGAGCTGGTGAAAATTTTAAGTAAAAAATACTACAAAGTCAATAACCACTGTCACTGCTTAGTTATCTGATGCCATTCCCTTAGTTAACGGCCTTTCAAGCCTGATAAATCCGGATTTATTATGTTTGATACTGGCTTGAAATTAAAAATCTTATAGTTTGAAGAATAATGAAACATATTGTTTATCTACATATGGTTTATCAACACAGTCACCCCTACATATCGTTCTGACAAGCCTACGAATAATGAGCTTCTTTTTGATTAGAGAGACCGAGCATGGTAAGACCGAGACCGAGGACGATGAGCATCTGTTCATTCTTAATATAATTCTACTACAGAAGGTTACGTGAGGTCCCGTTTATTGATTTCTGGTACATTGCTGTCTTAAACCGAAAATTTAGTTTTTTAATGAATTCAGACTGACTAATTTTTACTGCAGGACTCCTTCAAAAGACTTGCAAAATCGCCTGCGTTTTTTAAACAAAACAAAAAAAAAATATAAATATTTAGGAGACTCACAAGGTGTACTATTGTTGTAAATTTTCACAATAGCATAAAAATATTTCCTTATCTTTAAAAAAAAAAATACTAAAATGATAAAACCAGGTTAACTATGATCATTGTGCTATCGTTAATGAGAGACAGTAGGTCTGTATCTTTTTTATGCTTGTTATTTTAGAACTCCATCATTTCTCAATCTAGTTTTTTATTTAAAAGGTTACAAATTGGTTCCATTTATAAAATAGATTAAGAAAACTGAAAATTAAAGGGTATCCCCTTACATAATATAACCCCGGTTTCTTCATCCGTTATTAAGACACACTTGAAATTTTCTATATGCTCTATAACAACAACTATAAAAAGAAGGTAATTTCAAGATATGTGGCTTTAACTTTTAACCTAGACTGTATAATTCTCTGTCTGCTGCAACAAAAAGTAGTGATAACATAAAATTAAAACGAAAGATTGTTGAACTGTTAAGGTCCGATTATTGAAACTTATACAAAAATATTTAAAGGGTGTTCCCATAGAATACATAATTTTAAGGTGATTGACATTATCATTGGAACTGTAATAGGCAGCTATTTGACACATAGGTTATAGTCGCTATAACAATAACTACAGGATTAAACATAATAGCAGACACTTATAATTTAAATAGAGTGAATATTATTATGACCACTATAACAATGTCATAAAATGACAAAATTTAAAAAAATATAAGGTGACCCCATACCAGGGGTTATCGATTAAACTTTAACTGACTGTTAAAGGAGGTTAGTCGAGCTTACCTTTAGATTTAGTTTTACCCTTTAGGAGGTAGATGCAACATTACCTCAATAAATATCACCTCGGATATATGATTTAATTTGATATGATTTATTATTTTTGAATCGCTTTTAACCAACTAAAATTGGATTTAGATGGTTAATAACAGTTTAGAGAAAAAAACTTAAAAGTCGATTTTTGAAAAAATGTTTTCCTAACATTCTTAAAATTTTACGTGAATTTTACTTTCAAAGAAAAATCGAACAAAATATTGTCAGGACGCGCACAACGTGTGTGGGCACTGCTAGTATTTAATAAAAATAATATTTACTAGCTGTGCCCACACACGTTGTATGCGTCCTGACAATATTTTATTCGATTTTGCTTTGAAAGTAATCCACAAAAAATTTTACCCATCCCTGGATAAAAGTCTTAAATTTATATAGAATACTAAAATTACTAAAAATTATCGTAAAGCTTTGTAAAACAGACTGGAAAACAGTTACTCATCATTTTAAGACAGCGGCATCTGCTGTGCAATATTGCTTAAAATATACTGCTTTAAAAATAAAAGATGCCTTAAAGTATGTAGTACCTTTAAACCGGTAAAAGAAATCGGTGTACTTTCACTGCTTTTTCCTCACTTTCTCTTGAAGATAAGATATTTTTGCTGAAAATCCTATATTGGAATACTAAGGTACCTCCTCACAAAATTTTGTTAAAATCCATTAAGTATTTTTTACGTGATGCGAACAAAAAGAAAAAGAGAGACAGACAGACAGACAGACAGACAGACAGACAGGAAAAGAGTTATTGTTTTATTATATGAAAAATATAAGAAATAAAGTTTCTCTAGTGGTCAAATACTACACCATAATTTTTAGAACCAGTGCTACTGACGTTAGGTTCTTTTTTATTAAGATTGATTTTGCTGGCAACATTGGCACTGGGTCTACTACCTCATCATATGTTGGTTTATAAAACTTAATAAGTAATTACGACTTAACTGACTTGCAAAACCTTCATAAAACTTGATCATTTTTGGTACATAAAATAGATCATTGCATATGCTTATTCTTACTTGAAAAACAAACTCTTCCTGTAAATTAATTATAGTGATAGTTAAAGTTGTTTTTGTTGCAAACTGCTGTTTAAGTATCTAAACAGTAAAAAAAAAACACAAGCACACACAAAAGCATAGTAAAGAATGCTTAATAACACTGATTGTTAAATCATTATGAAAAAATGTTCAGGCGCACACATACTTAACCATAGATAAATAAGAATATGTGTATTAGTTTAATTAAATTTAAATAAAATGAACTAAAATAGAACTAATATAAACAAAAAAAAAATTTTGAAAGCGTTTTGCATTCATAAAATATTTTAATAAACAATCTTAGAACAAAAACAAAACAAATCAATATGACTGTATTTTATTAAGCTGGCACACAAGTTATGACACTGTAATCAAAGTTATTATTCTAAACTATCCCAGTTGATTTTATAAAAAAACTCTATTTTGTTGATTAAAAATTACTTTTAAAAAAATACGTTTTACAAAAACTTTCTTCGGCAAAAGGTACCTTTTCGATAGAGGCATCTTTTAAAACAATACGTTCCTAAGAAATATATTTAAAAAAATAAGTACCTTAAAAACAACTTTTTGAAAAAAGTAGCTTTGAAAAAATGTACCCTTAAAAAAGTATACATTAAAAAGTGTATTTGAGAAAAATATCCCATAAAAAAGGACCATTTAATTCTTATTTAAAAATATTTTTCAAGAAAAAAATTACTTTTAAAAAAACACGTTTTATAAAAGTATTTTTTAAAAAAAGTACCTTTGCAAAAAGGTACATTTTTTAAAGGGGCACCTTTAAAAAAGTATACATTTATAAAAAGTATATTTTAAAATAAGTACCTTAAACATCACTTTTAAAAAAATAGTAACTTTTAAAAAATGTACCCTTAAAAAAGTACCTATGACAATAGTTTTTTTAAAAGAAAAAGGTAATTTTAAAAAGGTACCTTTAAACAACAGATCTCATATAAAAAAGAACCATTTAATCACCATTCAAGAAAAAATTACTTTTAAAAAATTACGTTTAACACAAAGTATTTTTTTAAAAAAGTATCTTTCGTAAAAAGGCACCTTCTAAGACAGGAATCTTAACAAATTACATTTCTAAAACATATTATAAATATTTTAAAATAAGTACCTTAAACATCACTTGTTAAAAATAAAAATCTATTAAAAAGTGTACCCTTAAAAAGTACCTCTGACAATAGTATAATTTTAAAAAAGATAATTTTAAGAACGTACCTTTAAAAACAAATCTCAATAAAAAAAGACCATTTAATAACCATTTAAAAATATTTTTCAAGAAAAAATTTATTTAAAAAAAAAACGTTATACAAAAAGCATTTTTTTAAAAAGGTACCATTGGTAAAAAACACCTTCTAAAAGAGGAATCTTGAAAAAATACATTTCTAAAACATATTATTAATATTTTAAAAGAAGTACCTAAACAATCACTTTTTAAAAAAAGTAGCTTTTAAGTAATGTACCATTAAAAAAGTACCTAATAAAAAAGAGTCTTTTAGGTATATTATAAGTATATTTTAAAAAGTATATTTTATAAAGGTACCTTTAAAAAGATATCACACAAAAAATGACTATATAATAAATGGTCCTTTTGTATGCAATCGGTTTTTAAAGGTACCTTCTTAAAAATAATTTTTCAAAAGGTATTTTTATTATGAGACACTTTTGACTAAGTTCTTTAAAGTATTTATTTTACAGTATACTTTTTAAAAAGGTACTTTTTACTATTAAAGTACCCTCTAAAAGAAGTACCTTTTAAAAGTTGATCTTAAACAGGTTTAACACTTTTAAAGAATTATTTTTGAAATAGAATAGCTTTTATTAAAATTACTTTTAAAAACGGTTCCTTTAAATAGGGGCCTTTACTTTGACTTTAAAAATAAACTCAAAAAAAAATAATTTTTATCATGATAAAGTACCCATTTAATATCGTCCCTTTAACCAAAAACGGTTTTGCAAAAAAATCTTTTTTGGTAAAAACTTATTAAAAACACATTTATTAAAACAACATACTTTCAGGAAAATTTTATTTAAAAAAAGTACGTTTTAAAAAGTACCGAAAAAAGAACCATTCAAAAACGTACTTTAAAAATATTTATTATATTTTGCAAAAATAACCTTAAAAAAGTAAATTAAAATATTGTTAAAAAATTATACTTTAAAAAGTAAATTTTAAAAAATTCCGTCATAAAATATCCCTTTAAAAAACCACATTTAACAAAAACCCTTAAGGAAGTAAATTATAAAAAGTTAAAAAACTCCTTTTAAAAAGCTAATAATCTTTTTAAACAAGATTATCTTAAAAAAAAATTAACATTTTTAAAACTAATCTTTAAAAAGTATCATTTTAAAAAAAGTACCTTTGGTAAGGCACCTTTTAATTTTTTTTTTATAATTAAAAAAAAAATTTAAAAGGTTTTTAAAAATGTGTTTCTTTTAAACATAACTAATCTCTAAAGTCTGCTCTTACAAATAACAATCCTGTTTGTCAAATTTTTTAAAAAGTACTTTTTGCCACCAAGAAGATCTTAAGGAAAAAACCAAAAAGCATTTTCCAAAAATTACCATCACTTAGCTGTAGACAACACCTTCAATTAAATTAATTATGAACTTAAGTAAATTCGTTTAGTGAATTTGCAAATGCGATCGAGTTATGCACTCATACCTACAAACATGTATTTAAATGTATGAATACTTTGTGCACATACGTTTGACTGTTAGCTTAGCATATTTTATCATTTTTTTTCGTTCATTTGTATGTGGTGGCTTAACTAAAAGCTGTTACATTTTTTTTTTTTTTGTTTTTTGCTCTAACTTTAAATTGCTAAAGCTCTGAAATGACTACTGATGCAGATGCTGGAATCCATTTAAAACACTTTGTTAGGTGTGGTCTTGTTCTAGTCTAGAAAACTACTTTCATATTTTTTGTGAAGAAAAAAAAAAACATTGAATAATAACAGCAGCAGCAACAACAATAACAACAACTAAATACAAAAAAAGCTGAATCTAAAACAGCATCCGTACATTACTAGACCCAAACATTTATATACTTGGACACATATCCACACAAACACACACACACAAATATTTAGTGTTCCAATGTTCATGCATTCATACAAACAAACAAAAAACATACGTATGTGCATTAAGTTACAATCAAACTTACAAAAACATCAACAACTTTTAAACCCAACAACATCGGCCAAATGATTGCAGGCACATAAACGTCTGGTCACCACACTCAGTCTCCTGCCTCGCAATATTGTTCAATCAAGATGGACAGCATTTGTTGAATTTATTTAGTTTTATGACTGTTTTTGTTATTACGAGTATTTAGTTTTTATTTTTATTGTTATAATTTTAAAAATAAATATTTCTGGGGATCAATTGATCAGATTAAAAATTCTTTAGTTCACAATTAATTCTGAGTTCTAATTATAAATCCCAAATTAATTTATGTAAAAATCATTAAAAATTAAAAATATTTTTGTTTTTTGTATCAAAGTTCGACCTATACAAAAGAAGGACCGATGTCCCGATCGAAGTGAGCCTGCGCCTATCTTGCTCCCTATAGGCATCCGAAAAAACTGATGGTAAATTTTTTTATAAATTACTATTTCGGTTGCCAACGAAATACTTCGAACGAGGCGGTACTTTATCTGCATAACATCTGTAAATTAAATTTTACTAGATAGCCGTTTTAAGTTTATCCTTTTTTTCAACGTTTTTCGGATTAATATTCATGGTCATAATCGGGACCATTTATTCCTGTACTTTTATTCCGGTAATTTTTCGACCTCAGAAACACCTCGCGAGGCTAGGAAAACTTCCATTCGATTTCACACTAAAAAGTTTCACTGAAAGTTTTACAAATTTTATGTCTTTTTAACCGACTTCAAAAAAAGAAGGAGGTTATCAATTCGTCTGAATGTTGCTTTTTTTTTTTATGTTTGTGCCCGCAGAACTCAGTCATTTCTGAACCGATTTTAAAAATTTTGCACTATTAGAAATGTTATGGCTACAGATTGGTCCCATTTTAAAAGAAGTTCAAAATTTTAAAAATTAAAGGGTGTCCCCATACAACATACATGTTTTTTACGTGTATTATGAACATTATAGGTCACCAATTTAAAATTAAAAAAAAGTGCGTAACACAGTAGCTCCCAACAACAAAAAGTAATTAAAAAATAAAATTAAAAATTAAAGGGTGACCCCATAGGTGACTTAATTTCACCTTTATTCTCCTATCTTTTGAACCGTTATAGACAAACACTTGAAAGTTGCACAGAATGTTCGTTACTATGTCTGTTATAATAAGTATAAATATTTAAAATTAGAAATTAAAGGGTGTCCCATTAGTTGGTTTATTTTGATATATATATGGCCAAACTTTTGAACCGTTATAAACAGACAGTTGAAATTTACAAAGAACTTGTATTGCTAAGTCCGCTAAAATAACAAGCGTAAAATATAAATTTGGAAATTAAAGGGTGTTCCAATAGTTAATGTAAAAGTAATATATATGGCCAAACTTTTCAACTGTTATAGATAGACAGTTGAAATTTACAAAGAACCTATATTGCTTAGTCCGCTATTAAAACAAGTATAAAACTTGGATCTATAAATTAAAGGGTGTCCCCATTATTGATGTTATTTGACCATTATGTCCTCATCTTTGGAACCGTTATAGACAAACACTTGAAAAATAGACCAAATGTTCACTACTATGTCTCGAATAACAACAAGTATAAATATTCAAAATTGGAAATTATAGGGTGTCCCAATAGTTGATGTAATTTGATGTATATGGACACAAAGTTAAAATTTAAAAAGTGTTCTTTAAAAAGTATTAAATTAAAATTTGAATTTAAAGGGTGTCCCAATAGGTGACGTCATTTGATATGTATGACCCTATCTTTTAAACAGTTATTGATAAACACTTAACAATTAGACAGAATGTCCATTACTATATTTGTTATAATAAGTATAATTATTTAAAATTATAAATTACAGGGTGTCGCAATAGTTTATGTAATTTGATGTATATGACCAAACTTTTAAACCGCTACAGACAGAAGGTTGAAATTTACAACGAACCTGTATTGCTACGACCGCTATAACTAGTATAAAATTGAATTCGGAAATTACAGGATGTCGCAATAGTTACCGTCTTAAAGAAACATGCTTTTAAGTTTGTCTGTTTTGAAGTCGGTTTTTTTTTGCAAGAATTATTTTTTTTTTTATTCGACTTACATGCAGAAAAACCCAATTTTCGACCGACACGATTTCGGCTTCGGCGGGATCTGGAAACATTCCCATTCGAATCTCCAGTAAATTTTATTTAACTAAAAAAATTCGGCTAACTTACCCTACCCCCGGGGGTAGAAACTGTCACTGCAGTATTTCCAAAAGCCAGGGTTCCTTGAACCTGAATCTGAAAGAAAAGGTCTGTTTAATTATGAGGTCTTTTTGTGGCCCGACCAGTGTCCAAACGACTGGTATCACGGGAACCGTTGGCCTCACAGAGATCCACTCCTCTCTGTAGCTGGTTGTTGGTGAGGCCCCCTTCGAGGGTTCACGTGGTAGTTGTGGTTAAGATCGATGTGTGCAGAGATGGTGCATTGTTGATCAAAGTTTGTTCAGCTCTCAACAAAAGGAGTTGAATTGTCTCCAACCCCTAAACAATAGGTTAGAGCATGGTTCTAGGCTTGCCATGTCTCTATAAATTACTACTCATTGAGACTGTGCGGTAAATTGTGCCATATTACGTCCAGTTACAGTGACGCACCATATCGCATAGTATGTTGTAATACACAATGGGTTTCCTAGTCTACTCTTTCACTTTCCTAGTCTACTTTTTCACCGTCGGATATGAGCCAACACGGCTAGGTGCCGACGTTGATCTTGATAACGTTTTCCGAATTTCCTTAAAATCTATCACTAAAAGTATTCTTTCATCTGATATGTTTAACGATGCTAAGTTTCAGTGATCAAATAAGAATCGATGTATCCAGTTTGTTTTGATCATTGGCAAAACGTATTAGTCAACGATTAAAGTTTTAATTATTTTAAGAAGAAATAATATCACGGTAAGTTTATTTTATTTAACAAAATTCTGTCTCCTTAGACATTCTGATTATATACATGATAAATGGGTGAAAGTAAAGAATGTGATGCCAGATGTTTGTGAATATATGTATGAAAATTTTTTTGTTTTATGATTCTTAAGGAGATTATTAGATCCTTAATATGGACGAGATTTAGACGATGATTTAAAAACATGTCTTTTTCGTTCAGGGCAGAGAAAAATATACAATTTTTTTCCAAAATCAAAAAACAAAACTTAAATTTTTCTCTACCCTGAACAAAAATTACATGTTTTTAAATCATCGTCTAAATCTTGCCATGCAGATATTTATTGATTATTTTATATTTTTAAGTGGCATTTAAACTATATTAATCGTGTTTGGAATAGAAGTTGATGAGACAGTGATAGTAAAGCTTTACTTCGGCAACACTGCAATTGCACGTTATGTTTATTTGAAGCTAGTACAGCTAGTTCATGGCTATAAGGTAATACCGGCGAAGTAGGGCGCTTTGATATCAACTATTATAAACAGAATTAATATATATCAGAAAAATCGAACTTGACACGGCTGAGTACGAGCACGTTGCTTTAGTAGTCAACGTGCTAACTACAAGAGTTATAGCACTAGTTGAATATTTTATTTTCGTTTGTTAGTCTTCTAAACTTGTTTATATTATAATTATAAATTGGAAAACCATAAGAGTAAAAACCGGAAAATTGGGAAACATAAGCTAATTATCTACTAAATAATTGTATAAGCAAGTACATCAAATGGGTGTGCTCATAAGCTTATAAGCAAGTGGTCATAGTCGAGCACAAACTAGCTTACTGAAATCATGCCTACTAATACCGTATTATTAGTAAGCAAACCTCTGTTCGTATCATAAACTCAATGAGCTGACCAAGTAAAATGAACTTTTAATACTAGTGAGCGCCGTATTTACTCGTTTTATGTTCGAAACACTCAGTGTGTTTTGTTTAGTAGTTGTGTAGAACTTTTAGATAAGACCTAGTTCGTTTCGCTTGCACTTGTGGGTTATTGTTTTTTGTATTGCTTAAGAAATAAACAACTTAAAATGAACGTACACTCTAACTGCCCTATAACTGTGTTCGTGCTTCTAATCTAAGCATAGAACTGCTTAAACTCGCCCAAGTTCATTTTTATGTTCAATATTTACTCACACTTATTCAAATTTGCATATGGAAATTATGCAAGCTCATTTACCTCGATTGTCTTTGCTCTTTATTATTTGCCACTAATCGTTACTCGTTTGAAATGAACAGACATGAATTCAATGAAATATTATAATGAGCGTCTTATAAGCTTCTTTTTGTGCTTATGTAGTGCTTCATTATCTACCGATCACTGTGGTGAAGATATTATATATTAGGCCGTGCCGAATTTGACTGTTTCAAATATGTTTGGGCAATAAATAAGGAAAAGAATGTTTGTCATGTTTTTGTTTAAATAATTTAGGGTAACGTTCAATACACAAAGTAAGTGTATAGTAAAGACTCAAAAATGTATATGTACATTTTTATCAAAAATGAAAATCAGCCATATACCTACTTACATATAAAGAAAATATAGATTGATACAAAATAAATGATATGATATATTTAAAATATCATTTTATGTTTAGTACAGGCTTAAGAAAGTTTTATTTTTGTCGCTTAATTCAATACAACAAATCCACAATATTAATTTTTTCTAACGCGTAGACGTGTCCTTCTTTATTAACACTCACTTTCAACGACAGTTTATTTTTTTTATTTTTTTTTTTCAATTCCCACATTGCGCCAACCAACCAGACGGCCAATATCATTTCCTCATCTATCAATTCGAGTTGCTCATTTTTCATTTCTATATTTATCAGCAACACATCCAAATAATTAATTCTAGCAAAAAATACAACAAAAAAATCATATGACAACAACGAGAGTAAAAAACGATACCAATCAGCTCATAACTTGCGATACTTTTAGTAATTTACTAATACTAAAACTAGTACTGACTGACATACAAAGATAACTACGTAAATACTGTAACATGGATGCATTTAGAGAAGCAAAAAAAAAAAAACAAACAACGCATCGCTTTAAAACTTGTTGCGAAATGAAAGCAAAATTGTTATTACGTATAAAGAAAATACTAATAGAAGTAGAAAAAACGGTAACAAGAACGAACGAACGATCGAATGAATAAACAAGCAAACAACCATAAAAACAACAACTAAATAGTCTCACATCCACACAACAAACTTGCAAAGATATAAAATAACTACTCTGGCAGGCTGGCTAGCTGGCTGGTAACTGGATGTCGGTCGATCGACTTCAACTGAAAGTGACAATTTAATGGCGTGAGCATAACGTCGTCAATGGCCCAAACGGTTTTTTTATTTGATCGTGGAATTATTGCTTAAATGTTGATACTGATGTTGTAGTTTCAAGTACTTACTCGCTTACGTTTTTCTTATTAGCAGGGTAGCAAGCGGTAGCAGTCGTTGATGTTTTTACATTTTAACAATTTTATCAGGTATTCAAGCATGAGGATTATTACATTTTGCCAGATATTAGTTTAGCAAAAATTGTTAATCTCTGGCAAAATAATAAATTTGAATAAAATTTTTAAAAGCCTTTTTAGGAAAATTAATTTGTTTGACATCTTCAAATTATGAGACTTTTATTTAGTTATGTTTTTAAAAAGATTTTTTTTAGGGGAGATTTAAGATTTTAGAGTGAAATAAACTTCAAATGCGGCTTGTCAAACAACTAAAATAAGACCTTTTTATAGTGGCAATTCCCGTAACATCATCGGCGTCCTGATAATAATTTGTTCGAATTTGCCTTCTGTTTCGCAAGTATTCCACACCAAACTTTTACAGTGTTTCAGATATGATTTATATATTTACTTTGTATAGTGGTACCCATCTCTGGGTAATTATGCGGGATGATGCAACGTAGATTTTATATAAATGTTCTTATGAGAAGTTCTCAACCTTCACAGTTTTATCTCTGACTCCTCTTGGAAGTGAGATATTTTTAGGCGAAAACAGTATCTTCTATTTAAAACGAGATCCTCTGGAATCTTAAAATTTGTTGTGGATTACTTTCAAAGCAAAATAAAACCAACGTGTGTGGGGACCACCGTGTCATCATACAGTTTTTTGTCTAGCACTGGCTGGACTTCAGTATATACATATGTATATATATGTATTTTAGTTTAATTTTATTTTTTATTTTTTGCCTTATCTTTTTACTTTAATAAATAATATGAGAAAAAAATGTGTGGGCACAGATAGTTACAAATATAAAGATATAGAAATTTTTTTTGTAAAAATTTTATCATTTTTTTGTAGAAATTATATCGAAATTTTTTTGTAAAAATGTTATAGACATTTTTTTGCTAAAATTTTATCGAAAATTTTTTGTAAATTTTTAAAAATATCGTAAATTTATTGAAAATTTATTGAAAAATTTTTTCGAAAATTTATTGAAAAATTTTTTCGAAAATTTATTGACAAAAATTAATCGAAAATTTTTTGTAAAAATTTTATCGAAAGTTTTTGGTTATAGGAAATTCTTTTTTAATTTACAGACATAGTCATATATATTTACACAAATTAAAAATTTTAGAATTTTTAGTTAGCAGAAAAATTTTGCTGCTATGTTAATAAATTTGCGACAAGAAAACTTCCTAATTGTAATCCTCAAAATGTATAGATTTTGCTAGATTAATATTTTTAGCAATAAAGTTGATAGTTGTTGATTAAAAACACAAAAGAAGTCTGCGCCTCATATTTCAAAATTATTTACACAAATTTATTTACATTTAAAAGTATTTACACAATAGAAAAAACATTATAAAACACCAATAAAAAAACAAAAATGATTAGTAGCCAGATAAATTTCCTTCAGCATCTATGACAGCTTGAAGTCTAGCTGGAATAGATGCAATCAAATTGCGTACAAACTCGATTTCTAAGCTGTTCCAGATATTTATTATTTCATCAATAGTTTCCTCTCGTTTTCGGCCCATTTGGATAGATCTCTGCCTTTTTATGAATGCCCATACATTCTCTATTATGTTTAGATCTGGACTCTGGGGTGACCATGGAAGAACATCTTGTCCAACTCGATTTAAAAACGTTGTTGGTAACCATGCTTTGTGGCATGGAGCATTATCATGCTGCAAAATCCAATTTTCATCAAGTAATAATCTCTGAGCCGATGAAAAAACATGGTCATTCAAAATATGTAGATATCCTGCCTGGTTTAGAGTGCCTTGTATTGGTACTAGGTCTCCAAATCCATTGTATGAGACACATCCCCAAAACATTACTGAACCCCCGCCGAAACGATTAAGAGTTTGTACTGCTTTATGCTTCGATCCTTTGGAAAGGTGCATATAAGTTTTTCCAAATAACCCTTCAAATTGAAAAGAGGACTCATCCGTCCATAATACATTATGCCAAAACTCCAATGGCTTATGGATATACTCCATGGCGAACTCTATACGTTTTTTTTTTTTGTTTTTTTTTTTCAGATATGTCTATTACTTTTCTCACGACATATGTCTTTATATCATACGTTCTTAATCTTCTCCGAATAGTGGATTCACTTACAGGTTTTCCAATGATGTTTTCTGCCTCTGCAGCAACTTTAACCGGACTTGCGACTGGATTTTCTGCGAATATTTTAAGAATAATTTTCTTCTATTTTGCTTGTCACATATTTCCGACCAGTTCTGACCCTATTTTGTAGGCTTCCATAGGTTTCTTTCTTCTTTACTAAATTGTATATATACAGTATACTGTTTTCCGACATATTCCGTACTCTTTTCCCAAGTCTGATGCCGAGGAACCCATTCCAAACTTCGTTGCGATCTCAACTCGCGTTTCGACGGGAATTTCCTTTATTTTCACCATTTTAAACGTTTTTTTAGCGATTTTGTATAAATATTTATTTTTATGCAAAATAAATTTGCTAACTATCAACACAAATTAGGTTTTTTAAAAGATTCCAGCGTTTTTAACTTAATTTCACGAATGTGTAATTATTTTTGACAGACAAAATAAGTGTGTAAATAATTTTGAAATATGAGGCGCAGACTTCTTTTGTGTTTTTAATCAGTAACTATCAATGTTATTGCTAAAAATTTTAAACCAGCAAAATCTATACATTTTGAGGATTACAATTGGGAAGTTTTCTTGTCGCAAATTTATTCACATAGAAGCAAAATTTTTCTGCTAACTAAAAATTCAAAATTTTTAATTTGTGTAAATATATATGACTATGTCTGTATTTATTTTATTTTTATTTTTATTTTTCAAAAATCTTATAGAAAATTTTTTGTAAAAATTTTATTAAAAATTTTGTAAAAAATTTATAGAATATTTTATCGAAAATTTTTTTGTAAAAGTCTTTTTGAAAATTTTTTGTATAAATTCTATAGACAATTTTTTGTTAAAATTTTATCGAAAGTTTTTTGTAAACATTTTATTTAAATTTGTTTATAGAATTTTACAAATATCGAAAATTTATTGAAAAAATTTTATCGAAAACTTTTTGGAAACATTTTATTGAAAGTTTTTTGTTTTTAATTTTATAGTTTTTTTGGAAAAATCTTATAAAAAATTTTTTGTAAAAATTTTATTAGAAATTTTGTAAAAAAAATTATAGAAAAATTTATAGAAAATTTTTTGTAAATATTTTATCGAAATTTTTTTTGTAAAAGTCTTATCGAAAATTTTTTGTCGAATTTTTTTGTAAAAATTTTATAGAAAAATTTTATCAAAAGTAAAAATTTTATCAAAAATTTTTTTTAGAATTTTATTAAACATTTTTCCTAAAAATTTTATCAATATTGGAATATTTTATAGAAAATTTTTTGTAAAAATTTTATAGAAATTTTTTGTAAAAATTTTATAGAAATTTTTTGTAAAAATTTTATAGAAATTTTTTGTAAAAATTTTATAGAAATTTTTTGTAAAAATTTTATAGAAATTTTTTGTAAAAATTTTATAGAAATTTTTTGTAAAAATTTTATAGAAATTTTTTGTAAAAATTTTATAGAAATTTTTTGTAAAAATTTTATAGAAATTTTTTGTAAAAATTTTATAGAAATTTTTTGTAAAAATTTTATAGAAATTTTTTGTAAAAATTTTATAGAAATTTTTTGTAAAAATTTTATAGAAATTTTTTGTAAAAATTTTATAGAAATTTTTTGTAAAAATATTATAGAAATTTTTTGTAAAAATTTTATCGAAATTTTTTGTAAAAATTTTATCGAAATTTTTTGTAAAAATTTTATCGAAATTTTTTGTAAAAATTTTATCGAAATTTTTTGTAAAAATTTTATCGAAATTTTTTGTAAAAATTTTATCGAAATTTTTTGTAAAAATTTTATCGAAATTTTTTGTAAAAATTTTATGGAAATTTTCTGTAAAAATTTTATCGAAATTTTTTGTAAAAATTTTATCGAAATTTTTTGTAAAAATTTTATCGAAATTTTTTGTAAAAATTTTATCTAAATTTTTTGTAAAAATATTATCGAAATTTTTTGTAGAAATTTTATAGAAATTTTTTGTTAAAATTTTATCGAAAGTTTTTTGTAAAAATTTTATAAAAAATTTTTTTCTTAAATTTAGGACCTTCCTGGAATCTATACTGCATTATAATGGTCAGACCCTATGTGCCTATTGACTGCTCCCTGTTTCCAGTTGGCACCCTGTAGGTCTATCTGATACCTCTATTTGTATTGCTTTCTATAAATGGCTTTAATATAAATGAAAGCAGAAAAACCCTACCAACCTAAAAACAAACTAAAATCGGTCCTCCCAGGAAGTTTGCGGTATAATATTTATTTACATATTTAACAAAAAAAACTGAAAAAAATAAAAACATAGCCTCGAATGGAATGGTCTGATGTTGCTGAATTGCATTAGCGAAATTATCGAAACTATGCCTGGCAGATTAATGGGCTTAAGTTTTCTATATTAAATTGTATAAAAAATCTAAATTTAAAATACTACCAAAAATTCATTTTGAACGTTTTTATTTCTATTATCCTGTTCTAAGGAAGCAGAAATTTTTTAAATTTGTTTGTGCATTTATGGATCATTGAATTGTTGTAATTGGCAACAAAAGAACTAATATCATTCAATGCAAGCACGTTTGTGCAACTTTTTGTGCTGTGTCTTAATGGTCATTTTAAAAACGTTTGTTTTTGACTGAAATTAATTAATAGCTTTAGTAACTTATTTACTTAACTTATTTAAAAGTCGAATTAAATATTTATTGAACAAACACATCCAGCCCTAAATCATCCATTAGGAAGTGTAGGCCTAGGTACTTACTGGTTTTGGTTTGAATTTTTTTTTTTTGTTTTTCGATTGAAAATTATTATTATTATAAAAAAATTATTTTAAAAATTTAGAAAAGAGTAAAGTATTACATAGGGGGACCAATATGTTAAACCAGCCCTGAACACCTTACTTCTCATTTTTTTAGAATTTCTATTGATTCAGCTTCAAAACGTTTAATTGAAACTTAAATTGATTTAAATAGCAAAAGATGCAAAGTATTGCATTCAGCTAGAGTTTACTTTTACCAAGGCAAACCTTTGAATTTTTTTCAACATTTAATAACATTTCAAGTGCATGCTTTCCTTTCTCCATCGTGTGCACTAAACTCTAAACAGACACATGTGACCGTAAATAACTTTCATCACGATCACGTTGCAATGAAGAAATAGTTAAATCTTCAAAATAGAAAATAGAAAAACTTCATAAAACGAATCAAATATTTAGTGCTTGTAGCCACCTGTTTGGGCCAATCTGAAATTATTTACAAGAAATTAAGCCAGAATTACAAATTGCTTTTTACCTTAAACTTGAACTATAAATTATTATTATTAATTTATTCGTTTAGCGAGAGAATGATGATTTTCAGAATTTTTTTAATTTATAAATTGATGATATTTTTTCAAAGCCTAGCAGATTTATTGATTTTGTTTAAAATTTACAAATAAATCTCAATGTAGTTTATTTTCTATTGCAATTAGTTGCATTTTAAAGATTAGTTTGGCGTTTTAGGCCATTTAAATAATTATTATTAATTTTATTATTTTTACTAAACTTGAATATATTTGTAATCTGGGATTTAGTTTAAAGCTCTTTATTTTATACCTTTCGAAACAGGTGAAAAGGGTATATGTATAGCAGTTTCTACAATATTTATTTCCGACGCCATAAAGTATATATATTCTGGATCCTTATACATAGAAAAGTAGATTAAGCGATGTCCGTCTATCCGTGTTCGGATTGAAATATCATTTGCCAAGGCACCAGAAGAGGTACAGAAAATTCAAGCCCACCAATCTGCCAGGTTTAGTTTCGAAAATATTGGAATTGCAATTCAGAAACATCAGATCATTCCTTTAGAGGGAGCGGGAAAAAATAACGCCCACTATATTTTTTCAGGTTTTTTTTTTTTTGTTTTAATGATTCTCTTTTGCTTTTTTTTTTTTTTGTTAGACAGCGAATGGTAGATCGCAGGAAATGCATACAGATATCGGGGGATCAATAACATCCTACGAGGGCCGATTTTGTGTTTATTTTTAGGTTTTCCTGCTTTGATTTGTATTTAAGACTTCATAGAAAAAAATACTTATGGAAGCAGCCAATAGACCCACAAGGTGCCAACTGCCAACCAGAAGCAGCAAATAACTCCAATTGTAGGGTCAATATGAGGAAATTTTTTAAAGATTGTTTGCTTTAGTCTGATTATTCTAACGCAATAAAGATTGCAGGAATGTCCAAATAGAATCTGAATCTGGTATTACTAGTATTTCAACTTCATTAAGTGTACTCACGTTTACTGATGACAGCTGAAGAACTAGGTGGAGTAAAATAGGAAGTGAGCTTTAGGACCTTCTTAAGAAGCATTTTAGTCGTTGCCTCCTCTTCTCTTACTAATTGAGTCTTTGTGCTCCAGACAGTTTTTTAAACATGATGGTAAAAAATTATTCAGTTCGTAATAATCCTACCGAATGTTAGTGGTATGGTAATTGTTAACTTAATTGTGGAACAAGATTAACGTGAGTACCTGCCTACTTGGCCTAACCTCATGGTGGTCTTACCACCGAGTGAAACTTAGGCGTAGACTAGCGCCCCCATTGTGTAGTATAACAACACTTTACGACTGCCACCAATCGCTTTTTGTGTGTGATACAGTCACAATGAGTAGCAATTTATATAATATGGCAAGCCTTTCCAAGGCAAGCCTAGATCCACATTATAACCTCTTGCTTAGAGGTTTGGAGACTATCCAAACTCCGTCTGTTGAGAGTGCAACAGCACACTTGATCGACCTTGCACCTTACCTACATAAATCGATCTTAAACCACAACCACCACGTGTACCCCCGAAGGGGACCTCACCAATAACCGGTCACAGAGGGGATAGGCTCTCTGTGGGGCCACCGATTCCCGTGGTACCAGTCCTTTGGGCACTGGTCGGGCCTCGGTGAGGACCCGCAATGTTTATCGCAGACCTTTTCTTCCAGATTTAGGCTCTAGGAACCCTAGCGTCTGGTAGCTAGCCGTTTTTAATTCGCACACTCGCTGGCGTTCTTGGATGGTTCATCGTACATTTGAAAAACGGTCTTTACACCTGGCAACCATTGAGCCATGAGCGGAGCATACATAGTTGCTCTTCTACAACTTATTGTTGTTTGTTTTAATAGTCATTGATTACATTCGAATTTTTCGTCAAATATTTAATATGCGTGCTCCTATCCATAAAGCCGACGGCACTGATATCCAGCATTACTATGGTGAAGGGTATATAAGATTCGGCATGCCCGAATATAGCATTCTTATTTGTTTATTTTAATATTAAAAAAAATGTTCCTGATGATGCTACACAAAGCAGTAGCGAAATATCGATAATAAAAATAATTAAAAATACCTCAAGCTTAAAACAATTTAAATTAAAAATTAATATTGAACATTTCTATTTTTAGTCGAACTATTTATTAACCTAGAAATTAATTTCTAAACTAACTACTCAATAGGGTTGGAAGAATATTTTTTTCAAAATACAATTTTCTGGTTCGTTAGATCCTTCTTCAGTATTCTTCATGTCTATCTACTTTGGGTAGTGTTTATAAACGAACTCAGATAATAGAATACGAGAAACTCAGATAATAGAATACGAGACATTTTATTACATCAAGTCCTTCTTTTCACGGACTACCATTGGTAGTGCCGAGGTTTAAATACTGGGACCAAATTATTGATCGAAATTTCCATTAAATTTCTACTGAAATTTCCATCGATATCGAATGACGTTATTTGGTACCATTCGATATAGATCGAATGACGTCATAACTGCAGCTTTAGGTATAGTGGTAGACTTCGTCTTATCTAACTGACAATAGACGATTGCAATAAATTTCTCGTATTCAATTATCTGAGTTTGGTTGGTTAAATAGATGATGTTAACAACTAAATGATAGATGCGAAAAAGGCTCAAGAACGATGTATTGACCCATATAATCTGCTAGTCTCTAAAATATTTTTGTTATATTTTCTAATTCAACAACGCGTCCGCTGTATAAAATTGTAATATTATTTTTAATCGTAGAGATATTAATATCAACAGTGCACATTGGAGCAGAATCAAAATAATTTGGAAATAACTCAGCCATTTGTAAGGGGCTAGACCGATTTATCCAGAATTTGATATGAGCATAGCAGAGACGTATCAAACCTTTTAAAGCTAAGTACCATACACTTTTCTGGGGTGGTGCTATGTGGTCTCAAACTGGGATACCTTGCACATGTAAATTCTTTTACAGCTTGCCATTTTTTTCAATTTTTTGTCTAATTATGCTTCGCCTTACTTTTTAGACCTTCGAGTTCTAAGCATTTTAAAGTTATTTTGATTTTTTGTTACACTGGTCCAGTTTTTTCAAAATATTGTATACTAGTTTTACTAAACAGTTTTTTAATTTTTTTATTGTAGTTAGCGAGAAAATTTTAAAATATTTTGGAAAAAGTTTAAGATTGTAAATTTTCTTAGTTAAAAGCTAGACGATTTTCAATTTAAAAAATCCAAAATTATTGAATTTTTGCGTATTTTAGCCTAAAAAAGGCTATAAACGTTTTTTTTTTTTTATAGAAAAAAAAATGTTCGTTATATAAAAATTTTATATTCTTATGTGTACGTTTAAACCATTTATCATTCTTGTAGAGGTTGAAGGTCCTTCAATTCAATTTACTTCGAAATTTCCAATTAAGCCTATATGTTCTAAAATACCAAAGCTGGGATCGGAAAAAGAAGACTGCTGTAATAAAGATGTATATACTCCGAATCGTTGCTGAAAGTATTTTATGAGCCCTAGTCCATATATCGACCTTATAGGCAAAAGTCTAAAAAATTCCTATTTTGGGATTTTTCATTCGTATTTTGGGAATCGTGAGATTTCCTTTTTCAACACTAATTTGGCTTCAAAGGGGTCCGCGACATATTTCAAGACATACTTAGTCTTAATTAGGAACTCTGTTAGGAATTTTGTTCTAGAAGTCAAGGTTGGCGAAGTCAAGAAGTGTTGAAATTAACTGATATATACTTACGAACATAATGTAGCAAAATCTAAAAATCTATTTAAAAATATTTACAATAAAATGCGACATTTTATTTTTATTCATTTAAAAAATTTATCCAAACAACATCGGGTTATAGTAGACTCGCGTTTTTAATATATGATTTTTCAGAATTTGACCTCAAGCTCGAAAGGCTCATAAAAAAAAGCGAAGCTCATAAGACGCTCATTATAATATTTCATTGAATTTATGTCTGTTCATTGTACACGAGTAACGATGAGTGAAGACAAAAGAGCTAAATCCGATGACTTGCAAAGTTTCCTTAAGCAAATTATGAATTAGTATGAGTAAATGTTGAACATAATAACAATGAACTTGGGCGAGTTCAAGCAGTTGTATCCTGTGAGTGAAACACGAACACTGTTCGAGTGTACAAACGAAAATCACAGATTTTTTTTAACAACATTCATTCTTACGTTCATTTTAAGGTCTTTTTTCGTAAAAAATACAAAAAGCGAAAAATCACTAGTGCAAGCAAAACGCACTAAGCCTTATCTAAAACTTCTACACAACAACTAAACAAAACACACTGAGTGTTTCGAACATAAGACGTGTAAACACGACGCTCACTAGTATAGAAAGTTCGTTTTACTCGGTCAGCTTATTGCGATTATGATACAAACAGAGACTTGCTCACTAATAGTATTCTACGAGTAGGCAGGTTTCCAGTAAGCTAGATTGTGTTCGTGTATGTTCACTTGCTCATGAGCTTATGAGCACACCAATTAGATGAGCTTGCTCATACAAGTGATTTATATTAAACGCAATTAGAACTTTCAACTTACTTTAAATATATTTTTTAAAACGGCAAATCAAAGACAACCGCCAAAAGATACGAAAAGGACTTTCTATGATATTTAAAATTTTACTCTATTAATTTCTTTGAAGAATTATTGTGGGATCTTTATTATTCTAAAATACTTAAAATTAGAATTAGAATCGATAGTTACATTTAACTAGACTCACAAAATCATCTTAATAAAAGTAGCTTCTTTAAAAAAAAAAAGTTTATTTTATAACAAACCCAAGTCGTATTGTCGTCCCGCATGAATGAATTTCTAACAGCAACACCAACAACAATAAAGTATGTTTAATTTAATAGAGGATAATGAAAATAAGATCAAAATAAAAGCAAATATTTTTAAGAAAAATGTGTTTAAATTTTTCTATAAATTCGATGTTGCAATAACATGCGCACAGAATGTGGTCGGCGGCCTGTGCACCACCGTAATATCGTTTCTATGCGCGATGATGTATATTTTTCTATACAATTTACAAAGATTGTTGCAAAAAGTCTTAGAAAAACAAAAAGAAGAAAACTGAAACAAACTAACAAAACCACCACCAGACACACAGAAATACATCTTAGAGACGACAGACACCGAAACCCAGTATAAAAATGAACTGAAAACAAGTTTAGGTGGGTCGATATCGTCATTGTTATTTCGTGCTAAATTGAACATACAAACATAAATGTTGCCGAGATGACGACGATGTGGAATAAATTGCTGTTGCTGTATTTAAAAAAAATTTAATTTTTTTTTTTTTTGTTTTCGTATTTTTCTTGCTCGAATTCTAATGACCGCCCAATGTGCCTAAGCATACACCACTCATCCATAGACACTGCTCGCTTTCGAGAGCACACAAACAACGAAAAAAAAAAAGAAAAACACAAAAGGCTCTATTAACTAACAAACAGCAATACACAACAATAGTTAAAAAAGTTTTTCTGCAAATTCAACAGCTAAAAACTCCTCGTCACATTTGGTAGTAGTCCGTCCGTCCGTCCGTCTGCTGGTATTGGAGTTAAGCAGGCCAAATATTCAAATTATATGATCGTTTTACACGTTGCCTGTACGAGGAGGAGAGCACCTTTAGAGTTAAATCTAAATACACAAACACACACGAACTTACAACTCACAAATAAATAGATAAACACCACTTCGTAGATATTTGTATCCTAAACCATTAGAACTGGTTTACTTTACTTCATTCAATTGGTTACGATTCGCTTTTTTCCATGCCACAGCCAGCGCAATTGCACTATATTTAGACATACTCGTACATTGGAACATGCAAGCATATTTACTCGTGCAACATCCACAGAACTTTAAGCAGCCTAACAAAAAACAACAACAAAAAATTACAAAGTGCCAAAAATATGGGTCGATTGCAACTTAAACAAAAAACAAAAACCAAAAAAAAAAATTGATCGACTTTTTTCCTTCATGCAGATTTTCTTTTGCACTTAACGAAATGAAGAAAATCACCCGGGAAAAAAAGCGCAAGCATTTCTAGCAGCAAGCCAAAGGAGATTAAAAAAAATTAAATCCTTTGCGCCAGGGTCGTAGCTTTAATTTAATGATAATAAATTTAATTTCTTTATTATCTTAATAATATTGTCTATCGCAAAATGTTGTAATAAATTACAAAAAAAAACCATTAAAATGTTATTGGTTTTATTTTTAATCCTGCTTTTACTGCCACCCTGGCTGGCTCAATGTGTTTGATTTAAAATGAGCCAAACAACCAAAAACCAAAAAAAAAATGATTTGAGAAAAGTGTGGCGCGCGATTTGTGGCAAATCTAAGCATACCATCAGTTTGTGTTTTTGTTGTTGTTGTTGTTTACTTGATGCAGAGCCTTAATGCAGTGGTACTTGCGCAGTATGAAGAAATATACAGAATTCCGTTTTAAGCGACTGAGGCGTCCAGTTTAAATTGCAATTGCTTCTCGTTAATGGACATTACAAACAAAACTAAACCTTTGCGTAGTTATTTGACAGTAGGCCAAAAGCTGACTATATTGAAAGAAAAACTTTTTTAAGTTTCCTTGTGAAAAAAGTGAATTTTTTGAACAAGACTTTCTTTGTAGGACAAATGTTAATTTTTGTGACAAAATTGAATTTTTGCTTCAAAAGCAATTTTTTTGCAATAATAGTTAATTTTTGTTTCAAAGCAAATTTTTGTGACAAAAGTAAATTTCTGTAACAAAGATAAATTGTTATTTTAAAAGAAAATTTATATGACAAAAGTTAATTTGTATGACAAACGTAAAATTTTGTGGCAAAAGTAAATTTTTGTGACAAAATTGAATTTTTGCTTCAAAAGAAAATTTTTTGTAATAATAGTTAATTTTTGTTTCAAAAGCTATTTTTTGTGACAAAAGTAAATTTTTGGGACATAAAAAAATTTTTGTTTCAAAAACAAATCTTTGTGACCAAGGAACATTTTTTTGGCATAAGTAAATTTTTGTGACAAAGGTAAATTTGTATGACAAAAGTAAATTTTTATTACAAACGTAATTTTTTTTTCAAAAGCTAATTTTTTATAATAATAGTGAACTTTTGTTTCAAAAGCAAATTTTTGTGACAAAGGTCAATTTTTATTTCGGCAAAAGTAAATTATTATGTCGAAAGTAAATTTTAGTTTTAAGAGCTAATTTTTTATTTTTTGTTTCAAAAGCAAATTTTTGTGACAAAAGTGAATTTTTATTTCAAGCAAAATTTTAATGACAAAACTTAATTTGTATGACAAATTCTTGTGACTAAAGTGTATTTTTGTTGAATTTTTTGTTTCAAAATTTTTGTACCAAAACTAAAATTTTGTGTCAAGGTAATTTGTGTGCCCTGCTTAATTTTTGAGACAAAAGTAAATTTTTCTGATAAAGTAAATTTTTGTGACAAAAGTTAATTTTGTGATAAGAGGAAATTTGTGTGACAAAATTAAACTTTGTGACAAAAGAGAATTTGTGTGACCAAAAGAAATTTTTGTGACAGAAGTGAATTTTTATCACAAAGGTGAATTTGTCTCTTGTTTTCAAAAAGATGTTTTTTGAGAACAAAATTAACTTCTTAAACAAATGGAAACTAATATTTTTTCAAAAATGGCCTTTTGTGACAAAAGTGACTTGTTATCACAAAATCGACTTTTTGTGACAAAAGTGACTTTTTGTGACAAAAGTGACTTTAGTGAAAAATTTAATTTTCTGTTATAAGTTTTAGTAAAAACAAAGATTTAACATTTTGTGACAAATATATGACATGAAAAAAAAGTGAATTACTGGAGTCCTTTAAAACTCAGCCTGCTAATAACTAAAGTAAGAATTTTATGCTCAAGATTTTAACAAGGCAGCTCTCAATAGCCGATAGATACCACTAGTTGAATTTATTTGTCAATAGCATTCCGCCAAAATTAATCACCACCTATGACACTGTACATAGTGGAGCATCATGCCCAAAACTAAATCGAAAACCTAAGAAAGAATAAAAAAAAGACAACAAGAGCTTAAACAACAATAACAATAGCAATAGAGTATTTCAAAACATTGACATGATGCCAGTTTTCATGGTTGTTGTTGTTGTAGTCGTAAGTATATCGAACATTAGCCAAGCACTGCAATCAAACATTCCCAGTGAGCAATTTTGTTTACCATTTTAGTCAGTCAGTCAAACAGTCTGCACATTAAAATTTTAGAGCTGATTTTTTATAGAAAACTTTGGCTTGTCCCTGATCACTGTTGCATGTCTTTCAGGAAACTGATCTTTTCAATTTTTTTTTTTTCTTTCAATTTTCTTTTGCTGATTGCTGTGTTAAAGGGCCATTGGTTCCAGATGGGGCCTTAGTCTACACATATCTTCAAGTCATAGGAGGCGGCCCTGTTTTAATGCGGTGATGAATTGATCTATCGGGTCGATCTTGCCATCAAAATATAACTGAGAGAAAAGCTGTTTTTTAACTATATGCTTTCTAAGTTCTCTCCCTTGCTGACGAGTTGGAGACTATCAGAATATCACCTTGATTTAAGCAGCTTCGGTTGCACAAGGCATGAAATGTCCATTTTTTGCAATTTAGTTCAGCCACACCCATTAAGTTACTCCCCAAATGGTCGTAGCGGACTAGTAGCCACTCGAACAGGCCTTAAGGTTCTTATTCAGGTTTGATTACAATAGGAACCCTCAGGGACTGTTGCCTCAATATACTCCGGCACCTATAAAGAAAAAAAACGGGACTCCAAGACAAATACGCTCTAGAGGAGAATGGGCAGTCTAGTCTGACTAAAATCAGTTTATATTTTACAGGACCTGGCTAAACAAAAAGCTTCGACTAAGAAAATTTTGAAAAATCTCCCAATTGTCTGATAAGGTTTCAGGTTCAAATATGTCCCAATAAAATGTTTGCTGGGTTTATACTTGAACATACACAATACAAAGTAATGTTACCCGCAGATATTAAATATTAGGAAGGCAAGCAAAGCAGGCGCACATGTGCCCTGAACGTATGCTTCAACTTATAGCCTTAATGCAAAACATAAAAACGAAAAGTGATCAAGGAAGACGGTGATCGTTTGGTAGTTTTTATTTTAACTTCTTTTTTTGTTGTCTTTGCTTAACTTGTCGCGTTTGCCGTCTTTAATGTTTCTTGGCTTGGATACCTTTGAATTACAGTTAGAGACCTACAAAACTAAATACCGGGAGTAAGAATGGTTATAAATTGATATTTGTATTGGGGATGGAAGGGGAGTTTAGTTTCGTACACAAGTTTGATTGTATGTTTGTCTGGCTGTTTGTTTGGTTCCTCTAGACTGTGGTGTGTTTGCATGTAAGTATTTATGGTTACAGGCGACATGAATGTAATGAAGTTGAAGTGTGCGGGTGTGGTCGCTTGATTTGCTATTACCAAATTTTGTTTTTGGTTTCTATTTTTTTTTTTTTTTCTAACAAAGTAAACCTGAAGCCACAAAAGCTGGCGTTCAACATTTGCGATCACAGCCACTACCTTCAGATGTGGATGGATGTAAAATAGGAGTTCAACAAACACTCATACATCCATGTACATATGTGTGTATGTATTTCACTGAAAATAGACTTAAGGCCTAAACTCGTCCATGTGTGTGCGCGCGCTTGCTCTACAATATTCAAGCGCAAAAAAGCGATTGTGTAACATTATCCAGGGATACGACGACTATGAGTATTTGCATGACATGCCATGTAAAACGGCAACAATAACAAAAAATATACTGAAACAAAAAATATTTTTGCAATCAACTATTACAACATTAGACACAATAAAAACAACAACATCAACATCATCGTTATAAAAATTTTATTCAAAATAAAAATAAAAAATCTAAAATAAAAACAATTCGATATTTGAAATAATTTTCATAGATGGCGTATGAGTAATGTTATGAAGATGCGTGCATGTACAAACATGCACTACAAATCTTCAAAATAACAGTTTAACCTAACCTCTGGGAAAATAACCAGTTGAAGTTGATGAGAGCTATGAATGCGCTATAAGAATATTCAACAAAAGCCACCTACGAAACTGACTAGAAAAGAGAAATGTTAAAGATAAACGTCAAAATCTTCTTTGATGACCTAATCTGACGGTGATTTTACGTGCCTTTCTCATAAACAAGCCTCCTACTGAAGGTTTTGAGAATATCTAAAGGGTGTTTTTTATAGAGGTGTAGAACTTTAAGTTGCAATAAAACAACGATGGATTTTTTGATTGACATGAATTTTATTTATCCAAAAGATAATCTTGTGGCATTACATTTTAAATATGATTTCTGCCATATGACCGCCACGGCTGGCGCGGATGTAGTCCAATCTGGACGTCCAATTTTCGATGACTTTTTCCAACATTTGTGGCCGTATATCACCAATAACACGGCGAATGTTGTCTTCCAAATGGTCAAGCGTTTGTGGCTTATCCGCATAGACCAATGACTTTACATAGCCCCACAGAAAGTAGTCTAGCGGTGTTAAATCACAAGATCTTGGAGGCCAATTCACAGGTCCAAAATGTGATTCCACCAGCCCATAAAGCGCACCAAACAGTCAGTTTTTCTGGATGTAACGGTGTTTCGACATACACTTGAGGATTACCTTCACTCCAAATGCGGCAGTTTTGCTTGTTGATGTAGCCATTCAACCATAAATGCGCTTCATCGCTAAACAAAATTCGCTTATGAAAATCGGGAACAACGGTAAACAATAAGAGTAAACCTGGTGCGAAAACATTCCATGGTTAATCGAATTAACTGCTCTGATGGACGATTTTGTCAACGATAAAATGGAAGTAGTGCGCGATACGTTTTCCGCACAGAAATATTATTTTCGAAATAAAATTGTACTATTTGCAAGCGTTGTTTAGGCGTGAGTCTATTCATGATGAATTGCCAAACCAAACTGAGAATAAATCACTTGACAGCTGTTAAATCGGTCGCCATCTTGAAAGGTAATACCAACTTAAAGTTTTATACCTCTATAAAAAACACCCTTTACATTTTAAATACTAAGCCAAAAAATATAGGACGCGTAAAGCCGATTCATTGCATTTTGACTTTTTCTGACGACAAATTTTTACGGTTTAGCAATTTGCAAACAAACAAAATTTTCGTATATTGTACAAACCAAAACACAATTTGAACATGAAATGTCTTTGCGAACGCAAGCGCATCAGTTTTCTTTAAACTAGGCTTAAATGTATGTATGTATATCAACAAATCTAAGGTGAAATGATTTGAAATTAATTATTTGATACTTTGGACATTTAAACGAGACTCAACATTTCAAAACCCAGGTTTTTTATAAGAAAAAACTTCCAGCTTCCCTTTTCCTCAACAACGACCTTCATTCTGGGTGATACAAAATCTCTTTACAAAACTAGCCTTATCCAAGGTTGAGCCGCAGATGTAAGCCCAAAACAAACTGGTCATTAGTTTCAATAACGAAAGTGGAACTCCAGAGTGAACTTGAGAGGAAGTTGTTGATTATTTTTCCTCTTGTCTTTAATGTCAAAAAGATAAACTAAATGATTTCAACCAATGATGTTAACGGATCCAGCAGTCTTGCACGGGGCGTTAATCTTTAAGGTAACTGGTCAAACTGATCATACCACAAAGAAAAAGAAAATATGATTCAAACGCTTGGTTTTGACAACAACGTAAATTTTGAATTTTTTTCCACCATGGCGCCGTTTGTCTAGAAGATGCAAGCATAAGTTTGGTCTTGTCCGCATTAGACTCATCTTCTTGATTTTTCTCGATTCTAAAAAACCGTTACCCCTCTACTTTTCCGATGATGACCGTGTCGTCCGCATATGCGAGGATGATGTGGTCTATGTGGGTGGTATGTATTGCTTTGCTTTTCATGGATCTTTTCCAGGATTTGGCGGAGCATAAAGATTTGGTATATAGTTGATTTATTCGGCCTAAAGCCACACTGCTAGAACTAAATCAGTTCGTCGAGTTTGGGCTTTAATCTTACCAACACTATGCTCGACAGAATGTTATAAGCAATAGATAGGAGACTTATTTCACGATAATTGACGCAAATGGTTTTTTCTCCATTCTTATGAATTGGGTATAGTACGCTGAGGTTCAAATCAACAGGCATGATTTCATACTCCCAGATGGCGCAGACTACCTGATGTATGCACCTTATCAGCTCTTTTCTTCCGCTCTTATACAGCTCTGCCGGAATTTTGCCTGCACCTGCGGCCTTGTTAATTTTAAGCCGGCTAGTTGCTGCTTTGATTTTATCTGGGTGGACACTCAGCTCCATTATCTATGATTAATTCCAGGTTCTTCAGCCGCTAACAATCTGTGGAAAATATGCTTCCAAATCCTCAACACACTTGAGGAATGTGTCACCAGAATGTGTAAAAGTTATGTCAATAGGCAAGTCTTACAATTGCTGTTTTACTCGTTGGTAAAATGTTCTGGCGTCAATTCTATTTCCATATACTTCAATCTTCTCGCATTAAATTTCTCCTTTCTTCCTTCGGAAAATACGATTTTCCTCCCTCCTCAACTCTCGGTATCACTCCAACACAACTTGCGTTGCTATTGGAGCAAGCGTAGCCCTCTATGCCACATACTTGGTATTCGTGACGGCTTTCAACTCCTTATCAAACCATTGTTTCTTTTCGGGTCGCTTTCGGTAAGCAATTTCTTCTTCGTCAGCTTTTGTCATAGAGTTGTGTATGTGTTGCCATTATCCGCTGATCCAATAGCAGAAATTGAGTTAATGAGGAGTAGGCTAGGTTTCTATTTGTTTTGTGGCACTTACCCCAGTGCGTACCTTTGCTGCTACAAGTTGTCCGCAGTTCAGAACGGCCGTACGTCCAACACGCTGGATGAGTGCTTTCCGTCTATCTATTGATCTATTTGATTTTTGTCTTTTCGTCTGAGACTGTGGCGCCCACTGTGTGTGAATGCCCAGTGCAATGACTAAATATGGATGCTATGGGGACTTTAGCCTTAAAAAAGTGTAAGTAATAATGAAAGCCTCTGTAATGAGCAAATCTGAAATTACTGCAGTCAAGAGTAAAATAATAGTAACAACACAAGACTGAATGATTGTCCATTGGGTGCCAGAAATCATTGGGGAACGAAAGGGGTGGAAAAGCGATCCATGAAATAATTAAAAATGGCCTCTCTATGGAACAACTAATAAAAATTAAAGGATGTCCGATAGTGATCTGATTGTTTTAACCGACTCTAAATAAATTACAAATTAGAAACTAAAGGGTGTCTCCATAGAGGCTGTTATTTTGACGAATAGCGCCTTATCTCTTAAGCCGCTACAGGTAGACAGTTAAAATGCACACTGAGCATGTGGTAATATGTCGTTTGTAACAACAATTTGTAACAAAAATAATAAATTTTTGAAATACAACACTATTTAAGATTTGCAGAGCTTTTATAATGAGAATGAAGTTGGGAAAGTTCAAGCGGTTTTATGCTTTGAGTGAAACACAAACACAGTTCGAGTGCGCTAACAAAAAACACAAAATTTTTTAACAACATTACTTACGTTCATTTTAAGGTCTTCATTTATAAAGAAATACAAAAAACAAAAAACACCAGCGCAAGCACTAAGCGTTATCCAAAAGTTTTACACAACTACTAAACAAACACACTGAGTCTTGCGAACATGATACGAGTTAACACAGTGCTCACTAGTATAGAAAGTTCGTTTTACTGGATCTGCTCATTACTTTTGTGATACGAACAGAGGTTTGCTCACTAATAGTAAGGTAGGAGTAGGTATGTGTTCAGTAAGCTTGTTTGTGTTTAAGTATGAGCTTATAAGCTTGCTCATAAGCTTATGAGCACATCCATTAGGTGAGCTTGCTCTTGCAACTGTTTAGTACTGCGTGTGTATGAATGCGATGCGCACTTGACTGAGATATTTATTTTTCAAGTTCATTTCTATCAAACTTTTGACAAAGAAAAGATTTGTTTCCCCTTTTTTGAAATATCGGAAAAGAAAGAGTTTTGGTTTCACTGTTGAAAAAACCATACTAAAGTACACAGTGGCTGATGAACTTTGCTACATTAAGAAACTGAAATAACTTTTTTTGTAAAGCTTGGAGTTTATTCAATCTTTTTTTATTTGAAAGCCCAATAAATTGTATTAAAAATAATCCCACAAGAAAAAGTCCGCTAGAGTAAGGTCAGGCGACCTCGGGGGGCAACGGAAGGTTGAATTTCTGAAAATTAGCCTGTTAGAAAACTTTTTGTGTAATTCGGCCATATCCGGTTGAGCTATGTAAGAAGTTGCACCATCTGGTTGAAACCACACAGAGTTGAAAGGCATTATCTTTTGCCTTAGTTCCGTATAGAAAAAATTCCAGTAACCGTAACGCTGCATATCACACTGTCACGCGAATTGGATGCAATTTGCACTCATGCAATACTTTTGGGTTGGAACCACTCCATATGCGACAATTTTGTTTGTTTAAGTTGCCGTTTAGATCGAAATGAGCCTGATCAGACATGTAAAGAATTCTCGTTTTCTTCTACTGTTTCATACAGCTTCTGGGAAAATTCCAAATGAATCAAAAGTCTGCTGCATTAAGTGTTTGCGCCATTTAAGTTTTGTAGGGGATCGCCACCCATATTCTCTTTAAACCAAAACTACAGGCTCCAATGCATGATAGCAGATTATTTTTTCACTGTCTCAGTTTTCCATTCTTATTAAATCTAAGGATCAATCTACGATAAAAAAAAACAGATTTCCGGATTACTTAGATAGAAAAAAAAATATCAAGTTTTCTTTTGGTAGCAGGTTTCATCAGCCACACCCTGTAGGTTAACGAAAATCTTATTTTAAAAGTCGAAAGCAGCTTTTTAGAATCTAAAGTCTAGACTACTCTAGCATTTAGGCCAGAATACTGGGTATAGCTATTTGGCGGAATCCAATAAACTTTAACAGCAAAAGTAATCGTTGTGCGGAAATCAGTAATAAGTAAAAAGTACGTCTCTTTACTCATCTCTGAGAAATGTGTGAGACTAAAAAGGATCCTAAAAAGCAGTGATCTGCTTTAGAAACTCCTCTATGCCATTATTAAACTGTTTAAGATTTTAGCAATCCCACATAATAACGACAGCCAAGAACATATCATTTACTAACTTTTTTTATTAAAAAGAAGAAAAAAATAAAATAATCGCCAACTTGAATTTATTTTAATTTATGCAAGACGTTAACATTTATGGGGTCCAAGAAAATGTTCAAATATGTTGTCACACCTTAACAAAAACTAGATCGATTCAAACTCAAATAATACTCGTATTAAAGATTATTTTTCTGAATTGCAATTATTAATTTAAATAAAATAAAAAGCAAATATATTTTACGACTAATTGCTTAAGTAAGTGAATTTGTAACACAACCAAAGAAGTTGTTTCTAATTCCATGAAAAACATTGTTTTCCTCTGCTCGTTCGTTGCTATTGTTAATCAAATGGTCGTCGGTGGGGCTCCAGTTGCTTCGGATCGAACAATTTTATGAGATCGTCGTTGCGTGATAAATTAACTGCGCCGTTTTAGCGACTGAGCTTCTCAAGAAGACGATAAATAGTTATACAGTTTAAAGTAGTTTTTCTTGCGATATAAGAAGCACTTGAAAAGCACTACTTTTTTTTTTAATGAAAATTTTTTTTCTTGGGGACAATTATACAAATCTTACTGTGACGCATTTTCGATACATATGGTAGGGAGGTGTTATTATTAAGGGCTTGAAATAACACAATTATTTAGCATCGACTATTGTTGAAGCAAATTATCACACTTGGATTTTCACAATAATAGACCCACTGTGACTCACAGCAGTATTTAACACTTTTTTTTACAAACAAAAGATTTCAAGACTGATTGCTTTCTTATTTTCTTAGCACAAACGCATTGACAATATTTGCATGCCTGTGTTGTAATTGCAAGGGTGAAAAGTGGCAAATTATAGTGTGCAGCTGCTAAAACCCAAACAAATTCAATTCGAACGATCGAACAAACCAATACACGTTGTGTGCTTTGACCAAACATATGAACCAACATCTAAACATTAAACTCGTAAATATATACTTACATACACTTATTAAGATAGACAGATAAAATTAAATACACACAGATACTACATATGACTACTACACACACACACACACACACACACACTCACACACACATTCTACTATACCAACTGAAACTGAATGTTGTATGTAAAATGTAATAAGTGAAAAAAAAAACAAAAAAATTGCGAGTTTAAAAGTGAATCAGAGTGTTTGTGCTGATCATGTAGCTTACAACCTTGAGTACCGTTAGTTTTAGAGTGCTCCGTCTTGGCGTCGTCGTTAGAAACAGCAACAACAACATGAGCAGCAATGAAACTGCCAGTACCGCCAACACACCCAAAACAGAGCAACAAAAAAAATAATAAAAAAGATCACTATTGAATTTTATGAATACGTTACGTTGACGAAGTAATCAACTTTTTTTAAGACTTTAATTCTTGTTTTGGGAATGAATTTATTTTGTTTGCACTGATTTTTTATTGTTAATATCCACTCATTGGTGGAATTGTAAAACAAATTACAGTGGAACCCCTATAGACAAGGCATCGAGTGATAACGATCGTTATCTATAGTATTTAACATACGCCCACGATATATGATTGCTTTCTCACAGACTTTGTGACTTTAACCAAACAACACTAGGCCTTCAGGAAAAGCTGCAATATACGGGGCTCAAAATAAACTCCAATAAAACCAAAATACTGCATGCAGGAGTCGATACTTGTTAACCTTTAAATTTAGGTGTCCAAAGCTTCAGCAATGTTCTTAATTTCTGTTATTTGGGCTATGAGGTCAATGTAGCTGGAGGTTCGGATTTAGATATTGATAGAAAAATCAATAAGGGAATATCGTCCTTTGGTATACTATCACCAATATGGCAGCTTCAATACAAAATTTCGGATTTTCAAAGCAAACATAAAGTCTGTACTTATGTATGGGTGTACTTCCTGGAAAGTCAGTCGCAGTATTATCAATATTACGATTCTTGACTTTCGTAAACCCTTGCCTCAGAATTATACTTCGCATTTTCTGGCCCCGAACCACCTCAAATGCAGATCTGCTATCGAAAGCATGTTAAGCACGTCTTGAAACAGAAATACGTAGATGTAAGAAACAGTTGATTGAGCAACTAGTAGAAAGGATTAGAACGTGGATAAACAAGCAATAATATGGATCCCTTTTCAACACACAGGTTGGCAAGCAGCTAAACCACGCACTACTCGGCGACGCTACACAGAATTCGAAATGAACACCCTAGGCGTCCTGGACCGAACTTAGACATACTGCACAAAATCGGGTTCGCTAGCGAGTGACTGTTATTGGCGGCCTATGCTTCAATGAAGTTTAGAGAAACTCATTCATATCAAGTGAAAGATTTATTCAGTTTTTACCTCAACACCCTCAAAAAGGTAAAAGAGGAAATGGTCATCTTAAATAACTTTCATTACAATAGGCTTCATTGTACCACTTTTTCTGGAAAAAAGAGGATATTTTGTGAAGTGGGTTTATGGTGATTGGTAGGTGAGCCGGTTTGTGTATGAAGCAGGGGATACAGAAATACCGAATCACACCAATAACTTCATGGGTTTCTTCTCGTCATTCCTCAATAAATCCGGGTACCCGATTTGTAATTAACGATTCGCTGCTTTTGGTAGTCTTTGCTCCCGACCTAGCCAACCCTAGCCTAAGCTATCCAGTGCTGGACATTGACAAACAATGTGATTTTTTTTATATTAATGTAGGGGGATATCGAAGCAGACCACCTTCGTAATGGCTCCCTTTTTGATTCCCTTCCGTCCTCAATGATTATAGGCATCCGATTTGTATTTATTGAAACTTCGCTTGATCCATGTGCTACCAGCCCTACCTCTTGACATTAATGATTTTAGACTGTCAAGCGGTAACTATCGACCTTTTTTGATTGTAGGTTGATTATCGACTTACTTTTTTTTGGGGGGGATATACCGAAGCAGACCACTAACTTCTTGCGTTCCTATTCGGCCCCCTTCTTTTCTTAATGATTTCTGGTATCGACTGGAAATTTACGAATACTTCCATTAAGTCTCGTTCTATCACTAGCCTTTTACTTTCGACTGTAGTTATTTCAGACAGGCGACTAATATATGTCGCCATTCTTCCTTATCACAGAGTCTGTGGTAATTGCTAACATTTGCTTAAGGCTATGTTAGCAATTAATATGTGCCCGCACGTGGTCCAAAGTTTTTTTTTATGTTATACTTTTTCCAGGCATGGTATCGTCTTAACTCAATGTTTAACTTGGCCAGATAATATTTGACGGTCCATGACATGTTACTAACGTAGTTAACCATTTGTATCCGCCCAGATTATATTCAAGCTTCTTCTTGGTCTGCCTGTAAACATGTAGTGAAAAGATTCCAGAGTCTTTTGTGGGAATCGAACCCAAAACCCCGAACTGCACACTACTAGCCTACTAGCCCACCGAGGCACTGTCGAATTAACTTGATATTTTCCAAAATATTTCCTATATTTAAAATTTTGATAGTTAAGCTTACTTCAGGAGTTAGGAGTCTGAGTAAGTTTCATTCAGAGCGATAAGGCGAAACAAGTCCCTGAGGACACCTGCTGTTTGATATAAACCTATTTGTACCATAATAACTGATAGTTTTAGATATGACAATGTATGTCCGGTTATTGGAAAACTCGGGAATATGGTTTGAATCCAAACTGTAGGAAATGAACTTTAGGCATCTAATATGTTTTTTTAGGCAAAAAGAGCCGCCTATGGTAAAGGCAGCAAAAGACAAGTAAATATGGTGCAAAAGTTGTTAAAAATGTATCTAAATGGGAAATATGAAGATAGTGGATGTGTGACCTGGCCGGTAGCCATAATAAGCTTGACCATATTCCCAGATTCTTCCCTCAACTACAATCCTTTTTTTTTTGGAACCACCTGAGTAGACATTAAAATACTCGGTCAGATAAATTAAAACTGCTTTCGACTAATTACTCTTCGGATCGCTTTAAATTACCTGTTATGTTATTCGTCATACCCTGCTTCACCTGTTTAAATGTCGTTGTAAATACATTAATAAATTTAACAATAGTTTAGTCTGATTGCTTGTAAAAATGTCTGCGCATATGAATTACATGTTACAAATGTTCAAACGAACTAATGCAACGATCTAAATGATCTTATAAATGAAATATTTGTAACGAAATTTTTTTCAGGATTTTCATCATTTCGTCAACGGCATTGGTGTGGATCCATAAAACCTACAAAAATATGTATTTTGCAATTATTTTAAATATTTTGAATTTAACTTCAGTTTCAGCACTTCATCGGCTTCAATATTATTTATTTTATTAGAAATTAATTTATAATTTATTTTTAATTAAATGTTTAAAAACAAATTTCCACACAAAATTGTTGTTATTAAACTTTTATAAATCAAAAAGAAATAAAAAAAATCATACTTTTAATACAGATCCATTTCAAACCCACCTTCTTTGCTACCCGTATCATCCATCGAACATCTTTTAATTTAATAAAAGTTACAAAAAAAAGCGTTTGAATGATTTAATTCACAAATGTGTCCATTGTTTTATTTTTAAATTTAAGTACTTTTTCTATTGTATTATTATTTTATAGGTTTTCTAGGGCGTAACGCAGCCACTTGAACATTGAACTGTAGACGCCCGATTGTGACTTCTGTGAGAAGACTTAGGCCATGGCAAACTTAATAATCGAATCTACTTAAAGTCTACTCCTGTTCATTGTTTTGTTTTGCAAAACAATCAAAAATGAAGCTAGAGGATGGGTTGAGGTCTCTGCCAAGCAACTGGGCAAAGAGTCAGTCAGCAGCTATTCAGCATTCAGTCAAGCAGTCTGTTTACTAAACAAAAGAAAACTATAAAAAGAAAAAAAAATGTTTAAAATTAAAGTTAAGAGTTGGTTGGTTGGAGTCATATGCTTTGTACTCTATAAGCAAAAAAAGTTATTTAGTATTAAAGATTAAAAATTAATAAAAACGAAACCTATTCTCTGAAGATCGTATCTGATCATTCTACGAGGGTAAGTCATATTTGAACTGATTCTTTTCTGTTCTTTCAAAGACTTAATCGCTCTTTAGCTCGATGCGCAATACTATCCACTTTTAAAGACTTCGGCATATAAAGATTTCCAAAGGTCCATAAAATAGGCGAGGCAGACCTGAATATTTTTTTCGTAGAGCCATTTCTTTTTAAATTAAACTTATAGAAAGGTCGGGTTATAATCTAGATGCATCGATAGACTGATTGGTAATACATTAGTCTATCAGTCTGGGGGTTACGGGTTCGATTCCCGCCAAAAAATCTGAATGTATTTTGCAGGCAAGCAAAAAAATTCGCAGGTAGTGTTGTCTTTAAAAAAACTCTGGAGAGTAGGCCTCACAACTTATGGAAACCGATATTTTTATAGTAAAAGTAGATTTGGAAGACCCCAACACAGTAAGATCATTTGAAATTCCAACATCGATTTTTTCACCATTTCTATACTTTACCGATACCACGTATGCTAATTCTCCTAAATAACACCAGAGGCGCTGCAATACTGTTCTAAAAATAATCATAACGTGCAGTTGCCAGATGCGAAGCTTTACTATCACACTAACCATCTGTCTTATCTACTCCTATCCCTTTCCGAAGGAAGTAACACATTTAATATAGGCATAAATTGCCTGAGTGTTATTTCTCTTTTAAAAGAAAAAAAAGGTAGTACACTAATCTATCAGTTTTGAGGTTGTGAGTTCGGTTCCCACCAAATACTCTTAGTGCTTTACTATGCTCAAAAACTTAGTTTAGACTAAAATAAATACGGTAACATTTTAAAACCTAGATCGTGTATTCGTCACCAAAACTGTACAAGTGTTAACCTGTGGGAGTAATAGTGTATAGTGTATGTAATAGGCCTTAAACCAAGACCCAAAGATTCTTTGGTTTTTTCTTTTTCTTTTCAGCCGTTTTGTTCCAGGCTACAGATAAAGCCAATAATCTTATACGGTGAGAGATAATCGAAATCCCGGGAGACAATAGAGAGCCTCGTAGTAATTTTTATTCTACCAAACCTCAAGGCAGGACACGCACAAAGTCGGCTTCCGAAATCTCATCGTGCAGGTCGCAGTACCTGCCACTTATGATCTCAGAGTTTCCGAAAGTAAATTGATGGTAACGAAGACCACAATGCCTGGTAAACGATCTCGCAAGTAGCTTAAGGTCACTCTTGTTGAGTGATAGTGGCCTTTAGGATGTTTACTGAGATGACGTGATAAAACGTTTTGCTTGTGTAATTCCTTTCAGAGCTTCCGAAAGGCAAAAGAACCATTTTTCTTTAGCATAACCATTGGATAAGCCAAAGAATCCAAAGAGATATTCTAGTCGTATAAATCTACTTCAGACTCCTATGTTGGCTAGACAGTTCGCCCGCTCATTGCCAACATCATCCTCAGGACTGATGTTGGCAACATTAACAAATTGTCGGAACTTTGATCGTTTACAGATGTCGCACAATCCATGACTACCCTAGACTTTAGTTCCGACATATTTTTATACCCCTCGCGTTTTTCCTTAAACATTTCCTGGCACAGGAAAGATGTCGTATATTTCTGTCTGAAAGATCGTTAGGAACCTACCCATAAGAAAGATTCAGACAAGAATACCGGCTAACGAGTCACCATTTTCCTACTATAAATCGTCAATATACCAAACTTGGTTTGCTACATTGTGGCACCAAGTTTAGTTGAACCAATGGATTCTATCGGGAATACGGACATTCAAATTCCTGTGCAACAACAGGATCTTTTGAATTTTGTCAGATACCTAAAGGAAACGGTAGTTTATAAAGTCCCTGTTGGGACATCTGAGCATATTACTTTATGACCTCCTGTGCTAATAAATAACCAACTATTATCTCAATTCACAGAGGTCAAATATCTCGGTGAAACTTGCCATTGGTTAAAGCAGATATCTTGAGACGCATTCAAACCTGCTGGCTCAAAACCTCCTAAATGATATCGTTAACACATTCGATTAGGAAAGAGTTATAGAGCTTTCCTCGACAGAACACCAGAGCGATAAAACAAAAAAGGAAATTTTTTTTTATTTTGCCAACACTTGTTGCAAAAATACTTTATGTATAATTTTTAGACTTAAAATAAATATAATTATTGTTTTTTTTTTCAGAAATAATTGAAGATACAAAAAATAAAATGAAAAGCAACAGATAAATAAATGTTAAATTAAATACCTCTAGATATTAAAAATAATTATTATTAATAATAAAAAAAGGAATTAACCTGATTATGCCTTCCCATAATAATAATTAATTTTTGGAAGCCAACTTGTAAGTTTTATTTTTAATTGTAACATTTTATTGCCTGGTACCCTGTAGGGCATAACAGTATAGAAAATATCTAATAAGTTGTAGCAACAATATTACAACAAGAAAAAAGTTTATGAAAAAATTAAAAACAATTGAACACTTCGTGCCACTTAACTTGAACGTTGCACTGTGGAAAAGAAAGACGAAATTTTAAGTACAACTGAAATTGAAGTAATTTTGGGCTGTGCAAAGGTCGTTATGATAATAATTATTATATAAAAAATATTAATTAATAAAAATATCGACAAAATTGCCCAGATATATCCAAAAACATATAAAAAAATCGAATTTAAGATCAGAAAAAGTCTTATTTAAAAAAGCAACTAAATTAGAACCTTGTAAATGACAAAAAATCTAAATTTTCGAACCCTGCAGACAGTTAAAGGAGCCTCACAGATTTAAAATAATTGATTTGGTTGCTGCCTGCTGAATATTCGAATGCATGGAAGAAATGTTCTGATTACACAAGACAACCAGTCGGTATGCTAGTCTCTCAGTCCGGCGGTATGGGTTCGATTCCCACCAAAGACTGGAATTTTTCGCTATAGGTTGGCAGAAAGACCAAGAAGGAGCTTGGATATAATCTGGACGCCTACAACTGGTTAACCGCGTTAGTGACAGGTCACGGACTGTTATCTGGTCCCAGTTACAAATCGAGGTTAGACGATACATGGAGACTGTGTGCGGAAATAAGCTAACATAAAAATGTTTTGGACCACGGGCAGACACATATTAAATGGATATGCTGTGGACACCTTAGCCTTAAGCAAATGTTAGCAATTATCATAGACTCTGTGATGTGAAAGAATGTCGTCATGTATCAATCGCCAGTCTGAAATCACTACAGTCGAGAGTAAACAGGCTAGTGATAGCACGACACTCAATGAAAGCAAGGTATTCGCAAATTTAAAGTTTTAAATCAGAAATCATTGAGGAACGAAAAGGGGCCAATGAATTTAGTGGTCTGCTTCGGTATCCCCCCTAAAAAATAATAAGTGAACATGTACTGTAATGTAGTGCTGGAATATGTTTTAAAACCTAACAGATGTGCCTCGGTTAATGAGGTAACATTGATGTAGGTTAAGGGACACATAGGCCCAGGGGAATGTGCTGTGAATTTCTGTGAACTAGAACACAGAGTAGCACTGGGAAATAGTCTAATGCGAGCGAAGGTCCTACAATGAATGAATTCAATAAACCTGAAAAGGTGGTGATGGAGATAGCCTCGATTGGTGCTCAAAGAGCCCCTTGGCAGGGTGGAAAGCCAGTAGGGTGCTCAGATATAATAGAACTACCTTTAGCTGGATAACTGCTTTAGTGACATGTGATGGAAACTTGAAGTATCAGCAAATGTATCAAGCGCATATTGTGCGTAAATGTCCATTAGTTGCTAATATAAGAGAATCCGTGATGAGAAAGAAGGCCGACACAGTAACGAGTCGACAGTCTGACATCACTAACGTCAAGAGTAAAGGCTGTCTCAATGAAAGGTTGTCGTAAATGGCAAATCGGTTACCTATAAACATTGAGGACGGAAGAGAAAGCGGTCTGTTTCGATATCCCCAATACATTAACAATAAATCAGGCAGGAAGTAAAAAAATTCTATATCCTGGAGGGAACGGCCATCTGCCCATCTAGTTGTTTGTTAGTGTTGGAATTTGAGTGAATTTCTCGTACATAGTTTTGAAAAATTTGTTTAAGGTCAAAATCAAAGGACGCCTCTATTTTTTGACATTTTCTTAATATTGTTTATTAAAGATTTTCTTAACTTTATTTTTAATCCATTTTATAAGAGGTGTAGGATAATAAGATTCGCAAAAAATATATAAACGTTTTGCAATTTATATTAAACAGTTGCATGAGGAAGCTTATTTAATGGGTGTGCTCGCTCATAAGCTCATGAGCACGAACAAACACAAACTAGCTTACTGAACACATGCCTACTCATACCGTACTATAAGTGAGCTCACCTCTGTTCGTATCATAAATGCAATGAGCTGACCGAGTGCAACGAACTTTGTCATGTGCGAGACACTCAGTGTGTTTTGTTTAGGAGTTGTGCAGCAATTGGGATAAGGCCTAGTGCGTTTTGCTAGCACTAGTGCTTTTTTGTTTTTTGTATTACTTAAGAAATGAAGACCTAAAAATGAACGCAAGTAATGTTGTTAAAAAATTCTGTGTTTTTTGTTTGTACACTCAAACTATGTTCGTGTTTCGATCTAAGCATAACATTGCTTCAACTCGCCCAAGTTTATTGTTATTGTGTTCAATATTTACTCATACTATATTTACATATATATTTATTAATAATAATTTAAATTAATAATATTTACTCATACTGGCTCGCTGTTTATTATTGTTTACTCATCGTTACTCGTGTTTAATGAACAGACAGGAATTCAATGAAATAATATATTGAGCGTCGTATGAGCTTCGTTTACTCCTTAGATCTTTAAGTAATAATTTTAAAACACTTTTTCTCTGCATTTTAACTGCTCTATCCCAGAGTGCAATCTCAAGAGATTGTGCAATGTTCGTTCGCCATCATTTGGCTTAAAGATCGAATTTATAAATCATGCCGTATATTGTTCGTTCATTCAAACTGCAAACATATTTTTCTTATTAAAAAAAAAAAAAGAATAAAAAAGAAATAAATACCAAAAAATAGTGAATTTGTTTTTGCTCTTCTTTAAGTTTGGCTTGTGGCTCCTTTTTTCTTCATCTCATTCTATCGTAGATGCAAAAACAGCAGCATCTATGGTATCACCAACGGTATCATTGCCGCCAGCCAGCTCTAGAAACAGCAGTACCCGTAACTTTAGATTTTTTATTATTGTTTTTATTATTATTTTATTTTTGTTTTTTTTTTTTGCTTTTATTTTTTCAATATCGATTGAAACTAACAAACTGATCTTGTTTGACGATGATTTATTTCAATATTCAGTATTAAGATGGGAAGAAGAGCGGAGCTTAGCATTCCTAGTTAGAGATGGGATGACTACTTTCTTTGTAAGTAAGAGACTACAAGTTAAACAAAAGCAACAATCATAGAGACCATAAGGAGAAGTCGTAAAAAGAAATAGAAAAAAATATTTTTAAAAGAAACTCAATGTGATGGTTGGGTTTTTTGTAGAAAAAAAAAAAAAGAATTGTTTAAAAAAGTCATTGTTGTTCAGGTTGCTTCAGTTGGGTGTTGATGATGAACTACGACAATGACGATGATGATGGCAGCTTTGTTGTTGATGATGATCATGATGATGACGATGAGGTTGAGGATGAGGACGTTTGTTCGTTAAGTCTGTGTTCGCTGTGTCAGCAATTGTTGTAGTTGCTGATATTTTTGGCTGACGTTGTTGTTGTTGTTGTTGTTAGTTTTGCATTTATACAGATTATTAAGTGTGGGCAGGAATTGTTTTCAACACATTGTGTCTTGTAATATGTCGGCCCAATACAAGTGTTGCAGACAACGACTTTATAAATTTTCAGCACACTTTAACGATTTGCAACAAACCACGTCTTTCGTGGAGTCTTCCTTTACCCCTCGTTATCGTTGAGTTGTGGGTATTTTTGTTTGTAATAAAAGCCATAAAAAAATAATTAAGGAATCTTAGCGTATATAACACTTATGTTAAGTGTGGATTATATTCATTTAAATGTTAATAAAAATCTAGTTTAAGGAATTGCAAGGAAAAAATCCCGGTTTGAAGTTTTTGTGTCTTGTAAAAAAAATTCATAAGAATGGAAATTATTTTTGACATGCCATCTGCATACATTTGTCAGATATAAAGAAACTTCAAATGTTTTGTTATGAAAACAGCTTATATGTGTATGAGTGGATGTAAATTAGGCAGGATCAAAACATGAGCAATTTTGTTTTTGTAAAGACAACACTACCTGCGCAGCTTTTTGCTTGTCTGTAGAAAACACTCAAAATCTTTGGCGGAAATCTAACCCGCCAACCCCAGACTGAGAGATTAGCGCACTATCAATCAGTCTACCGAGGCACTCAGTTATAAAAAAGTGTAAAAGTGTAAACACTTGTTTCGTCGTGCTAAAGGCGGCTCAGCGAAAGCTGCTCCCAAACATAAAGCCGCCAGGGTATAATAAAAGGTTGCTCTGCGTGTTGGTGGCAAGCGATAAAAACCTGATTCTTCGTATTAGGCATAACGTAACTTCTAACATGCCTTTTCATAGGGGGCAAGGGAAAAGTTTTATTATAGTAGCCAGGACCAGCATTTTGTAAATGCTTGCTTCCTTTTGATAGCTACTTGCTGTCATAGTCGTTAGCTGACAGCTACTTGCTATATAAACTGTCAAAGTGAGACTTGTACCACCTCTTCATGGCAATCGGGTGTACACTTTTAAAAGAAGTGCCGTCGGCAAAGAGACATAAGCCTCAATTTACAGGTGATAATCCAGCAAACTCGAAGCCGGCGAAATCGCTAATAAAGTAAAACCGTCATGTTGGGAGCCTAAACAAAAACTGGCTCTAGACAGTTAAGGGTTAAGTTCGAGCGTGATTGGATAATTAAATCAGGGAAATTGTAGCCGATACCCACACATTTTAGCATACAACACGCTTGGCATTAAAAGCCCATACATTTGTGGTCGCTAGTGAACCGCACTACGCATTTTAGGAAAAATTATTCGTTTTTCGCCCGAAAAACTCGTATGTGGAATAAACTCCTTGCGGATGTCTTTCCTGTCAGCTTCAATATGAGAAAGTTCAATTCAAATGTACACAAACACTACTCCCGCTATCCTCATTCCTACAACCAAAATTCCCAGTTTCGACACAATACATTGCAGGAGTAGGGGTCATACCCTGAGTGCTAGTCCAAATAAAAAAAGGGATAAAATCTGAAAACCCAAAGCTGATAGATATAGTGTTTGGAACATCAAATATAATCTGACTGAGATGAAAGTCGAAGTTAATGATGTTTTGTCGGCTGTGTCCGGTAGACACACTTACTATTTGTAATCTGAAAATCACAATACTCTGTGCAATCCTCAGACTAAATGCCAGCCAGTTCTGGGTATCAGTATCTAGCAGGAAAATTTGAATCAACTGTTCCTCAGTAAAGTAGAAGGACTGTAAGTTATCACGTGCCTAGTAATCAGCTTCGGATCCCACTTACTAGGGTTATAAACCCTTAACTCTTCTTCCGACATTGCTGTTTTCAGTTTAGTTATCCTGCTTATGTTACTAGAGGTTCACCTCACTACCCAAGTTTAAAAGAGGGTTCTACCCCTTTCATGGTTGAACGGTCTTTATTAATACGGTTCTTAACATCGTCCTTGGAATCCCATTTTGTTTTAATTATGCTTCTCAGGTAGCGAAAGGATTGGATGTTTTCAATGTCCTGTTGTTGTAGTGTAAAGTTGATCGAATTTTTCGAATTAACTTCCTTGTCCTTGCTTGGTTTTGCGTATGTTTATCCTAACTATATATAGTGCTGCTTCGGATTCCATTTCTCTAAGTTTCGACTGCATGTCATCAAATTTGGGCGGCAGCAAACATATGTTGTCCGCGTGGCTCAGATCTTCGGCTAGATTATGATTTTTTTTCTTGTCTGTTGATGTTGTCAATGACCACATGGAAAAGCAAAGGACGTTAGGTTAAGTTTAGAAGGGTTGTGTCAAAAATGGCACCTCCACTCGGAGACCCAAATGTATATTGTGAAACCTTTCGTATTTCACCCAACCACCTGATTTCATTGATAAAGCCGGCGACATCCTCCAGTTTTTACCGAGCGATGTCGTCTAGTCCGTCGTGAAATCTTTCCCCTACAGGACAGGATCACGAAATAAGCTCTACAGTTTCCAATTCCTCATCGCATATCTTACAAAAATCCAATATACCTGTACTGGCCCTTACTTACAACTATCACGACTCTTAAAACTTTTCTGTCCAAACCCAGAAGTAGTTCAGTTTCTGCCACATTTACTCTGGGCCCAATTGCCCGTGAGTCGTTCAATCCACTCTATCTTCTAAGGACTGATTAGTTCTCCTTCATATCCATTCGGATAGCATCCTATGTTAGTGACTATCGGTGACTTCACCGATTCAATTCTATCTAAGCAAAGGAGATACGGAACATTTATGGGATCACTTGTTATAGCCTCATGTACAATGAAGCAGGTTGCATGCTTATAGAGGGAGACATTCAACTTTATTACGGATGTCGTTGTTACACAGCGACGACGATAATATTGTAATAGATTAAAGAAAACATTTAGAATTTTCTGATTGTTTTCAATATTATCGTAATAAGGCTGAATGAGAGATATGAGTTTTCTTGGTACTGCAAAACCACCTGTATATACCTTCATTATTAGTTGATTGTTTTTTTAACAAGAGCTCAACAGGGCTCCAGAGTTCAATCGTCTTATTTATCCAGCACTGCTAGCTTCCTCAAACTGGCATCCTAATCTGGTTCGCAAAACGTAAAGTTAGAATCGGACTTCTGACAGCGCCTGCAGCTGTCAACAGTGAAGAAAAGTTAAATTACTACTTTGAAAGTTGTATTGATTAAATAACGAAAAAAATTTCATGATACCCCAATATGCATACCTCACGTTCCTTATCCAAAGTTCTTCTATTTGTGGTCGATTGTCCAATGGGAAAATTTATTCTTTAACCATGCCAAGCGTATTTGCAATAAAATTCCTGCAGAGATCGTTCTTGTATTTCAATCAGAGTACCGTAATGCTCACTCACTGCTCAATTATGTGTAAGTGTATACATTTTAAGTTTTTTCTGGTTCTTTTCATACGCGTGTAAGAGACTAGCAAATAGTTTTAGTTTTTTTTATGAGAAATTTCATAAATGAACACTCTTAAATGATATCCGTTCATCAATGAAAAAAATACAAACATTTATGTAAAAGAACTCGAATGAGAATGAGCTAATTTATTACTTATCACACATGAATAATACGGATATTCTTCGTTTTTCATCGTTCATGTATTTATGCTAAAAACAAATAGTTCCACTAATTCATATGTGATCGTAGGCAGAGCAGTTTTTCTCGTTCACTTATGACCGTAAAAAAAGTAAAATTTTAGAATTCTCATTCATGAGAAATATCATAAATCTTGAAACATAAAAGCTCACAAATGAAAAATTCTGAATGTAGAAATATACAAAGGCATTTCAACACAGTGCCCTGCAAGAGTAATCTGCTGAGTGTTGGCATAATTAAAGATCAGAGGAATTTTATTTTTATAAAGACAATTTGGCATCTTTGGTATCTTTTAGTGAAATGTTATTCTGTTTTTGGAGAGGTACATTGTAGGAAGCTTGATAGGGAAGCAGAATGATATTTTAAAATTTTTTTTATTTTTTATTAAACAGTGTTGCAGCATTGCTGTTATAAATTTTAATAATTATTTTACTTCACCGATGATTAAATGCTTTGAGGTAGTATTGACAAAAGAGGTTTATAGTGGTAACCGTTTTACTACCAGCTGCTTAAAATGATATAATTACTAAGAGATATTATTTCATATACCAACTACTGCAATTACATGGCCAAAACAAAACCTTAATAAAAATAAAAATCTGATAAAAACAAATGTTTTTCGTTCTTGTCTTTGTTTAACATTTTTCAATGCCTTAATTAAATGTGCCACCGTCTTGTGAACAAGACAAAACAACACTAGTAACAATAAATTATATTCGAATTAATAACAATAAAATTATGAACAAATAAATTTAAAATTATCAAATACAACACTAAACAACGGAACATTCATTCGAACACACACATACACACACATATCAAACAAAATGCAACTGCAGAAACCAACACCGAAAAAACAATTATCTTACAAATCATCTCGAAGTACAAGATCGCTCAAGACATAAAACCGTTTGAATCATGTTCTTAAAACTACTTATTTTAAAAGAAACATTTTTTAAAAGCCAGTGTTAACGTTTGCTGAGATTTTCTACAATTGAAAGCAACTTTTAACCCTTTTTATAGCAACAGTACGTAAGCAGCAACACTGTTTTGGATGGATGGATGGATGGATGGATGGTTGGGTTGGTTGGTTGGTGTTTTTGCTACCACAGTCTTTACTTTGAATTTTTGACTAGTTATTAAATGCTGCCTGCTGCTGTTCAGATATTTTTTCTTCACATTTTTTGTTGGATTTTTCTTTTTGTTGTTAAAGTGATGTTGATGATAGAAAATTAACTTTTAATGCCAAATCAAGGTTACTGCATTTTTCATTAATAATTTTGACTTGACTACAAGTAGATCAGCGGTTATGGACAACATGAAATACAACAGCAACAACAATAGCAATAACAATAACAGCAATAGATAACAGCAACATAATCAACAGCAGTAGCTGCAGCTAAGTTAGCCCAGTTAGTCTGGCCAGGCTAAGAAAAAGAATCTTAAAGAACTCCAACTAACATTTGTGCTTATTAAATTTGTAATTTCCGCGGTTAGACCCTTGGGTCAAGAGATCGCTTTAAGCCAAAATGTAATTATAGCGGCAGTAGGAAACTGGTGCTGCTTTAAAAATCCGTACGTCCGTCTGTCTATCTCTCTGTCAGACAAGCAACAAATAGCAACAAAATAAAAAAAGTACAAGGCAAAAATCAATGACATTAAAAGAATAAAAATCAATGATTAAATAAATAGCCAGAAGCTCTTTTTTTGAACACATGTTTTCATTTTGTGCCAATATTTTGGTCCTTCAAACATGAAATTTGAGAAATTAGATTATCAATTGCACCACATTTTTAAATTGAAAAGTTTTTTTTTTTATTTTTTATGCTAAAGAAGCTTTCTTTTCTTCATAATTCAAATTTATTTGTTGCATTATTTAATATTTACATTTGACTTAATCTATAGATATAATAAAATAGTATGTAACTCATTTCCGTTTGTCTGTCAGTCCTTCATTGTTTGCGTTCGCATCACGTAAAAACTACTGGATGGATTTTAACAAAATTTTGTGAGGAGGTACCTTAGTATCCCGGTCCCAATAAAGGATACTTTTTTTTCTCAAAAATATCTTAGTTCCAAGAGAAAGTGGACAAAAAGCAGTGAAAACGCATTTACCGGATTAAAAGTGCTAAAATTTTCGGTTTAAAACTGGGATATTTTCAACACGGTTTTTTTCAACACGGTTACATTTTCACCACACACCTTTTTATTTTGGAAAGTGGGATATTTGAGAAAGTATTACGCAACAGATGGAGCCAGTTGATTAAAAGTTCTATTTTTACTTTGTGAAATTACATTGTTATTAATATTATTTTAAACACCACTTGCAGAGTTTTAAAATAATTTTTTGAATTTTTTATAAATTTTAGAATTTTATATAAATTTTAGAATTTTATATAAATTAAATACATAAACCATAATTGAAGCATTATAAAAGTAAGAGTCTTTCAATTGGTGTGGAGTACTTTCAAAGCAAAACCGATAAAAAATATTATCAGGACGCCCACGACGTGGCGAGCACACCTAATCGTTATATAAATGATAAAGACTGGCAACACTGTCTAGAGCCTAGCTTTGGCGCTGCAATGACAAACGTAAATAAGAGCGCAACCTATAGCCATAAATAGTTCTTATAAGAAAATCTATAAGATTGAAACAGGGCTCGAATTTCTACTACTTTTAATTACTCGATACCATGATATAATAATACAAGGTAGTTCCATTTCAAGAATGTTTGAAGTTTGCCGGAATTATTGAAGTATGTTTTTATGTAAACAGCAAAAAAAGTGTTGCCACAAGTAGAAACAAAAAAAAATTATTTTAAAAAAGTGTGTAATTTACTTAAGTAACATAAAATAAAAACATACTTTGGTTTAATAATGAAACTTATGAGAAAATAAATCTTGTTGTAGATTATGATTTCCTTAATTTTTTATATGCACACTTTTATGCTGAGAAAAAAAATTATATTACAATCTTATTTAAGCTGCATGCTAATTGACCTTATGAAAAATCGCCAAAAACGAAAAATTAAAAATCGCCAAATGAATTACCGTAAAAAAATTGGAAAAAAATGGAAATTTGGCAAAAAATATAAAAAGGGAAATACTGGCAGTAAGTGCATTAATGTTTTTTTTTAATCCTAATTAATTTTTAATGTTAACAATTCTGTAGTTTTAGGTAGACAACGTAACTACTTAGCTAGTTTTTAGGACATAAACCGTTGTATTTACACTCTTATTGATGAAGTTCTTGATAATCACTCCTATTACATTTTGAGTTGTCGATATAATACGACGACCCCTCACTAAATTAAATTGGTATTCTCTTTGTCGACATCAACATTTATCGATGACTTTTTAATTTTATTTCGTATTTTGTAAGAATATGTGACGTTGAATTTTTCATGTACCGACGGCGATTTCGTCGGCATGGTTTTTAAAAACGACTGAAGTGCCAACAAAATTTAAAATAGAAAAGAAGATTTAAATAACAAATATGACCCAATACGGAAAATTAGTTGAATAAATGGAAAATCTAGACGTGATAGAAAAAAAAACTTAAATGAGATTCTTATTAAGCATTTGAAATATTTCCAAAACATTAAATTTTTTTAAAAGAATATTTCTCTACAGAACAGTGTTATCGATAAGCAGTCGACGTCGTCATAAAAGCATTAGAAAATACAAAATTATAATCAAATTGAAGTTGACATCAATATAAATGACTGGTCAAAAGTGACGACGATGTCGCCGTCGCCAAGTATAATAAGGGTGAATATAAAACCGCTCAAATATGCTATAACCAACTATCTCATTAAAACGTTTTGGATAATTGTCCATTTGAAAAATTTAAAAAAATTACGAAAAGCACTCAATATTTTGGGGTTTCTTTTTATATAAAATATTACCCAACTCTGCATGCGGATTCCTTGGGTTATTTTAAATTTTTGATTTTAAGCAATTTTGCAGAGAGCTATTTTACATACAGCCCCCTCATTCATAATAAAATTAACCAAAGTTTTTAATTTTAAGTTCATATGATATTGAAATTGTCAATTTTTCTTGATACTCCTGACAGATTAGCTTCCCATCTAAGTTAAAAAATATATTTCCTTTAATGAACATACCAGGGGTGCCTTTGGTAAGTTATACATAATAAGAAAACGAGAACTTATACACTTTTGTCAGATATAGGGAAATTAAAAAATCTTATTTGTGAATTTTTGCAAAAGTTTATTACTACCGTATGGAAAACAAATTTCGTTTGTTTATTTTTAAAATTTCAAATAAAGGAAAAAACGCAAAATGGGATTTCACAAAGTATGTGATATGGTAGCACAAATTGAAATAATTCCCTCAAACGACAGATCGTTAATATGGCGACAAAAAGAGAGAATGGAATTCTATTATTATATCATGCTCGATACTACTCAATCGGGTACTCAAGAGAAATCAACAGTTTTGTTTGCATAATCTAAAAGTACTGTTAATCAGATTTTCAATGTAGTCGTTAAATTTTCTATTCAATATGTTTCTAAAAATATAACGCTTTACAATAATTTTTAGAATTTTATATAAATTTCAGAATTTTTTCTAATATTGTTAGGACGCACACAACGTGTGTTATCTACAGCTAGTATAATATATAATGGGTGATTTTTTTGAGGTTAGGATTTTCATGCATTAGTATTTGACAGATCACGTGAGATTTCAGACATGGTGCCAAAGAGAAAGATGCTCAGTATGCTTTGACATTTCATCATGAATAGACTTACTAACGAGCAACGCTTGCAAATCATTGAATTTTATTACCAAAATCAGTGTTCGGTTCGAAATGTTCAAATGTGACAAATTTTGTTCAGCGATGAGGCTCATTTCTGGTTGAATGGCTACGTAAATAAGCAAAATTGCCGCATTTGGAGTGAAGAGCAATCAGAAGTCGTTCAAGAACTGCCCATGCATCCCGAAAAATGCACTGTTTGGTGTGGTTTGTACGCTGGTGGAATCATTGGACCGTATTTTTTCAAAGATGCTGTTGGACGCAACGTTACGGTGAATGGCGATCGCTATCGTTCGATGCTAACAAACTTTTTGTTGCCAAAAATGGAACAACTGAACTTGGTTGACATGTGGTTTCAACAAGATGGCGCTACATGCCACACAGCTCGCGATTCTATGGCCATTTTGAGGGAAAACTTCGGAGAACAATTCATCTCAAGAAATGGACCGGTAAGTTGGCCACCAAGATCATGCGATTTGACGCCTTTAGACTATTTTTTGTGGGGCTACGTCAAGTCTAAAGTCTACAGAAATAAGCCAGCAACTATTCCAGCTTTGGAAGACAACATTTCCGAAGAAATTCGGGCTATTCCGGCCGAAATGCTCGAAAAAGTTGCCCAAAATTGGACTTTCCGAATGGACCACCTAAGACGCAGCCGCGGTCAACATTTAAATGAAATTATCTTCAAAAAGTAAATGTCATGGACCAATCTAACGTTTCAAATAAAGAACCGATGAGATTTTGCAAATTTTATGCGTTTTTTTAAAAAAAAAAAGTTCTCAAGCTCTTAAAAAATCACTCGTTATGTAGATATAAAAAAATTTACTTTTGTAAAAATTTTATCGAAATTTTTTTGTTAAAATTTACTACTACTTTTGAGTATTGTGTACTCAAAAAACAATCAAATACTCGATATTTGATACCAACTACTCAATACTTTGCCAGCACTAAGCAGAAACGCAAAATAGAGTTAAAATCGCTAGATAAAGCAGAAAGTAACTAAAATATCATTACTTTTCTCACCAAAAAAAAATTACAGTTTGTATGCAGCTTCTTCGCTCACTCAAACTTGGATTTTTCAATTACAAAGCGTTTAAGCCACGCTATTTAGAGTTTGTATGTACATGACAATTTTTGAGAGTTAGTATGAGTTCAGCGCTCTTAAAATTTTACAAAAACATATTTAATTATTTTTTTTATATAAAAAATCAACTTATTCCAATCACTATGATTAATTTTTTAGCAACTTTAATTTCGGCAACACTGTTTTTGGCAGCTCAGCTGTTTGCTTGCAACATGTTACTGTAACTCAGTTTCGGAAGTATCTCAAGAACTTCCAATGCATCCCGAAAAGTGCACTGTTTGGTGTGGATTATGGGCCGGTGGCATCACTAAATCGTAACGTTACTGTGAATGGAGAGCGCAACCGAGCGATGATAAAAAAAATTTTTTGCCCAAAATGGAAGAGCTCGACATGGCTGACATGTGATTTCAACAAGAAGGTACCATATGCCACATAGCAAGCAAATTATTTCACGTTTGGGCGCCTAGATCATGCTATTTGACGCCCTTAGACAATTTTTTGAGGGACTATTTAACGGCTCAAGTCTTTAGGGACAAGCCCGCAATGGTTGACGCATTGGAAACCAATATTGAAGAATTTATTCGTGAGATACCGGTCGATATGTTGGGGAGAGTATACCAAAATTGGACCCAACGTACGTTTGAGGCGTAGCCGCGTTTAACAATTACATAAAATTATCTTTAATACGTTGGCGAACGTGAATGCTATAGCATTCATTACCATAGTGATGCACAACGACGTGACTGTCTATTTTTGTAGCTACCTAATATTTTAGCGTCCGCGAACGTGATTAACATTAAATTATACAGATCGTTCTATCGACTCAGATTTTATACATTTCTCTTAATTCTATGTTTATTATAATCAAATCCAAAAGCTCTTAAAAAATCACACCTTTTATATCGCGTAGAACTTTAAAGTGGCAGCACTGCTTTCAGTTATAGCTGATTTCACAGTTCTCTCTTGTTTTGAGGTTAGTTTAGTAAATTGATCAAGCAATTTATCATGAATAGATTAGATTCACGCCAGAGCAAATTGTTAAAATTTATTTATACATCGGGCGTTACGTGCATTTTCTTCAAGGCAGTTAATTCGAGAAACTATAGAAACTTTTATTTTCAACATTATCAAAAGCCCATTACATTACATCCAAAAAAAGTCATTGATTGCTTTATATGCCAGTTATATGTCAGAATCATTGATCTAGTCATTGATGAGCACTATAGAGACATGCTTATTATTATCATTAACTATGTACGACAACCTTTCTTTCATTGAGTGACGTGCTACCATCAGCTTTTACCCTTGATTTTATTTATTTCAGACTGTCGGCTGACAACTTTTGTGCATCCTTTCTTCTAACTACTACTTTCACTAAGTCTCTAGTAATAGCTAGCAGTTGTTCAAGGCTTAGGTCCCCCATGGCATCCACATTTAAAAAGCTTAAGGCCAAGGCACATAGAATCCGTCATACGTTATACGTCGTCTTTTTCTACGAAGAAGAAAGTTGAAATACAGCTTTTCTAATGAGTGTTTTCACAATCAGTACGTCTCCGTCAACGCAAAGTACGAAAGTTGGGCAACTTTAAACTTTTGACGTACGATGAAAGGTATAAATTGGTTTCTCTTTGTTTCTCTCTCTCAAAATTAAATTTTTGTGTTGAGTGCAAGCAAAAATAAAACAAAATACATCAAAATAATTTAATTTAATTTAATAGAGTAAAATGGAGAAAAAAGCTTTTCTCTTGCTTTCTTTTGTGATTTAATATCCGTCATGTGATTTAATTGTGTCAACCTCTTCCGTTGTTACTTTGACTTCAGTTGAGTGTGTTAAAGCTAAACGTATGACGGATTCTATGTGCCCCGGCCTTTATACAAGTGCTGTATATTCTCACACAATGTGCGCTACCGTCTTAGCCTCTTCCAGTCACTGTCTGCAAATATTATCTTCGATTTTCATCTTAGATGATTATTGAAGTTTTCATGACCTATCGCTAATGCAGTTATCCAACTTAAGAACATATGAACTTCCTAGGAATGATTCTTAACACCGTCTAGGTAGCGCTTAGGTAGCTAATAAATTTTCGGGAAATTTTTCACTTTTGCGGCTACCTAAGCGCTACCTAAACGGTGTTAAGAATCATTCCTAGGAAGTTCATATATTCTAAAAAGTTGTTTGTTAAGATCTTAGGTTCATTTTTGTAGTTGATTGTTTCCTTGAATTTTGAACGGTTTGCTACCTATGGACCTGAACAGGGGAAAAAAGGTAAAAAAAATAGAATTTTCTTAAGTTTTTGCGATTTTGACCTTGAAGATGAAGTTTTTTTGATTTTATATGTTCACAATTTGTGTTCTTTATGACAAGAGCTACAACTTTGCCTCAGAGAGTATATCAAAATTTCAAACGGTTTGCAAAATATGAGCTTGAGGAAATGATAATTTTGTGCAAAAATGACATCGAGGCCCCACATCTTTGAGGGCCCATAAAAAAAACCTGGAGGACTTTGGACCAAAACTGGGAGACAGGGGTCTTTTTTTTTTGGTCTTTTATCACATAGTGGTGTCCGTATATGGTTATTTTTTTCCGTGTTGCACTGTGTAATGTTATCATTATGATAACCACTGTATTATTTTGAAGTTCGAGCCGCTCCTGATAATTACCTGGCCTTAAATAGTATTTTATTAAAGCTAAACAATTCATGGCCAGTAAAGAAAATATAAAAAAAAAAAAAAAATCTAATTAAAATGTTCTTATTAATGTTAAGCATTGACTGCTACCAAAGCAATCATCCAAATCTAAATCAAAGACAATAAAATTCAATCAATTATAAAAATAAAAAAAAACAAAATTGAATAACTGTTTTTCAACTGAAAAATAAAAACTATGCCGGCAACAAATGAACAACACTAACACCCTAAATTCGATGGAAGCTATTGTTGTTTTTCTTCCCAAACCGAGGGAAGAACCATAAGGACTATACGGAAGCTAACTCCTTACATCTTTTTCGAAGACTTACTGGAGAGTCACACGCTGACGTATAGGCCCTTGAGTAGATACCAAGATACTTATAGAGGAGGTAGATCTACGGACACCTCTCTGCTTGAATTTGTAAGAGTCCTAGAAAGAGAAATTTTCAAAGGTTTTGAGCCGATCATTGGGCATAACACTATTCTGGTTAGTAAGGAGACAAGGAAAACTCAAATGCCGATGGAACACATGAGTAGAAAAATAGTGACAGCGGACAGTCATTGCTGGAGGCGTTATACACGATACATTAATGGAGAATGACATCAGCATTTTTTCTAATGGTTCCATTTTGGACGGTAGAGCAGAAGCAGGTATATACTCAGCTGAGCTGAACATGTCCTGCAAAATGGCTTCAGTTGCTGTATGCATTGTGGAATCATTGCTGAAAAGTCAAGTGCATGGAAGAAGCTTCTCATTGCACTTGACAACGATTTGATTATAAAACGCATGAGGCAAGTGAATTTTAAATCTTAATAGATGTGTCTGAGGTTATGTTGATGTGGATTAAAGGACACATGGGCATAGCTGGGAATGAAGCAGCAGACCAACTAGTTAAAAGGGGATCTGCTGTTAATTTCTGTGGACCAGAACCCAGAGTAATACTGGGAAATTCAAAAATAAAAATTCCGCTTAGTCCCTACTATTTTTCTTAGGGTAAGATCCTATCTCAGCAGTTGTTCCCAGTAAAGGCCATTCCGTGTTTAGTGTTCACACATCTAATAACATCATCTTCGATTCTAATCTTTGTCAAATTATTCTCATGTCCTGCGCCAGTAGGGTACTCCATTATATCTTAATACTTGTTTTGCTAAACGGCTTCATGAACATCATATAAAATGAAGGTTAATAATAAGCTTCTACAGATCGTATTAATTAGGCATTCTTACGCGCCTCGATACCCTCCTTGTCGATGATGTGTCTCTGTAAACGTCTGCAAAAAATGCCTCTAACAAAATACCATATTCGACATGCCATTGCATTCTGAAGAAGCTCACCAAAAACAAAAACAAAAAAAACAATATCTTTGCTAAATTGATCACAACAAATTAATAATAACCAAACAAACGAATGAACGAACGAAGAAATCAGGTGAAGGACGCCTGCCAGCAACTACCGCCACCTCCATTAGCAACGCCAGTGTAAAACAGCACTATGGCATGGCAATAAACAGTGTAAAATTTTTTGCAGAGGATTGAAACGCCCTGCACTGAACTGAAACTGAAAAATGAACAAATAAATAAAAATGCTTCATAACCATTTAAACAGCCATTTATTTGTATCCGATCAGTTCGTTTTTGTCTTTTGTTTTTCATCTCTTGCTCGTAGTGCAGTTTATTTATTTATTTTTTGTCTTTTTGTTTTTTGTCTTTTAATAATTCGTACTTCTTTTTTTTTTTATCGCCAACAAACGAACGAGCGAACAAAGTCTGGCAGATTGAGTTGATATTTTGTAACGAGACTTCACTCAAGGGAAGTGTTAACAATAACTGCTTATTATAACTGTTATTATTGAGGTTGCTAATATTGTTGTTGCACAGTGGGTTTGAACGTCACATACATATGTTAATGAAAAGAGTTTTTTGCTTAGTTTTATTTTAAAGAAAACTAGAAACTGCTAGAGCCTTTTATTAAAATTTAAAGGAAAAATTTCCACAAAAATTACAATTTAAAAAAACAGATTTTTACTGCAAAAATCGAAATATTACCAAAAATAAAAATTTTAACTGTAAATAAAAAATTCATCAATAATGAAAACTTAAATATTAAAAATAACCGATAACCTTTGTTGCTAGACCTTTAGTTTCTAAGATTTATTTTCATTTTATTTATGGTAAATAAATAAATAAAAAAATCGTTACTTCAAAAAAAAAACCCGTAGTAAAAATTATTTAAAAAATAAAAATTCGGAGCATTATACGAGAGGTCAACGCATTTTTTACCCTTCACCACAGGTATAATTGTGTAATTTCAACAATATTCATTTCCGACCTCATAAAGTATATATGTATATTCTGGATCTGTGTTGCTGTTGAAATGTCATTTGCCAAGGCACCAGACGAGGTGCAGAAAATTTAAGCCCACCAATCTGCCAGGCATAGTTACGAAAATTTTAGAATTTCAATTCAGCAACATCAGACCTTCTCATTGGAGGATGCAGGCAAAAAACCACACCCACCTATATTTTTTCAAAGTGTTTTCATAAGAGGAAATTTTTTTTTAAGATTTGTTTGCTTTAGTCTAAGCAATATGCCGGAAGGTCATAATTAAAAAAAATACAATAAATTTAACAAAAAATTTTACTATAAATTTAAAAAAAAAAACAATTAATAAAATATATTTAAACAAAATTTTACAAAAAATTTTCAAAAAAAAAGTCTTGTTAATTTTAAAAAAAAATATAAAAAAAATTTTACAAAAAACTCCAAAAAATTTAAAAAAAAAATGTTTAACCAATTTTTAAAGAAACATAATATCTCGCATTAATATGACTTGAGAAAAATAAAATAGAGCAATAAAGAATATTTTTATCTTGATTTTTATCTTGACTCCCCAAAGGCCGCTCAGATGCACAGAGGGGATGTCCACGTGTGTTTAACGGTGCCTGTGGTAACAGTCGTTTGGATACTGGTTACATCTCAAAGGTTCTTGGCTTTCAGCTACAGGCCCCATTCCAGCCTCGGGAACTAGAGCCTCTATATACCCCGGAAGCATTATCATCAAAGTATTTGAATTCGCCCCCAAAAAAATGCATCTGGAGGGTTTTTAATGGATTATTTTTTTGATAAAAATTTATCGAAATTTGTTTGTAAAAAGTTATTGAACATTTTTTGTTAAATTTTTATAGAAAATTTTTTCTAAAAAATTGTTTCGAAAACTTTTTGTAAAAATTTTATCGAAAATTTTTATCGTAAATTTTTTTTAAAAATTTTATCGAAAATTTTTTTCAAAAAATTTTATCGTAAATTTTTTCTAAATATTTTATCGTAAATTTTTTCTAAAAATTTTATTGCAAATTTTTTCTAAAAATTTTATCGTAAATTTTTTCTAAAAATATTATCGAAAATGTTTTCTTAAAAATTATAGCGAATTTTTTTTTTTCAAATTTTATCAAAAATTTTTTGTACCTTTTAGCTTCTAGTTTCCAGTGGGCACCCTGTGTGTCTATCGGCTACCTCTATAGGTATTGCTTTCTGTAAAGGCCTTTAATACAAATCAAAGCAGAAAAACCCCACCAACCTTAAAACGAAGAAAGTGTCCCCCCTTCGCAGGGGTTTATTGATCCCCTGAGATCTGTATGCACTCTGTGCGATTTTCTGGTAGCGGTCTAATATTTATTTATGCCCGCGAAATTTAGCGAAATTTTCGAAACTTTGCCTGGCAAGTTGGTGGGCTTAAATTTTCTATATCTCTTCTGGTGCCTCGGCAAAGTTGATTACAACTGGTGAAGGGTATAAAAATAATTCTTAAAACTTTTATTTCCCGATGCAACGAACGTATTAAGTTCAAACCGTTTACAGTAATTTAAAACATTTTAAAATAAAAGTAATTGTAAGAAGTTTGTTCCACTGTACGTTGTCACCTTAATTGCTTGATGGTGTTATTGTCGTAGTCGTCGTTGTTGTTACTATTTGTAACGTTATGATTTGTTGAATTTGATAATTTACTCGTCGTCGTCGCGATTATAACAACAAACTACTTTGTTATTGTTATTATTTTTTTTTTTTTTTTGTTTTTTTGAGTTGAATTTATGAAAACCAAAAAAAGAAACGAACAATTATGTTGAAATATCGTTACAGTTCTATTGTGATCAATTTCCATAAATTTTACACAATTTAGAATCAAATATATTTACTATTCTTGCAGCAGCAGCAGCATTTTAAATTATAATAAAAATTCTTAAATTAATAACTATTGTTTTGTCTCGACAGCAGTGATTAAAATGCATAAATTGTTTCGCTTTTCAATGAAATTTTGTTTAGTTTTTTTTTTTTTTTTTTTTTTTTTGTTTAATATCGCAGTAATATAAATCAGAATTATTGGAGCAAATAATTTATATTTTAAATTTATGCAGCTAAAATAGAAGTTGAACCTTAATTTTATCATGTTTGTTATACATTTTGTCAAATGTCAGCAGCTACTTTTGACTTTAGTAATTTTTTGCTGTTGACTTTATTTCCTATCAATAAGTTCAAAAGCGCCTTAAGTTTGGTATAACATCCACATTCAATATGAAGTAGCAAGTTATCCTCAGTCTAATTACAGCCATAGCTAGACGTTCCCTTTCAACTCGCCGTTCTACCATGTCCTGTCATAAGAGTAATAATTCTTAGGGTACAATTACTCGAAGTATCTCCTGATATAACTCGTCTCCCTATCAAAGGATTTTTTCCAATTTAAATTTCTGGGATGCTCAAGTTTACCACTGAGATTAATATATTTGTGCCTTTAAGGCAAAAATGATCCCGCGGGTGCGATCTCTAGGATGGTTTCTAGCACATATTAGCCTTAAGGAGTTGGATCGTTACTGGATTATTCGAATAGTATCGGTCTTTAATGGCAATCACCAACAAAAAGTCTAAAGGGGTCAAATCGTAGCTCCGAGGCAGCCAATTGATATTAGTACGCAAAAGATCGATTTTTGGAAGAGCTGCGTGACATGGAGTATGAGTACTATCTTGCTTAAATCAAAGATTACACAAGTTCAGCTACTCCATTTAAGGTTATAAAAAAGCCACAAACATTGCTCTGCAGTGTTCGACATTAACTAGTGCTGGTAAAGTATTGAGTAGTGGGTACCGAGTATTTGATAATTTTTTTGAGTACTCAATACCCTAAAGTAGTTAATCAATACTTTCGAGTGCGACCGTGGCGACCATCGCTATTGTGTAAAAGGAGGTATTTAGTTCTCAATTGAAAAGTATTGATTAAAAGTATTAAAAATTACCAGCACTAACGTTAACTTAAATAGCGTTACCAGCAGCATCACTAAATCCACATCAAAATTAGCGCTCCCTGTGGAAGAATTGTTTTGTCGACAATGATTTGAGTGTTTTTCAAATCCCATTTTTGTTTCTTGGCATAATCGACGAGATGAAAATACTCCTCGACAAAGAAGATGATTTTTTTTAACTCTTCTCAGGCCCAAACTGAGAAGCCGTATCAAATTGGATGGTCGTTATCTCCAGTTACTGAGTAAATAGGAATAATCCGAGATCTTTCTCAAGATGCTGGTGCGTGAAGTGCCAATTTGTTGAGGTCGATGGCGCGTCAACTCTTTTGGACTGAGTTGCATAGTTTACGCCACAGCATGCCATTCACATTGGTACGCTATTTGCAACGACGGGGATCAAGAGTTGTTGTCCACCCAGTTTCGCGAAGTTTTTGCACGAAATTGCGTACAGCATTCACAGTAAGTGTACAGTTTGAGAAACACAGTCATATATACTTTGGAAATATTAGTTTGGGAAAAAATAAATCTATTATTTTTTTCGGTAGATGGCTGTAGTGCTCGATATCTCGTAATCTTTATATTATATTATTTTATAGGGAGAATACGGAAGAGAATACGGAAGAAGAACTTCATAGGTCCCTTTTCGACCCCCTTCGTTTCTCAATGATTTCTGGAAAGTTATGAATATCTTACTTTCATTGAGTCTTATGCTGTCACTAGCCTTTTACTCTCGACTGTAGTGATACTTCGACATTCTTCCTCATCACATAGTCTATGTATGGTCTTTCTGCCAACTTCTAGTGAATAATTTCAAAGTCTTTGGTGTAAATCGAACCAACAACCCCAGACTGATAGACTAGTACACTACCTACAAGCCCAACGAGGCAGACTACCTACTTGAAAAGTATCGATCAAACAATTTCAAATTTATATTCATTGTCAAGTTGGCATTTTACACTAAAAGAAATTATTTTACTGTTTTTTGATTGGTCCCTTCAGTTGTGAGATACAGGGTGTTAAAGCTGGATGTCGACAAAGAAAAAATTCGGTACATTTTACCCTTTTTTCTTTGATAAAGGCAAAGATGCAAGCCACAATATTGCCGTATTTAATCCATTTCTCATGCCTAGCCACCAACCGTTTAAGAAATGTGTCGATTTTTGAGTGTGAGATTTCAGCTTTGGAAACGAACACAAATTTAAAATTGTTTGAACGATACTTTATGAGATATCGATCCATACCGACAATATAATGGATTTCTTTTTAACCGACTTCAAAAAAAAGAAGGAGGTTATCAATTCGTTGTGTGTTGTTTTTTTTTTTGGTTTGTATGTTTGTGCCTTCAGCACTTGGTCATTTCTGAACCGATTTTAAAAATGTTTGCACTATTAGAAAGGTTATGGCTACAGATTGGTCCCATTTTAAAAGAAGTTCAAAATTTTAAAAATTAAAGGGTGTCCCCATAAAACATACATGTTTTTTAAGTGTTTTATGAACTTTATAGGTCACCAATTTAAAATTAAAAAAGTGCGTATCACTGTAGCTCCCAATAACAAAAAGTAATTAAAAATTAAGTGACTTAATTTCACCTTTATTCTCCTATCTTTTGAACCGTTATAGACGAACACTTGAAAGTTGCACAGAATGTTCGTTACTATATCTGTTATAATAGGTATAAATATTTAAAATTAGAAATTAAAGGGTGTCCCATTAGTTGGTTTATTTTGATATATATATGGCCAAACTTTTGAACCGTTATAAACAGACAGTTGAAATTTACAAAGAACTTGTATTGCAAAGTCCGCTAAAATAACAAGCGTAAAATATGAATTTGGAAATTAAAGGGTGTCCCAATAGTTAATGTAAAAGTAATATATATGGCCAAACTTTTCAACTGTTATAGATAGACAGTTGAAATTTACAAAGTACCTATATTGCTTAGTCCGCTATTACAACATGTATAAAATTTGGATAAATTAAAGGGTGTCCCCATTATTGAATTAATTTGACCATTATGTCCCCATCTTTGGAACCTTTATAGACAAACACTTGAAAAATAGACAGAATGTTCACTACTATGTCTGGTATAACAACAAGTATAAATATTTAAAATTAGAAATTAAAGGGTGTCCCAATAGTTGATGTAATTTGATGTATATGGACACAAAGTTAAAATTTAAAAAGAATCTGTATGAAAAAGTGTTCTTTAAAAATTATTTATATTAAAATTTGAATTTAAAGGGTGTCCCAATGGGTGACGTCATTTGATATATATGACCCTATCTTTTAAACAGTTATTGATAAATACTTAACAATTAGACAGAATGTCCATTACTCTATATGTTATAATAAGTATAAATATTTAAAATTATAAATTACAGGGTGTCGCAATAGTTTATGTAATTTGATGTATGTATATGACCAAAATTTTAAACCGTTACAGACAGACGGTTGAAATTTACAATGAACCTGTATTGCTACGACCGTTATAACTAGTAACAAATTTGAATTCGGAAATTACAGGGTGTCGCAATAGTTACCGTCTTACAGAAACATGATTTTAAGTTTGTCTGTTTTGAAGTTGTTTTTTTTTTTTGCAAGAATTATTCCCCATCTACTTATGTTTACAATATTTTCCAACTTTGTTAAGCATAGATTGACTAATTTTTGTACACAGACGTATGATACTGAGTGATAGAAAAAATCAATCAGTGGCAAATAAACATATGATTTGAAAAGACACTTGTATATGGCCCACCCAGTACATGAAATATACTTTATTTTTAATTTTAAACCTTTTATATGGAGCACTATTTACAAGAAAGCACAGTCTTTTCTTTTTTTATTTGTCTTTGACAATAACATTATCGAAAAGAAAAAATATTGAATTAAACTTGAAATCACTTATGCAATATGTTTCCTAATAGATTCCAATCAATATTGATCGATGCTATTAACCACGGATGATCATTGTCTCCACACAAATAATGAAATCCATCATTCAAAGTAAAAGTGAACAGTTTTGTTTTTCTAGACATTAGAAAATTTCAAGAAATGATTGACATTTTGAAACAATAGAAATATTTCCAATTTTTATAGTGAATCCAATCTGAAAACTTTCTTTTCTAAGGCTGCTTCATTTCCAAGTTAAATATTAAAACTGGAGCATCGAAAACAAAGGTTTTTTCAAGTTCTTTCCTTGTTGAGAAAATTAACCACGAAGAAAATTTATAAATACTTACCGATTTAACAAAGAGAATTACAAAAAAGAAAGGTTACATTGCACAGATCGTTCTAAAGATAATTTTAGCAGCAAAGTCGAATAAGTTCTAATGCTACTCATAGTTATTTCGAACAGTGGTGAAGTAATGTTTTATATCGTTAGAGTTCAATCAAGCGTAAGTTTAATGGGGTTCAGAGGATTGTATGTATGAGTATATGTGCATGTATGAGTATATTGCCAACACTGGCAATTGAGGCAATGTTGGGATTGCTTCAATTCCTTAGGTCGACGGCTGCTCTGTCAGCATTGCATATGAAAAGCAATGCCTTTTTGCATATTTTTGGGCCGAACATCGGGCATAAGAGTACTCTGGACTAGTGCGGGCAAAGTACTGAGTAGTGGATATCGAGTACCGAGTATTTGATAATTTTTTTGAGTAATCAATACTCAAAAGTAGTTAGTCTATACTCTTAACCATATAGTAGTTTTAGCAACATATCAAATAGAAAATTAATTGAACAACTTCATTTAAACTTTGATTAACAGAGCGGTTTTATTATGTAAACAAAAGTATTGAGTAATATTGTGTACCCAATTGATAAGTATTGAGCAGTATCGAGTAATTAAAAGTAGCAGAAATTGGACCAATTAGTAAGGAGTTTAGAGCAGCTCAAATGCCAATGGAACGAAAGAGTAGAAAAATAGTCGATAGACTGCATCGGACACTCATTGCGGAAGGCGTTAAACGTTAAACTGATTGTTCTGTTATGAGCTGCAGAGCAGGAGTATACTATAGCTGAACTTATCCTTTAACATACGTTTGGGGGAGGACTGAGTGTGCTGTAATATGCTTCGGTTAATGAAGTAACGTTAAAGGACACATAGGCACAGCTGATAATGAAGCAGCAGACCAACTAATAAAGAGTGGATCTGCTGTTAGTAACTGTTGACCAGAACCCGCATAGTAGCACTGGGAGACGGCCTAATGCAAGGCTCGAAATGTTGGGAGTACCTTGGGCAGGAAGGCCAGTGAAGTGCTAAGAAATAATAAAAGCACCTTAAGCTGGATAAATGCGTTAGTGACTGGTCATGGAAACTTGAAGTGTCATCTTGGCAGCGCACATTGAGAGTGAGAGACCAGCACTGGACTTAGGACCACAGATAGAAATTTGTTATATGTGGTTGGCATGGTGGAACTAAGTTTTTGACAATTGTCAGCAATTACTAAACACTCCGTGCTGATAAAGAAGGTCGAAAGTTACCAGTCGATAGTCTGAAATAAAGTCAAGAGTAAAGGCTGGTGGTAGCTCGTAACTTAATGAAAGTAATGTTGCCGTAAATCGGTTGCCTATAATCATTGAGGACGGAAGGGGGTCGAAAAGAGACCCTTTATGGGAGCGATCTGCTTCGATATTTCCTCTACATTAGTAATAATATTTTGTTAGGCTACTTTCTTGTGGGGTTTCCAAAAGCTAAAGGTCTATTTCAACCTACAAATAAAGCAATGAAAAGATTAGAGCACATGGATCTAATAGAAGATTTTTCTAACACCCAGACTATGCAGAATAATAAGGAGGTTTCTTGTACAACATTTGAAGAGACTGCCTAATATAGTACCCGGTAAAAACAGTTTTAATTGGTTTGTCTACCTGAAGGCAAGGATGATAGAAGACAAGGTTATGCCATTCCGAAAATAAAATTGAAATTTTCTGCGCATGTCGTTAGTTACGATAAACAACGTACGTTTTATGCCCAAAATATTTGAGAAAATTGCATGGCATGAGCCGATTGATATGCCAACATCCTCTGCTACTGTTCTAATAGTGATTCAACGATTTTCCAAAACAATTTTCTCACTGTTTCAATGTTTTCTTCTTTGTGTTGACGTGGCTGCAACTCCAGGTCGCTCATTGTCATCAACATCTTCTCCGCCTTCTGTTAAGCGTTTGTACCACTTATTAACACTTGTTTGAGATAAAGTGGACTCGCCGAATGCCATACGATTAATCGTGGAAAACTGCCCTATTGTTTGGAGTGCATTTATACACAGATTAAAGGTTTTAATTGGTGTCAGATTTAAATTTAATTAAATAATTAATTGTTTCAATTATTTGTTTAATTAAGACATTTTTTTTGTTCTGTTTTAAACAAATATATATATTTATATCAATTAAAAAATTAATTGAGCATTAATTTGAAACTAATTTAAACCTGTAATTGATGCAAAATTCTTTTCTGTGTAGGTAAAGATATAATAAACGAATTTGAAGCCCGTTAAATACCTTTTTGATATCCATTAGTTTTGTTTCTAGTAAGTTCTTACACAATATGTGCTATCGTCTCAGCCTTCTTCCATTATCATTATGGCCAGACGATACTTAAAGTTTAAATGGCCTGTCACTAACGCAGTAATCCAGTTGAAAGAACCCCAATTATATTCAAATATCTTTCTGGTATTCCTACCAGCTTGTAGTGAAATAAACCAGATTATTTGGTGGGAATCGAACCCACAACCGCAGACTTATAGACTAGCACACTGTATTATAGTGAAATATTTTACTGATACAAGAGAGTTTAGATTTCTACCTGCTATTATTACGACGTCGGAAGTCGGAAGACTTTTTTAATTCCACCAATGCTTTTCATTTTACATAACACTTACCAAACCAAATAAGAAAATAATAATGATGAATTTAACATTGTAGTGATTATTCAATAATAATAAAATAAATTTAAAAAAAAAACACTAAAAACATTGACAAGTCATCAATTGTGGGGATTATAAACACCTACACAAAGTCAGTTTTTATAAAACGAATTAGTTGACAAAAGAAACAGGAACGAACACACATTGGCCTCATTGGCTAGATAGAAATATTTTTGGGTACTCACTCGTATGTAAAAAGTGATTAACTCATAAAGTGTCACATTATAAAGCTTTTCTCTGTAAGAAGAGCCAAAACGATTTCAAGCTGAGATTTCAATAGCAGCTTTAAAATGCAAGCTTTTGGTGTTTTACACAAAACTCGATTAAAAATTGTGTAAAAAAAAATACGATATTGATTTTCACTCTTAAGAAATTTAAGAATTAGAGATTTTTATAAATTTTGCTACCGGAAATTATGAAAATGAAAGTCTAAAAGAAAAAAAATTTAAGACATAAAAACGTTATTTGAGTCCACTTTACAATAAAACGAAGAATTCAACGTCCGTAATATTTTTTTTTTTTAAACCAATTTTTGCGAAGCTTCTTGCTTTTTTGCAGAAAACATCCAAATTCTTTGTCGATAATCGAACCCGCAACCCTCAGAATGGTAGACTAGTATCGTATGTCTCGATTGTTTATTTAATTTTATAAAGTCTTTATTATATAAAATTGCAGCAATTAAATTTTTATCCATACGAATTCTAGTTTCTTGGCAGAATTTGGCCAAACAAACAAGAGTTTGGCATCATTTGTTGAAATTTATGGAAATAATTAGAACCGCCATGTGCATGTTTTCCCGTTAAATGACGTAGTTCCCCCATTTTAGGGATCCCAAATCTGTAATTCAAATAATTGTCCACAAATAACCCTAACCCTGCAGTTAAACTCTTATAATTTATATTTATACAGTTTTGTGACGTCATTCGTGCGCAGAAAATTTTGAAATGATTTTTTTGTCCTTTATTTTATCCTTTAAATAATCTAGCACAGCTTTTGAATTCGCCGTACATCCTGAGCAATGGCCCAATAGAAAAATCGTAGCAAAGTATTATAGGCAATTGACAAGTAATTTAGCGCAAACTTACTTTCATTGAGTCACATGCTATCACCAGATTTTACTCTTCACCTTGGTAATTTATGACTGACGACTGGAAACGGTCGACCTTCCTTCTCAGCACGGATTTTCTAGTGATTGCTGGTATTTGTTCAAGGCTTATCTCTCCCATCGCATAATAACAAGTTTCTACCCCTGGTCCTGAATCTTATGCTAGCCAGTACTGGATAATCACACACAATGTGCGCTACCGCCTCACATCCTGCAGATGATAGAAGATGATACTTCGACTTTGATCTGCCACTAATCCAGTTATCTAGCTTAAGGTACTTCTATTATAATTAAGCACCAGTAAGGCCAGTAACTTCCTGTCAAGGGGATCTTTCCATTTGAGCCTGTCTACATGTATTAGCCTCCCTCCACCTTTTCCGGTTTAGTGAGTATAGCTATTGTAGTACCTTTGAAAAGTTCACAGTAGATCCAATGTTTGCTACTTGGTCTGCTGTTTCATTTCCAGCTGTGCCTATGTGTCCTTTAACCCACATCAACGATACCTCCCCAGTGGTAAAACTAAAGAAATGCCTTCTAAAGGCATGCTTAGACCTTCTCTCGTATACAATCCTCAGGTCCTGTCTCTTTCTTCTAAAAGATCGCTTCTCTTAGTAGGGAAGTAGGAATTTATACTCATTTTAATGGCAAAAACACAATTTTCTATTTTTAGATTTCTCATTTTATAAAACACAAAGTTCAATGCCCTTTATCTACTTCATTGCTGCTTGCGATTGAGGTGCTTCGATAGACTGATAGGTAGTGCGATTGTCTATCAGCCTGGAGGTTATGGTTCGAATCCCAAAAAAATTTTAATATTTCAACTAAAAACAAATTAATAATACAAATCTTGTAGCAGAACATTTTTTTAGTTTTTGCTACGAAACGCCCTACAAAAGGTATTAAATTAAGACCTTCTAGCAGAAAATTTTCGGAAGACCTTCTGGAACGATTGCCGGCAGAAACGAGAGGAAGGCTAGCACCGCAATGACAACCTGTATAAAAGAGAAATGAGAAAGGAATGTTAACGGAATGTAAACAGAAGGCCTTGTTGCTACGAAAGCAGGAATAAAGAGGCCTCTTAGAAGGTCTGTTTACTCCTTCTTTTTGCAACTGGGTCATTAGGCAAGTCTGCGAAGTTTTTAAAATAGATTGCATCATGCGTTTTATAACCGAGACTCTTTTTCTTCCTAATCTCCTTACTAACTAGGTCCAGAATACTCGTATGCCCTTTGGGGTGAACCCATAGGTCCACCCCAAAATTATGTCAAATGGCGTAGTGTAAAGTTTTATCATAGATTTAATGCAAATTACCAACAACAAGTTTACACTATTGTATCGAAATAATACTAAGTACAAGGGAGTTGTAAATTGAACTATCGGTGTTACACATTTCTAGCGTTCGTACTTTTGAACGAAAACTGAGCGAAAAAATCGTACAACAAATAAAAACTTAATTTGATTACGAAACGATTTCAACATGTTCTTATAGCTACAAGTTGTGCGTAATAGATAAATACAAGCAAATGTATGTATGTTTTTAATGCAGTATATTTGTATATGTGTACGTATACATATTCAAACATATGTACATAAATATGTTACTTATTTACTCTCTTACATACAACCGTCTATACATACTGTAATACGTATGTATGAATATAAAAAAAAAACATGCCTTGTTTCACAGTATCGTCACGTCTCGTCTCGTCTACTGGTTAAGTTCCCTCCGGCTGTTGCTGCTGTCGTTCAATAACGATTCATGTTTTGTTGTTGCTGTTGTTGGCAATGGGGATGGGGCTATTTGTATTTTATATTAAGTTATTATGGTCGTTGTTGTTGTTGTTATTGTTTGTATATATGTATGTTTATGCTATGTTCTTATATTTGTACGTGTGTGTGTATATATTTGTGCTGTGTACATATTAAAGTGATGATGTCTTTGCTGTTCACTTTATTTGCTGTTTTTTGTTTTTGTTTTATTTTTACTGCTGCTTCTTATTATATACACATTTTTGTTTTTGTATTTTTTTCTTGTTTTTTTAATGTTTTTTTTTTTTGCTTTATTTTCATTCGCTGATTCCACTTAAAATGAAGCGGGCGGGTCTTGTCTGTAAATAAATAATGCGCCAGTTAGAAATAACTTAAGCGGAAGAAGAGTGTTGGAGTTCCAACTATGAAGCAAAAAATGTTTTATTATTATAAACTCTGGATGTGTTTGAATTAAAAATGAATTGCTCGTTTAAAATCTAGAAGCATTAAAATATAGTTAAACTTTTGATTTAAAAATTAGAAGTTTAATTTAGAAATTAACAGTATTTATATACATATATATGTATGTACATATGTATTTAATGGAGTTTTCTTTGAAAATGAAAAATATGAAAAATATGTAACTTCTGATCCCACATGCCACATTTAAAAACAAAGATTTTTATAAAACTTTTTTTAAATATAAGAAAAAAATTTGTTAAAAAATAGTTTTTTTCATGATTGAAGCGTATGAAATCCCCTTTAAAATGAGCTATTACTGAACTTCCTAGGGCTTATAGAACTGGAATAAGAGTATATTTAATCCTCGAGCTTATATGCAAAAAAAGCGATATTTTTCGAATTTTATAACTGTATTAGTTAAAAAAGTATAAGAGATTAAATTTTTTTTAAATTATATTTGCATTCAGAGAGTTCAGGTATATAAATAACAAAAGTTTCAATAAAATCTGAAGCAGTCATTTTGATTGCCTTGTTGATTTGACGTGGAATTACCCAGCTCTGTTATTCAACAACAAAAATGTGAAATCATAGGTTTCTTAAACCCATTAGGCTGAATTGGGACAGTGAGCGTGGTACCCCACATATAAAGTAAAAAATATTATCCTGTATCTAGAGCGCCTGCGAATTTTGCATCAGTAACCCCCATATGAAGATACATTGTGTAGAGAAACAGAGACTGAATTTTAATTGAGGGTGTGGTACCTCCTATACAAAGTGCAAAATTATTATCGTATACCTAGAGAACTACATTACGTATAGTCTTGAAATTTTTCACAAGTGACCCTCATACTAATGTGCATATAGTCTAGCAAAATATAGACTGGATAACAATACTGGGAATGGCACATCCCATTGAAAGTAAAAAATTGTGATCGTTAATATGTATAGTGTAGCAAAAAACAGGTTGGATGGGAACATTTTTGACTTGAGAATAGCGTGCGTTTTCGCGTTAAAAGTTGGTCATACTCTTCTTCCAAGTGTTTATTGTATTTTTTGTGGATGGCAGTAGCGAAGCGCACCGGGGAGAGCTAGTTTTTGTATATTCTATTCGTTTTTCGGGTATGCGACATTTTTTACTTTTTTGTGATTTGCTTCTAGCACTTCTTCCGACAACCAGCCTAAAATGGTTTTTTTTTTATTTAATTATTATTTGAATTTCATAAAGGGGGACGTGGAATAAGAGTAACGCGGGCACCTGCCGGTTAGGCCTAATCCCACGGTGGTCTTTCCACCGAGTGAAATATAAGCGTAGACTAGCGCCCCCATTGTGTAGTATAACAACACTTTACGACTGCCACCAATCGCAATTTGTGTGTGATACAGTCACAATGAGTAGCAATTTATATAATATGGCAAGCCTTATCCAAGGCAAACCTAGATCCATATTATAGCCTCTTGCTTAGGGGTTTGGAAACTATACAAACTCCGTCTATTGAGAGTGCAACAGCACACTTGATCGACCTTGCAGCATACCTACATTACCTTACCACCAACCGGTCACAGAGAGCATAGGCTCTCTGTGGGGCTACCGATTCCCGTGGGCACTGGTCGGGCCTCGAAGAGAACCCGTGTGTCTTAACACACAGGCCTTTTCTTCCAGATTTAGGTTCTAGGAACCCTAGCGTCTGGTGCCTGGTACTGCAATGACAATTGGAATCACCGGGGGGAGTCAGAAAGGTGGAGGGGCACTGCACCCCCCAGAATGGCCTTCCTACGCCAATGATTTTTGGTGATTCTTTTTGTGAAACAATAAATAATTATAATAAATTAAATATGAATAATAATAATATTTTAAATAATAATTTCAAATTTTTATTTTAGATTTAAAATCGTCTGCCGGTCTATCTGTGGGTTTTTTGCAAGAGTTATTGTTTATTTAAAATGGATAATATAAAATATTTTTATTTATCTAATCTTATAATAGTTTTTTCATTTGTTTTGTGTAGCACACCTTAACTGTACAAAAAAGTTTAATAAAAAAGTCCAGATTTTAAACGAACACTTCTCCAGTAAAAACGAAAAAAATAAATAAACGACAAAGATGGAAAATTATTGTGATAATCTAAAGGCAGAACTATTTATTATTTTGTTCTCATTGAACTATTTGTTTATGCAGAAATTCTTATCAGTATTAGTGCAAATAGAACATCCTGGATTTTTTTCTGGGTTTTTTTTGGTTTTTTTCTTGAGTCAAATGACGGAAATTACTTGTTTTAATGCGGAAGTGGGAAAGATACATTTCACATATTTTCTTGCAAGTTACCAACAACAAAAATCTGGTTAATAAGTAAGAGTTTTAAGTCGTTTAGTCTAAAATTATGCGAAATATACAGTAGTGGTTAAAACATGAAGTGACATGATTTTTCGATAAAGAAATATGATGTCATAAATTACAGAAATCTTATTAAAATTCCAGTGATTCGAAAGGGTAAAATGTTTAAGGGGCTAACAAGTTTAAATACAACCTTAATGTGGGCATTGTTTAACCAGAATCGTTATAGAATTTCAAGAGGTGGTTTTTCGGTAAATGGATTTTTTTTTTTTTTTTTTTTTTGTTCAGTCAGAAAAACTATTTTAAAAGCTTTAATTATTAGAATTTGCAACAAAATCACTAGTTTTAGAATTCACATAATGAGAATGACTTAAAATTATTTTATAACATGTTTGGAATTTAAAAATTCTCAATCTGATCCTGTTGAGTGTTATGTCTTTGGGGAACCAGTTCCATTGGGCTTTGCAATTAGTATGTTTTTTGAAGCGTCTATCAAATGTGTTATTTATTATTTATGTCAAATAACCATGACAATTAAAACGAGTGAGCAAATGGTAAAACTTTATTGTCGACCAGCTGTGCCCACACACGTTGTGCGCGTCTTGACAAAATTTTGTTTGATTTTGCTTTAATTATATAAAAGTACTTTTTATAAAAAAATACTTTTAATATAAAAATACTTCTTTTTAGAAAAATGCTTTTTATAAAAAATTACTATTAATTTAACTATTTTATTTAAGCTTTAGGTCTTTAAATAATTTTAATTTTTATCCTGATGATGCTACACAAAGGAGTAGCGAAATATCGAAAAAATAAAAATTAAAATTATTTAAAGACCTAAAGCTTAAATAAAATAGTTAAATTAATATTAACAAAAAGGTCAAATAAACTATATAAAAATAAAATAAAAAATTACTTTTAAGAGACAATTAATTTTTCTCCAAAAGTACTTTTTATATAAAAGTTCCTTTCACAAAAAAATACTTTTTTAAAAAAACTTCAAGCTTTATTGTAAAATTGTATGTTTTATGAGATGTGTTCTAGATTAACGTGGGTACCTGGCACGGTGGCTTAATCCCATGGTGCTCCAAACATCGAGTAAAACTAAGACGTAGACTAGCGCTCCTACTGTGTAGTAACGGCGCACCCTTCGATAACGTGCCTGGTGTAAGAGGCACGATATACGAATTTATTAGGTGTGTCGCACAGCCACAGTGAGTAGAAATTTTTAGAACATGGCAAGCCATGGACCCATGTTTTAACCCCTTGCTTGGAGACTATCCAACTCCTTCTGTTGAGAATACAACAGCACATTTTGATCAACAATGCATCCACCTTGCATACATCGATCTTAAACCACAGCCACCACGTGTACCCCCGAAGGAGACGTTACCAATAACCGGTCACAGAGACAGGGGAGTCTCTGTGAGGCCACCGGTTTCCGTGGTACCAGTCCTTTGGGCACTGGTCGGGCCTAGAAGAGGACCCGTGTTATAAAACAACAGACCTTTTCTTCCAGATTTGGGCTCCAGGAACCCTAGCGTCTGGTGCCCCTATTTTCGCCGAGTGAACTGCGTCAAAGCATTTGCAATTTACTGCAGTGACAGTTGGAACGCCCGGGAGTATGCTTTATGAGATAAGTGCATTTTAAAATACCAATCTTTAATATGAAAAACAAAGTTTTCATATAAAAAAAAAATTTTATCAAAGACTAGCTGTGCCCGCCACGTCGTGGGCGTCCTGAAAATATTTTGCTTGATTTTGCTTTGAAAGTATTTCACACCAATTGTAAGACTATTACTTTTGTAGTGTTTCAGTTATGGTTTATGTATTTACTTTATATAAAGGTACACATCCCTGGATAAAATTTATAAAAATTTGTAAAATTCTAAAAATTATTGTAAACCTCTGCAAGAGGTGTTTAAAAGATTTTAATAATAATGTAATTCCACAAAGTAAAACTACAAATCAAATACAAATTTTATTCAATTGGCTGCCTTTTCTCTACTTTCTCTTGGAAATGGGATATTTTTTTAGGAAAATACAATACCCTATATTGGAATCAGGAGGCTAAGGTACCTCCTTACAATATTTTTTATTAAAATCCATCCAGTAGTTTTTACGTGATACGAACACAAATGAAAAGCAGACAGACAGACGGAAATGAATTTCTAGTTTATTATTTGTATAGATAAAGCGAGATTATACTAATAAAAGTGCAATTATATTAAAGGATGAAGCAAGATTTGAATTGTCCGCTATTTCGTGATTTAAGTGTTGGCAACTCTAAGTAACAATTTGACACCACACACCTATCGGGCTGCGATAGTACGAGGATACACTCATTTATTCGGGTTTTGGGATGGTTTTGCATTAGTTCAAGTGTGGATCTGCAGAAACCCTAAGGATCTTCCTGCTCCAACCGTCTTTCAGGCACCACAAGGGGACCCCGAGGGCCTAGTTGAGTCGGTTTTGAACTGTATAAGCGGCGACCTGTGCAAGCTAATCTAACCTAAAATTGGACTAAAGAGAACAACTTGTTATCACTGAATAATATTTTACAAGTAATCACATTACGCGCCCAATTGTTCTGTGTAAGCGATTTAATAACACAGTTCTTTCTGTGTAAATTGGATGACATTGATGAGGACGACAAGCAGTGCCTGTGCTACAGATCCAGTGAAACAATTCAATTACAGTATGGGGATCTCATTTTGGTGATTATAATTGATTCCCCATTGGTTCATTTCACTTAGACGTATTTGATTTCTTTTATTTGAAGTTTAAGAGAGCAACCCCAAAGCCATCACAGCAATTAAAAAAAAAGTTTGCAATTTTCCCGAATAACCATTCGTATACATAAGCCTACCCTGTCTACTTATTATTGCAATAAAATTCAAATAAATAATAATTCTTGCAAAAAAAAACCGACTACAAAACAAATATATGTGCATCAATTCTAAACTAAAAATTAAAAAGGAAGTAATCTGTAAGAAATAGTACTCAAACAAATACTTCTATACTTGTTGCTCTAACGGACAAGTAATATACGTTCTGTACATACAAATGTCTATCCATAACGACAAATTACGTCAGATATGAGGACACCCTTTATTTTTTTACAGTTATTATTACTGGCACAGTAATAAAATATCACCTAGGCGACACCCTTTAATGTACAATTTTAAATTAAAGACTTATTTTAAAGGACAGATTCTTTGTTAATTTCAAATGTCTGTCTAAAACGGTTCAAAAGTTTGGCCATATGCATCAATTTACATCAACTATTAAGACACCCTTTAAAATTTTAAATATTTATAAAGGTTATCATACGGGACATAGTAGTGGAGATTCTGTCTAATTTTCAAGTGTTTGTCTATAACGGTTCAAAAGATAGGGCTAGATAGGTTAAATTATGTCAATTATGGGGACACCCTTTAGTTTCCAAATTTAAATTATATACTTGATGTTATAAAGGACTTAGATATATAGGTTCTTTGTAAATTTCAACCGTCTCTCTGTTACGGTTCAAAAGTTTGGCAATATACATCAAATTACATCAACTATTGGGACACCCTTTAACTTCTAATTATAAATATTTAATTTCTGATTATAAATATTGGACATTCTGTCCAATTTTCAAGTGATTGTCTACAATGGTTCAAATATTTAAATTGACGTCATATATGGGGACACCCTTTAATTTTTAAGTTTATTTTTTATTAATTTCTGTTATTGGCAGCTATAGTGATATGCAGTTTTTTTAAATTTTAAAAGGGTGCCCTTTACGGTTCATAGTACACGTAAAAAACAGGTATGTTGTATGGGGACACCCTTAAATTTTCAAAATTCTACACTTCTTTTAAAATGGGACCAATCTGTAAGCATTTCCTTTCTAAAATCGGTTCAGAAATGCCTGAGTTCTGCGGGCACAAACATAAAAAAAGCAACATTCAGACGAATTGATAACCTCCTTCTTATTTGAAGTCGGTTAAAAAAATATGTTTTCCATAAACATTGTGGGACACCCTTTACAACGATAATAGTGTTTGCATCGTAATTACGAAACCCAATTTCCTTTTATAAATGATTTACTTTTGTTCCAGCTTATTTCAGTGATTTTTTTTTTTCTTGGCTTAATACTCCTAAGCATGGTCATAACAAAAAGTTAGTAACAACAACAAAAACAAAAATCAAACAAAAAAATAGTCCAACTACAATCTTTACAACATATTGTGCAGATGTTAGTTTTTCAGACATGGCTGTCAAGCATGTTTATCTCGTAGACATCCTGAAGAAATGCAAAAAACAATACGAGCAACTGAGTTCAACTAGAAAAGGGTAAACCAGACTATTAAGTGACCTACATTTAGACATTTAAATTATATTTTATCTTTTAAATATCTTTTTCTAATGTTTTTGAAATATTTTATTAGATAAACTTGGAAACCATCGAAGTCAGCTAGAGCAATACCCAGCCGAGATTAAAAAAAAGTTCTTTATACGCCTCAGTTCAATGCCTGTTACTGGAGGTAGCTCACTGAGACAGGAGATTGATCTTATGGTGTTTAATTGCTACAATTATAAAACCTGTATGCCATTCATCATTTTATGAAAGGAAATAAATTTACAAACATTGTAACAAATCTATAGCAGCCTGTGTCAGCTGTAGGGTAAAAAAATCCACGGTAGCCAAAACCTTGTGCAAATTTCTATGACAGTCCACTCTAGAAAAAATTGCTACCATGGCACTCTAGCGCTCACATACACACACACACACTCTCAAACACACGCAAACTTAACACGGTGAATGTTTAATGGTTCGTTTGTTCAATCATTCATTCATTCACACACTCACTCACTCACTCACTCTTCACTTTACTGTCTTACATTTCCGCCATTTCCAAACGAAGATTGTTTAAATGAGTTTTCAAAGGAAAAGTACTTCATTTCATTTGTACAATAAGATAGATGAGATCATCCATATATTTATTCTTAAGATATTAATGTTTGTTTTGCCGTTCACTTGTGGTCCATACGAGTACGAGTAGTTCACTTGAATAGTACTTTCATTTGGTGTGTTATGAGTAGCCTAGTAAGAAAGCCAAAAAGAAGAAAGAAAGAAAGAAGTCGTCCAAGTTGTAAAGTCTGGCAATTTAAGGTTTACGAAATAAATTTGGTCAAGATAATTTAAACGTCTTTTTTATACCCCAGAATAACATTATTAATCCTTTAACATGGACGTGCATGACAGGCATATGTAGTCGTATTTGCAATATTATTTTACGCGTTCATATTCCAAGTTACTACATCGACTTCATTTAGTTAACTGAATTGCAAATATAAAATCAAACACTTTTCAAGAAACAACTTATTTTCAAATCTTGGCTTTAACCACCTAGAAATCTCTCTCGTCATCTCTTCAAAGAGAACTCTTTTGCTTTTAAACCTGCTCTTAAGAGCATTAAAACTCTTTCAATAAGTTATGAATACAACTTAAACAATAGTTTACTTAAGTAAATTCTAAATGTCTAGACACATTATATATTATTGGTAAATATTTAAACAACAAACTATTTGTTTAAAATTATTAGAACAATTCTTATAAAGCAGAAATTAAAAGGAACCAAAAAATTAAGATCTCTAGTTGAACAGGATCGAGACATACACTTATCCGCAAGGCAATTTAAATACTATTGTGTTGTCTGTGGACACTGTTAAGGTTCTTAACATCCACTTGAAACCCTCTTGCAAGCCTTTGGGACTGGAAGCATTAGCGTCAAGGTATTCGAAACCTCCTAGATAACATGCTCCCGGGGGAAACATAATAGTATTATATGTGGAATAGTATAGCGAGCAAATCGTCTCAACTTATTTGCTGCTACCCAAGCGCTGTTATATAAATTTTCCATCATAAATGTGGCTGAAATACTTGGAATTTATTGCTTGAGTGTACGAATTGTTGTTGGAACATACCGGTAACTTCAAATAACCCCCCAGCAAAAAATGATTGGGTTTTGGGAAGCAGTAAAATAAAACTCAGGTCTTTCAAAACCGGTTATCATAAGCGCATTCGAGAACTCTATAATTGTAAGACAATAATAACGAACTGCATTCCCTCTCGCTTACGAGAATGCAGGTATGTAAGCGAATAAGTTTTCTTTATAAAATTTAGTGAAACAAAGAGACCTCTCTCGCTTACGTCGATGAAGGTATGTAACCAAATAAGTTTTTATAAAGAATTTGGTAAAGCAAAGAGACCTACCAAGTGAGACATCGCAAATAAAAATCATGCCTTCATGAAGCAGGTTGGAAGGGATAGTATATTTCTCTCTCCCTTGCAAACCTGCCTCCAAATAAAAGTAATTTTTTGAAGGGCTCCTAAACAGAAATTCGGCGGTGTTAAATAACACGATGTAGAGGTCAGTTTTAATCGCCGAGAGGAGATAACAAACGAACAGAAAATATCTCAAGCAATAGTTGTATTATATCATAGGCCTTATGGCATGTGGCTTCGTCCCCATTAAATTGAGGCAGAATTGTGTTATCATACCGGGATATCGAGCAGCAGTAGCAGTCACTGTTTGATCAGCATATTTTTCGAAGAAGTATGATCAAATGACGCCTCCAGCCCAAAATCCGAATCTAATCTTGATACAGAGTTGCGTTGCATTTCCTTTTCGACGACCATATATGGGTTCTATGAACCCAAACTATGTCAAGTTTGACGATTTACAAAGCTATCATCTACATAATACATAATCTTTATTCAACAGTGTTCTAGAGGCCAGTTCGAATCGTCGAGAGGAGAGGGTAAATGCAACAGTTGTTTTTCCATCATAAACACCGGTATACCGGTGACTTAAAATAAACCCTTAAAAAGAAATTCAACGGCCTGAATTAATACGATCTAGAGGCTAGTTCTAATAGCCGTGAGGAGATAATACACATAAAGAAAATATCTCACAGTCTATAAGGCATGTGGCATTATTGTATCGGAATATCAATCACCTGTAACAGTCCAAAATCCCAAACTAACCTTGACACACAGTGGATGCATTTCTTTTTCGACGATCATATAACCCAAATAAAATTTATATCCAAAACCCGACAAATTATACTTAACCTAAATTTTCAGATTTTTTTAATTTATCCGCAGGCTACGCAGGCTTTCGAAAGATCCTCAAAATAGGCTTTTGTTACACAGATGAAATCCTAATTTTTCTCTAATTTCTTGAAACTTGGAAATTGAAAATTTTAATACACAGAAAAAAATTTGTTCACCCATTAATAAAGGTTTTGATTAGTTCCAAAATAAAGTTCAATTAATTTCTTAATTGAGGCAAATATATATTTGTTTAAAACAGAACAAAAAAATCCTAATTAAACAAATAATTGAATTAATTAATTATTTAATCAAATTTTAATCTGAAATAAATTAAAATCTGTAATTGGTGAAAATATTATTTTCTGTGTATGCGATTAGCTTTGGGCGGTTTTAGGGTGTGAGATTCATTATTGGTGAGCTAAGGTACGAGACTACTATCAGACTACCATCTACCCGACTCGGTTTATGCAGCTTCTAACTAATTTAGATGTCGCCCAAAGAGGCAGTCTCCGGGCAAAATTCACTCCATTATCAAGATATTCCTTCTGGTCATCAAGGCTAGGAAGCTAGTTAGCTCTCTAGTTTTGATGACCAGGTCATAGTTGTCTGACAATATTTCCATCTTAGCTTCCTCTTCAAACTCGCTTCGAATCCTAAGTTTACAAGAATGTATTGATATACTCATGCTTTCGAAAATAAGTGGAAACCATAAGGAAGTAACTTGTCTGGTAAGCTTATTAACTCTTGAATTATACTATGTACCAGGGCATATAAAATCCTGCTGTTAAGTAGTCCAGCCTTCGAGTTTAGAGATTTTCCTCAGTCGATAGAAAGTACCTAACTGGTTTACATTTCGCTCAATGAAGCAGTCTCCGGTCAAAATGTTCCTTCTGATGACCAAAACTAGAGAGCCAATACGCCTCACGATCGCCCGAGGTTATAGCTTTCTGAAAACATTTCCATTTTAAAACTTGCTTCGAAGCCTTAGTATGCAGCCTGGAACCTGTAAGGAAGTATTAATCCTGAAACTATGCCCCGAAACATAAAATATTGCGCTGTTAAACAGCTCAACCATTTTTTTTAGAGATTTTCAGCGATAGAAGGTAGTTTACATCCTTAGGAAAGAGGCAAAAATGGCGATTCGACTGTTAAGGTAATGGAATACGTTATTTGTCCGCCTTTAGCGGCATAATTTCTGAATTACGTTGCAGATTAATCTCCGAAACAATGCCATCGTACAATTTAGACCTTCATATGTATATGTGTAGAAGGTCACGGTACCGGAGGATGAGCGTGCCGTATAGAGACCTTCTTTGATAACCATCTAGAAGTTTTCGCTTCTAATACTTTGCCGACACCAAAGCAGATTTAACTTTACTCAAAGTACAATGTTAACAAATAGCAGAGTTCGCCGCCATTTTCCTACCAACGAAAGCACATAGGAGTAAAAGTATTCAAAGCTTTCGTAGGTGTAGTACGAAGGGCACTCACTGGTAACGAGTTTGTATTTTTTCCAATAAAAAAAAAGTGACAAAATTCACCGTTAGAACGGAAAGTAAATTTATTTTTGCTTTTAGGAGAAGTGTAGATTCTCTTTAAATAAAAACTATTTTTATTTAATTTGGAGAGAACTACATATCTTAACAATCTCTTTAACCAATTTGCTCTCCCTCTCTCTCTCTCTCTCTCTCGAGCAACAATAACAACTTTTCTTGGCAAAAAGCATGCTAAAACACATGTTGGGCGGAAGATACTCCACCCAATTTCGGATGCAAACAAATAGCAAAAACAACGACGACAACAACAACAACAGAGACAACGAAGACATTAACGTAAATGAAATTCCAAAACGTGCTGCCTACAGCTCAGCAGCAGCGGCAGCATCAGACAGTTAACTGTTGTTTAAGACCAAAAAGGCAAAAAACCAAAAAAAAAACAAAAAGAAAAATTCATTCATTGAGTTTGAAATGGAAAAGGGAGAAGTGGTAGTAAGTATTTTACTGTGGCCAGTGATTGTTTTGTTGCTATTTTTGCAATGGATGCAAGCAAGTTAAGGTTATAAATTGTATGTGTACAATTTGGAAGCTTCTTAGATTTACTAATGCATGGATGGTGGCTGTAGCCAGGCTTTTAAACGCTTTCTGCTGTTGCGGCCTCTGCTAGTGTGAAGCTGCGTTTTTCCTGGCTGCTGCTGCAATATAGGCAGTGATCAGTTAGTTATTATTTTGTAACGATCATGATGTTGTTGTTCTTGTTGTTGTTAGTGGTGGTTGTTGTGGTTGTTTCGGTTGATTTGAATTGCTTGTAATTGTAACAGTTTTTTTATTTTGCTTTTTTGGTTGTTTTTGTTTTTGTTTTGTTAAGCCAACAACAAAATAAAACGGTTAAGTTAAGAGTGTAGAGTCATGAGTTTTAAATGAGCTCAATTCTTCGTTGTTGTCTTCTTCAATTGCTATTGCTATTGCCGATGTTGTCGTTGTTGTTGTTGTTGGTATTATGTCTTGTTTGTGAGACAGCGGCTGAGACGATACCAGCCAAAGTCTCTAAGCTAGATGAATAGATAGGAAGCTACAGTCGCTGTAGAAAAGTCTTGGCTCAGCGAGTGTGTGCACAATATTCACTAGAGTATGATCTCGTTTTAGTTTTTTTTTTTTTCTTCTTATTTTAATGGCTGTTGTTAGGATGGATGTTGTTTGTTGTGTTTTTGTTTTGTTTTGGGGTAAAGCTGAAGCGTTAAGATTGCTTTGAATTCAGTACTTCATCACGTACCTGTAGAGAATGGTCGTCATTACGGGTTAATCCAGTTAAAATATTTGAGACTATATTTCTTGTCTTCTTTTCTTTACCATTAAGGAAATACAACAACATTTAAAGTGTAATTTAAAGTGTAACATTATTGTAACTGTAACAAGTCGACAATTCGTTTAGACGTCAAGTTTAAAAAAAAAAACATCTACCAAATTAAGGAAGGCGTTTGTTATATGAAATGGGAAAGATAATACTTATGCTCTTTTAAGTTATAAGAGCTTTAGTGTAAATGTACGTGTTAATAATAAGTGACCATATTCAAATGTGCTAAGGTGTTTGCGCGTAATTTAACAAGAATAAGAAAAATAAGCAGACAAAGTGCAAAAAATGTTTAATAAATTAAATAAAATATATTAATTAAAATTTTTATAATAAAATAAATTTAATAAAGTATTTTAAAGGACTTTTACACTAAAAAGGACTCTAAGTATTAAAACAAAAATATTAAAAAAAATATTTTCCATAAAAAAAATTAATAAGAAAAAATTACGAAAAATAAAAAAACAATAAAAAATAAATTTATAAATATATGTGATCTTCCTTCAGCATCAGTGTGTTATTTCTTCTTCATTAGAATTAACGATCGCAGAAAAAAATTATAAAATTAATGAAAAAAAATAACTGCACAAATAACGTTAAATTTATTGCATATGGATTAACTATTTCCGGAAAATGTGTAAATACTTACCTATAAAAATATAAAAATAAAAACTCACACCACCTTATGAACCTCTCTCTATCACTCTCCCCTTCTCTTTTCCCCTTCTTCGGCTAAAGAAAAAGGATGCCCTCTAAACATCTAATAAATAAAATTTTCACATGTAACTGTGCTTAAATCAACAGACAACCGACCGACGATCACCTTTTTCTAAAAACTGTTATTTCTAATTTCGATCTATACAGCATCCTCCTCTAACGGCTTGATGCATGCAAATCACAACAACCACAACAAAAATGAAATAAAATTTAAATAAAAGCCCAGCGTGTTTTTAAGCAAACTCTTTCTCTCGCCTAGTTTTTCTTTTAATGATACACCATCGATCGCGTACATACTTGTAAAGCAAAAGCGGATATCCGTTTAATCGTTCGTTCTTCTAATAAAGTGTAAGAGTGAGTATGTGTGTTTGTGTGAGAGAGTGTGTGTAAACTTGCATGTCAGTGTGTTTATGGCACTGAAGACTGGCCATTCATTGGTTTTGTGCTTTTATTTGCTTGCGGATATTCATAATTTACATGCAATAAAAAAAATTAATAAAAAGATAAATAAGTTTTCTTTTAATTAACAAAGTACACACACATACATACATACAAAAATACATATTTACATACATATGCATGCAGTACATATAGTACAAGGCAATTGTGTAATTTTCATCATTTAAACTGTTTATTGATTTGTAATCAACGCTTTAATCATCAGCATTCCGCTTAAACTGGATCCTCATCCGTTTTTCTTGGGCAAAAGTATGTAAGTAAATTTTACTGTTTTATCTGTTTTAAGTTATTTATGCATTTGTAGCCTTTTAACAAATCATATTTAAAACATTGTTGCTCACGTATTTTTAAATTATTTTATTTTATTATTTTTTTTTTTTTCGAAAAAAAATTTTAAATTCAAAGTTTTTTTTTCATAGAGATGTACCACTCTGGCAAATAATGTCTTTATAAAACGTGTTGCTTCCTTAGGAAAGGGATAGGAGTAGGATAACACAGATAGTTAGAGTGTTAGTAAATCTTCACTTTGGGCAATAAGGCAATTGCACGTTATGTTTAATTTTATAACAGTGTTACAGTGCCTCTGGTGTTATGTAGGCGCATTAATTTGAAGTATAGCCCTTTTATTAATTACTAGCAGTGCCCGCGACGTCTTGTGCGTCCTGAAAATATTTTGTTGGATTTTGCTTTGAAATTAGTCCACACAAATTTTTAAGACTCTTACTTTTATAGAGCTTGAGCTATGGTTAATGTATTTACTTTCTATAGACGTACCCATCCCTGGGTAATTACTCAGGAACATAGGCTTTATATAAAATTCTAAAATTTATATATAAAATTATTGTAGAGTTCTTTAAATAGAGTTTAAAGTTTTCCGCTGACACAAATAAAAGGTGCTGCCAAGTTTGCAGTACCATTAAATCGGTAAAATTGCGTACTTTAATTATTTTTTTTCTATTTTTTCTTTGAAATGAAATATTTTTAAGGAGAAAAAAGTATTCTGTATTTAAACCAGGATACTAAGAAACCTCCTCACAAGTTTTTATTAAAATTCAAGTAGTAGTTTTTACGTGATGCGAACACAAACAGACGGACAGACAGACAAAAATTTTAAATAATGGTTTTTCGTATTCCATTTGGATTACATACTATAAGTAGCAGTAAGAAAATTTTCAAAAAATATTTTATGCATGGAAATGGTCCTGTTACGGTTTTATTATATGTATATATTATAATACGCCGACGAATTAGTGCTATACGATAATACTGGCGAAGGAAGGCGCTGTGATATGTACAATTATAAATAGAATAAATACATATCAGGAAAATCGATGTAGCCATGGCTCGGTATCGAACTCGTTACTATGCTTTAGTAGTCAGCATACCTAACTACATGAGCTACAGCAGCCTCAGTTATTTTAAACTCGAAAACTTCACTACTGTTTCATAAACAGAATAAAACTAGTAACAGAGCAAATGACTTCTTAAGTAGGCTCAATAGGGTTAATAGTATTATTTAATTTAAAAAAAAAATATGCAAAATTTTGTTTTAGACACTGGCAGAATGTGTTGCATTTTTTGTATCGCTACAATCTTCTGTAACACTTCACTATATATATATCTAACTCACAAAATTTAGATAATAGATGATGAGAAGTTGTAATAACAAACATCCAGTGAGTCAGTTGGTTAGAACAAAGTCTACCACTAGCAAATTGTTCTCTGTCGTGTATGCTTTTTTAACAGTGTGTTAGCTGGCCAGGCCGTTTTCTATATAACCTTCATCATGGTTATTTTAAATCTCTGCAAAATTGACATGTAATTCATACACGCATGTGCGATTATGAGTACTACAAATACAATCCAAATGTATGATGTAAACTTAGTCCAATCAAAATTTCAATGTTCTTCAGCATCACTAGAGTGATAAGTTGCCATACTCTCTGGAATATTATCCATCCTTTTTAAGGTCGTCCGTCCTTTAATAATAAAATAGGTTAATTATAATTTAAAGAGTTTTTTTTTTCTCTCTCAATTATAGTTTTAAAATTAAAAAATTTAGGAGGGTGGGGGGGGGGTATCTAAACTCAACTTTATCATACCCAATGGAAACAGATTTTTTATGCATATATTACATAAAGAAAAAAGTTCAAAGTATATTCGAATCGAAAAATTATTTTCGGTTTGGGGTGTTAAGTAACCTACCCCTTTCCAGTTCCCGATTATGCCCAAAATTTACACAACTCTTCATCACCATGTACCAAAGGCACACACTAAATTTCGTTTTAATATGTTATACGGTAGGACCTGTAGAGCATTCACAAAATTTGGGATAAGGAAACTACCCGTTTCCCCTTCCCGATTATGTCCAAAAACTATACAGCTCTTCATCTCCATATACCAAAGGTACATACTAACTTTCATTTTGATATGTCAAACGGTATGACCTATACAAACTCCACAAAAATAGTGGCATACACAAAATTTTCAAAAAAATATTTTATGTTCAGAAATGGTTTATCGAAAAGTACTTTTAATAGACTTAGGCCCATTATTATAACTTGCCTTTAGCTAAAGTTAAGATGTTGTTGGAGCGATAAGTATTTTAATGAGGATAATGCTCATTGCTATAACATGTCATTATAGTACGTGATAGTTAAAAGTGGTTTTTAGCTTACTTTTAATAACGAACAACTATTTATCGCCCCAACAAAATCCTAACTTTAGCTAAAGGCAAGTTATAATAATGGGCCTTAAAATTTTAATAGAAAAGTACTTTTAATAGAAAAGTACTTTTTATAGAATAGTACTTTTAATGGAAAAGTACTTTGAATACCTTTTGCAAAAAATACTTTTTGTAAAGAATTATCTTTTATAAAAAACATAGAAAAAAATTTATTATAAAATTATATATTATTATATTCTTTCATATAAAAAAGAAAGTTTACATATAAAAAGTAAATTTTATCATAGATAAAGCGAGATAATGCTAATAAAAATTCAATCATATGAAACAATGATGCAAGATTTGAATCTGCACCAGCAACAACATTTTCAAAACATCTTTCACATACAGAAATGGTCCTGTTACAATATTATTATATGTATAGATATATAGATTATAATTAAAACTCTGGACACATGTTGGCATTTATAATTCTTATTTTTGAAAAAATCAAATACCGATCCACAAGAAAGCCATGCAAGAGTTGAAGGAACTCCGGTTTTTATTGGCCGCAACAGATGTACAAGAGCTATTGTGCCGAAATGTCATTGCCTCAGGCAGGACGAAGACCTTAACCTGCATCAGTAAAAGGTCAGGGAAACAAAAGTATCATCTGACCAAGATGAAAAATCAAAAAAGATGATACGGTGCCTATTGTGTGAATATCCAGCAATGGCTAGCATAAGTCTTAGAACCATCTGCAGTTACATGATAAATCTAGACGCCATGGACGATATAGGTCTTTTAAAAATGAAAGCAATTACAAGAGACACAACAAGAGGAAGAAGATCGACAGTTACCAGTCGACAGATGTGGTTCACATTTAGATCAGTATCTAGCGTGTTGTCTTAACCTGACGATTGTCTTACCACTGAGTACAAACAATGCGTCCACCAAACAACGCCCTTGTTGCGCATAGCGCCACAATAAGTGGCAATTATAAAATTATAAAACATATGTAGCTAGCAGGACTTTGCTCAATCCACGACGTTGCACCCCGAAGGTCTTAAAAAATTACCTGGTCTCAAAGATTTGGGAAAATCCTATAGATTCCAGTGGTACCTCTATCCTATAAATTCCAGTGGTAAGGTTTATAACTTTTAGTAATAATTTTCATTTCAAGTTAATAAGACAATAATGCCCCCGCGGGAAGTTACCAGTCGCCAGTCTGAAGAATGAAACTCAAGGAAAGAACGGTCGTGGTTAATTTATAATCGTCAGCCTGAAATCATTGTGAACCGAAGAGTGTCAAGAAGTGAGCCATAAACATATAAAAAAAAACTGTTCATGAAAAATATTTTTTTTAATATTTTGTTGTTGGTGCAGTTAGTAATGGAAATGGAATACAAAACAGCATTTTTTGGATATTTTATCTGTCTGTCTATCTGTTTGCCTGCTGTGTCCGTCTGTTTGTGTTCGCATCACGTCATAACTACTGGATGAATTTTAATAAAATTTTTTGAGAGGGTATCTTAGTACCTCGGTTCAAATATAGGATACTTTTTTCTGCAAAAATATCTCATTTTTAAGAGAAAATGTATGCAATTTTTATTCTTGATAGCGGGATATTTTAAAACTATTCTCGGAACTCTACAATAATTGTAGAATTTTAGATAATTTTTAGTATTTTATTTAATTCTATTTTTATAAGCACAAGGTCTTTTACAAAAAAAAATAATTTTTATTTTCTCAAAAAAAAAAATTAAAAATTTTTTTTATAAAAAATTTTATATATTTTTTTATATATTTTTTTTATAAATTTTTTTATAAAAAATTTTTAATAAATATAATTTTTATTTTCTCAAAATAAAATTTTATATATTTTTTTATAAAAAGTTTTTAATTTTCATTTTCTCAAAATAAAAATTTTTTTAAAAAATTTTTTATAAAAAATTTCATATATTTTTTTATAAAATTCTTTTATAAAAAATTTTTAATAAATTTAATTTTTATTTTCTTAAAATAAAAATTTTTTTAATTTTTTTTTTTTAATAAAAAATTTAAATATTTTTTTGTAAAAAGTTTTTAATTTTCATTTTTTTAATATAAAAATTTTTAATAAATTTAATTTTTATTTTCTCAAAATAAAAATTGTTTATAAAATTCTTTTCTAAAATAATTATTGTAGTTTTTAACCTTATTGATAATTATATAATTCTATTTTTTTTAAGAACAAGGTTTTTTTTATAAATATTTAATTTTTGTTTTGAGAAAATGAATATTAAAAAATTTTTATAAAAAATATATACAATTTTTTATAAAAAAAAATTTATAAAAAAATTTTATTTTGAGAAAATAAAAATAAAATTTATTAAAAATTTTTTATAAAAAAATTTATAAAAAAAATATATAAAATTTATAATTTTCATTTTCTCAAAATAAAAATTAAAAAAATAGAATTATATAAATATCAATAAGGTCAAAAACTACAATAATTATTTTAGAATTTTATATAAATCCTTAGTTCCTGAGTAATTAACCAGGGATGGGAACCTCAATATAATATAAATACATATACCACAACTGAAACACTATGAAATTAAGAGTCTTAAAATTACTTTCAAGGCAAAATCGAATAAAATTATGGGCCTCTACGACGTGGCTAGACTTTGAGTAGATTTTCTCAAAATCTAGTGATTTGTATGGGAAAACGAGTATAAATATCTTGATTATGCAAGTAGCAAATTTCGATATAATATAAATGCTCTATTAAACAAATTGAATATTAAAAATAAAAAAGCAGACAGAAATATGTTAATTCAAGGTTTTATCAAAAAAACAAAAGCTGAAATAAAAAAACGGAAAGGGAGAGGGAAAATTTTGAAATATTTAATGCATCGATTTTCTAATTGAATTTGTAACAATTTTATTACTTAAAAATAATTTTAGACCACAGGTTAAATAGACTATATAAAAATCACTCAGTTATTGCATTTCATTTCAATTGATTTCAATTCAATTTACTGTTAATTTTAATTCCGGATGCGAAAGTACTTAAATGATTATTACACACCAAACAACAACAGCAACAATAACAAGAAAGAAAACCGTCAAACGGACTTGATTTTGAATTTGATTATGATGTTCAATTTGTTTTTTGTAATATTATTATTTTTAATTTTTTTTTAATAATTAAAAATAATAGTTTAGCATTTTATTTGAGGATTAAGGCAATATTTAATTATTGTTAAGGCAGAGTTTTCCAAAGCATTCAATATTGTATTCAAAATTGTTAATTTGTAAAACAGAAAGTGATGGCTTCAAACTGAACTGTCGGTTTAAAGGCATTTCAAATGAGAGCGTTACTTTCGTTAATAAACCAAAAAAAAAAAAAAACAAAAACAAAAAAGAATGATTCATAAAGCAAAAAGACTGGGGTTTTTTCACAATACAGTACGAGTAAAATTACAGTTGCGGCGCATAAATGCAATTTATATCTAATAATGAAATCCATAAAGTTTTTTTTTATTTTTTATTTGTAATAACTGTTTTGTAATTAAAGGCATTTCGAATGCATCTAAAACTAGTCGTACTTCAGCTATTGTAAAATCAAGCATATGTTATCACTGAATAATGCCCAAGTGATTATTCCGTTTTATAGTTTTCAAATCATAATTATACTTTTACCGTCCCCGTCTGTCCGTCGTTGCTCCAGCTTCAATGCACTCGTATGTAAATTATAAAAATTTCCAACAAATTGATTCCACCAAATTGAGGATGCAAAATTTATTTGCCAATTTTCCAACAATTGCCGCCGCTGTCGTTGTATCTATCTGCTTTTCTGTCTGTCTGTCTGTAGCTTTTAAGTGCCTAGTGCCTTAAGTCAGTTACAGATGTTGGGATGCTCATGTAACTAAATATTGAAAAGTTTTCAATGTGACGAAAATGCTTAGAAATGCAGAAATAGATGAACTCGTTTTTTTGCTGTTGTTGTTGTTTTGTTTTGTGTTCAGTGAATTCTCATTAGAATTTTATTAGCATTTTAATAGCAGGAGTAAAAAAGCACTGGCTTTTATTTCCATTTCACTTTAGAATTTAGTTTGATATTGAGATTTTGATTACCATTTTGAAAGATTTTTTTTTTTTTTTTGTTTTTAATATTTTGTTTTGATCAAGATGTTCATATAACGTTTTATTTGATAACGAGATCTTTTATGTAATGAACTAAAAAAAATAGGAATTGTGTAGAGTCATAATGTTTAGGGTCACTTGTTAGCACTTCTTTATTGCTTAATGATTTTCAGTTTTCTGTTTTTTTCTTCCAATCTTTATATCAGCTATTAGTAGTGTTCACACTAAGTCATTTCCATGCCTGTATGTATCTGACAAGGCGAATTGAATTTATCATGTGTGAGCGAAATGCCAGCTGATTACATTGGTCTGCAAAGAAATTGGTTCTTAAACATAAATATTTGCAATATATTTACCTCAATTCGCTAAAATGAAATATGTTTTCAGTTTTTACCTATCACGAACAGATTGTTTTAAGGCGATCACGATTTGAATGAATGAAACGCCGAATAATAGGGGATAAAATTACCTTTAAGTCAAACTAATATAGCTTTTGTTTCGGAGTTATTCAAAATTAGTGACGAAAAAAAAATATTTTTAATAAAAAATTAATTTTTTGTTTTGCCTTCAATAATTCGTACAAAAATTAAGATAGGAAAGCTAGGTAAACTAAGCTATAAATAATAATAAGCTATAAATAAAAAATAACGATGCACAAATGTTGATTTTATTCACAACTAGCTGTGCCCGCCACAATATTCGATCGATTTTGCTTTGAAAGTATTCCACACCAATTGTAAAACTCTTACTTTAAAAGTGCTTCAGTTATGGTTTATATATTTACTTTATATAAAAGTACCCATCCCTGGATAAAATTCTAAAATTTATAAAAAATTCTAAAAGCTATTGTAAACCTCTGCTAGAGGTGTTTAAAATATTTTAATAACAATGTAATTCTACAAAGTAAAACTACAAATCAAATACAAATTTTATTCAATTGGCGCCATCTGTTGCGCAATTTTATTTAAAGTATCCTACTTTCAAAAATAAAAGGTGCGCAACCGTGTTTAAAATATTCCAGTTTTAAACCGCAAAATTGCAGTTACTTTAAACCGGAAATTGTGTACTCTGACTGCTTTATCTCCACTTTCTCTTGGAAATGAGATATTTTTGCGGAAAAAGAGTATCCTATAGTATAATCAGGATGGTAAGGTACTTCCTCACAAAATTTTGATAAAATCCATCCAGTAGTTTTTCCATCCAGTAACGAACGCAAAGAAAAGCAGACAAACGTACAGACAGACAGACAGACGAAAATGAGTTATTTTTTTATTATATGTACATATATTATTATATGTATAGATTTCGCTTCACACATAAACTGCACATACGATCTGTTGCTTCGATATATGTAGCTGTTGCCTTATAAAATCAAATCGTCTTGTTATTAGCCGAGTAGTTCTAAATCGTATAGTAACACATTTTAGAGATTTCAAGACACTGCACAGAAAAAAATATTTTCCCTAATTAAGGGTTTTATTCGGTTTCCGAATAAAATTTAATTAAATAATTAATTGATTCAATTATTTGTTTAAGTAAGATTTTTTTGTATTGTTTTAAACAAATATATATTTGAATCAATTAAAAAATTAATAGAACTTTAATTTTAAACTAATTAAACTTTTAATTGGTGTAAATCTGTGTGTTCGCTTCCTTTTGAATGGCAACACAAAGGTACCATTACGTGGACCCAAGTGAGCTATTTACTGATAGCTGCCTGCTTAACCTAAGGAGCTGTCTTGAATTAACCGTCATAAATTATTTATCCCAAGTTTTTTATTTTTTTTTTTTAACAAAGTATCTAATCCTAAACAAATTGCAAGTTCCCTGTAAAAATCGTTGCTCGACGTGGTCCATTGTAACTAAAGACTTCTGACACCAACAAATCCAAAGGCATCCCTTTTCATTAATGTCAATAACACAAAATAATTTTTGTATACTTGAATGAATAAATATTAAAGCTTGGGATTTTCATTGGATTTTGTAGGATAGAAATCCAATGAGAATTGTGTGATTGTCAAAAAACCTAACGTAACATAACATTTTGTTTTCACACTATCACACTTCAAATAAAATGAAAAATATCAGCAAAGGAACAAGCCGAGACGAGACATTGAACGGCGTCGGCTGAGCTGAGCAATTTTATGTGGACGGCAGAGGTGCCGGATCTTAAGTTTGTTTGGCCGTTCAAGTTTTCGGTTAATAAAAATATAAAAAATAACACATACATTCAACAATTTCTAGGCATGGCAGAAACAAATTACATACATATGTTGACGAAAAGACTGATGGCAATTTAAGGCAGGTACAGGACAAAGATAAAATATCAGCGGCGGCGGCGAACTATCGGCTGTGACTCACTCAGATTGGTTCTTTGCTTTAAAAATAAAAGCACAACCCTGATCAAATGAAAAATGTTATCGTTTAGAAAATTTTCTAAGACTGGTTTGGTATAATGGTATGTCAAATTTCGTTCACACTATCACACTTTCTCATTGGATTTAAGTATTTGACAAGTCTTAATACTCAGTATATTAGTGTGAAAGGGGCTTTATTGATTTCCTTCGTGACATCAATCAGACTAGTAATACAATATTACAGTTTACCAAGAAGTTTGTATTCAATATGTCTGAAGTATTCGGTAATTTTAGAGTTAATTTTTCAAGTCATTAATGCATTATTTGTACGAATTTAAGTGAAGAGTTAAAGTTTTTTAGATAAAGAGACTCATTATTTGTCCTAGGTGGATTTATTAGTCTAATGAAGTAATGGCACGAGAATAGTTGATTTATCCATAATGTTTAATTTAGTTTTTTCATTTCCGTTATTCTTGTTGTTGCTGTTTTTATTTTGACTTCTTAGTTTCGTAGTATACATTGAAAAGCAAATTTATTTTATATAATATTTATTTAAAAAATATATATAACGGTTATGAAAATTGTGACAACACAAAACAAAAAAACATTGTGTTCGCTATAATAAAAAATATAATAAAACTAAAAATTAAAGGGTGGTTGAAAGATATTTGCAAACTACATACATACATACATACGTATGCATGGAAGAGACTGAGATGGAAGTGCTCATTGAATGCGAATATCTAGCTCTGGATAGTATTAGGCTCATAATCACTTAATCGTATTAAATGTGGATGCTATTACGATAGACTCTGTGATTAGACAGAAAGACGACAGTTACCCGTCTGAATCAACTACAGTGAGAGTAAAGTTTAATGGCAGTATGATCTCAAATTTATACGCCTCACAGAGTTCTAAAAAAAAAAACATAATGGGCAATTGCAGCATTGCCGAAAGTGATGCTTTATTATCACTCTAACCATCTGCCTAATCTACTTCTATCCCTCTCCAATTATTTCCTCAAATGACTGACTTTTACTACTCTTAAAATAAATCATTCAAGTGCAAGTTAGAATCACACACGTAGGGTTCCCTTACCACCGAGTGAAATGTAAGCGTAGCGCCCCAATTGTGTAGTATAACAACACTTTACGATTGCCACCAATCGCAATTTGTGTGTGATACAGTCACAATGAGTAGCAATTTATATAATATGGCAAGCCTAGATCCATATTATAGCCTCTTGCTTAGGGGTTTGGAGACTATCCAAACTCGGTCTGTTGAGAGTGCAACAGCACACTTGATCGACCGTGCACCATACCTACATAAATCGATCTTAAACCACAACCACCACGTGTACCCCCGAAGGGGACCGCACCAATAATCGGTCACAGAGAGGATAGGCTCTCTGTGGGGCCACCGATTCCCGTGGTACCAGTTCTTTGGGCACTGGTGGGGCCTCGAAGAGAACCCGTATGTTTTAACACACAGACCTTTTCTTCCAGATTTAGGTTCTAGGAACCCTAGCGTCTGGTGCCCCTATTTTCCCCGAGTGAACCGCGTCAAAGCATTTGCCATTCCTGCAGTGACAATTGGAACCTCCGGGGGTAATTTTACACGTTATAGCAGACATTTGAAGTTTACAAAGGGTACTATAATCGCTATAAAGCAAAGGGCTGAGAGCCGCCGCCGTCTTTATTTTTGTTTCATAAAAAATTAAACCTTTTAAACAATTTTTATATGAAAAAGTTTCTTAATATTCTGCGATACACAAAATCGATAAAAATAATCGTGAAGATTTTTATCGCATCGGATTTTCGTCAAGAACAAAATTTAAATAAATTCATGCTTTTATCTTCTAGTGATATTTTATATTATGCTGATCTTTAAAAAACAAATTAAAAAACTTTAAATATTACACGTGAAAGTGTCGTTTCTGAATATTGGAACATTTTCGAAGATTTCTGCACAGGTAACGTTCCTGTTGTTATCGTAAGCAGGTTTAATAGGAATTTTTAAATCAAGATTTGAAAAGACTACGCCAATGACAAAAAAAAATTCCAAAATGACTTGTAGTCTGCTCACAATATTGATATATAATTAACTTGTTTCTTATTGTTTTTATGATAAATGGTGAAAAAAAGAATTAAATTGTCAGTTCCAGGTCGACTTTAGGGCGCCGATCACTTTTTTTGCCGCCGCCGCAACCGAAAATTTCACGACAAATTTGATCTCTGTTAAAGGGTATTGTCATATAAAGGCCATGATTCACAGTTATACACAGTCGTATGTATGATCTGTCAAAAATAGCATGTGTGCTAAAAAGTATGACAGTGTGGATTAGACAGGTCTGTGCGATTGGATAACTCTGATCGCATGGAAAAAATTATAAAATACTTTTTTCCATGCGATCAGAGTTGACAATTTTTTTGTGTGATAATGTGGCATCTACAACGCCATTTTGAAATGATTTTTTTAATCGAAAAGAATTCTGTCAGATATTTTTTTTGTGATTGAATCGTACGATTGTGTAGGATAGTGAATCCAGGCCTTAAGATATGATTGCGAACCGTAGCAAGCAGGCACTTAAAATTTTCAAAATCAAGTAATAAAAATTAAAGGAGTCCTTACGTGAGTGAGTCTGAGGGCATATGAACTCAAACAAAAAAGTCTACACAGTGCAGCAGTGAAAAAAATATACGGATTTGCCAGTAAAGCTTCGATTTTACATTTTACTATCAAAGGGTAGTAAAACCCTATATTCAATTTGGCGAAATTGGTGACCAATTTTCTCATCCCTACTAAAAAATACCGCCTTAAAGTATGCATATCAGTTAGTGCTTCAGTTATGGTTTAAAAATTTACTTTATATAAACGGTCTTTTCCCTACTAAAATAACTGGGTACTTTCGCTGCTTTTTCTCTTCTTTCTTTCGAAAATAAAATCCGTTTTGTGAAAATAAAGCATCCTATATTAGAATCAGGGTACTAAGCTATCTCCTCACAAAATTTTATTAAAATCCATTTAGTAGTTTCTACGTGATGCGAACACAAAGAGAAAAACATACAGACAGGAAATGACTTACTGTTTTATTATATGTATAAATTACATGATTTTAAGTGCAAGCAGGCAGTTAAAAATCACGTCTTATATGGGAATACCCTTTAACAGAGATCCAATTTATCGTGACGGCGGCGGCTGGGCAAAAAATATAGGCAGCGGCTTAAGGTCGACTGGAGCCGACAGTTTAATAGAAATTTCTACTGTCAAGTCCGAGTATTTCCGATTTGTTACACTGTGTAATTAAAGTTAATACATTTTCTATATTCACAATTAAATTTGCCGCCAGAATTTGAAAGTTATAACCTATTTTTGGTCACGGTAAATGTAGTCTGTGTTGGGAGACCATATAACGTTTATGATTACAAGTGTTTAATTTTATTAACTTGCAACACATTGCAAAAATAAAACATTTACCTCGGAAACTAGATTACATTCAAAGTTATTAACTTTTAATTATAAAAAAAATCTTTTAACTTTTACCATTTTACAAAATCAATTCTTCACCAATAAAACTAATCAAAAGGCAAATGCTGAGAAAGAAGCAAAAAGCAAATGAAGAAAACGTATTTCGATTTAAATTTAAAACGACAACAAAAAAACAAATACATTTTACGCACTTTCAACTTCACGCTCATAAAGAAATCAATAATTAGCAACATGAACGATGCGGCGACTTGACCGACTATCGCTTTATGTTTACTTAACCTCAAATGCTGCGTTTTCTTAATAAATAATTTAATGAAAATCTCAATTGAAAAGATTATCTGTACGATGAAATCCATGTCATAATTTAAATTGAATTTTCATACCAGCACGCAATTCGCTTTAATAAAAATTTAAAACAAAATTATCATAACACGTAATAAAATAAAAGCGGCAATCGGATTATAAAAGGAAATAACGTCAATAATCGTAAATGAACGCGCCAATTTTCATTCATATTGCAATTCTTTTTTGATTGAATGAATTTGCCATTTTTTTCCTTCTTCCTCTTCTTCTTCTGCAATAACAAAAATCGGCTGAAAATGTATCTTGGTCAAGGTTGTCTCTAAGCTGCTGTACGAAAAATGTAATTAAAAAGCAAATATTGATGATGACTTAGATACTTTTAAAAATTAAACCAATTTTAAATTAAATTTGATGTTAATTGCAAATCACAAAATGAACTAATTTTTATTAATTTGAACAATGTGTTCTTAATTAACTGTACACAGTTGTGACGGTCTAAACAAAAAACGTCTTAACAGTTGGCCAGGTCGTTGTAAGCAAAATTTAGCAATAAACACAGTGGCAAAAGAGGAGGTTAAAGAGAGGGTTTCTTGAATGAATGCAAGATTTATATTTGGCATTATTTGTATGAAAAAGTCTAAGCGACCCTGACAGTCATAGCTAACACAACGTCTCCACTAGACATTGATTTGAACAAGACACAAACATAACGGCGGCAGAGCAATGGTTTTAATTTGTTCATGTTGTTATAGGTGGCAATTACGTGTTTATGTTATGTGATAACAAAAATATGAGTAAATCAAAAGGTAACATCATCACTCCTCATGTAATACTTAACACTCATGGAGCTGATATACTATGCTATTGGGCAGCGAACTCAAGGCTTGGACTTGATACAGTCTATTCTGAAAATATATTTAAAATTGGCAAACGCCTAGTTACAAAACTTTGGAACACTAGCAAGTTTATTTCTATGTTCAATGTTACCACATGTGACATGTGACTCCAGGATAACGTAATAAAATATACTCACAAAATATTTTTATGTTAGGGTTAGAACCATTTTCTAAGAGAAGCCTTACAAGATTAATATTGTACGAATTGATAGCAGCACCCAACAGCAAGCGGTCCTGTACACACATTTATGTTCATATTCTGATTGAACATAAACCCCCGTCTTCATTTGCTATCAACATGTCTTAACAGAATTCAAATTTCATATAAAAAAAAACAGTATTAAAAATAATGTTTTTTTTGTCATATTAAATTTTACTTTTGTTAACACATGTTAATGTCTAATGGAGACGGGGGTAATTTTCATCAATGTTGTTTAAATGCTTATAGCAAAACAGATGTAACAGTAGGGTTGAGCAACGCATGATACACTGTCTTAAGATAACCCTGTAAACCTAAAACGTCACAGTCATGTCATAAAATAGCTTGTATAACTAATGTTTTAACAACCATGTTAAAAATCCATGGAAAAAAACATTAACATAAGCAGTCTACACTCAACACTGGCATGATGTTAGTGGTAATATTTTTCATTTTATATCTAACTAGCTGTGTCCGCCACGTCGTGGGCGTACTGACAATATTTTGCTCTCTTACTTTTATATTCCTTCAGTTATGGTTTATTTATTTACTTTATATAAAGGTACCCAACCCTGGAAAAAATTCCAAAATTTATAAAAAAAAATTCTAAAAATTCTTGTAAAACCCTTTAAAATGTGTTTAAAATATTTTAATAACATTCCACAAAGTAAAATACAAATCAAAAGAAATTTTATTAAATTGGCGCCTAATGTTGCACAATAGTTTTTAAAATACCCCAGTTTTAAACCAAAAATGTCAGTACCTTTACACCGGAAATTGTGTTTTTTCACTGCTTTTTCTCCACTTTCTCTTGGAAATATCTTTGAGGAAAAAAGTATCCTATATTGAAACCAGGATGCTAAGGTACCTCCTCACAAAATTTTGTTAAAATCCATCCAGTAGTTTTTACGTGATGCGAACACAAATGAAAAACATACAGACAGACTGAAATGAGTTACTATTTTATTATATGTATAGATGTAGACCGGGGTAACCTAGTTCGAAATACATAATACACTCGTAGGTTATTACTAACACACAATTCTGATTTCGGATGACTTTTTTTAAATTCTCAGCAAAATTTGTATGGTTAAGAGGCCGCCATTAATTTGAACAAAATATAAACATGACACCGACACAGAAACGGAATTAATTTGCGAATGTTGTTATAGGTGGCGAATACATGCTTATGTCATTTTCTGTTTGAACATAATTTTCTGTTTTCCAACAATGATTATTGCACAGCAGATAGTAGTATTACGGTTGAGCAGCAGATGGCGCTGTTTGCAAATAATACTGTCAAACTAAAATACAACAACAACGTCATTAACATGTTATAAAAGAGTTTTTATAACAAATGTGTTAGCAACCATGTTAAGACTTGGAAATAAAATTAACATGGGCAGTCTACACTTAATACTAACATCATTTTATCATTTTATTTCTAATGTAGACTGGGTGTAAAGAAGCAGCAAATATATTTATATGTTTAATTTATGGGCAGTTTAATAAGTCTGAACGATTTTTTGAATGCAGCACAGTAACTTGCAATGCAACATTACACCCATTAAAGGCTGTTTTACATTGTCCCACATGTCATTAAATCTGTCATAAATTTTTGTCGAATGAGGAAAAAGGAATAGTGTAAAAGGAAATTGTACTGAGTAGAAAATAAAATACAGATAGGATTAGACAAGCCGATGGTAACTTTTATATTTTAAACTAATTGAAAAATATTTTTCATTAGCAGTAGTGTATTTCTATGTAAACAGTGTTGCCAACTGTGAAGATTTATCATATATTTGTGTTTTTTTAATAAATACAATTCTTAACAAGATTAAACTGAACCGTATTTAATATAAAAAAATAGAATTATTTTTATTTAAGAAAAATTTTTTGGAAAAATGGAAAAAAATTCTTGCATGTTAAAAAGTCTGTTATGTTATTAGTTATGGTAACACCGTTTCATATCTTTCTACTCCACACTAATAGTGTAAAAAAAAGATTCACATCCGATTTCTGTTGTCATTTATCTAGGTGCGGATCGTATTTCATTCTTCTTTTGCTTCTATAAAATCAACCTAAAATATATGTAAATTATCAAAAGTATTACAGTCTAAACATACCTTAACTATTTGTTGTCTATAATTAATTTTTTTTTGACAGCAATTAAAAGCAGATAAGAAATGATAGGAAAATAAAGAACAACTAATAGGTCGATTATGTATGGTAACCCAACCTCAGTTGCGTTGTCAGTTGCTGAAATTATATTACTAAAATTTGTTAATTTTAGTTGTCAAAATGGCAACCATATTTTTACTGTAAAGTAAATTTATTTTTCATCTCCTTTCTCATAATCATACAGACGTTGTCTTGCGTTGCTTACGTAATTCCAAACATAACATCTGCAATGCAACAAAAGAATAACTATGCTACGAATAATATTCCGTATTTGTATACACACATCATTTATCAGCACCTGGTCCCAGCTTTTCAACTTTTGATGAAAATGGTCGAAAAATAGCTGCTGGTATAAAATTTGGTATATCAAAAGCAGGAGGATCTTTAGGTGGATGAGGGACATTGTATGTTTTCTTTTTAGATTTATCTCCTTGGCTGGAACATGATGATAAACTTGCATTAAATTTACGAGTGTGTTTAGGCCCATTGGATATTAATTTCAAAAATTATCAAAATTTTATTGTATTTTCTTTGTTATTTATTAAAAACTATTTAATTGTTTACATTTATTTCCAGTTGCTACAATGTCAAAATAGCACTATTGATAACTTTATGGCAACTGCAGAAAGTTGCCTTACATAATACGAATTTTTTCCCAGTTGCGTTGTCGAAAGGCAACTAAAGTTCAGTTGCCATCCATAATCCACGTATAAATTAATTGCTACATTATTTTTAATTTTCGATTATTTTAGGCATTCACATCTTATGGATAACACGAAATTTTATCACACATGGGATCTTACAATTACAAAGTAAAATTGGGTAATTTTTTGGTAAAACCGCTGGACAATTTTGAATGATTGTGGAAAAAGTCGAATTCTGTGCCGACAAATACCTATATCTAAAAAAACGTTTGTGGTTAGTCAAACAAATAAATTGATCACAGGTATGGATTCAATACTACTTATACAACAACACAAGGGAACTGTGAATTGTACATATGATTTATATTGATTTTTTTGGAGAAAATCACCAAAACTGAAAATTACTTAGTGAAGCAGATGAATTTCCGGTTTTTCTTAAGTAGGACGACATTTTTAGTTTTGTCTAAAACACAGCCATTAAACAAAATAATAAATGGCAATTAAAAAATTGTAGTATACTTTAATGGCAGATTTAAATCTAAATTTTTATAGGATAATAAACAAATGCGACAAATTACAATCGCTCATAAAAAATTTAATACTTTATATCTTCATAGTGAGTATTAATAAACGTAAACGAATAAAGATGTACGTATGAACGTAAGCGAATACGTAATTACGATTTACGTCTGTTTTTATGTAACCACACTTTGGTGGTCAAAACTTTTGCAACAAAAATTACGTAAAAACTAAAATAAAAAACTTTCAAGTACTATACGGACTCACACAAGTAGCGATTCAGACCACTTTATAATATAAACAAGAAAATATTTACACTTTTTCACCGATCATTAATTTTTAATTTTATGTTTTTATTTTTAAACATTTTAATTGTCAGCCTATTACATTTTTAAAAATAAGCACATTTACTTCACAATTACGTCTTCTTTGGGAACACCCTTTAATTTTGAGTTTTATTTTTTACACTTATTGTTACGGTGGACATAGTTTTACAAACTCTGTGTATATTTCAAGCGTTTTCCTACAACAGTTTAAGGGATAAGAACATAATCAAGTGAATCAAAGTATTCATGGCGCACCCTTTAATTTTTATTTGTTAACCAATTGTTAAAGCGGATATAGATTTACAGACTCTGTGTAAATTTCAAGCATCTGCCTATAACCGTTTAAAAGATAAAGTCATTTTATTCAAAATCACGGCCCCTATGGGAACACCCTTTAATTTTTAATTTATACTTGTTATAGCTTTCGCAGTAAAACAAACTCTGTGTAATTAAAAATAAATTCATATCTTGAAAATCACGGAACTATCGGGACACCCTTTCATTTTTAATCATAATAAAAAAAATCCGTGAAGTCTACCTGTTTTTGTTAAATAATAAGGCCATACTCATGAAAATCACGTCGCTATAGGGACACCCTTTAACTTTTGTTTATTTTTAATGGGGACAAAGTTTACGCTAAATTCCAAGTGACTGCTAATTACTATTACAAAATAAGATCATGATATGCTCTACACTATTGTAACACCCTTTAATTTTTGGTATTTATTGTTGTAGCAGCAATATAGTAATGCAGCATCTGTGAAAATTTCAGCAGTACAGTATGGTACAGAAGGATATATCAGACGAACATAGATTGTGCCAAAAGCAATAGGGTAACGTTTTTACTCTCTGCGTAGGGAACCCTATAAACATTAAAGTATTAAAATAAAGTTAAAATTAAATTAATATTTGATGAATTTTCCACTCTACAGGGACTTTCACTATGAGCTAATAGTCGCTTGCAATCTTTAAGTTCTCAATTGATTTGTGATCAGAAGTCTATATACCCCATGGCATTTTATCTATTTACTTTTAGGATTACACAATAGTTTCGGAATCTGAAGAAGGTCTAAAATAATTACAACTTATCATGTCAGCATGTCAGCATTTAATTTTTCTCGAATGTATTAACAATTGCATTATAGTGTATTATAGATAATTTAAAGTTAAAAGTTTTCCATTTATTATTTATAGCTTCTTATTTTTTAATTGTATTTTATCACAGACAAAATTTTTTCATCCCAATTATGGGTTTAATCAGTTTTAAATTAAAGTTTAATTAATTTTTTAATTGATTCAAATATATAGTTGTTTAAAACGGACAAAAAAAATTCCTAATTAAACAATTCATTGAATTAATTAATTATTTAAATAAATTTTAATCTAAAACCAATTAAAAAAACCTTTAATTGATCAACAAAAAATAATTTTTTCTATGACTGTTAAATAATAATTAACAGTTTCCTATCCCACTGTACGCGCATTCACACACCAATATTTTTCCGATTAAAGGTATGCAGAAAATAATGTTGTTAATTTATTTTGTATAATGGGAAATAATCTCAGAAAATTAGTTTGTTTTTCTTCAAACAATTGCAAATCGTAAGAAGTGTGTGTGTGTGTGTGTATTACACTCATAGAAGACTGTTGTCGGTACCTCCGTTATTCGGTCTTTAAATTATTTCAATGTGACTGCCGGTAATATGCGCAAACGCGTATAATACATTCAAAAAGGGTATGAAGTATGAGGGCAAATGCTTGCGATGACAATAAAAATAATAGTGAAAAATCGTCAAGTGCTTCTGACGACCTTGGACCATAAAACTCATTGTAGTATAGTGTAGTGTAAAGAGCAACAGCAATAACAATGCGATATAACAAAGTTATTGTTAAAACAGTTGGTAAGAAAGAAGTGTTTATGTGTGTAAATATTAATTAAAACTATTTATTTGGTTTTTTGTTTTTTAATTTTTTTTTTGTAGTTCAGATCAATTTGATAGAAGTTAAATTTTGATATATTGTTATTATCATAAGATGTTAATGTTGTTCGAAAAAAGTTCGATATAATTTTCTTCTTTTTTTTACACTCTTTGACAAATAATCTTTGATATTAACAAAACTTTACAATCACGATGGGATCGATTCACGGTCATGCTGGCTCATAATAACCTAATTGAGTATAAAAACAAGTAAGTGCCGTTCATAAAATGCCCTCGAATTACTCATTTAAAAGAATTTGCTAATTTTCAACAACTTATTCATTTTAATTTATTTTCTTGAAAATATTTGAAGATATCTGAAATATCAATACAAAGTTCTGCAACAATCTACACATACATATAATAAAATAGTAACTCATTTCCTGTCTGTCTTTCTTTTTTTTGTGTTCGCATCACGTAAAAACTACTGGACGGATTTTAACAAAATTTTCTCAGGAGGTACTTTAGTATCCTGATTCCAATATACGATATGTTCGTTCAGCAAAAATATTTTATTTCCAAGAGAAAGTGGAAAAAAAGCAGTGAAATTACGCTGATTTTTTACCGATTTAAAGGTACTGCATACCTTAAGGCATATTTTATTTGTAAAAACAGTATATTTTAGGAAATGTTGCGCAACAGATGGCACTGTTATAAAATAATGAGTAACTCATTTCCTGCCTCCAGATCTTTACAATAATTTTTAGAATTTTATATAAGTTTTAGAATTTTATCCAGGGATGGGTACCTTTATATAAAGTAAATGCGTAAGAGTCTTAAAGTTTTGTGTGATTTACTTTCAAAGCAAAATCCAACAAAATGTTGCAAGGGGGCTCAGGAAGTGGCGGGCACAGATAGTGTAAAAGTAAAAGCACACGAAATTCACTTTAACCATTTTCAGTGCTAATTCACCCGAAGAAACACACTGTTTTGTTAGTTTTTTTGGCCCCTGGTATGTTGATAAAGCAGTGAAAATACGCCGATTTTTTTACCGATTTAAAGGTACTGCATACTTTAAGGCATCTTTTATCTGTGAAAGCAGTCCATTTTAAGAAATGTTGCGCAACAGATGGCGCTGTTTTAAAATAATGTGTAACTCATTTCCTGCCTCCACAGCTTTACAATAATTTTGAGTTTATCCAGGGATGGGATCCTTTATATAAAGGAAATGCGTAAGAGTCTTAAAGTTTGGTGTGATAGTTTGGTTGTGATAGATTAATTATTCATCCCTAGTTACAAAACGGATCAAAAACTCTTTAGGATTCCGTTTGTACATCGCCAAACACTCTTTCGAAGTGGATAATCGTATTCACTTTTAATAGTGCCATCACTCACACGTATGGTGTTTTCGCTGAGTTCAAATGCTTAGTGCCTCGATTACCTTACACGCATTCAATCTCCCTCCTATCATCCAATATCGTTCCATCAATTGCATTAACTATTTCTGGCGTCATGAGGACTTTTAGGCGATCTAAACTTGTGGCCTCATTTATGATGAGACGACCATAACCAAACTCATTAAACCGACCTTAATCATTCACAGCAAAAAATATTTTCACCAATTAAAGGTTTTTAATTTGTTTCAGATTAAATTTTAATTAAATATTTAATTGATTCAATTAATTAATTAATTAAATATTTAATTGATTTAACTAATTAATTAAATATTTAATTGATTCAATAAAATATTTAATATTATTTAATTGATTCACTTAATTAATTAAATAATTAATTAATTTAATTAATTGTTTAATTAGGCATTTGCTTCTTTTGTTTTAAACATATATTTAAATCAATTAAAAAATTAATTTAATTTAACACTAATTAAAACCTTTAATTGGTAAAAATATTTTTTCTGTGCTGATATTGATGGTGCAAAGGCCTCAGAGTATTTCTTTAGCTTTTCTTCGATTTTGATGATGGATGTTTTGTTCAAAAATTCGTCAGCAGTTCAGTAATAGATTACAGTTATTGGCAGCAATATTTAACTGAAAGTTACTTGGCTGAAAAATGAGTCACGAAATTATAACGCTACCCTCGTATGTTGAGTTACCTTTTCAACAAAGGATAACAAATTTTTCATTTCATTTACATCTAATCGTTATTAATATAAACTCCTATAGATAAGGTTTTTGTTACAGGAATTAAAAAAACTTCTAAAAAATGTAAGACTATTTTATATAAAGTATTAAAAAAAAAAGAAACAAATTAGGAATAAAATTGGACTGGGTACGTATTTCTTGCTTCGTTTTTAAAGCAAACATAGTCAGGAAGTCTGGTTCCTTTTTAGAAGATACAATTTAAATCCTATTCTGCTGTCCATAAGAAGGGCGTCATAAAATCCTTAGGTACCCACGACGCATCTATAATGCATATCTATTTGTACAAGGTGAATACTGTAAGAATAAAAGAAAAAGTAAGGCTGCAAGGTATTTGGCAGAATATATTTACTCCATTTTACTTCCATTCTATATTAGGTACTAATGCTCTATATATTTCATATTTCTAGTTTTAAAACTTTCAAGTTTCAATGTAAAAACTAAAGGCCGACCGACACAATACTCCATATTTCCATTAAACAAGATTTTCAAATTATATGGCGACACCAAAAGTGTCAGACTTAAGAGTTGTTTTCATTAAATTTACGACTTTAAAACCATAAAAATTAAATCTTTGACAAAAAGTAAATATAAAATAAAAATAAAATTGAAATAAAGAAGCAAATAAAATTAAAAAGCAAATTAAAATTGGCTTCATCAACACAATCGTCAAGTAAGCCAACTTTATGTATTTATCAAATTTAACAAGCCAAAACATCTTAACCAAATGTTTATGGTTTTAATGTGTGGTGCCACCGCCAACATGTACTCGAACTCGATCACACACTCCATACTCCATTGCATACATACCAGCCAACATTTAGTTTGTTCGTTCGTACGTTCATTCATTCATTCATTCACTCATTTATTTATTTATTTATTTGCCACCATAAGCCGCCTCATGAGCTTTGAGAGCAAATTACCAAAAAAAAAAAGAAGAAAAAACATATTAAGCAGAAAAAAAAATATTTTATGTGGTTTGTAGTCGTTTTTCCTTTTTGTTTCTTTTCTTTCCTCAACAGCCAAGTTAATCAATTGTAGTTTCAGTGCTCATAAACGTCAAAATAAAGGCACGTGACATGTGTGGTTGTCTTTTTGTGCAAATGTCTCTTGTTTTACACTATTTATGTATGTATTTTTATATCATTGAGTTTGCTAATTTTCCTTTAAAAAAACATTAGTTTTTCTTATTATTTATTATTAGGGTGGTTCATAAAATATTAATACTTTCAGACAGCAAAAAAGTACTACAATGCAATATCAAATTATATTTTAACTTTATTTACCGAGTAAAGACCTATAAAAAACCAAATGAATTGACCTGCAACCCCCAAACTGATAGACTATCACACTTTTTATAAACCTACTGGGGCATCAAATAATATTTTAAATTCTTGGAACGTTTAAAAACATTAATATGGCCAAACTCAAAAAGAAGTTTCTGTAGAAAAATTTAACTTTTTTCTTGCACTATGCCCCAGGCAGCATGAAGCAGGTTACAATTTAAATGTAACCACCACAAAGGTGTAAAACGTTACCTTATTAAAAGGGTACCTAATTTTAAAGGGTACCTAGTACAAAAATTTCCAAATAGAAATTAATATTGTTTTTATCGTTATAATTTTCTTGTATTTGTAACAATTTTTCCATTGCATCCGCAGTTTTGTATTATTTTTGTTGTAAATAATAAAATAACTACAATATTAGTATACATTTGGTACTTACGTTTTGTTGTTGAAGGTACCAAAATAAATAAAAAAAAAATAAATATACTTAACGTTTACTACTGTTGCAAAAAAGTACTTTTTTAATGTTATGAAGGTACCTTTTGAGAAAATAAAGGTTCTGTCTCCAAAAGATTAAACAAACCCAAGTACATATTTTTCTTATATTTAAAAGCATGTTTTTTTACATTTACCTTTCCAAAAAAGTACCTTTAAAAAAGTGCATATTTTTAATAACCTTTTATAAAAACTACCGTCAAATGTATCTAAAACCCGTTTTAGAAAATTGCTGGTTTAGTAATAAATATTTCAAAAATCCCTTTTCAAAGATCCATTTTAAAAAAATTTACAAGAAAAAACCCAAAGGGTACAAACGTCACCTTATTGTTTTCGCTACAATGCGTTGCCCGTCCTTCATAGTCCACTATCTCTAAAACCGTTATAAGTAGACTCTTTAAATACTAAAGTTAGGTACAAAATTGGTTTTTCTTAAGAGACAAAGTCATTAAAAAAAGAACTGCGCTTTTTTGCATTAATCAGCAAAATTTCATATACGGTATATGTACATCGTCACCTGAAATTCTTAACCATGTTAAATTTGTATAGAAAATTTTTTTGTAACAATTTTATAGCAATTTTTTGTAAAAATTTTACATCAATTTTTTGTGAAAATTTTATAGAAATTTTTTTTGTAAAAATTTTATAGAAAATTTTTTTTTTTTTTTTGGAAAAATTTAATAGATATTTTTTTTCTAAAAATTTTATTGTAAAAATTTTATAGAAAATTATTTTTTGTAAAAATTTTACAGAAAATTTTTTGTGCAAAAATTTTATTTAAAATTTTTTGGAAAAATTTTATAGAAAATTTGTTTGGAAAAATGTTATAGAAAATTTGTTTGCAAAAAGGTAAAATTTGTAAAAATTTTATAGAATTTTTTTTTTTTTAATTTTATAGAACATTTTTTTAACAATTTTATAGATATTTTTTTGTAAAAATTTTATTGTAAAAATTTTATAGAAAATTATTTTTGTAAAAATTGTGCAGAAATTTTTTTGTGAAAAAATTTATTTAAAATTTTTTTGGAAAAATTTTATTGAAAATTTGTTTGCAAAAAGGTAAAAAAAAAAATATTAAAAAATTTGTTGTGAAATATTTTGTAAAATTTTTTGAAAAATTTTGTGTAAAAATTTTTGTAAAAAGTTTGTTTAAAATTTGTTTTTAAAAATTTTCGGAAAATTTTTTTTATTGCTTTTTTTTAATTTTTGTGAAAACTTTTTGAAAAATTTTTGTGTAAACTTTTTGTGAAATTTTTTGGAAAAGTTTTTGTAAAAATTTGTTTGTAATTTTTTTGGTAAATTTTTTTTGTAAATTTTTTTAAAATTTGTGTTTAAATTTTTTTGTTAATATTTTTTTTTTAATTAGGACCTTCCTGCATTATATATTGCGTTAGAATGGTGAGACTAAAGCAAAAGAATCCTTAAAAAAAAATTCCTCATAATGACTGCTCCTGGTTTTCAGTGGATCTGTATTCACAAGGAGTACATACAGATCGCGGTCTAATATTTAACAAAATAGGCAAAAGAGAATAATGAAAACCGAAAAAAAATTAAAATATGAAAAAATACATGTGGGCGTGGTTTTTTTTCCAATGGGATGGTCTGATATTGCTGAATTGCAATCGCAAAATTTTCGAAACTGTGCCTGGCAAATTGGTGGGCTTAAATTTTCTGTACCTCGTCTGGCGCCTTGCCAAATTTCAACGTCAACACGGACGGAAGGACAACGCTTAGTCAACTTTTCTATGTATAAGGATCCAGAATATATATACTTTATTGGGTCGGAAATGAATATTGTAGAAATTACACACGGAATGACAAAATTATATATACCCTTTTCACCTGTGGTGAAGGGTATAAAAAGAATATTTCCTTCTTAAAGTACTAAAAAAACATCCTTTTATATACTATTTTAATCAACTAACCTATGACAAACACATTTAAAATTTGTTAATTTTGTTTATAAAGGATTTTATTAATACTAATTTGTTTTGAATACGTGCGGTACGTAAAAGTACCTTTTTAAAACTAATGAGATTTTACAAATTGCCTCTTTTTATCAGTTTTTTAGGATACCTTTAAAAAACATTCCAAATTTACCTTTGCAAGAAAGTACCCTTGTCCTTCTTCTAAAAGACCAGTCTTCAAAAAGTAACGCTTCAATAGCCATTTAAAAATATGCTATAATTTTTTAAAAAGTACTTACTTTCCTATATTAGAAATAAAAACGTAGTTTGTTTGTTGGTGTTTTGTTAAAGCTGTAATACTTTGTAATATGCTTCTATTGACATAATTCTCATTATATTTATGGAATTTTTTACTTATCGCGTATTTTTGTTGCGCCACCGTGTTTCAAATATCCCACTTTCAATAATAAAAGGTGCATCCTTAAAGCATTTTTTATCTTTTGTCATTAACACAGCGCCATCTCTTGCAAAACCGTGTTTAAAATATCCCACTTTTAAACCGGAAATTGTCGTACCTTTAAACCGGAAATTCCGTACTTTCACTGCTTTTTCAAGTACTTTCTCCACTTTCTGTTGGAAATGAGATATTTTTGCAGAAAAAAATTATCCTATATTAGAATCAGGATACTAAGGTACCTCCTCACAAAATTTTGTTAAAATCCATCTAGTAGTTTTTAAGTGATGCGAACACAAATGAAAAGCAGACAGACAGATGGAAATGAGTTTCCGATATAGATTTAAATTCCCAAAAATGGTTTAAATAACAAGATTATTTTTTATGAATATTATCATAAAACATTAAAACAAAGCTAAAAAATTCTATTTAAAAAAAATTAATTTTTTAAGAAAAAAAGTTAAAAAAAACAATTTATGCGACTGATTCTTTTTTTTTTTTTTTTTTGTTTCTTGTACTTACCCATTAGTACAAGAAACAAAAAAAAAGGCCACAATCAGCATGCGGACATTAGAGTTAGCCTTTATCTTTTTATGTATAGTTTTAGTACACAGTTACTCAGTTAGTGCCCCTTATAAAGTAATAACTTGCGCGGCGATAGCAAGAGTGCGGATTAGATGCATTTTAATCCATTTTAAATTGTTTTGTGGTTTAAAGGCAACCATTAAAAATAGAAAATAAAGCCAAACGATTGTTATGCATTTTTTTCTCTTTTTTTTTTTTTTTTTGTTACACTTATTAAAGGCAAACGTTTGATATGGTTTATTTTAGTGGCTAGTGGAATCCTAAGAAAAAAAACCCACAAAAAAAAAATAAGAAATTATAACCATAACAACAGCAAAAAAAAAAGTAACAAAGAAAAAACTGATCAATCGCTCCTCTATCCAAAGTGACTACGAACACTATTTACCCCAACGACCGATTATTGTGTGGAGTACGCGAATATAATAATTGTTTTTGTGTTGTCGTAATCTGCAGGCCATTTAAAACCATACAGGCAGCCACACGTACTCCATGCTCCAAACAATAAAAACTGGAAGGTGGACATTTCAAGAGCAACCAAACAACCAGCCAACCAACCAACGCTGTAGCATGATGCCATCCACAACAATTTTTCAGATGCTTTAGAAATTTTTTTATACAACAGCAAGCAGTCTTTGAAACACCAAATGTTGAAATAAAAGCATTTAACGGTAACAATAACAACCAAAAACAATTTTTTATTAGAAATTCCAAACACAACAAACACAACAACATGTTCAATCTATGGCATGCAGGGATTTTTTGAGGCATCCATTTTAAGTTTTAAATTTTAGTTCAATATTTAAAAATTACACAAAAAAAAACCAACGTTTTAGTTTACACTTAGAAAAGCCTGAAAACAAGTGAGGAAAAGAACTTTCAAATTTATATAAATTTGTGGAAATGGACTTTGGTCCGGTTCTCAATTGTTTTTTGTACCAAAAGAAATATATGATTTTCTTAGCCGAACTCATAGACAAGGAGTTTGTTGCCTTAAACTTCTGCATATTTTTTTTTTTACAGTGTACCGTAACATCTTCGGTTTCTTGAATCATCAGCTACATAGCTATTCGTACCATCTGGAGCACTTTCACTTTGCTTAACGGAATGAAAATCCATTTATGATGCTAAATTGGTTTAGAGGAGTCAACATTTGGAAATTAACAATTTTATTTTATTTTATTTTTTTGTTTCGCAAATGTGTTGAATGTTATTTATTTTTATCAGCACTATCATCAAACAGCAGCCAGTTAGCCAGCCAGCCATTCAGCCAGCCAACATTTACAACATAATGAGGTTTATGATGATGATGGTCATAACGATTATTACAACGTCCTCTGCATAAGCAGGCATAAGCTTTTTTTTGTCTTTGAACAACAAACAGACATTGATGGAGAGTCTATATTTTCTTAAATACTTGACTTCTGTATTAAAATAGAAACTATTTATTAATCGGAAGTTAATTTTATAAAACGACTGAAGAGTACTTTAAATTAAGCAAAGCAAAAAAAAGGACACAAAATATACGAGGGGAATCGAGAAAGTCCTAGCAACAATATATAATTCTTCCAAAAAAAACCGACTACAAAACAAATATATGTGCATCAATCCTGAACTAAAAATTTAAAAGGAAGTAATCTGTAAGAAATACTACTCAAATCAAATACTTTTATACTTGTTGCTCTAACGTACATAGTAATATACGTTCAGTACATTCAAATGTCTATCCGTAACGGTTAAGCAGATAAAGCCATATACGACAAATTACGTCAGATATGAGGACACCCTTTATTTTTTTACACTTATTATTACTGACACAGTAATAAAAAGTAACGGTTCCAAAGATATGGCCATATAGCTTAAACAATATCACCTAGGGGACACCCTTTAATGTACAATTTTAAATTAAACACTTATTTTAAAGGACAGATTCTTTGTAAATTTCTAATGTTTGTCTAAAACGGCTCAAAAGTTTGATCATATGCATCAATTTGCATCAACTATTGGGACACCCTTTAACTTCTAATTATAAATATTTAATTTCTGATTATAAATATTGGACATTCTTCCAATTTTCAAGTGATTGTCTCTACAATGGTTCAAATGGTTCATATATTTAAATTGACGTCACATATGGGGACACCCTTTAATTTTAAAGTTTATTTTTTTATTAATTTCTGTTATTGGCAGCTATAGTAATAAGCAGTTTTTTAAAATTTTAAAAGGGTGCCCTTTACGGTTCATAATACACGTAAAAAACACGTATGTTGTATGGGGACACCCTTTAATTTTCAAAATGCTGAACTTCTTTTAAAATCGGACCAATCTGTAAGCATTTCCTTTCTAATAAAGAAAAAATTTTAAAAATCGGTTCGGAAATGACCGAGTTCTGCGGCACAAACATAAAAAAGCAACATTCAGACGAATTGATAACCTCCTTCTTTTTTTGAAGTCGGTTAAAAAACACACAAATTTTCCAGTTGAGTCGTTTTAGGGAGCCATAGTCAAAAGATGCTAAAGGAATTACGCAGAGGAAAAAGAAAGAAGGTCACGGGCCATTGTAATGTTGAGGGCAATGAAATCGCTGACGAACTTGCGAGATTGGGCTCGGAGGGAAATAATTCGGTTAGGGTAGAAACGGTTAGGCCACCGATTAGTCACTACTATAGGATTATATCCGACTGGGTAGTTAAGAGAACCAACCTGTCTTGAGAAGTAAGGGGGGAATGCAGAGTGTCACGGGCAATCTGGCGCAAACAATCAGGAAAGTTCTGAGAGCCGTGATAGGTGTGATCACTGGTCACTGCGCCACTAGGACAGGGATCAGCAATTGGGTCGTCGGTACACCGGACTTTTGTAGGATGTGCGAGGACAAGGAGAAGTTGGAAACTGTGGAGCTCTACAGTTTCCACAGGAGGAAAGTGACTGCCCTTGAGTAATGAGAAAAGAAAATTATATTTTTTTCTTATTCAAATCTTGCCACCAATGTTCTCATTGCAAATGACAACCAGTCGGTTAAAAAACGCTTGTAACAAGTGAACGTTTACTCCAAAAAAGGGCTGGAATGTGTTTCAAAACTTAAAAGATCAGCCGCGATTTAAGGTTGATGTGGATTAAAGGACACATAAAGCAAGCCATAGACCATGCGATGAATTGTACAACCAATTCAAGGAACCGCAAACGATACAATTTAGCGTGCGATTTCATGTACAACTTCATTTAACAATTCAGCTCTCTCAAAGTAAAATGGCGTTCAATATTCTCACATATGCTATAATTGGCATCGTCCGCAAATAATACTTAACATTCAATGTTAACTGCAAGGTGTCAAAACATTACTACTAAAATCGTAGGCGAGAGGCACACAAACGTTGCGACGTGTTGATACAACTTTTCAAAAAACTAAAATTTTTTGATCTTTGGTACAACCGAAACACAACTTTAATACAATCAGGTCACAAACGTTACAACTCGCGTACAACCTTCGATTCCTAGAATTGGGCTGCTTAAGGACAGCTGGGAATAAAGCAACAGACCAACTAGCAAAAGATCTCCCTTTTCTCCCTCTTGCTGTGAATTTTTGTGGACCAAAATCCAGAGTAGCACTGGAAAATGACCTAATGTACACGAAATTCCTACGCTAGGATGAACTCATTAAACCTAAAAAAGTGAAGGGAAGCCACTACATCTAGACAGGCTCGAATAGGGGTCTTTCTCTTAGCAGGAAGGCAGGTGCTCAGATATAATAGAAGTACCTTAAGCTAGAAAACTGCGATAGTGACAGATCATGAAAATTTTAGGTATCATCTAGCCAAGATGAGAAGCGAAGATGATACTTGCAAACTGTGTCTGGAAGAGGATGAGACGGCAGCGCACAGTGTGTGTGAATGTAAAGCTAGCTAGTTTAGGAACAGGGGCAAGTTTCTGCCCGTTTTCGTAAACATAAATATATATACCAAGGGGGATCTAAGCCTTGAACAAATGCTAGCAATTACTAAAGACTATGTTGACAAAGAAGACCGACAGTTATCTGTCTATAGTCTGAAATCACTAAAGTCAAGATTAAAGGCTGCTGTTAGGACACGACTACTCAATGAAAGTAAGGTTGCCGTAAATTACAAATCATTGAGAACGGAAATTTTTGTTTTAATATTTTTTGTAAAATATTTTTAAACTTTTTTCGAAAAAACAATGTGGACAAATTTGTGGAAAATATTTAAAAAAATTTTTATTAAAATTTTTTTTTTAATTTTTTGGAAATTTCATAGTAAAAATTTTTTTTAATCTTTTTTGTAAAATTTTTTCTAAAATTTGTTTTTGAAAATTTTAGGTAAAATTGTTTGTTAAAAATTGTTAAGAAATTTGGTTTGAAAATTTCTTGTAATTTTTTTTTTTAAAATTTTGTGTCTTTTGACTGCTCCTGGATCCCATTTGGCTCCCTGTGAGTCTATCGGCTACCTCTATGTGTATTGCTTTCCATAAAGGCCTTTAATACAAATCAAAGCAGAAAAACCCAACCAACCTAAAAACAAACAAATATCGCCCCTCGCAGGAGGCTATTGTTCCCCCGAGATCTATATGCACTCCATGTGATCTACTGGTCGTGGTGTAATTTTAATTTAACAAAATACAAACCAAAAGAGAATCATTACAAGCGAAAAAAATAAAAACAACGGAAACAAATATAGGTAGGCGTGGTTGTTTTTTGCTCACAGCCTCAAATGGAAGGGTCTGATGTTACTGAATTCCATTAGTGGAATTTTTGAAGCTATGCCTGGCAGATGGACATGGCTTAATCAACTTCTCTTTACATAAAGGGTGTTTTTTACAGAGGTATAGAACTTTAGGTTGGCATTACTTTTCAAGATGGCGACCAATTTAACAATTGTCAGGTAGTTTATTCTCAGTTTGGTTTGACAATTCATCATGAATAGATTCACCCCTGAACAACGCTTGCAAATAGTGCATTTTGGGCCCAAAACGAGATTACCGTTGTTACCGATTTTCATAAGAGAAATTTGTTTAGCGATGAAGCGCACTTCTGGTTGAATGGCTACGTCAACAAACTAAACTGCCGCATTTGGAGTGAAGGTAATCCTCAAGTGTATGTCGAAACACCGTTACAACCAGAAAAACTGACTGTTTGGTGCGCTTCAATCATTGGTCCGTACTTTTTCAAAAACGATGGTGGCCAGAACGTTACAGTCAATGGTGATCGGTATAGAGCCATGATTACTAACTTTTTCATTCCTGAATAGAATAACCATGATGTCCAGGAAATGTGGTTTCAACAAGACGGCGCACACTGTGGCCACTGCGGCAATAAATCAATTTGGACCTGCTTTTCGATTTTGATGATTTTTGCACAGATGGTTAAAAACTATCTAAAGGTCATGTGTGAAAAATTTCATGCAAATATCTCCATTGGTTTTCTGTCCCGAGCAGCGCAAATTTGAAGTATGTGAACAAGTCCCAAATGTGATAGTTTTCTATGTCATATTCAAAAGCCTGTTACTTATAAACTATACACCGAATGTACCTTATAAGTATTTTTTCAATTAAAATGGACATTAAGCATTATATGTAAATTAAAAAAAAAAATTTTAAAAATTTAAAAAAAAAATTGTTTTGACAATATATTTTAAACCAAAAATAAAAACATTTATGATTTTCCGTTAGACTTTTAGTTGTGTGCGAAGCAGTGCGACACATGGAGTCCTATACCAAATTAAAGCTGAGAGTCTCAGCTAACAGACTAAAAAAAAAAATTCTGCCCCAATTTGCCCGCCACCGAAAAAACAAGGAAAAACCAAAAAATTACAGTAAAAAATATGCGTTATGCGTTATTTTACGCATTTCATTGCATGTGTACTATATAGAAAAAACTTAAATTTGAGTCCCGATTACAAAAACAAATGTACACAAAAGTATTTATCAAAGTAATATCGGTACATTGTTTACGTAGACTAAACAACAAAAAATCTAAATGTAAACTTACTACACATTAAATGAAGAGCTTTACGTATAACTTAATCAATAACTTAACATTGTTCACATTTTTTCTCTTAAAAATTAACTCCGTTATCCGTTATAAACATTCTTTTATATTATATCTGAGAGTGGTATAGTGATAAGTAAGTGTTTATTAAGCAATTAAAGCCAATTTATATAATAAGCAATGGAAAAGCTAAAAATATCTTTCAGCACGCTTTCGGAAATTGTTTTTCAACGTAAAAAAGATATTGATCTTATAATTGGTGTAGTTTTCGGAATTATAAAATAGTGTCCGAGAAAACTCAAGAAAAATTCTGACGGTTTTTGAAACAAACATTTATGTCTCAATTTTTAAAGTAGTGGAACAAGAGTCAGCGTACTTCATCAAGATTTTTTAATGACAATGAAGAATGGCTAACACATTCTTATACGTTGACTGATGAAGTAGTGGATGATACAGTGGATGGTAAACGTGGACGTCCAACGAAAACCTTTGGGGAGAGCAATGCCAGAATGAAATCTTCGGTTCAAAATTATATTATCCACAATTAGTTGCAGTCAGGCAATAGACGCTGAGAAATTCCAAATATATTGTATAGACACGGCAAAATTGTAGATTGATTTGTATGGAAAATTTTTATATTGGAGTTGTACGAGGGGTGGGTGTTACAGTCGGCGGATTTTCTTCATATTTTCAAAACAACATTTAATAGATGTTATATGCATTTTTGCGAAAAATAAACATATTGCATATAAAGATATTGCATTTTCGAAATATCGTTTGTATGGGAGGTGGACGTAAAAGTGGGCGGATTAAGTTCATATTTTCAGGAGGTCATTCTACAATTATAATATTAATGTTTTATGAAAATTGAGTTAACATATTTAAAATCATGGAAGTTATGCCACATTTTCTATTTAAGTTGTATGGGAGGTGGGCGTAAAAGTGGGCGTATTTTTGTAAAAAAAAAATTTAAATTCATAAAAAATTTAAAATAAATGTGTGCAAAATTTCATGAAGCTCCGCAACCTCCTTGATTTAAGACCATTAAATACACTACACGGCCACAGTGTGCGGCGCAACATTTCACACAGCTCGTGCCACAATAGATTTATTGAAAGAACACGTTTGGTGACCGCCTAATTTCACGTTTTGGACCTGTGAATTGGCCTCCAAGATCTTGTGATTTAACACCGCTAGACTACTTTCTGTGGGGCTATGTAAAGTCATTGGTCTATGCGGATAAGCGGATAAGCCACAAACGCTTGACCATTTGGAAGACAACATTCGCCGTGTTATTGCCGATATACGGCCGCAAATGTTGGAAAAAGTCATCGAAAATTGGACGTCCAGATTGGACTACATCCGCGCCGACCATGGCGGTCATATGCAAGAAATCATATTTAAAATGTAATGCCACAAGATTATCTATTCGGATAAATAAAATTCATGTCAGTCGAATAATCCATCGTTGTTTTATTGCAACTTAAAGTTCTATACCTCTATAAAAAACACCCTTTATAAGAATTCAGAATATATATACTTTATGGGATCGGAAATGAATATTGTAGAAATTACACGCGGAATGACAAACTTATAGCATATAGCCTTCTCAACCTTTGGTGGGGGGTATAATAATAATGCCTTCTACGTTAGTTTCAATCTCACCTCCCCCTACTTTTCAGAGTCTATAACCGTTAACGCAATGAAGTGATTGTAATATAGAAAACCATCTTAGGGTTATTTTATTCAAGTTTTGTAACAATCCAGTCACAAACCAAATAATCCACCATGAGAATTCCTCTTTTAATAATTGTCATCACAAAGTTGCTGGTAAAACAACTTTATGTTTCAGTTGGTACAATTTCATGCCTTAGCTTAGCTGGATATTTCCCAGTAATTGGACTACAGAGTTTGCCTTTCTACCAAATTAACATATTGCAGCATTCTCTTCTCAAAAATCTTTATAGAAAAACTGCATAAGACACTTAACACTTGGTCTAAATATTCGCCAAACATCTAATATCTGGATTGCTGTCCATGTAGATTTATTTCTACTCAGATGTACACAATCTATCGCGACTTCAATGAAAAATAAGAGTAAAATTAAATTGAAAAAAAAAACACATACACACACACAGCAAGCAACACGTACTAAAATGGAAAATTAAACCTTGTTTAATGGTTACATCAGAAGCAGAAGAAAAAGCAGCAGCAGCAGCAGCAACATCAAGAAACCAAAAATGGGGGAAAGACATCGCCAGCATTTTGAAAAGAAAAAAATCGCCAGTTTGAGACAAAACTATAACAGGATCAAAGACAACAACAACTACAACATAGAAGTGCTTTACTATTTCAACAACTAAACAAGAGCTTGGAATGCCTGCAAACAGTGCGAAAGCAATTACAACAAAGTCAACTACAGATGGTTGTTGGATGAGATGACTCTTAACTAGGCAGTTAGTTAGTTGATGCTGCTACCTATCTGCCTGCCTGCCTGCCCGCCCGCCTGCCTTCAACTTCTTTCCACATACTGGTACACAAATGAAATCGAAACCGATAGAAGACATAAACGATATAACCAGCAATCAAACAACAGCGACAACAACAATTGCATGCAATTGAATAAAAAGAAGACGCATTTTTAAGTTGCTACTTTTTACTTAAAGTAACAACAGAAGCAGAAGCATCAGCAGCAGCTGTTTGTTGTCTTTCGAACTCATCTATCGAATGTAAGTTTTAAATTTAACTTGGCCAATACACCAACTAGTACCAAGTGCAGAGTTGTATGTAGTATGTATGCAATGTCTTTAAGACGGCAGGCAGCAAGTGTTGCAACTGTTGTTGTGTTTTTTTTTTTTTTTTTTTTGTTTTGCTCTTATTTTTTATTATAAAAAGTGAGAGTGACATCGGAAATTGTTTCAATTTCTACTATGAAACGAAAACAAAAAAAAAACAAGATTTTGCTCGTTGTTGTAACGTAATGAATGGACAAATGTCGAAAACTGTAACAGCCACATTTTTTTCGTTTGCTTCTTTCAGCTGCATGCCATTGCATGCTTAAGTTAGCCAAAGTAGCTAATACTATAACGACCACAAATAGTCTTCAGCAACAACAAAACAACAACAGCAACATCAACAACAATAACAAGCTAGCAAACCAGCTATGTAGATAGATAGTTATATTATTAAGTTAGAAATGGATCGCCAACACCTGACTGAACATTGCAAATAATAAATACAAAACAACATCACAGCATAGTAAATGGTAACAGTCTCCCCATCATTGTCGTAATCGTTAAACTCGATCATTTTATGTATGCGAACACTTTCCCATCTTAAAAAATTACATTTTTAACCCTCAAAAGGTAATGCTTGCCATGGGATACTGCTTAAATTGATTTCCAAAGTGATTGCTTGCCCAAACTGTGCGTTCGGTAAAAAGAAGTTTTGGTTGGAATGAAGAATCCATCGCCAGTGCTGTAAGCAATTTTTAGCAACATGTTCATGAGACTGGCTTACTAATGGACAACATTGTAGGTCCCCTTTGTATCGTGCATACCGACGAGAATGTGACTGCTGTGACCAAAAGTGTGCTATTCAATCCAAGAACTTCGACTCGCTATCAATATCAACAACAACACATTTCATGAACCAGCATGATAAGAAGTTGCACAAAGATCTCGCATTATTCGCTTTACAAGGTCCCATCGACTCTACAATTAAAGGCAAATGACTTTTCACTTTGATAGGGCTTATCAGTTTCGACCTCTCAAAAACTCCAACCGGTATCGTATTTGGCCGAAAACATAATATTTTCTAACGAGGCTTATTTTCATCTCAGTGGCTATGTCCAACACACTATATTTGCATATCTGAGGATTGGAAAACTCGCAATCATTGTCGGGAAGCCAATGCCTCTACACAGAATCATCAGAGTCATTTGGACATCAATGAGAGCTGTAGTTATGGACTTTTAATGGCCTGAAACGAAAGATATCAACGTGGATAATTTTTGGTTTCAGCAATATGGCACACCATGTCACACATCAAAAGATACTTGATAGCACATATGCTCTCTCTTGTTAAACACTTCCATGACCTTTTTGCTTGACCAGTCTCATTTGCGATGTAATATGGTCCAATAAAGCCACGAGTCTTAAACTCATACCAAACAACGATACAATCTAGATGGGTTTGTTAATTGATAATGCAGCACTTTTGATGAAGCGCGAAGTCGTTTAGCTTCATTGCGAAGAACTCAGCCAGCAGATCTATCATTTACTTTTTGAAGCTCTAAAATTCCAACAACTAACTTTCCTCTCTGTGTAATCTTAACACTGAGCAAAGACCAACGATCATTACGAATCATAGTCGCCTAGTAAGCATAATGGTAGCCAGGATCATGCTTTTATTCCTTATTTATTTGGAGACTGTTTAAATTTCACTGAGCTTTTGGCATTCTCCGTTTTTATACTCTTCTGCTTCTGTTGATATGCAAAACGGATGCGTGATGCCTATTCTCCCCGGTTAGATTCCAAACCACTTTACTATCCGAACGGCCTCACTGCTTCGTATGATACCAGTTCTTTAACTTTCAGTTTCAGAGTCCTTCAATCCTCGAAAACTGGTTTCCTCGTACACCCAAGTTGATGGATGTCGAAAAGAAACAACAGACGAAACCGTAGAGCCGAATAATCCGATTAAACGGTGGTGTTTCCACATTAAATACTGACACACTTTGTCAGTATTTAACTTTAGATTGTACGCTTCTAAGTTCAATTTTAAATTTGGAACGTTACGGTATCGATCTCGCAAGCGTCATTTCAAAATGAAGTAAAAACAAATGATTCCACCGATCGGACACTCATTGAGAAAGGCGTTATACACAATGAGTGTATGGAGAACGACATCAGCATTTTTACTTATGCTTCTCTTATGGACGGTAGAGCAGGAGCACGTGTATACTCAACTGAGCTGAACCTGTTCTGCAGTCTGCGTTTGGGGGAATACGTCTCCGTTTACCAGACAGAATTGCTTGAGTTGCTGCATGCGTTTGATCAGCAGCTAGAAATTCGGGTACACTTGACAACCAGTCGGTTATAAAACACATGAGTCAAGTGAACATGTACTCTAATCTACAGCTGGAATATGTTTTAAAACTTAACAGATGTACCTCGGTTAATGAGGTGACGATGATGTGGGTTAAGGACACACAGGCACAGCTGGGATTGAAGCAGGAGACCAACTGGCAAAAAGGGAATCTGATGTGAATTTCTGTAGACCAGAACCTAGAATAGTACTGGAATATGGCCTAATGCGAGCGAAAGTCCTACATTGGCTGCACACTCACCAAACCTGAAAAGGTGGAGGACAGACTCGAGTGGTGCTCAAAGAGCCCCTTGGCAAGAAGACCAGTAAGGTGTTTAGATATGAAAAAAGTATATTAAACTGCGTTGGTAACAGGTCATGGAAACTTTAATTATCATCTAATCAAGATGAAAATCTAGGAAGATGATACTTGCAGACTGTGGCTGCAAGTGTGACGGTAGCGTATATTGTTTCTGAATATCCAGCACTGGCTACCATAAGAACCATTGGTTGAAACTTGTTAAATGTGAATGCCATGGGGGAACTAAGCCTTGGACAAATGTTAGCAATTACTGGAGAATCCGTGATGGGAAAGTATGCCGACAGTTACCAGTCGACAGTTTGAAATCACTAAAGTCAAGAGTAAAGGCTAGTGACTCAATGAAAGAAAGGTTGCCGTAAATTACAAGTCGGTAGGATATAATCATTGTGGACGGAAGGGAGTCGAAAAAGAATGATTCTACCGGCACATAAATACCACTAAACCGTGATATTTTGTCGTTACAGCAATACCTGAAAAATCTCTCGTATATTTTCTTTACTCCAAATGCGGCCATTTTGCTTATTGACATAAACATTTAGCCTTAAAAGAGTGAGGAAAAATTCCCAAGTTGTAACCCTGATTTTTTAAATAAATTTGCACAATTTTCAAACTTATTTTGTTGTTAGTCTAGTCATAATAGAAGGACCAAAGAAACCAAACTAAGCAAAAAAAATGTTAAATCTGACAACCATATGACAATTTATTTAATCCCTATCGGCAAATGGAAACTAACCAATGCTTCTTAATATAAGATTTTCATTATATATCGCGATCTTCTAAATTATCATCATGATCTGTAACACAATTACTTCTCATGTTGCACAATGGGTTAATATCAAATCAAAAGTTGTGGTCGTATTTTATGGCTACAATATCAAAAATCAAAATAAAAAGAAGAAAAAAACAGCAACAACAAATTCAGTGTATTGCAGAAGCAATGCAATGCAATTAAAATTGTTTTTTTTATTTTTTTCTTCATTTCTACGGCATAATATTTTTGTACACGTCTTCTTGCAGACATGGTCAAATGTTGGGTAGACCAGTTTAAATTGACCAAATTGACTTTTGCTTGACATAACCATGTTTTAATTCTCGTCACTTTATGCTACGAAAGAAATTGCAATGAACAAGTGATTTGGTTGTATGTTGTTTGTAAATGTTTCAGTTTGTTAATTTTTGTTAAGCGTCTTATGACGGTGTTGCTTTGTTTTTGGCCAAAAATTACAAATTTTTGTAAGTAGGTTTTTTTTCTTTTTTTGTTGTAATTACCGATTCTCTTAAGATAAGATTAAGTGTTGCTCAATTTTAGTGTTTCTTAACCTGAATAATTAGTTGAAACACTTTGTAATGATTCTAAAGTTCTTGAGTAGTAGTAGCTGTAATAGACAATAGGAGAGCGATAATTTGGATGCTAAGGAATTTAGGGAAACTTCACCAGCTTCTACTATTATATTGTTTTGCACTAAAAGATGAATGGCATAAAAAAATTATTATTGAGTCGAAGTATTGGCAGTTGAGATAGATGTCACCTTACTAAAGGAAGTCAATGAATCCTTACAAAAGAAGGAAAACAAACTTCCAGTGGTTAAACTAAACGCATGCATACACCTTCTCTCGCTACAACTAAGAGCCTTGGCTCTCCCTTCCAAAAGGTCTAGAACACTTCCTATTTCCGCTCTTTTATAAGGGAAGTAGGATGTTAAATTTTTATATCCCTCATTTTGTGAAGCAAACCCATAATTTTCTATTTTTGGGTTTCTTTGACGCTAGTCTACCAGTCTGTGGACGTAGGTTTGATTCCCAAAAAATTAAGAAAAAAATTAAAATATTTGAAATTAAAATAAATTTAATAACAAATAATAAATAATCTTGTAAAAAACATTTTTGCTTAGTTTTCGACTTCTAAAAGGCATTAAATTGAAGACCTTCTAGCTGACAATTTTCGGAAGACATTCTGGTATACTTGGTAGCAGAAGCGAGATTGGAAGGCTTGCTTCAGAATGAAACCTGTGTAAAAAAAGATATAGAATACGACAGAGTAGATAGAGTAAAGAGGCCTTCTAGAAGGCCTACATTCTCCGTCTTTATAACACTGGGTTGTTTTGAAATGAATTACAAAATGTAATTGAACTTTACTTATCTGGATTAGTTAGTCACATACCAGAGACTGATTCACTTTCACACTGCCAATTAGTCTCGGTGGGTACATATATTTTTTAACATAATCTCCTTTTAGCTCATTACATCTCAAATAAAAACGTTAAATTATTATAAACTCCCACCCGTCCTAAGGTCATTACATTATTCTTGAACCAAACCTAAAACTATTTTTCAACTTGTCTTAATTCTGTCACATTTAAGCGTTTTACAGCAGCGCAACGATTTTTATAACTGCAAGGATTACGTCACGTAAAGCGCTGAATACTTAACTCTTTTAAATAGAAATTTTAACAATCGACCAGTGGTCGTCAAAAAAAGTCGGGAGGTTGAACCTTGTTATATGATGACAGATTTTTTATCACGTCTAGTTTTCGAGATATTCTTATTTCAATAATATACTGATATTGGAACATAAGTATTTATTATGATAACAATGGTCGGCAAAAAAACAATGTCGGGAGCAGGAACTTTGTTATAGGATTTCAATTGACTCTTATATGCTGAATCCAAATCTGTTCACAGATTTTTTTTATCACGTCTATTTTTCGAGATATTCTTATTTAAATAAAATAAAAATATTAAAATAATAAAATATTAGTTATGTGATTTTAATAGAATTTTATGTGCTGAATCCAAATCTGTTTGCAGACTGATTCTATCACGTCTAGTTTTTGAGATATTCTTATTTAAATAAAACACTGAATTTGAAATATTTAATAGGCAACCGTGAAACCTAGAATTTTTTTATTTAAAGTTGACTTAAAGATAAAATCATTTAAAAAATTATTTAGAAATAAGTTAGCGTTGTCGCCTTGTTTAGGGAAAATATTAGCCAATTCCATAAAAAAAATTTTTATGTGATACGCGAAAACTGAAAGCGGAATTGACTTTAACGAGTTGAAATCAATATATTCCACATATTTATGTTCAGGGAGCAATTTTTTTTTTTTTTTTTGCAGACCAGTGAAATCAAGGTTAAACAAAAGCGAGGAAAAATGTTGGTTGGTTTACGTTGCGGTGTGCTTCGCGCAAACTTTCAAGTAGAATAAAGTGATTCCGTTTTGACACAACCCAACCTCACCCGTCCAGACAATAAAGCCGATCCACATGTGAATCCTGGTGGATAGTTAGACCCACCGTGTTGCGTTGAAATTTCTAGTAAGTCCACCTAGACCTAGAAGGTTCTTGATAGCTCAGATAGGTCATCTATTGCATTTGCTTTTTGAAATTTTCGTTTCGCATAGACACTCGCACGGCAGTCCCAGTCTACTAGCATGTGTACCGATCGTCCAGCAGCACAGCCAGCAGCCTTGAAATGGCGTTCCTATTTCTCTTTAACAAATTTCGTTATAGCACGGCCATATATTTCCTGCGACCTTACAATTGTTCTGTTTACACCATCTTACCTTAGCTCTCTCAAGGTAATACCCGCTGGTATTGGAGGGGTTAATTAGTAAAGGGAAGGCAGCAGGGATTGTATAAACATTGGTTGTGAAGGCCTTTAACTGCAACATCCTAAACCAGAGACTGCGTGCGAAGACAGTAGCAGACTCTCGATTGTGATAGAAACGTAAAGTACGAAAGTTGGGCTACTTTTGACGTACGTTGAGCAGTTTACTAATTCTTTTTTTTTTTTTTTTTGTTTTGATAAGTTGACGGCAACAAAAATAAAACAAAATAAAACGAAATAAATCAGGTAAAGTGAAATGGAGAACAAACTTATCGAAGTTTTTCAAGTGTTACCTTTCCTGCTTTAATATTCATCAACAAAGTACTTATTGGGTCAACCTCTTCTGTAGTTGCGTTGATGTCAGTTGAAGTCGGCAACGTAAAACCTTCGACGGATTCTATGTGCCTCGGCCTTAAAGGTGGATTTATCTGTTTTAAATATTTTTTTTCCAAATTTAAAACATTTCTAACATGTCAATGAACAGAGAAAAAAGATTTTTGGGAAAAAAAATTAACGGTTCTTTTTATTAGTGGTACTTTTTGTACTTTCTAACCTATTTAACCCTAAAATAAGTTCTTTAAGTGGGCATACAATTCACTAGGAATTTTGATGATTGTAACTTATAAATAGTTTAAAAAAATGCGAAGTCAACACGCAGATTATGATTATTATGACAGTTGAAAAAAATTAATTAATAAATAAATAAATAAATAAAGTGTTGCATAGAAATGTTAAGCATTTCATTTAAATTAATTGAGATGATGATAATGATTTCATTTTCTTTTGCTCTGTTGCTTGTTACGGTTTTGTCGTCGTCGGATGCTGTTGTAAGCAGCATGACAAAGGTAATTTCAACTTTTACTTTTGCTTGATCATACCGCAATTGGGAATTGAATTCGAGTGCAATGAATGGATGCATTTAGTTTTGGTTTTTTTTTTTTTGTTAATTTGTTTAATTTTTTATTTTTAAGACAAATGTTGTAGCTTTGTCACCGTATACCTTAAACAGATATAAAATAAGATCGCCACCAGGTTGAAAGTGGAGTACACTTTAAATAATGTATGTGAGGTCTTAATTAATTTCCCTTAAAATGTTGATCATTAATAAAGTTATTCCGAAATTTTGTATTTTGTTTGATACATAAAATGGGTCTGATTCTTTTCTTTGCAATCTATTTTACTAATTTAAAATAATAAGCAATCTATCTATAAACATAATAAAAATGTATATGAAATATTTTTTGAAAATGTTGATGCTGGTATAGAAAATCCAAATTTTTGTCTGTCTGTGTTTGTATCACGTAAAAACTAATACATTAATTTTATCAAAATTTTGTGGGGAGGTATCTGAGTTTCTCAGTTCAAATATAGAATAATTTTTTCCGTTAAAATATCTTTTTTCCAAGAGAAACCACAGATAAAATGGTGAGAGAACGCAATTTCACCGATTAAATGGTACTAAAAACTTGGCAGCACCTTTTTTATTTTTGTAAGTGAGTAATTTTAGGCACTATGTACAGAATTCCAAAATAATTTTAGAATATTATAGAATTTTTAGAATTTTGTATTGCAACAAGCTGCGTAATTACTCAGGGATGGTTACCCCTATATAAAGTAAATACACAAACCATATATTTTTGTGAAGAGGAAAATTTAGAAACTATTTACAGAACTTAACAATAATGGAAATTTATATATAACTTATGCTGCAACTTCCTGAGTAATTACCCAGAGATGGGTACCTCTACACAAAGTAACTATATAAACTATCTAAGCTAAGGTTAGACGTTTGGACTGTTTGGACTGCTTTTAAATTCATTTGTGTTAACTTAGATTCTAACGGGTGTTTTTTTTTTTAGTTTCACGAAAACTTTCAATATCGATAACTTTACTTTGACAGCTGATAATTTCAAACTGTGTTGACATTTCTGTTAAGTAAGGCTTGTCATGTCATCATGAATCATTTAACGCCAGAGCCAAACTTTCAAATTGTAGAAATTTTCTTTGAAAAAAATATATCTGTTTGCGAAGTTTATAAAATATGTCCATTGTGTCCATTGTATTGAACATAATTTCTGATTAAATGATTACGTCAATAAGCAAAATTTCCGTATTTGGAGCGAAATCAATTCTCAAACCATTTACGGATCACCATTACATCCATTAAAATTTAATTTTTTCTTGCGGTTTACACGCTGACGGCATCATTGGTCTTATATATATATATCTTTCGAAATGAGCCAGGAGCTAACGTTACGGTGAATGGCCAGGACTATCGAGCCATATATTTAATCCTTTAATTCCCTGTACAAAGGCCCGCTGACGAAATTTTTATTTTCAAAAATTTATCTGCTAAACATCAACGACATTTGGTTCCACATACAAAAAATTTTTTACACCAATTAAAGGTTTTTAATTTATTCAATCATTTTCTTAATTAAGAAAAAACAAAATAAATTTCTAATTAAATAAATAATGGAATCAATAAAACATTGAATTAAATTTGTGTCTGAAACTAATTACAAACTTTAATAGGAGCAAGAATTTTTTTTTGTGCAACAACAGCTCGCTTAGCAATCGATTTATTGCAATTTTAAATTGATGGCAACTTTATTTCCAGAAGTAGTCCTGTTTACTGGCCCCTCGTTCGTGCCAATAAACGCCTCTGCATTACTTTTTGTGGAGCTATGTTAAGCTATTGGTTTAAGAAACCAATATTCAAGCCATCAGACCAGATTTAATGGACTTTGTAACTCGGAGTCTCGGTGGACATATGCCGGAAATAATATTTATAAAAAAAAATATCATCAAATTAACTGCCAGATTATAATAATAAAAAAATCATTCCAAAAATATTTCAATAATATTTAAGTTCTCATGCAGCAAAAAAAAAATCCTTATATTGCTCTTTTTAGAGAAGCGCCCGCCGATCAATATGTATTCCGAGGTACATTACTTCTGAAACTTGAGCTATCATTTGGTTATTTATGCAAATAGGGCGACATGAGCCTTTACGCTGTGAGTACTCCCACATATTTGTTCATTAACGTTGAACCATTTTTCTAAATTTACCATTTTTTTACTTGTGGACTTTCGTGAATATTTTAAAAACCTGTGTCGTCAGCAAATGTCGATGTGTGGACTCACTCGGTTGCTATTTGGCATATCCGTAGTATACAATAAGTATAAAGTGCGACTCAATATACTAGCTTGGGGAACTCCGATTTCTAGTACTGGAAAAGTATTGAGTAATGGGTACCGAGTATTGGGTGTTTGCTACATTTTTTTAAGTGCTCAATACACAATCGATATATTAATCGATATATTTAGGCCCATTACTATAACATGCCAATAGCTTAAGTTAAGATTTTACCAAAGAGATAAGTAGTCTTTCTTTATAATAACGTGGGTAAGCTTTCTTATAATAACGAAAAACTATTCAGCTCTTCGATAAAATCTTAACTTTAGCTATTGGCAAGTTATAATAATGAGCCTTAGAGTAGTATTTTTAGAACTAAAATAATTAAAATATTTGATGACTACGACGATAAATTTCCGTTGCTGTTATGTAAACGGCAGTATTGAGTACTATTGTGTATTATTGAGTACCATTGAAAAGCATTGTGTAATATCGAGTAATTGCACTACGGTTTCAATAGGAGCAGATGAGCTTAAAAATTATTTTTATTTTAGTATGAACTTTCGGACGGTTAAATAACTTTCTAATATAACTTATATATTAAGCCTTCATGCCACACCTTATCGTATACTTCAGTAAACTCGATGTAAAGAGCAGAGCCGTTACTTCGAATGCAATAAAATAATTCGTTCGAAAATATGTAATAAAGGAAATTTTACAAAAATTGTTCAAGTGTATTTAAATTGTTTGGCTTGCAATTGTGCAAAATACAAAAAAAAAAAAGTGTACGACAACTATGATCTGCTTTCGTTTTGTTTCTGTAATTTTAAATACTTTTTTTCTGGTTTTATTGTTACTTTTATATTTTTGCATAAAACAACTGCACATTGAAAGTCTTAAAAATACGAGTAAACGACGACTACGACTAGTACAATTTTGATTAAAATTTTGTCAAGAAAAGTTACAGAAACAACAACAACAACAAAAAACTTCACTTAAAAACAAGCATTCATTCAAATCAACCAACAACAACTATTATTCAGTTAACCATTATGGAACAACTGCAGTCAAATAAAAACCCATCCACACTTAACCGCAAGCAGCCACAAAATCATTACTGGACAAATGAAGCAACAAGCAACATTTAAACAAAACAGAAATTTAATTTCAAATCTACAAAAAAAAATAAAAAAAAAATTAATAAATAAAGCCAAGAAACGGGTTCAGTTATTGACATCGGATATCAACGTCGACGCGTCATCATCATAATCATCATGATCATGATTCGACACAGTGGAAAAAATTTATTTCATTTCTATTACAATTTCTATTTGGTTTGCACTGTGTTTTTTTGTTGTTGTTGTAATTCAAAGGAAATAATTATAGTGACGATGATGACAATTGTAAATTTTCAAAGTTTCATCTCTTTATGCAGGCCATGAATTAAGGGAGGGAATTTCATTTAATCATTATGTTTTTCTTTTATAAGGTGATTCTTTTAAATGTGTCTGCAATTGTTGATAATAAAGTGAAAATTACTTTTAATCTCGCAACCATCCACGACTTACCACCAAACTTCAATTCAATTAGAGTTTGTTTTAACTTTGGTCTTCCAACATCTCTGCAGATTTTTCAGATCAACAACATCAACACAATGATGTTGATCTTCACTTGCATGCATGTGTTTCTGTGTGTATGTGTAAATGGAAAATTGTAAATCTGGAAAATGATGATAAATGTATGGATTTTTTTTTTACATCTCCAAATAACAGGTCCAACATCATCGTTTTTATTTAAATGGAGTAGAAAATACTACTGTCAACAATACTCCTTATGTGATGCATATTAATTTGCAATCAAATTAAAATTGAAATATTTTTTCAACCAAGAGGCTTTAGATCATTAATACTCAAGGATACAAAAACTTTAATGTGATTCGTTCTTCTTGGCTTTTACACAAAATATATTTATTATATGCATATTTATAGGTTTTTACAACTTACCATATGATAACTTAACCGAGATCGCATCCCAGTCATTTACATACGAGTATTTCTCATGTTCGTACGCCTCTAGTAATGTAACAGACAAACCTAAATAAGCGCGCAAGACGTAACGCTGTCTATCGCCTAGCTTTAAACACACCTTACCCCCCGTCTCCATTAGTCATAAATATGTCTTAACAAAAGTCAAACTTCATATGAAAAAAAAACATTATTATTAATACAGGTTTTTTTTATATGAAGTTTGACTTTTGTTAAGACATGTTGATAGCAAATGAGGACGGGGGTTTAATAAGAGCCTAAGTCGCCTTTCACAATAGGACAGAAACAGGGCAGACAGACAAGATTTGTAGGCGGGTTGCAGAGGTAGAGTGTGTATTTCATGATAATCGTACTGGACATTTTTTTGTTTCTCTTTTCTGCTTTTCGCTTTTTTCTGTGTTGCTTCACATTATATTTCTCAAGTCGGCGTCTACTTGCTTACACGTTCTCAACAAAGTAGAATTACCACAGATTTTAAAACACACACACATGTAAAGTAAATAAATCCGAAAATAGAATGTGCATAAATCTGTCGGTCTTGTTTATGTCCAATTGTAAAAGCATTACCCCCAGTCTACATTAGACATAAAATAAAATGATAAACATTAACACTAATATCATGTTAGTATTAAATGTACACTGCCCATGTTAATGTTATTTCCAAGTTTTAACATGGTTGTTAAAACATTTATCTTTTATAACATGACAATGACGTTGTTGTTGTTGTTGTATTTTAGGTTGAAAGTAGTATTTGGGAACAGCGCCATCTGTTGCGAAATGGCACTCCTACTATCTGCTGTGCAATAAGCATTCAAATAACATTGATGGAAAACAGAAAATTATTTTTAAACAGAAAATGACATAAACACACGCATTCGTCACCTATGACAACATGCACACATTAATTCCGTTGCTCTGCCGGCGTCATGTTTATGTTTCGTTCAGTTTGATGACTAGTGAAGACGGCCTCTAAGGACAAAGCAAAACAGAATTCTGTCTATTGTAAAAGCAGTCTAACGCTCTGTAATGAACAGTAATGATAACTCTTTGTGTTTAATAAAATTTAAAAAGCAAAATAGAGATAAAAGTAGCTAAAATGTCATCACTCTTATACAAAAAAAAAGAAAACAATTACAGTTTGTTTTCATCCAACTTCACTACCTAATGTCCCATATCCACTAGACATCGATTTGAGCAAGACATAAATATAACGCCGGCAGAGCAAAGGAATTAAAGTCATCTTTTGTTTGAACATAATTTTCTGTTTTCCAACAATGTTCTATGGATGCCTATTACTCGGCAGATAATAGTAGTAAGGTTGAGCAACAGATGGCGCTGTTTGAAAATAAAACTGTCAAATTTTAAGACGTGAAAAAATATTAACACGGGCAGCCTACATTTAACCCTAACATTATGTTAATGTTTATAAAATTATGTCTAGTGTAGACGGGGGGTAACGAACGTTATGTCAAAATTGAATTTTCCAATTAGTAAGCGTTGACGTAATGCATCTTAGGTTTGCTTCATACATTTTGAATGTACATAAGATTTTTGACAGTTAGTTTGCGAGCTTGTTTAGGTTTGACTGTAGGTTTGAAGTAAAGCACTCTTCTTTGATAGTTTTTCTTTGTGCCACTAATATAATTAATGCCTGCGGCGCTTAAATGCAATTAAATATTTTTACTTAACGACCTGTCCTTTCTTCTACTAAAAAAAAATCAATAACAATAGCGAAAAAAAAAGTATCCTATATTGGAATCAGGATACTAAGGTACCTCCTTACAAAATTGTACTAAAATTATTCCAGTAGTTTTTGCGTGATGTGAACACATGTGAACAAAACTATAGGTTACATTAGCTAAACTTACCGTTAACCAACACGTACTTTAAAGGCAAGTTATAATAGCTTGCCTAAAAATACATTTTCTTTTTTTTATTACTTTATATATTCTTTTCAGTTGGAGGTCAATTTAAGTCTTTTAAATAACGCAATTTTTAAATTAAATTCTTATAATTTTTTTTCATGCCCTAAAACCCAATTCACAGTTTTGTTATTTTTAAATACGAGTGTACAAGTTTTGTTTTTATTTTTTTGTCTAATTTGTTTAGATCATTTCTATTGTTTTTTTTTTTTTTTTGTTGGTGTTTTTGCCTCCTTTATCTAAATTCTGAATTTATGTTTAACTGTTTAACTGTTAAACTGTGTATTTAAGGTTTCGTTCGATGTTACTATTAAACTTAAATTTCCACAACCACTTGTTATTATTCTTATTACATTTTTTTTTATTTTTTTATTATCATTATTTTTATTTTTGGTGTGTGTGCAAATATTTAAACAATAGAAGTTTTGGTAAATTTTTTTGTAAACAGAAAATAAAGAAAACAAAGACTTGGCGCACAAGAACTTAGCAATTGTTTTTGAAAACATTTGTCAGCGTTTAAGGCCGACAGTTGTTTTATTTTTTTGAAGTTGTGATGAAAAGAATAATTAAATGCCATCATTTTATGACCTTAAAAAAATACAGACTTATTGTACATATTTGTCAATTATTAAAAACAAAAGTTTTGCTGGGAATGTTTAACTTAATTTTAACTTAAATGTTTTATAATTGAATATAAGATTGCGTTTTTTTTTTTATTTATTTATTTTAAACTATTCTTAACTAGAACAATCCGGCCTTTTCTAACCTTAACTATATACATTTTTTCCCGGCTTTGCCACGGTCCACATCAAAGATCTTTCTTAACTCTGATGAAAAAAATGGATAACCAGACTTAGGCCTTGTCCACCCGATTAGTCTACTTGCAAGAGAAACAATTTTTTAAATCGAATTACAAATTTCGTTGATTAGAGTTGTGTCGTTCATGAATGACCTGGTTTAAAAGAACCATTCAGTAAGTGTATGTTTCTGACTTGTTCAGTGTTTTTCTTTGTTATCCTTCATTATCCTTTATAATAAAAAAAAAGTTTCACCTTTTATGCATTAAACACATAGACGACCATGGCCGCACAGCTACATGACCACAAATGACGTTGACTCCAATCGCTGCCGTGTAGTCAGCTACTTAATTATGTTGAAGACATATATAAATAAACATAAACACATAAAATCTCTGACATTGCCATAGAAATACATATTTTACTTTTATAAAAATAAAATACCATTTAAAAAATACTTTTCTCACGTCAAAATAAATAAATTTGTTTGCTCAAAACCTATTAATTGTTAATGAATTTATAATTTTGTAATATTCTCTTCCGTTTAAGAAAATAAAATATTTTTCACTCTACCTCCTTCTTAGGTCTAATTGCTCATTGTCGCTTACAAAAATAGAAATTAGTCTAAGTTGGCTACAGCAATAATTGCAGTCATGTAGCCATGATGGCGTCAAAATTAAAAGTACATTTTGCACCCTAAATACAAAAGGGTCACAACTCAAAATACTAAAATTTTCAGGAGAGACAAAAAACTGTTTATGTGCAGAAGCAACACACTTAACATAAAAATAGACATAACTGTATTTTTCCAGTTAAAGAAAATAGTGATGTGAAAGAAATTTTTGCAGTAGTTACGAGATATGTACTCTGAATTAATTTATGGAACAAACTCAGTTTTGGAGAATTTTGAATTGTGACCCCTTTGTATTTAGTGCGCGATATGTATTTTAATTTTGAAAAGCTTTTAGTCAGAGAGTTTAATGTATTAAAGTTGCCTATAGTCAATGCGTTTAATGCATTGAAGTTGCCTTATTGCTAGCTTTGCTAAATTGTAAAAATTTTATCGAAATTTTTTTCTATAAATTTTATGGAAAATTTTTTCTATAAATTTTAACGAAAATTTTCTATAAATTTTATCGAAAATTTTTTCTATAAATTTTATTGAAATTTTTTGTATAATTTTATTAAAAATTTTATTAATAAATAATCGATAAAGTTTTATAATTTTTTTTTTTTTGGAAAAATTTTTTTGCTAAAATTTTTTTAAAAATGTTATCGAAAATTTTTTGTAAAAATTTTTTAATAACTTTTTATAAGATATTTTATTGAAAATTTATTGTAAATTTTTTAGAAAAATTTTATCGCAAAATTTTTGTAAAAATTTTATCGGAAATTTGTTGTATAAAATTTATAAAAATTTTTTGTACAAATTATAAATTGTTTGTAAAAAATTGATCGAAAATTTTTGCTTGAATTTTATCTAAAATTTTTTGCTAGAATTTTATCTAAAATTTTATCGAAATTTTAGTAAAAATTTTTTGCTTAAATTTTATCGAATTTTTAGTAAAAATTTTATCAAAAATTTTAGAAAATATTTTGCAAATTTTATTAAAAATATTATTGAAAATTTTTTAGAATTTTTTTTTGTAAATATTTTATCGAAAATTTTTTGCAAAAAATTTATTGAAAATTTTTTGCTAAAATTTTATCGAAAATTTTTTGTAAAATTTTATCGAAAATTTTTTGTAAAATTTTATCGAAAATTTTTTGTAAAATTTTATAGAAAATTTTTTGTAAATATTTTACCGAAAATTTTATTGAAATTTTTTTTTTTGTCGAAAAATTTTATCGATAATTTTGTGTAAAAATTTTATCAAAAATTTTTTTTTTTAATTTTTTATAAACATTTTATTGAAAAGTTTTCGTAAAAATTTTAGCAAATTTTTTTTGTAAAAATTTTATCGAAAATTTTTTCTAAAAATTTTATCGAAAATATTTTTAAAATTTTTTGTAAAAATTTAATATTTTAATTTTTTTTTTTAATTTTACAGAAAATTTTTGTAAAAGTTAGAACCTTACTGCATTGGGGGGCCTCTAATGAAAAGATCTGATGTTGCTGACAGATTGGTGTGGTTATATTTTCTGTATGTCTTCTGGTGCCTTGGCAAAGTTGATTTCAACCCGAACACGGACAGACGGACATCGCTCAATCAACTTATCTATTTATAAGGATTCAGAACATTTATACTTCACCATCTGTGGTGAAGGATATCAAAAGGATAACGAACGAAAAGAAAGCAGTAAGCCACCAGCTCTCAGATTGGTTCAGTTGATCAAATCTAAATTCGGTAGCTTTATAAATAAAAATTTAGAAATAAAATTTAGATTAGAAGTACTTAGTAACAATGCTATCAATCTGGAAGTTTTCGGTTCGATTTTCATCAAAAACTCTAAGTGTTGCACTGCAGTAAGTGAAGATTTTCGTTACTGAGCGCGTTAAATAATTTGTACACAAATTGCCTGTGCCTCTATGAGAATTTTCTTACATGAAATTATTACAGTCAACTTGTTTTACACAAGGTACGTTAGAGTTGATCACAAATCATAATGATAAGCTCTTGTCCACCCTGTGTAAAACTAGATACTAGACTATACTCCATATATATACAAATTTCATATGCGAAATTTCTCACGCACTGCTTGATTATAAGCTTTTCTCTTTTTCGGCTACTACCTCCAATTTTCAAACATATAAATCTAAACCTTGCAATGGGTAACTCATGAAGTCTTTGTCCGCCCTTATATCTATTCTCAATACAGGAGAAATAATTTTAAAATTGAATGCTTAGTTTTGTAGATCAAACATTTGTTAAGATCTCAATAATAGCGCCACCCAACGGATGCAATATATCAAATCTGTAACTAAGATATACAAAAACAAATTTCATCAAAATAGGTTTGTCATTCGAATACTAACAACAATTTCACCACCCTATGGACCAACTCTTAACACAGAATAAACATTTTTTTTAATCTGATGAGTAGTTTCGAAGATAAAACATTTTTTTCGATCTCAACAACACTGCCTACACTAATACAAAAATTGCGAGTTTTTTCCAGTCTTGGTCCGAGTTTTGAAATAAGGCATAGATAAGGATCTATGAAGCCGCGATTGACGCCCAATCAAACAAACAAGCAACCTTATAATACATATCAATTAAAGAATTGGTTATTTAAATTACGGACACATAAAGAGTTTGCTAACATTTTATTGAAAAGAGTGTGTTATTGCTGTAATACGAGGGGTAGTCAACAACAAACTTAGTAAAATAAATTTGTTTATTGTTGATTATTTTTACAAAGATTTTTTCTTGCGGCTTTAACAACAAATTTCCGCATCTGGGGATCGGAACACCCGCACGAGAATGCTAGGCATCCATAAAAAGTTACAATATGGGGTAGATTATAAAGATGTGTCTTCATTCGCCTTTTTTGCGTCCCACTATCCGATTTAGAAACATAATTTATGATTTATTAAAAATTTCCTAAAAGTGTAGAGCACCGAATACCAACCAACATCATATTTTTAAAGCTTAACTTTGTGGCTGAAACTGCTTAAATTTATTAAGAAATCACAAGGTATAAAGATATCATAAGATATGAATGACACAAGTTTTTTATTTATTTATTTATTTATTTATTTATTTATTTATTTATTTATTTGTAATATAAAACACCACAATAGGCCAAAATAATATTATTTGGTAATAATATTACAAGGTAAAAATACCATTAAGTGCCCCCGCACACTGCAGACTTTTTATCGACCGATAGTTTGGTCGGCTTATTGCTGAGTGTAGAGCTGAATGCATATGCATAAACTACAGCGCTTCAGTATCGGCCGGTAAGAAAGTTTGATGGACTTCCTGAGTCCATTCAAACTAATCTCTCGGATAAGACGACTAAACTATCGGCCGATAAAAAGTCTGCATTCTGCGGTGGTCCTTAGTATTGCACAGAAAAAAAAATTTGACTAATTTTTCACTTTTCACTAAAAGTTTTAATCAGTTTTAAATTAAAGTTGAATTAAATTTTTAATTGATTAAAATACATATTTGTTTAAAACAGAACAATGAAAGTTCCTAATTAAACAATTAATTAAATCGATTAATTATTTCATTAAATTTTACTCTAAAACCAATTAAAAACTTTAATTGTTGAAAATATTTTTTTCTGTGTAGCTAAAACAAAAATTAAAATAAATTCAATTGTTTTTTGTTTTTCTTTATACATTTTTTTCTCCACTTTTTTAACAAGCTTTGTAAATTTACAGGTAATATTTAAAAAAAAAGAAATAATATAATAATTTGAAAAATATTGATGATTTGTTCATGACGGTGGGCTTTATCTCTCAAGCGTTTATAATTGATAACAGCACGAATTTCAAATGATTTAAATTTTTAAAAATACTTGATGAGAAAATTGTCTCAATCTTTAGACTGAATGTGAAAATGCAGTTAATCGTATTTTTTTTTTTTTTTTTTTTGTATAGACTTATTAACTACCCCTCGTAATTTCTGTTTATAACATTTATTTACTTATATACACACTTAAAATACCAGGCTAATGTTTATTTTACGAACAAAATAATAATATTAAACACATGTTTCTAGAAGAATCTGGTAATCTCCGGAATAACTGAGTTTACTCCCCTATATTCATAATATGGGAGGGGATATTTTTATTACTTTTGGGATTTCTTATTTAATATCGAAAAGTGTGTATCCAAGTTTTTAAAAAAATTAAAATTAATCATACGCATCGGTGTCGAAATAACGTTGTTCAGCGAACAAAAAAAAAAATTATAAGGAAAAAGCTTAATTAAAGGTATGAGATTTGTTTGCGTTAGACGAGTATATAAATAAGTTGTTTTTATAATGCTACTCTTAGCAATTTTTGGAATTTTTTATCCTTAACACACATAAAGAGTGCCAACGGGGATTTTATAACTAACTACAAATTTTCCTTCTTGTCTTTATGTAGTTAACAACACTTTTTTTAGTATCCACAAAAAGTTTAAAAGCTAAAAAAACACACACAACATACAATAAACCAAAATTTATTAATTAAAATAATCGTTTTATACCTGAATATAAAAAAGAAAATAAAACATTTCGCACTGTAATATACACATATACAAAATACATGTATAGTGGGATATATCAAATTTTTTGTAGATCCCTTTTCGACCTTCTTTGTTTCGCAATGATTTCTGGTACGCATTAAGGTATAAGTCTAACTAATAACACTCAGTTACGGCTAGCCATACCATTTGCCAATCTAGCATTAGTCCAAAAAATAAATTTAAGAAATGTAAAAATTCAATTCTTCATTGTATAGTGAATTTTTAAGGCTTTTGCTTGAGATTTTTAGTTTTCGAACACTGTTAAAATCAGCAAAGTTGAGTAAATTGCATTCGTTTTTTTTTTTTTTGATTTTTTTTCGCTTTTGGCAGTTTTGCAATATATTTTTTGTTGCTAAACGAATAAAGATTTTATATGTATTTTTTTTCTGTAAAAGTCTGTATTTACAGATACTTACATATATTTTAGAAAAATTTTATTTCAAATTTTTATGATAAAAAATTTCCTTCGATATTAAAAAAGGATTTTTGTAGAATTTTTGGGAGTGAGGGCAATTGCGATCCTAAAAATGTTATTAATCACTATAAAATTTGGGATCTCTACTTTTATACTCTAGAAAAAAAACGTAGCTCGTTTTTGTGTAATTTTTTGAGATTTTAGAGTATATAAGCATATAATAAAACTGTAACTTACTGCTCTTCTGTTTGCGTTCGCATCACGTAAAACTACTGGATAAATTTAAATACATTTTTATTTAGGGGTACCTTAGTATCTTGGTTAAGACATAGGATACTTTTTTCCCGTAAAATTATCTACTTTCCCTGGCCCCCTGCGAAGGCAGATTTTTTTGTAGCCAGTAGACACACAGGGTGCTCACTGGTAACCAGGAGCAGTCATTGAAGAATTTTTTGCTTTACCATTTAAAGTTTGATACAAAATTGGAACTAAACATACGCCAAATTTCCATTTCTTTTAATTAAACTAACTTGTAGAAGTATTAAATACTTACATTATTATTAATACATTACTTTTGGAACTTGGAAGGAAAATATTTTAATCTCTAGCTTTTGTGGTGGGTGATTCGTCAAAAAAAGTTTCGTATATTTTTTATGATTAGGAACCAATACTAAAAACACTAACTCATAGCAATATTAATACTAATTTTATTTGAATTAACAATAATTCTTCAGAGATAAAGAAAAATCCAATACTAATATCATTTTCCAGAATACTACAACCGACTTCAGCAGTTTTCGTAGTTGTAAACATTTTCCTATTTAAACAACTTTTATAGAGAAACAGAATACGAGAAATTATGATTTATTTCTTATAATAAATTACATGTAATAACAAATTTATTTTATTTCAGCATAACTGAACAAATTAGTAATTAATTTATAATCTAAAAAAAAAATATTTGTTTAAATTTACGTTTATAAATACCAAAAATATATTTAAATATTATTATAAAATTTCATTCTTAAATATGTAAATATTATTTCAATACAAAATTGTTTTTTTTTTTAAATAAAATAAACACACGTGTAAATAAATTGAATAAGGCTTTGATGATAGTTATTTTAAAATTTTTATTTTTAACACAAGTTTTATATTTTAGTGTTTAATTAAAAAAATGTGGGTTCTAAATAATTTCAAAACAATTGACGCTGTTGGTATACGTTGACGTATACAGATTGTTATTGTACAGATAACACGAGTTTTGGCAACTAAATTTGCGTATATTATTATTTCATTCATGGAAAATGTGTATCATAAACTTTATTTCAATAGATCAAACGTTAAAAAAGTAAACAATAATACACTGTGGGGGATTTTGTAAAAACAAATGGATAGAGAAAAAAAAATCTAGCAACAATACTTGACTTTGATCGGTTATATTTGCTAGTACCGAATCTTATACACCCTTCACCAATTTAGTTTTTACATTTAAAATTTAAATAAATTACGTAATGAAACCTAACATTAATATTAACATACATATGTATTAGTTTGATCAAAAAATATTTTTTTTTTTGAAATCCCACAATTCCCAAAATAAATGCCAAAACCCCCAAAATGGGAATTTTTTAGTCCTTTGCCCATAAAGTCCACATATGGACTAGGGGTCATGAAACACTTTCTTTATTAGTGGAATATATATAGCTATATTACGGCAGTATTCTTTTTCCGATCCCAGCTTTAGGATTTTAGAACATATAGACGAAAGTCAAAATTTCGATGTAAAATACGTCAAATTGAAGGACCTCCATCTTCCACAAGGTTAATCTATTTTACAGAGAATTTTACTTCAAACGTACGTATATATTGTTAGCTTACACGAAGATATAAAATTTTTATATATTCCTGAAGAAAATTTTTTTCTATTAAAAAAATAAGATTGACGGACATTTTTAAGCTAAAGAACACAAATAATTTTAACAATAATTTTGTAATTTTTGAATTGAAAATCTTTTAGTTTTCAACTCTGAAAAGGTCTAATCTTAAAATTAACTGTGGCAAAAAAATTTAAAAAAAATTTTCTGAAAATTATTTAAAATATTTTGAAAAAACTGGACCAGTTTGGATCGAAAAATCAAAAGTTTTAATTTTAAAATGCTTACAACTTGCTTATTTTAAAACATAATTTACAAATGAAGCCATCATTTAATAGATATTAACTAGAGCTTTAAGAACATATAATTTTTAAAAATAAAAAAAAACAAAATTGAAGAAATGCCAACTTATAAAAGAATTTGCAAGGGTGAGGTAAACAAGTTTAATACCACATAGCACCACTCCTGGCAAGTGGATGATGTCCATCTACAAAACCTAAGCTGAGATACTCCTCTGCCATGCTTAATCGGCCTAGCCCTTTACAAATGGCTGAGTTATTTCCAAAATATTTTGAAAATATTTTGATTCTGCCCCACTGTGCACCATTAAGGGTATATGTATTTAGACATAGGTTTGTTATTACATTTTTAGTTTCTATATATATTCAGTTCCGAACCTATAAAGTATATATATTTATTATGTCAGTAATCGGGTTGAAATCAATTTCCAAATAAAAATCTACCCTACCAGGTCTGCAACCTTCAATAGCTAATTTTAATGGTGTACTTTCCATATTTTCCACTTATAAAAAGTGTTGTTAATGTAATTACAATTAAAGCTTTAACAATCTACAATAACAACATATTTGTTCTTTACTTTACAGATCATCACCATGAGTTACACAAAGAGCAGCCTTTAAAACCAATAAATATTTTACTTTGGAAAAAATTATAACAACAACCTTGAACCACGGAAAAAACCAACCTCCACCGATAGAAAAATATTTTATTTTAAAAGTTTATGACAATAAATTTTGAATGCAGCATTTCAAAACTATAAATTTGCATTTCTAGTATGAGAGAAAAACACCATTCTCCTAGAAAAATGCTTCCAAGCCCTAAACAAGGGTCAGTGTACCCTATTTTAGGCTCAGTGCCTTACAATTTAAACTCAAATGTACCTTATGATTTGACATCACCTTCAAGAGCGTCTGCTACCGCTTTGACATCCGCACTGACGGCCTTGTATCAAACGCAAAAAGAACTAAAGCACAAGGAGCGAAGGCGAGGAACTGTAGATCAACCCCTAGATTTACGTTTAGCACATAAAAAGCAAGATTCCAATAATCGTACAGCAGATAGTAATGAAGACGAAGACCAAAATTGTTCCACCGAATTGATGGAAGATGAAAATAGTAACTTAGTAATGATAGCTTCATCCCACAAGCAAGCAGCCTCGGCTTTGGAAAAATCCTGTCGAAGTGCGGAATGTAATAGCAATAATATTATGAATAACCATTTAGCAAGAATGCAGGCAGATCAGTTGGAAAAGTCAGAGGGAAATCTAATAAATGAAATGAACAATAATAATACCAGCTTATTGCAACAGAATCACAATCTGTCGGTGCGAAATCAATTTGATAATTTGAATAATAAGAAAATTTTACGAGTATTAAGGGATCAAAGTAAATCCATGCCAAACAGCTTGGAACAATTGCCTTTTCCCGTTTCAGCTTTACATCCTACACTTTTAGAGACGATAGCCAAAGCCATGCCACCCCTACCATATAGAAACCTCTTCTTTATGCCGCGACCAAATCAACCTGGCAACACGTCAAATTTTTCCTTTTTTACAACACCTGTTGGCAAAGAGACAAAGAAAAGTTCCAGTACAGTCTCAGCGACTACAACCACACCTCCCATAGCTGCAACAGAGTCGACGCTTAATGACATTCATTTTGAGGCAACACAAGCCCGTTGTTCTCTCACAGAAAATCTTACTAATTCCCTGCTAATCAATCAGAATAGTCCCGTCTCACCTGCTGCTACAACTCCCAACCAACCATCGTCGTATCGCAATAAACGAGCTACTACTACTACTGCTGCTACTCCAGTTAACGCTCGTGCAAACACTCAAGTCTCTGGTAACCTGACGTACAAATCTAAAGATCGTTACACTTGCAAATTTTGTGGCAAAGTATTTCCACGCTCTGCAAATCTAACGCGTCATTTGAGAACCCATACGGGTGAACAGCCGTACAAATGTAAATACTGTGAACGTTCCTTTAGTATATCGTCAAATCTGCAACGACATGTCCGCAATATACACAACAAAGAGCGGCCTTTTAAGTGCGAAATATGCGAGAGATGTTTCGGCCAGCAAACCAATTTAGATAGACATTTAAAGAAACACGAAGCCGATGCTGCCTCCATGGGTTTGGGACTCAATGAGCGCTTACGAGGCGGTTTACGTCGTTTCTGTGAAAACCCTGCCGAAGAATCTTATTTCGAGGAGATACGCTCGTTCATGGGTAAAGTAACTCAATTGCCTGTAAATGCAACGGCCAATTCAGCTAAACATTCCATTGCCGGACCCGAAAATTCAACAACACCACATTCGGAACCTCAATCACCCGGCAGAAGTTCATCTTATGCTCCTTCTGATCCCGATTCAGCAGCGAGTGGCCTAAGAATTGTAACACACGATGACCATAGCAATCACAGTACTCAATCCAATGAACAACATAATTATCCACAAAGACAACCACATCATACTGGTCAAACCGATAAATTATCGCTGTCAACAACGTCCTCACCATCTTCTATCGATGACAACGAGGCAACTACTCCTACAACGGCAAATACACTAACAACATATGAATCGTTAACCAAACGATGTCCTACAACAACTTAACACTTTTTTATATATAAAAATTATTTTACATACAGTTGATGCACTGAGAGAAAAAATTAATTAAACAAATTAAAAGTACATATTCTAATCGCTGATCTATTAATCGATTTTATAAAATCTCGGTGCTCTTTTACTTCCTAAATATTTCTTCCTATTGTAATTTATATACTCCCATTTACAAATTTCTTTATCTAGTTTCGAAAATAATAAATACTTTTGGTCTGAAAATTATAATTTTCATAATAAAAAATTTTAGATTTATAACTAAACCAGTACCTCGTTTCTGTAGCTTAAAGGCCATGATTAACTATCCTAAACAATCAAACGATTCAATCACAAAAAAATCTGTCATATTCAAAAAATCGTTACAAAATGGTATTGCAGGTGCCACACTATTATACAAAAGACATTATGCAACTCTGAATCTTTTCAAAACATACGGACCTGTCAAAAAGTCTGAAACACACCTACACTTCAAATCCGCACTATCATACTTTTTGACTACACGTGCTATTTTTGACAGATCCAATGACCGAGCATGATAATGGATCATGGCCTTAAGTGAGAAATTACTCACAAGAAATGATTATAGTCACCCTGTTAAAGAAAAGTTTTAAAACAAGATGAATATAATAATTTTATGTGAGAAATTTCTCACATAAACGAGGCACAGGTTCTTCTGAGGATAACATTTTTTTTCCTTTATTTTATTTTACTTAATCTTAATTTTTTTTTAAATTTAACTCAAGTTTAGAAAATCAATATCATTAACAATGTCAGTTACTATTTAAGATGGCTTGTGTGTTCGTTCTTGAAATTATATGTAAATAAAACAACATTTCCTTTAACTTTTATCGAAATAAGAATAGGTAAAATGTTTTGTTTGTTTAAGAATACATGTTTTATAATTTTAATAAATGTTTGATACAAAATATTGTTAAATGGCGTTTTTTATTACATAAACTGCAAAAAGATTTCAATAATTTCTGGTAAGTAACGCAAATTTGAGGTTAGAAAGTGAATCAAATAATAAAATCGAGTGGTAAAGTAGGTTTGGGTTGAGGAACAATGTGCGTGCTTCATTGTCGTTACCGCTTAAAGTCAATCAGGACATCCTTGTTACCCGGTCTTAGTGGTTTGCGACTCACTCTCACACTGTCTGATTGGCTTACTCGAATAGCTGTACTGGTTGGTTGCTTTAATCAGCCACGCGTTGCTTTAATCAGCCACGCGTAAAAGTACCTTAGTATCCTTATTATATTATAGGATACTTTTTTCAGCAAAAATATTTTATTTCCAAGAAAGTGGAGAAAAAGCAGTCAAAGTACGCAGTTACTTTAGTAAGGATGCGAACCTTTATAAAGTAAATACATAAACCATTACTGAAGCACTAACCGATATTATTAGTGCTTCAGTTATGGTTTATGCATTTACTTATTTTAGTAGGGATGGGAACCTTGGTAAAGTAAATACATAAACCATAACTGAAGGACTCAAAAAGTAAGCGTCTTAGGTATGGATTGCTTTCAAAGCAAAATCAACCAAAATATTGCAAGGACGCTGACGAAGTGGCGCGCACAGCTAGTTTAATTAGAAATAACTTGAAATGGTAGTTAATTAATAGAAAATACTTAGTTTTAACCGTTTAAAGTCGAAAAAAACGTTGAACTGTGTTTTACTAATCTGGTTTCAGGCGTACATTGCTTGCTGGAGATTCAAATGAAAAAAGAACGATGATCGAAAAACGCTTTGAATGATACATCAAAAGGACGTATAATGACGGTTGAAACCACTTTTTATATATCGATTTCGACCTCGTTGTTTCTGGGGTCGAAGATTACGAGTCTGGTATTACATTTTGAAAATTCAAAATGGCGGATTCAATATGGTGGACTTTTTTTTAAGAGTTTAAAGAGTTCATTTTGATACACCTGAATACTTTTATGGTTTAAAACTTATCATCTACATTTTGAAAATTAAAAATAGCCGATCCAATATGGCGGACTGTTTTTTTTCTAAAGTTAACAAATTCATTGTGATACGCCTGAGTGCTTTCATATCTTGGAGTTTTCAACTCGGAGGTTTTCGGAGTCGTAGATTACGAATCTGATATTAGATTTTGAAAATTAAAAATGGCGTATTGAATATGACAGATTATTTTTTAAAACATTATTGTATTTGCTTGCGGTTCGTCACTCAAGGGTATTTTTTTTTTTTTTTTTTATTAAAACTAAAATAAAATTGTATCCAACTTTTTTAATTTTAAAAACCCGACTTTAAGTTCATTATCAGCGATCGCAAAAACCTGTAAGTAATTATTTTAAAACAAATCTGATCAATTCAAAAAAAAACAATCAATTATCCACCATTTAGTATTTTTAAAATTTAATACCAGATCAGAGACCCTAAAAACCCTAAAATGATGAGTTACAATAAATCCCATAACGTTACAAAAGCATTCCGCCGTTTAGAATTTTCAAAATCTAATATCAGATTCGTAATCAGCGACCCCAATAAACTTTAAGTAACAAGTTTTAAGCAAATCCCATAATGTTACAGAGAATAGTCAGCCATATTGGATTCGCCATTATGAATTTTCAAAATCTAGTAACAGATTCGTAATCTACAATCCAAAAAACCCCCGGATAACGAGTTTCAAGCCATAAAAGCGATCAGATGTATCAAAATCGACTGGCTAACTGTACAAAATAAAGTCCGCCATATTGGATTTTTAATTTTCAAAATCTTATACCAGATTTGTAATTGCCGGTCCCGAAAACCCCAGAAAGGGGAACTTTAAGTAAATTAGATCAACTACAAAAAATTTTGTTACTCCGGGTTTTTTTATTTTTCTTTTCTTATCAAAGGTGTATAGGTGAAAACTGGGGTTTGCTGCGTTAGAAAGAGCGTATTGTCTATTTTAAGAATCACCAAAACAGTAAAAATCGAATTTTTTCATCAAGAGGTCTCTTTTAACTGGATTCGACACATATTTATTTTCAAAAAATATGAACGAAATATGAACGACTTGGATTTCATGTTTATATTTTTCAAAAATCCAGTTGATTTTTTCTTAATGTAAATTTTTCCTGTGTATTTGGGTTTAAAACATTTGAAATTGGAGAGTTTTTGGATTTCTTTTTAAAATTTTTATATTTAGAAAAACAATAAAATGGATATAAAAGTATTATTACTTGAATCCTTATCATTGAAAAAACCCATATGTGGAAGTCACCGAATTTACTATGGAAAATCATTGTAAGAACTGCCTCATCCGGTACGAAAACTACAATTTGTAACAATGTGCTTTCAAATTATTTACAGTTTTGTTATAAAATATGTTCTGAATGGAAAAATCTTAACAGTTCAAAGTATAAAACATAAACGAAAACGTAAAACATGGGCTCAACGCATAAGATGCTACCGCAGGGCTTATAAAATTTATTGCACTAAGAACAACAAAGAGGATCAACCAAATACCAAAATGCTAAATTTTGAAGATAAAGCAACACTAACAAGTCAACAATTTGAAGATAAAAAAACTCAAACAATTCAAGATTTGGAAGATAAAGAAACACGAACAGATGATGTTCGGACACATACAAAAGAAGTGCAAACAGAAACATTAAAAACTTCGCCAAAAGTAAAAAATATTTCAACTCAAACTATTTGTCTTCTTACTCGTACGATAGAAGTTCAAACAGAAAGATTAAAAGTTTTCACAAAAGTCAAAGAAATTCCAAAACCTGTCGCTCCAACCAAATCGGTCTCATTTAAAATCCCAGTTTCCGTTACTTCATCAGCTCAACAAACTATTGCTTCCGCTCGATTTAGTCGTTGCTCAACTTTAAACAAAACGTCTATTTCCTGTCAAACTGATTTAAATACCGAGTGTAAAGGCATCCAGTGCAAAAGATTAACTGAAACAAAAACCACAAACACTGAAGTTATGTCGAGAGACTCTACAGTACAGACTCAAGACGACTTGTTAAGTGCGGGCAGTTCAGAAGATTCCACTAAACTTTTAGCTATTCCTGTTAAGGATTTTGACGTTTTCGTTTATATGTTGAATGAAATAGGGGATACAGTGATCAATCAAAATCAGCTATTGAATAACAATACGGCAATGATAAAAAAAATAATGCAAAATAACAAATCGAAAATGTCAAAATCATTGAGCGGCTCTTGTAGGTGAGAAAATAGTTTAATATTTTTGAGTTTGTCTTGTTTATCTAAGGTTATATTTGTTGGAAATGCAAAAGTAATTTTTACCAACGACACAATTAATCTTGGAACAAGATCGACGAACTTCTTAGTTTGTTATCACCCCTTCTTCACTAGCAATCGATTTGAACAAGGCAGTGCAACGGTAATAATTTATTGATGTTGTTATAGGTGGCACATACGTGTTTATGTTCATGTTTTATCAACTATGTTAAGACGATGAAAAAATATTAAAAAGACCCCTGTCTCCCAGTTTTGCCCAAAGTCCTCCAGGTTTTTTTTTTATGGGCACGCAAAAGTGAAAAATTTCCCGGCTACCTAAGCGCTACCTAAACGGTGTTAAGAATCATTCCTAGGAAGTTCATATGTTCTAGAAAGTTGTTTATTGAGATCTTAGGTTCATTTTTGTAGTTGATTGTTTCCTTGAATTTTGAACGGTTTGCTACCTATGGACCTGAACAGGGGAAAAAAGGTAAAAAAATTGAATTTTTTAATGTTTTTTGCGATTTTGACCTTGAAGATTATATGTTCACAATTTTTGTTCTTTATGACAAGAGCTACAACTTTGCCTCAGAGAGTATATAAAAATTTCAAACTGTTTGCAAAATATGAGCTTGAGGAAATGATAATTTGTTTACAAAAATGACGTCGAGGCCCCACAGCTTTGAGGGCCCATAAAAAAAAACCTTTAGGACTTTGGGCAAAACTGGGAGACAGGGGTCTTTTATGACGTAGTGGTGTCCGTATATGGTTATTTTGCCATGACTTAAAACATTACACAGTGTGTAATAATAACATTATGTTAGGTAATAATGTTTTTAAATTTATGTTATTTTAAAAATTGCTGTTTTGTATTTCATTTCTATTACTAACTGCACCAGCAACAAAATTTTCAAAAAATATTTCATGTACAGAAATAGTTCTGTTACTGTATATACATACTAGCTGTGCCCACACACGTTGTGTTCGTCCTGACAAAATTTTGCTCGATTTTACTTTGACCAATCCACACCAAATTTTAAGACTCTTACGTATTTACTTTATATAAAAGTATCCATCCCTGGATAAAATTCTAAAATTTATATAAAATTCTAAAAATTATTGAAAAGCTCTGTAAAAGGTGTTTAAAATATTGTAATAACAATATAATTCCACAAAGTAAAAACACAAATCAAATACATATTTTATTCAATGGGCTATTTAGCAATAATTCCTTTTTTGTGATTATTTTAAAACAGCGTCACCTATTGCGCAACCGTGTTAAAAATATCAAGCTTTGAATTCATTTTGTCATTATTTTAAGACAGCGCCATCTGTTGAGCAACTATATTTAAAATATACCGCTTTCAAAACTAAAAGATGCCTTAAAGTATGCAGTACCTATAATTCGGAAAAAAATCGGCGTACTTTCACTGCTGTTTTCTTCACTTTCTCTTGGAAATAAAATATTTTCCGGGAAAAAGTATATTATATTGGAATCAGGATACTAAGGTACCTCCTAACAAAATTTAGTTAAAATCCCTCCAGTAGTTTTTACCTGATGCAAACACAGACAGACCGATAGGAAATGAGTTACTATTTTATTATATGTATGTATAGATGTATACGGAGGGTAAATGTTCAGTTCTTATTTTAAACTTAATACTTTCAACGGCCAACATATTGGATGGGAACTTGACCATATTTTCACATTTATATTTCTGAGTGGATGTTTCCACTTCTGTAAGTGCCTGTTCTAGAAGCGGTTGGTTTACCGCTCTTTACAAAAATCAATCGATTTTACATTTCTCAGCCTACTTACCCATCGTGACTTACTTGTATACTATATGTCAGCTTTCTATAGGTATGTATATCGAGTTAGTATACATATGTATGTATTAAAGCACTGCATGAGCACAAAAAACGTAGCCCATAAGATGCTCATGTAATTATTTCATTAATTTCAAGTCTGTTCATTGCACGCGAGTAACGATGAGTACACGGCGCTTACTTGTATAGTAAGTTCGTTTTACTCGGTCAGCTCACTAATAGTATAGTATGAGTAGGCATATGTTCTATTACTTGCTCATGAGCTTATGAGCACACCCATTAGATGAGCTTGCTCATGCAACTGTTTAATATGTACACTTTTTGCATCTTCATATCTCAGGAAGCCTTCACTGAAAAACTTTACCGATTGGGCAACCCAAAACTGTCTTCAAAGTTTCAAAATTTTCTGTTAAAGGAAAAGAATCTTATGAGGGGGCAAAAACAGGGCATTGGCCGAAAGTTTGTATGTACAAGCCTATTAAAATTTCCAAATCAATATCTTTTGTTAATACATATTTTCATAATTTTTAAAACTGCCGTTTACCATAATTCATTTTAAAACGTAAAAAGTATGCAAAGATATTTTACAATGTCTACTATCGATAGTTTCCTCAATCGTCAGTTTGATCATCTATAATTTAATATCGATATTACTATCGACTAAATTAAATTGTTCAAACAGAAATATAAAAGCCGTATAAGAGATATTAACCCTCTGCCTTCAGAACAGATTTGGTTTTCTACAGTCTCATCAACACTAAAGATTTTCACTGGCCAACAAGCTTTATCTGTTAAATATTTCTGTGTAATACTGTACGCCATATTAAAACTTGTATATAAATCGGTTATAACCTCAATTTTTAAATCAGAAGTCGTTCATTGGTGGAGGACCATTTACAACTCAATTATATTAAGCTGAATTTAGGAATTCTGACTGCCTGTTCGAAGGTATTGATCGGTCTGCAGATCCTGGAGGAGGCGAAAAGCATTAATCAATACGTGGATTAACCTATTTATGTAATATGATTGATTGGAAGTAACGCCATATATAGTCGCATTTGATTTATACATTAAACTGTTAGTACAAGAAAATATTACTTCCTTATAAACATCAGTGAAAAGTATTTAAAAAATTATCGGAAAGATCGAAAATCTATTTAATTTATAATAACCATCTCTTCTCATTTTAGACCAATATCAACACAAACAGATCAACTAGTAGAAATCGAAAAGAGACATAATTTCAGTCAAACTGTACCAATCTGTGTCAAGCAAAAAAAGCTGCTAATCTTTAAAGGATGCAAAACTTAACATAATTAAAAAAAAATATTTCATAATTATATTATTACTATTCATAATATTGTACTTTACAACAGTCCCTTCCTTCTATTTTCGCGGTCACATTTATTTATAAAAATAAAAAGATATAAATATATGTATATAAAGATATACTTATGTAAATAAAATTAAAAAAAAAACTATTTAACTTACCATCACAGTTTTTATTGAATAAAAGAAATCTGCATGTTCTTGATTGTAGCCGTAGCGTGACTTAAAATTTAACTGGGTTTAAATATTTATAACTTAAAAACTCATGAATACAATGAACGAACTTTTATTTCGATTAAAATTCATCTTTTCAAACCTGCATCGAAAAGCGTTCTAAACTATAACAATTAGATTTTTACTAATCTATATGGGCTGATCACCACAATGAGCTCATATCAGCTCCTTAGTTCGGTTCAATTTTTTAGTTCAATACAGCTTAGCTGCTTAATTCAGTTGATATTCTTAGTTCAGTTCAGCTCCTTAGTTCAGTTCACCTCACTACTTCACATAAACTCACCACTTCATCTTAGTATCTTAGTTCAGTTCAACTCCTTAGTTTAGTTCAGCTCCTTAGTTCACTTCAGCTCATTAGTTCATATTTTAGAATATACGCAGTTAGACAGTAAGAGTACGCCTGTTTCAAGGCGAATCTATTTTATATAAATTCGCCTTGGCCTGTTTTTAATTTATATTATTCTGGCGTTCCCACTATGTATGATGATTTATTATAAAAATTTTACTGCACCACCTTTTGATTGATAATATGCCTGATGAATTTGGAATTATCTTATAAAAAAAATTAAGGTGCTGTAATGGGCTAAAATTTAACTTTATTTATACTTGAAAAAATCTATGCATCGAAAACTATCGAAAGTTCGAAATCGAATAAAGGACTAATCGATTAAAAAGCATTAAAAGAGAAAAAAAGAAAACATTTACATTTTATAAGACAACTGCCGGTAATATCTAGCCAATACGCCAGATCATCTTGCAGCACGGCAACGACCAAATATTCTGAGAATATAGTCAAAGAACAGCTTTTTTGTATTTGTTTGGAGTCGGGAAGTTGTCACTGCAAAGTCCAGAACTTCAATAGATCCAAAATGTGTGGAATTATTAAGTCACCTGCAAGATTTCGAGGCGACTGTGGCCTCAGTATGATTGGGAACCTCTCGCGTAGAGATAAGCACATTAGTGGCTGTGTTGACAGAGCACTGTATAAAGGGTGTCCATGCTAGGAGATTAAATCTCCTATATAATGACTTCTGTGGAACTTGTCAGGACGAGGAGGGGGAAAGACCGTGAAACGCCCCCTAAGTCATTGCCCAGCACTATCTACTGAAACGGCGACTCTCCTTGGCAGTCCGAGGCTGCTAGACCTTGCAGACCTATCGGGCTACGATATTAACAGCATAAACTCATCCGGGCATCGGGATGGTTTTTCACTAGACCAAGTGTGAATTCGCAGGAACTCCTTAAGGATATTCCAACGCATCTCTTTTTCAGGCGTCACAAAGGAACAATAAGGACCCAAATGAGGCGGTTCTGAATCAGAAAACCAACGACCTGTGCTACCCAACCTAACCTTATTAAAAATATAGTCTGCCATAACATTAAAAGGCATTAACACATTGTAGAAGAAGGAAAAAAGACTGAATGGCAAACAATAACTCCCCTAGATTATATATGTACTTGAATTTTACCAATGCCATATAGAATGGATCAGTGAAGGATTCTCTATTAACTATTAAGTTAAGATTTAAAAAAAAAACAGGTGGTGCAAAAATGAGCTAACGGTCTGCATAAGAAAATATGTATTTCATTTGTGAAATAATTGAACTAAATAAATATAAGTAAATAATTGAATAATAAATGAAATTGTGTTTTAGTGTTATTTTTCATTAATTATTTAAAATATTCTTGATTTCATTAATAAAAATCATGAAAAAAATAAGTTTTTTCTTTTATTTTTGACATTAGCTCACTTTTGCACCACACTGTATACAGACATGGGATATTGGAATTTCTTTTGTATTGCATAATTTTTGTTACAAATTTTTATAAGTAAAATGGTAATAAGAAGTTAATTTATTATTTATTTTTAGGATGTTTTTCATATATTTTGTTTTTCAACTGTTTTAGTTTGATAGTTGTAGTTGATAATGTAAATTTAAAAAATTAAATTTAGCTACACAATTAACAATGAACGGCAGACACGGCACACAAAACACTCACACTCTCTCAGACTTTAATATTAGTTTAACGCGTATTAAATGGAATTGTTTTAATTATTTCTAAACATTGAATCATACTAAAGATTTTCCGCCCAGACTTGCATTTCCTTTCTTCGATTTGGTTTCATTGTGTAAGGGAGTGTTGAAGGATTTTTCTGAACCAGAACTTAGTGGACCTTAGGAGAAAAAAAATCCAAAGTAAATAAACTCTAATTAAATTATTTCATATGAATTACCCTTTTTGGATGTATTAAATTTTGTTGAGTTGTCATAAGAAATTTTGGTTTTACTATCGGTTCTTTCACTGCTATTGCCACCCCGTCTCCTCGACTCCCTAGGACTAGGAGGTGGACTGAAATCTGTTTCCGTATCATAGGTAGACATCAAATCATGCTCAGTTCCATAGTTATAGCGACTATCAGTGGGTGAGAGTGAGCGATATGTACGTGGTGGTGGCGAATATGTGTGACGGTGCCACGAATTATTACCCTCATAATCCAAATAATCTTCGTAATCTAGATTGTGAGGTGAGAAGCGGCCAGAACGTTGAGGTGGTGGAGACATTATACGGCCAAGAGGCGCAGGTCGCATTTCACCAGTTGGCACAAATGGAGGAGGTGGTGGCATACCCATAAATGGAGGTGGTGGACCCATAAAAGGTGGTGGCAAAAAGGGTGGTGGTGGCATTCTTCCTAACATGGGTGATCCTGGCGATTCCATATGAATGGGCGAAGGAGCCTGTGGCAGCTCATCTCCTAAGCCTGTGGGACCAGTTGCAGATTCTTTAAAAAAAAAGTAATAAACAAATTTGCAAAAAAATAAGATTTTTCTTTAATAACTAATTTCTTCAAATTTTCTAAACAACTTAATCATATAACCAGAAATAACCATGAGGTTTTTAGGTGGTTTGCAAGCACACGACTTTCCAGAAGTTATTGTGGATCGAGAGTAGGCACTTAAAACTTATCTAATTCCAAATGTTAAAATAGTTCTTGAATGAATTATTTTTAATTTAATTAGTTTTTAATAATCGACCTTCTTGGTTAAAATCTCTTTCTTTTTAAATGTTTCCTTTCCACTTTATGGGTTAGTTTGGGAACAAGTTGAGGTCGGTTAAAAATTATTTTCTTCTTTTTTTTCTACTTCAGTTTTCTTTTCAACTGTATGTAAACATGCTTTCTTCTGAAACTTTTTTTGAATAACTAAATAAGTGAGGACATTTTAATGTCTGAGGAAAATTTTATTACAGATCACTTTAAAGGTTTAATTGTTTATCAATTATTTCCGCTTGGTTTTAAAGACCACAAATAATAAATATACTTACTATTATTGACCTCATTGACATTGCCACCAGCTAAGGCTGTCAATTTACGCCTTAAGGCGGTGGCTTCTGCTCTAGCTTCCTCATAACGTCTGTCCGATTGACGGGCAGCTAACCAAGTTTCATGGGCTCTGTTTTCCAAAGTACCTATTTGTGCTTTATGAGCTGCAACTTGTGCTTCGATTTCGGCACGTAACGAATCATTTTGAGATCTTGACGTAAAATTTCAATTGAACATTATTTAATGCTAAAGACATGAAAGAAAAACCTACTTTAATGATTGTATTTCTTCTTGCATGGCAGTTACACGATCTACAGTTGTGGTAGTTTCACCTTGTTGTTGTAGCCACATTGCTTCCTTTAGGCTTAGCTCCCTAAAAAAAAATAAAAAAAATATAATTAATAGCTAACTTATTGTAGTGTAGTTTTCTCATACTTTTGTAATTGGTTTTCCTTATCCTTAAAGTAATTTGACAATACTTCTAATCTGGTTTGAGCTTCCAATTTATCCTTTTCAGATTGATTGAAATCTTGTTTCAGTTTTTCCACTTCTGCGCAAACCATTTCTAACTGATTTTCAGTAAGTTTTTTGGAATCCTTTTTAAAAATATAAAAATGTTACGTTATGGTGAACAAGAAGAGAATATGTAAAAGCCAATTTAGTACCATTTCAGTTTCTAGTTTTTCCTTTAAAGACTTATACTTGTTTTGAATTTCTATGAGTTGAGCCTTAACATAGGCAACATCTATAACTTCAGTGATGTTAACATGAGGATCTCTTCTTACATTTTTCAAACATTCTTCCAACGCCTTGGTAATAGTTTTTAAAAATAATAAATTATTGTTTATTTGATTCAATACTCTAATGTTTAATTTATACCTCAATTTTAGCCACACTTGTTTGCCACTTTGTATGCTCATTTTCCACTTTATGGGTTAAATCCACAATTTCATTTTGTAGCCTTTTAATTTCAAAATTTTTACCTTCTAAAGCTGCTGTTATATCGTTATCAAAATCGTTTTTCAATTCATCCAGTTTTGTTATTAAATTGCTCTTTTCATGCTCCAATTCATCATTGTCACGTTGCAAATTAGCAAGTTCTGTTTGATATCTAGCATTTTGTTCTGCTATCAATAACTGCAATTCACTATTCTCTCGACTCTTTTCGGCCAAACTAGTATTGATTTCCAAAATAGTATCTTTAAAAAAAGATTTAATATTTAACTAATTGCAATATGTATTAATTTTAACCTACTTTGCTGTTCGTTTAATTGCTTTTGCAGTTCTTCCACACTACTTATAATGCTCTCATCGCCTGTTTGATTGCTTAACAATTCCGAAACAATTTTGTTAAGTTCAATACCCGCATCGGCAGCATTTTCCAATTCTTTTTGTAAAACAGTGTTTTGTTCCTGTAATCTCGCCTTTTCCATTATTTCCTCTTCCAATTCCTTTTTCAGTGAAACCACCATATCGTTGGAGCCAAATGAATTATCCTCAATACTTGCCAGTTTTTGTCTGGTAGACATTAAATTATGTTTTAAAATAGCATTTTCTTTGTATGTTGCCAGTAAACTACTTTCCAATTGATTAAGTTTCAAGAGCAGAGCTCCTTCTCTACTACTGTTGCAGAAACAGTAATAACCAAAAATAAAAACTAGGGAAGCCGCTGCCGTGATAATTAAAATTGCTAATAACTCGCTTATTTCAAGAAATTTGGAAGCCAACGTTTTTAAAAAACTGTCCAAAGTTAAACTAGGACTTAGGATGGTTTCCGGAGATGTATGATGAAAATGCGCTGTCAATGATTCATGATTTTCCATTTCTGTTTCTGGACAATCTCCATTAGGTCCAATTTTTTTGCAATAATGCAAATTATTTTCTAAAAATTTAAATCGAAAATATTTTATTTTGGCGGTTTTTTAAGATTTTCAAAATTTTATAAAATAACGAAAATAACAGTTTTGCTTAAAAACCAAGACTTCAAATACATTTGCCAGGTTTTGTTCCAAAACAATATCAGCTGTAATCAGAAAAGCAGATAAACTAGAATTGTCAAATATACGTTCTGTTCTGTATTCCCAGTGGAGTGAAAACGTGTGGAATTGTTGAAACACTCGGAACCAAAAAATTAGATATTTTGTTGAGAAAAGAATTGAATAAAAATACTTTACTCAATGAAGTTTAATTAAAAAAAAATAATTTTTATTTATTCCGTCAACATTTTGTATTCGAAGTAAATCGAAAAAAAATTTCGAAAGTGGAAAATTCGGATTATTTCAATTTCGAATAAAATTTTTCGGCTTCGGTTTACGGAATAGAGAATTGAAATGAAGTACATATGTACATATATGTAGGTACGACGAAAAATAAACTTAAAACTAGAATTGCTGGACATGAATAGATGCAAAAATTGTGATTTTTTAAAACCTTTAAATAAATGTGAAGCCTTTCATCTTTGTAAAAAATAAATCCGTAATCTTACCTCTGGGAATTTGAAAATGATAATAATGTACTAAGGTAATTTTATTAATAATGTACTAAAAGTAATTTGTACCAAACGTAAAGGTCCACATAAGGAAACTGCAATCGCAATATGCCGTGCCTTAACGGAAGGAATTTCTGACATGCCTGTATATTCAAATAAAAGCACTTAATAATTAAATAAACATATGCCTAAATGCTTAAGAATATGTTTGGATTTTCGAAATTAAATAAAAAATCTGAAATGTTATAAAAATGTTTACAAATACTCTTCCTATTCCACCAGGTTTGATTCTATCAGATGGATATTTCTATCAGAGAACTCATATACTAGAAATTTTCACTAAGAACATTTCAAAATGATATAAGAATGTATGATCTATTGATTTCCTATTCTACCAGGTTTGATTCCTAGAGATAAAAGGGCTTGGACACAGTGGCTAGTTCCGTCAGAGAACTCCTATACTAGAAATTTTCATTAAATCACATTTTCATAATGTTATAAAACAGTTTACATATACTTTTGGAAGAAAGTGTGAACACAGTTTGTTAGTATGATCTATTATCTTCCTATTCGACCAGGTTTGATTTCCTAAAATGGAAGGGTTTGGACACATTGGCTCAGAGAACTTATATACTAGAAATTTTTACTAAGCCACATTTTCAAAATATTAAAAAAATGTTCAAAAATACTTTGAAAAGAAGACTTGTCTTCTTATTCCTCTATGTTTGATTCTCTAAGATGGAAGGTTTTGGACACAGTGGCTATTTCCGTCAGAGAACTCATATACTAGTAATTTTCTTTAAGTCACACTTTCCAAATGTTATAAAAGTGTTCGCAAATACTTTTCGAAAAAAGTGTGAACACAACATGTTAGTATGATCTATTGTCTTCCTATTCCACCAGCTTTAAGTTCCTGAGATCGAAGGATTTGGAAACAGTAACAATATTTCTTAAAACAGTCCGAAAATCTGCCCAGAATACGTACTAAATTTATGGGAAAACTCTTTTATCGCATGCGATAAATTTCCGTTGCTATTATTTAGAGAAGTATTGAATGCTATCGAGTACCCTAATGACATGTATTAAATAGTATCGAGTAATTGAAAGTAGTAGACAGTTTCGGAAAATTAAAATTCATGGTTTTTCGGATCAATCCAAAACCGATTTTATAACTCTAGTAAATCTGCTATTCCAAACATATAAACATATAAATACCAAAGCAAAAACATTTTTCTTACCTTCGTCGTTTATTTGTTCAATTTTATGTCCATCCTGATTTTTAGAAAATAATATCTTATCTAATTCATTATCGCTATTATATTCATGTTGTTTGCTTTTCTTATTTATGGGCAACATATTATTAACGGTGGACATAATAGTCGCAAACAATCCCTTATTTTCTTTTGCCTCATGATCATCAAATAGGTGAGGCGTTGAAGATGGCAGTGCTTTGGGTTGTTCATCTTTGTTTTTTAATGACTTTGGAACCGATTCAATTGGTTTTGTTGAAGAAATACTATTATAACTATCTGTTGTTTGATCTTTAAATGAATTTAAATTCTTCTCTGAATCTTCATATTGAGGTGTAGGCGTGGTTAAGGTTACATCAGCATCATTACTGTAAGTTGATGGATTAATGTTTACTAACGAAATTGTTGTTTGGCTCAGCACTCCCTCTGGTGTTTTGGGAGTAGTATTTACAATTGATTCCTTAGTAGGTTGTAAGGAATCACTCGATAATGATACTTTCTCGTCTTCATTAATTGACTCTATTTTAATTTTCTCTTTATCTTGTGGCAAATATATTGTTTCTGTAGAGAAGCTGTTTGTATTGCGCATTTCTTGTTCAGCTTGTGTTTCTGTAGGATTATTTGAAATATGTGCGTTATTATTGTCTAGTGAATTATGAATTGTGTTTTCTACCGCACTATCTAGCTTGTTTATATTAATATTTGTATTATCGCTACCTAAACTACCTTTATTAATTGTGTCATTTTCCTTAATTTCGTTAGATGTTCGTTGTAGATTTTCTGAAGAGATTTCTTTGGAGTTTATTTCTGTTTCCGTAAGATCTTTTTGATGATTTTTCTTCTCACTGAGCTCTTTTTCTGGTATGTTGGGAGTTGTATTTAGAGTTGAATTGTTGTTGTGTGATATATTATCACTAAATGTTTCTTCTTTACCTGCTTTCGAACTAGGAAATGACTCGGTATTAATTGTATTTTTTATCGGGTTTTCTTTATAAGAAATTAAATCATCTGTTTTCGTAGGTAAGCTATTTACATTGTCAGTTTCCGTTCGTTCGTCTATTTTCAACGGTTGTGTATAATTTTCACTTTTAGTTTGATCGTTACTTTCTCCTTCATCCTTTAAATTCACATTAATTAGGGGTTCATTTGCTGTAATATCTAAATTTTCATTATTCGTAGAAAGATCATATTGTTTGGCAATTTTCGATATATCTTCGTTGTTATCACTATTTTCTGTTGAATTAAAACTATTTTCTGTGATTACTTGTTCGTCGTTTTTATTACTGATATGAGATACATCACCCTTTACATTTGGTATACTTTCTCCGATTTCTGCAGAAATTAGTCCTGAATTTTCTGAAGACGATTCTTCAGGTTTTATCTCTACTTCTGGAAGATGTTTTCGGTTTTTAGTTTCCTCAAGCCCTATATTTACATGATTATTTTTTGTGTTTGGTTCTTCTTTAATGTTTACATCCTGAATATTAGTTTCTTCACTTAAACTATTATTCAAAATTGATAATTTTTGCAAGATTTCAGCTTGATTTTCCTTGACTTTAGTAAGCTCTCTTATATTATCTGTGTTTTCCACACTATTTACTGGTCCTTTTAAAACACTTTCATATTTAATTTCTTCCTTAGGATCATCTTGTTGCATTTGAAAAGATTTATCATTAACATCCTGAGCAACGCCTTTCATTTCTTCATTATTAGATTTAGAATCTGATACTATCGACTTATTTTGGGAATTTATATCCTCATTATTAATTTCCTCTTTAAGATCATCTTGTACATCCTGAGTAACGCCCTTTGCTTCTTCAGTCGCTTTTAAATCATTATTAGCTTCATAATGTGACTTTTCTTGAGAATTTTTAGACTCTAGAGTCTCCCCATCATTAATTGCTTTTTCGAGATTATCTTGTACATCCTGAGCAACGTCTTTTACTTCTTCACTCGTTTTTAAAACATTATTAGTATTCGAATTTGAGGCTGTTGGCACTTCTATAGAGTTTGTAGATGGTTGATTTTCATCTTTAGTTTCTATGTCATCAGTTACCTTAGAATAATCTTGAGCTGAGCCTTTTATTTCTTCAATCGAACTTAAAACATTATTAGTTTTGGAATCTGATACTAATTCCTCTTTTTGATAGTCATCGATATCTTCTACATCATAATCAGTCTCAACTTCATAATCAGTATCCGGCTTTGAATCGAGATTACTTAGAGGATCAACTTTTTCATTTATATTTTCAACAATACCATCTGAATTGCTGAAATTTAAAATTTTAGTATCATCTGACATTTCAGAAATTACCGGTGTTGCAACTGGTGTACTTTCCGCTGTAAATTTTTCGCTTAGACTGAGTTTCAAAGGATTATCGGTTGATTCTGCAGGTGTAAGGTTCAACGGCTGTGTTGTTGTTGTCTCTATTTTGTTTGCTTGCTCTGACGTTTCAGATGTTGACAAATTAGGAACTGCTTTTGTTGGCTTCACATCAACTACAAATTTAAGATCCTTTTCACTAATAAGTATTTTTGTTTCACGTATATATTCTTTGGGCGCATAACCCTCTCGACCATTTACTTCAATTCCCCAAAGTGATGGGTTACTTCCAGCGCTTTTTGATTTTACTCGTATAAGAGAATTTATTTTAAATGAAACCATTCCTTCCTCTCCTGCTCGATAACTAATTACCCCAGTACCCATTGAAATGATTTCTACAATTAAGAATATATATACATATATATCTATAAAGGAATTTACTTATTCTCATAGACATTGTTGTTATAGGTACCTTTACAATTTATATCTGCACATAATCTTTTGTCCGATAAGGCTAGAGTATTGTCCAAAAGCTGTGCAGTAAGAACTAATGTTAAGACAAGACGGGTTAATAAATTCGTTGGCTGTTTTTGCTTCCACATTGTGCATTTTGTTTTCTATTGTTGCTCGCCGACAAATTTCACTTCTTTTCAACAATTTTCCTTTATTTAGAAAACTATATTTGTCTCGTAAAAAATATTTTCGTTGGCCACATCACACATAAAAAATTGTATTTTTTATGCACAGACATGTAATAAATTGTAGTAAGTGTTGCCGAAGTTTTATAATTTTTGGTCCTAATTTCTTGGTAAATTAACAAATTACAAATTTTCAATGAATAAATAGAATACCCCACAAACTTGTTAATTTGGATAGTCCAAGATCACACGCGGAGATTTTAGTTGCCCAACTTTTTCAAATTTTCTTTTGAAATTGCTGTTACGTTCACACATGAAAATTTTAAAGTCAATTTTACTGTTTTGTTTTGCTTTCATTTTCTTACAATTTGACATTTGTGTTTAACGCGAAAAAATATATAATATAAAATAATTTGAGTTGAAAAATGAATTCAAAAGAAAAAAATGATTTAGTAAAATCCATAATTGAATGCATAGGAGAAGCAATCGATTTGGATTCTGACGCCGATGAAAAAAAAGACATATTAAATGGTTTGTAGTTATAATGTGTTTTGTAAAAAAAACTATAATAATTTGAAACTTTTTCAAGGTTTATCTAATTTGTGTAAAGCAGCATCGTTTCTGCCCGTAAAAGAAACAAAAAAGCAATGGATAAAACCATGGAGGAATGTGAGAGTTGAGCGCGGCTCATTCTCCTTTTTAAAAAATGAATTGCTGTTGACTGACGAAGCGTCATATAAGAACTACCTCAGAATGTCCGAGGAGCAGTTTAAGTTCGTGCTAAACTTAGTGCAACAGGATATAAGACGCGCTGACACTCCAATGAGAGACGCGATATCTCCTGCTGAAAAGTTGGCAATAACGCTGCGTTTTCTTGCCACAGGTATGTGTGATTATAAACAAAATTTATTTAGACACATAGTTAATACATAAAACTATCGAAATTTCTTTTAGGTGAAACTTATCGCAGCATAGACTACCAGACAAGAGTATCAAGATCTAAAATTTCGGCTGTAGTTCCTGAGGTATGCAGAGCAATTTGTAAGCATATGGCTCCAATATATTTAAAGGTATTGTTGTACAAAATTTTCCATATTTGAAGCTCATTTTTGGAAAACATTCTATTTATGTTTAATTTTAGTTTCCTAAAACTCCGTCAGAATGGGAAAAAATAGCAAAGGAATTTGCAATCAAGTGGCAATTTCCGAATTGTTTAGGTGCTTTGGACGGAAAGCATATAACTTTTCGGCCGTTACGAAAACACGGAGCATATTACCACAATTACAAAGGAACCAACAGTATAGTTTTAATGGCCTTAGCTGACGCTAATTGCAAATTTATATTTGTGGACATTGGTTGCAATGGTCGCAATAATGATGCTGGTGTGTTCTTTCAGAGTTGCTTAAAAGATGTTTTGGAAGATGAAAAGGAAATACCACATAACAGTGTTGTAGGAAATGGTCGAATGCTTCCATACGTTGTAGTTGGAGATGATGCGTTTCCGTTACAAACGCATTTAATGAAACCTTACCCTTATCATACAAATTTAAGGGAAAAACAAGTTTTTAACGCCAGGCTTTCTCGTGCAAGGCATGTTGTGGAACATGCTTTTGGCATTTTGTCAAATAGATTTCGGGTTTTCTTAGCTCCTATGAACTTGAAAAAGCCAGAAACTGTTGAAATTATAACTTTAGCCAGCTGCGTTTTACATAATTTTTTGTTGGAGTCTGATGACACCTGCCTTAACCAATCCATACATTCCACAATGGAAATTAATGAAAATCAGGAAAGTATGTACAATCCTAAAAAGGGACATGCAGAACATTATCGACAACAATTTATGTCTTATTTTAATAATGAGGGCAAAGTAGATTGGCTCTAATTTTTTTTTTGTGTTTATACATACATATGTATGAACATATGTATATATGTACATATTTTTTATTCTGAAATAAAACAGCAAATTTATGATAACAATATTTGTTTATCTTTTTTTTTAAGTTTTGTTAAGAAATGTAATACAAAATTAAAAAATTCATTCAACAATTAAATTAATTAAATATTTGGAAGTTAACATAAAAACATAAATGGCGTGCTGATTTTCTTTAAATCTAAAAATAAAATAAATTGATTTGAATATGTATGTTTAATTTATGTTTATGTGCTTGGGTAATTACCAACCTTTAAATTTTTAATCATAATCCTCATCATCATCGTCAAATATTCCCTGCAATGATAATTCCAAAATGTCTATGGACTCTGTTGAACGAGATACAGATTGGTCTAATAAGTTTTTCTTTTGTGTTGAACAAGGTGGAGCCTCTTCTGAAATGCCAATGGCGACAGCCGAAGCACTTTTGCTACAGAGTTTTCTCATAAAACATTGAACTTGCCAGGCAGCATCGTCTTGGTCCTGTGGACGTATTTCCTCCATCCGGCATGTTACAAGATTTCCAAGCCATGCAAATTTCTTTTCGGTTTTCTTTTGATTTATGATGGTTTTGAAATTTTCAACCTCGTTTCGAAAAACGTTTATTGCACTGGAGCCCTAATTTAATAAATATTACATACATTAATACATATGTACACACATTAAATATCCAAACATACCTTTTTTCTCTTAGGTGGAGGTTCATCAATAGAATTTTCTTCAATGCTGCCTATTTCGCTTTGTAACTCCTGGATTAAGACCTAATATAACATACATACATATGTTAGAATAAATGAATTTAAAAATCGTTTCATTACTCACCTCTTTATTATTTATGCTTTCCCTAAGATTTGTATGCACTTGCAAAAAATTTAGTTGCTGGAAGCACCAAAGTTTGGTAACGTATACATCGGCAGTCCCAGCTCCACTTTTTTTGGACTGCTTTATTCTCCGTTGCTCTTGCATATATTGCGTTCTTAAATTCTTCCATTTCCTCTTTATTTCATCAATTGTAATGGAGCTGGCTACTGCTTGCATCTCCTTCAAAATGTTGTTGTATGCTTGTGCCTTTTTCACTCTGTCCAAATATTCTTTACATTTTACATTATAAATGCAATCGTTTTGTTCAATGCAAGTAATCAGCTTTTCAATTAAATCACGATTCCATTTAAAAGCCATTTTTTATAAACAAAATAATAATTGCAAGCTTTAAAAAGTTTATTTTTGATAAAAAAAGTATATTTTTTTTTGAGGCAATTTTTATTTATTAATATTTTCTTTGAATTATTCTCTTTATTTTGAACTGTAACGATATTTTCACTAATAAGCGAAACAACGAATAAAAAGAAATGTCAAATATTCAAATAAACAAAAAAAGCGAATGAGAGAATTGGTCGAAATAGCCGAGTACTGGAAATTATTTTTCCCTTTTTATTTCCCTCCCCGTAAACATCTATAAACTTAAAAATTGCGCAACTAAAATCTCCATGTGTGATCTAGCACATAAAGCCTATAGTTTATATAATCTATAGGGGTTAAGCTGGATTCACCCATTGTGTCCGGATCAAATTTTTGTCCGGACAATATTTTTTTTTATGTCGTTTGACATTTCTCTCATAGAGTGAGAAAAGTGATTTTGTCTGGACAACTCTCAGCTTGACTTGATTTAATTTTAATCAAGGCATATTCATAACAGGTAGACTCGTGGCGAAAAGAGTACAACTCTGTAATAAAAATACGTATATTTTGTTTTTGTATAAATCAATTTTGGCTGTCAAAAAAATGTTAGTACATTTTGACACTGGATGATGGATACAAAAATAGTCAGCTGAGCTCTCGAGTTAACCTGTTATGAATTATAATTTGTGTCTGGACACTGAGTTGCCACCAAATATAATTCTTTAAGAAAAAGCTTAATTGAGTTGCCACATCATATAGTATTTGCTTAGCATGCAATTGGGTATTTGTTTTGTTTGCTTTAATTACTTAAAATTAAAAAAACATATAGCCCGTTCAGGCTGCCACGAAATTAAGTAATTTCGAGCTGAAATTACGAACGAAATCTAAAGTGTTCATACCGGGCTTTTTGACATTTGAGTTAATTTCGGAAACAGCTGATCACGTTTAGTTACATTTGCATAATTAAATTATTTTGCAAAAAGCTTTCGCACAACACTTTCGTATTGATTTAAAATATACACGAATATTAAAAACAACACTACAACAAAATTAATGTAGAATTATGTATATATTTCCATTATTTCATTTGGCTTTTAAATTTTTTTTAAACAAAACGGACTTTCAAGGTTGTAAGTCTGGTCATGGTTGCAAAAAAAGTAGCTTTTTCTACAAAACCAGCGTTGTCTATCGTAATTTCAAGTTAATTTCGACGAAATTAAGTAGAATGAGTTAATTTGGGCAATGGTAAAATGTATGCGAAATTACGTAATTTCAAGTTGATTTCGGCCGAAATCACGAAATGACTTAATTTCGTGGCAGCCTGAACGGGCTATTATGTGTAATTTTACACCACTTTAATCAGTTGTTGGTTTGTTGCCACATTATAAATTAATAAGACTTGTTTACTATGTATTTCTTATGGTAGATTTGTTTGTTCGGACAAATTTTTCGAAATGAGTGAATCGTGCTGCAGAAAATTTCCAGTAAAAAATTTTTGTTCGGACAAAATAGGTGAATCCAGCTTTATTATAATTCCCCATTTTTTGAACAATTTGCCGAAAGCCAGTAGTAAAATTATCCATCTTCAACGTATAGTTTTTTAAACGAACTTTAAAGCGATCACGCGATTAACACGATCAAAATGCTGGATGTCAAAATCGTGTAAGTGTGCTGGATGCTTTAATGTACACATGCTGAATGACTCTGCTGAACGAAATCTGCAATGGATTCATTTCTATTTCACATGCCGTCGGTTTTTTGTTTAAGTATGTAGGCATATATCTTACTTCAAGAAAATTATTTTTAAAAAAATACAAAAAACCTTATGCATCTAATTTCTAAGACAACTGTAAAGTTTCTCTGGGTCGATAAACAATGCGTAAGCAATATTGTCATTATCGCGCAATTTTCATTGGCTGATTGGTCTTCCTGTTAGCTGTATTGCGGTACAGTTATAAGTGGCATTTGCTTTATTTTCGACTATAATCTAAAAAAGGAAAAAAAATTAAATTAAAAGCCGTATACAGGTGGAGCACCATATAATACTCAAATTATCATAAATTATAAATTCTATAAATCAAATGTCGTATATTGGTGGAGCATGGTGAATTTGCGAATCCTAGAATTATAAATTTTTTTATAATTCTAGGAGTTCTGACTTCTTAACAAAGGTTGGCTAAGGACCCTAGAGGAGGGAAAATAATAATTTTTAACATAGAAGGTAATTCAAACTAATTTACGTACAAACGAGATAATTCGCTCTCAAAAATTTGTACTACGAGTTAAGTAATTTAGTTTGTAATTGGGGGTTGAATTACCAATAAGAGAGCGAATTACGAATAAAGCCCAATACGTAGCTCTACGGAATTTCAGGTTTAATTTTTTTCGCCTTTATGTCTACAAAACCCAAATTCACCCTGTTGTCGTTTGTAGAAATAAAAATCATGTAGTCGTGTTTTTAAAATTTTATTGTATATTGTACACAATGAAATTATATAAATACAAAAAAAATAATATTTTAAAAGTGTAAAAAACATTAAATGTTATAAATTCCGTTACCAAACAATTGCCTGAAGATTAATTTTTTTTTTCAGTTGAAGGAAAAAAGTCTACACTTTTTGTTTTAACATCCATTTAATTTTACTTTTAGCTGCGCACTAATAAACTAAAAGTCGCCTAAAAATGTTCAAACCTGAATTTCAGACTGCTTTCTTATGGCAAACTTAAATTCAATCGAGCTAAGTACCGGCCTTAAAGGCTCTAGTGGGAACATGGTATTAATTAGTGAAATTGGTAAAAACTTTTGTATATTCGAACTTGCCTATTGTTCATTGTGAAATAACAGTTGAATAACAATTCACAGTGAATAGCAGATTTTAAATCAAGAATTTCGCAAGGAAGTAGTAGGTTTTTTTAGTCCCACTACTTTTTCTTTTAACATTTCTTGTGACACAAATGAAAGTGTCATATTAACATCTTAAATACGGGCAACTAATTAAATTATTGTTGTATTTGATGGTATAGTTCTATTATCTCTTTTTAGTTAAGTGGAATATTTCTATCATCTTTTTATGTTAATACTTTTTATTTCACAATAGCACAAAATATAATAACTTGGATTTGTGATTCGTTTTTATAAAGATTAGCCACATAAAATTTATTATTGTTAAATAAGAGCTACCTAAGTGTATTAAAGCATACTATTTATTAAGGAAAATAATGTCTGCCAATATAAATAATAGTTCAAACTGTAACACTGCGTGTCCATGGAGTCCAATTGCCAAACCTCCAATAGAATCTATGAATTTTGCAGCAATTGTAAAAAATCAAAAGATAGAGAAGGAACTAAAGGAGGAAACCCTGAGGGAAAAACGAAAACTTAAGGAGAAGCAGGAGCTGGAGGAAGCATTAGTGCGCAGTTTAGAAGATGCTACTAAATTGGACGATAGTTGGGATTTTGTAGACATGGAGGAGTTTGACGCTAATTTGCCCCCGGAAGTTTTGGCTTTTCTGAAAAGCGAAGAGGAGGAGTTGATAAAGGCAGAGGCTGCCGTTTTGGCCGGGTGCGAATCAGACGCTGTAATTGCTCAAATGCTGCAGGCTCAATTCGACAAAGAATACAACGAAGATTTAAAACGAATAGAAAAAGCTCATAATAAGCAATCAAAGGTTACAGTTTGTTTGGACAAATATCGCAAGACCTATGTTAAAGATTCTGGGGAAGAATTCGACAACAATGATGTGGAGGAAGATGATAACTTGCGTGATAAACGAGACTGGGATCGTTTTGACACTAATGAACGGTTACTTGATGCTATACCGAAATGTGGTTATACTGTCGATAAGGAAGGTGAAATGATCACAAAACATGATGATAAACTGTGTGGAGTTCGCAATGCCTGTCGAATGATGTCTTTTCCATTGGATATTGCAACAGGCGACGGCGCTGGATTCGAAATGAAACTTTCAAATAGAGTAAGTGATTCGATTTCTAAGTGATTCCATATTTAAATATTATAACACCCAGAAACAATTTGAATTATGAACGAAAAAAGTAGTTTAATATTTTAGAACTATTAAGTTCTTTTTGTCTTCATAGCTTTAAATACTTAGATTTATTATTTTGGTTTTCTTAAAACAGGTTTTTAATCAACTTAAAACTCATTCACGCAAGAACCAAAAGAAAACTCCTCGTATGGACAATCGCAAAGAAAATGCTGCCACGGCTGAGATGGGTGTTGATGGCCGTACTCGTTTGTTATTGTATAAATTAATAAACAACCAAATATTGGAACAAATCAATGGAATAATTTCAACTGGCAAAGAGGCTGTCATTTTGCATGCTAATTCTGATTCAAGTTTTATTGGAGATGATCACCAACATCCACAATTATTGCCCAAAGAATGTGCTGTAAAAATTTTTAAAACGACTTTAAACGATTTTAAGCAAAGAGATCGCTATATTAAGGATGATTATCGTTTCAAAAATCGATTCAATGTACGGTTTAGCAAACAAAATAACAGAGTAATTATTAATATGTGGGCCGAAAAAGAAATGCATAATTTAATGCGTCTACATAACGCTGGCATTAGATGCCCTGAAGTTGTAATATTAAAAAATCATGTACTAGTAATGTCGTTTATTGGTGAAAATAATGTCGCCGCACCAAAATTAAAGGATGCTTTGTTGACATCCGCTGAATGGATTGTAGCATATGATGAAGTTGTCGAATCTATGCACAAATTGTACAATGAAGCCAAACTGGTTCATGCTGATTTAAGTGAATACAATATTCTTTGGCATGAGGGAAATTGTTGGTTTATTGATGTTGCCCAAGCCGTAGAACCGCAACATCCTTCAGCATTGGAGTTTTTAATGAGGGATTGTGGTAATATAATTACTGTAAGTTTATAACATTTTTTTTTAACAATATTATTAATGAAAAACATATATGCAGTTCTTTAGCAAAAAAGGAGTTCCTGGTTGTTATTCTAAGGAGGCCTTGTTTGAGCACATTACATCTATGAGTGCTAAAACTCTTAACGTTGCTATGTTGGAACGCATTCATACTAAAGGTGCCAATATACAATTGGCCACTGCTCCCAACCAAGAAGAATGTCCCGCCGAATTAAAGCCGTTAGAATATCCTTTTGAGTTGGCTTGGGAGAAGACTGTTGAAAACAAACATTTAAATGAACATCAAGAGGTTATTGATTCTGAAGCCAACGTTATTAATAAGGAGTGTCATCTACAGTTATCTTTAAACCTTGCTGCGGGCGAGTCTTCAAAATTACAAAAAGCTATTGCAGCTGACTCGCTTATTCATATTACCGTAGATTAATATTCTTTAGTTGCAAAAACCATAACTTTTGTTTATTGATTGAATAAATATTACAATAATACATATATGTATGTATTTGCAAAAAAAATATGAATTAAGTAAATTTTAGGTGACTTAAATTCGCACTTATTAAATGCTTTACATATTTTTATTTATTATCGAGAATAACTATAGTTTTAGATTTTTTAAGCTATAAGCAGACGTTTTAGAACCATTTCAAGTACACCAACTTGAGCGTAACAACTTTGATTTTTAAAAAATGCAATCATTTTTTCACGCAGAAATAAAAGAAAACATGTAATTTTAATTTTTAAGCAAAATAAAAGTCTTTTTTTAATTTTTTTGAGTTCTATTCTAAAAAATATTTTGTTTCTTGGATTTTGCACATTAGTAAGAGGGTTAATTGTGCAAAGTTCCTCTTCCTATAGCATGTCTTTAGGCAAACGTTAATAATTGTTCACTTTGTATGGGACACGCCCATACAATTCCAATCCAGCCTGTGTATCGGTAAACTATGTATATTAATAAGGAGGTTAGTGGTGCTAAACTTCAAGGATATACCTAATATAGTTCTCTAGTTACTTAAAATGTGGACGTGGACCTTTTTTCTTCCGTAAGACAAGGATTTAAAAAAAAATTGGCAAATTGGTGCAGCCGTTATTAGGTGATGCGATTATCAACGAACGATATTAAACAGATAAAAGAATAATAGTTAAGAATAACATTCTACACAGATAAAAAAAGGATTAGAGATAGAGATTTTTATATTAATTGTTACGATCCCTGATTTTTATTGAACATTGAAATAAACCCTGTTATCAACTAATAGTGGATAACTCGTAATTAGAAGAAGCATTTGTTTTCTGTTATGTCGAAGAGTCCAATTGTGCTATAGTAATCTGTGATATCGGAATTGTTAAATAAATATGGTTTTATGTAAATTTTTCCAACAAGGTTCCTGTCGTTTTGGTTCCAAATGCGCTAATGAACACCTTGATATTAAACAAGTAATTAAAACAGATGTAGAATCAGCAATCAACGGCAAACAGTGGCCTTTATCGACTTATGGACCATTTAAAGAGAAACCTTCCATACCAAATTTCATAGACGATCAATCGTTTGAAGAAGTAAGAATGCTGTGTTACGAAGCAAGACAAAAGAATTTTTTCGATCAATTTCACCAACAATTTAACAAGGAGGCTTTGGAGGCTAGTAACAAAATGAAGGCACTTCTTCAAATGCCTCCAGAAGTAGTAGATCTTGCTATTGGTTTATATGACAGTACCTCGGATGCGAAAGTCAGTAATAGCGTAAGCAATCCTTTTGGATTCACAAGTTCTGCAGCTTCAGGCGTTGGTTCCCTATTCAGTAAATTTACTGCACCGACTAATAATATATTTAGTAACAACAATAGCACATTTACTGCAACTAATCAAGGGGGATCTGGACTTCTAGAAAATCCATCCGCATTTGCTCCCCAGCAACAACAGCAAACTTCTATATTTGCGCAGCCACCTAAATCTGCCAATTCAATATTTGTTAGTGGTGGAAATACTAATACACAACAGAATACTTCAATATTTAGCCAGCAACCAGTCCAGTCAAATATTTTTGCCTCCTCAACTCCGCAACAACAACCAACCTTAACTGGTACTGGATTATTTTCGCAACAAAATCAGTTTATGCACCAGCCGCAACAAAACTCTAATATTTTTAGACAGGGTGCTCAAGCTTCCCAGCCACAGCAGGGTTTATTTGCTCAAACTGCCCAAACAATGCAGCAACAACAACAAACTCAACAGCAACAAGGACTTTTTGCACAGGCAGCTCAACAAACTCCCGCTGGCCAAGGACTTTTTGCACAAGCGTCACAACAAGCTCAAACTATATTCAGTCAAGCGGTACAGCAGCAGCAGCAGCAACAGCAACAACAACAACAGACTAACTCAACTATGTTTCAACAAAATCTAACGAATTCGGGGCCACAGCAACAACAAACAAACTTGAATATCTTTCAGCAAAACCAACCTATAGCGACACAACAACAACAGCCACCTTCTGGTTTTTTTCAACAAGCAGCCCTGCAGACACAAAATGCTGCGGAAGAAATGCACCATTTAACCCAAGTGAATTCAACTTTATATAGTCGACTAGAAGACTTAACAGCTGAAGAAATAGAAGCCTTTAAATCAGATTATTTTATACCAGGAAAAATACCATTTAATCCGCCGCCCAGGGAATTAATAAATTAATTGTAAAAGACTTGTTGAAATGGTATTAAGTTAATAAAACAAATTTAGTATTTTTATAAATCTTAAGTTAAAAATTGTTAATTAAGATAGATGCAAACTAGGTTTGCTTTACTAGGTATTAGCAACTCTACAACAAGTAGAACAATATGAAAACAATATGTTTTTTTACTTAAATTGTGCAAAAATTTGAAAGAAAGTATGTATTTATAGGCTGATATCTACAAGCGATTTATATCGATAGTTTAATGATAATGATAGTTTAAAAAAGGCGAACACAGGGCTACATGTTGTTTTTATTTATTTATTTATTTGTAAATACGTACTTTACAAACAAATTTATATAATAAGCATTCTTTTTCTCCGAATACAAGGCATTTATTAAACTTTCATCATTTGTTAAAAAGTTATGTTAAAGTATGTACAAAGATTTCCTTGACATAGATAAATTTTGTGCACTGTTGGATATTTTCATTGAACAAAAATATAGCATACCTTTAGGCGGCATATAAAAAGAGGTTTAGACATTAGGTTTAATTTTTGATAAAATATTGCCACCGGTTCTTCATATATGAGCCGTTTATTTTGAAAGTGACAAAGTCACTATCCAAAAATACCAAGGTAATGAAAACATTGATTACAATTTAATGGTTTTTCTTCATTTGCAATCAAATGTTAAGCGCCACTTATTAAACGGCTTTGTGAAAACCAAAATATAAATACACTCTAATCCTTAAATATATCGATTTAAAACTAAAGTGGCTTATGCTACTTTCAAAATAAACGGCTCATATGTGTAAAATTTTAAATTATTCAATATTCGAAAATTCGTAAAAATGAATGAAGATTTCGAACAAATAAGCTTTTTAAGATGAAAAAAGTGCTTTCAAAAAAATCGTATATTTTTATTATAAAGTGAAAAAACCAAACTTATTTTGTTTTCTTGTACGTTAAACATGATATTGATGTTAAATATTTATGTGTAAAGATAACACTATTTTCATGGTAATTTTTCTGCTATTTGCTCATATAATAGGAAGAAAATGTTAAGAAACATACCATAGTTCACACAGGAGAATTTTCCTGGCAGCAAGTCTGTTTTCTAAAAAAGAGAAAATATTATTTCTTCTTCCACAAAAATCAGGGGCCTAATCACCGCATTCGACATCGTGTAAACTATCGTACCGTATAACAAATTCGATACGAGTCGAGTAAGCTAATTATGCCATTCGCGACATGTATCAAATCGTTATTTATATCAAATTATTGTAGATGAATAATAAGTCAACAAGTGAACAAGAAAACACAGTTTAAAAACATTTCTTTTCGAATGAAATTACGAATATTTTAATTCGATATCGAGTGCCATGATAACAAAATGAAAAATTACGAGAAATTTTACTCGATATCGAATGCGGTGATTAGACCCCAGACTTAGCTAAAAACCTGAAAAACTTTTCAATGTTTCAAAAAACTGTTAAGTCGCTTCTTTTGTTGCTACTGCTAATGAAACATACAGAATAAGAATACAAATGGTTTGACAATAATTCAATATGGCGGCCACGAAATCAAAATTATTTGATTTTAAAATGGTCTTACAAATACTCAAGATCAACATAAGCTACACAAATGAATGTGTTTAGGGCCAGCATTCGCTATCCTACACAATCGAACAATTAAAAATGGCGACTCTGTTCGCACACAGACCTGTCAAAAAGTCTTTTACACTTCATATCTGCATTATCATACTTTTTGAGCACACATGCCATTTTTGACAGATCGAACGAGTAAATCATGGCCTTTACAAGCATAATTTTTTGTTGTTTTGTAAACTGTTTGGGTACTTTATTTTACCCTTACCTTACCCAAAAAGTATATAAAATTTAACAAAAATCTATAAGAAAAACGACTATCTGCCAAACAGAATATATTGAAACTACGATTGCTATTAAAAGCAATCGGTTTTGAACGATCTTTATTTTTTTAAGTTGTTGTAAAATACTTTTTTACAAAGCACCATGAAGTAGAGTGCTAAATATAGCAATCCAATTTTTTTTTTAAATTATTTTAAACTTAAATAAAAACCAAATGATTAATTTTTGTATGAAAAAAATAACAGATTTTTTTTTTTATTATTGAATCATTTCATTTTATTTCAAAATTAAAATTAAATAAAATTTCTTTGCTTCTTTTTAATAATGTTTTTTTTTTAATTTTTTCATTTTGTTTATTAATACAACTTAAGAATTAAAATTATAATAATTAATAATTTGTAGTTTTTTGTTTTTCTATTTTAGTTTATAGTTGTTATTTTAATATATAATATTTATAATATAATAATTATTAATAATATTAACTTTCTAGTTTGTTGGTTGTTTTTTTTTTTTTAATTTTTAAGACAGTTTTTTATATATATTTGTAATTAGCAATATATTTAACGATGTTTTTAATAATATATATAGATTTTTTTAATTAATATTTTACATTCAATCAATATTTCATTTTTTAGAATTACAACATACAACTATATTATTTTTTATATTTATATATTTTATGTTTATAGATAAAAAAGCTGTACAAGTTTGTATTTCCTTTTTAGATTTCTACATTAATTTTAGATTTAGAAAATCATTTTAAAATATATGTAAGTAGAGAAAATTTATATAGTAGAACATTATATATATTTACATTTAAGTTTAGGAGGATAGTCATTTTTTTATGTATTTTTACTATATTACAAAATTGTTTTTTTAGTTTTTTTTTTATTTTTTATTGAAGTTTACAGCACAGTTTTTATGTATTGAAAAAGATTTTTTGCTTGTTGGCTAAATTATTGTTTATTTATGTATGAAATACAAAGAATGAAAGAAAATTGCTTGTAATTTGTTAAATGTTTTATTAAAGTTTAAATTTTTTTTATTATTCATTTAATTATTTTTTTTAAATAATATTTTGTAAATGTTTTGCATAAATAAGTAAAACAAAATTAGATTTTCAAAAAAAAAAAATTTTTTTTTTAAATTTTAGATCAAATCTAAAATAATTTTATCACTAATGCGTCACCCGAGTCGTAATATGGTCATTTTAGCTTCTTCTCTGATCGAGATTTGTTAAGAAATTATATACAAATTGCACACTACATATGAATATAAAAACTTACTAAAGTCCAGGATTCAATATCCTACACAAACGTACGAAAAGATTATCAAATCCTACAGACTTGTCGAAAAGTCTGCCTGTCACACACTCATACAATACTAATCTGACAGTTCGTGGCCTTAAGGGTGTCAGATCCCACCAAACCAAATGTTTCGATTTTTTCTGAAGTCAGACTTGTCGTAAAGAATTCGTCGACATTTCGGTAGTTTGTATGAAATCATACTCGTCGTAAGGAATTCGTTATGACATAACGGTTGATTGTCTGAACAAATAAAAAAATATGTATGTATATGTATAAAACTTTGATTTATATTTAAGGAAATAAAAACCAAAATTGTATTATACAGAAAAGAATTATAGTAAATACGAAAAAATTTAATCAATTCATGTAAGATGGACAATCGAAATTTAATTGATTACGGTAAAGTATTGCCTTGAATACCAAATCATTATATTCATTTAACTTTCAGAGAACGACGTTCTAGCTTATACGACAGAAAACATACCGACCGAAAACATACATGTCCTTGCGATTTCGTACCTACATTTCGTTACGATTTCCTAACGACATATCGTTACGATTCCGTAACTATAAATCGTAATGATTTCGTTACTACATATCGTTGCGAAGTCGTGTCAACCCTTTCATGTAAAAATCGTTACGATTTTGGTAATATTTCTTTACTACAATCTGTCATGCTAAGCGCAATAAAATAATATAATGGAGATTTTAGTAATTAAGTGAAAAAGGCTTAGTAGTGGGAGCCAGTCAGCGAAATGAATGCATATCATGGTCTGATACAAGTATGAAATTGTAGTGATAACAGCACCTGATACACAATACTATCAATACAAAAATGTGGATGGTGGTTGGAAACGTCTGCGTTTTTTTTTTTCTTTTTAAGTGTATAACAACCTGAATAAGGATCACACCTTAGAAAAGTAATAATAGAAACTAGGTAGCCTAAATACAGCACTGTAAATGATGCCCATATGTACCTATAATTAGCTTGCGAGGCTGATGCAAATCTGCTTTTACTGTTGCGCATTCAAAAACTTTCATTTGTTTACCATTTCGAACTCGAAAGTAGAAAGTATTTAAAATGAAAAACTTAGTAAATTTATTTTGTAACTTTTATGAAGGTATACAAGTTTAGCCATTTTTGTGATGCTTCAATGACGAACTTTTTAGTACATCTGACTTTTGCAGTAATGTTGGTTAGCATCACTAACCGATACTTTTTCGAACGCACTACGCATCAGATGCAGTGCAGCGATGAATTTCCGAACAAACCCTTACTGACTAAGAATACACCCAAACATCTTATTATACTATGGATAATATATCACCACCTTCCAAACTGATCACTCACTATTAATTATTTTAGAAAGAGAATCCCAGTCGGCCTTAAGCACATAAAAAATTGCAATCAAACCCTAAGCTGAGGATATTAAACTCATTTAAATTCAAAGCTTATATGGGTGCTTAGGTATGTTAAAGGACAATTGGAAAACCTTTAAGAAATCTACAAAATCATTAATGCTGACATCAACGATCGTAATAAAATAAAAAAAAGTGCTCAACGTGCCTAAAGAAGTTTTCACTTCAAAAATAAGATGTTGGCCCTTATTATGAGTTGCATTCGATTTTCGATCATCTCTGGCTAACGAACATCGAAAATCGAATGTCAAATTCGTATTATGAGTTGGTCGAAAATTTCGTTGTACAACGAATTTTCAATCGAATACAATTTTCCTTTCGATGGTTTGTGTCAGTTTCTAAAACATTGAAAATGTAAGTATTTTGTTTTTTATATAAATTATTTTAATTTCATGCAGGTCTAAGGTTGTAAGTACCGTCGTAGTCATTTTTATTAATAATTATTTTAAGTTTTCGTTTAAAAAATTAGTAAAATAAATATTTATTTATAGTGCCAGCTGATAAACATGTACTATTGTGAATAATAAAATTGAGTAAAATTCACAGTAGCATTACTCTTATTGAATGTGCGCCATTCGACTACAGTCGAAAATCGAAAGTTGCTCATAACAGGCAACGTTTTATTTTTCGAAAACATGTCCGACCGTGGTTAGACTTTTTTCGGCCACTGTATTTTGTAATGCATTATTGTGTTCTCACACGCGATGACACAAACTACATTAACATCTACTAATCAATTTACTGAAAGATTATCTCAGTAGAAGTGACATGTTTTAATGAATGCAGAGCTGTTCCAACAACTTTCACTTAAATGCTACCAAGAAATACACTATTTGTATAACATTATCATTTCCTTATTAGCTGTGCATATTTCATTTCGAAAAGAAAAAATTCGAATTTGTACGACACTGTTTCCAAAATATTTTCTTTCAAATTGAAATAGGCAGCAACCTGACTAATAACTTTGTGAATTCATTTTAGTCCAGTAAGGAATTATTGGTTCCTCATGCTTGAAAAAAATATAAACTGTTCGGAAATGCATGACTGTGGAGATGCATCAGATGGGGAGATGTGTTCGAAAAATCATACGTTTATAACGCTTTAAAAGTCAGATGTTCTAAACTACGTCACTTAAGTAAATAATGTTTACTCGTAAACAATCGTCAAACAAGCATCACCAAAACTAATAATTAGTTGATATTCTGCAAAGACTTGTTAGTTAATTAAAGAACATGCAAAAAAGAATTCCGATATTTAATTTTTTTGGAAGATAGCTAAACCAGCTCTCTCATCACATAAATTCTCATATGAATAGTAGTTCTATCATGGCCTGCATAATTGGCTGAGCGAAAAGTAGTAGGGGTCCTTAAGTATGTAAAACAATAAAAGGTTTCAGCGGCATGAAAGTATGTTTGTGTGCTGTAACGTTGTCAATAATTTTCTAGCATATCTAGGACGGCTGACGAAGCTAGAAGAATCACTTGACGTACTCGAATATCGTTATTTACTTTATGCTTTTATTTATATTAAAATTATAAATTATTTTTCAAATGTTATAGTTTAAAGGAAAAAGCTTTTCTTTCTGCTGAATATTTAGGGCCGCTTTCATTTTGTTTATAAAAAAGGTTTAATTAAAACATTTTTTTTATAAAAATTTTTTATATAAATTAATATTTTTCATGAATTTGGCGCTTAGTTATAAAATTAAAAATTTTCACTTTTAATTATTTTAGTAAACAAAGGCGAATTCATTCACCGGGGGAAGGCAAAAGCAAATTCATTAATTTATCCCCCTGCCACGAAATGTGGAACTTCATGTATAAAACAATATTTTTTTATGGGAAGTTGACATTTCTAGCGGAATTCCTTCTTTTTCCTGCTTGTCAAATTCCATATAAAAAATTGTTATAATTTTTTATTTTTTTTATAGAGTTTGGGCAATTTGCCATATTAAAGAATTCGCTATTACCACTACCTGGTAAATGAATACGCCTGACAATAAACTTTAACCATTTGACAGTGTTACAACACTGAGTTGCAACAAAAAACTTTGTTTTTTGTTTCTTTTATAAAAATTAACATTAGTTTTTTTTTATAATAAATACAGACATTTCCATCTTAAAGCAAAAACTTAATATTAAAGCTTCTAAGGCTGTCACTGATTACTATATTAAAATTGTTATTATAAAATGCCTTTTTTAAATGAAGTTAATAAAAGCAATTTTAAATTAAACTTTAAAAAAACATTTAAACTTTGATAACTATTAAAAAAAAAATAAAAAACAAAATTAATTAAAACAATAAAATATTTAAAGAGACTTGAAGAAATGTAAACCAAGAGCCAAATTCATAAAAAATATTTTTGGTGTATTATTTTTTATGAATATGGCCTTAAAAGATTTAAGGATAAAAATAAAAACATTATCCAGATTTTTTAACTGTTGGCTGAATCACTACAATTATAATATTAAATAAAAATAAACAGACAAATGATTTTTGTTTAGATTAAATTTATGGCAAAAAGCAATAAAATAAATAAACTAAGATGGTAAAAGACGCGAAAAGCGTTAAAAAGATTTAACCAACAAACTGTTAATCTCTCTCAACTTCATAAGAAATCTATTAGTTTTACAGCAAAATCTGTTTTTATCACTATACAAATTTTTGGAAATTTTAGAAATTTTAAAAAGAAACTAATTTTGTAAGGCAATTAAATATGTTTTTAACTTTCATGCATTTAGAAAATGAAAACTGTATTTGCATTTCTCTCTTTAAACATTTTACCGAATTAATTTTTTTCTTATTTCTTTAATTTTATTTTTTTTTTGAGGGGGGGGGGGTCTTACTTTAAATATGTATTTGTTACTATTGTTTTTTATTTTATTTTTATAGGAAATATTTATAATATTTTTTTTTTCATTTTTTCTTTTGTTGAGATCAAAAAATAGTATTTTGTTTTTTTTTTTAATATTTTGTTTAATTTATTTTATTACTAATCGTACACCCGAATATACATACAATTAAATATACATATATAGATTTATTTTAAAAATATTTTTTATATGTAAGCATATTTATATAAGTATATAAAATTAAAACTAGAAGTTCATAGAGAAAAATAAAAACGTTTTTAAATTAAAAAAAAAAAAGAAATTAAATTAAATCATTAGTTCACAAGAAATTCAACATCAAATTATAACAGCTGTTGGGTTTTTGTTTTACATTTCTTAAAAAAAAGTCAAAAAATTTAAATAAAACATAGAAATCTATATTTATAAATAGTATGTAGTTTATGAATACAGTATTATATATATATATAAAAAAAAATAGTAAATTATTAATAAAACACTTTATTTTATGTTACACAAGTTTAATTTTTGCTTACAAGTATGTTTAGAGTAGGTGTGTATTGGTTGTGTGTGTGTGGTTATAGTACAAGGGATTGTTCGTTTCACACTACTATTATTATTTTTTATTATTATTTTTTTTTACTATTTTATATATTTTTTGCTCTATCTATTGATTTTTTTTTATAATTTTAAACATTGAAATTTGTAGATTTTTTTTTTCTTTTCTCAAAATAATAAAATTTTCTACATATTTTTTATTTGTTTTTTTTTATTATTATTATTTTGTCTCTTTTAATTTGTGTTATTTTACATTTAGTCCATTACTTTTTATTGCTATATTTATTTTGTAGTTTATGTATTTGTAAGGTAAAGCATGAAATCATGCTTTGTTTAAATTGAAATTAATTTTTTTTTTTCAATTTCTATAAATAAATGTAAATTTTTAATTTTAATTTTTTTATATATATAAACATCACCGTCGTCGTATCATTTAAAAGTTTGTCTTGGCCCGGGTTTTCTTTATGTTTGTTTTAAAAAATCTTACAATTGATTTTTTTTAGATCTGGTTATGTTAAGTCTTAGCCGGTTGTGTCATTCCTAGAATACTTGCATTATACTCACTTCTTATACTTCGTATTGATTTTAAACAGTAGCTATGACTATTAGCAAATGAGCTATGTCTGCTACACGGTTTTTAAGGTCTGGTGCTGCTTTTTCTAAATTTTCATTGGCAAAATCACATGATGGAAATATGTGAACAACATATGCCGCCTGTTCACTACCTGGCATTGGTATGTTAACAATGCCTGCTGCCATTTTCTGTTGCAAGTAGGTTATGAAGCCGGATTGTAGATTGCGTGATTGTTGCAAAACATCGGCATGATCACGACCACACGGCAAAGCCAGCAACATGCAATGCTCATTTTCAAACTGTAAAATAATTAATTTAGAGATTGAGGAAACAACATGTTTTGTTAAGTTTATAAACAAATTACCTGCATCTTTTTCGCAACACCTTCCAGCTGGGTCTGTTCTAAGCGCATACGTTGAGCAATACGCAATGGTGGTGTACTACCGTCGCTATTACACGGCAAGGACGCACGAGCCACATGAGGATTTCCAAAAACGAAATGCATTTGTACAGCAGCTTGATCGGTTTTTAGGGCTAATAGGCCCTGCCACATAACTGGGTAGCGTTGCAACAGCGTTAGCAAGGAATCTGCTTGAGGTGGTGGTGGTTGTTGGGTATGTGGTGGTAGTTGATGAGTGGCGGTAGGCTGTTGATGAGGTGGAGGTGTTGCCACTTGCATACTGTGGGCATCTGTTCCTAAGTCAAAAATAAAATATTGAAAAAATTAAATTTATTTTCGTTGCACTGTGTTACTCTTCTTTGGAACTTAAACTTTAATAGAAGTCCTAGAAATATTTATTTTCTTGTTATATTATTCTGGGTTACATATGTATACCTTAAGACTGATAATAGTGTTTAATTACGCTGTCGAACAAATTCAAGTTAGCAAAATGTAGGTCGATTTTGAGAGTGTGGGGTGAAAATAGAGGCTAAATTTTTTAATCGACTTTCGAAAAAAAAATTCGAACTAACATAAAAAACGCCGCCATACGGGTCTTCTAATTTAGCCTCTATTTTCACCCCTCACTCTCAGAATCGACCTAACTTAAAGCCATTACGACAATATACGTATGAAATAAGGCAATAGGCATGACTTGCGGAATTAATCTAAAATATGTGAATTGGTTTCAAGGTTAATCAAACCAATATTACTCTACGGAGGCATTGTCTGGTGAAAGGCACTAGAGCAAACATCCCTATTGCAGAGAAGGTATTGCGCAATATGCCGATTCTAATAACTAGAACAATTGGATCAAAGCCAACGAAAGCTGTTTTTGCCATGCTTAACTGGTTATCAGTGCACCTACTGGCCAGGAAGCTGACGCTAAGAATAGCTGTTACACTAAATGTCATAGGTGCAATGCAAGGGTTTTAGGAATCACGAATGTTATACCTGGACTCATGACTATTGCACTCCAAGACCCCTCTTCCCAAGACACCTCTTCCTAAAAAGTTTCTACTCGTTTTGACGTAGGGTCACTGTCCCCTATCTTGATCACTCTGTGTGGAAGTGGAGTTTGGGGAAATCTATGTAGAGAAATTTGGAATCAAAATGTTTTTCAGACTCCCAAATTGACTGCAATGTCTTACAAGCAGAAATGTCTACTATCAAAAAGGCGGCGAACTGGCTTAAGTACCATAGAATATAAAATAGGGATATCTGGTTTTGTACTGACAGTAAAACCGCTATCATGTCTTTCAAAGGTATGTCTGGCACATCAAATCTTGTCCTGGAATGCCAGCCAGGTATTATTGAACGCGATGACGGAAAATTCATCAGTCACCCTTAAATGGGTGCAAGAACACGAGACTACCCTAGGATATGGGACTCTGCTTCATGATAGTGCTATCGACATCTATTATAACATTCTCGGCCTGCGGGCATCGAATAAGCTGAGCTCTCTATGATCTGGCTCAAATCAGATGGTCCAACGGGTCGACTTGAATGACTGTGAAGACGATCTGGCCCTCAGTGGATCAGAAGAAAACGGCTTCGTTACTTCAGATGTGGAAGATGCAGCTACGTGACTTAATAGCAATAGTTACTGGGGATTACCTTTTTGGAATCCATGTGAGGAGTATGGGCTTTTTGTAGAAGCTGCCAAGATGAGAAAGAGAAGAAAATGGTCGAACACCTTCTCTGCCTATGTCCTACGCCTTTAGCATCTTAGGCGACGGTATTATGAGAGTAGAGAGATATCTGATGTCTCATCATTATAACCAAGCAGGATCAATTCGTTTTTGAGGAGTTGCGGCTGGTTTTCTTGCTCACTCCCAGTTAGCGAGGCATAACTGCTTAACTGATTGTATGCCCCGGCCACTAAACCTTCTATGGCAACTTTCTTTTTTCACTATTCTGTTGTTTGTGCATCCTTCACTTAGCTATTTCTCTACTATTTAAACCTGTCTATTTTTATTCGAGAACTTTTCCTACACGTTTTCTTGTGAAATATATGTTAAAAAACATTCTTATTTTGCATAGGTGTGGCTCCGTCAACATTTATTAACAAAAACTTGTAATGTCAGAATTATTTTATCTATTAAAAAGCAGTACTTGAAAAACTTTTTTATATTGAAACAGGGAATTAGAACGAATTTAGCTTTTAACATTTATTAACAGGACAGCGGGGCAGGCAAAACTAAATAAACACATCGGAAAATACTAAATCTCAAATGAAAATAATTGCTTTTAAAATGTAATTTTTGAGAAAGTTACGCCAGAATACTATTTTATTTCTTTTATATATTTAAATTTACCTGCTCTGATCATTATTTGCTCTTTTTCGCGTAACAATTGTTGTTCGCGTTCCCTTTCGCGTTGTTCTCTTTCGCGTTCTAACATTTTGGAATGATGAGGTGCTGACGATGGGGGAGCCTGTACAGCTGGTGATGGAGGAACGGCAGGCATAAATGGACTATTGCTTCCAGTCGTCGGATGAGCAACAACAACTGAAGATGGAGCTACAGCACTATGAACAGCGGCCGATCGATGGGCAGGTGGTGGTTCTAACGGCAATTGACGTGTAGCATCATAATAACCCGAAGGTTGAGCTGCAACGGCAGGCCGACCAGTTACATCGAAATGACTATGGGCAGGTATGCGGGTATTGTGTACGTATACTTGGGCTACTTGAGGAGAATCTAAGGTCAAAAAATGATGAGTGTTAAGGTGAATTTTTACAACAAAGAGTACATTTGAACAAAAAAAAAAAAAAAAAACATTACCAGTTGATCGATCTTGTGGACTTTGAAGACTATGTGGCACAGCAACTGTTCTTGGTACACTTCCCGGTCTCCTCAATTCTAACGGAGGGCTACTGCCTAATAATTTTTCATCAAATTCCCGCAAAGTAGCAGGATTTAATGAATCGTGTTGCCGTAATAGCTGCTGATAAATCATCAAATGTTCTCGCGTTGGTACACCCACTCGTCCCATTCCTCCGGGGAATGATGCTTCACTCTATAGGGGAAAAACAAATAAACAGAATTTGTTATAAAATAAAAGAATTCACAAGAATTAAAAAAAAAGCTATAAAATGAGTTCTCTGTAGGTGATCTATTAATTTGAAGATTTACCGGAGTAATTGGTGAAGCTTGTTGGTGTGCTGGAGGAGGACTTTGTGTTGTACGTACACTGCCTGTTACAGCACTACCATACGTAGCAATATCATGCTGCGTCCACAAATAGTTTTTATACAAATTATTCTTGTTGCACGAAATTATGTATTTTTTTCTTTTTCTTTAACTTACCATGCTTGTTTCAAAATGTGGTGGTACTTGCATGCCTCCTGGCAGCAGAATAGAACCTATGCGTGCCTGACTTTGTGGACTTATTGTCGGAATGGCCGTTCGCAGACTAGAAGCTGTTACAATTTTACGAAAAGAGAAAAGAGAGATTGAATGAATTGAAGTGACGTGAAATGTTGGAGAAAGATTTGGGGGTTTTGTTTTTTTTAACGTACCTCCCACATTAGATGCTATTGAAGATTGCAGAGCGGTTGGCTTCACTGCTGAAGGTGATGATGGCGAAGCAACTGCATTTAAGTTATGTGGTACACCTTGCGATTGTATGCTGTGGATCATGGCACTATTTAGTGATTTAACCAAGTGTTGAGGAGGTTGCTGTTGTAAGGGTGGCGAAGGAGTATGCTGAGTTGTATGTTGCAAATGAGCTGTAGTTGTTGCAGAAGTGCCTGCTGAAGGTGATTGCGCTGGAGCTGAAGTTTTCGTTTGTATTACCATAGCAGGATGTGGTGGTAAGCCCAATAATCCCGGAGGCATTACTAATGGCGTTGTAGTAGTTTTCGATTGCACTCCAAGAGTTTGTTGATGTATCACCAGCGGTTGCTGTGGCAGCTGTTGTTTTGAATGTGATCCAGGGGGTGTTTGTATATAAGATGTATACGTTGGATGGGGCGATGCGTTAGGTGGTTGTTGATGTACCGCCGAAAGAGAAGATTGAACAGATTTGTTAGGTCCTAAGGACGGCACGCATGTTTTTGAACTGACCACATGCAAAACTTGTGGTGTGTGCGTGTCATGAGCTTGTTTTATCACCAGCGAATGTTGGGATGACAGCGACTGCGGTTGTTGTTGTTGCGAATGTTGCGGAAGATGTCTTGGTGAATTAAGCGCGTTTGCAGTTACATGTGATGGATGTGTTGTAGCTGGTGGTATATTCACCAATAATTGTTTTGTTGCTTGAGTCAACTGCTGTAGTTGCTGTTGATTAGCTGAATTTGCTGTTGTTATTGCTGTTGTTTGTCTTTGGACAACGGTATTGTGTATTACATGCGATGATGTCTGAGGTATACCGCCAGTCTGGCTTGTTGCCGTTTGCTGTTGTAATACTTGGTGCGACTGGTTTTGCTTCGAATATTGCTGTTGGTTACTTTGCTGTTGTTGTTGCTGTTGCTGTTGCAGTTGTTGTTGTTGATGTTGTAGTTTTTGGCTGTTTAGAACATGCGCTTTAAGACTTGTAGGCGGTCGAACATTTATGTGTTGTGCGTGCATTACGGATGTTGTCTGCTGTTGCATTATGATGGGTTGTTTCGTAGGAGTTGCAATATCGTCTCTTTGCTGTTGTGACTGTTGCTGCAGTGGTTTCACCGCTATACTGGATGGCGGTGAAGGCGTAGGCGTTACTGCTGAAGTTTTTACTACTACACTGACCGACTTATTCAACATTGCTGTAGTCACTGTAGAAGTCGCAACTTGTGCCGCTGTGGCTTCCATATTTACTGGCTTCATAAATGCAGTAACAGGTGTGGCGACAGATCCCGTTAAAGAGGATTGATTTTGTAAATTACTTTTAGTCGAAATATTTTCAGCTGCTGCTGCTGCAGCTGCCGCTTGTATCATTTTCTTAGGATCCATTGGAGCACGTAATGGTTGCGATGCTGCTGTTGCGGATGGTAAATTACCCTCTTTAGCTTGTTGCATTTGTAATCCAGATACTATCCCTGTGACAGGATCAATTAGTGGCTTATTTACAGAATCTGCTGCACCACCAGTTGTCTTTTGTGTTGCTGGAGCAGCAGTGTTTAGCATAGGTACACCTCCAGCTGGTAGAGCAGAATGAATATTGGGTGTTGTAATCGATGTGGTTGTTGTTGTTGTGGAAGTTTGATACGATTCAATTTCAGCGGCTGCTAAAGCCTTCTTTTTCGGATGTTGTGGTACACTAGAAGGAGTAGAGGTTATATTTTGTGTTGTTTGGTGTGCTTGTTGCTGCGTCGCTGCAGCATGAATTGTCGTATTTGAGTTAGAAACTTGTGTTGGTTGTTGCTGTGAGTGTGTTGTTTGTGTCACAAAAGCTTCTATTTGCGTTGGAGTATTAACAGATTTTGTATCCTCCACATCACTTGCATCATGCACTAAAAGCTTAGATTGTGGTGAAGGTGTTTGTTCAACTTCCAATTCGTTGGTATTTTTACGATCTTTTGGCTTTTTAGGTCTACCGATAGGATTTGCTGCTGTTGACGGAGCAGCTTCTACAGTTCTTAAGGGCTTCGATTGACTGGAATTTCGTCCTGATCGCCGTGGCGGTGTTTGAGCCCCTTTTGGAAGAGTGCTGGCGGATGTACTTGTTACGTTTGTAACTGTAGCTGTTAAGTTTGCTGTATTTCCGCTGCTAACATTAGGAGCAGTATTTCTGACTACATCTTCGATTATGTCATCTATTGTGCTACGATCTTTTTCAAGTAGGCGGCGAGATTTACGGGTGTTTGCCGCAGCTGCTAAATCGGCTATAGAATTTTCTGATTTATTTGCTTGATTCTCCAGAGCCTGAACTGATGTTGTTTGTTCCAGAAGAGGTTTTAATGTTTGTTCATCAATGTTCACTGTTTTCTCCGAAGCTTTAACCAGGGGAGTTGTACCTTGTGCCGGACTCTTAATAGTTAAAATCAAGCGTGGACGATGTTCGGAGCTTGTCGCAGAAGTTGAAATTGTAGTTGAAATTGAAGTCGTTTTACTTTCGTCTCCTGATTCATCGTGAAATTCATAAACGTCTTGCTGTTGTTGCTGTAGATTACTTTCAGATACTGAAGACAATGACCCAGTTGTTGGTGAAGCTTGATTTCGTGATTTCTTTTCGGCTGTAGATAGTATGATGGAGGCAGTTGTGGACGAGGGGATAGTTGAAGACGTCGCCGTTGTAGTTGATGTTTGAAGTGTTGATACAAGCTGCTCATGTGGTTTTGGTTGCAACTGTTGTTGTTGTAACAACAAATTCCTTGGCGGTCTGCCCTTGCGTCCTCGAGTAGGAGGTGTGCCAGCGTTAGGTTTACGTAGACGAGTTTGTACTCCAACTGCAGAATTTAATTCGATTTGGCTTTGCTCAGTGTTAACATTGGCATTTATTTGAGTGTTGATTCCATTTGAAGCACCTGCTTTCTTGCCACCTCTAGGTTGACGACCACGCTTAGCTCCGGTACCTCTAGTGCTAGGTTTGCCTTGAACTGGAACCTGTTCAAATATTGGCATCTGTTGCGTTTCCGTTTCATCTTCAGTGTCATGGTCAGTTGTTGCATTACCTGTTTGGGAGTAACTGGCAGTTGTGACATTTCCTTGGAGGGATTCCAAAGAGGAAACAAAATGGATTTCATTTTTCGTTGCTTGTTGACCTGCATTAGTGTCATTTTTATTAGTTTTAGTTTGAGTAGATTTCATTTCTTCTAGCCGTTGTTCCTTAGGTTGGGTAGTTGAAGTTGTTGTCGGCTTTTGTGCTGGTTTTTCAGAAGTACACACCGAATCATTCTTTTTAATAACTGAGCTTACTGTACTAGCATTGGACTTTGAAGTGCTACTGGTTTCAACCACATTTAATTCTTTAGCCGACCAATAGTCACTGTCTTCTTTAGAATCTTGTTCACCCTCGTCGTTTTTTGGTGGAGATATTTTAATGACATTCTCCTCGGTTAAGGGGACCGAACGAGATGCATTAAGCATAGATGTTGACGTCGAAGATTCTTTGTTGGAGTCCACAGTTATATTTTGCGACAATGTTTTTATTGATGTTGAGGATGCTACTGTTGATGATGTAGGTGTCTGTGTTCTTATAACAGAAACTCCTTCGGTTTGCTTGTTTCCCACTGCCATTGATATCGTGGGAGAAAAGCATGGTTTTTCAATATTTCCCTTCGATGTGGCAGTTGTTAATGTGAGTTGTTCATTTTGTTGACACGATTGATTAGTCGACATGATAACTCGAGGAGAGTCTTTAATCAATTCAGGCTGTTGATGTTGAAGTCTTTGGGGAGATGGCGATTGTTGCCGTTGTTGCAAATGATGGTATTGTTGTTGCTGTTGTTGAGGTTGCTGTTGCTTTCCAGAATAAATAGGTGACAGTTTTTGTTGTGGACTTAAATTTTGAAGTTGATTCTGAGGAGAATTTGCTTGTTGCTGTTGCTGAGGCATTGAGTGATGCTGCTGTTGTTGCTGCTGCGGCATACCAACTATATGTTGCTGAACCAAAAATCTTTGCGGTATCGTTGAATTTTGAATCACATTTTGTTGTTGCGTGGGGGACTGTTGTGAATGTACTAACATTTGCTGTTGCTGTTGCTGATACTGTACTTTAATTTGTTGTGTATTTTGTGACTGATGTTGCATTTGTTGGGGAGATGCCAGGTTTCGTTGTTGAGATACCGCGAAGTTGTGTTGAACCTGTTGTTGCTGCTGCTGCTGTTGTTGAGATATCAAATTTGCTTGCTGTTGCTGCGGTAACTTTTGCTGTTGATTAATTATTTGCTGTTGCTGTATTTGTAACATATGTTGCTGTTGCCTTTGCTGCTGCTGCTGCTGTTGTTGTTGTTGTTGTATAAACTGCATTTGTGAGGATTGTGGCTGCTGTTGGTGAATCGTTTTACCACCTATTTGTTGTATAATCTGGGAAGATTGCCGTGACGAATTGATTGCAGCACTACCACCCAATGTAGGAGGAGAGAACATCTTTGCACCTGCACTTGATTGCTGTTGCATCATTGATTGCTGCGCCTGTTGCGGTGTTACCGTCACAACTTTACTGATAATAGTTGGGTGTGTCGGAACTGGAGGCATTTTTTGCACTGAAATAGGCAGAATGTGTTGTCCAATCGGTACATGTTGCTGCTGATGTTGCGATTCAATAATGGGTTTTCCAAATCCCTGCTGTGGCGATGGCTGTTGACCGTGCTGCTGTTGCGAAGGTGGGGGAATCCGTATATTAACCATATTCATTGTTTGGGATGTTGGGGTGGAATAGTTATTTATTTTAATCATGTGTTGTTCAGAACCATTGTTAGGCGATAGTTGCTGTTGCCCTTTTTTGGGCATAGGTGGACATTGATTAAGTTGACGTTGTTGCATTATTGGGCTTGCCAATGGACTATTATTTTGGGAAGTAAGTCCCTGAGAAGGAGATGTCGTTAGTTTTTGTTGCTGCTGCTGAACTGTTCTTTGCACCAACATATTTTGTTGCTGAGGAGTAACAGAGATTGGTGGAGGAGTGGGTGTAGGCGTGTGAGGACTGGCCTGTCTAGGAGTTGGTGTATTGCCTCTAGATGTATGCTGTCGAGGACTATGAGGCGATTGTGCTCTTACACCCATTAAGTATGCAGCAGCTACCGGTGATTGGGGTGGCATGTGATGTCCACTAGGTGAATGCATCGATGGCGAAGAAGTTGAAGGATCGTTATGATGTGAGCTTGTAACAACTCCTCTTGGGGACAACACCAATTGTGGCACCACAAAATGGGTAGTCGGGTCAGGTATAGATATTGTTGGTGGTTGCATAACATAGCCTGCAGAGACAGCAGTAGTCGTTGATATAAATGGCTTTCCACTAGTTGCTTGTGTTAGTTTTGTGGGTGAAGAACTTGTTGAAGTGGGTACAAATGAGGTCTTAATAGGCGTAGATGTATATGATATTGTGGTACCGGTCAGAGTATTAGTATTTATAAATGTCGATATGGGAGAGCTTGTGACGACTGTAGATGTTGTTGATAAAGATGTTGTTGATACAACAGATTGCAAAACGTTTTGCACCGGTTGTACCGCTGGCTGATCTTGCTTGTTTATGGTTGGTGGTTCTATTTTTGTATCTGTAGTTGCGGAAGTTATTGACTGTGTTTTAACGGGAGATTCCACCATACTTATAACAGACGACTTGGATGATTTGTTTGATACTATTTGTTCTTCAATTTGTTGGTTTGACGTATTCGCCTTGTCGGATGTTGTTGAACTGTTATTTGATTGAGCCGTTTCATCAATTTTTAAACTATGGCTACCGCTGCTGTCGGCCTCATCTACATTCTCCTCAATATCAGTGTCAATTTGTAAGTCTCTTACAGACTGTGGCGTATCAGCTTTAACGTCAAGGTCTTCTTGTCTTAAATTTTGTATGGCTTTGCAGACCTCTTCCGTCTCATCCTCAACTGTGTCTGTTAATGCTGAACTGGCTACTTCACATTCGATTGCTTTCGCTGCCAATGCAGCCTCTTCATCAGCTTCTCCAAGCGCAATGGCTGGTTCAGGGTCAGCAATTGTATTGTTTAAATCACCTAAACCATCATCATCGTCATGGAATGAATAATCCGCCGAAGAATTGCCGAAACTTTCTCCCAAAAGTGCGGAAACTGCGCTTTCGGTTTCTTCTTGTGAAATTGTTACTCGCGACTTTGATTCTTCTAGTTTTTCCAACTTTAAACCATCAGGTGGTGATTCTACTGGTATTTTTGGCTCATCGGCCATTGAATCCAAAGGTGTGTTAAACTCAGCTGATATTGATTGGACAGCCGATTCACTTATTCGTTCATCAATTTCGCCATCAAAACCAGGAATAAAAATTTCTGGTTTTTTCTTCTGTTGTGACGTGTGCACCGATGATGTGGGTGACTCAATAACATTTGAACCAGAAGAAGAATCGTTTGATTTGCTTAAGCTCTTAGCTGCAGCATTTGTGGAAGACGTTGGTGTTGTGTTTGTGTTTGTATTTGCATTTCCAATACTTGTTGCTTCTATTGTTGAGGAGGTAGGCGTGCTTGGCGTTGTTGCTTCTTTTTTATTCAAAGTCTCAGATGTGTTAAGGCCAGTGTTGGTATGTTTTATTGTCGGTGTTTTAGGAATGGGACTTATCATTTGTTTGTCTTTCATGTGTGGCGAGAGAGTAAGCATTTCTTTGGAAGACGAACGATGAGGAGTGGTGCAAACTGATGTAGAAACATTCAGTAAGGATGTATTTAATGTTGATTTAGAATTTAGATTTCTAGACATGTCTTCATCGTCATCTCCAATTAGGCATGGTAAAGAAGGTGATGGTTTGCAAAGGGGTATATTGGACGCTGGCAAAAGCTCTTCGGAAGTCTTTTGAGCAAATTTTGTTGCTGCCTGAACATCAATTGTTAGTTTTGTCGTACTACAACTAGAAGGAGCAACCATATTTGTTGCTAGCTGGGAAGCGTTTGATGAAGAAGATTCCCGTCTCTGATGATGTAATTGTTTTTCTTCTTTAGAGCGTTTCTTCTTTTTCTTCTTTTCTTTGTTTTTACAACTTACAGTGGGGGTTTGTTCCTTTTCAGTTTCTTTTTTCTCATGTTTAATAGTAGAAGACATTTCCAATGAATTCTCATCGCAGTCCGAGAATAAGAATACATCAGTCATATCACTGCGATATGTGTTGGCTGTAGAGGGAGTTGCATCCTCTAAGGTTTTATTGTCAGAATCGTCCATAAGTTTTGCTTCCAGTGCTCTCCCGGCTGCATCTAAATCGACACTGTTTTCATCCTCCATGGGTTTAGTTGCCGTCGCAGCTGAGGATGGTATATATCCGATAGATTGACTATGTTCTGAACTTCGAGATTTTTCACGCTCTTTACGTTTCTTTTCTCGTTTTTCTTTGCGGTGTTGTCTTTCGGCAACCCGTTCTAAGTGTGCCGAAGCGCCAATTATGGTTGAACATGACAGTTTTTGTTTGTTTTCCTCATTTTCTTCCACTGTATGAGACTTAGGTGTAAGAGGTTCCTGCTTGTAGGGATTAAGAGCTGCAGAAACTATAGGTCCTGGCATATTTGAAGAAGAGTTGCTACGATTTGGTATACAATTTAGATCTCTTCCCCCCATATCGCTATCTGTTAACTCTTCATCGTCTTCGTCCGAAATAGGACCAAATATGTCTTCCATTTTTTCACCACCACTACGCTGTTTATGTTGGGATGTGCAGGTTGCTGGTGCTGATGCTGATAATGTTAGAGACTGTTGCTGGGTTGCAGCTGTAGCTGAAGAAGTAGTTGAAGTTTGACGCATCAGTTCTACACTCTTGGATTTTTTAGATTTCTTTAAACGATGTTTTTCTTTTTCATACACCATTTTATCCAACTCTGCTCCAGAACCCACATCAGCGCTCATGAGCCTTAGCTTTTCACGTTTTTTCTCCTTACGATCCTTATGTCGTTTCCTTTCTGCAGTTATTTGAAGATCTGGTAAAGCATGCGCAATCAAAGTGTCGCCACGCTTAAGTTCATCAAAAGCGTCAAAGCAGGGCGATATCAAAAGTTTGCTATTCTTCGTATCATTTGTTGCCGGTAACGAATCAGCGTTATTAGCTTGAGAAGAATGTTTGACGAAAGGATCTGCTGCATTTTCTTCTTTACCTAAGGAGTCTTGCGTCGGAGTTTTCTGACGCTTCTTGCTCTTTTTATGCTTTTTTGTTTTAGTCTGTTCAGAAGAACAATGTTGTGATACTGATACCATAGGTGACTTTGGAAATTTTTGATCTGTTTGCAAATATTCATCAGTATAGTAATCTTTTAACTCCTTCTTAATTTCATTGGACGATAAAAGTTCTGCAGCAGTTTCTGATTTGATTTTGTGTGAAGCATTGACCTGCTCATCTGCTGATAAGCACATCGAGCTTAATCCCTTGAACTTAAACTCACCAAAATCACTAGTTTCACCAGATTGATTAATGACGTCAACTTCCTTTTTAATTTTGTGTTTCAAGTGTTTTAACATAGGTGTATTAGCACCATCGTTGGAAGTCTCTAGAGGCTCTTGTTTCAGTTTAATATCTACCGCTGATTGCGACTGAGATTCAGAATCTGAAGCTATGCGAGAGGTATGATGCAATAAACGTTTGTTAGCAAATCCAGTATTATGGCGCCTTATTAAGTCATCTTCAGAAGTATCATCTCCATCATCGCACAGACGCCTTAGGTTATCCTGTATTTTCATTCGCCTTTGCGCGACGGAATTATCATCAGAGTCTGAACATAATCGATGTGGATGTATGGAAGTAGCCGACGAAGAAGCTTGAGAGCTACGTCTCTTATCGCGGCTTGGAGTACGACCACAAGCTTCCATATTTTGGTCATCATCAGTGGAAGATAAGCTTCCCGTAAGCATTTTGTACGAACCACCACTTCGATTGTGCTGCTTTTGATGTTCACTGCTGCCTCCATCGAAATCGGAATCGGAATCACCATCATAGCTGGTGGATCGTTTCTTTTCTTCACGTTTGGCTCGTGACTGTTTAAGTTGGGAAAATTTAGCTTTAATTTTCTTTTCCTCTTCTTGTTTTTGCATGTTTTTACATGATCTTGCCTTCACTTTATCATACATGGATACATAGGGTCCGTCATCGGGTATATCGAATATTGAACGTTGTCGATTATCGGAATCATTATCATCTTCGGGACACATGCCCACAGCTCCACCTCCGCCATCTGTATCTTCTGCCGAGCTGAGAACCATCCTTTTCGAAGAAGACTGTGGTGTATTTTTGTTAAAGTGATTTGGACGATGTGAAGGAGTTTGGGGATGTGCTACACTTCCATCTTCTAAACAGCGAGATGGTTTGTTATCAGACACATCACTTTTATTTTTCGAATTTAATTCAAAGCCAGTATTATTGCCGGAAATCCGCCTGTGTGTCAACTGATTTCCAGAAGAGGCTTTAGCTTCTTCATCTGTCATATTGCAGTTAACAGAAGGGGGCGTCGAAGGCAGTGATTCAGTAACGTTTGAAGAATTTGGAAGTCCGGCAGAGGAGGAATGTCTCTTTTTTTCGCGATGGTGCTCCCGTTCACGTTTGTTGCTTTTGTGGCGGCTGTGATGACTGCTGCCATGATCTCTGTGTTTATGATGACCTGATGCGTTTTTATTATGGTGTGGCGTAGAAGCACTCGTACTCTCACAGGGCTCTTCATCTTCCGAGGAAAGTATTGGAGCAATCTTGGGTTTCAGTTCCAGGTCGTGGTTTATATTTTGTTGGTCATCTTCAGATTTAGGTGCACAGATAGGCATTACATGCTCTGTTTCAATTTTAGAAAGTTTAACTTCGATTGTTTCGGCAACACCTTGACTTGTCTGAGTTTTATGATAATGTTTATTACGATGGTGTTTGGTATTGTGTTCCTTCTCATTAGTGTTTGTAATGTTACTTTTAAGGCCTAAAGTCGCTGAACGATTTTTGTTTCGATCTTTACCATGATGGTCTTTCGAATCACGTCTATCAGTTGTTGAAGTATTTGTCGAGCTGAGATTATTTATTGGTGTTTGAGGCTGATTAGCAGTTGATGGTAAATCAATGCGCATTCGCTTAGCATGATCTTCTTCATGAGAAAATGAAGTCGAAGCAACACTGTTGCTGGGATTACTGTCTTGTGAACTTAGTCTGCGTTTTGGATATCTCACCGGCGATGTATTACGTGAAGTTTTACGATTTTTGTGCTTGCAAGTACTCGTAGAAGTTGTATCCAAAATAGAAGATACTTCTGCGGTAGAATTTTCTTTATTGTTTTGACGATCCGTTTCACCTTGTCGAAAGAAATCGTGAGCGGTTTGACTTGTAGCTGTAGCCATGTCGTTACCAGATTTAGTTTGGGTCTGAATAGCAGCATTTTCTTTGCGGCGTTGAAGTTCTTTTAAAAGATTAATATCGCGCTTATGTTCACTGTTGGGTTCTTCTTGGGATTTACGTTCACGTTCCTTTTCTTCGCGCGTGCGTCGTTCTAGTTTTTCTTTTTGTTCATGTTCTTCTCGTTCCTTTCTTTCTTTTCGCAATTGTTCCTCTTTTTCTTCACGCTCCAGCTTTTCGGCTTCTTCTCGTTCCCTTTTCTCCTTATCTTCTCGCTCTTTTTGCTCATTAACCTTACGTTCTTTTTCCTCTTTTTCCTTTCGATCCCGTTCTTCTTTTGCCCGCTGTTCTTCCTTGCGAATACGTTCTTTTTCACGTTGAACACGTTCGCGGTCTTCTTTTTCTACGCGTTCCCTTTCAAGTTTTTCTTTTTCCAATTTCTGTTTTTCGAGACATTCTTTTTCCATCCTTTCCTTTTCTTCCTGCTCTTTTTGTTCACGTTCTCTTTCCACTCGCTCACGTTCATCGCGTTCCTGTTGCTTTCTTAGCTCCTTTTCTCGCCTCTCTAGTCGTTCTTTGCGTTCTTTTTTACTGTCATTTTCGTCTGCATCACTTGAGTCGACCGCAGATGTCTGCGTTAAGTGTGATTGTGAAGCATTTGAGTTTTTTCTTTTATCGCTCTTTGAGGACTTTTTATCATCACTGCTACGATGATTGTGTTTGTGCGATTTTGCATTACGTTTATCCAAGTTTTCGGAGGTGGATGCGGAAGAAATGTGAATAGGTGGTTTTGCAATTAAATCGTTTTCTTTACTATGAGATTTTGAGGGATGCAAGGAACTATTACCGGTTGCTGTTTGTTGAGGTTGGATTTGTTCTACATGGGTAAAAGCTGTGAGACTCACCGCTGAGGAGTCGGAAGTGGATTTAACTGTTCCTAAGTTTGTACTGCCGGGAACTGATACTGATTTGGTTAAAATTCGTGACTCCGTTGTTACCGCCGAATGGGGCGGAGGTGGTACACTCAAACTTTTAGAAAGAGACGAGGTCTTTGGTTTGGTGGATGTGCCAGCCGTCGCTGAAGATGTAGGGGACATTGCTGGTGGTTGAGGTGGTTGTAATACCTCCATTGGAGGTAAAGGCGGCTGAGCCATAGACGGTTTTGAACTTTCAGCCGGAGGTGGAGGTATTGGTTGAGCGTTTTGTCCTGGAGCAGCTGTATTTGGTAATGGTGGATGCGTTGGAAAAGGGTACTGTAAACACTTTGTTCCTCCAGCTGATGCAGGTGACGTTGAGGTTGCAGTTGTAGCAGTTGTTGTTTGGGGTCCAGAAACACCATAGCTATTTACAGATGTTACCTTGGTCGTTGTAGTTGTGGGGACCAAGGAAACAATATTAGGAATTACTGAAGAGGAAGGTGAAGGACTATTGTATGGAGACATCGAGGCTTGTGGTGAGTTCATTGGCGAAACACTGGTTAAACGTTGTAGCAAAGTAACAGATGGTTTATTCGACGAATTTGCAGCAGAACTCGGTAAACTTGTTGTACATCCCACAACAGGTGTTTTTGTTGCCTGAAAGTTTGGCAGCCCAGGTGATGTACAAACTCCTATCGCAGCCTTGGATAACTGAGAGGAATCCGGTGATGGTTCATACCAATGATTTTTCTTTAACCTTTGCAAATCATCATCGAATATAGATTTTTTTGCCAATACCGATTTGACAATGTCTGAAGGTTGCATTTCGTGAACATCAATATCAAGGAATTTATGCCGACTGGCGGGTGTTGGAGGGTTTGCATTGGTCCTCACATCAGTGTTAATGCCATAATTCGAATCTGATTGCAAGCTAGAACGATGTTGCCACGTAGGAGGTGTATGATTAAAATCGTGTCGTTTTACCACATTTGATCCGACAGCTGCGTTGCTGCTGCTGCCACCCCCAGACCAACGTTCGTACATTTCATCCAAAGTACGTATGCGTTCTTCTAATGAAGGGCTGCCTGTAGCTGATTGACCAGGAACATCAGAATCGCTAGAATTTGAACTGAGTGAACGTGACCTCAATGGACTAACCATAGATGAGGATGACGATGGAGTTGCTCCTCCTGAAGTACCATGAAGCCCGCCAACGTGCTGTTGATGGTGATGCTGATTATGCGGTCGCCAATGAGAAGGAAAACGAGTAGAGGGACTGGGCAGGTAACAACTACCAGAAGACGACCCTATAGGCGTAGCCGTTGTTGAAGTCGTTGCAGAACTATGACTAAGACTAGAATGACTATTGTTACCACTTGTACCGATGTCCCCTCGATTTAAAAGGCTATTTGAAAGCAAATGTGATGAGCTTCCAGAGTTAATGTTGCCTACCAATAACACAGAAGAACTTGTAAAACTGCCACTAAGATTATGATGGTGATGGTATGAAATCGTATTGCCTGCTGCTACGTTGTTTCGGTACTGTTGAAAGAATTGTATACCGAATTTTGGTAAAGGCAATACCATTGGTTCTCTTGGTCTTTCGCGTGGAACACGTCTAGGTTCACTAGGTAACACTTCAGGGCGCTCATCACACAACGGAGTACCCGGTCGAGAACCATCCGCACTTTCGCCTCCACTAGCCTCATGAGAATGATGGGAATGTAATTGGTGACCACGGCCTCTTGAAGTATGATGAGTGCAATCATCATTTGTAAATGACGATAAATTTGAACTGCCGCCAGCGGAACCCGTCAGTAATGAACTTGTACTTACAGTTGTATTACTGCCGCTACCAATAATACGACGCCGTTTGCATGCCAAAGGAGATGGGGTTAGAGAAGAAGGCTGATGAGGTGGCGGGTGATGATCACTGTTTGAACTACTAGTACTGTTATGACGTGTTGACATACTGCTAATACCACCGGCAACACCACCACTTGTCGCCATAAAATCAATGGACGGTCGACGACTTATCTGTTGCTGATGATGGTGAAGATGAGGCGGCGGTTGAACCGCATGATGAGAGTGATGGTGGTTTTGTTGAGGTGTTAGATACTTGTTAAGACTGTTATTACATTCAGACAGCCTTCTCACTTCACTTTTGCGATGCATTGGATCGTTTAATAAGTAATCACAGTTTGAGTTTTTATGTTGCGGATGTTGTTGCTCATCCAACGAGTGGGATGGTGTCTAAAATTAAATTTTTTAAAATGTATTACATAAACTTAAATTAGTTTGTGAGGTTCTAGTCATCTTACCAATCCACAAGAGGAGGTTATGGAATGATGATCAATTTTAATGCGTTTACGTGGACTCACTATACTTTCATCACCACTGGACGGGCATTCTTCAAGTTGTTCCAGCAGAACAGCGCGTTCTTTTTGAAATAAACGTATATCACCTAAAAAAGAATTTCCAAATTAATCGTGTTTAATATTTATTTATAAAATTGGTTCAGATATTTTGCAGATAATTTTACCTTTTTGCTTAGCCGGGCTTTTATCACAACGTCGACGGCTTAAAGCCATATCCAGCATTTCACTACTGGATTCCTTTCCACTATTGTTTACTATAGGACCCAGTCTTGAAAGTAATGGCGAATCGGATCGTAAACCAATACTATATGAGTTTGTATTAGAAGTCGGATGATTCGTAGATGAGTTTTCTTCATCATGTGAAGTTGCGGAACCCTGACTATATTCATCACAGGATCGAAATCTACGTGTATCTAAGTACTCGTAGTCCATTGTGTGACGTGAGCTTCGAGATCCTCGACTACGCGCTGGCGTAGTATTACCCGTTGCTTGTCCTACCACTGAGGCAAGAGTGATGCCACTTGTGGTATTTGAGACGGAGAGAGCAGTTGATCCTGCTACAATTGCAGAAGATAGAGCTGACGTTGACAATATTACTCCGGCGCTGCTACTACTACTGCTGCCAGGAGTATTTCCGGGTGAGCAGCCATCATTTGAATTTTGATGTCGACTAAAGGAAGAAGCCCGAGATCGTGACTGTGATTCATAGCGATTAAATCGCAATCCTGCATAAGAATAATGTACAAATAATTTTCGGTTATAGTGTAATTTTTAAGTTCTACCTACCTGCACTTTGCTTTTCCAGCTTTTCATAAAACGCATCTTGACATTCTCTTGAAGCAAAATCCACCTGAAGTTTACGACCTCTTAATGTTGCACCTCTCATCTCTTTGACCGCTGTCTGAGCGTATTGTATTTGTTCGTACAAAACTAGTGCTAGTTGCCGTTGGCGATCCACCACAACTTTGCTGACAGCGCCGTATCTCAAAAACTGAGATTGGAGATGCGATTCAGAGATCTTTTCACCAATACCATCAATCCACACGCAATTGGTTGGCATTGATTTACCAAAACCTAATTTAATGCGGTTGTTACCCAAATGTTCTCCATCCATTTTGCGCATGGCCTTCACTACGGATAATATATCAGAATACTGACAAAATGCATAAGCTGACATGCCCTGTTTTTTAATGTCGATTTCAATAATTTCGCCAAAGCATTCGAAGTGTTGCCTTAATTCACTGGCCGTGATTTCCTTCTCCAAATTTCCAATGAATAAAGTTCTCGTTGATTTCGGATGATACTCATCCAATTCAGCTTCATAGGGACGGAACTCGTTGTCTTCGACATCGTAACCCTGGTATGGCTCCACTTCAATTTTACAGCCAAAAAATAATTTATCATGAGATACTTCCAAAGCCTTGTCCACGTCTTCAGGTTTTTTGAAACATACTAAAGCATAACGTTCGGCATTTTGACCCACCACCTTAACCCAAGTTACTTTTCCATGCTTTTTGTATTCGTGGAAAAGGCCATCCTTTAGTGAGGTATCAGAGGATCTGGCAGGTAAATTGCGTACACGTATCGCAAGAGGACGATTGTCTTCGGAATGTACAACAGGATTACCAGTAGGAGTACCAGAGCTAGTTGAACTTGTGCTGCTACTACTACTGCCACAAACATTTGAGCCACTGGGATTAACGCCTGTCGATGTACCTGGCAGAGCAACTGCCGACTGCAAGCTACGTGGTCCAGAACGGCTGCTTGATACATTCGCTGCAGATGAGGTTTCCGTATCTCTGCCACCAACCGGACTGCAAGCACGCGAACGTGACGAGCCGGTAGAAGAGGACGATGAAGAAGAGCTATGAGATGAACTATAGCTACTTGGAGAACGGGAATGCGAACGGCTTGATGAAGTAGTACTACGTCCATGGAAATGCGCATGCGCCGCCGAACGCGATGTATGATGCGAGGCGGATTGATTATTGGAAGAGGTGTTACCAGAGGCAGCTGTATTAGACAAGGGATTTGCAACACTAACACTATTACTATTTTTGTGGCCATCAGTTGTCGAATGACCGCTTTTAGAGGCAGCTGCTGCTAACGCTGCGGCATTTAAAATCCCGGTTACGCTACTGCTGCTGCCACTTTGTGTATTATTCGTATTCGTATTTGTATTTGTAATACCACTACTGTTGCCGCTTAAACTATTATTTGTGTTACTACTATTGATTGTACTACTAACGCTACTACAACTATTAATTGCCGTTTGGTTACTTCTGCTATTATTTAGAGTGTTGCTGTTGTTATTAGAGTTGGATGATAGTGACGACGATGACGGCGTAGAAGCTGCTATGGAGGAGGATGATGTCATTGTAGTCAACTCAGGTCCTGAACCTCCTGTTAACGTCGTAGATGTAGGTGATACTGAACCACTGCGAAACGTTGAAGATTTTAAAAGTTTTTGTTTTTTCTTACTTAACAGCGGCGGCGTTGTAGACAAGTTCGTTTCTGAATCTTTGTCTGTATGTGTTTGTACTGCTCCAGCACTCGGCACGTTGCAGTAAAACGTAGAACTTCGTGATGACGTCGTCGTCGATGTTGTGTTGCTGTTGTTGTAGGCAGGTGAAGAAACGAAGGAATATGCAGTGTAAGATGAGGTTGTGGCGGAATTTGTTGTTGCTGCTTGTAATTCTGTTGAGGCGGCAGTTTGATAGTGATTGATTTTTGCTGCTGAGACGTCGGCATTGCCACTGCCACCAGGACCGTTTGTATACGTCGCAGCAGCTTCGTACCATGACGTAGGCGGAACACGGCTGTTATTGATTTTGTTTCCAGTGCCACTTGAGGTTCTGAAATATTCAAATATTATATTTATAAAATAAAAAAAATAAAAAAAACGTTTCAGGTATTTATTCGCTAATGCAAATAGTTATTTGGCGAAATTAACCGAAAGCATAAACTTTTATAAAAATCAAAGAAGGAAACTAACAGCATAGCAGAACATTTATATGTACAGTAATGAGCAAAACAAATATGCAACTCTGTACCATATAATATTTGAATGCACCCGTTTCGAAATAAACATTTTTTACAAATTATTTTAGTTTCTGTGGACAATTTTAGCGAGCAAAAACTACAACTCTTGCATTTTAATACATTTTTAGTAAAATCAATTTTTTATTTCCTATAAATTGTACTTTAAAATAATATTTAGTTACGTAGCCTTTATTACCAGGCTTTGCATATTTTATGCTTACTACTACTGCATGTGCTTAAAAAGAGCTGAGAAATTAAGTCACAGGGCTCTTTCAAGTCAAGTTTTATAAAACTAAAACAAGATTTGAATCATTTTATTTGTTCCGATTTTTTAGTTATTTTTAACTGACAAATATCAAAAAACGACCTATTTTGTCAATACAAATTATAAATTCTTCTCTTGAATTAGTTAAATAAAGTTTTTTTTTTATTAAACATTAAAATTCATAAATAAAACCTTGAAATTGTGGTTAGATTTTTCGAAATTATTTTATTTTTATTAACTGGTTGAGCAATTTATACAATATTAACCGAAATAATCTCAACCTCGATTAATTAGCAGCTCGATGATCCGAATTAAACAGAAATCTATTAATTGAATACTGTGTGTATTTAAATAATTTTATAATTCGTTTTGATACGTTATACAAGAACTTACTTTTCACTTAACAATGTTGACGCTGATGAACCTGTTGTTGATGATACTCCCACAGGATTAGGACCATTTCTATATAATCTATCTCTTGTACGACTTCTACTTTCGGGATTTTTTAAAGAACTATTATTGTTACTACTGTTATTGTTGCTGCTGCTACTTTGATAACTACTGCTGTTTGAACGCTTTAAATAGGAATCAGTTTCGGAAACTAAACGAGAATTGCGTTCATAATAGCCACTATTCCGTTCAGAAAAGTTCGGTGGTGATACGTCTTCTGTAGACCTACAAAAAAAAAACGAAAATTCAAATAAAAATAAAATATTGAAAAATATATTTTTTTATTAATTATAGATATTTTTGGTTCGCCAAGAGAGGCCATAAAAGTATGGAGTTGGTCAACCAATAAAGTCATGTACATATTTAAAGGGAAAACGTTAGATTTTTTTTATTAAAATGGCTGTTACTCTATAAACCCAACACCAGTAGTCCTATTTTTTGTTTCATTTCTGGATTATTTTATTACCTTCACATAATTTCCAATTTTACCTTTTTTTTTATAAAAGACAACACTACCTATGCGCATAGCTGCCAGATTTGACGCTTTATCGCCATTTTGACGATTTTGGGTACATGGTGACGATGGGACGATTATACCCTAATTTTGAAGATTTTTAATAATTAAAAATTTACAAAAGTTATACCGTTGAAACAACCTTGAATAAAACACAGCTCTTGAAAAATGACAACAATAACTTGTTAATAATAAAATGTGTCTGTCATTCTTTGGCATTGTGTTCATTTTACGCTTTTCTGTAGAAACTTTGAAGAGGAGGTGCAAGCAACTTGATAATATATTTTAAGTCTATTAGAAATTAAAAAAAAAAAATATTGTCAGACGCATCGGTAATTCCTAAAAGCTGTTGTTTTCAGGATTAATGGGATGTACGAACCATTAAAGACTAAAGATTTTTTTCATTTGCATTAAATATTGACACCGCTAAGTTGATTTTCAGTTATATAAATTTCACAAATAAAATGTACTTAAGTTTTCAAAAATATTTTTTTGGGAATTATTAACAACATAAATAAAATGTTTCAAAGCGAGAGTACAGAAAATCAAAATTTATATGTAATCAAAATTTATATAGAAAGGCCCTAACTCGTTTTTTTAAATCGAGTTTTTTTTTTTTGCATATTTGGATAGATGATTTTTTTAGATTTTTAAAATATTTATTTAGGAATACTTATACGCCAGAGACGTATTGACAGAAACACAAAGAGATGAAAAAGAAAAATTATACATATAATAAAACTGTAACAGATACATTTCTGTACATGAAATATTTGTTGCTGGTGCAGTTAGTAATCGAAATTGAATACAAAATAGCAATTTTTATAATTTTAGTCTGTCCGTATGTATGCCTGTCTGTCTGTCTGTCTATCTGTGTTTGCATCACTTAAAAACTACTGGATGAAATCTATAATAAAAACAATAGTATCTCGGTTCAAATAGAGAGAAAAATTAGTGGAAGTACGCAAATGTACCGATCTAACTTCAAACTGCAAACTTGACAGCACCTTTTTTTTTTTTAATTTTAGAATTTTATATAAAGCCTGAGTACCTCACAGCTAGTTATTTATAATTGTGTTAATTGTTGAAGACAGTGATAGGCAAGAGTTAGAAACTGAACCCAGGCAATTAAAATTATTAGACCTAAAAAATGTATCCTGATAAAAACATAAAATTTTTTAAATTTATTTTCTAATTTTTGTAATTAATTGCAGAGTTATGAAATAAATATGTATATGATACCAATGAAATATTTTTTTTTTTGCCATATGACGGCTTTTGTTAGTACATAATTTAAATAAATAAATAAAAATTGTATTATTGGAAAAAATATGAGAGTTGCAAACGAGAGATTTTAAAAATCCTTGTTTTACCACATTTTTCAGTAAATGTGGAAAGAGTATTTAGGTAAATATAAATAAGAATAAAGTAAGAAAGATCTCTATATGTATAAGAACTCTGTTTTATTGCTAAGATTTGTTGATTTAAGAGTTTTTCATATATTTTGCCTTTAATAAAAATATTTTATTGGTAAAAAAGCGTTTGACGTTTTTATGACGATTTCAATAAGCTATTTTGACGATAATGACGATTTTTTCCCATAAATATGACGATATTACCTCCAAAAAATCTGGCAGCTATGCCTATGAGAAGCTTGTCTGCAGAATACCCGAATCGAACCCGCAACTCTAGACTGATAGACTAGCACGCTACCAATCGGTCTATTGATGCACAAAAATGAGGCGAAAAACAATCCGTTCAACATGAACAGTTGTATACTGAAGTGCAAACATTAGTGTTAAAAATAAACAAAAAGCTTTTAAAGGGTAGCACTAGGGCTAAACATAAAAGTTTTAAATAAAGTAATGAAAAAGTTAAGGATTAACTGTCGCGCACCCAGTCTGTGTAAAACAAGTTGACTTTAATAATTTCATGGGAGAAATTTCTCACTTATGTTTCAGAATACAGGCTACACATACAACGGGTGGTCCATACGCAAGTTTCTTTTTAAAAATTAAAATAAACTAAACTAATTACTTTTTGTATATTATGGCTTAATTAGAAACAACAAATATTTCCAACACGATTTCCGCGGTTGGCTTCGCAGTAGCTTATCATGTCACTCCGAATTTTCAGAAATCTATTGACGAATTCTGGTTCTACCTATCTCACCAATGACCTTAAGGGTGTGGAAAGATTCGTATTCGCATAGCATCGGTCTTTTACGGCACCGCCACAAGAAATAGTCTAAAGGGACCAACAGAATAATAAAAACGGAATAACCCTAAAATAAAAAACTATATAACCAAAAAATGCTAAAAATAAGAAAAATTGGTTAATAAGAAAATAAATAAAATTAATAACTAGTAATTAACTATGTAAATAAATATTTAAATAATTTAAAATTAATACTAAATAAAACTATATAAATTATTAAATATAAATAATTAATTTTATTAACATTAATAATTAAAAAACAATAAATTCGAATCTAAAAAAAGACAAAATTCTCAAACACTGTTCTTTTTATTGACGAAGACGAATGAACGACGAGGCGGAGGTTCGTTCATTTAAAATCTAATTAAATAGGATTTTCGGAATACCTCATTAAGCCTTATGATTGCTGGCAATAAGAAAATCGGTTAGTTAACTACAAATAAAATAGATGAAACTTGTATCGGCTCGTATTAAGGTTATAAACAGACTTATAGCAAGAAATATATATACATTCTAAAATACATATGTACATATCTATATAAATTGTCTGTCCTTGATTCTCTTATGTGTGATTTAACTGAAACCGCAGATCACATTATATTTGGGTTTGAGATGCAAATATGGATTTTTGAAAAGTACCTACTCTAATTTTTTTCTTTATTTCTTTATTTTTGGTTTTGAATACTCATTTCGAATACTTAAGTCTCTTTTAAGTTTTTCTGTAAGTTTCCTCAACCAACGTGTAGAACCTGTAGACTATTGTGTGTAAAATTTAATTTCAAGAAAAAAAAAATGTAAAATGAAAAAAATAGCGGCGACCCTTAGTTTCGGAGTTACGGACCCCCAAAGTTTCTATGTAAAGTAAGGTACCTATATCTAGACTATTTTATGACGGAATGAGGCAATATAGGTATCATTGGAATGGTAATTAAAATTAAAGGGTGTTTTTTATAGAGGTATAGAACTTTAAGTTGGCATTACTTTTCAAGATGGCGACCGATTTAACAGCTGTCAAGTGATTTATTCTCAGTTTGATTTGGCAAGTCATCATGAATAGACTCACGCCCGAACAGCGCTTGCAAATGGGCCCAAAACGAGATTACCGTTGTCCCCGATTTTCATAAGCGAATTTTGTTTAGCGATGAAGCGCACTTCTGGTTGAATGTCTACGTCAACAAACAAAACTGCCGCATTTGGAGTGAAGGTAATCCTCAAGTGTATGTCGAAACACCGTTACATCCAGAAAAACTGACTGTTTGGTGGTGGAATCATTGGTCCGTACTTTTTCAAAAACGATGGTGACCAGAACGTTACAGTCAATGGTGATCGGTATAGAGCCATGATTACTAATTTTTTCATTCCTGAATGAATAACCATGATGTCCAGGAGATGTGGTTTCAACAAGACGGCGCAACATGTCACACAGCTCGTGCCACAATAGATTTATTGATAGACACGTTTGGTGACCGCCTAATTTCACGTTTTGGACCTGTGAATTGGCCTCCAAGATCTTGTGATTTAACACCGCTAGACTACTTTCTGTGGGGCTATGTAAAGTCATTGGTCTATGCGGATAAGCCACAAACGCTTGACCATTTGGAAGACAACATTCGCCGTGTTATTGCCGATATACGGCCACAAATGTTGGAAAAAGTCATCGAAAATTGGACGTCCAGATTGGACTACATCCGCGCCAGCCGTGACGGTCATATGCCAGAAATCTTATTTAAAATGTAATGCCACAAGATTATCTTTCGGATAAATCAAATTCATGTCAATCGAATAATCCATCGTTGTTTTATTGCAACTTAAAGTTCTATGCCTCTATAAAAAACACCCTTTACTATCCAACTAAAGTAATGTGTCCATAAATTAGATTTGTTTCGATTAATCTCTTAAGAAATTTAATTTTTCCATTCTTAAACTAAAAATTCATGATGTTATGGAAACACCTGCACAGCTCGTTGTATCTTCAAGTCGTGCCAATTTATACCTAGTTCGTATTAAATTGTAAACAAAAAACTTCAAACTCTACGACTATTATAAAATTCATGTTTTTGGTCGATTGGCCATTTCATTTATTTGTTTTACTTCTTAAGAAAAGATCAAATTTATTGGTAAAAAAAAATACTGCAGAGAAATGATTCAGGCACAGGGGTCTTAGAAGCACATTTTCACAGTAGAAAAATCGTTTTAACCAGAATGTGAAAGAAACTTTGTTCTACGTAATTAGGAATATATCCAATGCAACTCCAATGACAGATCAAATTAAATAGGTGTAAATATATTTAAACGTAGATCCAAGAACAAGTACTTTATTAATCTAAGACCCGGGTCTTTATTAAATAGTGAAATAAATAGTATTTGTGATATATTTCGACCACTTTTTAAATAATTTTATGCAGCAGGTATATTAAATATTTCACAAATAAACATTATAGCAAGTTAGTGGTGCGCATACTTCGACCACGACTAGACTATAATATAATTCGGCAGCGGCGGTATTTAGCCGACTTATAGTTTGATCGGCCTCGCTCTTTCGATTCCACGTTTATAATGCATGCTGTTCGAAAACTTGTGTATCTGGCTGTATATAGTAAATTTAACCCACTCAAATGAATTCACTGCTCTCGTTGATAAATCGCTTACATTTACTAAGTTAAGAACAATAAATAAAGCTTGCTTGAATTTTCTTACTTTCAATAACTTGGTTATTTGTTCACTTGTTTTTTATATTGAAGCAAATAATTAAGTAAAAAAACATAAACAAGTCGAGCTTTTCCCATCATTAAAAAAAAACATCGTCGACATGCTACATTACAAACAATTACAAAATAGTTGTCAACACTGTTATCTTTATTTATTTTCTACTACTTTGTTACAGTTTTACCAATTATTATTTACACATTTTCTTCAACATCCACAATTTTACCTTTGCATATTTCTTTCATTTGGCATGTATTTTATATATTAAATTCAATGTTTTATAGATAAACTATTTTACTTTAATTTTATTAAACATATAAACGCGTAGTGGTGTTACGTCAAGAATATAAATTTGTTAAGGGTTGCCGGCATTTAGAATTATTTTCGATGCATAAGTTTGTCACAATTGATAAATGCAAAGTTGGGCATTGTTTATTATTAAAATTATTTCCAATGACTTTTATTGAATTTAAATTTAGAAATATTTAAACCACTACAGACACTATTAAATTTAGTTATATTTAAACCACTATCCCACCGTGTGGTTAAATATTAATTTATTTTAGACAAATTATTATTATTTTTTTATAATTTTTAGCCATTTTCACTATCCAACTGTATGAAAATTAGGCTTTATTTGGTATTTAACACTTTATGACACAACATGTACATATAATTACATATATTTTTTAACTAATATTATTTATTTGTATTGTTTAATTTATATTTTACACAAAAATTTATTATTTACACGAACTTTTAAATATTTACTATTTTTTATGTTTTGCTTGCTGTTTTATATACGATGTAAACAAGCTGCGCATTAAATGCAATATACAAAACGAGTATAAAATATAAAATGAAAAATATGCATCCCAGTAAGTCCATGCTTATAATTTTTGCCTGTGCTAGGGATGTTTTGGGTTTGTTTTTTTCACATCTATGACAATGAATGTGTTCTTAACTTTATAGGTACAAGTAATATTATTTTTCTTGTTAATTGAAATACATACTTATGTATATATGTATACAGACATATTTATTATAATTAGTACTACTAATGAAACAGAAACACAACTTTAGTTATTATTAACTATTATTTAATTAATTGAATTTTTAATCTTACAACAACAAATATTTTTTAAGTAGTAGGTATATTTTTTTACGAAACCAAATGTTTTTAATATTAAATTCGAACTTTTGGTATTTTTGTTTTCATTGTACATGCATTGTATATATTTTTAAACAACCCCATTTTATGTTTTCAAAATTATTACGAAAAAGAAAAGTAACAAGGTAAATTGATAAAAGTACAAACATTTTATAGTAATGAAAACGTTAAAAAACAACAGCTGCTTTATTTTTCCAAGTTTTGTACGAATAAAGGGGCGCGTTTATGTTACAGTTATTTAAGTTTTAAGTGCAACATTTTAAGCAAAAATTGTTTTTAAATACATACTTACATACTTTTAAAAGTCTACTTAGATACATACATATTTATCATTTCTGTTAGAAAAAATTTAATTTAAATTAATAACAGGTGTATTCCTTTCAAACTCCATATAACTCCATTAAATCAGCTAAATTCAAATAAATTCGTATACAAAAAATCGATTTTTTTTAATGGAATCGAATCCACTTTATAATTTCTTTTATAATTATACAAATTTATAAAATATTTTGTATTTAAATTATACATTCAAAAACAAATGAAAAAATTGATAATGAAAATTAATTGTCGATATTTCGTTCGTTAATTTCATATATTTTAAACAAATAAAACGTGCATTAAATTGTATAGTATCTTTTAACGTTTATGCATTTTTATGAGTTTCGTAGAAGGTTCAGAAAAGTTTGAGAACTTAAAAGAATAATTAAGAAACCCTTAAATATGATCCTTTTAAAATGAAAGCAACAACTATTAATGAGTCCATAAACATTCATACATACATACATACGTATATACATACATACATATAAAAGCATATTCAATAATTGCCCTGCCAGCATTATGTAGATTCTATTTTTAGATGAACATTTCTTTGTTACTGCTATAGATTGAACAATTTATTTTACAAAATTGTTTTTGTCAAGTGCTAATGCACTTTGCTCTTATTCATAAAAAATTAAAGTTTACTTAAAGCCTACTTTATGACAAATTTTTATATAAAAAGAATACCTCAAGTAAAATTTAATTTTTATGAATTTGGGCAATAAGTTGATAGTTCTAAATTTTAACAAAAGCGAAGTACATTAGTATCATATATTGGTTATACAAACCAAAAACATTAATAGTTCCATAAGGGCCTGTAAGTTAAACTAATAATACAAAATAATAAAATTAAAAAGAACAATAAAATTATTCAATATTATATGATCTTTTCTCCACGTATATTTCCGGGTAGTACAAGTAGTAAAATATCAATTTAGAAAATAATAAAATTAAAAAAAAAAATAATAAAATTTTTCAATATTTTTTTATCTTTTCTCCGCATACTTTTAAATTTCCGGATAGTACAAATAGTAAAAATATTTCTGACTCTTTTTGTTGACCATTAATATTTTAGAAGCCCTGAACTTGCAAAAATATTTAAGTACTAAATGATTTCTATTTTTAAAATTATTGTCATGTTAACTGAAATCCCTGGCAGTAATACAACCCTGTGCCCTGATGATTAAACATGCTTTTTATACCAACAATGAATTTCTTTCCTGGGGAGTCGTAAAGTAGCTTTGGATTGAGGAACACGTTCGCGCGTCATTGTCATCATGGCACAATAAACAAGGTAGACTCGCGGCGAAAAAAGAGTACAACTCTATAATAAAAATACGTAAAAAATGTTAGTACATTTTGACACTAGAGGATGGAGACAACAAATAGTCAGCTGAGCTCTCGAGTTTTCCTGTTATGAATTCGCCTTGATTGTCATTATCGTTTAAGGTCAATCAGGCCGTCCTTGTTGCTCGGTCTTCAAGTGGTTTGCGTTTCCCTATCGCACTGGCTGATTAGCTTCCACGGTTAGCTGTACCGTGGTATAGTTAATTTGTGTTTGCATCAATCAGCCACGTTTAATCGCTTGGGTTATCGTATATAACCTAAATTGTTCGAAATCAAGAAACTACATGACAGTATTTAATATTTATTATTTAAGGAATATAAACAAAATTAAAAAACCACTTTATTTCTGACTTCTTTTACAGTAACAAAATTTTTTTTAATAGGACACTTGCCCATAGTTGGGACACTAATTAGGTTTAAATTCAATATCAATTAACTTAATAACTTAGTGAGATCTTCGACAGAAAATGCTGACAGGGTACGAGTAAATAAAATTTGTCGTTTGTCTTTAAGTCTTCTATCTAGTGGTAGGTATACAGCGGAAAAACAATAAAGAAACGTTATTAGTTTTAAAACCCTAACTACATGCATATGCACATACATATATACATACATATGTATGGATTTATGCTTAAGTATGTATGTATGTACGTGGATATATGTATACTTATGTATAAGACTTTCTGCTAATAGTTAATTATTTGTACCGCTCTGATGTTCCTGCTGGCATGTTTTATATTCAGGTATTAGGATTACACATCCTTAAATAAATATGTATGTATGTACATACATACATGCATATACAAAACAACAAAACAGACAGACTACCTACATACGTATGTATGTCCCAAAAAAAGAAGGTACACTTTTATACCTGAGTCATTTAAAAACAAACGAGAAATGCAGAACATGATTTCCCAGCCATAAATAAAATATTCTTTTTAAAAATACAACAACAAAAGTACATGCAGATATACAATACATATGTATATGTATGGAAGTGTATAAAATTGTATAGTACATATATAGAAATCAGGTACCAGGCTTAAAAAAGGTTTTATTTTATATTAATATTTTAAAAGTAAAACCGTACCAAAATTCAAAAACAAAAAAAAGTTTGCCTCCAGTAGATACTGTTTGCTCGTACAGTGACTTAAAAAATATGTATGTTAATTTTTCTACACTATAAAAGGAAACGTCGTTTTATATACTATATAGTTACTGTCAAGATAATAGTACCATACAGTACCTTTTGCGTCTTAAGCCTAGTGTTAAAAATGTTTAATAAAGCTCACGACTTTATTACTAAAAATAATTATTGCGGCTTAAATAATTGTCAGTTCATGTTTTACGATTTTTTTCTAATCTAATATGAGAGTATATGTAATAAAAATTAAATTAATTAAAATTTTGTTGTTAAAAAAAACCCTGAATAGGATTATTATTATTTTTTCAAGTACAGTTGTATTAGAGTGCACAGAAATTAAAATAAATTAAATGATTTATTTAGAGTGCTGATGAAGGACGTACATAGCTGTCAAGAAAATGTGCATTCCGCTCTTCGAGTGTCTAAAATATTAAATTTTCCTAATTTTTCTTTAATATTTTCACCTAATATGTAATTTAAATTATTCTTTCTTAGAGAGAATAAAACGAACTTAAGCTTGGCTACAAATTTTCATAGGTATAAATTATTTACTTTAGAAAAATTTTGTTAAATAAACATTTATCTAATATTTCGTGGTACCTATCTGTGCTATTTTTTGGTTTACAACTGGTGATTATTAAGTATGTTTAAGAAAACCTAAACATTTGTTGCAATATAATTTGTATTTGAATAAATAAAGCAACAGTCAAAAAGCAACATGTTGATGTAGATGTTTATGAATATTGTGTAAGCAACATTTTGTAGAGTGTCAAGCAACATGTTGGAATTAAAAGTTTCATATAAAATAGCTGCAAATAAAAGAATTTTATTTTAATACAATACATGTATACAAAAACACATGCACATGACTGTAAATAAGTATCATAATAAAATTGTTTTGTTACTTTTTTACAATAGAATAAACATTTATAGGTATATGTATTTTGAAACTTGTTCTATCTATACATGTAATAAAATGGTAACTCATTTCCGTCTGTCTGTCGTCTGCTTTTCATTTGTGTTCGCATCACTTGAAAACTACTGGATGGATTTTAACAAAATTTTGTGAGGAGGTATCACAGCAATATTGGATACTTTTATTCTGCAAAAATATCCCATTTCCGAGAGAAACTGGGATATTTCCAACACACCTTTTTATTTTTGAAAGCGGAATGTTTTAAAAACTATTGCGCAACATTAAATACATAACCATACATAAACCATAACTGAAGCACTATAAAAGTAAGAGTTTTACAATTGGTGTGGAATACTTTGAAATCAAAATCGAGCAAAATATCGTCAGGACGCCCACGACGTCGTGGGCACAACTAGAATTAAATATGTATGTTTAGGAACCTGGAAAAAATTAAAGTGTGGAAAGATGTTATCTGAATATTTAGATAATAGATGTGTGTGAAGATAAATACGTATTTAACTAGCAGCGACAAAAACCATTTTTTTTATTGAAAAAATATTGCATGCGATAAAAAAGTTTTCAAGTTTTTTTTTAAGAAATATGGTTACTGTTTCCAAACCCTTCCATCTCCGGGAATCAAACCGGTACGATTAGGAAGATAATAGATCATACTAACAAACTGTGTTCACACTATTTTCCAAAAGTATTTGTGAACATTTTTATAACATTTTGAAAATATGACTTAGTGAAAATTTCTAGTATATGAGTTCTCTGACGGAAATAGCCACTGTGTCCAAACCCTTCCATCTCAGGGAATCAAACCGGTACGATTAGGAAGATAAAACATCATACTAACAAACTGTGTTCACACATTTTTCCAAAAGTATTTGTGAATGTTATCGCATGCAATATTTTTTCAATAAAAAAAAAATGGTTTTTGTCTCTGCTAGTTAAATACGTATTTATCTTCACACACATAGATAATAGCCTGTTTATACTTATGTATAGAAGACATTAATCGGGTCACCGAAATACTGAAATTAGCCTAAGACTAGTACATTCCAGCAGAATCTGGACGTAGAAATTATACTAATGGAATTTACTAGTCTTAGGCTTATTTAAGTATTCCTGTGTCCCGATTCATGTCTTCTCTAAATACCCATTGGATCTACTTTATATATTCATATTTTTTAATTTTTTTTTTCGAAAATAAAAACTTAAATATATATCTCCGATACTGGGCAGAATCTGGACGTAGAAATTATACTGCTGGAATCTACTAGCATTAGGCTAATTTCAATATTCCGGTGACCCGATTCATGTCTTCTCTAAATACCCATTGAATCCACTTTAAAATTTCAAATATTTTTGGAAAAATCAAAATATTGGATTATATATATATCTGCGATACTGGGCAGAATCTGAACGTAGAAATTATACTGCTGGAATCTACTAGTTTTACGCTTCAATTTGTAAAAACGTATTGTTACAGTTTGTGGAACGCAGTTAGCAGAGATGTGGGACGTATTTAACTGACGAATTTATCTACACACCCTTAAGTCCCGGTCCACACTTGCAATTTTTGTTTCTGAAACATTTTGTCCATACTTTAAAAATTGTATTTCTGACGACTATTTACTTTTATGCAGCCATTTTCATGTCGAAGAGAACAAACAAAAACAACAACAGCAACTATAGAGAATCACAGCAGAGTTTTATGTACATTTTATTTAATCTGCCAACAACAAATGCATATGTTGCAGAAACAAAAATTGCAAGTGTGGAACGGGACTATGTATTTATATGCAGATACATACATATAATACTGAAGAAGGATGTAGCCATGCAGAAAATGCATTATATTTTGAAGTATTTAAAATAAAAATTTTTAACTCACAAACAAAATGAAATTAGTACAACTTGGCTTCGAAATTTTACGAATTTAAAGAACAAAGCTCGTTGGTACAATTTCAAAATTGTTTTTTTTTTGTTCTTCCCCCAAAATTGTTATTTTCTCCAAAAAGTAAGCAATTTTGTTTAGAGAAATCTTTAATTATTAAATTATGTTTTTATTTTGGATTTCTTTTGTTGGAACTGTTGCTAAAATTTTTTCTTACACAAAAAACCTTTTTTTATTCTTTGTTTTATTTGCACATTTTGAAAACAATACGATGCGGCATTAACAGAAAAACATCGCATTGTCTTACAAACTTGACATCATTAAAAAGTCATTCACATTTTAAAAAAAAAAAGCTAAAATGCATATTTAAAATTTATACAAAAAGAAATAGAAAAACAAGAAATAATCTAAAAACTAGCAAAGCAGAAAGAACAATAATGTTTTTTTAAACTAATGTTTTCATTAAAGAAAGGTTATATTTAAAATATGTATGTAAGTATAAGCTGCAAATTTATTTTTGCCATAGGTACTTTATGGTACCTCTGGAAAAAATAAATTTTAAATTTAATTAAAAAGTATTTTATAAGTGGAAACTTTTTCATGTCGTTTTATTTGATTTTTGTTTTTGTGGAAGAAATATTCTTAGCATATATGTATTGTGGAACAAGATTAACGTGAGTACCTGCCTAGTTGGCCTAATCTCACGATGGTCTTACCACCGAGTGAAATATAAGCGTAGACTAGTGCCCCCATTGTGTAGTATAACGACACTTTACGACTGCCACCAATCGCAATTTGTGTGTGATATAGTCACAATGAGTAGCAATTTATACAATATGGCAAGCCTTATCCAAGGCAAGCCTAGATCCATATTATAGCCTCTTGCTTAGGAATTTGGAGACTATCCAAACTCCGTCTGTTGAGAGTGCAACAGCACACTTGATCGACCGTGCACCATACCTACTTAAATCGATCTTAAACCACAACCACCACGTGTACCCCCGAAGGGGACCTCACCAATAACCGGTCACAGAGAGGATAGGCTCTCTGTGGGGCTACCGATTCCCGTGGTACCAGTCCACAGACCTTTTCTTCCAGATTTAGGTTCTAGGAACGCCAGCGTCTGGTGCCCCTATTTTCCCCGAGTGAACCGCGTCAAAGCATTTGCCATTCCTGCAGTGACAATTGGAACCCCCGGGGGTTAGCATATATGTATGTACATAGGTAGATGTTATTATATCAAAGTATATTTTGTGCCACAATTGTGGAATGTAGCCAACCATATCAACTGAGAGTAATCGGACCGCCGGGTTGCAGTATTAATGGGCTGATAGTTCCAAAACTATCTAGTAATATAAATAAGAAGTGAGTTTTATCTACCAAACTGAAGTTTATACGCACAGTGGGTAGACTCAAAATTTATATATATAAAAAGAGTTTCATTGTGTTAGAAATTGATGTTCTCTGGAATGCGTGAACCGATTTTGTTTCTGCAAAGTTTATATGAAAGGAGACGTCAATACCAAGGTTTTTATGTGCAAAAGGTCTCTGCATGTGTATTGGTCCATGAGTTATAGCCGGAATAGTTGGCGTGGTACCGCCCATACAAAGTAAAAAATTATTATCCTGTTCCTGGCGAACTGCAATATGCTAAGGCGCATAGTCTGCCAAAATACAGAATGAATTGGGACAGGAGGCGTGGTACCTCCCATACAAAGTAATAAATTATTATTGTGTATATAGAGAACTATAATAGGTAGTGCCTTGGAATTTTGCATCAGTAATCCCCATATTAAGATACATGGTGTAGAGAAACACAGACTGAAGTTGAATGGAGGGCGTGGTACCTCCTACCCAAAGTAAAAAATTATTATCGCGTACCTAGAGAACTACATTACGTATAGTCTTGAAACTTTGCACAAGTAACCCTCAATTGCATAGTCTAGCAAAATACAGACTGGATAAGACTACTGGGAGTGGCACATCCCATTAAAAGTAAAAAATTGTTATCGTGTAAATACGTATAGTCTAGCAAAAAACAGGTTGGATGGAACATTTTTGACTTTGCGTTTTCGCGTTAAAATTTGGTCATACTTTTCTTCCAAGTGTTTATTGTGTATTTTGTGGATGGGTGTAGCGAAGCGCACCGGGGTTAGCTAGAATTTTATAAATAAATCAGCCATTTATGAAAAGTTGTTCCTACTGGTATAAAATTTTATAGAAAAATTTGAAGAGCATTAAAATAATGTTAGACAAGGTTTAGAAGTTTTAATAAACTATTCCGTTTTGTAATATGAAAATACAATACTTCTGGCAATGTATTGAATAGTGGATACCGTGTATTGAGTATTTGATCCTTCTTTTGAGTACTCAATACACAAAATACGATACTTTACGGGCAGTATTTTGGAATTAAATTCAATAGAATATTTGACGACGAATATTATGTAAACGAAAGTATTGAGTACTCGATTGAAAAGTACTGGATAGAAGGTATCGACTAATTGAATTTAGTAGAAATGAAAGAGTTCGTGAAAGTGTGGATGATGCGACGTCGATCGCATCAACTGGCGTTTTTGTATTCTACTACGCATCAAATTTTGATAAGGAATTAGATTTAACAGATTCAAGATCATCTTGATGCACGAACAAATAGTCGGTTCTTAACGAGTCAACAAAATGTTCAGTAATAAAGAACAACCTTATCTCAATGCCAAAATCCAAGATAGATTTATTAAAAGAAAGTTTATTTTAAAGTTGATGTGTGCCTTGCGATCTTAACGAGAAATTAGGCCATACTTTTTCGAGGAGAATACGAAATAGAAAATACCCAAAATGCTTTTACAATCAATCAGCTATCGGAACAAGGTAATGAAAATTTTATGTGATCCTCGGGGCACCTCCAATTTAAAGGCCAGTTTGCAGCTCGCCTGGATTTCATGATTAAATTTTGTCTATTTATTTCTACAAAAGTAAAATTCATCATGTGGTTGTTTGTGGAAATAAAAATCATGTAGTTGTGTTGGTAAAATTATTTTGTGTATTTTACACATTTTAAACATTATTTTAAAAGTTTAAGAAACATTAAATGTCATAGATACCATTGACAAACAATTGCCTGAACATTAATTTTTATTTCAGTCGAAGAAAAAAGTTTACATATTTTGTTATAACATCCCTGTAATAGGTAAAAAAAATCCGTTGAGTTTTTTACACGGCGAACTCATAGCAGATGTAAGCAGTACTAAGGCGAATCCATTACAGCTGATTGCAGTGGCGAAAAAGCTCTTCATATGTACGAAAGTTATAATCCGTTTAGTTTTCTACAAGGCGAAGTCATACCAGATGTAAGCAATAGCAAGGCGAATCCATTACAGCTGATTGCAGTGACGAAAAAGCTCTTCATATGTACGAAAGCGAAAATTCAAACTCCATATAAAAAAATATTAATATAATAAAAAAAAATTATAATAATATAAATTTTTTTTTATAATTGGAATTTGACAACTGCAAAGGAGGCGAAAATGCCTGAATTCGCCCGTGAAATCACCTAGTATTATTTCGCCTTGAACAGTACGGCAACCACAAAACAAAAACTTTGACATTCTACTAACAGATATAAGCAATGTATTTTTGACAAGACATTAGCAAAACAGGGAAAGCAAAAAATAATCAGCTGTACTATCGCCTCCACCTGGTATGAATTCGCCTTGGTTTTCATTTTAGCTGCGTACTGCCAAACTGAAATTAGCCTGAAAATTTTCAAACCTGAATTACAGGGTGTTTTTTTACACATACTCCTATTGGCAAACTGAAATTCAGTCGAGCTGAGTACTCGGCTTAACACCCTAATACCTGAAGCAACAATTATGCTTCTGCACATTAAAGTTTCAGGTCGCAACATTAAACGATACGATGACACTAATAAGCCTCCGAAATCGTGTGATTTAACTACTCTTGATTTCTTTCTTTAACAAGTGGAGTAGACGAGGCCAAACCAAACACGTTGGCAGATCTAAAAGACGATATAGAGGGTGTGAATATACATATAGCAAAAATTGTTCAGTTAGTAGTATATTCTCTGCGAGTTGATATTAAATACTTTATACAATTGTAGTTCTAACGGCTCCATAATAAACGCTCTAAGATTTAAATTTAACGAAATTATTAATTATATTTAATTTGAAAAGGCAGCAGTAATTGCTTTTTACAATTTATGTTATAAGAAATATATTTAAAAAAGTTATACATTAATTAGTGAAACCACAAATCAAAAATAAACTAGCTTTAATAATTTCTAGCTTAAATTAATTTCTTATAGTTTTGCAAAATATCCTTAAAGTTGTTGTTAATTTAAAGCATTTCTTTCATAAGCTTTAAATTACTGTTACGACTATATACCCACACAAACATAAATTTTTCATATTCTCATATGTACGTACCTACACATGTGTATGTGTTAGAGTAAATGCATATACTATATAAATAGATATTTGAGTCCGTTATGTATGCATGTATGTATGTATGTTGGGGTGTATGGGAAAACGACATCCTCAGTTATCATAAAATTTCCAGACATGCGCTTTTCCAAACTAGAAAATGATGATGTATGAAAAACTAGCTACAAGCTGATGGTGCTGGTTCTGGTGTTGGCGCTGTTGATGGCGTTAGTTACTGAATAAAGCTGCAATTACTGTTTTGTTGCCCAGTAATTTGATGCAAAAAATCAATTCAGCTAAATGAGTAAAGTAATATGGCAACATCTGACACACGACTATAAACAAGAGCGGGCTGAACGGTGGTTGGCGTAAAGGAATATTCGTGCAAAAAAAAAAAACAAGAAACTAAATTGTTTTTCATTCATACCATGTAGGGTGTAATTGGGTATTTATACATACATACATACATACATACATATATACATATAAATAGAGGGATATCCTGATAACCATAACAACATACATTTGTTGCTTTAGTTTCTCCCCTTTGGCGTCATAAATGGAACGTACGAGTACAATATTAAACAAAAAAAAAAAAAAAAAACAAAAACAGGAAAACTGGGAGTACAATTTTTGCTGGAATGTGTAATGAAATATTGTTTTTACAGCACAACCTGGTATGTATGTATGTACGTATATAGAGCTTAAAAATATCTAGGCAGAAGTAAAACTGCATTACTGCTGAATAATATTGTGTACATATGTACATATATTAAAACACAACAAAAACAACTATTATTATGTATATAGAAACAGCCCAGATATTTACATACATAAATATAGAAAATGCATAAAATTATTAAAAAAATAAACGAGTTTATAAAAATATAACAGATTAATCAGTCAATTGCTAGTCGGGCTCATACACGTAGGGCTCCGTACTAGCGCACAGTGGTCTGAAAACGTTTTATTTTGGCAATAGCACACGTAAATAATAATCGGAGCATAAATAAGTACATCACGACAAAAATACTTAAGGTCGGCCAAAAATTAAAACAAAAAAAAAACACATAAACATAATATACAATAATTTTTGCAAAAAAAAACCGACTTCAAAACAGATAGAAGGGCAGCAATTATAAACTAAAAATGTAAGAAGTACTCTTTAAGAATTAGATTTAAACCAAATAATAGATGTGCCAAAATTAGCGGAAAAAAGTAAAGACTATGTGAATGTCAAGCATTACTGTTCAAAATTTAAGCTATTTTCACCAGCATCCGTCTTTTATGGGGCACCATTCAAGCCTCTGTCTATAACGGTTTCAAAGACAGGGTCACATAGATCAAATAACATCACCTATTGGGACACCTTTTCATTTACAATTTTAAATTAAAGACCTGTTGTTATAGAGGACTTGGCCACAAAGATTCTTTGTAAATTTCGACTATATGTATATAACGGTTAAAAAGTTTAACCATATATATCAAATTACATGAACTATTGGGACACCCTTTACATTATAATTCCAAATATTTATAATTGATATCATACCAGAGAAAGTAGTGGATATTCTGCCTAATTTTCAAGTGTTTGTGTTTAACGGTTCAAAAGATAGGGCCATATAGATCAAATTACATAATTTATGGGGACAACCTCTAGTTTCTAAATTCAAATTGTATACTTGCTATAGTGGATTTTGCAATACAGGTTCCTTGTAAATTTCAGCTGTCTGTCTATAACAGTTCAAAAGTTTGGCCACATACATAGAATTACATGAACTATTGGGACACCCTTTTATTTCCAAATTCAAATTTTATACTTCTTGTTATAGCGGACTTAGCAATATAGGTTCTTTGTAAATTTCAGCGGTCTGTGTACAACTATTCAAAAGTATGGCCATATACATCAAATTAAATGAACTATTGGAGCACCCTTTAAACTTTTGAATATTTATACATTTTACTATAACGGTCAGAGTAATAGACATTCTGTAAAATTTTATCTATCTTAATTTAAAAATCTTAATAATCATTTAAGTTATAAATAAACTTTTTATAACATCTCAAAAAACGGTATGCCCGATGTAGCCAACTTTGAAAGCTTACCCAAAAGCCCCTCTTCACCCTAGGGGACCAACCGACCACAGCTTTACTCAAAAACACCTCTGCTTTGCATGTGAAAGTTCATTAAAATGTCTTAAGTGGTTCATGAGCTACCGAATTATTTCCAAAATAAAACATTTTCAACCACTTTGTACCGTACAATATACATATGTATGTACATGTACATAAGTGATAAAGCCTAGTAAGTACTCTGTTCGAATTTGTGAAAAATGTTGAGCAACATTTATTATTCCACAAGGATAATTTTATATTTAAAATGTAGAGTCTATCTCGCGATTTGGAAGAATTATTTTATTTTTATTGATTTTATTGATTTTAAATGGCATACATTGTGTCACAAATGTTAGTAAAAGCTGTTGTTTGAAGAATTCCACATGAAATAATGCCCATTTTGATTTATTTCACAGCTTGGCTCAAATGTTGCCAGCAACATTTCAATGTTTTTCCATAGTAAAAACAGAGTCATACAAATTTTTTATGTACATACATATGTAGTTTGACAGCATTCTGCATGAAAAACTTAACAGAGCATCAGGCTTAAAGCACAATATTAAAATTTTTTATTAGGGCTTTCTTTAATTTTTAAGAGATCAGATTTAAGAGATATAAGAGATCAGCACGTATACGCCACAATCGATGCGGAGAGCCTTACATTTTAAATTTTATTTTGTATAGTTATTGTTATAGCAATCAGAGTCCACATACTCTCTGTAAATTTCAAGTGTCTGCCTATAACTTTTTATTAGATAAATAAACGCCCTGGCTCTGGGGACACCCTTTAATTTAAATTTTTTACATTTATTACAGCGTGTATAGTTTTATTATTTTGATTTAAAATAAGGCCATATACATGAAAATTAAAATATTATCGGGACACTTTTTAATTTTTAGTAATACACCTTTTGTCTACCTATTACGGTTCCTGTGACAGATGGACAGACAGAGAGAGAGGGAGAGATATTGTAGAGCAAACCCTTTGGGTATGAAAGCCTTAGAATTACGGTTTATGCTTTGCATTACAAAAACACATAATATGGCAACCTCCTATCTACTTATATTTTACAAATTATATTCTAACTAATTTACTGACGATAGTAATGCAGATCTTTACTCGTTGTAGTCAAACACCCAGAGTCTGCGATGGGAATCGAACCTACAATCCTCAGACTGATAGAAGAACACTTAAACAAATTTCAAAAATTCTAATAATTGTAAAGGGGTTTCCAAAATTCACGCAAGAATTGAATTTGTCTGCATTCGTACAGTTAAATGTTGGCAACATTTTACCAGCTGACAGTTCATGGTTAATAAAAGTTAATCTGGTGGGCTTGTAGGTAGCATGCTTGTCTATCTATGTCTGGGGTTGTGAGGTCGATTCCCACTAAAGACGGCGATCCATTGCACACTCTATAACGAAGTGATAGTTTAAATTGGAAATTTCTGGCCAAGATGAATATCGAAGAAAACTATACTTGCAGTCAGTGCCTGTTCATAACAGGGGCTAGCATTAGGTTTAGGACTACCCTCAGAACTATATTAAAAAAGTGGTTGCTATGGGTAACATTAGCCTAAGACAAATGTTAGCAGAGGTCTCTTTGATAAGAAAGAAGGTCGGCAGTTATTAGACGCCTACTGAAATCTAGAGGGATGAATAAAGGCTAGTGGCATGAAAACGTAAAAGAAATTGTCGGTAAAAACAAAACCAAATCATCGAAGTGTTGATTTTTTTGATCTGCACTTTGAGAATGATCAGCACTCAGAGCTAGAGTGAGGAGCAGTGTTTGTGGACATTTGATTTAAATTTTCCCATCTTGACATACGAACTGTTTGGTTAAAAAAACGTATGCTTTTCCTGTAAAACGTTGAGCGATTCACTGGCGAATCGACCACCATCGTATGTGCTTGCCACCGATGATCACTTGTTCTCCATTCAGATTACGATCTGCACCAGCAAAAAAATTTACAAAAAAGTAAATCATGTATAGAAATGGTCCTGTCCGGGACATACAAATTAATAGGAATCGATATTAAGAAAGATGGATAATCACGCCAAAATACATGATAGCAAAACCTTGGAAGCCATTTTTTTGATGTGTTATTCCCAACATAACCCTCTCCTCTGTACGTAATGATTGTATAATTAATTAATTTTAATTTAACTGTAGAAATTATATCTCTATTTGATAAGATGGAGAGTTACATGAAACTTAAGTTAAATTTTAATTTTTGAAAATATTATACAAATGTATGTATATGGCATGTACATACATACATATGTAAGTATACATATATGCATATGTTTATTACATAATCCTTTAAGATTCCATATACTTTTGATTTTTTTTGTTTGATTTCTTATTGATGCAGAACACAACACATCTCCTTTACTTCCTCTTTAATCAAGAAACCAAAAACAATTACCAGTCCTTTTGTGTGCATATTTAATTCAGATAATAGAAAATAGAAATTGTGCAAACGCCACAATTATCCTTCCTTTATGATGAGTCACGTACTTTCAAAAGGAAAGAAAAATGCTAGAAAGCAACCAACCAACCAACCAACCAATCAATCAACGAACTTTAAAAGACTCAATATCAAACAATGAACAAGAAAATTGAACAATTTAGCAAAAATTTTTAAGACAACCAACAAAAGTTGAATTCCGAAGGGGGACGAAGTCGTCGGGCAAATAAAATAAAATTAAATAAAATAAAAGAAGACGCAATACGTGAGATAAAACAAAAACTAAATCAGAGACAATGTGAAGTTGGAACCAAAAGTAATGTTTGCATTAGACATGATAAAGATGTTTGTTGAAAAAATCTCATTAAGTTCTTTTATTCTTTTTTTTTCTTTTTGTGGAATTAAAATACTTTTCTAGAGAAGCGACTATTTATTGGAAAAAATCAATCAAATCTTAAATTTTTTTCTTATGCCTTTATGCATAATAAATAAAATCTACTTCAAGTATACTTTCTTTCAAATTTTATATGAAAATTTTGTCTTAAAGTACACTTCAAGCAGACTTCATTTCTTTTGCATAAGGGCCTTAATATTTATTTTCAAAGACATTCCGGCTAACTCAAGGGACATTAATTAGGTAGCTCCACTACGGAGGGGAACTATTAAGACGAAAATTTTAAATTTTGTCTAATGAATTTTGACAGCTAATTTTCAATTTTCCTTGAATGGAAATTTAACTGTCAAAATCCATATAAAAAAAATTTTAAATTAAACATTACCTGAACGTAACGTAACACATGCTAATTGATGTTATTACAGGCTTCCTTGCGCCGTTTTTGTATTGTTTTTCAATAAAATATCAAATTAAAATAGATTGACTTATATTTTTCCGTTATTCAAATGGAAAACATTGTAAGAGAAAGCAAAAATAGAGCAAAGAGTCTCAAGCAACAAACAATGATCATGTATTACGTTTCGTTAAAGTAATGTTTGGCTAACAAGGCATTAAACCCTCGTCTAAATTAGTCATTAACATGTCTTAACAAAAGTCAAAATTGATCCATATTTAACCATATTTGAACAATATTAAAAATACTGACTCAGACCCAATAGATCCCTTGCCAACATACAAACAATATTCAACTTTACACTAAAAACACCATTAGAATGTATTTTATTTGATTAAAATTAATGAAATTTAACACTGACTAATTTTCCAAAAAGATTTTTTTTTACATCATTTGAAGATTTAATAATAAATTAATGTGGCAACTGTTAATGGGAATTTTTATTATTTAGTAAGGCACTGCATGAGCACAAAAAAATTAAGCTCATAAGACGCTCATCATAATATTTTATTGAATTCATGTCTGTTCATTGCACACAAGTAACGATGAGTGGACAATATTAAACACCGAAGACCAAGGCGCTAAATGCGATGAGCTTGCAGAGTATTCATAAGCAAGTTTGAATTAGTATGAATAAATTTTGAACATAATAACAATGAACTCGAGCGAGTTGAATAAAACTTGTGCTTTCAGTTAAACACGAACACAACAAAAAACACAGAATTTTTAAACAACAATACTTACGTTCATTTAAGGTCTTCATTTCTTAAGAAATCCAAAAATTCTATACAACTACTAAACAAAACACACTGAGTGTTTCGAATATGAGACGAGTAAACATGGCGCTCACTAGTATAGTAAGTTTGTTTTACTCGGTCAGCTCGTTGCGTTTATGATAAGAACAGAGGTTTGCTCACTAATAGCACGGTATGAGTAGGCATGTGTTCAGTTAGGTAGTTTGTGTTCAAGTATGACCACTTGCTCATGAGCTTATAAGCGCACCCATTAGATGAGCTTGCTCATACAACTGTTTATTATTTAAAGCCTATTATAAATAGTATGCTTTTAGGATTTATATAAATTTATATTTGAAAAACGTTTGTTGTAAAGGAGAAAGAAGCCGTTTACATTTTAACTTCATTATATTTGCAGCGTCTGTAGTGTAAATTTCAGGTGGCCACCTATTATGGTTGAAGTGATAGCGCTCTGTCATAGACGGCCAAATATCGGAGCGATACAAATAAGGTTTTTGTTTTTATTATTATGTTTACATTGTGGTTACTCGTTGCAATCTACTTTCAGCGCGAACATTTTTGTTGCTTTTGATTTACCTAAACAATCGCATAAAAAAGTGTGTTATTCTTCATCTGTACCGATGTCGAATATAACCGTAAATTACAAAAAAAAATGAAATGAGTGAAATGAATGAACGAGGTGGCCAGCCAGCCAGCTAACAGGTCTATTTTTTGAAATTATTCGTGAATTGTATTGTGAACTATCAAACCAGCTGTCAAAGAAAACAGTGCCACCTTTTCTAATAAAAATCCCGTTTTAAAAACGACTCTTAAGAAAATTACTTTTTCAAATAACTTTTATAATACATTTCCTCATCTTTATTAATGCTTCGAAAGATTAAGAGATTTTTTAAATGCTCATCTAATATTCTGATACCATTATGGTATTTAAACTAAAACTAAATGTAAGCCTTCATTTAAGCCAAGAAACTCACTATAAAATAATATTAGAGTCGTTCATTTATCACAAAAAAAAAGCAACAACAAAAGGAGCTGCTGGGATCCAATGTAAGGCTTTATGTAAAAAGGATTAAAACCCAAATACTCACCCAATGCAATTACCAGTTACATAATGAAAAATTTTGTAAACGAGAATGATGACAATAATGACGACGAAACACAATCATCTATGCCATATGTTTGTACATAAATGGGGGGGGGTCTGTAAATGAAAATTGACACCCAGTTTTTTTGGAGATGAGCAGCGACAGAATAAAAGAAGCTACATAGGTTTTAGCAAAGTTACAAGAATTTAAGAATTAATGCCGGAGCTCTTTACTTTTTTTTTTATTATATTCTGTTAAACAAAAAAAAAAAAAAAACATTGTTCAATAATATGAAAAGATTATAGAGAAGTTCGTTTTAAGATTACTCGTGCCTGCAATGTGTCAGAGCTTAAACTTCATTTTTCCATTAGTTTTTTTAATTAAAAAATAATTTAAAATAATTGGAGAAAGGCGTTCCAAAATTTACCGCCATTTGTTGGGTGAAGAGCTAGCAATTCTAAACAAAAATAAACAATTTGGCAGCTAACACTTTGCGTTTAGTAAATATGGAGCATTTCACTAAAAAAAAACGCGATTTTATTTTTAAACTACCAGTTGCCCAAGACGTCATCATCGTCCTGGAAATATTTGGTTCGAATTTGCTTTTTATTTTGAAAGGAATCCACACCAAAGACGGTTACTTTTACAGTGCTGCAAATATGGTTTATCTAAAAATGAACATAAGTAATTTTGTTCAAAAATTATCTATGTGTTTTTTGTTTGAACACTCGAACTGTGTTCGTGTTTAATCCAAAGTATAAATTTGCTTGAACTTGCTCAAGTACATTGTTATTATGTTCAATATTTACTCATACTTGTTCAAACTTGCTTATGGAAACTCTGCGAGCTTATCACATTTAGTTCGATGGTCTATGCAGTTTATTATTGTTCACTCATCATTACTCGTGTGCACTGAACAGACTCGAGTTCGGAACCGTAACAGGTAGACTCTTGAAATTTTCACAGATGATGTATAGCTGTTGCCGCTATAGCAAAAAATACTACAACTTAAAGGGTGTTCCGATAGAGAGGTGTTATTCACGAATATGTGTTTGGCATGGACTCAAGATTTAAAAACAGTAATTAAAACTTAGTTCGCTATATAAACAAGTATAAAAAAATAAACCTAAAAATTAAAGGGTGTTCCGATAGTGGTGTGATTTGCATGTATAAGGCCTAAGTTTTGAACCATAATAGGTAGACACTTGCAATTTTCACAGAAGGTTTATATCAGCGGCCAATATAGTAACAAATACTAAAACTTAAAGGGTATACCGAAAGAGAGGTGTTATTCACGAATATGTGTTTATTTCTTGAACTGTAGGAGGCACGGACTCAAGATTTAAAAACAGTAATTAAAACTTAGTTCGCTATATAAACAATAAACCTAAAAATTAAAGGGCGTTCCGATAGTGGTGTGATTTGCATGTATAAGGCCTAACTTGTGAACCATAATAGGTAGACGCTTGAAATAATCACAGAAGGTGTATAACTGTGGCCGCTATAGCAACAAATACTAAAACTTATCGGGTGTTCCGAAAGTGAGGTGTTATTTGCCGTTATGTCTTTATTTCTTGAGCTATAGGAGGCAACCACTTAAAATTTGCAGACAGTAATTAACTCTATGTTCGCTTTCTATTAAATTAAACCTTAAAATTAAAGGGTAATTCGAGAGTGACGTGCTTTGCGTGTCTATGGCCTAAGTTTTGAACAATAATAAGTAGACTCTTGAAGTTTTTACAAGAGGTTTATTACTATGGAAACTATAACAAATAATAAAAATTAAAGGGTGACACCATCAGTGACATGTATTTGAGGTATATTACGTTATTTTTTGAACCGCAATAGGTAGGCCTGATATTTTTATAGAAAGTGGTAATACACTTGTCCGTTATAACAACAATTCCCAAAATTTAAAGGGTGTTCCAATAGCGATGCAATTTTTGCGAATATTACTTTGATTTAAAAAAAAGGGGTGCCCCATAAGACATGAAAAAATTAACAACTTGAGTTTTTAATTTTTTATAGTACGGAACCCTACGTGTGTAAGACTAACTCGCACTTGACTGATTTATTTTGTGTTCATGTCATTTTATGAACACGACGATGCCACATAGCGCGCGTCATAATTGAATTCGGTGTACGAACTATTGGCCTTCAACCTTTATCCCTCGTCCCTACCTAAACAAATGTGTAGGTAAATTTAGTCTATGATGAAGAGCGTTTTATATTTGTTTTTGTCTTGAGTAAGTGAAATCCCAAGGTACATTTATGACGCACTTTATTCCTGCAAAAAGTGATCGAAAATTGCATATTTCGATTAGACATTCCGATTGAACTTCCTCCGGCTAGATCGTATTCAAATAAAAATGGCAAAGAAATATCTTTCAATAAAGCCAGATCTAAATCAAAAATTTATGTTATTTAACAAAAAAAAAACACCTTTTACTTTCGTGTTTGGGTTTGGATTTTATTTAATAGGGTTATGTGAAGTCAAACACCACACCACAACCACCTGTAATTTGAAGTAGAAAATTTAATCGTACATCAACTGAAACTTAGCCACAGGATGGGCCAGCAAAGCCATAGACTATATTTGCTATTCCATACATAATCCTATCATTTGTATTTTATGATTCATTTAAAAAATATATAAATATAAAATTTTTCAGAAAATAAACGTTTATTTCTCTATTCAATTCAAATCTTGTGTTAATTTTGGGATACCCTGTGTATTGTTAGGAGTTTTATTTTTATAATTGAGGAAATTTTTACATAACTATAAACGAGTAAATTCATATATTTATAATTTTTAAATTTAATTATTGGAATTGGGAACTGATTGTCTGTCTGTCACTGTCACTGATGGCCGCATTTACAGCCTGGTTTAAATTTTAAGCTTAATTTTCAACATTTATTTTTGTTTCTTTTTTTTTTTTTTGTTCTTCTGCTGAACTATTGTTATTTTAAACTTTCGACCTCAATTAAAGAAATGCTGCAGCAAAAATTATTCTAAAATAATATCTTGCATTTTAAGCAAAAGTTACTAACACAGAGATAAAAAAAGGAAAACTCTTACATAAAGAGAAAAAGCGCTCAATTTGGCAGGACAATACACTGTTGTTGAGGTAATTGGAGGTGAAAAGGTGGTGAAAAGAAAGAAAGGTTATATAGATATATGTATATGCATATATTAAAAGGTGTCCAATATCCCCTCAACACCCACTCACACACACACACACACACTTGCATGCTCACATAAACACAATCATTTCATAATTAAAGTAAAAAGGCTCGCCACAACTACTACAACAAATATAATAAGCGCTTTAAGTAAAGTATAACAATGTAAAAACATCAACTCGAAATGTTGCTAAAGCGCAGCCGCCAAATTACTCGTACATAAGACGGTTGGTTACGTTAAATAGCTGCTCGCTCTCCTTATGTACTGGTACGTTGCCCAGGTTAGGTTTACTTTGATTTCAACGTGCTCTCAATCCAAACATTCCATTAAACATTTTGTGTGTTGTATGTTTATGTTTACATAAGTAGAAAAAGAATTTGTGTATATATGTACATATATATATAAATATCAACAAAAGCAACAACACCAAAAACAGATATATTCTATATTATATACAACCAATCCATAGTTTTTATTTAATCTTTTTTTGTTGTTGTTGATTTTTTGCTACAAAAAAGTAGAGAGAAAAAATATAGAATATAAATTAAAATTAAGCATTTCTGTTTTTATATCCTGCCATTATCCTTCGCATATGCGGATGACTCACACGCACACTGGTATAATGTTTTTATGAAATTTTATTGTCTACTAGATGTGTATGCATGTATGTATGTATGTGTGTGATGTGTCGATGTTTGCACAAGTGTAAAAGTTTGTATTGTGTGTGCTGGTTAATCCAACTGGATATAAATTTCTATTCTTCAGTTCAGTTACTGTAAGGTTGCTCTGTTGCTGTGTGTTAGTGTGTGTGTGAGTATGAGTATGAAAGCAGTTTTGTTGGTATGGATGGATGTTATTAAATAGTGTTTTTTGTTTATTTAGAAATGAGGTCGTAGAAACGGAAAACGAAAGCATTTTGTCGCCATTTTCTATTAAAATTTTCTAAATTTGAAGAGAATTTCTTATTTTTAAATATTTTTATGTATTTTAAAGGTATTCGTTATTCTAGTGTATAATGATGATTAGATGAGTTGAAAACTTATTTGAGAATTTTTTTTTTTTGTGAGGATGACATCAATCGCATACAAAAGATTATTTTTTTATTTTTTTTTTTCATAATAGACACGAACGCTTTTGAAGGTGTTTCAAGGAACATCTATCTGTTTTATGATTTTTAAGAGATGATGGAATCTCAATAATTAAGTAAAATTGCTGGTTATAAAAATTCCTTTTACGAAAAAAGAAATTATGTGAAAATAAATAGTTTTATTTAATAATCTGTGTTATTTATTTTTTTATTTTTTTTTTCATGTACCTGCTTTGAAACTTATTTGGATTTATATCATTTTATCTAAAAACATGTTATTCAGAAAATTTTAATTGCTTTATATTATATTTATACATATAATAAAACAGTAACTCATTTCCTGTCTGTCTGTCTTTCTGTTTGTGTTCACATCACGTAAAACCTACTGGATATATTTTAAAACAATTTTGTGAGGGGGTACCTTAGTATCTAGGTCCCAATATAGGATACTTTTTTTCCGCAAAAATATCTTATTTCCAAAAGAAAGTGGAGAAAAAGCAGGGAAATTACGACGATTTTTTTTATACCGATTTAAAGATACTGCATACTTTAAGGCATCTTTTATTTTTGAAAACAGTATATTTTAAGCAATGTTGCGCAACAGATGGCGCTGTTTTATATTAATGACAAAATATGAATTGAAAGCGGGATATTTAAAACACGGTTGCGCAACAGATGGCGCTATTTTAAAATAATGAAAAATTAATAAATTGAAAGCGGGATATTTTAAACACAGATGGCGCTGTTTTAAAATAATGACAAAATATGTATTACTTACTGCCAAATAGCCAATTGAATAAAATTTGTATTTGATTTGTATTTTTACTTTGTGGAATTACATTGTTATTAAAATTAAACACCTTTTACAGAACTTACAATTATAAGATTTTAAAGAAAACTCTGAGAAACACATAACCAGTTACTTAAGTAACCAACTAGCTGCCTTCTCTTTTAAAACCTTTCACATGCATCAATGTTAATATTTAACCATTTTATTAGCATTTACAAGATTCTACTTGCATTAGTAAAAGTGCTATAAGTAACCGATTATTAATATGGGTAATCGATTATTTACAACCATATAAACTATTGCTTTTTTATTGCATTCAATTTCATTTTGATGCAATTGTAAGATTTTAAGGATAAACCAGAGAAACATATAACCGGTTACTTAAGTAACCGACAAGTTGTCTTTTAAAGCCTTTCACGTGCATCAATGTTAATAAATTCCCATTTATCATCTACATTTAAACCATTTTACTGGCATAATTTCCTATATTAATAACCGGTCACCCATAATACTACTAATAAGAAGTAATTTTAATAAGTATTATGATTAAGCGATTATTTATATGGGTACTCGGTTATTTTTAATCGTATAGACTATTGCTATTTTATTTCAATTTATTTAATGCTTTTGTGATATTTAAGCAAAATCTGAGAAAGAAACATACATATAACTGGTTACTTGAGTAACCGATTAATTGACTTGTTTTTTTATGACTTTAACATGCTTTAATCGGTTACCCAACTAATTGACTTGTTCTTGAAAGCCTTTAAAATGCATCGTAATGTTAATATTTAAATCAACTGCCTTTAACCCAACCAATTGATAATTTTAAATCTGAAAACGACAAGAAAAAAATCAGTTACTATAGTAACGATATATTTTTTTATAAATTAATAATTAATTTTGTATACATTTTTATAGCTTTAATTTTTCAATGCAATTAAAAGTTTTTAATTATATTTTATTTGTTAAATAAATTACATTAAAAACCGATTACCCAAGTACCCGTTGAATTTTACATAAACAAATGATTTTTTTATTACTTGCAAATTGTGGTTTTAATAGCTAAGCAAATGTCATGTATTTGAACGATTATTTTTAATCTATCCAACGATTACTTTATTACAATTTAGGTAACCGATACATTTTAACTGTATAAACCATTGCTATATCCTTAAATATAATATAATGCTAATATTTTATAGAAAAATTCAGGGAAAGACTTACATTGATAGTTATTCTAGTAATCACATAATCGATTTTCGATATAACTAAATATTTTATTTTTAACCTATAAATGATTATTAAAACAATCATGGTGTAATCAACCGGTCAAGTGCCCGATTTATTTTACACAAATAATATATTCTTATTGCTTTTTGCGTAATGCGGTGTAAGATTTTTAAAGCAATTGAAATTTTAAATGAAATATTTTAAGAGTAAAATAAAAAATAAATAAAAACCGGTTACTCAAGTGCCCGATTTTTTTTAGATAAACAATATATTCTCATTGCTTTTTGCATAATGCCATGTAATTTTTTAAAAGCAATTGACATTTTATATGAAATATTTTAACAGTAAAATAAATAAAATAAAAACCGGTTACCCAAGTACCCGATTCATTTTAGACAAATAATATATTCTCATTGATTTTGCAATTGGCATTTTAAATATAATATGAAATTGACATTTTAAATGAAATATTTTAACAGTAATATAAATAAAATAAAAACCGGTTACCCAAGTACCTGATTTATTTTAGATAAACAATATATTCTCATTGCTTTTATCATAATGCGGTATAAGTTTTTAAAAATAATGAAATATTTTAACAGTAAAGTAAATAAAATAAAAAGGGGTTATCCAAGTAACCGATTTATTATAGATAACCATTATATTACTATGATTTTTGGCATATTAGGGTATAAGCTTTTAAACCTACAATATGCAAGAGCAACAAAAATATATTGTTTATCTGATTAAGCGATTATTTTTAGTAATTAAAACATTTATTTTAAAATTTTTTTTTAATTATCCGATTGATCTCTTTATTGCTTAACATTTATCATTATTATTATTATTTTGAAGGAAACTAATAAACTGTAATGTGAATACAACCGGCAAGATTTTTATAATATATATATAAACAGTGAATTTAATGGCAATAAAAAGAAAAACCGGTTACTTAAGTAACCGATTAATTTTAGTTGCATAACCAATCCTTATTAACATTTAAGGTGTTTAAATTTGTAATAGATAATTAACACATTTAGAACATTAAAGTGTCGGGAGGCAATTAATGTCATTAAGAATTTTTTTTTCATTCGGGCGTTTTGTTCACCAAAAGTTAGCGAAAGGCAAATAAACCATCAACTCTTGCCTTAATGTTACTTCTACTTTAAAGCTGATTTTTTTATTTATTATTTTGTTAGACGAAAGGCCAAATGCTTTGGGGGAAAAGGAAAATTAATGTTTAAATTTAAACTTTTTCGCTTCATCGCAAAGTTTAAAGCTCATAATGACAAGAAAGAATTTATTTTCCAAACAATTTATAATAATAAAAAAAAAATATTTTACAAAATGTTTAACATAACACTTTTTGTTCGCTGTTATTTCCCCTGAAATATATTTTAGAAATAAATTTTGAGGGTTTTTTTCTTTTTGCTAGAAAAGAAAAGAAGAAAAACTTTATCTTTTAATAACTAACATTGCTGCTTTGGCTGATGCTGCTGCTTTTCTATAATATAGTAAATATTTGTTAGTATCTGTGTGTGTGTGTGTGTGTATTTACGTAAAACACAGCAAAGTGCAATGAATGTCCTTCACATTTACGTATTTTTTCATAGAAACAAATTGCTACTGCTGCCATTAACAACAACAGCATCAAAGTGAAAATAATTTTGCTCCGAAATAAATTTCTACTTAAAAAGCTAAATGAGAGTAAAACTGGGCATTGAAAAAAGTTGGGGCAAATACTTATACATTCTTACATAAATACAGCTTTATTGTTGAGGATAAAGATACAGAAACTAAATTATTAATTTAGATATGAAAAATGTAAAGACGATTAAAATAAGTGGCTTTAGTAACAATAGATGCAAAAATATCAATAAAGTCGGTGCTGAAAAATTATAGTTGAATATTTTAGCGATATTTCGTTGAAACTAAAAAAAGCTTTTAAAGTTAAAACAAGTTGTTTTTCAAGGTCAAAAGTTTTTGCTAAATATTTTCCTTACCAACAACAAAAGCTTTTGCCAACAATTGTATTTATATTGTTTAATTTAATTGGTATTGATGTTTTCTATCAATAAATTCTTTAAGCAGCAATTTAACTAATGCAAACGTAGAGCAACTAATATGAAGTATTAATAAACTAAAAAGAGAGGAACTACTTTAATATTTTCTTTCTAAATGAAAAGTTATTACACAAAACTTTGATGATATGAACAACTTGCGCCAAAATTTCAAATAAATATACGCATCCAATGAAAAATAAAACCGGAGTGGCCTACACTCAACTTTACCATACCCAATGGAAACAGATATTTTTATGGATATATTACATAAATAATAAAATTTCAAAGTATATTCGAATCGAAAAATTGATTATTTTTGGTTTGGGGTGTTTAGTAAACTACCCCTTTCCCCTTCCCGATTATGCCCAAAATTTACACAACTCTTCATCACCATATACCAAAGGCACATACTAAATTTCGTTTTAATATGTCATACGGCATGACCAGTAGGCGTTCACAAAATTTGGGGGTTAGAAAACTACCCCTTGCCCTCTCCCGAATATGCCCGAAAACTATACAGCTTTTCATCTCCATATACCAAAGGTAAATGGGCTTGAAGGCTTGACGAGCTTCCGAAATGTACAATTTTCCGTTACTCTAGCAGACTGAATTTGACATCGGTTAGGCCATGATTTGTGGCTCACAACTGCGATTTACGAAATTTCCACAAGAAAAGAAATCAAATCGCATAATGTCGGTGGCCAGTTCACATCACCCCCACGACGTGAGATGGCCAAGCACTCAAATCGTTTCTGCAGAATGTCCAATGTGGCATGTGCTACACAGCATGTGGTTTCAACGTCCTGTTGAAACCACATGAGTTTGGTATCCATTTCATCCGATTCAGTCCAAAAAAAACACATGAGTTTGGTATCCATATCATCCGATTCAGTCCAAAAAATGTTTATAATCATCTGGGCAACGTCGTTCTCCGAAAAATCCATACAAAACAGTGAGTTTCTCGGTATGTTTTCGACGCTTTTGGATCTTATATGGAATAGTGTCGTCCCAAAGTCGATAATTAATTTCGTTGAATTACCCATTCGTCCAGAAATAGGTCTCATTGCTGAAGATGATTTTTCGCTGCAATCTTTGTGACTTTGTAACTGCTTCAGAGACTATTTCATTTGCACGTCTTGCGGAACGCTATATCCGTCCACGATTGAATAAATGACATTCAAATCGGCGGTGTAGCTTCAATAATATGACCGCTATTAACTGTTAAAGGGCGCAAATCCCTACTGTATTTATTTAATCTCTCTAAATATTACGCTACCGGCTGTTTGATGTTTTGTATTAAGCAAATTTAAATTATATAGTAAAACTACATATAAAATCAAATTTACTACTGGTGCCTAGATTTCGATTCGATTTTTAAAACACCTTGAAGTTAAAGGATTTTAGTTATTTTTTCTTCTGGTGCAAAATTCTACAAAAGTGGCTTATACCAATTTCCAGCTCCGAGTAATGTTCTATATTTTATTGAAATTTCATCAAAATCCATTTAGTCCTTCTGGCAAACGTACAAACTTATTATTTATAATTTATTCTAATTTGTTAACATCTAATTTCTTTAATTTTTATGTTGATTACCTCTTTTAAATATTTAATTTATGTAAATCAAAAATGCCAAAGACTATAAAAAGGAAGGAGGGAAAAGTGTGATTTATTATAAACTTTATATAATATTGTTTATTTATGTTGTTATTATCTGTATACTATGAATATGAATTAAAATTGCTTATACGTATGTACGTACATACGTATGTATATGTTTATTTAAAGCCACAAAACCACGCCCACATTAAGCAGAAAAAGCACGTTTCAATTATGTTAATTATATTCATGTACATTAATGTGATTTTTTAAATATTCACTCTACCTTAAACATTGTATGCGTAAATTATTTTTAATACACAGAAAATAATTCCAGCCCTAAAAAAGAACCTTAAAATAAAAAGATGAGTTAACCAGAGAAACAAATATTTAAAACCTCAAAAATTAACCCCAACAACCGACTACACAGCCATGTTCATACTTGTATATTTGAGATAACATGTGTGTATGCATACGTATGTAAAGGGTGTTTTTTATAGAGGTATAGAACTTTAAGTTGCAATAAAACAACGATGAATTATTCGATTGACATAAGTTTTATTTATCAGAAAGATAATCTTGTGACATTACATTTTAAATATGATTTCTGGCATATGACCGCCACGGCTGACGCGGATGTAGTCCAATATGGACGTCCAATTTTCGATGACTTTTTCTAACATTTGTGCCCGTATATCGGCAATAACACGGCGAATGTTGTCTTCCAAATGGTCAAGCGTTTGTGGCTTATCCGCATAGACCAATGAATTTACATAGCCCCACAGAAAGTAGTCTAGCGGTGTTAAATCACAAGATCCTGGAGGCCAATTCACTGGTCCAAAACGTGAAATTAAGCGGTCACCAAACGTGTCTTTCAATAAATATATTGGGGCACGAGCTGTGTGACATGTTGCGCCGTCTTGTTGAAACCACATCTCCTGGACATCATGGTTATTTAATTTAGAAATGAAAAAGTTAGTAATCATGGCTCTATACCGATCACCATTGAATCTAATGTTCTGACCACCATCGTTTTTGAAAAAGTCCGGACCAATGATTCCACCTGCCCATAAACCGCACCAAACAGTCAGTTTTTCTGGATGTAACGGTGTTTCGACATACACTTGAGGATTACCTTCACTCCAAATGCGGCAGTTTTGTTTGTTGACGTAGATATTCAACCAGAAGTGCGCTTCATCGCTAAACAAAATTCGCTTATGAAAATCGGGAACAACGGTAATCTCGTTTTGGACCCATTCGACGACTATTTGCAAGCGTTGTTCAGGCGTGAGTCTATTCATGATGAATTGCCAAACCAAACTGAGAATAAATCACTTGACAGCTGTTAAATCGGTCGCCATCTTGAAAAGTAATACCAACTTAAAGTTCTATACCTCTATAAAAAACACCCTTTACATAGATATGTATGTATGTATGTATGAGTGATTATTTATGTTAATAAATTAAATATTAAATTCTGCAGCATTTCAACTCAAATTTGCAAGTTAAAATTAAAACTATTTTATATTCGTAAATTAAGTCAATTAAAAGGAAAAAGCCAATAGTTCATACAGAAACGTGTATTAGTGGAAAGAATGTAAACGTTAAACACAACTGTGTCAGAGGTCAATAAATTCATTTTGCTTATAAATAGTATAGACGAATAACATTATTTTATCATCAGCGTGATACGCTTATACATAAATAATATTTGGTTTTTGTATTTATCCATCAATTTTGATTAATCAAATTTATTTTCCATCTACATTTTTCAGTAGTAAAACGACCTACTGCGACGACTGTTTGTCTGTTACATGACTGTATCTCTTAACTAGGAATAGGTAGACACCTGAAATTATTTTCAGAAGGAGCATTACTATGGCTGCTACAATAACAAATATGTTTAAAAACAAAAAAGTGTTCCATACAACAAATGTGTAGCGACGCAATGTTCCGTATGTTCCCAAATATGTGGCAAATACTATGCATGTAACCGAAGAAAAGTTAAGTTCTAGGCAACATCTAATACTACATCTTGACGAGCCATTGATATGTTCAACCAATGAACATTTTCATGTGCGCACATTAAAATGTCTCGTGAAGACCATCGTTGTCATGTTCTTGTTCAAACAGCATTGTTAGAACATTTATTTGTTCAACATTGTCTGCCCTTACATTTTGTTTTTAGTTTGATTTTTAAACAACGCCATCTGTTGATAAAGCGTGCAAATCCTTTTTGCTTTGCTACAGGCATTCAAACAACATTGACGACATGGAGAAAATTATGTTTAGACGGAACATGCATATCGATACGTTATGCATGTTTTACACAGAATAAAAAAAAACTAATTTTTGTTCCCTATTGTGCTGACGTTTTATTTATGTGCAAAACAAATAATGGCTCGTGACCTAGTGTATTGACAAGACAAAAATATGTCTTAACATTAACTAGTATAGAAATTTTTTATATGAAATTTGACAAATTTTTGTCAGGTATAGACTAAATACTAGGTGCAGACGCAGTGCAATAAATGAGCCGTTTATTTTGAAAGAGGCATAAGTCATTTTCCAAAAATACAATTTAACGGTATTTCTTCATTTTTACAAAAATTTGCAATCAAATGTTAAGCGCCACTTAAGCAATGATCATGATTTAGGTATAATAGAAATGGCTTTGGGAAAATCAAAATATGTATACACTCTAATCCTTAAATATATATCGATTTTAAACGAAAGTGACTTATGCCACTTTCAAAATAAACGGCTCAAATACATACAAACTCTCTTTATATAATTTCTTGTTGTAAAAGTAGTAGACAAAAACTAGGTGGCATTACGGCGAAGTTGATTATTTCTTTTGCTTAACTTTGTTATGTGCAGGTCGCTGTCAAAAATTCGTTTATTTTTTGAAAAAAAATAAAATTATTTATTGTAATTATTTCTAAAAATATTTCAAGATTTAAAAACTCTACAACATACTACTGAAAAGGTGTGTTCTAACATTTTTTTAATTTAAAATCATCATGAAGACCTCAAAAAGTGAAAAATACTAAAAGACTTATGGTGCTCCACAAAAATGATTTCAGTATTCGCCTCCTTTAGAGTCTGTAGCCAACCTATACTTTTGTAAGAGTCAGAACTCTCAAATTCATACAAAAATAAGATTAACTTTTTAACGACTCCTCCAGAATCTACAGCCTGGGGTACACCTTCGTATAGACAGTAAGAATTCAAAATTCTGCATCTACATTACAATATGAATTTTGCATGGCGCTCCACCAGAATACGGCTTTTAATTTAAGATCTCAAAAAGTTGAATATATTAAAAAACATATATGTAAACTATAAGTTTGGTATGGTGCTCCACAAATATACGACTTTTTATTAAAAAATGATTTCAGTATTCGCCTCCTTTAGAGTCTGTAGCCAACCTATACTTTTGTAAGAGTCATAACTCCCAAATTCATACAAAAATAAGATTAACTTTTTAACGCCTCCTCCAGGATCTACAGCCTGGCCTACACCTTCGTATAGACAGTCAGAATTCACAAATTCAGCATCTGCATAACAATATGAGTTTTTCTTGGCGCTCCACCAGTATACGGCTTTTAATTTAAATTTTCCCTTTTTAGGTTATAGACAAAAATAAAGAAAATGCACATGGCTGATTAATGCAACCACTTATAACTGTATTGCAGTATAGCTAGAGTGAGACGTAAATCACCCGAAGGCCGAAAAACATTGACTGCCTGACTGCCCTTAAAGGCTGTTTCACATTATCCGCGGATGGTAACTTTTATTTTTTAAATCATTTAAATAAAGATTTTCCATTAGACCAGTGGTGTATTTTAATGTAAACAGTGTTACCAACATGTGAAGATTTATCATATATTTGTATTTATTTTACATACAGATGAAATTTGAAGTCAAGCTTAAGTTTTTTTTTTATTCTCTCTAAAATAGAATAATTTAAATTAAGAATTAGGTGATTAATATTAAAATAAAATTGGGAAAATTTAATTTTAGACTCTAGCAGAGTCTAAAATTAGCACTCTTTGTATCTATGTATTAACTTTTTGTAGTGTTACGTTGTAAGCATCATCTATTTAACCTACCAAAGTCAGATAAAGTAATATGAGAAAAATCGCATTCAATCATCTATTGTCAGTTGGTGAGAACAAAGTCTACCACTACCTTAAGCTTTCTTCCCTCTTGTTTATTATTTTCACTTTAATATTTACCACCGTATATTTGTTGTTGCTTCAGCCAACCTTCGGTTAGCTATGAAAGCTACTTTTGTCTTATTTGTTTTGGTGTATTTATTTGAAAAAATATAACTAATCGCGATAAATTCAAACCGTATTTAATATAAATAAATAAAATTAATTTTATTTAAGATTTTTTTGCAAAAAAAATATTCTTGTATGTCAAAAAGTCTGCTATGTATTTGTTATGGTAACACCGTTTCATTTCTTCCATACATTTAACCAAAAACAAAGTGCTTTTTAAGGCCAGGATTCACAATCCTACACAATCGCACGATTTAATCACAAAAAAATCTGACAGAATTCTGTCCTACTTAAAAAATAGTTTCAAAATGGCGTTGTAGATGCCATACTATCATACAAAACAAGATTTTGCAACTCTGATCGGATGGAAAAATACTATTTTATGATTTTTTTTTTTCAAGAGATTTTCAAATCGTACAGACTGTCAAAAAGTCTGTCACACACATACACTTTTAATCCACACTATCATACTTTTTGAGCAAACATGCAATTTTTGACAAATCGTACGACTGAGTATGATAGTGAATCATGGCCTTTAGTATGATTGTCGCTGCACTCCTGGCAATTGAACACATCTATCGTTATATACGTATAATTCCTAATTCACACAAGGTATAATTTCTTGCGGCAAGACTGATTTTTGTTGGAGAGAACAAGATAAGTAAAATTACTCTGCAATTGCTGCAGAAAAACGTGCCCTGCTAAATCAGCTAAAAGCTATTGTTGGTGTTAAATTAATAAGCTAAATATTTAATTGTTTTGTATTTAATGTAAGAATTTTAGTCACTGTTGCCTTATATTCCTTGTTGTGCTTCTGTTTTTATTTCTAAAGATTTTTTAAATTTTTCTTATAGATTTTTTTCGGAAAAAGAAGAAAATCTTTCAATACCTTCATTAAGCCAACCAAAGGTTTTTCATATAAAAATTTTTCTTTTCTATTTGTAGTTTTTTTCTGCTGACACATTTGTTTGTTTGTTATAACCAAAACCCCAAAATAGCTGTGTGGTGTGGTAAAACAGTTTGGTTGCCGAAATATTTCTGGTCGGTGAAAAAGTTACAGCTTCTCTGTTACGTATACTGTTTTATAAATTGAGTTTTTTTTTTTCTATTTATATTTGTGGTTACTGAAATAGTAAAAATAAAATTGAAAAACAAAACATTTTTTCTTATTAAAATGAAGTTGAAAGTATATGGATTGTGTGATATTAATTTAGCAACTTTGATTGCATAGAAACACCTGTCTAAATGCACTCTGATGCTAATTATTTATGGTTATACAAAACAACAAAAAAACAAATATAGGATTAAATTAAATCTCTAATTGCAGCTAGCATTACGCCCAGCATTTTCAGGTGAGTAATTCATCAAGTATTTGAAGGGTTTACTACGGCAACAAAGAGTTAACTCCAATTTTTAAATATTTTTTTTTTTTTGGGGAAAATAAAAAAAATCTGGTTAAAAATGGAGCAAAATATGTTTTTTTCTTAAGCCTGGTACTCTGTTCAGTTTTTCATGCGGAATACTGTCAAACTACATACATAAAAAATTTGTATGAAAAAGTCATGAAAATATGTTGCAGAAGTAGCACTCTGTTTTTACTGTGGAAAAACATGAAATGTTTCTGGCAACGTTTTATCAAAACTGTGAAATGAAGCAAATGAGCATTATTTCATGTGGAATTTTTTGTAAAATTTTTTGTGGAAAATTTTTTAAAACCATGTGGTATATTTAAAAGCAATAAAATCGTAAAATTCTTCTAAATCGCGGGATAGACACCACATTTTAAATGTCAAATTTTCCTTGTGAAATAAAAGATGTTGCTAAACATTGTCCACAAATTCGAACAAAGTACTAGGCTTAATGCGGAATAAACGGTTTAAACGGATAAAAAAAAAACGACAACAGCAAAATGCTTACATTTTTAATCACTTATGTTTACACCATATATAATTCTGAAAATTGTAGTAGATGTTGTAACTGCATTTATTTACAAGTGTGAAACAGCTGGTATATTTGGCGTCAAACTGTTTCTTACAATACTCAAGAAAAGTTCGCTCACACTTAGATGTTTAAAATCGTACTATATTTATCTATACATATAATAAAATAGTAATTCATTTCCTGTCTGTCTGTCTACCTGTCTTTCTTTTTTTTGTGTTCGCATCACGTAAAAACTACTAAATAGATTTTAACAAACTTTTGTGAGGAGGTATCCTAGTATCCTGAGGAGGTACCCTAGTATCTTGATTCAAATATAATACAAATAATTTTGTGATTATTTTAAAACAGCACCATCTGTTGCGCAACCATGTTTAAAATATACTGCTTTCAAGAAAAAAAGATGCCTTAAAGTATGCAGTAACTTCAAATCAGCGTACTTTCACTGCATTTCCTCCACTTTCTATTTTTTTTAATATTTTAAACATGGTTGCGCAACAGATGGTGCTGTTTTAAAATAATCACAAAATTATTTAAAGGTGGGATATTTTAAACACGGCTGCACAATAGATGGCGCTGATTTAAAATAAACACTAAATATGAATTACTTACTGGCAAATAGAAAATTGAATAAAATTTGTATATGATGTGTATTTTTACTTTGTGGAATTACATTTGTATGAAAATACTAGCTGTGCCCGCCACATCGTGGGCGTCCTGGCAATATTTTGCTCAAATTTGCTTTGAAAATATTTCACACTAATGGTAAGACTCTTATTTAGTTATGGTTTATGTAGTCGAAAAGGCACCCATTTAGTAGTGGTCTACTTCGTTATTCCCCCTATATTAATATGGTTCATGTATTTACTTTATATAAAGGTACCCATCCCTGGATAAAATTCTAAAATTTATAAAAAGTTTTAAAATTCTAAAAATTATTGTAAAGCTTTGTAAGAGGTGTTTAAAATATTTTAATATCAATGTAATTCCACAAAATAAAAATACGAATTTTGTTGCGAAATTTTGTTTAAAATATCCTCATTCAAAAATAAAAGGTGCGCAACCGTGTTTAAAATATTCCACTTTTAAACCGGAAAATGCGTACTTTCACTGCTTTTTTTCCACTTTCTCTTGGAAATGAGATATTATTGCGAAAAAAAAAAGTATCGTATATTGGAATCAGGATGCTAAGATACCTCCTCACAAATCCATCCGGTAGTTTTTACGTGATGCGAACGCAAAAGAAAATCAGACAGACAGACGGAAATGAGTTACTATTTTATTATACATATGTATAGATTTTAAGCACCTTTTACCGAGCTTTACAATAATTTTTAGAATTTTATATATTTTATATTTAATATGAGCCGCGAATTCCGCTTACTTCTATTGATAATTATTAATTACAACAAAACTTATCATGCACTAACAACACATTTGAGCAGCCGAATAAATTAATTATTAAAAACAACAAAACGACAGATGTATCATAAATAACAAGGCAATTTATAATTTATGTATGTATGCTTGTAAATATGTATGTCTGTACTTACAACATACATTGTACGTAATTACATTACATTACAGCTGGAAAAAAAAACTGATGATTAAACAAAAGGGAAAAAATATACACAAAAGTGCAATTTTAAGTGAACTTTATTTTAGACCCACTAACACACATTCGCTCCCACAGACTTATAGACACCACTTCGGTATATTGCAAACTTGCAGATCAAAAGAAAAATGCTTGATAAGCTTTTGCCTTACCAGTGCAAACACAAATGTTGCAAAAAATATTCTCATCAAAATGTGTGTTTTGTTGTTGTTGTAATTAAGTCTAAATTTGTTAACAAAGTAAGAAATAAATTTTTAAAATAGTTACAGCTGTTGACAGCTAATTAGAAACGCTTTTTTATATTGGTTCTAAATGATTATTATTCGTTTTGCTGTTGCATTTGCTCCAAAACACTTGTTGGGCACTTACAATGTCTGCGTAACAAATTCTGCGTAACTAATTTGCATATCACTTTGTACAATTTAAATATAGCGACAACTAATTGGAAACGCCCAATTATTATTTAAATTTTAGTTTGTTTGTTTCCGTAAATATTTTCTTAATTTTATACATTAAATATTCTTAGCTATTATGGTTAAGGTTAATAGTCAACAAATACAAAAGTTGCACTACTGCTTAAGGGAGCTCTATATGTGTTTTATAACTTAAGATTTTACTTCATACAGTTTCAAACAAAATTATATCAAAAGTATAGCTTTACATTTAAGAGTTTCCGAAGTATGAAAATGGTCCCTAACTATAAAGCTTTGATATCTGGCCGTTTGTACATCTGGCATAAGGTTTTGAATGTCTTGAACCGTACAATGCTAACAGCTGAAATTTGTACAGAAAATATATATCTATGACCGCAAAAATTAAAAACATATTAAAATTAAACAGTAAATGTCTTTATTATAAAGGGTGTTTTTTATAGAGGTACAGAACTTTAAGTTGGCATTACTTTTCAAGATGGCGACCGATTTAACAGCTGTCAAGTGATTTATTCTCAGTTTGGTTTGGCAATAGACTCACGCCTGAACAATGCTTGCAAATAGTGCCCAAAACGAGATTACCGTTGTTCCCGATTTTCATTAGCGAATTTTGTTTAGCGATGAAGCGCACTTCTGGTTGAATGGTTACGTCAACAAACAAAACTGCCGTATTTGGAGTGAAGGTAATCCTCAAGTGTATGTCGAAACACCGTTACATCCAGAAAAATTGACTGTTTGGTGCCCTTTATAGGCTGGTGAAATCATTGGTCCGTACTTTTTCAAAAACGATGGTGGCCAGAACGTTGCAGTCAATGGTGATCGGTATAGAGCCATGATTACTAACTTTTTCATTCCTGAATTGAATAACCATGATGTCCAGGAGATGTGGTTTCAACAAGACGGCGCAACATGTCACACAGCTCGTGCCACAATAGATTTATTGAAAGACACGTTTGGTGACCGCCTAATTTCACGTTTTGGACCTGTGAATTGGCCTCCAAGATCTTGTGATTTAACACCGGTAGACTACTTTCTCTCTGTAAAGTCATTGGTCTATGCGGATAAGCCACAAACACTTGACCATTTGGAAGACAACATTCGCCGTGTTATTGCCGATATACGGCCACAAATGTTGGAAAAGGTCATCGAAAATTGGACGTCCAGATTGGACTACATCCGCGCCAGCCGTGGCTGTCATATGCCAGAAATCATATTTAAACTGTAATGCCACAAGATTATAAATGAAATTCATGTCAATCGAATAATCCATCGTTGTTTTATTGCAACTTAAAGTTCTTTACCTCTATAAAAAACACCCTTTACAAGAAATGTGCTTTTACATAAATTTAAATACATCCTTAAACTATGCTTTTAAATTTTTCCCTTCCCAAAGTATTGTTCCCGAGAAAGATCTCCCTTATTCTAATTTCCCTGGGGGTATCTAAAATTTTTTTTTAAATTCTATCGAAAATTTTTTGTAGAATTTTATTGAAAAGTTTTTGGAAAATTTCATCGAAAATTTTTCGTAAAAATTTTATTGATAATTTTTTGTAAAAATTTTATCGAATGGTTTTTTGCAAAAATTTTACAGAAATTTTTTTTTAAGTTAGGACTTTTCTCTCACCCTTGGAAAAATCCACTAGCTATACCTTGATGTTTCTACATTACGGTCAGCGAACGTTGCACCTGATGTCTGTTTGTATTTTTTGGCCTTAAAAACAAATTTTAAATCATTGTTTTATATTTATAAATTCAATACTTACATTTCCGCGCTAACTATCTTTCAAATATATCAGAAAAAAAAACTCCAAAATGCAGTCATTTATTTTCTCCTTTTTAATATTCATAATACATATTTCTTTCCCTCGGTAGAGAAAAGGGAAAAAATACCCGAGAAATTTTAATTAATAACAGCAGGAACGGGAGAAGGGAAAATTTTCCCGCTGAATTGTTATTCTTAATTGGGCTGTATATAAATTTATATGCAGTGTTGCCAGATAAAATTAGTACAAATTCTTTAATTTATGAAATCATTCGCCCCTATTACGTCACAGCTCGACAACAATAATATTGTAATAGATTAAATCTATAATACTATTAATATTGTAATAGATTAAAGAAGACAATCAAATCTTCTTAAATCTATTACAATATTATTGTTGTCGAAATGTGACAATGACAAGCTGTTAATATTAAATTCGTTTCCATTGGTATAAAATCTTTTATTACTTTTTTGTCATGAATCTTATAAATAATACCTGTATACAGTGTTTGATGCAAATGGTCTTGGGAAAGTGCAAGTGCTTAATATCATAGCTTTTTTGTGAAATCCAACAACAAAATACCTATTGTTTTTGTTAAATTTGAATGATATAACGCATTTGCACTTTCGCAAGACTATTTGCATCAAACACTGAATAGCGTTAATATTTTTTTCACACACCAAATACATAATTAAAACAATGTTGCATACTTAAAGGCAATTTAGAATAAAACGATAGTTTTATTCTAAATCGCAGTATTGTCACCACTAGCTTATTGTCAAATCTTTCAAGCGAAATAATAAATGTTGCTCAAAACATTTCGCAAATTTAAAAAGAGTACTATGCTTTAGACGGGATTTAAACGATAATTTGAAAAGTCTTGTTTTCCAAAATACAAATCATACCTTTTCTAGCCTTGACAAAAAAAAAACATGTTTTTAAATCATCGTCTAAGTCCCGTCTTAGTTACGAAGTTTGTAGCTGGTACGCTGTAGGTGGTACTCTGTTGTTGACATATAATCGAATATTACATACTGGATATATAAAGCAATACGTTATGCGAACAGAGAAAGACAAAAATTAGTGTAATATCTACACCAGCTATAAAATTGTCATAAAATATTTCATGTACAGACACGGTCCTGTTACAGGTTTATTATACTGACTGACTGACAGACTGACTGGCTCACTCATCAGTATTAAGGGGTACTATAGAGAGTCGAAATTTGGTGCACAATTAGGTCTCGACGAGACGAGACTATAAAAATTTGAAAACTAGAAATTTCTATCCAGAGTAGCGCACCAGATAAGAGAAAGCTAGAATTTGATATAAAAGTATGTAGGTCTTGGTGAGTAACTAATTATAAAAAAAATAGAAATTTTTATGGCAAATAGCGCTTGAGACAATAGTGTTAGCTCTGTCACTTACATAATAAAGCTCAATTACAGAAGCACAAAAAAAAACGAAGCTCATAAGACGCTCATTATAATATTTCATCGAACTCGTGTCTGTTCAGTGCACACGAGTAACGATAAGTTGAGAATAATAAACAGTGAGCTAAGCGCTATGAGCTTGCAGAGTTTCCATAAACAAGTTTGAGTAATTATGAATAAAAATTGAACTTAATCACAATGAACTTGGGCAAGTTCAAGCAGTTTTATGCTTTGAGTGAAACACGAACACAGTTCGAGTGTAAAAACAAAAAACTCAGAATTTTTTAACAGCATTACTTACGTGCATTTTAAGGTCTTTATTTCTTAAGAATTACAAGCAATAAGCACTAAGAGACAAGTAAACGCGGCGCTTACTAGTACAGAAAGTTCTTTTTACTCGTTCAACTCATTGCGTTTATGATACGAACAGAGGTTTGCTCACGAATACCATGGTTTGACTAGGCATGTGTTCAGTAAATTGCGTTTCACACTATAATGCAAGTATTAATACTTTTGAGAAAAATGGAAGTCTGACATGATGAGTTGTTATAGTTTGTTAAAAAATTACAAACAGCGATTAGATCAGGGTTGCATTTTAGTAAAAATTATTTTTACTTGTATTATAGTGTGCAACGCCCTTAAGTTAGTTTGTGTTGGAGTATGACCTCTTGCTTATGAGCTTATGATGAGCTTGCTCATGCAACTGTTTATTACATAATCTAAGTGAACCTAAACTTTAACATAAAAGATGTGAATAAAAGAAAACTTAAAAATAGGATTCAGATCTGCACAACACAATTTAATGTGTTAAGAAGGCATGGTGGCCTTCTAAAATTCGGCCATTTAAAGTATTCAGGCCAGAATGAGACAAGCTATCATTTTGAATTCAGTGCTTTTAATGGCTGAAATTTTAGTATATAAAATTGGCGTTAATTTCGCACTTATGTTTTTTTGTGCTGATTTAACTGTTTTTTTTTTTTATTTTTTTATTAAATAACGAAAATAGTTTTTTTAGTTAGTGCCGTGTTATATTATGCAACTTTTGGGCTGCAATATTTCTCGTTTCTTCGTTAATATTGCATATGTGTTTATATCATGCAATTTTTATTGCAGCAATTTATATGGATACATTTGTTTACATTTTAAACTTCAAAATTAAAAATACGAATGAGAGGACAAAACGAATTTGATGCTAATGAATTGCGAATACAATACTAATGAAGAATTGCAGCAACAAAAGTTGCATAATATGTTTGGGGAATTACATAAAATTACCATTAATTTTTTCAATTATTAGGGTTTTTGTTTTTTATATTTTTTTTTTTTTTTGAAGCGTATTGAAACTATAAATTAAAGTTTTTAATTAAACTTTTTATTTAAAAATCTAAAAAATATAGAAGAGTTTTCAGAAGTGTTTTATTTTTAATTCTTTTATTTGAACTTACATTACAAAATTTCTTGCAATTTTTAAATATAGTTCCTCTTACTGCTGTGGCGGCAATAATATTTAATTTTTAAAATTTAAAAAATTTTTTTTATTTATTTTGTTTATTGTGAATATTTATTTATTTGTTTACTGCTTTAGATTTAACGTTTTAAATTCAATACGTTGTTTAATATTATATTTCCTTTTTTTATAATTTTTATTTTTTCTGCTGATTTTCATTTGCAATTTGTTATGCAATAATTATTTTTTTTGTTATTGTTTTAATCATATTTCTGAAAACAAAAAACGTAATGTGTGATTTTTTTTCTTAGGTTTTCTCATTTGTTATACTTTTCTTGTTTTTTAAAGTTGATTTTTATTAAATGTTGAGTTGCGTTTTATGTATAAATTTCGGTTGCTACATTTTATTTATTTATTTATGAATTTACTCTTATTACTTTGTTGTACACTGCAGCTTAATATTTGTTTCATTATATTGAAGTCTGGTTGTTTGTTTTCATTAATTTTTTTGCTGTTGCTGTTGCTGCTGCTACTGCTACTGTCATCGAAAATGGCAAACATGTGTTGTAATGATTCCATTTTTTGTTTTTTTTTTTTTTTTTTTTTTTTGAATGGGGGAATTTGTATTGTTAACCAAAATTTTAATCCAACTTAATAAAACCAAAATATCATTTGTATATGAAGTCCTATAAGACAATTTTAAGTTAACGCTCTATATTTGGTTGTACTTCGTATGTGTTGAGAAAATTTTCGTAAAAATTTAACGTACCTGCAATGAAAAAGGAAATACAAAAAAAAAAATAATTTTAATAATTGCATATAAAATATAATTATAATATAAAATTTCCGTTTAAATAGTTGTCATAAAAAAGGCACATTTTTGAAAATAGCAAAACAATTACACACTGTGTAATTTTTTAAGTAATGGCAAAATAGCCATATACGGACACCACTACGTCATAAAAGACCAAAAAAAAAAAAGACCCCTGTCTCCCAGTTTTTCCCAAAGTACTCCAGGTTGTTTTTATGGGCCCTCAAAGATGTGGGTCTCGATGTCATTTTTGCAAAAAAAAAATGATCATTTACTCAAGCTCATATTTAGCAAACCGTTTGGAGTTTTGATATACTCTCTGAGGCAAAGTTGTAGCTCTTGTCATAAAGAACAAAAATTGTGAACATATAAAATCAAATCAGGTCCATAGGTAGCAAACCGTTCAAAATTCAAGGAAACAATCAACTACAAAAATGAACCTAAGAGCTCAATAAACAACTTTCTAGAACATATGAACTTCCTAGGAATGATTATTAACACCGTTTAGGTAGCGCTTAGGTAGCCGCAAAAGTAAAAAATTTCCCGGCTACCTAAGCGCTACCTAAACGGTGTTAAGAATCATTCCTAGGAAGTTCATATGTTCTAGAAAATTGTTTATTGAGATCTCAGAGAGTATATCAACTTCCAAACGGTTTGCAAAATATGAGCTTGAGTAAATGATCATTTTTTTGCAAAAATGACATCGAGGCCCCACATCTTTGAGGGCCCATAAAAAAAACCTGGAAGACTTTGGGCAGAGTTATTATTAAGAAGTTCTTAACAATAAAAACCATGCGTCCTAACAACATTTTGTTCGATTTAGATTTGAAAGTAATCTTCACCAAATTTTAAGACTCTTACGTGCTTACTTTATATCGGGTGGTTCAATTAAGGGCCGGTGTTGAATCTAAACCACACCTAAACGTCAAGTTTTTTTCTACATTTAATTTGAAATTTCTTAATTTCAGACTTACATAATTTGAACCATGGAAAGATACACAATCGAGCAACGCGTTAAAGTTATTCAGGCTTATTATGAAAATGGGCGATCAAATCAAAATGCATATCGTGCATTTCGTGATTTTTTCGTTCTATTTAATCGTCCAAATGTGCGTACAATCGGAAAAATCGCAAAAATTTGAGCAAACCGGGTCTGCAGGAGATGTAAAAACACCAGTGCATGCTCGTACAACTCGTCCGGCAGAAAATATTGCTGCTGTTCGCGATAGTGTGGCTGAAGAGCGGTCCACCTCAACTTATCGTCGTGCCCCACAAATGCACCTCTCACGCTCTTCGTTGATGAATATTATGCATTTACACGCTTAATATGTGCAATTGACTCAAGAAGTAAAGACTCTTAATCATTTCAAACGTCGTCAGTTGTCAGAATGGTGGCAAGAAATGGCAACAGTGGATGATCAATTTTCGAAGAAAATCATCTTCAGTGATTAGGCACATTTTCACCTCAGTGGATTTGTCAATAAGCAGAATTGCTGCATTTGGGCGAATGATAATCCAAGAGTGATTGTCGAAAAACCAATGCACCCACAAAGAGTCACTGTTTGGTGCGGTTTATGAGCTGGCGGCATCATCGGGCCGTATTTTTTCCAAAATGGCTCTTTTCTGCGACAAATTCAAGGGCCGTGATATCTCACGTGTTGGCGATGTCAATTGGCCGCCAAGATCATGTGATTTAAAACCATTGGACTTCTTTCTTTCTGTGGGGTTATTTGAAATAAAAGGTGTACATCGATAAGCCAGCAGCAATTCAAGAGCTAAAGGATGAGATAATTGGGTACATTAACGGCATCGAACCTCAATTATGCCTCAGCGTCATCGAAAATTTGGAGCATCGGATGAAGGTGTGCCGCCGAGGTCACGCCGACCATTTGACCTATATTTTGTTCCATACATACATAATTGAACCATACCAATTTAGTTATCAAAATAAAAAGAAATGGCAATAATTTCCTAAATAATTTGCGTTTTATTCAAAATCAACATCGCCCCTTAAAATTTAACCACCCTTTATAAAATTCAAAGTTCAAAAATTATTGTAAGGCTCTGTAAAAGACAGACAGGAAATGAGTTACTCATTATTTTAAAATGGCGCCATCTGTTACGCAACATTGCTTAAAATGTACTACTTTTAAAAATAAAAGATGCCTTAAAGTATGCAGTACCTTTAAAGCGGTAAAAAATCGAGGTACTTTTACTGCTTTTTCTCCACTTTCTTTTGGAAATGAGATATTTTTTGCGGTATCCTATATTGAGATCCTATACTAAGATACCTCCTCACAAAATTTTGCTACAATTTATCCAGTAGTTTTTACGTGATTGCGAACACAGCCAGAAAGACAGGCAGGAAATGAGTTAGTATTTTATTAGCTACTAGCCGTGCTCGCCACGTCGTGGGCGTCCTGAAAATATTTTGCTCGATTTTGCTCTGAAAGTATTCCACACCAATTGAATGACTCTTACTTTTATAGTGCTTCAGTTATGGTTTATGTATTTAGTTTATATAAAGGTACCCATCCCTGGATAAAATTCTAAAATTTATAAAAAATTCTAAAATTCAAAATATTATTATAAACCTCTGTAAGAGGTGTTAAAAATATTTTAATAACATTGTAATTCCACAAAGTAAAAATACAAATTAAATAAATTTGATTCAACTGGCGCCATCTGTTGCGCAGTAGTTTTTAAAATATCCCACTTTTAAAAATAAAAAGGTGAGTTGAAAAAATAGTCGTGTTGAATATAAACGTGTTGAAAATATCCCAATCTTAAACCGGAAATTGCGTTTTTCACTGCTTTTTCTCCACTTTCTCTTGGAAATAAGATATTTGTGTATCCTATATTGGGACCAGGATACTAAGGTATCCTCCTAAAAAATTTTGTTAAAATCCATGCAGTAGTTTTTACATGTTGCGAACACAAATGAAAAGCAGACAGACAGACGGAAATGAGTTACTATTTTATTATATGTATCGATTAGTTTTATGAGTTTCTATTTATAAGTACGGTTGGCGAGCGCTTTCGATGTGAGAAAATTATTATCAAGACACTTTTTAGATTGTACTAGTACTGACTAAAACGTGGCTTGATCTTTAAGGCTTTATCACCGGAAGGTATAACAACACTTTTCTCTATTCCTTATCTTATCTCTACTCTAGATCTTTCCCAAAAAAAAGTAACACAATAATTTGCCAGGCATATTTGCCTGGGTGTGACGACTTCTCTTTAAACAAAAAATAATGGCCATATAAATTGCTCCAGTCCATAGTGCCAATCCAACACCGTTTAATTTATTTCATTTGTATTAAAAAATGGCGACAAATAAATGTATTCGAAAATGTTTAAAGTTTTATTTTCTTCAAAAGTATTTTTAACTTTGTGATTAATCGTCGCACCACCACCAACTACAACTAAATTCCATGCTCCATGTGCGTGCATATGTATCTACATTAAATTGGCGTAGGTTATTTTTTTTATTATCACTTAAAAATGTTATTGTTTTTATTATTATTTTTTTTTTTTTTTTTTGTTTAAAATTTTGCCACCCCTTAATGATTTTTTTTTTAATTTTTTAAGTACAAAAAAATGTAAAACAAGAATTTTTTGTGGAAAAAAAATAACGATAAAACAAGAAAACTGCAAATTTATTTTAATGAATTTTTGTTCTTTTTTTTTATTCTTTAAAATGAACAATTATAATTAAAAATGTCATAAACAAAATTTATGACAAAATGTTGTTGTTTTGCTTTAAAATTTATTTTTCTGTTGAGATAAAAATGTACAAAATAGTCATTTTAAAACTATGAAAATATTAAATAAATTTTTTTATTGAAAAAAAAAAACAGTTTTTGTTGAAAAATTTACTTTAACGAAATATCAGTATGGAAATGAGAAATTTAAATAAGGAATAGTATTTTTTTTAATTAAAGGTCGTTTTCGTAATATACTAATAGTTAAAGGTAGAATATTATCGAACACACACTGGCAGTTGTTCGCTTATTATAAATTTATATTAAGTGGAAAGTACGTATCTGAAGAAGCTTGAAACGCATCTAAACCAGCTGGCCCGCAATATCCTGAATGATCGTGGTTACGTTCCACTAAGAAGGAGTAATATTGTTTCTCTTGGCCGAACATCACAGAGCTGTCTTATTTATTTATAGCAACAACCGTGTCATCATACAGTTTTTTGTCTATCACTGGCTGGACTTCAGTATATACTAAACGTGAGCATAAAACGTCTTGTTAGACTAACTTCATAATGTTCAATAATGAATTGGTCTCTTTTTTCTTGCACTTGATGTGCTCTTTAATAAAAACATACAATAGCATTTGCTCTTCTTCCAACCAATGCAATATTTGTTGTTGTTTGAAATTAAATTTCAGTAGTGATTATTTTGTTTCAATAGTGTCTATTGATATGAAATACTGTTATAGCAGACAACATGTATGTATGTAAATGTAGCTTGAATTTTTTTTAACTTTTATTGATGAATAAAAAAATCTAATTTTTTTTTTCTCTCAAAAATCAGAGATTTTACTCTCAAGAAAATTTAAGTAAAATGAACTAGTGAACAATATGAAATGCCCAGCATATTTATTGCACACTTGATAAAACTGTCCGGTCAAATCAGGTGCACTGATTTTTGCACTGTTTGCTCTCTTGTTCTCTGTATTTACTGTTTAGTAATATTCGACTACACATACAATCAATATTTGCGTTTCAAAAACATGCAATACTGTACACTTTTTAACATCTTGCGCTCACGTTTAGTATATACAATATGATCCCTTTCGATGTACTTTTTTCAATAGCCTTTTTTCGACAGATCACGTGTGAGTCGTGTCTGTCATGTTATTTTTGTTAAGTATTGTTTGGCATTTCATAATGAAAAGAAATACGCCTGAATCGCTTCGCCCTCTGGGCTCTTGAAAAGTTCCAAGAAGATCCCACGTTTTCGAGACCAATTTTGTTTAGCGATGAGGCCCATTTCTGGCTCAATGGGTATGTAAACAAACAAAATTGCCACATTTGGGACGAAGAGCAACCTGAAGAGATTCAAGAGCTGCCACTTCATTCAGAAAAATCAACGGTTTGGTGTGGTTTGTGGGCGGGTGGAATCATCGGTCCATATTTCTTTAAAAATGATGCCGATGCGAACGTAACCGTCAATGGCGACCGTTATCGTGCCAGCCATGATAACCGACTATTTGATGTCTGAAATTGAAGCTCGTGATCTCGGCGACATTTGGTTTCAGCAAGACGGCACCACTTCCCACACATCGCATCAATCACTGGCTTTATTGAGAGAACATTTCGGTGAGCACATAATTTTACGTTTTTGGGCCGGTCGATTGGCCACCAAGATCGTGTGATATCACACCGTTAGACTTTTTCCTATGGGGATATGTAAAAATAATATGAAAAAAAAATTAAAAGTGTATGAAAACCTATCGGCCAGATAGGTTAGGTTTGGTTGCATTCGCCGCCGTTTGTGTGTCTTTGAATCGTTTTACTTGGGCCTCTAATAGTTTCTTTGTATTGCTCAAGAGAGGGATGTGCAGTAATCCTACAACAAATCCATACTAGGTCTAGTACGGAACCATCCCGAAGACCGGATAAATGAATACATCCTAGTAATGTCACAACCCAATAGATCTTTAAGGTATGACAGTTTTGGATTGAGAAAGAAAGGCTGTAAAGTGGCAGATCAGGTACTTCAACGTTACTGTCTCCTTGTTCTGACTACTTCTGTATAAGTCATTGCATGCAAGATTAAATCTCCTAGCAAGGATACCAATAACGCAATACCCTATCAGAATAGCTATCAGTTTCCTTATAAGTACTCGAGGGGTTCTCATTAAACTTACGGATATCTTGAAATCATATTGAAGTCGTGTAGATTACTTCGTTAGACAATCTGGTCTGCGTGTCTTCAAGTAGGTCCTGCTATAAATTCGCTTTACAGCAACTTAGAGGGACGCTAACTACTTTCTCAGTCTCTAAAGTAGATTCCTTACCCTAGTTCGCACGTAATTATATGTCCGGGCATTTCCGAGCACCGCGGTACCCTCAAGACATCCAGGTTTGATTGCCTCGCCATTTTGTGTAATTCTATACAAATTTTTGTTCCTGTCTAAATTTCTTTGTTCTTTTTTCTTGCTTTTCAAGTTTGAAGCCGTTGTTCTGGCGATAAACGATTTATAATGACTTGCCAAACCTTACTAAAGAGAACTGTCAACACTGACATTCTCAGCAGTCAATTATAGTTATCGATAACGATAGTTCTCATGAAGCTAAAAAAAATTACGTCCATTTTTTTAAACTTATTTCTGGTCAAACCAGCCAAGACAATCCACAAGCCGTTAGCGAATTACCATTACATTCATTGAAATTGACTCTTTTATGCGGTTGCAATGCTGCTATCGTGAGGGTGCATGGTGAGCTCTATTGAGCCATGTTGATAAAATTTTGGTTTTCAAAAATTAATCAGCGGTAAAAAAAAGGTTTTAAGTAATTAATTTTATACCTTTTTTATAATTAATTTATTTTAATTAATTCAAATATATATTTGTTTAAAAGTGAACAAAAAAATTCCTAATTAAACAAATAATTCAATCAATTAATTATTTCATTAAATTTTAATCTGAAACTAATTAAAACCTTTAATTGTTGAAAATATTTTTTTCTGTGTGGTTCCCTCCTTTCGTGCGATTTAACGCCTCTTTATGGGGAAAGAGTAGGAAAAAATGGGACTGATCGAATGGACCATGTAACTTTTAGCAGTGGCGGACATTTGTATCCCGAAAAAACATCATTCCGCCTGTAATTCTGCCTTGTTTTATCATTTTAAGTGCTTATACAGCTAAAAAAAAAAACACCCTTTATAAATTACAAAAACAACAACGTCTTAGAATTGTAAATTTTTTTTTAAATTTGTTAGATTTATTTTTATAAAAGCATTTTGAAATACGAAAGCATTAATATTAAAATAAAAACCATCATGCAAATAGAATATGAGATATTTTTGCGCGTTTGGCGTCTGTTTTGTTAGACATTTAATTTTATGTCGGTTTATTTTTCCACTTTTATCTCTTTTTTTTGTTGCTGTGTAGTATCTTTGAACTTTTGCTCTTTTTGTTATTGTTTGTATATTTTCTTACTGTGTATTATGTTGCCGTGTGCATATATTGCACATGTTGTTGGCGACATTTATTTTGGCCATCATTGTAAACATTTTTATTTGTTTAGTTAAAGAAGATTTTCCTTGTATGAATATTTTATTTATTTATACTGAAATTGTTGTTTGTTTTTTTTTTTTGTTTTTCTTTTAATTTTCTTTCGTGTTTTGTGATGCCAAAATATTGAACATTTGCCAAGGTGTTTGTTTTTTTTTTTATTCATTTGTTTTAGTTTGGTTTAGAAAAATATTGGCATTTCGTTCACAAAAAAATTTTAAACAAGGGAGAAGAAAAAAATCAAAGATTTATTTAGAAGTTATGAAAATGTGATGTTGTGTTTATTTCCAAATTAAATGAAGAAAAAAAGTGCAACAAGGGTTGTTTATGGTTTTAGATTTAAAATGTGATTTTGAAAGAATAAGATAAATAACAGTAAAGACACGTGAAATATGGTAACCTCTTTCATACTGACAGATAATATGGAGATGCTGCCAGTTGTCATAAATAAAAATTCTTTAAACATTATCGATTTTTTAGAAGCATTAATAAAGGGAGCCTAAAAATTAAACAAGATTTTAATGTACATATACATACGTACATATAATAAAATAGTAACTCATTTCCTGTCTGTTTTCATTTCTTTGTGTTCGCATCACGTAAAAACTACGAGATGGATTTTAACAAAATTTTGTGAGGAGGTACCTTAGTATCCTGATTCCAATATAATATACTTTACTGCATTCTTTAAGGCATCTTATTTGTTGAAAGCAGTATATTTTAAGCAAAATGTGCGCAACAGATGGCGCTGTTTTTAGATAAAAAGTAACTCATATCCTGTCTGTCTTTAATTTTTAATTTTTATAATTTTATATAATTTTAAAATTTTATCCAGGGATGGGTACCTTTATATAAAGTAAATGCGTAAGAGTCTTATAATTTGGTGTGGATTACTTTCAAAGGAAAATCGAACAAAATATTTTCCGGACAGCTGGTCTTAACTTATAATAAAACCTTAACAGGACCATTTCTACACATGAAATATTTTTTGAAAACTTTTTTGCTCATGCAAATAATAATCGAAATGGAATACATAACGTTAAAACTACTACATAAATTTTAATAAAATTTTGTGAGGCTCAAATATTTGCAGGAAAAAATATGTCATTTCGAAGAGAAAATGTAGAAAAAGTAGTGAAGGTACGCAATTTTACCGATTCAATGGTACTGAAAACTTGGCAGCACCTTTTATTTTTGTCAGCGAAAAGTTTTTACAGAACTCTACAATAATTTGAATAATTTTGGTTTACAGAACTCTACAATAATTTGAGAATTTTATGTAAATTTTAGAATTTTATATAAAACATTTGTTCCGTAGTAATTAGCCAGGGTTGGGTACCTCTATATAAAGTTTATACATAAACCATATCTGAAGCACGACAAAAGTAAGAATCGTAAAATTTGGTGTGGATTACAAAGTCAAACAAAACATTGTCAGGACGCCTACGACGCCCGTTTCCGGAGTAGTCGTTAGATATTCTATTCAATTTATTTCTAAAAATACTAACCAAAGTACTCAAAAAAATAATCAAATACTTAATACTCGGTACCCACTACTCAATACTTTGCCAGCACTACTGTGAAATCAACTTGTTAGTGAATTTATTAATACCAGGGTATTTCATGCAGTATGAATCAGCATTTCTCATTTCCATATCTTGACATTAAAATCTTAGTGGTACGGCATTTATAACATAGACAGTTGGCAACTCAACTATAATCGGTACGGAACATGTGACGCAAGCTGACGAAATGGACCTACTATAACCCGTTTAAAGGGACTAACCTTGAACAGATGTATGTTTTTAGTTCGGAGTTTGCTTGGAGCTATAACTGACACCAGAGCTAAAGTAAACGAAATCGGACGAATTGAAGTTTCTTTACGTCTATTAAGTTACCTGTTATATAAACCCTAAAACCTCTTTATTTCCTCTTTGAAGGACAACGCCTACACCGAAGTAAAATCATATATTTAGTTTTGGGTCAGTTCGCTTCCCTCTGGAGCAAACGTTTTCCAAATGGATTAGTTGTTTTTTTTTAAGTATCATTTCTTTTTCAAAAACATTTTACGAAATTTGCAAGGGAACTTACATATGACAGGATTTATAAGATTTCAACTTGCAAGGTTTGATGCTAAACTACGAGATCAGATGCTCTAGACGAAAAGGACGGCCAAGAACAAGATGGAAGGACTGCGTTGAAGAAGACTTACGAATAATGAGTATCCGTAACTGGCAACAAAAAGCCGTAAGCAGAGAAGAATGGAGGAGAATTGTGGAACAAGCTAAGGCTCACCCAGAGCTGTAACGTTATAAGAAGAAGAAGAAGAAGAAGGTTTCTCATATATATTTTTAGGAATATAATTTTATGACATTCCAGTAGATCTCTAGGCTAATTCGTGTGGCATTCCTTTTGTAGTTTTTAAGAGATCTGTATAATCGCCACTCTAACTCCAAGGATTTTGCACACAATGGGTGAAAACAACATCCTATTAAAGCGCTTCGAGCTCTGTCTATCAATCTCTTGAACCGTAATACACTTGAAATTGAATTACAATGGCCGCCACAACAAATAATAATAAAAATAATGACAAATCCTAAAAGCATGCTATTATTAATAGTAATCACAGTTGCCAGATAAAGTTAATAAAACTGCATTAATGTTGCTTTTATGTTGCCGCCGGCCTTTTATTAAATTGTTATGATTAAGTCAAGCATTTCCTTTTTAACTTGCATAGACACAGCGATGGAAAAGTAATTAGAAACGTTTTATAAAAAACATAAAAAACGATTTAAAATTTATATCGGTTTTTTTTATATTTATTTATATAGTTATCAAGAAAAAAAAAAACACACTTGTATTGCGCGAAATTTGACAGCAATATTCTAAAGAAGGCAATATATTGTCAGACATGTAACGGGTCCGCCAAATAACTTTTTTTTTGTTTTGAAATGCTATAAAAAAACTACTGAATATTTTCTCAAATTTCTTTTTTTATTTGAAAGTACAATCCTTCTGGTTAATAATGGAAAATAATTTCATTCAAATGGCTGCCTCGGCTGGCCATGCAGTAGCCTAGACGATCGGTCCAATTTTTAAGGACATTATCTATTGTGTGCAGCTGTATTTCACCAATGGCTTCACGAATATTGTTCTCTAAAGCGTCAATTCTCTCTGGCTTGTCGGTGTAACACTTATCTTTGACGGCACCCCACCAATAATAATCCAACGGTGTCAAATCGCAGCTCCGAGCTGGCCAAGCGACATCAGCTCTGCGGCTGATAATGCGATCTTCAAAAACAGGGCGCAAAACATCGAGTGTAGAATCGGCTGTGTGAAACGTAGCGCCGTCCTGTTAAAATAAATGTTGCCAATATCCTCCCCTTCGATTTTTGTGAACAAAAATTCGTTGAACATGGCCCGATAACGATCGCGATTGACTGTAACGGCCACTCCTTGATCATTTTCGAAGAAAAATGGCTCAATTATGCCTCTGGACCAAAATCCGCATCAAACAGTGATTCGTTTTGGGTGCATCGGCTTTTCAATGTATGCGTGCGGGTTTTCTGTGCCCCAAATGCGACAATTTGGCTTGTTTACATACTCGCCAAGATCAAAATGAGCTTCATCTGAAAAGATGATTTTTTTTTTTTTGGCAAAAACGGCATCTTCTGTAAGTCAATATTTCCCAGCGTTGTTTAAGCGTATACACAACCATATTCGTTCAGCGGAAGGATAAACTAATTATCTGTCAAATCAGACATGAGCTAAGTGTTACTATTCACGAAATAAGCACTAGTTGCAAAAAAAAAAGACCCTTTACTTTAACTTTTTTTGATGTGTAGTATTTTTTTGCTTTTTTACTTGTTTATCGCCTCCCACACCATCTTTAAATCCATTAAAAGTGTTGCCATATTATTTTACTTCACCATATTATAGTCAAATTCTTCTCAACATAGAAGAGGCTTCTCGTCTTCTGCTACATACATATGTATGTACATCATGTAGCCATCTACACTAGCCATCGATTTGGACAATAGCTAAATTACAGGATGACATTTTTCATGAAATCAGTTGCATGAAACCGGTTTTGTGATGGCAAAAGAGAATTAAAGAAATTTCATGGTGTAAGTTACGTACTAGACGTAAATATGTATAACGGCGGCAGAAAACGGTATTAATTTGTTCATGTTGTTATAGATGGCGAATACGTTAGCTGGGTTAGTCTACACTTAACACTAACATGATGTTATCGTTAATGTTTTTTATTTAATGTCTAATGTAGACGGGGGTTTACGAAAAGTCTTGAAATAGTTCTCCAAGCGAACAATTAATCGTGCAATTAATTTTTTTTGTTTTGGAATATCATAAAAATAAAATAAATTTACCAAAAGCAGTATAATATTGTATACAGTTGTCAAATCAATCCAAGGCATATTAACTAGGTAGACTCATTAAAACAACAACTACTACCACAGGCATTTTGTTTGTGTAAAAAATGCTTCTCTGTCATAAACAAAATGTTAACCTCTTCAGGGACATTGGCACATATGTGTAAATTTCGCTTTTGTTAATTTTTTCTAAAGGAATTAGCAGAAAGTTTTATCACAGGATTGCATTCCCATTTCGCAATATATAAATTTCGAATTAATTCTTGAGTTTAAAGGCTCATTGGCCAGCTCACTAATAGAGATAGGTTAACGTAACAAAAAACGGGGTATACCCTGTACAATTTCTGAACCATCTAAAACGTCAAAAACTAGATTAAAGTTATTCCAGAAATTAGACTAGATCCTATAGCACACTATCCTTTAAAAGTTGAGCATAAAAAACCCCCGCGATGTCATGATAAAAACTGGATGAGATGAACTCACTACATGTGTGAAAAGTGTAAAGAAGCAGTATTCCCTGAGTGTAAGAAATCTTTCCATTCATAGATGAACTCAACGTTATCTTTTTTAGTAAAAGTTACTATTTTTAATTTTATCTAATATTATTGAATTTTTATAAATATAAGGTTAACAACTAGTAATAAAATGAAAAATAAAATCAATGTTTTTTCACTATCCCTGAAGAGGTTAAAACAAACGGAAAACAAAACAAAAAATAATTTTTTTTTTCAGAACAATTAAAATTTTTTTTAAAACATTAAATGATACAAAGAGAGACGGGCAGAAAAGTGCAATGTCCTGTGGCCGAAGTTTTCTTAAAACAAACACTATTTCAAAAAAAAAATAATTTAAATTTAACTATTTAAGGCGAATATAATTTTGACAATCAAGAAACACCATATGATGTCGAATTCGCCATTGAGTTTACCTGGTATGAATTTGCCTAGGTCAAATCCATATATAAAAAATTGTTTAACATTTGGATTTCAAACACAAGACTGAATTAATTATTTGGCATTTCCAATCAGTTGTCTCGCTTTGTTCAAATTGTAGGAATTAAGATGTAAAAATAAATTTATATATCAATTTGTAGCGATATTTGATATGAACAGCAACAAGAAAAAGTGATTGAAGGAAAACAAGTCTTTTGAAGAAAACAAAAGCAAATTTGCTACGTTTTTTAAAGAACATTAATCACTGAAATAAAAACGCTTCTAATCAGCTGACAACAGCTGTATGTGTCAGTTGTAGTAAAACCGTTAAATTGTATTAATACTTTTTTGCGTAAGGCCTTCAGTCATTCAACAGCTGTACTCTTTAATTTTGAATTACTTTTCTTCAATGTCTATCTCGCTATCCCTCTCTCGCATTACTTTTTTTTTTAAATTGTAATTGTAATACTTTAACATTTATTTTAGGCTTTTCTTATGCCCCGCTACTATCATTAATGCTGTTACTTTTGTTGTTGTCGTAGTTGATGTTATCAACAACATCAATTCAAATTCATCAACGACACTTGATTTTAATAAAAAACGATTGAATTCAATTGAAAATAATTTTTGTGTATGCTGGCTGCAATAGTTATTACGACGAGTATTCATTCAACCGCAAATAGCAGCAAAACTTACGAAATAAATCATTCAACTTAAAAAAAAAAAATAACAACAGCAACAAATAACAGACAAACTAAATATGTAAACTAATATGACAAAACGTCAGACCGACCGTCATCAGCAGCAGGCAACAATAAAATGATTAACAATGCGAGCAATATTTGACGAAAAGAAAAACAACAGCAACACAAAAAAGAAAAGATAAAAAAACGCAAAGCGCATCAATGACATTATTGTTTATAGTTGTACGTGTCGCAACTGCGCTGCGATTTCGTGTTTCAAAATAAATTAAAGCAAAAATACACAATGGTAGCAAATGAACAATTGTCATTGCTCTATTAAATGTTAAATAAAATTACAACAATTGTAACAAAACGAAACAAACACATACATAAAAGGTATGTACATATGTATGTATATATAGATATGTATGTATCTACATATTTATGTATGTATACAAATATAAATAGATGTCGTTTTTTAACAATACAATGAATTAAATTAAGTTTTTCTTTGTTGTATTGTATTTCAAAAAACAAATGAATTAAAAAAAGGAAAAAAAATAAACAGCTGGAAACCCATTTTTAGTTAAATTATTTTCAATTAAAATTTTAATTCATTTTATAATTACAATATTAAAGGCATTCACAATGGGTAAATATCTTGAAATTTTAATATGGCAACCTTGCGGTTTCTTAACATTTTCAAGCAACAATATTTAACTTTTGTTTTGCTGAATGCAGAAAGACGGCGAAAAAGGCAAATTATGCCTTTAGAATACATATGTATGTATTCTCGATTTAAATGATTGGGCATAGCTTTGGGTCGAACATTGGGCATAAAGTTTTCTGGACCCAATTATTAAGGAGGTCAGGGAGGCTCAAATGCCAATGGAACGCATCAGTAGACGAAAAATAGTCGAAAGACTGTATCGGACACTCATAGCGGAAGGCGTTATAGACAGACAATGAGTGTATGGAGAACGAGATCAGCATTTTTTTTCTAATGGTTCTTTTATGAAGGGTTGAGCATGAGCAGGTTTATACTCAGCGGAGCTGAACCTGTCCTGTAGCTTACGTTTAGGGAGGTACGTCTCCATTGGAATGTCTGGTGCATGGAAGAAAAGTTCTCATTGCATTCATCAAACAGTCGGTTATAAAACGCATGAGGCAAGTGAACGTGTTCTCCAATTTAATGCTGGAATGTGTTTTAAAACTTAACAGATACGCCTTGGTTAAGGAGATAGCGTTGATGTGGGATAAAGGACACATAACCACAGCTAGGAATGAAGCAACAGACCAACTAGCAAAAAAGGGATTTGCTGTAAATTTCTGTGGAACACAACTGGCAATATGTGAGCGAAGATTTTACAACTAAACCTGAAAAAGTGGAGGAGGCTCGTAAGGTGCTGAAAGAGCTGCTTCGCAAGAAGGTGCTCGGATATAATAGAAGTACCTTAAGCTGGAGAACTACGTTACTGACAGGTCATATCATCTAGCCAAGATGAAAATCGAAGAATATGATACTTGAACACTGTGCCTGGAAGAGGCTGAGACTGTAGCGTTCATTGTGTGTGAATGTCCAGCACTGGTTAGCATAAGAGTTAGGGCTACGGGCAGAAACTTGTCAAATGTAGTTGCCTTGGGAAAGCTAGTAGACTCCGTACAGAGAAAGAAGGACGGCAGTTACCAGTCGTCAGTCTAAAATCAACAAAGTCAAGAGTAAAGGCTGTTGGTAACACGTGATTCAATGAAAGTAAGGTTGCCGTAAATTACTAGTCGGTCGCCTATAATCATTGTGGACGGAAGGTGGTCGAAAAGGGGCTCATTAATGAAGTGGTCTGCCTCGATATTTCTCCTACATTAAAAACAAGATGAATTGAATTTACCAGGAGTGAGCGATAGCCCAGCTGATTATTATTTACTTTCCTTTTTTTTTCACTAACGTCCTTGGGCTTAAAATTTTTCTATTGCACGATTCTCTTTTAAAAACGAAATCAACGCTTGCATCTTGGAATCTGTCCATAATTTTTTGTACGTTGATTTCAACGCGGTTTTTTGTTGCTAAATTTTCTATTGTGAACGATTTCTACCGTAAAAAACAAGTAAATTTGTTATTGGAATCATTCACGATAGAAAATTTGGGAGTTTTTTTTTATTCGCGAGGTGATTATTTTTATTCTTGCTGACAGTGGTTTTCATCAGTCGCAATTTGGATGGATGTATTCAAAAGTATATGCTTTTTAGACTTTTAAAGTTGCCACCTGGTAATAAATTTCCAAGAAAATAAAGTCAGAGATGATAAGCAGAAATCAAGAAAAAAACAAGTGATAAGAGGCCGTCTTCACTAGTCATAAAATTGAACAAAACATAAACATGACGCCGGCAGAGCATCGGAATTATTTTTCTTTTTTTTTTTTAAGAGAAGTAACACTCAGGCATTTAATGCCGATATAAAATGTGTTACTTCCTGCGGAAAGGGATAGGAGTAGATAATAGAGATGGTTAGTGTGATAGTAAAGCTTCGCTTCTGGCAACACTGCATTTGTACGTTATGATAATTTTTAGAACAGTAATGCAGCGCCTCTGGTGTGATTTAGGCGAATAAGTTTGAAGCTAGCATAGCCAATTTATAATTATTTTACTTCGGCGATTTAGTGCTATGAGGCAATACCGGCGAAGGAGGGCGCTGTGATATGCGTTATTATAAAGAAAAATTAGTACATATCAGAAAAGTTGCAACGGCTGAGTATTGAACTCTTCACCATTACTTAGTAGTCAACGTGTTAACCACTTAAGCTACAGCTCCCTCAATTTTTGCATGTTGTTATAGGTAACGAATGCGTGTTTAAATCATTTAACATGGGCAGTCTACATTTAATTCGAACAGGATGTTTGTGTTATTGTATACCATTTTATGTCTAATGTATACTGGGGCTAATGCCGAACAGCAGCACACTTGTGCAGTTTCGATGGTTGCCACACCCAATTTATTTTTGAAACTGCTGGGAGGAAGAAGATTCACATTGATTCTTTTTCAACGGACAAGAAAAATGAATTACCGTTTTTCTTATGATCGTTGTCAGTAAGTCTCAGCCAACGCAAAAGTACAAAAGTTTGGCAACTTTTACCTTTTGACGTACGTTTAGCAATTTAAGAGCTTTCAATTGATTTTTCTTTGTTTTGATTAAATTTTAGTGTTGAGTGGCAGCAAAAAATAAAATAAAATACAACAAAAAATGAATAAATTAATTAAAGTAAAATGGAGAACAAAGCTTTTAAAAATATTTCCTTTCCTGATTTAATAACTGTCAACAAAGTACTCATTGTGTTAACCTCTTCCGTCGTTACTTTGATCTCAGTTGAATACGTAAAAGTATAAATTATTGAAAAGGCAATAACTGATTTAAATACTAAGAAAGCTCCTGGCATTGATAAAATCAGTAACAAGATGTTATTTGAATTGCCCCGTATAGCCCAAAAAATCATTCTTTTTGTTTTTAATGCCATTTTACGTCTTGAGTACTTTCCTACAAAGTGGAAAATTTCTTTGATTACTATGATACCTAAGCCTGGAAAAGACAACACCAAGGTTGAATCATACAGACCTATAAGCCTATTATCAAATATATCAAAGCTGTTCGAAAAAATAGTAATAGTTAAGTTGAACCCAATTCTGAGCGCCAAAGGATGTATTCCGAACCATAATTTGGCTTCAGAAAACAACATAGTACGATCCAACAAACACACAGATTAGTAAATGTAATTAAAAAGACCTTTGAAGAAAAAAATACTGTTCTGCACTTTTTATTGATGTTTCTTAAGAATTTGACAAGGTATGGCACGAAGGCCTTATATACAAGTTAAAGCTGAATTTGCCCAAAAACTTCTATAAGCTCATAAAAAATTATTTAACTGATCGAAAGTTCATACTAAAAGAAGGAGATTTCTTAAGCTCGCTTCAGCTTATTAAAGCCGGAGTTCAACAGGGTAGTATTTTGGGACCCATTTTATACTTGCTGTACACATCCGATATGCCAATTAGCAATCAAGTGCACACATCAACATTTGCTAATGACACAGCTTTTTTAAGTATTCATGAAAGCGCGCAAGTAGCATCACAAGATTTACAAGATCACGTACTCAAATTGGAAAAATGGTTGAAGAAATGGAGAATTAAGGTGAATGAACAAAAATGCACTCATATAACTTTCACACTGCGTAGGGACTCATGCCCCCCTATTCGCATAAATAATCAAATGATACCCCAGCTAACAGACGTCAAATACCTCGGTATACATCTTGACCGGCGCCTTACTTGGAAAAGCCACATAGAATCCAAATTGACACAAATGAAGTTAAAAGCAGTCCAACTAAACTGGCTTATTGTCAGAAACTCTATCCTCAGCTTAGATTGCAAATTACTACTCTACAAGTCGATACTTAAACCAATTTGGTGCTATGGGATTCAATTATGGGGTACTGCCTCAGCTAGCAATGTTGAAAAAATTCAAAGGCGCCAAAATAAGATTCTTCGAATGATCACAGTTGCCCCCTGGTATATCAAAAACTCTAATATTCACAAAGATCTAAACGTGCCAACACACAGTGGTTGCGCTCATATGACAAAAATAAAAAATAAAAATTTTCTATATTGGGTTTGTAGCAAAATAAATTGTCGCTAATGTCATCAAATTTCTCTCTTCTGAATTTGTTTTAATAATTTCTAACGGGAATTTTTAAATGCAAACAATCAAAGTGCAATTTCATACAGAAGTGGAAAGTTGATTAAGCGACTGTGAAAACAAAGTGAATACTTATTTGTTAAAATAAATTTAATTAAAGTGCCTAATTAAAATAATTAATATGGAAATTAATGTGAATGGTATTGACATTATTTTTAAGAAATAATAACTTAATAAATTGTGTTGTACTTTTTGTAAAGTGCTTATTTTTAAGAAGTGTTTTTATTAACACGGATTGCTGTTCTTTGTAAAAAATACTTTGAGTTTTAGTTAGTTTCCCAATGAAAGCCAATGACCAAATTGGTTTGTAAAAGTTAATGCACATCTATAGATAAAAATTATGTTTAATTCAAGTGCAGGTTTTTGCAGGTTCTTTCTATATATTCAATATACTAGCTTAACCTCTATGTTTATTTTGTTTTTAAATTTGTTGTGTATCTCGTAAAATTCAAGAAGACATTTTTGTTGTTATTTATTGTTTTTTTATTTATTTTTTTTTTTTGTGTTTATATTATAGAAACATCTCGTCAATGCATATTTTCACGAATGACAATTTTCGAGCTTTGGTGCTCTAAGAAGGGTTCAAATTCGGCGAAATCACAGCAAGTTTATGATAAAGTAATCAAATCAATTAATTTTGAATGCGAAGAAGGTACTTTTGGTAAATTATTTAAATGTGTACAATATTTGTGTAAAAGAATTTCTGACATTTGGAAAAAGAATCACCGCTTAAAATCAGACGTTTTAAAAAATCATTCAGACTGGTTAGCTAAAAAAGAGGTTATTTTTTTAGAACTGAAAAACGTATGTGTGTCACCCAAACAAAAAGTATTAAAAGCGAATAAACGTGGTCGCCCTTCATCTGATTTCTCAAGTTCCTCAAAAAGAACAAAACAACGAAGAATAGCAAAGTTGGCAGAATCTGATGCGACGGCAGCGGATTCCTTACGTAGTCTATGTTCAGAACCAAAGCAAGCCTGTTCGGAATCAAATGCCGCTGAAGTTCTTGCATTAATAATTGACACAAATTTAACAAAGCAACAGTATTTGCATATTCGAAATTTTGTAAACTGTAAGGTTTCCTTCAGTTTATTCCCTAGTTACGAAAGGGTATTGAGGGAAAAGAAAAAAAGTTATCCAAATTCAAAATATATCGAAGTGAGTGAATCTAAAGCTGAAGTAGATTTACAAAATTTGCTTGACCATACAGCTTCACGTATTTTAGATTTACAATTTGAAGTCTGGAAAGACGAACCTAGTGTTAATATAAACAACCTTGTTCTAATAGGAAAATGGGGTTTTGATGGTAGCTCCGGTTATAATGAGTATAAACAACGTTTTAATAGCAACACTCTACAGGACAACAGTTTATTTGTTACATCTTATGTACCCCTTCAATTAGTGACAAAATCTGCGAAGCTTGAAGATGCAAAAATAATATGGAAAAATCCTCGGCCATCGTCAACTCGGTATTGCAGACCGATTCGATTTCAATTTAAAAAAGAAACATCTCAAGTTTGTATTGCAGAAAGAGATTATTTCAAGCAGAAAATTGATATTCTGAAATACACAGAGTATTCTAAATTTGAAAAGAAAATATATGTTGAACACAAATTGCAACTGACTATGGTCGATGGTAAAGTATGCAACGCATTAAGCCAAACGCCATCTGCCAAATGTTATATATGTAAAGCAAACCCGAAAGAGATGAATGATATAGAAACATGTTTACAAAAAGTGGTGCACAAAGAAAATTATGAGTTTGGATTATCACCCTTACATTCATATATTCGCTTTTTTGAGTATTTCATTCATGTTGCTTATAGATTGGATCTAAAAAAATGGCAAATTAGATCACCAGATGAAAAGAAAATATTTATGGATAGGAAAAGGGAAATTCAAAGAAAATTTAGATCCGAGATGGGTTTGTTAGTAGACAGACCTAGACCAGGGGGTAGCGGCACGTCTAATGATGGCAACACTGCAAGACGTTTTTTTAACAATCCTGGTTTGGTTGCTAAGATAACTGGCATAGATAAAGAGCTCATAACCAGATGTGGAATATTACTACAAGCTATGACATCCGGCTACAAAATAAACATCGAAAAATTTAAAATATTCGCACTTGATACAGCTAAAGGGCTTGTAGAGAAATACCCTTGGTTCTATCTCCCACCTTCCGTACATAAAATTCTTTTACACGCTTCCGCTGTGATTGAAGACGCCATACTTTCAATTGGAGAGCTTTCAGAAGAAGCTGCAGAGGCAAAAAATAAAGACATTAAAAGATATAGGCTACAACACACACGAAAAATTTCTAGAATTGCAACAAACACGGATTTACTAAATATATTATTGCTTAGTTCAGATCCATTCATTTCAGGTCAACGAAAATTACCATGCAAAAAGAAAAGTACGTTACTAAAATCTACAATTGAATTGTTGCAAGAGTAGCTTTTTTATATGTTTGACATTTCTTTGAGAACAATAAAATTGTAAATTTAATTTGCCGAGAAACACGTATTTTCATGAAGAGACAAAATATACTTAAAATATTAAATAAAAGGTATGCAAAACAAAATTTCTATATATATTTTTCCATACAATTTTTTCGAAAGTGAAAATTTATTAGAAAAAAATTTAAAAAATGGGCGGTAGAGGCAAATGACCGCACCCATTTTTTTAGAATATTGTGGTTATTATATGCGAAATATACTGTGAAAATTTCAAGACTATATCTTTAATAAAACTATTTTTGTCGCTCTTCTCCATACAATTGCAACCACTGTGCAACAGTTAAAACAGAAATAGCGAAACATGCGGTAACGTGTTTGAAAAAGCTTGAAACTCATCCAAATCCACTGGCGCGTAACATTCTTAATGCTCTGGTTACATTAGACTAAAAAGAAGAGATACTGCTTTTCTTGGCCGTACAATAGAGGGATGATCCGTAAATAATTTCAACAATCGTGGAACATAAATTTTTTGTGTCTTGCACTGGCTGGACTTAAAAAGTATATTTTATTTTAGACTAAAGATATGAGTAATTATTGTTAGTTCAAACATATTGAAGATACAATAAATAAATATGAAATCAAAAAAAAAAAAAAATGACGGATTCTATGTTCCCCTTTAAGCTAGGTGCTGGACAACGCTACGTTTGATATGTGAATTACAAAGCAAAAGATTTTTAAACTGAAATTTTCCTAGTCGTTCTATAAACTTGACATCAGACAGCTATTTTTAAGATTCTTAGGGTTCCCTTTATGATTTTGTAAAGGCCTATTGAGCTACATTCATGATAATTAAATTTTCTTTCAATTAACCTGGACAATACAATTTGTAGTTAAGAAAATTATATCTTTCTATTTAAGTTTTAACTAACATATTGGATTTTTAATACCTGCAATTTACTACGAGTTTAAGCAACTCTTGATACATACATACATATGTATCTATGTATGTATGTATGTATGTATGTATGTATGTATGTATGTATGTATGTATGTATGTATGTATGTATGTATGTATGTATGTATGTATGTATGTATGTATGTATGTATGTATGTATGTATGTGTGGCTGTTTATTTTTATACAAAACAAAAGAAAATGAGATTGAATGTGCCATTTCAAAAAACCCCACTACCAAATAAAAGCAAATATTTGTATAAAAAACGCGCCAAAAACATCCAACTATTTTGATGTGAATGTGAATGTGAACGTGAACGTTTGTTTAGCAAAATTTTTTGCGAACAAACAAAAGCCAAACACTACACCACAACGTTAAAACTACAAACTACGTGCTTAAACATTATTGGCGGCTTTAACATACAAATTAAACCAGTCAAGAAATGAATTGAAAAAGCTAATGCAAATATCAGTTGTTAAGAAATATGAAAAGATAATAAAATAAAACCAAAAGAGAAACTTAAAGACAACAAGAAAAGAAAAAAAATATAAAAACTTAAAAAAAATTGTTTTTTTTGTTTTTATTTCTTCTCAACACTAAAGAGGGCATTAGTCAGCACTAAATTTAGTGTTTAAACTTTAAAGTTAAAACTATTAAACAAAAAAAGAGGAAAAGGCAAAAGGCAAAGAAACAAAATATTTAATACAATAAAAGCTGCAAAAAAAAAATTTACATGAAACTCTATAGAGTGTCAATGACATATACAAATCTTAGGGAGAAGCAGAAGCAAGAAAAGGCAAATCAATACAAATTACCAATAAATACAAAAGATCTATAAAAGAGAGTTTGTATTGGAAAGTTTTTTTTTCACATATATTTATTTTGCAAAAATATAGAACAACTGAATGTGGTTTTTTTGGTGAAATAAAATTTCTCTAAAACTCTAAAGATTTTAAATAAAGCTATGATTGTTTAATAAAAATCGTGGTAGCAGATAAGAGGTGGACCATTTTGAACGTGTGAGTTAGACTCACACATGCAGGGCAACGTACTATTTTTAGTAAAGGGTGTTTTTTTTTGGAGGTATAGAACTTTAAGTTGCAATAAAACAACGATGGATTATTCGATTGACATGAATTTTATTTTACCGAAAGATAACCTTGTGGCATTACACTTTAAATATGATTTCTGGCATATGACCGTCACGGCTAGCGCGAATGTATTCCAATCTGGACTGTAGTCCAATCTGGACGATGACTTTTTCCAACTTTTGTGGCCGTATATTGGCAATAACACGGCGAATGTTGTCTTCCAAATGGTCAAGCGTTTGTGGCTTATCCGCATAGACCAATGACTTTACATAGCCCCACAGAAAGTAGTCTAGCGGTGTTAAATCACAAGATCTTGGAGGCCAATTCACAGGTCCAAAACGCGAAATTAGGCGGTCACCAAACGTGTTTTTTTAATAAATCTATTGTGGCACGAGCTGTGTGACATGTTGCGCCGTCTTGTTGTAACCACATCTCCTGGACATCATGGTTATTCAATTCAGGAATGAAAAAGTTAGTAATCATGGCTCTATACCGATCACCATTGACTGTAACGTTCTGGCCACCATCGTTTCTGAAAAAGTACGGACCATTGATTCCACCAGCCCATAAAGCGCACCAAACAGTCAGTTTTTCTGGATGTAACGGTGTTCACTCCAAATGCGGCAGTTTTGTTTGTGTGACGTAGCCATTCAACCAGAAGTGCGCTTCATCGCTAAACAAAATTCGCTTTAGAATATCGGATACAACGGTAATCTCGTTTTGGGCCCAAATTGCACTATTTGCAAGCGTTGTTCAGGCGTGAGTCTACTCATGATGAATTGCCAAACCAAACTGAGAATAAATCACTTGACAGCTGTTAAATCGGTCGCCATCTTGAAAGGTAAAGCCAACTTAAAGCTATATACCTCTATAAAAAACACCCTTTACAATTTTAAAAATTCATGTTGTTAATTTTTTAATGTCTTATGAGGCAACCTTTAATTTTAAAATTAAAGTCATATTTACGAAAATTGCATCACTATTGAAACACCTTTTAAATTTTAGTAACTGCTGTCATAGCGGCCATGGTAATACACTTTCTATAGAAATATCAAGCACTTACCTATTGCGGTTCAAACAATAAAGCATTTAGCTGATGGAACACCCTTTAGTCATTAGTAATTGTTGTAGCGGCCGAAGAACAACATCTACTGTAAACATTTCAAGAATCTATCTATTACGTTTAAAAAAATAAGGCTATTTATGTACAAGTCATCTCTCTGTCGGAAAACCCTTTAATTTTGTTATTTTTTATAACGGCCGAAAATTGCAAGAGTCTACCTATTACGCTGTGGAACCGCAAAAGGCGCTGACAGACGGACAGATATTGTAGCAAAAACAATAGGGTTACATGTTTACCCTGTGGCTACGGAACCCTAAAAACTAATTATTAGGTGTATTCATAAATTTTAATAAAATTTTGTGAGGAGGAGGTGCCTTAGTATCTCGGCTTAAATATAGCATACTTTTTTCCCGCAAAAAATATGTCATTTCGAAGAGAAAATGTAGAAAAAGTAGTGAAAGTACGCAATTTCACCGATTCAATGGTACTGAAAACTTGGCAGCACCTTTTATTTTTGTCAGCGAAAAGTTGTTACAGAACTCTACAATAATTTGAATAATTTTCGTTTACAGAACTCTACAATAATTTGAGAATTTTATGTAAATTTTAGAATTTTATATAAAGCCGTTGTTCCGTAGTAATTACCCAGGGTTGGGTACCTCTATATAAAGTTTATACATAAACCATATCTGAAGCACGACAAAAGTAAGAATCGTAAAATTTGGTGTGGATTACAAAGTCAAACAAAACATTGTCAGGACGCCTACGACGCCCGTTTCCGGAGTAGTCGTTAGATATTCTATTCAATTTATTTCTAAAAATACTAACCAAAGTACTTAAAAAAATAATCAAATACTTAATACTCGGTACCCACTACTCAATACTTTGCCAGCACTACTGTAAAATCAACTTGCTAGTGAATTTATTAATACCAGGGTATTTCATGCAGTATGAATCAGTATTTGTCATTTCAATATCTTGACATTAAAATCTTAGTGGTACGGCATTTATAACATCGACAGGTGGCAACTCAACTATAATCGGTACGGAACATGTGACGCAAGCTGACGAAATGGACCTACTATACCCCGTTTAAAGGGACTAACCTTGAACAGATTTATGTTTTTAGTTCGGAGTTTGCTTGGAGCTATAACTGAGACCAGAGCTAAAGTAAACGAAATCGGACGAATCGAAGTTTCTTTACGTCTATTAAGTTACCTTTTATGGTTATATTGAAAATTTGCATAGTGTAAGTTTGCTATGCATATCTATTGAAGTAGTTCGCGAGCGTACTTTGTTATTTACTAAAAAAATTGTATTTTTTGTGGAGAGATTTAAATTTTTTAATCTGGCAACTCATCAAAAAGTACAGAAGAAAAATATAAAATACAAATAAAAACACAAAAAAGAAAATCTCTATAAATATCTATGTAAACATATAAGAAATTTTTTTTACCTATTTAAAGGTATTGCATACTTTAAGGCATCTTTTATTTTTGAAAGTTTTAGGGCCTGTTTTAAGAAATGTTGCGCAACAGATGGAGCTGTTTTAAAATAATGAGTAACTCATTTCCTGTCTGTCTTTAGAGAGCTTTACCAAAATTTTGGGAATTTCAGAATTTTATATACATTTTATAATTTTATCCAGGGATAGGTACCTTTTAAAATTTTGTGTCGATTATTTTCAAAGCAAAATCGAACAAAATATTGCCAGGACGCACAGAACGTGTGTGGGCACAGCTAGTATTAAATAAAATTGTTTGCTATTTTTACCAAAATTTTTTTTTATATTTTTCCTCTTTTTAGAAATATTTATGTTTAAAATTGTTGTTTATTTTTATTTGCAACTGAGCAGATATACACTACTATTTTTGCACAAGGTTTTTTTCTTTAGTACAAACGAAGTAAAGTGAAGCAAATTTCAAGTACGTATATTTTGTTATTGTGTTGATAAAAACGAAGCATTTTTGCTAACACTTGCATCATATGCACAGTTTGCACAACCCATCGTGAAAACTCCTATTATTTTTGTTTTCAAAGGTATTAAAAATATGGGATTTTCCATTTAAGAATAAAAAATAAAACAATCAAATTACTGTTATGGCTAGCCCTAGACTACGTGATTTCATCAGGCCTTTTTGAGTAGCTCAGTCTTGATTTTTTTTTTTTTTTCATTTAGACTACTACTTAGGGGTAGTAGGGTTCTTACTCACAATGCAATGCATTGCGACAGAACTAGGAAATTAGGTTATGTGAAGGAGAAAAGAGGTATGAAAAAACAATGAAATACAATCCATATTACGTCGATGCTCCAGTGAGTCAATATAGGGTATCCATCCTACTGTCACCAATGACCAACTGCAAAATAGTTTTTTTGAGACGCCGGAACACACATGATAGTTGTATTTCATTTTTGACTGGATATGGGTGGTTTAAAATGTTAGAAATTCGGATGCAGTGAAGTATTTTTTATACCATTCAAAAAAACCGAAGCACTTGTAAAGTTTCTTTAGAGAATTTCATATAAAGTAACTTCTATTTTGTATTTTATAGCCTCTCTGGAGCAATTCTAAAACATGGTTGGCAGCACCATGCTGATACCGCTTATTTAGGAATTGGAGACTATCTAAACTCCTTCCATAATATGAGTGGTTAACTGTTGGAGTGCAACAGCACATTGGACTAAATCGTCCTTAGTGAGATTTAGGTACAAAGAGTATCACCAATAATGCGAGGAATCATTAAATATTGTATAAATCTTTTGTTTTTTTTTAATGACAAGTAGGTAGCGAAGCCAACAGGGTATAGCTATTATTAGTTGGGTGAAAAAACAAATCACCGCAATCGCGAATATTTATTCCCTTAAAAAAAACTCCCAAATTTTCTATCGTGAATGATAACAATAACAATTTAACTTGTATCTTAAGATAGAAATCATTCACTATAGAAAATTTGTTTTTTTTCATGGTTATAGAATAATTATTCGTGATAGGAGTGAATATCTGCATGTATTTGACAGATTGCTTACTGACTAATCTAAACAAGGGCGTAAGGCGTAACGACGTCTAGCGCCTATCTTTAAACAAACCTAAATAAGAGTAACTGTTAAATGTTAACATATTTTGTTTAGTAAAATCTAATAAATTTAATCGCAAAAGAGAGATAAAATCGCTGGATTAAGTACAAAATAGCTAAAATGGCACCACTCTTACATAAAAAAATAACAATTGTTTGCATCCAACTTCACTACCTACGCTCTCTCAAAATTGGATTTGCCAAGCTTCATACATTTTCCATGTACATGAGAATTTTTGACAGTTATTTTACGCCTTACGCCCTTGTTTAGGTTGAGCAGTTAGTCCTTATCAGCAGGCATTTTTCTTTACAGCGAACTTGTCATTTAAAGGCGTTTTAGAAACAGTTTCTGACCTAATGATTCTCAAAGTAGAGTTATGTATGTAGTAGTTCTAGAGTTAGTAGAGTGAGTAGTTCTTGAGTTAAAAATGTTTAACAAATTGTCAAGAAAAAAAAAATAAGAAAATTAAATGTTATTTACAGAATTATTTTTCTATGAAAGTGTGATTTTTCAGGTTAGCTTGCAACGAAGTGAAACAAATAACCCAATATTTACAATAAAAACAACTATTTTTTTTATTTATTTACGCTACGAAACATCACATGTCTTAACAAAGTATTATTTGCGCGCCTTTTTTAAAAAGTTTTGCTGAAATGCTTGCTTTTCTTAACAAAAATAATAATAATAATGCAAACATGTAATTTTTTAATTATATGTATACACATACATACATATACGTATGCATATTTAAGTACAAAAGTATGTATGTATGTACTCGTATGTTCAGTGGTTGTTAAAACCTAATTCATGCACTGAACATGCACACACACATACACCACTGTTGCAGTGTTGCTTCTATTCGCCTTTGAAACGTGAAGCAGTCATGTTTTAGCGGTTTAAACTGGTTTATGCACCAATGTAAATACATACTACATACATATGTATGTATGCATGCATGTATGTCAACTGCATTAATAACCTTTAAGTTTAATATTTTAAGTAAATATTTTAACTCAATAGATTGTTTTTTAATTTGTGAGCAAAAACCAATAAACTAAAACATTTCATCTTCAAATATAAAGGGTGTTTCCAGTTGAGTTTTTTGTGAAAAACATTTTTCAAACATTAAAAAATCCATCACTAATAAAATAAAATTTGTGTTTATTTTAGTTACCGTTACAAATTTATTCATGAACGGAACACGTTCGGTGTTTAAATTATTTGAACGTCTTACGGAAATACTCCACAGAATAAAAAAAAAATAAACACATCTGCTCTTACGCAAAAGAAATAAAGTCTACTTGAAGAGTACTTCAAGACAAAATTTTCATATAAATTCTTGCAAAAAAAAAAACCGACTACAAAACAAATATATGTGCATCAATTCTAAACTAAAAATTTAAAGGGAAGTAATCTGTAAGAAATAGTACTCAAATCAAATAATTTAATACTTCTTGGTCTGGACATTCAAATGTCTATCCATAACGGTTTAGCAGATAAAGCCATATACGACAAATTACGTCAGATATGAGGACACCCTTTATTTTTTTACACTTATTATTACTGACACAGCAATAAAAAGTAACGGTTCCAAATATATGGCAATATAGGTTTAACAATACCTCCTAGGAGACACCCTTTAATGTACAATTTTAAATTAAACACTTATTTTAAAGGACAGATTCTTTGTAAATTTCAAATGTCTGTCTAAAACGGTTCAAAAGTTTGGCCATATGCATCAATTTACATCAACTATTGAGACACCCTTTAAAATTTTAAATATTTATAAATGTTATTATACGGGACATAGTAGTGGAGAATCTGTCTAATTTTCAAGTGTTTTTCTATAACGATTCAAAAGATAGATCTGTAAGCATTTCCTTTCTAATAATGAAAAAATTTTAAAATCGGTTCAGAAATGACTGAGTTCTGCGGGCACAAACATAAACAAAAAAAGCAACATTCAGACGAATTGATAACCTCCTTCTTTTTTTGAAGTCGGTTAAAAATTAGTTTTAGACTTGAAGTAGACTTATTTCTTTTGCATAAGAGCAGTCGTGTTTTACGTGAATATTTTGCTGTTCATAATCAAATTTCTGAGAGTAAAATTTGGAATTTCAGAAGTTCCATTATAGCACCATTATGTAATATAAAAACAATCGCCCAGGTTGTGTGGACAGACAGAGTTCATAAAAGTGTTGTGGATCAGCTCTATTTTTGTTGTAGAAGTAAAAGTAGAAAAAATTTGTTTCGTACTTAAACAAATGACAGTAAAATTTATCGTTAATCTTTATTAGCCTCAATTAATATGACAGAATTCTGTCCCACCCAAAAAAAATTTGCCAACTTGAACGCATTTTACGAATTTTTTCAAAATATTATTACATTTTACAGACCTGTCTGTCAAAAGTCTGTCACTGAGTAGTATAATTTTTCAATAGGGACTTCCAGTGCGTCAATCTTTGTTGGCTTGTCCCTACAGACATGAGCCTTAACATAGCCCTGCAAAAAGTAGTATATGACCTATTATTATAACTTTCCAATAGCTAAAATTAGGATTTTATCGGAGAGATAAGTAAATTTTAATAATATTAACGAGGGTAAGGCTAGTTACTATAACTTGCCTGTATAGTACGCTGGTTATTTTTAGCTGACTTATAATAATTTAAAAAAAAAATACTTATTGCTCCGATAAAATCCTAACTTTAGCTATTGGCAAGTTATAATAATGGTCCTAAAGGCAATAAATCTCACGATCTAGACTGCCAATTTACCAGCCCCAAACGTGAAAAAACCTGTTACTGAACAATTCACGCACTGTGTGAAATGTGGCACCGTCTTGTTTAAAAAGTGCATTTTTTTTAAATGTATTGAAAGTTCTCACAATGCTTCTGGCTTGTCTTCAACCAGAAATGAGCTCCGTCGAAAACAATTTTCGTGAACACGATTTTCCGATAAAAAATTGGATCTACATCAACTAAGCTCAGCATAAATTTTGATAGTGAAATTCAGTAATCTGCAAGTGTTGTTCATTTGTAAGTCGATTCATGGTTAAATTGTAAACCAAACTGAACATGTTTAACAGTAACATGTTACACGAAAACAGCTGAGCTGCCAAAAGCAGAGTTGCTAAAAAATCCTCCTCTATAAGTTTAATTTTTACACTCGCTAACTCTGTTTATATTAAAATACACCACTGATTGGTATAATGAAAAATCCAAGGCGAATTTATACCAGGTGGAGTCGTTAGTCCAGCTGATAGTTTTTTGCTCTGCTTTCTTTTCTAATGTCTTGTCTAAAATACATTGTTTTATATCTGCTAGTAGAATGTCAAAATTGTTGTTTTGTTGTAGTTGCTGCCGTACTGCTCACACCTGGTATGAATTCGCCTTGAAAAAATCTTAATTTTTTCAGAAATCAGTTGTAAAATGGCTAAAGAGCACGCGCGTCAATATGGTTTAAGGGCAGTCAGGTTGTCCTTATTGATCGGCCTTCGAGTGATTTGGTTCCCACTCTACTGGCACGCCGTTTTGTATATAAGTATGTATGTATGTATATATGTATGTACAATATACCTCCAATTCCATTAAATTAATTAATTTTCATTAGAATGTAACCGTTTATTCAAATTGTACCGATTCTGGTACGGTTACCGAGAAAGACTCATCATACTTCCCAACCTTGGGTTTTAGCCGCTCAAAAATTATTAATTTTTGCTATTCGAGAATACAATTTATTTGTGCTCAATACATTTCATTTCTTTTTGTTAAAAAAAAACTTTATTCAAAAAACATTTTTAACCAAGAGTAAAATATAAATTAGAATATAAAAATCCCGCCAAATTTTTTATTTAAATCTGAACTGGCGAGTAACTAAATAAATAAAATGGCTGAACTACATAGTGAACACAATATAAAAGAAAATAAATAAAAATCAAAGAAAGTCTGCGTGTTTAAATTACAAAAAACATGGTACAAAAATTCTTTTATTTTTATTTTATATGAATAAGAAATAGAAATAAATTAGGAAAATCTGAAACTATTTATTGTATGTACAATGTTATAAAATAGTTTTCTTGTAGTTTGCTACATAATAATAAACGCCATTCTGTTGTTGCACTGTTGCCAAATTTAATGTTTTGACGATTTTTCTCTAGGCAAGTGCAATAATTTGAAGACTGCTTTTTCTTATACCCATACATTCACCCATATGGTGCAATTTTGGATTTATCTAGATTTTGTTTATTTGTATTGTTGTATGCGGAATTTACTCTACAATAACTTTCTTTTGTTTTTTCTCGGACCAGCACTTAGAGGATAAGCCCTACTCATACAAATGTATCGTGCCAGAACTAGGATATTTGGTTATGAGAAAAAGCATAGAGGGAGTGATGTTTGTAAACATTCGATTTGAAAAAACACCTCTGCGGGAAATCATCTTTTCACATACGAAAAAAATTAGGTAATGGCAGAGGTACAGTACTATAGCACTAGGTTATGATATCCTTAGCTTTCTCCAAAATCTGCATCGCGACTTATACTTCCAAATTCAGCTGGGTAAAATTAAAATGAGTTTAATAATGTTCCTGCAGTGAAAACTTGAGTTTAATGGTTCTCCTGTGGTTTAATAGTGCTCCTCCAGTGAAAAATGAGTTAAAATGTTGCTCCACCAATGTACGACTTATTGAAAAAAAATTACTAGGTCATACATGATAACCAAAACGATTGCAGGTGGCTGATTAAAACAATCACCAAAAACAGTACCGCAGTACAGCTATTCGAGGAAGCCAATTAGCCAGTGTGAAAGTGAGACGCAAACCACTCTAAGGCCGAGCAACAAGGACGGCCTGATTGACGCGCGCACGTTGTTCCTCAATCCAGAGCTACTTTACGACTCTGATTTACCCTTTAGCTTTTAACTTATTGTCTAATTTTTACCACATTTCTTGTCTGTATGTAGATTTTTTTTTATATCGTCTTTAATTGTTTTTATGGCAATTTTTTTAAAAGTAATCTGTGTTTTCTTTGAATTTTCCATAACATAAAATCAAAAAAATAAATCTGGAGTGGCCTACACTCAACTTTACCATACCCAAGGGAATGGAAACATATATTTTTATGGATATATTACATAAAAAATATAAGTTCAAAGTATATTCGAAAAGTTAATTATTTTCGTTTTTGCCCCTTCCCGATTATTCACAAAGGCACATACTAAATATCGTTTTAATATGTCATACGGTGTGACCTGTAGAGCGTTTACAAAATTTGGGGGTAAGAAAACTACCCCTTGCTCCTTCCCGATTATGCCCAAAAACTATACAGCTCTTCATCTCCATATACCAAAGACACATACTAAATTTAATTTTGATATGGCAAACGGTATGACCTGTACAAAACTCCACAAAAATAGTGGCATACACCTATTTTACAGGCAGGCTGTGAAAACGAGTAAAAAAAATAAACTTCACTTTTTTGTTCACTTAAACTAAAGTAAGCTTTAACTATCACGAGCTTTATAGACAATAGACAAATTCTTAAAACCACTCGTAACGAACGATTTATTTAACGACTAGCTGTGTCCACACACATTGTGTGCGTCCTGACAATATTTTCTTCGATTTTGCTTTGAAATTAATCCACACCAAATTTTAAGACTCTTACGTATTTACTCTATATAAAGGAACCCATTCCTGGGAAAAATTAAAAAATTTATTAAAATTCTAAAAATTATTGTAAAAAGTAAAAGACAGACAAGAAATAAGTTACTCATTATTTTAAAAGAGCGCCATCTTTTGCGCAACATTGCTTAAAATATACTGTATAAGATGCCTTAAAGTATGCAGTACCTTTAAATCACTAAGAAAATCGTCGTACTTTCACTGTTTTACTCAGCTTTCTCTTGGAAATATGATATTTTTGCTGAAAAAAGTATCTTATATTAGACTCAGGATACTAAGGTATCCTCCTCACAAAATTTACCAGTACCTTTAAATCAGTAACATTGGGTACTTTCACTGTTTTTCTCCGCTTTTACTTGGAAATAAGATATTTTTTGCTGAACAAAGTATCTTATATTAGACTCAGGATACTAAGGTACCTCCTCACAAAATTTACCAGTACCTTTAAATCAGTAACATTGGGTACTTTCACTGTTTTTCTCCGCTTTCACTTGGAAATAAGATATTTTTGCTGAAAAAAGTATCTTATATTAGACTCAGGATACTAAGGTACCTCCTCGCAAAATTTACCAGTACCTTTAAATCAGTAACATTGGGTACTTTCACAGTTTTTCTCCGCTTTCACTTGGAAATAAGATATTTTTGCTGAACTGATATTAGACTCAGGATACTAAGGTACCTCCTCGCAAAATTTACCAGTACCTTTAAATCAGTAACATTGGGTACTTTCACTGTTTTTCTCCGCTTTCACTTGGAAATAAGATATTTTTGCTGAACTGATATTAGACTCAGGATACTAAGGTACCTCCTCTCAAAATTTACCAGTATCTTTAAATCGGTAACATTGGGTACTTTCACTGTTTTTCTCCACTTTCTCTTGGAAATAAGATATTTTAGCGGAAACAAAAGTATCCTATATTTTAATCAGGATACTAAGGTACCTCCTCAAAAAATTTTGTTAATATCCATCCAGTAGTTTTTACGTGATGCGAACACAAAAAAAGAAAGACAGGCAGACAGGCAGGAAATGAGTTACAATTTTATTATATCTATAGATAGATTGTCGTTCAATGTTAGAAAAAGTTTTTCTATTTTTTTTTTTATCTGGCAACTTTGATGTCATGATCTTAATTTCCTTGTTTTTGTTGTTAGAGCTACTGGTTGTCTGTCATTTTTCCATTCTTGTCTGCATTTTGTTAATGATATTTTATTAATATTTATAAATACATACATGCATATGTATGGATGTGTCCATACATCCAAACTCGTATTTTCTTCTTTAATTTTTTAATTTGTATTTCATTAGAAATTTTTCCAACATAAAGTTTCTTTTTTTATTTAATTTATTTGTAGCTGTTATTTTCCCATCTTCTCTGTTTTTTTTTTCTTCTTCTTTCTTTTAATAAATTAAAAAATATGTATGAAGAGCAACAATATTGTATAAAACAATTTTATACACAAAAGTTCATTGAACTTTTGCATCAATTCTTTATATTTTTATGATATTTGTTATTTGTCCGTCATGCTGTCTGTCTGTCTGACTGTCTGTCGGATTTTGTATGTTTTGTTTTTTTGTCTTCAACGTCTTCTTTTCTTTTGTATTTTTCTCTTTTTGAGTTGAGTAGCCGAAGTAGTAGCAGTGTGTAGTAGTGGCATTAAAAGTGTTTTTTTTTTGTTTTGTGGTACAACAATTGTAAATGGTGTCGTCCAAATGTAGAAGAAAGCACGCTTCGTTTGAGACTTCATTTCTTTTGGCGATATGAATTCGGTTCTTTTCTGTTCCGCATGTTATCGTACAAAAGAAATAGGAAATTATGTATGTTAGGTACCTCTATTTTTATAATTTCTTCAAAATGATAAAAAAATAATATCTTTTGATTCGAATAAAGCCCATTGTGAATACAGTGGTGCCAGTGCTTCGCTTGTAAAGACCCATATACACGAGACATGTATTTTACATATAACTCTAACTGTGTGGGTCATAGCGCTGGCAAAGTATTGAGTAGTGGGTACCGAGTACTCGATACTCGATCATTTTTTGGGTACTCAATACACAAAATAAGTTAATCGATACTTTTACGGTAGTATTTTTAAAAATAAATTTATAAAAATATTTGACAACTACAACCATACATTTTCTATGCTAATATGTAAACGGAAGTATTGAGTACTATTGAAAAGTATTGAGTTGTATCGAGTAATTAAAGGTAGTATAAATTGCCAGCACTAGTGGGTCATATGTAATTCTGTATGTCTGTCAAAATTGTTGTTTTACAGAACAATTTTAATATTTGGTATTAAATTAATTGGATTTGTTCCGCCAGTAAATAACATACTGTTGTCATACCTTTAGGTGAAGACCGACAACAGCCAGTGACGACGGTCTTCACCGAAAGGTATGACAACAGTTTAATATTTGGTTCAACTTATGTCTGACTTTTTCCTATACAGGTATCCAAGTCGTTCGGTTGCACAATGACTTGTTGCCTTCCCAAAATATTATTGTGGGCCCTACAGAATTACTAACGACTTATTAATTTTTTTTTTTTTATTTTTTTTTTTTTACTCTAAATGTAAAGATGATACACGATTTATATAATTGTTGTCAAATAGTCAAAATCAGTTAAAAAAATATTCAGATGTTGCTCTTATAAACTATTATCTTTAGCGGCTAATGCATCCGTCAATGGTCAACCGCCGTTGATTGTTTTCACACGACATAGGTTTTTGGCTACACTGAAACAGTGTTGATTTCAGATAAAAAAACACGTTTTCAATGAAATTTTGTCGAAAGCAATGTTTTTACAGTCACACACAACATGTATGTATGTGTTTTGCAGCGGAAAATTTGGCATGACAGACGTAAAAAACATGTCGTGTATATGTGGCATAAGTGGCAGTTTAAGAAATATTTTTTATTACTTTCTAGGAGGCTACTGCGTATTTCGATTCGAAAGAAATATTTTTCGAAACACAATGTTAAAGTCATACAAATTCGAATGATTTCCTTTTCGAATCGAAATACGCAGTAACCCCCCTGATCTTAATTTTGATTCGAATTCTGATTTTATTTTATGCATTATTTAATGGTACTTCCCAGTGGAATAGAAACAAATAAGCGGAAACTTCTAGGTGGAGGGTAGATTTCACCTCACCTACTGTTATACGTTTCTACACAACAATCACGCCGTCTTGTGATTGATGGGGAAATGGAATTCTGTGTAGACGTAGAGGCGAACACTTACTGAGACTACCTGGTCAGCCGATAAATATCCGGACATTTTAAGTCCCGAGGCATTACAACGTTTAGAAGGATACTAGGGGTGATGAGCTTGCCAGGCTGCGTACTACCTTCCACCTGTCTTGGGCATCCCCTTAACCTCACTGGAATATTTAGACCTTCGCGCAAGACTAAAGAAAAAGGCCACGAAGTATGAGTCATAATATCCAGAAAACTCTGGCATCGGATCAACGTAAGGCGCATTTCGTCTCTTCTTTTGAGAACCAGTAAAAAAGGTTAATAATAATGTCTGTATAAGCAGGACAGATGTGGAACAATTTTAACGTGAGCACCTGCCTTGATGGCCTTATCCCACGGTGGTCTTACCACTGAATGAAATATAAGCGTAGACTAGCGCCCCTATTGTGTAGTATAACAACACTAAGCCTAAAAGGCAAGCCTAGAACCCATATTATAACCTCTTGTTTAGGGGTTTGGAGACTATCCAAACTCCGCTCTGTTAAGAGTGCAACAGCACACTAGATCGACCGTGCACCACCTCTGCATAAATCGATCTTAAACCACAACCACCAAGTGTTGTGAGGGGACTTAAAAAAAACGGGTCACAGAGAGGAGTAGATTCTTTGTGGGGCTTACCGATTCCCGTGGTACCAGTCCTTTGGGCATTGGTCAGGCCTCGAAGAGAACCCGTGTTACACAACAGACCTTTTCTTCCAAATTTACGTTCCAGGAACCCTAGCGTCTGGTGCTCCTATTTAGAATGTACTGCAGTGACAATGGGAATATTCGGGGGTGTATAAGCTGCACAGTGCACAGCACAGGAACCGTATATATGTATTTATGGGTTGTTGTCGTAGTTACCGAAATGTCACATCTGTCACTATCTGATGTCACCGACATTAAACCATGAAACACATTTCGCTTTGTAATGAGCTGCGGTTAGTTCTAGGATGGAGACACGAAGTTACGTGGTGTCGCAATATGACACTGTCTAAGTGTGTCAGATAGATTGGTAATTTGCTGTCTGTCTTTTTTTTGGGTTCGCATCAAAATTTAACAAAATTTTGCAAGGAGGTAACTTAGTATCCTTAGTCAAATATAGGATACTTTTTTTAGCAAAAATATCTTATTTCCTAGCGAAAGTGGAGAAAAACAGTGAAAGTACCCAATGTTACCGATTTAAAGGTACTGGTAAATTTTGTGAGGAGGTACCTTAGTATCCTGATTCTAATATAGGATACTTTTTTCAGCAAAAGTATCTTATTTCCAAGAGAAAGTGGAGAAAAAGCAAGGAAAGTACGCCGATTTGTTTACCGATTTAAAGGTACTGCATACTTTAAGGCTTCTTTTATTTTTGAAAGCAGTATATTTTAAGCAATGTTGCGCAACAGATGGCGCTATCTTAAAATAATGAGTAACTCATTTCCTGTCTGTCTTTTACAGAGCTTTACAATAATTTTTAGAGTTTTATATAAGTTTTCTATTTTTCCCAGGGATGGGTACCTTTATGTAAAGTCAATACGTAAGTCTTAAAATTTGGTGTGGATTACTTTCAAAGCAAAATCGAACAAAATATTGTTAGGACGCACACAACGTGTGTGGGTACATCTAGTAAAATAATAAATTTATCAGTTCAATCTTAAGTTATCAAAAGCTTACTGGTACGTATTTTTAAAATTTTTTAATTTATTTATTTTTTAATTATTCTTTTTCTGATTATAGTTGACTCTAAGGCAGTTTAACAGTCAGCCCATTTTGACAATTTAATTGCAGCTAAAAAACTGTCAAATGTCATTTAAATTACTTTATTATGTTTAAAATCTAATTGAAAATTTTATTATAGAGAAAAAAATCGACTATTGGTCATTTTGTCATAATTCTTATTATGGCAATGTTTATTTCAACGCATCAGTGAGACGTGACAGTTTGTCTGCAGTTTTTTTTTTTTTTTTTTGTTGCAAATGTTCCTGCTAAACCCCAGACTTTAGAATGCCATAACAGTTTTATTAATTGTTGTAAATTTGATGTTGCCAACACTTTGTTGTCTTCATTTGTTATACCGTTTATTACTTGCCTATTTGGCTAGCTGTCTCACTCTCTCACTCTCTCTCTCTCTCTCTCTCTTACTTGATGACTTTTTTATTTGTATGTACGTTTGTTTGTATGTATGACTTGACTCAATTAGGTGTTAGCTGCTGTTTTTATGTGATAAAAATATATTTATTAAAACTCGTGATTTGAGAAAAATTTGCAAACGCCGCCAACCTGACAACTGTTTGTTTTTGATGAAAAGGGCTGTATTTATTTAAAAAAAAAACTAAACAAAGATTGTAGGTTTAAAAATTTTAAAAAGGTGGTTTTAATAATCTTTATAACATTTGAAATTATTTAGGGCAATTGTTTTATTTTTCTAGTTAGAAATAAGAATAGGAAAACACATGTGAGTAGTAATTGTTTGTCTAGACCGTCAAATGAAGTAAAAATAAGATTTTAAAAAGCATTTTGTAGTAGTGCAGGAAAGGTATTGAGTAGTGGGTACCGAGTATCATGTTTTTATAATACATTTTTTAGTATTTAATACACAAAAGTAGTTAACTTTTAGGGTAGTATTTTTAGCAATAAATTAAATAGTATATTTGAAGTCTACGATGATAAATTTTTATTATCTAAACGGAAGTATTGAGTACTATTGAGTCCCAATTGCAATATATTGAGTTGTATTGAGTAATAAAAATAGTAGCAGAAATTATCAGCACTATTTTGTAGTGATATTTTAATCATATTTAAAATTTATATAAAAAGATTTTGCCGTACATAAAAAGTATTTAACTTTATTTGGGCAACTGCTCGCACTAACACTGGACCATATTAAAAACAATATTGAAAGTACAAAAGAAAGATAATTCTTATAAACCCCTGTCGTAAAAGATAAGTGAAATTTATGTTCCCGTGTAAGTGTAATTGCCCTTCGTGCGAAAATTCATATCATAAAATTTTTATTCCCCCTAAATGTGAATGCTCTAGCCAACCCTACCCAAAAAACATCCAATGTTTCTTTCGAAACATGTCTCTTCATCGAAAGAGACATGACAAGTAATAGTAATTTTTCGATATTTTTGTTAATTTTTTATTTAATATAAAATTAAGTTTTTTAGTTGTAAATTTTTGTGAAATATTTTTATTTATTTAATTTTTTAATTTTAATTTTTGCTAAAATTTTTGAATTTTATTGGAAACATTCTTTTTATTTTAATTTGATATATATCTTTTTTTAATAAATTTTGATTTTTTGTGTTTTTTTTAATAAAATTGATTCAATTAATTGTAATTTTTTGTGAAATATTATTTTGATTATTTATTTATTTTTTTTTTTTTATTTTCAATTTGTTTTAATTTTTGGTAAAATTTTTAAATATTATTGATTGATTTTTTTTTTTTTTTGGATTTAAAGCTGATAGTTTTTTTTTTATATTCGATTTGGTATGGATTAGTTTGAATAAAATTTTTGAATATTATTGAAAACATTTTTTTTATTTTAATTTGATATTTTTTTTTGTGAAGTTTCGATTTTTTTTTTTGCTTTTTTTAATAAAATTGATTTAATTAATTGTAAGTTTTTGTGAAATATTATTTTGATTATTTTTTTTTTATTTTCAATTTGTTTTAATTTTTGAATAATATTGATTGATTTTTTTTTTTTTTTTTTTTTGTTTTAAAGCTGATATTTTTTTTTTTTTTTTGTAAAATTTGTTACTTATTTTTAATATATTTTTTTTTATTTTCGATTTGGTATGGATTAGTTTTAATTTTTGCTAAAATTTTTGAATATTATTGAAAATATTTTTTTATTTTAATTTGATATTTTTTTGTGAAATTTCGATTTTTTGTATTTTTTAAAATAAAATTGATTTATTCAATTGTAATTTATTTTGAAAATATTATTTTATTTATTTTTTATTTTCAATTTGCTTAATTTTTGGTAAAATTTTTGAGTAATATTGATTGATTTTTTTTGGAATTTAAACTGATTGGTTTTTTTTTTTGGAAAATTTATACTTATTTTTATTATTATTTTTTTTTTTTATTTTCGATTTGGTATGGGATGGTTTTAATTTTTGCTAAAATTTTTTAATATTATTAAAACATTTTTTTTAATTAAAATTTGATATTTATTTTTAATTTCGATATTTTTTTTTTTTTTTGTTTTAATAAATTTATTTAATTAATTGTATTTTTTTAAATATTATTTTGATTTTTTATTTTCAATTTGTTTTAGTTTTTGGTAAAAGTTTTGAATAATATTGATTTTTTTTGTAAAATTTATTACTTATTTTTATTAGTTTATTATTTTTTATTTATTATTTTCCATTTATTTAGATTTTTTTGTCAATTGTTTTATAATGAAAATTTTATAAACAATTTGAATTTTTTAGTTTTAATGTTTTATTAAATTTTCGTCTTTTAATAAATATTTTTTTTTATTTAATTATTATTATTTTTTCCTAATTTTTTTATTTATTTTTTTTTTGGAAAATGTTTCATTATGAATTTTTAAATGCAAATGAACTAAAAAATACTGGAAAGTAGTTTTACTTCCACCTAAGCTATTTCGCTTAATATACACATATAGACGGACCACACAAATCGATCACCCCACTACTAAAGTCCACAGTAATAGTTTGGAAACTTTTATTGTATAAATTACAAATGGAATTAAAGATAACTAATAATGAAAAAAATCAATAGTTAGAAAATTAAAATAAATATGTATCAAAAATATATATAATACCGTGGCGTTGCAATTATGTTTTTACCAGCGCTCATTTGCAGTGTTGGCGCCTACGTTCTATTTCAAGTACTTTAACCTTTTTTTTCTGGCACATGCTGTTGCATCAGTACACAGGCAGGCAACATACTTTAAGCACCATACGTTGTTTACCTTAATTTTTTGTCGTTTCAAGTTTTGCTAATAAAAGTATGTATGAACTCATAAAAACAAAACTATTACTTCATGTTTTTTGCAAATTACAGTAGTCACGTTTACAAAGCTTGTTTTGTTAGCCCACTTACTTAGCGCTCGCTCGCTAGCTTATTTAAATATGTATAAATTCATAAAGTTAATGTTTTATTTGTAAGCAAGAGGCATTAGCAGATTTTAAACAAGTCAATGTGTTATTTTATAATTAAAGGATGTTGCACTGCTGTTGTGCCAAATCTAAATTTTACCTTTCTTCCCTTTTCTGACATGAAAAAAAAAATATAGTTTGTTTTGCTAGTTGTTATTTTTTAATTTACATAAATGAATAAATTACAAGTTGAGTTTTTTTTATATGTAAAATAAATCTAATTTCCGATATAATTTAACAGAATTATATTAAGAGAAATAGGTGAATTAAAGCAAGAATGATAGACTTTAGATTACGCCATTTGACAATTTTCCCTTTAGATGGCATAGTTTGCCTTAATAAATAAAGCATGAGCATGAGCAAAAAAAAAAAAAACAAAGCTCATAAGACGCTCATTATAATATTTCATTGAATTCTTGTCTGTTCATTACACACGTCTAACGATGAGTGGACAATAATAAATAGCGAAGACCAGAGAGCTAAACGCGATGAGCTTGTAGAGTTTCCATAAGCAAGTTTAAAGAAGTATGAGTAAATGTTGAACAAGTATGAGTAAATGTTGAACATAATTACAACGAGCGATTTTAGGCAGTTTTATGCCTTGAGTGAAACGCGAACACAGCTCCAGTGTACAAACAAAAAACACAGAATTTTTTAACAACATTAGTTACGTTGATTTTGAAGTCTTAATTCCTTAAGAAATCCAACAAACAAAAAACCACTAGTGCAAGCAAAACCTACTAAGTCTTATTCAAAAGTTCTACACAACTAAAAAAACATACTGAGTGTTTCGAACATGAGATGAGTAAACACGGCGCTCGCTAGTATAGAAAGTTCGTTTAACTCGGTCAGCTCATTGCGTTTATGATACGAACAGAGGTTTGCTCACTAATACACATGGACGATGGTCAATTTGCCAGATGGTGTGAAACCAGTCAAAAGTAAATGGGTTTTTAAAAACAAACGTGATAAAATGTCTGCGTACGGATAACGGCATAGCGTTTTGCAATCGGCATATGAAAAAGCTATTGGTTTGAGTAGACATGTGTTTGTGTTCCGAGTATGACCATTTGCTCATGAGGTTAAGAATTCAAACATTAGATGAGCTTGCTCATGCAACTGTTTATTATTAAAATACAAAGGTTTTTTACTTCATTTGAAACCTTAAGAGAGGTTAAAAAGCTGGATGACGTAATCTTGTGTCCATCATTCTTGATTTAAAGTAAACATTTTTCTTCCAAATTCAGGAAGAGAAGATATTATTTATGGAGAAAAAAAAAATGGTTTTATGTTACCTTAAGAATTTGCCAATTAATGTTTATTTAATTACATACCTGCAAAAAGAAAGAAAAATATGTTTAATAAATATTTTTTGTTTTTGTTTAAAAGAAATATTGAATTATTAAATAATAAACTTTATTTGCAAAAGAATAATTTTTAAACGCTGTTTTAACGTTTATCGAATTGTTAAAAAAAATTCTACAATTATGTTTGTTATTTACCTTGTCTACAAAAAGTCTTGTCGATATAAATATAGTAATGCTGCTCTTCTGCAGAACTACTCCGTATAGCCCCCACTTAATACTTTGCCGCCAGCACTTTAAAAGGTTCTAATCATCCGATCGACAGTGGAATAAAAATAAAACTTAAGTTTCTTGAACTCGATTAGAAAATGATATTCATGGCATTTTATATTTCGACAATTCCAACAGCGGATGTACATTAAACAGTTTGTCAATTTCCTTTCTAGATGAGCTACTAAAAATATAGCGCCTCTTAACTTAATTATTTTTCCGTTTCTTTAATTTTATTTATTAAAATAATATTCAAGCCATGGAAATTGTATATTCAGTTTATTAATTTAATAAACTGAAATGAAACTCCACAACGTCAGGTTTCTAAACAAATTTTTATTTTTGTTTTTTTTTTGTTTTACAAATAATCAACACCTCACGCTCTAAAAGACACTTTCACTATAAATAAAAGAAAACAGCCGCTACACACACACCCACACATACACATACATTAAAAAAGTAAAACTTAAACTATAATTATTTATATGAAATTCATTAAGGGAACAACATGTAAATGACTGACAAGTGAACCAATAAACAGATAAACACCTCTTTGCAGATAAAATTTAATTATTGAAAAATAAGACTTTTTAATCGTTTTATTTTCTTTTCTTTAAAAGACACCTAAGACCGCCACATGTAATAAATAGAACCAACTAAAAGTAAGACGAACATATCTGCCGCTTAGCATGTTTGGTCAAGGTTTGTAGGACCAGACTTCTTTAAAAATGAAGCTGATTAAGCAGCGCTACTGTTACTGTTGCTCAATATCGCTTCAGAACAGCCAAGAACTCGGCTGTTCTGCCGCATGGTTTTCATGAGAATGCAATACAGCTTGCAGCATACAATGCACAGTGGAGACAGAATAAAAATATTTTGAAAATAATTCAGCCATTCAGTAAAGGGCTAGTCCTTATTTAACATGGGCTTAGCAGAAGAGTATCTGAAATTAAGTTTTGACCCTGGGCACCATACACTAACCACGGGCGGCGGCGCTATATGACCTCAAAGTTGGAAACGTGGCATCTTAAATTTTTTTTAGAACTTGTCATTGCTTAATTTTTTGTTTGATTTACGACAGAAAACAGCTGAATCCTGAACGCGAAGTACAAGGATTTCAATCTGTAGATCAAATCATAACAAAGGAAAATATCAGTGGCGTCAAATTTCGGAAGATGACAAAGGCAATTCAAGCACAAAAAGAATCTTATTTTAAAAGAAAAAATGGAAAAGTAAGTCGTACAAATGATGGATAGAGAAGTCGCAACGAACTGTTACAAAAACAATGCTTTCACAATCCAACTTAAGCTAGATATTGTTAAAAATAAAAAGACACTCTAAATAGGCGGTTGTTTTTAAATGAGGACGCTCTATAATTCACTCAAATCTCTTCGAAGTTGAAAACTAGAAATAGTTGCTAGGGGCGGCTAAATCAATAGAGAATGCTGGATCGAATAGCAGTTCGTAGGCAAACTTATAAGTTTTTTTCCAAAGTCACTACACACGTGTGCACCCGGGCATTGTCTTGAAGGAAGAGCAAGTTTTTCTTCCCGAAATGAATGTTTTAAATGAATATTGCATCTGTTTAAAAGCTTTGAATAATATTCGCCCATTATTATCCCTTTTAAGGTAATCGATGTAAATGATACCGCGTGTACCCCAAAAGACTGAGGCCATGAATTTGTTGGCCAGCAGAGCCATCTTAGGTGAAAGGTAATATGAAGAAAATCATTGTTTCGTTCACAACTACAAAATGGCGCAAGAACTCGTTCGTTCACTGAATACACTTTTGAATCGGTCACACATTTGCGTACGACTATAACGGAACTCGGTTAACCACTTTTTAACTAAATTAAATTGGTGATAAAGAGTCACCATAGTATTTATGAGAACTTTTTATGGTTTCGGTGATGGTTTCATCAGCACGGTGAATGTTTCATCAGCACAAGAAAATCACTTTGTTTTTTTTTAAATTTTCGTTAAAATTAACGAAGTCGCTTGGCTGTCAAAAACAAAAAAATTTAAGCATATTATTCATAATTCGACACTGGCGCAGTGGTATATACCAGTTAACGGGAGCATAGTGGAATTGAATGTTACAGCGTTGGAAATACAAAAGGTCACAGAGTTAAAACACTGCCCTCGTAGTATAGCAGCAACTCCAAAAATTGTAACCTCCTTCCCAACTGAATGGGGTGATATGCGTTTATTGGCAGAGACCCTAGACTTTAGATAACCCTATAATAAGAAGTACAATGATGTTCAGTCATAGAATCTACAGGGCTTACATTTAGTACTAAAACGAGACAGTATACGACTTGGAAATGTCTTATGTAGTAATTAAAATGTTTCACAGGCTGATTGGCATATCTCACGGTCTTGTTGAAACCACTTATCGCCAACATCAATATCATCGAATTAATGCAAAAAAAAATCTGTTATTTTGAAGTATCGAGCACCAACACCAGTCTCTGCCTGACCAGCTTAATTTTCAAAGTAGTATGGTCTTATGATACCTCCAGCTTAAATTCGCTACACAACTGTCATAATTTATGGATGCACTTACCCACCAAGCCTCCATTATTTTCCGAATATTGTTCAACAATGCAATCTCGTTGTTCTCTAAAAAAAAAAATGCTAATTTTTTCCTAACCCTAAGCTGTCAAAATGTAAGTTTTAGAGTTGCCATTATTTTTTTTATTTTTGAACAAATGGCGGCAAATATTTTAATCTTGCTTGGCTTTTTTGTTTTTAAGCCTGCTACATACATATAAATGTATGGAAACTCAAAATGAAACTACAAAATTTTTACGACAATTTTTACTCTCTTTACTTACAGTGAATTGGAAAGATGTCTCACCAGTTCAACCATTAAGTCCGTTTTACACTATTATACAAATACTAATACTTTGAGTAAAATACAACCCTTACATGATGGGTGCCTTGGCGGGCTAGTAGGTAGTGTGCTAGACTTTCAGTCCGGGGTTGTGGGTTCGATTCCCACCAAAGATACTGGAATGTTTTCACTACAAAGGAGCTTGGATAAAATCTGGGTGCCTACAAATATTTAACTCCGTCAGTGGCAGGTGACGGTCTGTCTAGTTTTATCTAGCCGCGTTAAAAATCAAGGTAAGACGATACTTCCAGACTGTGCCTGAAAACAGGCTACCTTAAGATGTCTTTGACCACGAGCAGACAAGTTGCTGTGGAGACCTTAGCCTTATGCAAATACCATATACACTGTGATAAGGAAGAATGTCGACATGTATCTCTCATGCCAGTCTGAAATTTGACTAAAGTGGAGAGTAAAAGGGTAGTGACAGCAAGAGACTCAATGAAAGTAATGTAGTCATCGTAAGTTTCCTATCGGATACCAGAAATCATTGAAACAGAAACGAATGGGGTCTAAATGGGACCCATGAAGTAAGTGGTTTGCTTCCGAATCCCCTCTACAAAATATTAAATAATAAAAATAAAAACCCTGACATGATGAGTTAAAAAAATTTCAAACAACGAGTAGATCAGTAGTGCGATTCACTATTCAATTTTAACGATTCGATTTTTCAAAATACATTTCAAATAAGTTTTATTTTTTATAAATATGGGGGTAAATAATTAATATTTATAATTAAAACAATTACATATGTATTTTACCTACATTATAAAAATGAATTTAAACAATTTTTTAGAAATGAAATTAAAAAAAAAACAAAATACAGGGTGGGCCAAAAGAAACCAAGGGGTGTAAAAGTTTAACTTTTATCTTTTTTGTTTATTAACTTTTTTTTATTTTTTCTTTCAGATTATATAATATACAAAATGGAAATTTTTTTATACTAAGTATGAAAAATGATGTCTCTTAAATGACCACCGTTTTCAGCTTCGCACTGATGGGCTCTTTTTAGAGCATTTTCCATAACATCTTTCAAAACTTGTGGCTGTAGCGTTCGAATTTCTGCAACAATGTTTGCCTTGAATTCAAGGATTGTCTCTGGCTTGTTCACATACACTCGCTCCTTCAAAAAACCCCAAAGAAAATAGTCGGGTGCTGTCAAATCTGGTGATCGCGCTGGCCAAATAATTTCCGAATTTCGAGAAATTATTCGCTCTCCAAAAATTTGTCTTAAAAGTGCCATTGTGTCTCGGGCAGTATGGGCAGTGGCTCCGTATAAAAAAATTTCCATTTTGTATATTATATAATCTGAAAGAAAAAATAAAAAAAAGTTAATAAACAAAAAAGTTATTAAACTTTTACACCCCTTGGTTTCTTTTGGCCCACCCTGTATAATGCACTTGTGTGGAATGTTTTGTTTATTATTTTTCATTTCTCTTTGTTCTTTTCGCTATTTTGCCATTTCGTTTAGCAGCATTGCCATTCATTTTTGTTTGTATTTTTCATTTGTTAACCATAGGTTAGTGAATCGCAAATGCGTTAGTGCAAGCAAAAGACATGTTGATATATTTAACAAGTGTTAGATCGCTAAAAGTTAGTGAATTGCACTACAGGAAAGCATTTTATTTCAAAAGCATTAATACTTGTATTATAGTGTAAAACGGCCTTAAGGGACAAAAGGAATTATTTTTTATTTTTTTTTTTTTATTTCAACATTACTTCCTCAGTCACTTCACTAAGAAACAATACTTTGTGTTGTTACTTGCAAAAAGTGCCAATAGTAATAAATTTTCCATCCCTGTTACAGACACAAAAATTAAAAGAAACAACATGGCAACGTCATTCATTCGATTGGCATTAATTATGAATGCATGTGAGGAACATATGCCCGGCATGTGTGTACGACGATGATAAAGGCGTTGGTGTTATTATTGTTGTTTTGTTTTACTACTATTTACGAGTATGAAAGTTGGATTCCAGTTCAAATGGAGTTCTGTTCTGCTCTGTTGTCCATCCATCCATCCTTTTCCTTGAAACATTTTTAATGAAAACAAAAATAAACAATCAAGTTCATTTTAAATGAATTGAACTTGTTTATTTGCTTTTCTCAATGATGTTACTTTTTTTTTTATTTTAATTATTTTTTCTACGTTTCTTCTCTGGTACTTTTATGGTTTCTCAGGCATAATAAAATCCAATTTGTATGTTGTTGATCCAAATAAAAGTTTACGCATTTTTATGTGAACCCTTCCATGTTTTTTCCACAAAAAAAAAAAGAAAAAAATTCTTTGTTTGATTATTCAACAACAAGAAAAGGGATTTAAATGCCAAAGTTGCTTTAGCATTTCATTTCACATTATTTATTTATGTATGTATGTATGTATATTTATAGACCTTTTGACAAAGTTAGCGGTGGAGAGTGGAGAGGAGTTTTCTTAATTTAATTTAAATTTTAAATAAATTGAGTTGGCAATTAATTTAAATTAAAAAAATTTAATTGAATACCGCCGCAGTATCATTTTATCTTGTTATAAAACTTAATTAAGAAATAATAAATTAAAAGATATAATAAATTAAACAAAGTCTGTAAATACCTATAAAAATACATAGATAAGGGAGAGTGGAGGTCTGGAAAAATGTTGTTATATGTTTGCATACACATATATATGGCTGAGTCAACGTTAGATATATCTTGGCCAGACCTGTCAGCTATAAAATAGTCGCATAAAGACTTTCGAGTTCATGGCGGTTATCTTTTTTTGTGTTGTTTGTTTTCCTGCTTTAAATTTTTTAGAGCATAAAGTCAAATCAAGATAACAAATTTGATAAAAGTTTATTATCAAAAAGCGTGTTATCTTGAGGCAGCAATGCGATTTTCGTGAGTTACATAGATCAGTAAACAATGAGCCCATACACCCTACGTCAACGCAAAATCTACTGAAACCAATGACGCTGGCGTGTCTCGGTGGGCTAGTAGATAGTGTGGTAGTCTATCAGTACGGGGTTGTGGGTTCGATCCCCACCAAAGACTCCCACTAGAGACTGCGTGATGAGAAAGAAGGCCGACAGTTATCAGTCGACAGTCTGAAATCACTAAAGCCAAGATTAAAGGCTGGTTGTAACACGTGACTTAATGAAAGTAGTTTGCTGTTAATCACATTTCGGTTTCGTTAATCATAAATTACCGAAGGGGGCTGAAAAGAGACCCATAATGGAAATGGTCTGCTTCGATATTCCACCTACATTAATAATAACACCAAAGACTAGGAAATTTTTCACTACAAGATGGCAATAAGTCCAAGAAGGACCCTTAAGCAAATGTTAGCAATTACCTTAGACTCTATGATGAGGAAGAATGTTAACATGTATCATACGCCACTCTGAAATCTGACAACAGTCGAGAGTAAAAGGCGAGTGACAGCACGACGAGACTCAATAAGAGTAAGGTGTTCGTAAATTTCCAGACGGATACCAGAAATCATTCAGGAATAAAGAGGGTCAAAAAGGAAGCCATGAAGTTAGTGGTCTGCTTCAGTAACCCTCCTAAAAAATAAATAAATAACGCTGGCGGCGATAGCTACCATTTAATTTCGATAGGCAGTCATTTCCCAGCTATGAAGAGAAAAGCTTTTTGATAATGCCTGTCACACCACGAATGCTGCAATTTACCTTCCCCGGGGGTACTCGTTATCATTGCTATCTAACTTCTAATTATTTTCCGGGAGTATGTGGGGTTCCTGGAACCTGAATCTGGTAGAACATGTCTTTCGAAGCCAGTGTCCAACAACTGGTTCCACGGAAATCGGTAAACCACAGAGTTGCCACGGTTAATGGTGAGGTGTGAAAGGTTATTAGTGAGGTCCCTATCAAGGCCTTGCAGGTATAGTGTAAGATTGGCCAAGAATGCTATGTCACTCTCAACAGAAAGCACCAATAGAGTGTCAGGAGTTTAATGGTCTCCAAATACCCCAAAACAACGGGTTAGAACATGATTCCAAGCTTGCCATGTTCTAAAAATTCCTACTTATTGGGCAGTATTCATATTGCCCTGTCATTTTAATATTGCTCTCATCATCATGGCTCCATAAGAAAGTGTCAAAAAAGACATCATTACGAAGATCTTTCTTTTGGTCATTAAAAGAAAAGACTCTGTCCATTTCATGTTCAACCTTGGCTACAGTTGCTTTGAAAATTTTGCAGTCATCTCTGGCGATCTACGTGAGCCTGAGGATAATCCAAAAGCAGAACACTCACAAAGAATGTGATTCAAGTTGTTTCTTTTGAGTGATAGTAGCCTTTGGGATAAACTCCGATGTAGCGTAATAAAATGTTTTGCCTCTCTGAGCTATGCCACAGTATCCAAAGAACTAAAAAACTCTTTTACCACCCAGGAACCAGTTTTCTGCTTACCCTATTCCATGTAGATATATACAATACATATACCAAAGAAGGGTTGACGTTATAGAGATTTACGTCAGTGTATGGCTGGGTGGCTTAACCTGACGATGGTCTTTCTACTGGCTGGCAGGACCGTGCTCATTACCCTTGTTTAGGAGTTGAAGACTTCCTAAACTACTAACATATATTGGTACGTCTTATGAAGCAACATCACACCCGTCTAAATAGTGCAACAGCCCTTCCTGCGATTTAAGTTCAAACCACAGCCACCTTATTTCTTCCCGTAGAGCCTGCCACCAATAACCGGTCACAGAGATTTGGGAAAATCTATGTGGGAGTACGGATTCCCATTGTACCATTAGTTTGGATACTGGTCAGACCTCGAAGGTTATTATCTTCCAGTTTCTCTCCCCTGCTAGCCTTAGCGACTGGTGTCAAGCTGTTAAAAGTTAACAATCAAAGAATGGTTCTATTGATAAAAAATTATTACAATTCGGGTTCCTAAGTCAGCCTCGTCATCGCCAAACATGACCCTCATGACCCCGGGAAGCTAAAACTCTGTTAGGCTTTTAGGGTCCACAGAGATGTCCACCCGGATTTAATTCAAATGTGGTAAGATTCTTTAGCGTAGCTTAGCTATTCGAAATTGCGTCATTGTTTTGTCTTGTCTTCTTCCTTAAACATTTCCTAGCACAAATGAGGATGGCATATACTTCTGCCCCCAAAATCGTTGGATATTAAACCATGAAAATAAATAATAGAAAATGATACTGTGGAAGTTTCAGCCTAAGATATCATGTCACCATCAGTCAAACAAACTTGGTGAGCAACTGCGTAAAACCAAAGTCCATTCCACCGTTGCCTATCGGGAATAGGAACATCAAAATTCCTGAATAGGATCATAAAATGCACCTAGGACATAGGAAGAGTCGTAATGGCCATAGTAATAGACACAAATGAGGCAATACAGCTTGTCAAATAAGGACCTAGCCGTCACTAGTTTGGTCTTCGGCCACTATATCAAGGCAAAGTGAGTCACTATTCTCCCCATACATTGAGGCTAATCTTTGTACCATTCAAAGCAAGTAAATAAGTTCTCTGCTCTACAGCAAGCTACTAAAAGACATAACAAAATTGCAGAAATGTTAAGGACCATTTTTAATATAAAAAAGTACTTTGAAAAAAAGTACTTGGTACTTTTTCAAGAAAACATAATTTCTGGGCAAAATATAAAAAATTTAAAAAAAGTTTTGCTTACCATTTTAGTATTCACGTTACCAATTTAACGACAAGCTGTGTGTAGTTCATTTTTCTTATTCACTAAAAGATACGTTTAGAAAAAAAAAAGTGTAAATCTTGTCTTTTTTCTAAACAAGCTGTGTGACTTGTTTTTTGTTGTTGTTAAATGTTCTCAGATTTTAGAAAAATTTTATTGTATTGAGGTGGTTGGTTTGCGATGAACGTACGTAGTACCACCAGCGGCCACCAAAAACAGGTTGGCTAAAGTGTTTTGATTTTTTTTTTTATTATTTTTACTTCTTGTCTTGGGCGACAAAGTGTTGTTTATGCTTAAAAACCAGAATTTTTAAAAAGAAACTTTAAAAAGCTTCTCACATACATGAAAATCTAGTTCAGACTTGTTTTGAGTTTTTTTTTGTTTTTTTTTTTTTTTTGTTGAACAACAAAGGCAAAAGTATAACAAAAAATAGTTGTAGTAGTGGTGGAGTGACTTTTGAGTATCCACTTCCAAGTTGTGGGTAGTTTATCTGAAATGAAATCATGTTGCATGTACCACCTGCTGCAAAATAATAAAATGTTACATTTGAATGTTTAAACTTTATTTGTTAATAGCAAGAACCTGGTTGCTTGTAATGAAATTAAATTAAAAATTTAGTTATAATTTTTTTTAATTATTAACATATTTATTTATTTATTGTAGTTAAAACGAAGTGACTAATGGCTCTATGTCATGTGTTTGTGGAACAAAATTAATTACTGGTGGGTGCTTTATGCAGTAATGACATGGAGTAGTTTCGGGGTACTCCGATGTAAAGCAAATGGGCCACTTTTAGTTTATACATTTTCAGAGGGGAGCAGAGGTGTGTACATGTTTGTATTTCTTCTATTGCCAGATGCATAAAAATAGCAATAATTAAGCGATTTTTAAATTTCTTTTTTGTGTTCTTTCCTATTTAGTTCCTAACAAAACTGCTCTTAAAACAAATTCAAAAACAATTAGCAGTGAAAAAAAATTGAATAAAAATAAAATAATAAAATGCTTCGGCATATTTACAATTCGATATGCATCACAATTAGCCATGCTGTTGATGAATGGAAGGACGTAATATAGTCAGATGAGTCCAAATAAAACCGATATCATTGTGATGGTAAGCAGTATTGCTGGCGCCAAAAGCAGAAGACCATTCAAGGACACCATATTAAACAAATATTAAGCAAGTCGGAGGAGGCAACATCATAGAGAGGAGTTGTGTTATATGATGGCATGTTGATACGTTGCAAAAAATGTATGGCATCATGAGAAACAGACCCATCTTCCCGATTTTTTAGATATAAGCGCATATGCTAGGGAAGAACTTCTATTTCAACAGGTTGGAGACCCGAAACTCACCAGAAAAATCATTGAGGAGTGTCTGACTTGGCAAAATTATCAATTGATGCTGTGGTCTCCTCAAAATCCCAACCTCAAACCATTGGAGAATTTGTGAACAATTGTAAAAAAAAAAGATCGAGAAAATATCGAAGAGCTCCTAACCTAACTTAATTGAGTTGTGGCAACGTGTGCAGCTGGAGTGGCAGAAAAATCCAAATGAAATTAATATTAATGTATTACAAAATAAATTACTATGTACTAAGTATCAGAAAGTGCAAAATTGAGTACTTAAGAGTTATTTTTATTTTATTGATTTGTTTCAAAAACATTATTGTTAACAACTAAATAATAATAAAAAAAAATTCGCTTCAATATTACCAATTTTATGCGCCTACAAATGCCGAAAATTCAAACATGTACTCACCTCTGCTCCCTACTGTGTATTATGTGTGTGTGTGGAGTACTTCTGGTCCATATAATGTTGAAGGGTAAATTTAAGAAAATTTATTTAATACTGAGTTCTTCATTCAGTAACACATGAACATCGAGTAGTTTTGGGTCACTTCTATGTAACTTAAACGAACCACTTTTAGTTTATACATTCAGAAATATTGTGGAGTACCTGGAGTACTCCCTCAATTTAGTAAATTAAAAAAAAAATTCGGCCTTACTTTTCTATTGATGGCAGTTATGGATGTCTGTGCGGAACTAAATAAATATTAAATTAGCCATTGCTGACAAGATGTTAATATATAAAGGCGAAACTAATGGAATACTATGCGATCACCTGCTATTGAGGATATATTTGACTCCACTGACATTATACTAGCACCAATTTTGAGCTTGATAATAAGATCAGAGTTCCGCAGCATTACAATGGACTTACATATACATACATCTAAGTGCATCGCATATATGGTATTCCTACAGCCTCCTACATCTAACCTAACCTAGCTTTTGTTGTTTACTGCTATTACTGCTTCGCAATTTTTCTAACAGCAATTCTTAGTTTTTAGGAGAGAGGGAGAGAGAGAAAACAAGGATACAACTTGTAATTTTATCTACAAATAAATACAGCAGAAACTTCGATTGGAAACATCTAATGTACAATTCGATCTTGAAACCAATATTGTGTCAAGGAATTCAGATATAAGGCACTGCCTCAGTTTCCAACTTAAAAAATTCAAAGGCACCAAAATAATATGCTACGAATAATCACAGTTGATAACTGGTATATAAAATATCTAACATTCGCAATTATTTAAACGTGTCAGTCATTAGCAGAAATAGCGAAACATTCAACGTATTGAAAATCATCCAAATCTAATGACCTGCAACTTCTTAAATGATCGTAGTTATATTCGACTAAGGAGAAGTTATATCGCTTCTCCTGGCCAACAGAATGTTTTTGTGTAGCACTGGCCTCCAGACAGTTTATTGGTTTATTTATGTAGGGCGAATATCGAGGCAGACCACTTCCACAATGTGTCTCTTTTCGATCCTCTTCCATCCTTTATGATTACAGGCAACCGAAATGTAATTTACGGCAAACCTTACATTCATTGAGTCACGTGCTACAACCAGCCTTTAATCTTGACTTTAGTGATTTTAACATTTCCTTGTTGCCGGGCACTGAATCACTGGCAGAGCATTAGCCAAAGATTTTAAAGCATGTGTGCAGACAGGAAGATGTCTAGACAGGAGGATGATAATTAAATTCTTTAAGCATTAAATTTCTTTAAGAATATCTTAAGTATGTACTTAGCACAGATGTGTTGGCAAGTCAGACTTATACAAGTAGGGTTCCGTACAATGTTCAATACTGTCTTAAATTGCCCTCAACTTCAGACAAAAACGCTTTATAAATTAGTGGCTACAAGGGAAATCTGCTTATGTCTTGTACTGGACATTAAAAGAAGACTTCGAAAAACTGTTTTTTATTAAGTTATACCAATGACAGTTAAGACTTTATAAATTAAGAAATATAAATAACAAATTCAAATATATAAGATATTCACGATAAATAATCTTATGAGCTTAAGTCGACTTAAGCCATTATTCCTTTTTGCCACAGAAATAAACAAGGCCCATTATTAAATCGTCAGCAGTAACTTCAAATGCTCTCTGATTTTATGAAATAATTATTTGATATTTTGTTTTTTTTTTGCGTAATTTTCAAAATCAAAACAATTTTGTGAAAGTGTGGCAACATTGTAGAGACCATAAGTGTAGAAAAATGAAATGAACGCCGTAATTAGCTTACAGAAATCACTTAAAGTCATACTAAAACATGAAACAATACAGAAAAAAATTTTTGCACCAATTAAAGGTTTTAATTGGTTTCGGATACAATTTTAATTACATTTTTAATTAATTCAATTATTTATTAATTGAAATGTTATTTGATTAATACTAATTAAATCACCCCTATCGCATATAATTATTATTATAAAAAAACTCCCAAATTTTCTATTGTGAATGATTTCTACCGTAAAATACAAGTAAATTGTAATTTTGGAATCATTCCCGATAGAAAATTTGGTGGTTTTTTCATGGGAATAATTATTCGCGATAGGCCTGAATATATAATTGAGTCGATTAAAAAATTAATTCAAATTGTTTGTGCAATTTATTAAAACCGTTAATTGGAGCAAAAATTGTTTTCAGTGAGCCATTTTTTCAGAACCTAAAAGTTCTGAAGAATTTAGAAAATTTACAATATTAAAAAAAATTTGAATATTATTTAAGGCAGTTGCACACTATAAAACAAGTATTAATACTTTTGAGGAAAATAAAATGCTGAATTATTATTGTTATTATTTTTTTTTTAACTTTCAACCAGCCATAAGATCAGGGTTGCATTCGATTCAAAAGTATTCATACTTGTATTATAGTGTAAAACGGCCTTTAATGCAAACGAAGAAAACCATATTTCCCGAATATCTTCAACTGTCTTTTGGCGAATGCAAAACCATGATTATAATTCTCATTTAAAATTCCATATTTATTTGCTAAATTCTTTAAAAATGTTTTTTAAAAAGAATACCATTCAAACAATTATAATAATGAAACACAGGCAGAGACAGAGACACTGCCATTAAAAACACAAAAAAAAGAAAACATCTTGAAAAGGGTTCTTAAGACACTTAAATTAATTTTAATGGAGTTTTATGGTTTAGCAAATAAACCGAAAAAGAAATCCAAAAATAAAAATTGAAACAAAAAAAAAACAAACCGACAAAAAATTCAAAACAGCAAAGGGGAAAGAATACAAACAACAAAAAGCAAATGAATTCGAAAAAGATTAATCGGTAACAAACTCTAAATACATGAGAATCTTTAAATGGAACATTTAATTTATATTCAAGTACAAGATACTCAAACGAATTTCACCAAAGACCACTTTAAATAAATAAAAAAAATTTAAATAAAAACGAACGGAAATCAAAATGGGATTCTTTCCTTGAGAGTATTTTCGCATAAAATCACAGAACATAAAAACGATTGCTGCAGTTGTGAAACTATAAATTGTTATTATATTGAAATAAATAAATAGCAACTAAAAAACTAAATAAATTAAAAAGTTCTTAAGCACCGCAATATAATTTATACGAGTATGTATACTGCCATTATGCGAGAATAGTTCAAAAAGTACTTTTGCAATATATATGTATGTATCTGCTTTTCGAAAAAAAATATTACTTTATTTATTTCTAAAAACACAGTTGCATATTTTTTATATTTTCTCTTCTCTTCTGTACTCATTTTTAAGAGCTGCCTTCTTTAGCGTAGGAGCGTAGGCGGTAATAATTACAGGGGAGGCAAAATTAAAATTATTGGAAAAAAATATGAAAATAAATATAAAGTAAGGTTTTTTAAAACTCCGGAGAGGATAACAGCAAGTATGGAAGGGGAATTACACCCCCCAGAATGACCTCTCTACGCCAATGGTTGCATATCCAAAAAGGGTGCCAACGAAGTCCTATTAATACCTTTTTCTAAAATATGAACCAAACCATATTTTTTATATTTTCTCTTCTGTACTCATTTTTAAGGTCTGCCTTTTTTAGCGTAGGAGCGTAGGAGCGTAGGGGGAGCAATTTAATTTCTGGGGGAGGCAAAACTAATTTTATTGGAAAAAAATATGAAAATAAATATAAAGTAAAATTTTTGAAAATTCTGGAGGGTAACAGCAAGTCTGAATAGGGAATTTAACCCCTTATAATGGCCTCTCTCAATGATTGCATATTCAAAAAGGGTGCCAACGGAGTTCTATTAATAACATTTTCTAAAATATGAACCCAAACTACTTTTATTAGAAAAAAATATGAAAATTAATATAAAGTACAATTTTTGAAAATTCTGGAGAGGATAATAGCAAGTGTGAAGGAGGAAGTTAACCCCCCCCCCCCCCCCCGAATGGCCTTTCTATGGCAATGATTTCGTATCCAAAAAGAGTACCAGCAGAGTCCTATTAAAATCATTTAATAGAATATTAAACCTGATACTTATTACACCTGAAGTTTTAAAGAAGGCCACTACAAAAAATACACAGACAAATTTTTTTGCACCAATTAAAAGTTTTAATTAGTTTTAAATTTAAGTTCAATTAATTTTTTAATTGATTCAAATACATATTTGTTTAAAACAAAACAATTTCCTAATTAAACAAATTGTTTAATCAATTAATGTTTTAATTAAATTTCAATCTGAAACCAATTAAAACCTTTAATTGGTGAAATTATATTTTTCTGTGTATTAAAATAGGAAACCAGATTTTTTTTATAAAAAAAATCCTAAAAGATGTAATAAAATGCCCATGGGGGCATTACTACTTCTAATACCTTCCGGGGTATATGGGGGCACCAGAACCCAAAGCTAACAAGAGCCTGAAACTAGAAAATAAGAACCTTCGAAGTCTGACCAGTGACCAAACGACTGGTAGCACGATAATCGGTAGTCCCACAGGGATTTCTCCAAATCTCTTTAACCGGTAATTGATGCCTTTAGAGAGCAACGTAATGGCTGTGGTTTGGACCTTAATCCCAGGAAGGGCCATTTAGTCCGGTGTAGTGGTGCACTCTCAAGAGAGGCAGAGTTTAGTTAGTCTTCAACTCCTATAGTACTCCTGAAGTAATTCAAATGTAGACTAAATGTATGATGTAAAAGTAATATATTTTACATTACGATGTCCCAGTGCAGGATCATATAAAATAGGTGTGCATACAAACCTACTAAATATCACTACTAAATATCATTGCATCATTCCTCCAGCATACAATTTCGTTCGTTTAACCACAAGCGCTAGTGAGATGTTCCGTAAGTCTATTAAAGAGGTACTCTTTGTGTGAATTATAACGGATTACATGGAAATATCTTTTTGCAGGGACTCACAAGCATAGAAAAACCTAAATTTTTTAAATCTCGGTTTAAGACAACATTTTAAGTCCGATTTTTTAATAAAAAATGTCTGATACATTTTAATTAGAAGTTATTAAGGACAGTTTCAAATTCCTGCAACTTTTTTGTATTTCCAATACCTTTCAATGCAACTCTGCTCACGTTAACTGTTTTCTATTACTGAAAGCAGACGACCTTATAGCCCGTTCAGGCTGCCACGAAATTAAGTAATTTCGAGCTGAAATTACGAACGAAATCTGAAGTGTTCATAATGGGCTTTTTGACATTTGAGTTAATTTCGCAAACAGCTGATCACGTTTAGTTACATTTGTATAATTTAATTCTTTTGCAAAAAGCTTTAGCACAACACTTTCGTATTGATATAAAATATACACGACTATTAAAAACAACACTACAACAAAATTAATGTACAATTATGTAATTATTTCCATTATTTCATTTGGCTTTTAAATTTTCTTCAAACAAAACGGACTTTCATGGTTGTAAAAATGGTCATGGTTGCAAAAAAAGTAGCTTTTTCTACAAAACCAGCGTTGTCTATCGTAATTTCAAGTTAATTTCGACGAAATTTAGTAGAATGAGTTAATTTTGGCAAAATGGTAAAATGTATGCGAAATTACGTAATTTCAACTTGATTTCGGCCGAAATCACGAAATGAACGAAAATGCAACTGTTAATTTCTTGTTCTTATTAGACACGATAAATACTATGGGGACACTGTTCGTACCAGTAGAAATGACGCCAAACGATCAGCTCGCTCAAAAGAGGTCATTACCCAAGAATCAGTCGATAATATTGAATGCGAAATATTGCACTATCGAAGCATAAAAGCTAATGAGGTGGTTGAGGTGGTTGAGGTGGTTGAGGATGTTGGCATCTCAACGGAGCGGGTACATCACATTTTGCATGTATATTTGGATATGAAAAAGCTAATCGTGTGCTGGATACCACAAGTAAAACAATGTACACGTGTTGGGTATAGTCACTATGGAAAAAATCCAGAATTCTTTTTAGATTTGGCCACTTACGACTTCTTTCTGATTACAAATTTTAAGATTTTTTTTTTTTAAGACAACACTACCTCTGCGAAGCTTCGAAGCTGCAGAAAACACCCAGAGTCTTTGGCGGGAATCGAACCCGCAACCATCAGACCGATAGACTAGCGCGCTACAAATCGGTCTATCGAGGCACTCAATGGCTGGGTGGTTAGAGATTTTGTATGAGGCCATCATTGAAACAAGCGAGGGCCTTGAGAAATCTTAATATTAGAAGGGTAATAAAAGAATTGGAAAAACGCTGAACTAAGTGCTTGGAACTTAAACTAGAGATTGTCGGAAAATAAAATGGCCTTTTTGCCGAAAAAAATATCTTTTATCAAAAAAGTTAGGGATTTATCAAATTGTCCTTAGAAATGTATATTAAAGTACCAAATTATTAAAATTTTACACAATAAAGAATTATTGCAACAGGAGGTAATTTGATAGACCTGAAACCTCTACGCTCTTCAATATGTCAGTTTCTTGGCTACATTTTCAGTTAAAAAGAAAAATTCAATTGATACCTATCCACAACACACTGTCGTGAAATTTCATACTTAGGATCGTTTTTAAATTAAAACAACGCAAATATTGATTTCATTACCTGAATTTATTTTTCTCAATTTTCAGAAGAAAATAAACAAAAACAAGGCAAAGTAGCAGTTAAATCCATACATACAGACTTATATATGTATGTATACAAACATACATATGTATGTACATATATACATATTTATGTATGTATAGATGTACTTCAAGTACTTTGTTAAAGTCCAAACAAAGTACTAAATTATATTTCCTTTTATTGTTTTAATTTGGTTTTCGTAAAAACAATTGAAAAGAAATCAAAACGCACAACAAAAACAGGAAATATTTTTTTTATATTTTTACTTTACTATTCTTTTTGTTTTTTGTTTGCTTTTTAACGTATTATTTGATTTTTTTTTTTTATTTTTTGGTACTAAAAAACGAGTTTATATTGCAAACCCACCAACAAATAATAATAAGTATTTAAAGACCGGTTTTTTATTGTTGTTGATCTTCTACTTGGTGGCTGTTGTTGTATCTTTGTTTTGACGATATTTTTTTTTATTTTTTTTTTTTTTTTGTAAATTTTGTCTTCATTTTGTATTTGTCAGTGGATTTGATTTTATTTCCAATAAAAATTCTCGTTTTACTTGACAAGGTTTAAAAGGTATAACGAAGAGCAGCCTCTTAAAAATGTCTTCTGGCAACAATGTTGCCAGAATTGTAAAATAGTGTGGCCATGTACATTAACGTTAGCAGAGAAATTGCAGTAATAACGAGTTAAACAAAAAATATAACTTTTAAGTATAAAAATCCAAAAAATTTTCCCAAAAAAATGGTAGAGTTGTAGTCCATTAAAATTGTTGATTTGTTCTAACGGGATTTGTTTGAAATCCCGCGATGTATCGCCTTCTGAAATAAACACGTCTATTTGCTTTTCACTATTTGTCTCTATATGTGACTGTGCAGAAAGAAAGGCGCCTGAGGCGTAGGTTGACCGATTTTTTTTTCAACTGGGATAACAATTACTAAAAAATAGAATGGGAGTGATCCCGGACCTCGCCAAAAACGAGTTCGTATCGGAAATTTGGTTTTTCTTCATATAAGTCGAACAGAAAAAAATCATAAAATTTTTCTTTTTTTTTGAAAGCTTTAAAGTCTTGTAGTGAACCATTTTGAAAGGTAAACAAATTTTTTGTTAATCGGCGTTAAATTTAGTGAGGAATCGAGTGACAGTGCTCCCAGTTCTCCAAAGTATTTCTGATGTCGTAAAATTAGTTTTGCAGTGTGTATCAATGAGTATCGATAAAAAATGAAAAATCTATCTCATAATCGGAGTCAAAACAGGTATGTCAACAACATTTACACGTTAACATACTTGTTTAAAAACGCCGAAAAGAGGGTAAACTTTAAAAGGCTCCTGTGTAAAGTCTAATTTTTTAACCCCCCTTAGGTGCATTTCTATTTGCACGGTTACATATCATCATCGAAATCATTAGAAATTTTGGTTAAATTTTGGATCCATCATCAACTAATGATAAATTGAAATCTCAATCATCATATGGAAATCGCTTAAAGTTCTTTTTATTATACCCTTCACCACAGAAAGGATATACAGCCGTATATGAATATAAGTTTGTCAGTCCATGTCTAATTTCTACAATATTCATTTCCGACCCCATAAAGTATATATATTTTGGATCCTTTTACATAGAGCAGTTGATTTAGCGATGACCGTCCGTCGTTCGGGTTGAAACCAACTGTGCCAAGGCAGCAGAAGAGAGACAGAAAATATAAGCCCACCAATCTGCCAGGCATAGGTTCAAAAATTTCGCTAATGCAATTCAGCAACATCAGACCATTCCATTCGCGGCTGCCGGGAAAAACCATGCCTAACTATATTTTTTTAGAGTGTGTTTTAACTTTTTTTCGGTTGCAATGATTTTTGCTTGCGTTTTTTGTTACAAAATATTAGACGGCGACAAAAGGTCCGCATTCAGATCTCGGGTGGGAATAATCTCTAGGGAGGTTTTTTGCATTTAGGTTGATAGGATTTTTCTGCTTTTATTTGTATAAAATACATTTATAGAAAGCATTAAACATAGAGTGGGTCAATAGAACCATAGGGTGGCCACTGGAAGGCGGGCGCAATATGGGCAAAAAAATTTTAAAGGTTTGTTTTAGAGTCTGACCATTTTAAGTCAATATGGATTGCAGGACGGTCCAACGAAGCCCACGTTAGGGCGATGGGCCCTTATCGGGGGGAGGTAATTGTTTGGGGTTAATTTTTAGTTCGTTTTTCTTCGGTTTTATCATTCTTATTTTACGTAGGACTGACCGTTGGAGTACCAATAAAGCCTCGCTTTTTTAAAGTTTTAGTCCTGGATTTTTTTCTTTGCTGTGATCTGACCATTGTACGCCTAATCAATGTAGGTAGGGTGGTCGTATAGGGGGAAGGTGCTGTAAAACGGTAGCCACCGTGGTGATATGGTAAAATTCGGCATTGCCGAATATAGCTCTATTACTTGTTTAATGTGATATATTTTCTTTATTATTTCATTTTGAATTTCAAACGTTTTTCAATTATTATCCAAATCTAAATTTTTTAAAAAGTTCAGCAGTGTGAAATAAATAGATATTTTCCCCAGAATTTTTTCGGGATCCTCTGTGATTTTTTAGTATTTTATATCGAAATTCAGTGTTTACCAATTCCGATAAATTTCGCATCGGATTTGCCGTTCCTAATAGTCACACAACGGTAACCCTGCCAACGTCATGCACTCGTGTTTATGCAAAAAGGTTGAGTTTCGTTGGGCATTGTTGTTGCTGTAAAGACTGAATCAGCCTGTTTTATTATCTTTTTACTTCGTTTAAAAGCTTCCAACAACAACTAATCAAGAAAACCAGATTAGTTGCTGCTGCTAATGTTAGGACAGCGAGCAACACCACACAACCAACAGCTTTTTACCTAAATGTTGGTAACCTGATACATACATACATATAAATACTTATTTACTTATTTCAGGCGACAACATTTTTATATTTATTTGTGAGTTTGTATGAAGTTCTTTTTAACATGCAACCATATACACACACACACACCCACCAACATTCAACTACACGTACATATTTTATTTGAAACGTCGTTTTATTTCTTTTCAACAAATTAAGGAAACCAGTTTTATATTTTGATTTTTCTGGCTTAATTTTGATTTATATACACACATGTGTTTGTTTATTATTAAAAAGAAATCGATCTTAATAATGAATGTTGATGTTAGTTAATTTAACAAAAAAACAGGTACATTTATGTCTTAAATTAAATGAAGACATGAATGTTTTATAACATCAATTTACGTTTTTATTGGTAAAAAGGAAAAAATTAAATTTTGAAAATTTCAAAATTAAGCTAGTAATAATACAGTGGGACAAATTAAATCAAAAATAAGTAAGATTGCTATATTCGACCATGCCGAATATTCCCTTACTGTTATGTTTCCCAATTTGATAACAATATACATACATATGTATATATTTACTTATGTATGTACATTCAGCTTTTACTTTTATGATTTTCAACTTCATTTTTAGATATGACAATGATATAGACAATTTCTATTTTTTTTTCAATTTTATGGAAAATTTTTTAAAATTTTTTGAGAATTTTCTTTTAAATTTTAGAGAAATTTTATGGTAAAAATTTTATAGAAATTTTTTTGGTAAAAATTTTATAGAAATTGTTTTGGTAAAAATTTTATAGAAATTGTTTTGGTAAAAATTTTATAGAAATTGTTTTGGTAAAAATTTTATAGAAATTGTTTTGGTAAAAATTTTATAGAAATTTTTTTGGTAAAAATTTTATAGAAATTTTTTTGGTAAAAATTTTATAGAAATTTTTTTGGTAAAAATTTTATAGAAATTTTTTTGGTAAAAATTTTATAGAAATTTTTTTGGTAAAAATTTTATAGAAATTTTTTTGGTAAAAATTTTATAGAAATTTTTTTGGTAAAAATTTTATAGAAATTTTTTTGGTAAAAATTTTATAGAAATTTTTTTGGTAAAAATTTTATAGAAATTTTTTTGGTAAAAATTTTATAGAAATTTTTTTGGTAAAAATTTTATAGAAATTTTTTTGGTAAAAATTTTATAGAAATTTTTTTGGTAAAAATTTTATAGAAATTTTTTTGGTAAAAATTTTATAGAAATTTTTTTGGTAAAATTTTTATAGAAATTTTTTTGGTAAAAATTTTATAGATTTTTTTTTTTTTGGTAAAAATTTTATAGAAATTTTTTGCTAAAGTTAGGATCTTCCTGCAATCTACAATGCGTTAGAATGGTCAGACTAAAGGGAGGGTGAATATGACTCTCCAATGTGCCTATTGACTGCTCCTGGTTCCAAGTGGGCATCCTGTGGGTCTATCGGCTACTTCTATATTTATTGCTTTATATAAAGGCCTTTAAGACAAATCGAAGGAGAAAAGCCCTACCAACCTAAAAATAAACAAAAATCGCCCCTCGCAACGTGCGGGTGTTTTTTATAGAGGTGTAGAACTTTAAGTTGGCATTACTTTTCAAGATGGCGACCGATTTAACAGCTGTCAAGTGATTTCTTCTCATCAAATGGGCCCAAAACGAGATTACCGTTGTTCCCGATTTTCATAAGCGAATTTTGTTTAGCGATGAAGCGCACTTCTGGTTGAATGGCTACGTCAACAAACAAAACTGCCTCATTTGGAGTGAATGTAATCCTCAAGTGTATGCCGAAACACCGTTACATCTAGAAAAATTTACTGTTTGGTGCGCTTTATGGGCTGGTGAAATCATTGGTCCGTACTTTTTCAAAAACAATGGTGGCCAGAACGTTGCAGTCAATGGTGATCGGTATAGAGCCATGATTACTCCTGAATTGAATAACCATTATGTCCAGGAAATGTGGTTTCTACAAGACGGCGCAACATATCACACAGATCGTGCCACAATAGATTTTTTGAAAGGCACGTTTGGTGACCACCTAATTTCACGTTTTGGACCTGTGAATTGGCCTCCAAGATCTTGTGATTTAACACCGCTAGACTACTTTCTGTGGGGCTATTTAAAGTCATTGGTATATGCGGATAAGCGACAAACGCTTGACCATTTGGAAGACAACATCCGCCGTGTTATTGCCGATATACAGCCACAAATGTTGGAAAACGTCATCGAAAATTGGACGTCCAGATTGGACTACATCGGCACCAGCCGTGGCGGTCATATGCCAGAAATCATATTTAAAATGTAATGCCACAAGATTATGTTTCGGAAAAATAAAATTCATGTCGATCGAATAATCCATCGTTGTTTTATTGCAACTTAAAGTTCTATACCTCTATAAAAAACACCCTTATGTTCATATATGTGACCGCGCACAGAGAAAGGGACATAAGGGTAGGGGTAAAATAACTGAAGTTTTTCTGCATTTAAGTCGAGTACAGAAAAACAAGTAAGTCATAATTCCCAATTTCCCAATTTTTTTCAAGACTTTAAACACTTTTAGAAACCCGTTGTAAAGAGATAAACAATTTTAGTTTTTAATTGGAGTGCAATTTAGAGGGACATCGCATGGAAGGGGTCCCAGACCTCTGCGGAGTGTTTCTGAGGTAAAAAAATTGTCTTTAATCGATAATTTCGGATACGTAACAGATATGTATGTTAATAGCATTCAAGAATGATAGAAGACAATATTAAGCCATTTGCAAGTTTTCCCGTTAGATGGCGTTTCTACCCAATTAAGGGTTGACAAGTCTGTATGTAATCAACAAATTGCTTCAAATTAGTACGTACAATAAATCTAAAAACGTACAATACATCTAAACTAAACTTGGCAACTCTGCAAAAAACTCTCATAAATTATAGTTATACTCTCAATCAGAATTATTAGTCAATAAGCAAACAGTTTCGTGACATCATTAGGCCGATATGAGCAGAAAATGCCCATATTATTTTCGGGATGGCTTAACCTTGTCTTCTATCATCCTTGATAGCATTTACACTCGTAAAAAACAACGTTAAGAAAAGGGTAAACTTTAAATAGCCATCCTGTAAAATTTACTTTTTCACCCTTAAGACCCTTTCTCTTTGTGCGGTCAAATATTAAATTTCTAACTATAATGAGAGGTATAAAAACTTGGAATAAAGTGTAATATTTTTTTATACAAAATCTTTAATTTATAATTGATTTGCCTAATTTTATTGCAAAAAATATATACATAAATTTTACCCCCTTCTAATTACTCACAATAGAAACTGACGTCAAGCATTTATAATGAAAACAAAAACCAGACATTTTTCTATTCTCCTATGATATAATCATCTAGATATATGTATGTATATTTATGAATGTATATGTATGTATGTACATACATATATGTCCATAATGTATTATCTTGATTTATGTACTTACATGTATAAAGGGCGAAATTACATTATGTAGCTTCCCCTCTCCAATAGCTAGATAATATAAAAATATTTTTTAAATTAATTAATTAAATAAAATTTATGATGGTTTTATATTGATTTGTAACGACATAATGCTTGGTTTTTCCAGAAATATATAATATACATATATGCATACATATTTATCAAACATGTCGTCCAACGCCCTCATTGTATTCATTATGTCTGAAAGTACTGCTACACCAAAGTACGAATCGAAAATTTGAACATGTTTGTAAGTATGTGTTTATTCCTTTTAGATACAAAGTTGTTAGTTTTTTTAAGTTTTTAATAAGATTTTTAATAGTTTTTCTTGTTTTTTTGCTTGTTAACGCTTTTTCGTTGATTTATTTGTTTGTTTTTGCTTGCAGCTAGACACAGATTTATTTGGTACTCGTGTGTAGGAAAATTTATTTATATTTGAAATAGTCATAATACAAACATACATATGTGCATATGTTTTACGGTTATCTTCGAACCATTTGAAATCTTATCTTAAAATATTTTATGTATGTCAGTCAGTCCATTCTATTTAATCTTTATTTTGTAGTTTCTTTTTTAACATGTTCGGTACTTAATCTACATACTATTTTTTTATGCATACACTTATTTAACTATTCGAAGTAGAGCAGGGATGGAAAACTCAGCTCTATTGTCCTACTTTTAGTATTTTTATAGAAGACTGCAGTACGCCTGTAACAGAAGTATTTTTTTTTTTTTAATAATAAAATTTATTAGTGTTATTGCTTACCAACACATTGTAAAAACTAAGACTATTAGCAGTAGGTTTTGAAATTTTTTAATACTGCGTTTTTGTTTTTCTAATGCATAAACAGTTAAGACCTTCTAATTTGTTAAGGCCAATATAATACTCAACGTTCGATCTGTCAAAGATGACATGGGCGCCTCCATAAACTGATTACTAGTACGTAGCGGCGGGTTCAATTCCCGCCAATGATTCTGGGTGTTTGCTGCAGACAAGCCAAAAGCTTAGCAGCTGCTGTTGTTGATACTAATAAAATTTTAATTTTTGGAAATATTTTGTTAAAATTTAATTTGTTTTGTGAAATTTTAAATTTTGGTTTTTGGTGAAATTTCGAATTGTGATTTTTCTTGAAAATTTTTAGTTTTAGGTGAAATTTTGGTGAAATGTAATATTAACGTGATGTTTCAATATTGTGGAAAATTCGATATTTTTGGTGATCCTTGGTTTTTTTCATGATCATTCTGCTTTTTAAAATTTCATATTTTTTGTTTAAATAGTTTTTTTTTTTAGTTAAAATTTAATGCTCTTATTCATAAAAAATAAAGTTTACTTTGAGCATCAAGCAAATACTTTAAATACACTTTATTTTTTATGAATTTGGGCAATAATCTTTTGGTGATATTATAGTGATAATGTTATACCTATTTTTGGGAATGTATGTATATCGTTTTTTTTCATTTTTAGTAGTTTTTTTTTAGGGAAGTAATAGTTTTAAGTGAAATTTGTTATTTTTTTAAATTAGCACTTTGTGCAACATTAATTCTTTGTTTAATTTTTTTTATTGCGTTTTGGTGAAACGAATTTTTTTGGCTAAATTTTGTGAAATTTTAATTTTTTTTTTAACTTTTTATTTTCCTTTTTTTTATGCAAATAATTTTTTTTCTTTTCTTGAAATTGCAAAATTTCGCCAAATTTTTTATTTTGCAAAAATATAATATTATATTATTATACTCGCATTTTTATAGATATTTCAATTAAATTTTAGTCTTTTTTTCGGAATTATCGGTTTTTGGTGAAATTCAAGTTTTTTTGTAAAAATTGCATTTATTTTAAATATTAATTTTTTTGGTGATATTATCGTAAATATGTGCTATTTCGGTGATATTTTAATTCCTTGCAGAATTTTCAATTTTATTGTTATACTCAGTTTATTTTTTTAGAAGCTTAATATTTATTTTTGCTATAATTTGTCTTTTTGTTAAAATTTTATTCTTTTGGTGATATTTTAGCGACGATTTTTTTTTTTTTTCATTTTAGAGACGATTTTTTTTAAAACACATTTTGTTTTTGTCATTTTTAGTTGTTTTAATTTTAAAAAAGATTTATTTCTTTAATGCATTTTTTACAGGAATTTTTTTTGTGATATTACGATTTTTAAACTAAACTTCTTATTGTTGAAACTGACATTTTTCTTTCATATTTTTTTTACATTTTTTTGGTGATATTACGATTTTTAAACTCAACTTTTTTATTTTTGAAACTGAGTTTTTTATGTTATAATATTTTTGTGATATTTAGTAAAATTTTTATATTTTTGGTTAACTTTTTTTCTTGTAATTTTAAGTTCATTAGATTTATATTTTTTTGAAATCGCAAAATTTTTCCAAAAGAATTTGTGATATTTAATTTTTTTAGTTTTTGGTCTCCTCGCTATTTTCGGTTTTTGGCGAAATTAATTTTTTATTAAATTGCATTTATTTTTTGGTAAATATTAAGTTTTTGGTGATATTTTTGTAATTTCGCCATTTTTTCTACTATCGGTTTTTTGGTGAAAATAAATTTTTAAATTTTTTATATTTAATTTTTTTTTAATTCCATTTTTATGGTAAATATTAAGTTGTTTGTGATATTTTTGTAAAAATGTGCTATTTTATAATATTTTTATTTTTAAGGGAATTTTCAATTTCGTGATAATATGGTGATATTCAATACATTTCATATATGATATGATTTATTTAGGGAAATTTCGATTTTGTTTTAGTTTTTGTGTCTTTTTCGCTATTTTCGGTTAAATTATTATTTATTTATTTTTTTTTCTGCTAAATAATTTATGTTTCGGTGATATTTTTTGGATATTTGTGCTATTTTGATCATAATTTCAATTTAATTTTTTGTAATAATTATTTTTTTAATGTTGGATTTGTTGTGAAATTTAGTTTTTATTTTGTGATCTTTTTTATAAAATATAATTTTTATTGTGATATTTTATTGAAAATTAAATATTTTAATTAATTTTCGATTTCGATTATTAGATTTTTTGTGAAATTTCAAGCTTTGGTGCAACTTTTTGTTAAAATCTAACTTTTGTTGATATTTTGGCGAAAATGTTAAATTTGGTGATATTTTAACTCATTATATAACTTGACTTTATGATAAATTGTTTGACATTTTGGTCAAAATAAGAAATTTTAGTTGAATTTCGATTTTATGGTAAAGTTTCGATTTGGTGATTAAGCTGATAAATTTTATTCATAATTTTTTTTTTGTGTATTTGTTTGCATATTTTTTATTTATTGTATCTTTAATATATTTTAACTTTTTGTTAAAATTTAAATTTTAGTGTTGCTGTGAACATATTGTGGTAAAATTTTAAAAAATATTTTTTTTTTTTAAATTTGGTGAAAATGTGACGTTGAAGAAATTTTTGTTTGCCTATTTTTAAATTAAATTTAAGAAACTTAAAGCACTTGTCGTTTTTGCTTGCGACAATGAATAGACGACAGACTTTGGGATGTTTAATTGCCATTAACTTCAAAAACTGTATCTGATAGACCGGTATGTACTGGTATCTGGAATTCTCCATTTTCTGCTTAACACGAATAGACGAATATCGTTAGTTACATATTTATTTATTTTAAAGCTTTCAAGATAACAACTTTTTGTTGAGTGTAATTAATTTTCCTTAATTGTAAAAATTTAAGAAGTTATAAAAACCAATAATATTGCAAACTTTAACAAAAAACAAATCCTCTATAATAATTACACAATGGCGTAATAATTAGTTAATTAAATTTAATTAATCATGTTAATTACATGAAAGCAAATATAATTACTGATGTTAGTCAGTTGTGTTTTAAATAAAAAATTAATTGTTAAAAAAAAAAAAATAATTCTAATATGTGTTTTCTAGCTTTATAAGGAAAAAATTTTTAGTTGTGCAATGGAACGGGTGGTCCAAATACAAGTCTCTTTTTCAAATGCAAAAAAAAAATGAACTAAACCTTTCAGTGGAGGTCGTCGTGACTGTCTGTTTGTTTGGTACATCACTATCAAGCCACAACGTCTTAGTTAATTTCTTCTGGTATATTATGGCTCCTTACAAGATTTGGGGGGATGTCAATTACAGTTTGAAATTAATTACACAGGCAATTAATTACACAGGAAATTAATTACGCAATTATTTTTAATTGGAATTTTTCAATTACTATTGCATTCAACTATTTGTAATTGCGGTTTTTTCAATTACACATTACATGTAATTTTTAATTGAAGAATTATAATTACCATGACAATTACTTGTGACTTGTAATTGGAAATTTTTAATTAAAAATTACATGCAATTGTAATTGAAAAAAGTGAATTATAATTACATGTAATGGAAGCTTTTAGGGAACATAATATTGTTCAATTGAAAGTACTGACTATTGCCTAATTACAATTACAATTATTTGTAATTTGCAATTGAAAATTTCCAATTACAATTACATGTAATGTGTAATTGAAAAATTTTAACTACAAATTACAAGTAGTTCTAATTGACTTAAGTTCCTAATGTAAATTAGAATTACTTGTAATTACTGATAATAAATAACATTTAAAAAGATACTTGTATTGGGCGCCCCTGTTATATTCATTACTTTAATGAAGTATTAAAAGGACTATTTTTATAATAAAAATAGTATGTATCTGCTCTATAATTAATGACAAAGTATAAAGTTTAACCCTTCCCCGCACGTACATTCCCATGCTACAAATTTATTTTTTTTTTTTTTTGTAAAATTACAAAAATAAATATTTTTAAATCATTCAATGTCACTGAGAGGTGAACAACAACACTGACAGTTCTGTTGAAAACGTAACAAAATGAAAAACTTATTAAAAATAAAAATTTAGAAATTTTAAAAATAAATAAAATATATTTTCCAACTTTGAGTGGTGTTGTTATTGTTATTCTAAACATTTTTAATTTTTTTTTTTAAATTGCATTAGTGACGGCATTCGCTTTAAGGTCCATAAATAAATATGATTGTAAAATTTGTATTCTCAAGTACAAACATACGAAATAATTCATTTAACCCAAAATATTAAATTTTATTACAGCCACAATTTCATACTGCTTATTTTTGTTTAAATTTAAGCTATGGAAAATAATTAAAAAATATTTTTTTTTTTGTTTATTAAATATATAGTTACCAAATTCTTGATTTTCATAAAAGCCTTAGCAAATGTTGTGAAGTAAAATTGTTAATTACCTGCAATTAGAAAAAATAAAAAAAATTAATTAAAAATGTTTGAAAATAAAAAAATTTACATTAAAATTTTATAGCAATAATTAAAACACATTAATTAATAAAAAAAATAATTAACAAAACACCTAATTTCTTAATTTTAAAACTAGCTATACCAGATGTGGTTCGCTACCCCATTGTCAAAAAATAAAAAAACTTTTTAAGAATAAAAAAGACAACACTTCCTTCGAAGCTTTTTACTGGTCTGCAGAAAACACCCAGTCTTTGTCGGAAATTGAACCCACAACCCCTAGACTGATAGACTAGAGCACTACCATTCAGTATGTCGAGGCATGTACATATTTTCATTACACAGAAAAAAATTTAGTTCACCAATTAAAGCTTTTAATCTGTTTTAAATTAAAGTTCAATTAATTCTTTAATTGATTCAAATATATATGTATTTGTTTAAAACAGAATCAAAAATTCGTAATTGAAAAATTTATTGAATCATTTATTCATACTCCTCCTTTTTACCGCTGGGAAGTGTTGGGGCAGCACAACTACATTTAAAACAAAAAATGTTGCTATTGTTTTAAATGTAATTGTTCGAAAGAACGAATTCGTGTGGATTCGTGGATCAGGTGAAGAAGAAAAAAGCTAGAGTTTTATATTCGGCCGTGCCAAATCTTATATACCCTCCACCGCGGTAATTTTATTTTTACACACATACATAGCTACAAAATTGATTTCATGTAAGGGACAAACTCATTAAAAAAAGAACTGTGTTTTGTTTTCCACTAACCACCTGAAATGCCTAACTATGTAAAAATTTTATAGATGATTTTTTGTAAAAATTTTATAGAATATTTTTTGTAAAAAGTTTCTTTTAAAAATTGTATGGAAAATTTTTTTGTAAAAATTTTATGGAAAATTTTTTTTGTAAAAATTTTATAGAAATTTTTTGCAAAAAGTTTCTTTTAAAAATTTGATAGAAAAATTATCTGTTAAAATTTTATAAATAGTTTTTTTGTAAATATTTTATAGAAAATTTTTTGTAATTTTATTTTATATATGTAATTGTTTTAAAATATTTTTTGTAAAATTTATTTGTAATATTTTATGAATTTTTTTTTTTTTATAGAATTTTTTTTTTGTAAAATTTTATAGAAAATTTTTACAAAAAATTTTATAGAAAATTTTTACAAAAAATTTTATAGAAAATTTTTACAAAAAATTTTATTGAACATTTTTACAAAAAATTTTATAGAAAATTTTTACAAAAAATTTTATAGAAAATTTTTACAAAAAATTTTATAGAAAATTTTTACAAAAAATTTTATAGAAAATTTTTACAAAAAATTTTATAGAAAATTTTTACAAAAAATTTTATAGAAAATTTTTACAAAAAATTTTATATAAAACTTTTACAAAAAAATTTATAAAAATTTTTATATAAAAATTTTATATAAATTTATATAATAAAAAAATTTATAAAAATTTTATATAAATTTTTTTTTCTAAAAATTATATTGAAAATAATGTGTAAATTTTTTATTGAAGATCTTTCGTAAAATTTTGTTGAATTTTTTTTTTAATTTTTTGTAAACATTTTTTTAAACTTTTTTGTAAAAAATTGTATTGTAATTTTTTTTAATTAAATTTTTTAAATATTTTGTAAAATTTTTTTTAGTTTGTGTTTGAAAATTGTAATTATAATTGTTTGAAAAAATTTTCGGTAAAATTTTTGATAAAATTTTATGGAAAATATTTTATAAAATTTTATGGAAAAATTTTTGTAAAAATTTTTTAAAATTTTTTTTTTTTGTGATTTTTTCTTTAAATTTTTTGTAAAACTTAGGACCTTCCTGCAATCTAAATTCCGTTAAAATTTTCAGACAACAGCAAAAAAAACCTTTAAAAAATATTCATCATAGTATTTAGAATTTTATCCAGGAATGGTTACCTCTATATAAAGAAAATACATAATTTTTATTAATTGGTGTGGATTATTTCCAAAGCAAAATCGAACAAAATATTGTGAGGATGCTGACGAAGTGGCGGGCACAGCTGGTTTTATATATGCTAGTAAAATGTCAAATTTGTTGCCCTAGTGCAATCACCTTGTAAAACCAATTCGCCTTGCAAAATATTGATGCCAGATCTAAAAATAGTTATTTGGCGATTTAAGTTTATTTCCGCAATATTTAAATAAGTGCTTTTAAATACTTAAAATTGTAGTGCTTTTCAAAATTTATATCTTCATTTTAAGTTTATTAAACAATAACTAAAAACAGCTTCCAAGTTTTAATTTCAAGCTAAAAAGACTATAAGCAAACGAATGATGTCAAAGCAAAGAAGGTTAAATATAAAAAAAAATATAAACAAAGAAACCCATTGAAATTTTTTAGAAGCCATTATACTCGTACTCGTACTCGTATTAAATAAAACTCCTATGCACCCAAACTCGTTAATGTGTGGTTCGAGTACCTTTTTGGTTGGTGCTTTTGTATGTATGTGTTAATTTAACGCTATTTTTGTTTATTTAATAGAGTTTGTCAAGGTAACGACAGTATTATTGTTAAATGTCTTTAATGTCAACTCATTATTTAGGCAAATTCGAGCTGCTGCAAAAGTGGAACAAAAAAAGTATTAAATATCATTATTGTTTTTTTTTTTTTTTTCTTGTACGAAAAGGGTCAAAATTTATATGGCTGTGCAACCATTAAAGCGCAATGACAATTGACTTCTTGAATTTTTTGTAAAAAAAAGTTTATAAGTAATTTGATATCGACAGAAAAAAAAACAAGACATAGTTGTTAGCCATAACTTAAGAATGACCGCTAGCTAAAAAGGGTATTCATGTCAGGAGATATAAATTTACTTTAAAAAAATCGTTAAAAGTTTTAATAATTATATTTTACATAAAAATGCATTAAACACATAGACGACTGCAGGCTACCGACCACGAGCTGTCAAAATTATTATACACACGTTTATATGAAGACGATTATTGTGATAGCAGGCTATTAGCCGCCGCCGACAAAAATTGGAAGCAGTTAGCCGTCGTCGAAGTGTTCGGCTAATATCAGCTAAGAATTTTTTTATTTAATTTTATATTATTTATTTTTTGATAATTTCAATTTACAATTGATAATTTTAAAATAAATTGCATCATCGAAACACAATTATTTAGTGATTGTATAAACTTAAAACCACCCCCACTATATTAAGTGATTTACGCCACAGGTTAAAATCACATTTAAAAACGGTTTAACACTTAAAATGAGATTTTGAAATTTTTATTTGTTATATATCACTATCTCGCATTAAATGTACGGTGATTTAGCGTCAGTACCTGCCAAGATGGCCTAACCTAATAGTGATCTTACCACTGAGTAAAATTTTGGCATAGCCTAGCGCTCTTATTGTACAGTACAAGTATTGATCTTCCAGATACAGATTCTAGGAACCCCGGAATCTATTTCCCCCATATTCCTCGAAAGCACTGCGACAAAGGAATAAAGCGGTAGATTGCAATGACAGTTAGTATCCCCGGGGAGGAGATTAAATGTTTGTACAAAAAAATTGCCAAATTGTAAGTTAGTTTCTGTTTTAGACGGTTATATATGTATATTTGCTTAGCCGCCGCTTTTTAATATCCAATCGGCTTTTAGTCTACTTTTAACCGCCGCCGGTCGTCATTTCATATCGGCTTCGCCCTCTGATCCTGGCAATATTTTGTTCGATTTTGTTTTGAAAGTCATCCACACCAAATTTTAAGACTCTTACTTTTATAGGGCTTCAGATATGCTTTATGTATTTACTTTATATAGAGGTACCCGTCCCTGGATAAAATTTTAAAACTCATAAAAAATATATAAAACTATATAAAAAATATATATAAAAATATATAAAATTTTAGACTATTGTAAATAGTATTTAAAATATTCCCCCTGACAAAAAGTAAAAGGTGCTGCCAAGTTTTCAGTACCTTTAATCGGTAAAATTGCGTACTTTCACTACATTTTCTTTATTTTCTCTAGGAAATGAGATATTTTTCGGGAAAAATTAATCCTATACTTGAACCAAGACACTAAGGTACATCCTCACAAAATTTCATTAAAATTGATTCAGTAATTTTTACGTGATGCGAACACAAACAGACAAAATTTTCAAAAAGTGCTATTTTGTATTCCATTTCGATTACACAGAAAAAAATATTTTCGCCAATAAAGGGTTTTAATTGGTTTCAGATTAAAATTAAATTAAATAATTAATTGATTCAATTATTTGTTTAATTGGGAAATTTATTTTGGTCTGTTTTAAACAAATAAATATTTGAATCAATTAAAAAATTAATTGAACTTTATTTTAAAACCAATTAAAACCTTTGTTAAAAAAAAAATTTCTGTGTACTATCTGCACCTGCAACAAAATTTTCAAAAAATATTTCATTTACAGAAATGATCCTGTTACAGTTTTATTATATGTATAGATAGATCGGGAAGTCCTGAGCTAATAATTTGATTTGTTTTGACATTATTTTATTTTTATAAAAGTAATTTAGGTATTCCTACAGCAATATCAGAGTTTAAGATTTAGCTTTCGTCTTCAATAGCATTAAGTTGCTGACTACACGGCGACGAATTGTAGCTAACGGAATTTGTAGTTGTGTAGCATTGCAGCCGTTTTGGTATATGTGTTTAAAGCATAAAGGTCTTAAAAATGCATATTTTAATTTTATTTAAGCAATTGAATTTAATTTAAATTATTCTATTTCCATTTACAAAAAGATCGATGGTCTTAAAACATTTTTTTTTTTTTTTTTTTTTTTTTTTTTTTTTTCATAATTTATTTATTGTATCTTCAATAATTTTTGAACTAACAATAATTACTCGTATCTTAAGTCTAAAATAAAATATTCTTTTTAAGTCCAGCCAGTGCTAGACAAAAATAATGTTTGTTTCACGGATTTCGAAATCATTTGCGGGTCATCCCTCTAATGTACGGCCAAGAAAAGCAGTATCTCTTCTTTTTAGTCGAATGTAACCAGGTTCATTCAGCATGTTACGCGCCAAAGGGTTTGGATGAGATTCAAGCCTCTTTAGATATGTGACTGCATGTTTCGCTATTTCTGCTTTAACTGATGGCATGTTTAGGTCTTTGTGGATGTTAGAATTTTTTATATACCAGGGAGCAGATGTAATAATACGTAAAATCTTATTTTGGCGCCTTTGAATTTTTTCTACATTGCTAGCTGAGGCAGTGCCCCATAACTGAATCCCATAACACCAAATTGGTTTGAGGACCGACTTGTACAGTAGAAGTTTACAATCTAAGCTCAGGGTGGAGTTTCTGCCAATAAGCCAATTTAGTTGTACTGCTTTTAGTTTCATTTGTGTTAACTTGAAGTCAATGTGGCTTTTCCAAGTAAGGCGACGGTCAAGATGTATACCCAGGTATTTAACGTCTGAAAGCTGTGGTATCATTTGGTTATTTATGCGAATAGGAGGGCATGAGTCCCTGCGCAGTGTGAAAGTTATGTGAGTGCATTTTTGTTCATTCACTTTTATTCTCCATTTTTCTAGCCATTTTTCCAAATTGAGTATGTGGTCTTGTAAAAGTTGTGATGCTTCTTGGGCACTTTCATGAATACTTAAAAAAGCTGTGTCATCTGCAAAAGTTGATGTGTGGACTAGGGTGCTAATTGGCATATCCGATGTGTACAGTAAATATAAAATTGGTCCCAAAATACTACCTTGGGGAACTCCGGCTTCAATGAGCTGTGGCGAGCTTAAAAAGTCACCTTCTTTTAATAAAAACTTGCGATTCGTTAAATAATCTTTTAAGAGCTTATACAAGTTTTCGGGCAAGTTCAGCTTTAGCTTAAATATTAGGCCTTCGTGCCAAACCTTATCGAATGCTTGAGAAACGTCGATAAAGAGCGCAGAACAGTATTTTTTTTCTTCAAAGGTCTTTTTAATTACATTTACTAATCTGTGTGTTTGTTGGATCGTACTATGTTGTTTTCTGAAGCCGAATTGATGGTTCGGGATGCATCCTTTCGCGCTAAGAATTGGATTCAGCTTAGTTATTAATATTCTCTCAAATAACTTTGACACGTTTGATAAAAGGCTTATAGGTCTGTATGATTCTACTTTTGTGTGGTCTTTTCCTGGTTTAGGAATCATAGTTATCAAAGAGACCTTCCACTCTGTGGGAAAGTACTCAAGACGTAAGATAGCATTAAAAACAAACAGAATAATTCTGCGACCTATACGGGGCAACTCAACTAACATCTTGTTACTTGTTTTATCAACGCCAGGGGCTTTTTTGGTGTTTAAATCTGCTATTGCCCTTTCAATATCGCGAAATTCAAATCTTAGAGGTACTACGGCACTAGTCTCTACTGATGGTAACTCAGCTATATCAGTACATACATTTGGGGTGAAAACCTTCTTCAAATGTCCAACAAACAAATTGCCTTTTTCGGTATCATTCCTTGCCCAGTCTCCACAAGAAGTTCGCAAGGGAGGCTTACGTACGACCGGTCTTTTAAGGTCCCTACATGCACGCCATAATGAATAATCTGATTGAGCAGTTGCATCGAGGTCTTCCAAGTAATTTTTCAGAGATGCTACTCTTCGAGATTCTAGCAGCTGTCTTAGTCGTTTCGTGCAATCTTTAAGTCTAGATTTGAGTTGAGTCTTAAAACATGCGGTTACTTTTGCATAGTGATAGTTGAGCTCTTAAAGCTTAAGAAAAACTTTCTTTTGAAGTGTACGTACCATGTTGTGGCAACTTTCAGTCTTATACTTTTCGAAGCTCCCTTTTCTATTGTACCGTAAAAATATTTTGACTGTAAAACCATAAAAATCATTAAGAGTTAAATGCCATGTCAAGACAAAACTTAACAGTTTCGGGTACGAGAAGGTAAAAAACAACTTTTATAGGTTTTACAATTTTTTACAATTTTCTTTTTTCTATTAGTAAAGAGTTTTGTTAAGCCACTAAATTTTACTTTTACACTTAATAAATGTTTTATTTTATTTTTTTATTTTTTTACTGAAACTAATGTTGCATAAAGATTAGACCACCCATATATGCAAATGTGTTATTTTTAGCTCCCCGCGCATTTTCGGTTATATAGGGGGTCAAAAATACGCTGTGCATAAAAATTTTGTTTCTAAACCATAAACCGGCCAGGCCCCTCGCATTTAAGTGGTAAAAATTGCCTAAAAAAGCTGTAAAAAAGATATGTGGATTTATTAGTCAAGAACTCTTAAACTGAGAGGTTTTCGTGATTTACTTATACAAACTTTTTATTCGTTATAAAGGGAGAAATATTTTGTTCATACAAACTTTTAACCCACGATAAAGCGTAAGTGTTTTTTTAGCAGTTCATTTCGAAGGTTATCTTGAAATTGAACTTTGAGTGGTTCTCATTCATTTCTGGAGGCATGTAAATGCGAACTCTCTTCATCATGAGATTGAACATTTTGCGCTCATTTAGTATGTGAATAAAGGTTTTTTGAATGTATAGGGTGTTTTTTATAGAGGTATAAAACTTTAAGTTGGCATTACTTTTCAAGATGGCGACCGATTTAACAGCAGTCAAGTGATTTATTCTCAGTTTGGTTTGGCAATTCATCATGAATAGACTCACGCCTGAACAACGCTTGCAAATAGTGCCCAAAACGAGATTACCGTTGTTCCCGATTTTCATAAGCCAATTTTGTTTAGCTATGAATTGCACTTCTGGTTGAATGGATACGTCAACAAACAAAACTGCCGCATTTGGAGTGAAGGTAATCCTCAAGTGTATGTCGAAACACCGTTACATCCAGAAGAACTGACTGTTTGGTGCGCTTTATTGGCTGGTGGAATCATTGGTCCGTACTTTTTCAAAAACGATGGTTGCCAGAACGTTACAGTCAATGGTGATCGGTATAGAGCCATGATTACTAACTTTTTCATTCCTGAATTGAATAACCATGATGTCCAGGAGATGTGGTTTCAACAAGACGGCGCAACATGTCATACAGCTCGTGCCACAATAGATTTATTGAAAGACACGTTTGGTGACCGCCTAATTTCATGTTTTGGACCTGTGAATTGGCCTCCAAGATCTTGTGATTTAACACCGCTAGACTACTTTCTCTGTGGGGCTATGTAAAGTCATTGGTCTATGCGGATAAGCCACAAACGCTTGACCATTTGGAAGACAACATTCGCCGTGTTATTGCCGATATACGGCCACAAATGTTGGAAAAAGTCATCGAAAATTGTACGTCCAGATTGGACTACATCTGCGCCAGCCGTGGCGGTCATATGCCAGAAATCATATTTGAAATGTAATGCCACAAGATTTTCTTTAGGATAAATAAAATTCATGTCAATCGAATAATCCATCGTTGTTTTAATGCAACTTAAAGTTCTATACCTCTATAAAAAACACCCTTTATATGGCAAATATGAATATGGCAAACCTTAAACCTAACATGGTTGTTACAACATTTGTTATAAAAGCTGTTTTAAAATATGACACTGGAGTTCTTGATTTTTTTTAGTTTGACAGTTTTATTTTTAAACAGCGCCATCTATTGCTCAATCGTGCTATTACTATCTGCTTTGCTATAAACATTCAAACAATATGGGTGTAAAACAGAAAATTGGGGAGACGAGGTGTTAATAAGCATTTTTGTCATTGCCACATGTCCCGAATCTTTTTTCACGATTTTTTTTTTTTTTGCACTGAAAAACCAAATGACAACAAATAACCCGATATTTCTACTCTGATAGGCTCGTTTTGAATCAATGGGCATGTCAATAGGCAAAATTACTGCATTCGAGGAAATCAACTAAATATTCTCTATGCATCGCTAAATTCACAAAAATCACCTTTTGGTACGCTTTATGGGCCGGTAGAATCAGTTTTTATCCCCCACAACAAATTATTTACGAAGAAAGTTTAGTTTAAAAAGAAAAAAAAACGATTTTAAATACATACACATACATATGTACATATGTATGTATATAAAATTTGTACTGTATGCTCTGCTTTCATTACAGCATTTGTTTTTTGAAAAAATATTATAAAGAATAAAACAATTTAAAAATATTTTCTTCGCCTTATGTAAGTGTAACAACACAAAAGCACAAATTTGTTCTTCTCTTAAGATAAGTTTTCATTACATAAATGCAGAAACATAATATTTTTTAAACAGAATTAAAACTGTTTGTATGCAGTATATTTTATATATAAAATAAATAAAAAATCTTATATTATGCAGGCATATCAAGTAACAACTACTCGTTCTTAATTAAACAATAAATTTTTCTTCGTCATCAACATTTTCTACTTCATGTCTGGGTTCTTAAACACACACACACAGCATCTGTTTGCTTTTTCACTCTACTATTCTGTGCCATTTGATATATTTTGTGTAAACCAGGCTTTACATGGCTAAAACGAGATATTTATTATCGTCATCATTATGTTAACTTTCAAGTAAAGGAAAAAGCAGTGAAATGGAAGTCATTGTTAGCAGATGTATTTAATTACTTACTGTGTAACGGGTGGTCCAAATGCAAGGATAATTTTTAAAAATAAATATGAAAATATGTAGTATGGGGGCGCCTCGTAATACAATTGAGTACGAACTGGCTAGACCTGAAACCTGCCTCAGGTATCAACTAGTCGGCGTCCCGCTAAGTTGTTGTAAGGAAGTGAATCCCAAACACATTCTTTTATTCGCTTAACTCATATCGGGGCATAGGGCCTCTAGAAGTTTCTGTAATACCGTCTAAACATGAATTGCTCATGTCCTTGACCTCCATGGGGATAAATTATTTCTCCTAGTATTTGATTCATGTATGATTTTGACTGTTTGTCAGAATTCTTTTATTGCTTATGAAAGGCTTAGTAGAGCCTGACAATCCTTAGCGACTAAGCACGGGAGTATACTGCCTGGAAGTTTATGGGTGCTACCGTTGACTTTTGCAGTTCTTCCGCTACCATCCCTTTTTCATAATCCTGCCATAATCACACACTAATCAGACTGGTCATATTTTCCGAATAAGTCGAGTTGGCCCAGTAACAGATGAGATTTCAATGAGATTCGATTCGCCCCATCGATGATGGAGTTTCGGACTTATGACTTTTGTATTTAGATTGGTTCCTGTAGAGTCTACAACATTACTTTCCATATCCTATCCATCACCTGCTGCTTGTCCGACTTGCTTGTTCACTATATTCGCAACTAACCCCACTATGAGCCCGTGTCACTATTCGCAGCCTGTGACCCGTCCAGTAGCTGGCAGCTCAGCTCAGGAGTTGTCAATTCCGCGGTCTGGATCCCGCAAATACATACCACTATAATTTTGTTCTGAGTGATTTTACATGAGTTTTTCTCTTGCAAAAGCAAGCGAACATTTATCGCGGCACTGCAGTAATGTCAACTTACAGCAGGCACTACCTGGGAGCTGAAAACACCTGATAGCTATGTCCTCATTATGATTGCAAGAAGACTGCAAGATTGCTGAGAACGCCTCGAGAAGAGATGGGCACACTGGTGTCAAAGCTAAAAGGGTACTGCATCGCTGATGCCCATGTCGGAAGATTAAATTTCCCCTATAATGACTTCTAAAGAAGATGTCAAATATAAGGAGGAGGAGGAGGAAGAGAAGGTGAAACACCTTCTCTGCCACTATACAGTCTGTACTGAGATGGCAGCCTATCTTGGCAGTCTTGGAAACCTATCGGCCTATGACATTACAGGGATAAATCCATTTATCCGGGATATTTTTGTACTAAACCAAGTGTGGAACCTTAAAGGTTTCCTGCTCTTACTCTTTCAGGTGTCACAAAGGTCCAACTAGGCCCGTGAGTAAGGCGGTTTTAAAAACAATACCGGCGATCTGTGCAATCTAACCTAACCATTGGGTCTTTAACGGAACTCCACAAGAAATTGGCTTAAGGCTTGAGCCATTGCAACTTCGAGATGGCCAAGAAGGCTGCTTATTCGATTGCCTAATAAAGTGTGTGTGCTATGGCGCGCCATCCTGCTGAAACCAAATATTATTAAAATTTATTTTTTCCATTTCAGGCTAAAATGGACTGAAATTCAGCGATCTTTTTTAACTGACATGCTGCTGGAAAGGCAGCATTTTTTGGAAAAAAAAAAATAAGATAATAACTCGACCATTCTAAAATCCACAAACCAAACTTTCACTCAGATGATAATGTTTTCCGATCCTCAGATGGGCCATGTGTTATTGTTCAGTTTTGAAATGTACTAAAAATGGTGCCATTGTATCAACCCTGTTTTGAAGGCAGTTATTTTTCTTTTATGTAACTCATCTTTTAAAATGGCGTCGACTCTGTGTATTTTTCTTGTTAAAACTGTTTTGATTTGTGTCTGCTTTGTTATTCTTGTTCTTATTCTTTCGTCATTACAATAATAATAATAATAATCATTAAACAAACAATAATCAACACAACGATCATCAACAGTTGTCACAGATTATTCTGTTGTTTTTGTTCTTGTTGGTATTCTTAAGCTGCTGTGTATCTATCGTCTTTTGTATCGTTCTTTTTGCTGTAGCCCCGTATAAGTGCGTAAAATAGTTTTCTGCAGTTTTTTTTTTCTTTGTTATTTTCTTACTGCTGTTGTCAGTCTTCTTTTACATAAGACAAGTAAAAAAGAAGAATTATTGATAATTATGATTTATTTATTTGTCTTTTTCTTCCACTTTCTTATTTTGCTAAAGAAAATGGCGGAACTAAGAGAATATTAGCGAATTTAATAAATAAAAAAATAAATAAATAAAAAATAGCGAGATAAACTAAAAATGCTTTTGTTTTATCTATTTTTTTTTTTTTTTTAATTAAAGTTTTCCATTTTTTTTTTGTTATACAGTAGACGCTCAGAAATTCGAACTCTCAGAAATTCGAATTTCCAGAAATTCGAATCAGTAATTTCATTACATTTGGCGCTCTAAAATTAGAATAAAAAATTCGAATTTCCGAGCAGTTTTTTCTTTTTTGTTGTAAACACGAAAATTTTGACAATTTAGTTTAACCAAATCCAAAAGGGGAATCCCATTTTAATAGATGATTTACAGATCTTGTTGATGTTGTTACAGTTTAAAAGTCAGTTTTTTGCTGTTTGTATATATACATATACGGTTGAAGATTTATTAAAATAAGAAAGTGGACTTAAAATGCCAAACAAAAGTAAGAAAAACACACTTCGGTTTTGAATGGTTTCTTAATCAACTTGGAAAAAGGCGACATTAAATGGACCCACAGTAAAGGAGAAAGCCAAATTTAAAAAGCCGCATGAAATTCACCTTTTAGAAATTAGTGGCGAGATTTTATCCAGCGACACTAATTTAGTTTCTCCTTTTATTCATAGACTTCGTGCTAAAATCTTAGAAATGGGCCTAGTGCAATCTAAAATATATAATGTCGACGAAACTAGGCTATATTACCGCTGCCTACCAGCTACAACATATGTTGGTCAAAGTTGTTCAATTGGAACTCTGACGAATACGACAGTGGTGATGATGTGCCTCTATCACGGTTGCTGAAAGAAGATCAGGAATGACGTTGTCCAAATAAATCAAAATCTGTTGATGCGAATTGATCCGAATAATTCTATATCTGTAAGAGAATTCGAAAGATGGAATGAAGATGCCTTTGAGGATGAACCTTTCCATATACATACATATATGACAGCGAAAGTTTGTCTTTAGACACAGATGAAGATAGTGGTGTGGAAGTTTCACCTAATATTTCTTATTTCGAAGCTACTGCAAGTGTAAATAACTTAATACAGTGGTGCAAAAGCAGTGAATTATTTTCCACTAAACACTTTTCAAATCTTTTCGATCTCCGTAGTAATATTGTTTTGTCGGAAATACAAAAACCTAAAAAACAGACTACTGATTATATGAATAACAAATACTGAGTCAGAATTCAAAACATATATTATTTTATCTTTTCTGAAAAATATTTTTTTTAATTTAGTTAGAAGTATACTATTTATATTATACATACTAAAGTCAAATGAACTGAATTGTTAATTTTTGTTATATTTCGTTAAGTTTTTTATAGTTTTTATGTTAATTAAACTAAAATGTAAAAAAAAACATAGTTTTTTATATCTTTTTTATAACTTTTGTATAAAAGAACCGTCCAGAAATTCGAATAATTCGGAAATTCGAATCGCCCTAAAAACAAAGTGGTTCGAATTTCCGAGCGTCTACTGTATTTTATATTTATATTTATTTTATATATAAATATATATTAATATTATAGTACATATGTATATTTATTTTATTATAGTGCTTTGGCTTGTTGTTTTTATTAAATTAGCGATATTAATGAAATATTAGAGATATCTGTACCTAAAATAGGAAATTAAAATATAACTTATCTAACAGGACTGACTGGAAACTGTTGAGGAACATTGTTAGTGATATGGCGAGTTCATACAGTGGCACAGAAAACTCTACATACTGAATATTTTTCAATTGTGGGAAGATCGAGCGAGAGACATTTATAAAAAAAAAAAATTATATTAAACTATAACATTATAAGAATAAAAAGAACGTATTAATAATTCTAAATAAGATGGCATATTTAACAAAATGGAAGAAGCCATACATCAGCGGGATAAAAAAACAAAACGCATAGTATTTGCAAAAGCCCATGTTAACAACTAAAACCCTTTCTGGTCTAATGTTATGTTAAGCCACGTCAGTAAATTCGGAGGCAGAGAGTTTGGCTTACAAAAATTATAAACTATTGCCTAAATAATTTACTACCAGTTACTATAACATTTACTTTCGTGATGGTGGTGTATCAGCAGCTGGTGAGGGCAATTTTGTATTGATTAGGATCACAATAGACCTATTTGTTACTTTAAATCTTCTTAAAGAAGCTGATAAACAAATTGAGACAAAATACTGGCTGGTATTTTCAACAAGACAGCGATACCACGCACAATGCGGGCATTGTAAAAGAATATCTTATCTATCATGTGCCTCACCAACTGTATTATTCACCTCAGTCGCCCGATTTAAAACCCATTGAGCACTTATGGGAAGAACTAGATCGCAGGATTAAACAAAAAGTTATAAAAAATGAGCATAATCTAAAGAATTCACTAACTGAAGAATGGAATCACATTTTAGGAGAAGTTTTGGAATTTTTCAAAAAAAAATTAAAAAAATAGGCTGGAGGCGGCATATTTGTGTACCCATAAAATAATATTTGGAACTTCGGTAGTATTTAATATAGACATTAAATTATTTTTTATATATAGTATGTAGACTTTTCTGTGCCTTAAAAATGATTATTTGCTGATTTTTTTTTAGTAAATGAATTGAAACTTCATTTTTTTTTATCTACTAGTATTACCTGTTCCTAATGCCAGTTTATTTGGTTAAAACGAAATTTCTACATCTTTCTTATATTTCTTAGAATTGAAATAGATAGAAGGGTATGTAGAGTTTTCTGTGCCACTGTATAATCCCATAAGAGCTTTGGTTTCGTACTGAAGAATCGTAAAACAAGCCGAAAATTTAGCGCAAATTCAGATACGATAAATAACCCCACACTATAATGCTTAAAACATAGTTTTTTGCAGTAAGCACGACTTGTACTCTCTCATAGTTGATCTTCGGACAAAAGATCTAGAGCCCTTGCCACCAAAAATGATGATCTTAGACTCATCAGTTCATAAAACAGTCTGCGACGAATAGTTTCTACTCCAAGACATTATTGAGGTCTGTAGCAGGCTTAAACGCATGCTTTTTGCATAAGTTCGTACTAATCTATACATATAATAAAACAGTAACTCATTTCCCCACTGTCGGTCTGACTTTCTCTTCGTGTTCGCATCACGTAAAAACTACTGGATGGATTTTAACGAAATTTTGTGAGGAGGTACCTTAGTATCCTAGTTCCAATATAGGAGAAAAAGCAATGAAAGTAAGCCGCTTTTTTTACCGATTTAAAGGTACTGCATACTTTAAGGCATCTTTTGTTTTTGAAAGCAGCATTTTTTAGCAATGTTGCGCAACAGATGGCGCTGTTTTAAAGTAATGACTAACTCTTTTCCTGTTTGTCTTTTACACAGCTTTACAATAATTTTTAGAATTTCATATAAATTTTAGAATTTTATCCAGGGATGGTTACCTTTGTATAAAGAAAACACGTAAGAGTCTTAAATTTTGGTGTGGATTACTGTCAAAGCAAAATGGAAAAAAATATTGTCAGGACTCATACAACATGTGTGGGCACTGCTAGTCAAATAATAAAATTATTACAAAGTCGAAAAGTAAAGGGGGTTCCAATAAAAGAAAAATATTTTTTTTATATAAATTTAAATAGACCCTAAAAGTAGGCTTCTAATAATAAGCTTTAAATAGTATAAATTCTTATTCATAGTTACCAGATAAAATTCTTCGAAAATTATCAAATTCTACAAAAAAGTCGTTTAAAAAAAAACGCCAAAAACTCTTCACCACAGCAATATCTTATTTTTAATAATTCTAAAAAAAAACTAATAGGTTCTTAATGTAGTGTTCAATTATTTTTATATTTACATATATTGTTTATATTTATTTATATTATATTATATTTATTTATATTATATTATATTATATTTATTTTTATTATATTAATTTTATATTTAGTAATTTATTTATTAAATGTTTTAATACAATTACACATTATATTCAAACTGAATTAATCGAGCATAGTAACGAAGACCTTCACTCGTTATAGTAAAAACCCAGTCTGCGGTGGGAATCGAACCCACAACCCTGTGACTGATAGACTAGCACACTATATACTAGCCTACCGGGGCATTATTTTAATTCAACACGATTTCTTTTAAGTCGAACTTTTTGTTGTATTCGTGATTTAATTTTATTTTTCTTTTTTTTAATTAGGCGATTTTAAACGTTATTTTTTTTTTTTTTGTATAACTCGCATTTGCCATTTGGCCAAAAATGTAGTTTCACCTTAAATTTTTTTCTGCAACTTCTACATGTTAAGAAAATAACACTCGAATGCCTTAAGTTTTGTCTAAGTAAAAATAAAAAAATAAAAAAAATAAAAAATATTAAATTTTATAGCATTGACCTTGTTTGATTTATTTATTGTTGGAGTTAAAATTTTAATATTTATGATTGTTGAAGTTTAAATATTTTCTACTCTACTCGTGCACATGAATAGAAAACATTTGTTAAGTTTTGTTAACCCCAACAAAACAACAATAACAACAACAGCAACAACGAAACATAAATAGATACGAATGAGCAATAATAAATAATAATTATATTTTTTATACATATTTACAATAATTAACCACAGAAGCCATTTAATCTAATAAACGAACATAAGCTGTACGTACAGCTGTTTTTAATATTCATTTTGAGTTTTGGTCAACGCTTGACAGTCTTAATGACTGACTGAATGACTAAGTAGACTGTTTTTTTATTTTTTTATTTTATAACTGCCTGACTGGTTTGCAAAGACTGCAAACAACAACAGTTTATGAACTGCTTATTGTGTTGTTCTTGAGAATGCCATACAATATTAAAAAAAAAAAAGAATTTGATATCTCTCATATGGTTAAAGAAACAACACAAATAAACGACTGAACGAATGAATACATATTCAGAACTGTTTGGGTATATTTCCACACAAGGACTGAGATCAATCAAATTAAGATATTTTTATGAAGGTTCAGTTGTCAACAGTGGAATAACGATGAAGTAAACAATTGTTAACTTTTTTTCTTAAAAAAAAAAACAATAATACAGTGTTGTTTTAAAATACGGGTACACTCATCTTTAGATTGTAGCGCCCTCATTTCTAAACACACAACGTTTTAATTTTAAGTCATCATTCATCACAATAGTAAGCCATTCATTACTATTATACGTCCAAAATTGTAGGCGAGTTAATTTTAGTTTCAATCAAATAATGGGTGATCCATTTCGAGGTGCTTTTTTCAATAGTCTTTTTTTGACAGATCATGTGTGAGTCGTGTCCTGCTGTCATGTTATTTTTGTTTAGTATTGTTTGGCATTTCATAATGGAAAGACTTACGCCTGAATCGCTTCGGTCTATGGGCTCTTGAAAAGTTCCAAGAAGATGCGACGTTTTCGAGGCAATGAGGCCCATTTCTGGCTCAATGGGTATGTAAACAAACAGAATTGCCGCATTTGGCACGAAAAGCAACCTAAAGAGATCCAAGAGCTGCCACTTTATTCAGAAAAAACAACGGTTTGGTGTGGTTTGTGGGCCGGTGGAACCATCGGTCCATATTTCTTTAAAAATGATGCCGGTGCGAACGTAACCATTATCGTGCCATGATAACCGACAATTTGTTGCCTGAAATTGAAGCTCGTGATCTCGGCGACAATCAATGAATTTCGGTGAGCACATAATTTCGCGTTTTAGGCCGGTCGATTGGCCACCAAGATCGTGTAATACCACACCGTTAGACTTTTACCTGTGGGAATATGTAAAGTCTAAAGTTTATGCGGACAAACCCGCTTCGATTCAGGCCTTGGACTACTCAAGTTTCGATACTACTATTCGCAGAGGGTTAGTTTTAAAATAAATCATATTGCTATACCAGGGAACGCCCTCTGAGGTAGAGGTACAACACTCAATTGCCTCATTTTCGCTTTTTATTGTTTTGTTATAATTTTCTTTTACTTTTTATTTCTACTATTCTCCTCTTAGGTAACATCGTTTGTGACTGTATTGCATTACTTCGGACCAACTAGCAGCTAGTCCATATCAGCTACAATAGACCACGTAACCCAACAGTATCTACAGGGATGGGACAATATTGTAATTATACTTAAGCGCCTTAAATTAAAAGAAAAAGTGTCAGTTTTATTAAAAACGAGCTAAACGAGAAACAAATTATCTGAATTTTTTTTAAAATTAAGGAATACAAGGACTTTTAGGCGTCTGCTTCTCTGCCGTAACGGATAGGCCCCTGATTTATACTGGTGAATTATTAGGACCGCTATAACAACAAATAAGAAAAATAAAGATAAATAAAACGCTGTAGCCAATTCTTATAATTTTAATTATTATTATTTACTTCTAATAAATAAAATAAACTGCCATGAAAGGAACGTGTGTTTAATACAATTTTTTGTTAACCTAAAAGTATGCTTCTAATAATTTGCTTTATATAATATAAATTCACTTTCGCAGTTGCCAGAAAAAAATTCTTCAAGAAAAACGACAAATTTTCAAATCGTCAAAATTTCGCCTGATTAATATTAGACATGGGGAGATTCAATTACAATTAAAATCACTGGTATTGAGAAATTGCATATCTATACATATAATAAAATTGTAACTCATTTCCGTCTGTCTATCTGCTTTTCATTTGTGTTCGCATCACGTAAAAACTACTGGATGGATTTTAACAAAATTTTGTAAGGAGGTACCTTAACATCCTGATTCCAAAATATGATACTTTTTTCCGAAAAAATGTCTCATTGAAACGAGAAAGTGGAGAAATAGCAGTGAAAGTACGCAATTTCCGCTTAAAAGGTACTGAAATTTTCGGTTTAAGACTGGGATATTTTAAACACGGTTGCGCACTTTTTATTTTTGAAAGTGGGATAATTTAAACACTATTGCGCAACAGATGGCGTGAGTTGAATATAATTTGTATTTGATTTGTATTTTTACTTTGTGGAATTACATTGTTATTAAAATATTTTTAACACCTCTTACAGAGGTTTACAATAAGTTTTAGAATTTTATATAGATTTTAGAATTTTATCCAAGGCTGGGTACCTTTATAAATATAAAGAAAATACGTATCTGATGGATGTTAACAACATTTTGTGAGAAGGTACCTTATTCCAAGAGATACTAAAGAGAAAAAGCAAGTTTTTTTTCACTTTACGGCATCTTTTATTTTTAAAAGCGGGATACTTTAAACATGGTTGGGCAACAGATGGCGCTAATTTAAAATAATGACAAAATATTAATTACTTACTGCCACATAGCCAATTGAATAGAATCTGTATTTGATTTGTATTTTTACTTTGTGCAATTACGTTGTTATTTAAATATTTTAAACACCTTTTTTATAAATTTTAGAATTTTATCCAGGGATGGGTACCTTTATATAAAGTAAATACATAAACTGAAGCACTATAAAACTAAAAGTCTTACAATTGGTGTGGAATATTTTCAAAGCAAACCAGAGCAAAATATTCTTAGGACGCCCACGACGTGACGGGCACAGCTAGTAACTTATAAGACATATTTTGTGTATTTCTAATGTAAAGTGGTATGAAATCTTTCTTTTGCAATGCCGAATCGCACTCGACCGTGCGTGACTTATAATTCCTTCACATTAATCTTTATACATCGGGATTTCAAATGAACATTTCCTGAAGATGTACAGGCTTTCCCAGTTTGTCTAATCACACACCTCACATACCTAACCTCAACTGATATTTTAACTTGAATAAAGATTTTATAAATAAGAAAAACAAACAAATTAAAAAAAAAATGCCTACACAAAATACAAACTGCATTGGGGCCTAGAAAATAAAATAATAAAAATAACTTTTGTGCATGCGCGCCATATTAAGCAGCACAAATAGATTCCAAACCAAACATAAACGAGTACATTTAGTACTGCTTTTTTTTAGTACTGACTTTTATTTTAGCTGGTTGCTTGAATACATAACTTAAGTGTTTCTTAGAAATAAAATTAAAAAAAAGATACAAATATCAACAGCAACTCGAACGGCTACGACAAAATTAAAACCATAATAAACACTATAAAATAAATCTTTATTAAAGTTAAATGCAAAGAGAGCGAGAGAGAGAGAGAGACAGAGATAGAAAATTTGTAAACAAGTACCCATTACAGTGGGTGTAGAAACATAAAAATCATAGAAGAATAGGTGTCCCCTATTATCCACACTTATAGAAGAAGTGTGGCGAGCATGAAGGGGCATAAAAGCCGGGGAGTTTTGTTATTGACTCTTTTTTTTTCTTTAAGTGGTTACTCCTTTGTTTGGTTAACCACATTGTATTATAGACATAATTCATTTAAGTATTTATCAAACATACATATGTTCGTACATTTATTTATACTGGCTTGCAAAATTTATAAACAAATATTTTATTAACACACACGACGTACAAATTTATCTATAAAAACTTGGCAGGCAGGCAGGCAGCATTGGTATTTTACTTATCTCTCAGCTTAGTTAAGCTGCAATGAAATTATGTACTTGTATTTTTCAAAAGTATCTATTTATACTGCATTTTTTTATAATACTTTATCTTAACTGGAAAAAAATAAACTCTTCAAGTATTTCTTGGAAATATAATTGAAATTTATAATCATTATCATTTAAGTCTACAAAGTAACATTTTATACGGAAATTTCTGTTTTTCTGTTATTATTATTTTATATGGGAGACCGAAGCAGACCACTGACTTCTTGGGTCTCTCTTCGACCCCCTTCGTTCCTCAATGATTTCGGGGTATCCGATTGGAAATTTACGAATACCTTACTTTCAATGAGTCGCGTGCTGTCACTAGCCTTTTACTCTCGACTGTAGTGATGCCAGACTTGCGACTAATACATGTCCACAATCTTCCGCATTACAAAGTCTAAGGTAATTGCTAATATTTGCTTGAGACAAAGGTCTCCACAACATTTACTCTTAATATATGTATGTCTGCCCGTGATCCAAAGCCTTTTATGTTAGCCTTTTTCCAGGAACAGTCTGCCTAGAAAACCTTGATTTTAAACTTGGCCAGATAATACTTGAGAGTCCATGACCTGACACTAACGCAGTTAACCATTTGTAGGCACTCAGTTTATATCCAAGCTCCTTCTTGATCTTCCTCCCAACCTATAGTGACAAGTTCCAGTTTCTTTGCTGGGAATCGAACCCTCAACTCTGGACTGATAGACTAGCACACTACCTACTAGCCCTCCGAGGCCCCCTCTGTGTCCTAAAATGTATGCAATTTAAGCAGTGGAGTTGGTCAGCTCATAAAAATGATTTGACAGCTAAGAGTTTAAGGCCGAATTAGTCAAACGTAGCTTCAACAGAACATTTCTTTTTTTCATATTATTTACTTTATCTTTGCAATTGAGGCAAGTGAAGGTGTTCTCTAATCTAATGCTGGAATATGTTCAAAAACTTCACAGGTGTTCCTCGGTATATGAGGTAACGATAATGTGGGTTAGAGGATACATAGGCGCAGCTGGGAATGAATCAGCAGACCAAGTAGCAAAAAGTGGATCTGATGTGAATTTATGTGGATCAACCGCAACCCAAAGTAGAACTGGTAAATGGCCAAATGCCAGCGAAGGTCCTACAGTGGCTGGACACTTACTAAACCTGAAAAAATGGAGGGAGGCCAGACAGCCTTGAATGGTGCTCAAAGAGTCCCTTGGAATGAAGGAAAGTAAGATGCTGAGATATAAAAGAAGTACCTTAACCTGGATAACTGCAAGTATAATCTATTCAAGATGAAAATCGAAGAAGATAATACTTGTAGACTATGCTTGGGAGAGGCTGAGTCGTCTATTGAGTGTGAATTTCCAGCACTGGCTAGCATAAGACTTAGAGCCACGGATTGAAACTTGTTAAATGTGAATGCCATGGCAGATCTAAGCCTTGAACAAATGCCAGCAATTACTAGAGACTCCGTGTTGAGAAAGAATTCCGACAGTTACCAGACCAAAACACAACACATGAAAATTTATTGCTGCATGATGTGATTCAATATTGTTGAGATTTCACTTTTACGTTACATTCGGCTAATCTAGCGTTTAGGGTTGTTAATAAACATGAAATTTTTCTTGCTTTACATAAGAGAACAATGTGATGTTTAAAAATATTTGAAGAATAATGAAAGTTTCGCAACCACTTTCTCGACCAAAACATCCTAAAAGATGATGGCTTTGTTAATCGGCAATATTTTCGCATTTAATTGTCGAAAATAAATGTATCCATGTTTTGGTGTATTTGGTGAAGATTTTGGAAGCATGACACCATATCTCTACAAAAATTGGGGCGGGCTGATCAATCAGTGACTGTTACTTGGGCACTATATCGATATCGAGCCTCATGTATTCCCCTTGGTGCGTGTCACTGACTATTAAGGTCTAATGCAAAACTGGAGTGTTCTGTTTTCCATTTGTACGATCTTGAATCTTTTAATGTTCGTGCAGTTTTTGCTACATACGTATGATTGCCGTACAAGTAAGTCAGAATACTCGACTGGTTTTAAATTTGTCAGTAGTTTCTGCCGATGTCGTGAGATTATGTCGTATTGTTGCTGGTTTTTAGTGCTGTGTGTAGTAAAACACTGTATGAGTACAAAAAACGAAGCTCATGAGACGCTCATAGTAATATCTTATTGAATTCATATCTGTTTATTGCAAACGAGTAACGATGAGTGGACAATAATAAATAGCGAAGAACAGCGAGCTAAACGAGATGAGCTTGCAGAGTTTTGATAAGCAAGTTTGATTAAGTATGACTAAATGTTGAACATAATAACAATGAACTTGGACGAGCTTAAGCAGTTTTATTATGCTTTGAGTGAAGTACACTAAGTGTACAAAAAAAAAACACCGATTTTTTAACAACATTACTTACGTTCATTTTTAGGCCTTCGTTTATTAAGAAATACAAAAAAACGCACTTAGTCTTCTTCGGTCAGCTCATTGCCTTTATGATGCGAAAAGAGACTTACTCACTAATAGTATGGAATGAGTAGACATGTGTTCAGTGAGCTAGTTTGTGTTCGAGTATGACCACTTGCTCATAAGCTTATGAGCACACCCATTAGATGAGCTTTCTCATGTAACTCTTTAAGGCGATGATTGACTATTATACTCAGTCATACGATCTGTCAAAAATAATATGTTTTCTAAAAAATACGATAGTGTGGATCATAAATGTATGTGTGCGACAGACTTTTTGACAGGTCTGTACGATTGGTTATTTGTAAAAAAAAAATTATAAAATATTTTTTTTTCACGCGATCAGAGTAGCAAAATTTTATTTTTATGACAGTGTGGCATCTACAACGCCATTTTGAAACGATTTTTTGAGTAGGACAGAATTCTGACAGTTTCTTTTGTGATTAAATCGTACTATCGTGTAGGATGGTGAATTCTGGCATTTACTGTGTAGACCTTCCTCAGTTGCCAGATAAAACTGGTACAAAATCGTCAAACTATGCAAAAAAAAATCGTTAAAATTATCAAAACCTTTTTAAAACATCAACAATTCATCAGCCCTAAATTAAATTACTTTAAATAAATTATAGTATTTTATTAAATTATAAATATATAACTATACTATGGAGGAGTGAGACGTTACCCTTCGTGGGAAGGTTGACTCAAGTTTGGCCGATTGTTTTGTTAACAATTTTCAAACTTTTCAAGGGAATTAAAGCTTTTGTTTATTATTTTTTTCATTTACATTATTGATTATAAAAATTCCAGAAACATCAACACTCACTCACTACTCACTCACTCAATAACAAGGGAAGGCGAAGTATAAAAATACTTCTTTCATTCATCCTTTTTATGTCTGGATGCACATGTACAAGTTCGTTGGTATAAGTATGTACATACGTATATGAGTATGTGTGTAATTAATGTAAAGTTATGCTACTTCTTCTTCTTTTTGATGTTGGTATTTTTATTTTTTTATATTTTATTGTATTTAAACAGCTGCCTGCCTGTCAAGTCTTTTATTTAGAATTTTATGTAACGAAAACCTCATACTACTGCGAGTATACTAGTAGCAGTTTGTACTTTTACCATGATTACTACGGATACTGGGATAGAAGACAACACATACTCGTACACTGACTAAATATGCTTGTCAGTTGTTCAGTATTTTGTTTTTTTTGTTTTTTTTTTTTTTTTGCTATTTAATTCTTTAATGGAAACCTAGGAAAACATTAAACAAAAATACTACTACACTCACCAAGTCGTTGATACTTAAAACATCAACTCTGCTGCGGATTTCCGTTTTACATGTGTTTAGTTTTTGTTGTACGTAGTAGAATATTTAACGAGTGTTGGCTTTTTATTATTAATGCCTTTTTATTTTATTATTTACTCGGTTTCTTTCTTAGTCCCTGCTTTATGTTCCCTTTAAATTATTTATTATAATTCTTATTATTTTAAAAGCAGGAAGAGAGAGAGAGAGAGCGAGAGAAAGAAAGATAGATAGAGAGTAGAAAATGACGTTGTTTACAAATCCCCATTAGAAAAGAAACAATAACCTCAACCCATTATTCATAAAGGTATAAAAGGAAACCAACCAACCAACAGCAACAACAAGAACAACAAAATACAGGGTTAAAAAGGTTTTTGAATGTCAACTTTTTCCTTTTATTGTTGTTGTAGCTGTATTATGAGTGCTAGACACAAGATAAAAATTAAAAACAGAAAAATATTTTTACTGTTTATGCATTTTATGGTACAAGCTGTGTATAAAGGAACTGGATAAAAAGGAATCATGTGGTTTTTTACTTTTCTTTCTTAGAATATATTTTGTTGTTTCTTAAAGTTTATTGTTTTAATACGAGGAAAATTATTATATTTTACAAGGTTTTAAAGTTTTTTTTTTCTGTGGTAGCGTGTTTTACTAAAATAAGATTTAAATATAAAAAACGTGACTTTAGCGTTGCCATATGTTTTAAGTAAAATAAATAAGTGGTTGTAAAATAACGTATAAACGTACATACATATGTATATACTCGGTTAAGACTAGGCATAACCATCACAATCATACGATTCAATTACAAACAATCTGACAGAATTCTGTCCTAATCAAAAAATCGTTTCAAAATGGCGTTTTAGGTGCCACACTATCAGACAAAAAAAGATTTTGCAACTCTGATCGCATGAAAAAAATTTTTTATGAATTTTTTTTAAAAGAATAACCAACCGTACATACCTGTCTGTCTGTCTGTCACAGACATAAGCGTCTAGTTCTCACTATCATACTTATTGAGCACACATGCCATTTTTAACAGATCGCACGATTGACTATGATAAGGAAAAATAAATCCATTATTTTGACGTGAACTTCAAGACTTTATTAAATATGTTTGGGATTGTCTGATTATGGTCAAATATATACCGTTATTTTTATAATTTAGTGTCATAGGTAGACACAGCCTTAATAATACCTCTCTTATAGAGGAGAAGGTTTTTTAAGTTGCCTTACACTCACATAGAGAAATCTGTTGAAACTATTTTCGTTTTCCTTTGGTTCATATGTAAAATATTTGCTTACTGCCAACCTGAATGATAGAAGCAAGATTACTCCATGGGCATATTTTCCCGTTAGATGACGTTTTTCGGCCAATGTAAGGTTGCCAAGTGTATAATCAACAAATTGCTACAAATAAATCTAAGTAATAGGCAAAAATTGGCAACCCTACAAATAAACTCGCAACATTTATATTAAAAACTCTCATAATTTATAGTTATAGTCTCAGTCAGAATTATTAGCCAATAGGAAGACAGTTTCGTGACGTCATTAGGCCAAAATGCGCAAAAAATTTAAATTGTGAATGTGTTGTTATTTCCGGGATGGTATAACCTTGTCTTCTATCATGCTTGATGCCAACTTCGTGCGGATGATAACAAATGACAAAACAATATAAATTTGCGAGTACCAACTACCACTCTCTCTCTCCTACAAATTCAAAATGTCAGCAACAACAGTTGATTTTTATGAACCGGGACTATGCAAGTTTTACAATTGAAGAATGACATGGTAATCCCAACCAAATTTCCCGAAGTTACTGGAAAGTTTCAATAGACGTTTGTTACCTGGTTTTGTGACCTGCTGGATCACAACACCTTTTCTGGACGTTTCTGATCAATCGCTAGCATCAAACTGTCCATTTTTCGATATGGGAAACCCAATTTTAGTGTTTGATCATACGGAAGCAGCTCATAATAAATGATTCCTTACCAGTCCCACCAAAAGCACAGCATAACCTTTCTAACCGTTCAGCTTCACTACACTTACTTACAATGTTACCGTATTGAGGGTCATTTCTCGTCCCCAGTCACCTTTAATCAAATTTCTTTTCAAATCGAGCTTTGTATAAATGGTCGGTCTTTATCTCCTGGGTGAAACTATGACTGCTATCAAGTCGTTTAACTTCGATTATTTCTGTCGGATTTTAACAACGGGCCTGTCTGCGCGTTGTGCACCTTTAACATTAAAAATACCTGAACGAAATTGACACAGCCTCGTAATAGCTGCTACAGTGTCTGAATCATAAACACTATTTACCATTTCAGCTGTCTGGTTTGCACTTTCGCCTTTATCCAAGAAAAACTTCTAAATCGATCTTTTAGAGAGCTTTAGTAGCTCCGACGATTGATTCTAGTAAAGGAGAAAATAAATATATGTGTGACGGCTTTTTGAAAGATCACATCGAAATTTTATATTAGAGATGATTAAAATTGCCCAGCTCTGGCCTGTTATTGCAGCATATCGGTACACAAAACCATGTTTTCTTTACATCTGAGGTGTAGGGTATGTTCAGCAACTTTGTATGGCATGTTCTGGCAAATATTTTCGTAGAACATATTAACCCTGTAACTTTCCCGCATAACGGCATTTTGTGGCTACGATTCTAACAAATTGTAAAAAAAACACCCCGAAAAAGGGAAAGGGCTTTAATTCTTTAGGGAAATTTCGATTTTTTGGTAATCTAGAGTTTTTTTTTTAATTCTTGGTGTTAAATACAAAAAGCAAAATAAAACAATATTAACATACAAAAACAAAAACAACTTTGAAAAAAAGTAAAAAAAAACAAAGGCGCTCGCCTGTTTTATGCCATAAACTCACACGCCGATTTTGCTGATATTCAATAGCAATATTCTCGAAAATATATCTGAAAGATGGGTATACCAAAAATGTCCATAACTTACCTGGAGTTTTCGGAAACCACATTTCAACATAAGCTAAGACAGACGGACATCGCCAATACGGCCTTTCATGTGTACAGCTTCACAATATACATACACTGCCGGTCAAAATAATAGCACCAACGATAAAATATAGTTTCTCATTCCAACGGAAAAATAAGTGGTAGATGAAACCAGAATTGTATTATTTAGAAGCAAGGGATCACGTTCCTACGTAAGAAGACCCCCAAACACAGAATTCAAACCAAACCTGCGTTTTATAATTGAACCCAAAACTAAAACCATAAAACACGGTGGATCTAGCGTAATAGTATGGGGTAGTTTTTCTTACTATGGTGTAGGAGCTACAAAACCACAATAAGAACATTTATGTTGATATACTCGAGGAAGTAATGCTCCCTTAAGCTTCTGAAGAAATGCCGTTGGTTTGGGTCTTCCAGGAAGATAATGAACCGAAGCACACAAGGAAGCTTGCGACAAAGTGGGTTCGGGACAATAAAGTCAATGTGATGAAATGGCTCGCTTAGAGCCCAGACCAATTAAGAATTTATGGACAGATCTAAAAAACAGTGTCTCAAAATCAACCAACTAATAATGAAGCGCTTTGGACAGCTGTCTATAATAAAATTCCAAAGGAAACATGCCATAATCTTGTAAATTCGATGCCAAAATGTTGTGCAGACGTTATTACAAGAAGGTATTAATTACAAGATACAAATCATGCTCAACGTAATAAATGCATCCTTTATAATTCTTTTTAATTTGTTCTTAATTTAGTGTTTAATATTAGTATAAATTGAAGTGAAGTGCTATTTTTTTGACTGATTGTTTTTCAAGTTTTTTTTAAATAAAGTAAAAATTTCAAAACAAAATAATTAGCAAAAATAAAATTTATTATTTTATGTAGTTATACAGTTTCCTAAGCGTATATATGTATACACACCATACAGTGACTTTGAGCGTGTGTAATGGCTCTTCGTGGGTTACACGCGGATTTACAGTGCCCTAGAAGCGTAAATTTTGCTGCTTTACGTACCCGCTAAGATGGAAATGGGCCTCATCACCCATGATTATTTTTGATGAAAAATTATCTTCCTCTTGGTGGTGATTAAGGATGGCTTGAGCGTATGTTAGACGCGATTGGCGGTCAGCAGCTAACAGCTGATGCACCGTCTGGACTTTGTACGGAAACATCTTCAAATCTTTTACTACAATTTACTGTAAAGACCGTCGACTGATACCCATTTGCGTGGCACGTCGTCTGGTCGATGTCGACAGCGCTTCCATGACATCCTCGGCTACAGCAGCAATATTCTCTGCAGAACGGCTACTCCGGGGTCTGCCACGCCTGGCAGCATCTCGTGTTGTGCCAGTCTCTTCGAGGCGAGCGGCTAAACGTCGCAGTGTTTCACCAGTAGGCGTTGGACGGCCAGGAAATCTGCGACGAAATTCACGTTGTGCCAAAGTCACCGACCGATTATTGGTCAAATAAAAAGTCACCAATATTCCGCGTTCTGGAGCAGTGTAGCGTAACATTGTTTATTAACGTGTATTTTGCAAGTGTTTACTACACAAATGTCAAAACAGAATTGACATTAGGGGCCAATCGCAAAATTTATAGCATTTTCTGATAGGAGGATTACTTTTGCGCCACCCAGTATGTACATATATATTATCTCCACCTGTGGTGAGGTGTATAACAAGCAAAAGAGTGGTGGCGTTATAATGCCAAAAGTAAAAAATATATTTTGCCAAAAGTCGCTTAATTATAATTCATCGACCTCTTTTTGGATATGGTTTGTCGACAGCGATATCATTTGTTATGCGGCTGCTATTTATTTTGTTGTAACAGCTATTGTTATTGCGTTTTAAGTTGCCAGATGAAAAAGAAAAAAAAACTAACAGATCCTGTGCAGAGATGCCATTAATTTTTATTTAAAATTACAATAAGTATTGAAAATGTAAACTGCAGTTAACCTACTTAATTCACATAAATTAAGTAAAATAAATATTAAAAATATATTTTTGCAATGTTAGCACATTAAAATAAAAAAATACTTTTACATATGGATGTATGTATGTATATGTAATTTAAAAAAGCTGTAGTTTGTGTTGTTGCCTTTGCGCTCATTTATTACACCAACTTAGCTAAGGAACGCTTGGGTTGCTTACAATAATTGTTAAATTATGCAAATAATTTTTGTATTATAAATTAAAAAAAAAAATAATAAAAAAAAATAAACCTGGCAAAACAAAACAAAAATTGTTTTTAAAAATCGGCAGACTTTGTTTTGGCGTAGGAATGTATTTACTTGTATGTAACTTGTATAAAATGTATTTGCAAATGTTGATATGCAGTCAGTATCTTTAAATAAAAAATAAAAAAAACATAGATATATACGAGGTGTGTATAAATTTTATTTGGTGGTCGCGCACCAATGTATTATTTCTCTGGGAAAATAAAACAATGGAGCCAAAAATAATACTTAAAAATTCTCATTATTTTTGTTGCACACCTCGCATACATATTTTCTGTATGGGTGTATTTGAACTATGCATCATTTTAAATCTAAAAACCGCTGTTTTCTATATCTAGATTTGTGCAAAACAATTGAAAATATAATTGTATGCATCGCCAGACAAATGTTTTATTACTTGTAGCTGTTTATTTAATTGTTTTTATTTCTAATATTAAAAAAAAAAACTCTACAGCAAATACATTAATATTGCCAATATGTTAATTTTTTATTGTAGCCCTAGACTGCACAGTGATCAATGCAAATTTTCTATTTAAATTTAAAAAGGTCGTTTTAGCAGGAGATAAAAGGGCGCCACAGACAAATAGCTAGTCTATTTGTTTTAGAGTTTTAGGGCTCATAAAAAAAATCAGTTAAGTGCGAGTTAGACTCACACATGTAGGGTTCCGTATTATGTTTAGTACAACTTTAAAAATTCCAGTTAATTTTTTTATGTCTTATGGGGCAACCTTTAATTTTAAAATTAAAGTCATATTCTCGAAAATTGCATCACTATTGGAACACCCTTTTAATTTTAGTAATTTTTGTCATATCGGCCATTCAAAAAATAAAATAATATACGTGAAAAACATGTCACTGATGGACCACCCTTTAGTCATTAGTAATTGTTGTAGCGGCCGAAGAGCAACATCTACTGTAAACATTTCAAGAATCTATCCTTTACATTTCAAAAAATAAGGCTGTTTACGTACAAGTCATGTGACTGCCGGAACACCCCTTAATTTTGTTATTTTTTATAGCGGCCATGGTATTTCTCTTCCTATGAATATATCAAGAGTCTGCCTTTTACGATGTGACATGTTTTTCACTATACGTGACATGTTTTTCACGTACACTCTTTAATTTTTAGTAATCGTCATAGCGGCCGTGGCAACATATCGCAACTTCTGTGCAAATTATAATTACGGTTCAAAAAAGAAGGCGTTATACATGCAAATCTCGTACCTGTCGGAAACCCCTTTAATTTTTACTGTTTTTATAGGGATCATAGTAAAACACAATTTTTGAAAATTTCATTATGGTTAAAAAATTAGGCCTTATACATGCAAAACACACCACTATCGGAACACCCTTTAATTTTTAGGTTTATTTTTTTAGACTTGTTTATAAAGCAAACTAAGTTTTAATTAATTTTTGTAAATTTTTAGTCTATGCCTCCTACAGTTCAAGAAATAAACACATATTTGTGAATAACACCTCTCTATCGGAACACCCTATAAGTTTTAGTATTTGCTGCTATAACGGCAACAGCAATACATCATCTGTGAAAATTTCATAAGTCTAGAGATAAAAGGCGCTGACAGATGGACATACATTGTAGCGAAAACAAGAGGGTTACATTTTTACCCTTTGTGTACGGAACCCTAAAAATCAATTAAAAATTTTCCCAATCTTCTCAGATAATTAGAAGCGCAAAAAACACCGAGAGCCTTTGGCGGGAATCGAACCCGCAACCTCCAGACTGATAGACTACAGTTCGATCGTCAATTACACACTGTGTAATTTTTTAAGTCATGGCAAAATAACCATATACGGACACCATATACGGGTTTTCGCGCAACAATTTACAAATCAAAAGTTCATTTCAGCTTCTCCGAAAATCATCTGAAACTGACTTTTCCGGAAATCCTATAATCTCAATCTAAACAGGAGTTATACCACTTTAAAGAGGAGATCAATACCAACATTTCACATTAAATTGGAAGTCAATCGGATGACCCGTTTAGGAGATAACAGGGTTTTCGCGCAACAATTTACAAATCAATAGTTCATTTCAGATTCTCAAAAAATGATCATTTCCTAAAGCTCATATTTTGCAAACCGTTTGAAATTTTGATATACTCTCTGAGGCAAAGTTGTAGCTCTTGTCATAAAGAACAAAAATTGTGAACATATAAACGTTGTTAATAATCATTCCTAGGAAGATCATATGTTCTAGAATGTTGTTTATTGAGATCTTAGGTTCATTTTTGTAGATGATTGTTTCCTCGAATTTTGAACGGTTTGCTACCTATGGACCTGAACAGGGGAAAAAAGGTAAAAAAAAAATTGAAATAAAACACTTTCTAATCATTGAAGTTCATGGTGCAGGGTTCCGATAGTATTTATCAAGCATTGCTTTGGTTGTGGTGATGTTTCTTTTTTTTTCACCTAAAAAATAATTGTTAAACAGTATACGAATTTTGAACAAGCGGATTCTTCAAAATTCCAAAATTGCCCAGCAATATATAAAACAGTCAACGAAAGCAGCGTTGAATGAAAAGCCATTGCGTTCTAACCCTACCCTCGTATAGAAAAAAATCATATTTATTTATTTCACATTGCTCCCATGTTGGGCGAAAACGGTAGTAGAACTAATTTTAAAACAAAAGTTATATTTTATTTATGGACTTTTCTGAATTTAATTTAAAACAATTTATTAGTTTAAATTCATATTATTAACAAGTTGTATAATTTTAAAATGTCTAACAGTGCGGTCAGTGTTGTGGATTTATTTTTGTGTTTTTTTTATTATTTTCCGTCTAACATGTCATGTCTAGATTTTTGACATGTTTGAGACAATTTAAAATTTATATTCTATAATTTACAATTGTAATTGTAATGATTGACGAAAGAAAAAAATAAACAATTAACAGTTAATAGTTAATAGTTGCTTGTTTTTCTATAACATTTTTCTATTGTTTTTAATAAAAATCAATGTTATTGTAGTCATGATGACAATTGTAGTAAATAATTGATATGGAATTTTATTTAATAAAAATCGAGAGTATTATTTTTATATTTTTCTAACACTAATGTTTTTTCTATATGTCTTGATAATATTAAAGTCTTATAAAGGGTGTTTTTTTTGATAGAGGTATAGAACTTTAAGTTGCAATAAAACAACGATGGATTATTCGATTGACATGAATTTTATTTATCCGAAAGATAATCTTGTGGCATTACATTTTAAATATGATTTCTGGCATATGACCGGCACGGCTGGCGCGGTTGTAGTCCAATCTGGACGTCCAATTTTCGATGACTTTTTCCAAAATTTGTGGCCGTATATCGGCAATAACACGGCGAATGTTGTCTTCCAAATGGTCAAGCGTTTGTAGCTTATCCGCATAGACCAATGACTTTACATAGCCCCACAGAAAGTAGTCTAGTGTTGTGAAATCACAAGATCTTGGAGGCCAATTCACAGGTCCAAAACGTGAAATTAGGCGGTCACCAAACGTGTCTTTCAATAAATCTATTGTGGCACGAGCTGTGTGACATGTTGCACCGTCTTGTTGAAACCACATCTCCTGGACATCATGGTTATTAAATTCAGGAATGAAAAAGTTAGTAATCATGGCTCTATACCGATCACCATTGACTGTAACGTTACAAAATGTTTTGTTCTTTTTTGTTTCAATATTTTCTTAAAAAAATCGCCAAGACTTTGAAATGAGCTAAAAATCCGGTTTATTACCATACTAGCAGTGGCCGCCTTCTGAGAATTTTCTAGTAGAATTTCCCTTATGCTTTGAGAATAAATCAAATCAAATTTAAATCCTCTTACTTTTATAGTGCTGCAGGTGCCATATTCTGAAATTCTCCTAGCTAAATCTATCGCTAAAATTCTAAAAATGCACAACAAAATATGAGTGTTGTTGTAAGAACACTCGTAATTTGTTGTAAGAACACTCGTAATTTGTTGGCGCATTTTTAGAATTTTAGCGATAGATTTAGCTAGGAGAATTACAGAATATGGCTTATATACACAGAAAAAAATTTTTGCTCCAATTAAAATTTTTAATTGGTTCCAGACACAAGTTTAATTAAATTTTTAATCGATTCAAATATTTACTTCTTTGAAAAATTTTTGTTTTCAATAATTCATTTCTTCAATTAATTTCTCAATTCAAAAATTAATTGAATTTTTATCGCAAACTAATTAAAACCATTATTTGAGGCAAATATTTTTTTCTGTGTATTTACTTTGTATAGAGGTACCCATCTCTGGGTATTTACTTAGGATGTTGCAACATAGATTTTATATAAGATTCTAATATTGTAGAGTCTATTTACAGAATTTTAAAATTTATTGTTTCCAAAAAAAAAAAAGTGCTGCCAAGTTATTTAAATTAAAAAATGAGTTTTCATATATTTAAAAGGTGAGCTAACAATGGATTCCAGTATATTTTTTGCTATTAGTGTGAATTACAATCAAAGTATCGGTTGTGTTTTTTTAAGCTGCATATAAGCACTATTGTTATCGATAACTAAAGTTTGACAGCTGAGAATGTCAAACTGTATTTTAACAAATCTGCTCAGTAAGATTAGGCAAGTCGTTATGAATCGTATCGGTTGTATTTTTTTAAGCTGCATAATCACTATCGCTATCGATAACTATGGTATGACAGCTGAGAATATCAAACTGTGCTTTAACATTTCTGATCAGTAAGATTTTGCAAGTCGGCATGAATAGTATCGGTTTTATTTTTTATGCTGCATAATCAGTATCAATATCGATAACTATCGCTTGACAGCTAAGAATTTCAAACTGTGTTTTGACATTTCTATTCAGTAAGATTTTTCAAGTCATCATAAATCGTTTAGTACAATTACAACGCTTCCAAACCGTGGAAATTTATTAAAAAAAAATAAATCTCCTGGCGAAATTCATAGAGCACTTCGTCCATTTTACGGTCAACATAATCGGTCTAGCGAGCATGCAGTTCGTGCAGTTTTTGATCGTTTTCACTCTAATATTACTCTTCTCGATTCAAAACAATCAGCTAGAGAAAGAAATGTGTGTACTGTGTACTGCTGTTGTGCTATCGAGCCATGCTGAATAAATTTTTATTTTCAAAAATTATTATCAACGACATTTGATTTCAACAAGATGGCGCTTAACAATCGATTTATTGGAAAATTAATTTGGTGACAACTTTATTTCCAGAAGTAGTACTGCTCGCTGGCCCCCTTGTTCGTGCGATTTAACGCTTCTGGTTAATATTTGTGAAAGTGTCTTGATTGGTTAATCAATAGTAGTGGGCTATTTTATCAGTCGTGGGTTGCGAGTTCGATTCCCTACAAAGACTCTAGGTGTTTTCAGCAGCGAAGCAAAAAGCTGCGCAGATAGTGTTGCTTTAAAAAATGAAAACAAAATAGAAAATTAAGATCTGTATTATCTGAGGCTTATATGGTCCTTCAAACCAGCAATTTCAGTTTGAGTTGCTAATTGAAGCGATTGAAGGTCTTCGCAGCTTAGAGTAGATATTATTAAAATTGCCATAATGAGAAGCAAGAGGATATAATTTTTCAGCTTTTATTCTTTTCTACTGCATTAAAATGTCAAAACTTGGCAGACTCTCTAGGCTACCAAGGACAGAATTAGCTGAATTAAATATCAGCGGAAAGATTTTGGGAAAAACGATCCTCACATTCAATCTCCTTCTGTTCTTAATAAATTATTTCTTCTTTCTTTTACTTACTCTGTTAACTATCTGGGTCTATGCCTAAGATCTCCTTCCTTTTTCAACTATTTAGCACAAAGCAACGAACATGTGAATAGTACAACAGAGCTACCTGTCAAACTAGAATAAAATTATTGTAGTCAAAATTAGGAGTCGGGTTCAGTTTATATGCTCAATTTCGTAAAATTAGACATCGATAACAGCGCCACCTATTATTTAAACTCTCACCAACCATTTTTGTACATTGAAAAGATTGATACCGACAACAGCTTGGCAAGTACTTATCGGTTCCGTAAGTATCCAAGCTCTAAAGATGGAACCAACAAAATAAAAATAATAATTGGAATCGGTTGGAACGCTTCGAAAATCAGCGCATTTTGACCATAGTGAGGCAAGTTATCGGCCTATCGGTGTCATAAGTATCCTAGCTCTGAAGGTGGAACAAAAAAAAGATTTGATTTTAAATCGGTTAGAAAGCTTTGGAAATTATCGTAAACCAACACAGGGTCACCTGATTTCAAAATATTATGATAATGAGAAATCAGAATTACAACAGTTGGCATATCAAATCATCTACAACAAAAAATGGGAAATTTTTTAAATTGTACCAACTGAGTCATTAACGTCCAATTGTACTTTTTGTACCAACTTTGCCATCTCTGATCGACAGAAATCGATTATTTAATAGAAAGAAAACCGAAACAGTGAAAATAAATAAGAATTTTTATTTAATTGGAATTCACTGCTTGTGAAATTTATGTGTGTACTCTACGGTTATTTAACCACCCCACCCAATATGATTAAGTCACGTTTACTTAATTATATTTATAAAAAAAACTCCTTTTTTATAAAAATCCACAGTAAAGGCTTAAAACAATACAGCCAGCGAGCCCGCCCCAGCCAGCCACATGTTGTTTAGAAACTTTAAATATCAAACGTGCACTTGTTTGTCAATATTTTCGAGGGATTTTTGGTTAACAAATACAAGTGTACAATTAACACACATACATACATACTTGCATAGATGCATATGAATGATACATATGAATGTTTGTAGGTATGTTTCGGTAAACAATAAAAAAAGGTTGGGTAACAAGAGACAGTGTTTTTGTTGCCATTATTTTCAACAAAAAATTATAATTAATTTGATATTTATACAACAATAAATACCTCAAATAAACACATATTTTTTGTTAAAAATTTTTTTCCACAATTAAATTTTTTTCCTTATAACGCTTTGTTTTGTTTTTGTTTAATTTTTAACTTTTTTTTTGTTTCACATTAATTAAAAAATTCTACTGTTTCGTGTTGGCATGTAATAATAGAAATTAATATTTTGTTCTAAAAAGGTGCAGGGGGAGGAACCGGAGAGGTTGGCTAATAGATGGAGTGTAATTTGACTTTTAAAAACATTTTTTTGTTAATTATATTTTGAAAATATTCGCTTCATCACAGCTGGGGAAAGGTGAAAATTTGTGTTTCCGTTTGCAATTTCTAGAATTTTAATTTGTAATTTCATTATATACAGATCTATGTATATACATTTACATATGTATATCTATACTAAAATCGTAACAATATAATAAAAAAGTAACTCATTTCCGTCTGTCTGTCTGTCTGTCTGCTTTTCATTTGTGTTCGCATCACGTAAAAACTACTGGATGGATTTTACCAACATTTTGCGAAGAGGTACCTTAGCATCCTGATTCCAATATAGGCTACTTTTTTTACGCAAAAATATCTCATTTCCAAGAGAAAGGGAAGAAAAAGCAGTGATAATACGCAATTTCTGGTTTAAAGGTACTGAAATTTTCGGTTTATGACTGGGATATTTTAAACACTGTTTGTTACGCACCTTTTATTTTTGAAAGTGGGATAATTAAAACACTATTGCGCAATAAATGGCGCCATTTGTATTTGATTTGTATTTTTACTTTATGGAATTTTAATTTTTAGAATTTTATATAAATCTTAAAATTTTATCCAAGGCTGGGTAAATACGTATCTGGATGGATTTTAACAAAATTTTGTGAAGAGGTACTTTAGAATCCTGATTCTAATATAGGAGTATTTTTTCCGCAAAATACATTATTTCCTAAACATAATAAAGAGAAAGAGCAGTAAAAGTACGCCCACTTTTTTCACTTTAAGGCATCTTTTATTTTTGAAAGCGGGATATTTTAAACATGGTTGCGCAATAGATTGCGCTGTTTTAAAACATTGACAAAATAATAATTACTTACTTTCAAATAGCCAATTGAATAAAATTTGTAGTTGATTTGTATTTTTACTTTGTATTTTTAAAATATTTTAAACACTTCTTACAGAGCTTTACAATAATTGTTAGAATTTTTTATAAATTTAAGAATTTTATCGAGGGATGGCAACCTTTATATTAAGTAAATACGTAAGAATCTAAAAACTTGGTATGGATTACTTTCCAAGCAAAATTTAACAAAATATTGTCAGGACGCACACAACGTATGTGGGCACAGCAAGTATATAATAAAATAGTAACTTTTTGCCGGTCTGTCTGTAAGTCTTTCTGTCTGTGTTTGCATCACGTAAAAGCTACTGGATGAATTTTGTGAGAATGTACCTTAGTATCATGATTCCAATATAGGATACTTTTTTTCAGCAAAAATATCTTATTTTCAAGAGTAAGTGGAGAAAAGGCAGTGAAAGTTTAAAATTTTTTTGAAAGCGGGATATTTTAAAGGTACTGCATACTTTAGAGCCTATTTTAGTAGGGACGAAACCCTTTATAATATACATAAGTATAAGTAAATACATAAACCATAACAAAGCAAAATCGAAGAAAATATTGTAAGGACGCTGACAAAGTGGCGGGCACAGCTAGTTTTTAATAAGAGACATATCACTGGAAGCTGGAATAATTTTATAAAATTTTTCGTTTCCAATTTTTGAAAATTAAATATACCGAGAAACAGGGTATACGTTCACCATCATCTTTCTTATTGCTCGGAACAAATGTGTGGTGGGCTATGACAGAGTCAGACTAACAACAACCATTATGCATCGTCTAAAGAAGTTATAAAGGCTAGCGTGCCACACAGGGACTATTGGGATTTATCCTACGGCGGTTATGGAAACCCTCCTCGAACTCACACCTCTGACGACTCTGATAAGAGACGACTGCCAAACGAAATGCCACTAGAATGGCGGGAGCAAAGGAAGATTGGACTTTTATGCCTACCAGCATGAAATATCATTCCCCGTGTAATACATACCCCCACTTAGGCAGCCAAATGATGTGATGGGCCAAAGGTTCAACTTCGATAAAAAGTTTGTTACTAATCCTTTAGAGCTGGCACCATTAAATGGTAAACGAATTAATCCAGAACGTTGGTAGGATCCGGAGAGGGAGAGAGAAGCTCTTTTTGTGCCTTGAAGACCTAAAGGCCTGAATGGTTCCATTATCTTTTAAAGCTTATGCGGGAAATAATGCTACACACAAAAGTGAGCGCTATCAGAAATAGATAAACATCTTTCTGTGCGTCAAGTTGGAAGGTGTGGGCATTGCGAACACGGTGACATGAGTAGACTTCCGAAAACGTTTGTTCTTTTACAGCTATTTGATTAGTAGATTCTATCGGGTGGTTAAATTTTAAGGGCCGATCTTGAATGTGAGCCACACCTAAACGTCAAGTTTTTTTTCTGCATTTAATTTGACATTTCTCAATTTCAGTCTAACTTAATTTTAACCATGGAAAGATACACAAACAAGCAACGGTCAGAATGGTGGCATGAAATGGCAACAGTGGATTATGAATTTTCGAAGAAAATCATCTTTAGTGATGAGGCACATTCTCACCTCAGTGCATTCGTCAATAAACAGAATTGTCGCATTTGGGCGAATGATAATCCAAGAGTGAATGTCGAAAAACCAATGCACCCACAAAGAGTGACTGTTTGATGCGGTTTATGGGTTGGCGGCCTCATCGGCCCGTAATTTTGCCAAAATGAGGCCGGTCGTGAGATGATGAGGAACTTTTTATGGCCCGAATTGGAAGATATGGATGTGGACGATATGTGGTTTCAACAGGACGGTGCCAATTGCCACACAGCTAACGAAACAATAGCTCTTATGCACGACAAATTCAATGGCCGTGTGAATTCACTTGATGGCGAAGTCAATTGGCCGTCAAGATCATGTGATTTGACACCGTTGGACTTCTTTCTTTGGGCTTATTTGAAAGAAAAAGTGTAAGTCGATAAGCCAGCAACAATTCAAGAGCTACAGGATGAGTTAATTCGGCACATTAACTTCAATTATACCTCAGCGTCATCGAAAATTTTTGGAGCATCGGATGGGGGTGTGCCGTCGAAGTCGCGGAGGCCATTTGACCGATATTTTGTTCCATACATATGTAATTGATCCATACAAATTTAGTTATAAAATATGACTGTGGAAGTTAAATTAGTTCAATAAACAAATTTTTTTAAAACTAAAAAAATACAAAAATATTTATAAAAAAAGAAACAACAAAATAAAAACAATAATAAAGCACCTGCTTGCAGGTTAATTGCAATGAACTTAATGACAATTTATGACAAGTGCTAAATAAATTTACAGTAAAACTAATTAGAAATATTTCTTCGTTTTGCAGCTTAAGAAATATTTATTTAAATTCAATGAGAAATAAATAATATGCAGGTAGTTAAAGAGTTTTCCCATAAGTATGGGTAGATTTTGAATGTTCATGGTGTTTTATTTCTTTAAAAGAACTAGGACGTCTGACGCTCTGTGACACGGCTATATCGTCGAGTTTCTTCTTAAACCCAGTAAGCGGCAATTTTTCGAAATTGACTTTTTTGGTTTTTATGGTAGAAAATAATATTTGCCACCAGACTGCATTCTCATCTTAACAAGTTTGTATGAAAAATAAATAAATCCATTTCCAAACCTCGTAAGTCCCATAGAAATGACATTTGCATGCAAAATATAATTGTATTTATATTTCAAGTTAAAAATGTTAGTCTCAACCCCTAAGTTTTTTGTATTTAAGATTTAAAAAATCAGATTTAAAAAATTAATTCAGGCCAATTAGAGCATTTTTTGGATAAATATAAAAATAAATGTTAATTTACACACAGAAATTTGTAAGTTGCTGATTGCGCCAAAACCACGTAAGCGACAGATTTGGCTACAGTTAATTGTAAGTAAAAAATTAAAAAAAAAACAAAAGTTTCTTTTCCCTTTAGAGAATCGCACAACCATGTTTTGCAAAAAAAAATTGTTTTGATACCCATATTAAAGAAGTTATTAAGTTTTTTTTGTTTTGTGAAAAAAGATTTCTTGGCACTTACGTGGTTTAAGAATAAACGCGACGATATCTTGAACTGTAAAGGCACACGAGACCTCAAATATTTACTACAATAACAAAAAGGTAATAATAATTTAAAGTTTTATAGTAAAGGGTGTCGTAATATAACAAAGAGTTTTTTTTTTTTTACTAAATTTCTAGACATCCTAAAAGCATGCTATTAATAATAGGCTTTAAATAATTAAGATTCATATTCAAAGTTGCCAGATAAAATTGACACAAAATTGTATAAAACAACGCTAAAAGAACTTTTTTAAATCGTCAAAAATTTGTCGGGTTTCAATTTTTTATATTAATATTTTTGATAAACAATAAGAAATGAATTCATTTTTTTTTTTAAATCGCTGAGTAAATCCCACTCACACTTGGCCGTTTTATATATTTCTCAGACAACCTATCCAAAGTGTCGAACAACACGTGAATTCGAGTTGATGGGTTTAGCAAACATTTAGGTACCGGTCATACGTCAACGACACGCAGAATGTGTTAAAAACATCACCGCTATCCACCAGAGAGTGCAGATGTGTTCACGATTTGCGTCGATACCTAGCCGTGGGCCCTTATTCGACGGGTGGTCTTACCAGCGAGTGATTCAAAGACGTAGACTAGCGCCCCTAATGTGTAGTAACGGCGCACCCTACGATAACGTGCCGTGCGTACGTGTGTACGATAAACGAATTAGGTGAGTCGCACAGTCACAGTGAGTGGCAATTTTTACAACATGGCAAGCCATGGACCCATGTTCCAACCTCTTGCTTAGGGGTTGTAGACTATCTAACTCTTTCTGTTGAGAATGCAACAGCACATTTTGATCCACAATGCACCTACTCTGCAAACATTAATCTTAAACCGCAACCACCACGTGTACCCTGGACCTCACCTTAACCGGTCACAGAGACGAGAGGGTCTCTGTGGGGCTACCGATTCCCGTGGTACCAGTCCATTGGGCACTGGTCGCGTGTTATAAATGTACTGCAATGACAATTGATACCCCGGGGGAACAAGAGTGTGCACGGAAATCCAATTCTGTGCCGCGCTCAATAGCTCTACCTTGCTCAGACATCAACTTGGCGAACTACATAAACACATATGTGCCAAGACTAACCCCTACACTTGTGCTGGGTTCTGTAAACAGTTGCAAGCAGATCTCGGTTAAAAAACATCTTTAATAAAGTCTATCTTTGTATGAAATAATACGGCAATTGCAGTATTTACGTCAATAACAATTTTTACGAGGTCCTGTTAGTGATAATTTATTTATATGAGTCGATATGGACTGCGGAAAATTCAATAATTACAACCGATTTTTTCAAATCTACGAAAGCGAATTAACTGCCAAATCTCGTCAAAATATGACCAATGAGATCATACCACTTGACTATATTTGACCATTTTCTTGTAAGGTTTCTTACATATGGCAATAAGCTACAAATAACCTGTGCCCATAAAGTCAACGTAACTGGTAAAATCGCATAGACATTGCCGTGGTCTAAGCACCATGAATCAACGAAACTTAGACCTCTTGTATGCACTTGAATGATACGAGGGAAGATTAAGGTCATGAAAAAAATTATAATTTAATATTTAGATAGATCGAGAAAGGGAACTTACACATAAGATATAACACTCGTGATGGTTCGAGTTCTAAGAGTTTCTATGAAATGGGCCTCTGACCTTAACATGGCGATGGCCTAGGTGAACTTAACCTTGAAGTCACTGAACAAGCGATAGTCAAATCAATGTTGAAAAAAGAAAAACCAATTAATGGAGAACTATGTATATTTAAAATTATTGGACCAATTTAACCAAAAAAATAATTAATGCCTGGTACAATTGAGCAATTTTTAATGTTCAGAAGCATGATTTGTGATTGAATTGATATTTAGCGATATTTTCGCATTCAAAACTTTTAAGAAATTGTTCAGCGAAAGAAGATTTGAGCTGAATAAGGAAGGGTCATCTTTGAAACTGAAGCCTTCTAAAATCTTATAGTTGAAAAATAAAGAACCAACAACAAAAAATGTGTATTTTGTGTATGTATGTATGTATGTATCAACCAAATGTAATCAATATTTTTTCTGAAGTCAGACTTGTCGTAAGGAATTCGTAAAAACCTTTCGGTAGTTTGTTTGAAATCAGACTTTTCGTAACGATTTCGTTAAGACATTTCAGTAGTTTGTCTGAAATCAGACTTGTCGTCACAATTTCATTAAGACTTTTCAGTAGTTTGGTTGAAATCAGACTTGTCGTCACGATTTCGTTAAGACTTTTCAGTAGTTTGTCTGAAATCAGACTTGTCGCAAGGAATTCGTAAATACTTTTTGGTCGTTTGTTTGAAATCAGACTTGTCGTAACTAATTCCTTATGACTTTTCAGTAGTTTGTCTGAAATCAGACTTGTCGTAACGATTTCGTTAAGACATTTCAGTAGTTTGCATGAAATCAGATTAACGTAACGTAACGTAACGTAACGATTTCGTTAAGGCATTTCGGTTGTTTGAACAAAATTTAAAAATATATAAAACCTTGATTGATATGTAAGTAAATAAAAACGAAAATTTTATTAAATAAAAAAGAATTATAATAAAGATGAAAAAATTTAATAAATACATGCAAGATGGACAATTGAAATGATTGCGGTAAAGTATTGCCTTAAATACCAAATCGTTAGCTAAATTATATTCACTTAACTTTCAGAGAACGAAGTTTTAGCTTGTAAGGAGGTGATGACAGAAAATATGTCGTTGCGAAAGCGTACCTACATGTCGTTGTGATTTCGTAACTACATATTGTTACGATTTCGTATCTACATATCGTTATGATTTCGTAACTACATATCGTTGCGATTTCGTACCTACATATCGTTACGATTTCGTTGCTATATATCGTTGCGAAGTCATGTCAACCCTTTCATATCCAAATCGTTACGATTTCGATTCTGAAATCTGAATATTTTGTCGCACATTCATTACAAATTCTTTACGAAATCGGAACATTTGGTTTGGTTGTTGGGTGGGTTAGTAGATACTAAAATATTGTAAAATAAAAAATACCCGATTGTTTTTATTTTATTACACACACGAACACGCACTCACAGTCGAATATCGATAATATTAATATTTTTAATTCATGTCAAGCCCATTGTTATTAAAGCTGAAACGTATTTTTTTTTATAGATAAAAATTCAGAGTCCATTTTTATAGGTTGTCATGCAGGTTTACTCTATCAGATTTCCTTATGCTCATGCTAATGCATGACAACGCATGATTTAATTTGGTTGACGCCAATCTCATGAGTAGTGCAGTGCGTATCTTTAATTAAAAACGAATGTTTTTTAATAAAAACAAGTAGATATCATACGAAAATCGGCAACACTGGTCTTACCAACGCGTAAATGTGTTTGTATGTGTGTACATACATATGAATGTATCTATGTATGTATGGATGTGATATGGCTCCATGTGCGTTTATTTAAAGGAAAATATGACTCATTTACTCACTACAATTCAGCGCGCGCTTTTAGTGCCATCAAATAATGAAAACAAAAAATATGTACATACATACATATGTATGTATATACATATGTACATCCATAAAGCTATTAAAAATGTTATTGTTGTTCTTGGAAAATGTTACCCTAATGTTTTTATAACCAAAAAATAACCCAGTGCAGAAAAAAAACTAAAGTCTATTGTAAAGAAAAAAAAACTACGCAGAAGGAAAACTTACAACGAAAGTTAATTTAAACGACAAACGTAATAATAGTTATTAGAAGAACAACATAAAAGCATATACATACATATGTACATATGTATGTATTTATATACATACATATATACATATGCTTGTATATGTATGTACATACATTTATTAGATAAGCCATATAAAAGCAACAACAATAAATTTGTCAGCGACTATTGGTAAAAAAGCCCATAAAAGAATTGCGATTTTCAATTTTGTTTTTTCACTAAAGCTACAAATAAAACTGCTTCTACAAAAGAATAATCGGGAAAAATGATAACAAGAAATCTAAACTCACACGTAAGATGGGGAAGAAGAAGAAATAGATTTACGTATGTACGTATGTATGTATATACATACATACATATGTATGTACTTATTTGCAAAAAAAAACAGATTAAGAAATTGATTAAGTAGTTTCTGACGAAACTCTAAAAAGAATATAAAAAAAATAAAATGTTCCCAGCAAACCAAATGTACAGATTTCGTAAAGAATTCGTAACGACTGTTTGAAAAAATCTTACGATTTCGGTAATATTATATGAAAGGGTTGACACGACTTCGTAACGATATGTAGTTACGAAATCGTAACGACATGTAGGTACAAAATCGCAACATGTTTGCTGCCAGTACCTCCGTATAAGCTTCGTTCTCTTAAATTTAAGTGAATATAATGATTACACAATGCAACACGGAAAAAAATAACCATATACGGACACCACTACGTGATAAAAGACCAAAAAAAAAGACCCCTGTCTCCAACTCTCTCAACTACAAAAATGAACCTAAGATCTCAATAAACAACTTTCTAGAACTTATGAACTTCCTAGCAATGATTCTTAACACCGTTTAGGTAGCGCTTAGGTAGCCGCAAAAGTGAAAAATTTTTGCGGCAACCTAAGCCGCAAAAGTGAAAGATTTTTGCGGCAACCTAAGCCGCAAAATGGAAAAATTTTTGCGACAACCTAAGCGCTACCTAAACGGTGTTAAGAATCATTCCTAGGAAGTTCATATGTTCTAGAAAGTTGTTTATTGAGCTCTTAGGTTCATTTTTGTAGTTGATTGTTTCCTTGAATTTTGAACGGTTTGCTACCTATGGACCTGAACAGGGGAAAAAAGGTAAAAAAATTGAATTTTTTAAAGTTTTTTGCGATTTTGACCTTGAAGATGATTTTATATGTTCACAATTTTTGTTCTTTATGACAAGAGCTACAACCTTGCCTCAGAGAGTATATCAAAATTTCAAACGGTTTGCAAAATATGAGCTTGAGTAAATGATCATTTTTTTGCAAAAATGACATCGAGGCCCCACATCTTTGAGGGCCCATAAAAAAAAACCTAGAGGACTTTGGGCAAAACTGGGAGACAGGGGTCTTTTTTTGGTCTTTTATCACGTAGTGGTGTCCGGATATGGTTATTTTGCCATGACTTAAAAAATTACACAGTGTGTTATTTAACGAGTTGGTATTTAAGACAATACTTTACCGTAATCAATTCAATTTTAATTGTCCATCTTAATTGTGTTTATTAAATTTTTTATTTTTTTATTTTAATTCTTTTTTATTTAATAAAATTTTGGCTTTTATTTACTTACGTATGAATCAAAGTTTTATATATATTTTTTTTTTTTCTTCAGACGAGCAACCGAAATGTATTAGCGAATTCGACAAGTCTAATTTCAGACATACTACCGAAATGTCTTAACGAATTACTTACGACGCGTCTGACTTCAGAAAAAATCGAAAAATTTGGTTTGATGGGTATGTACGTAATTACCCAACAAACCAAATGATTTCGTAAAAAAATCGTAACGACTGGCCGACAAAATCTTCCGTTTTTCGAACCGAAATACTAACGAAAACGTAACGATTTTTATATAAAAGGGTTGACATGATTTCGCAATAACATGTAGGAACGAAATAGCAACGATATGCAATTACGAAATCGCAACGATATACATACAAATAGATACGAAATCGCAACGACATGTTTTCTGTGAAGCCTCCGCATAAGTCAGAACTTCGTTCTTTGAAAATTAAGTGAATAATGACTAGTTAAAGATTTGGTATTAAAGCAATAATTTAACGTAATAAATTCTCCTTCATCGCTTTGCATATACATATTTATTAAAATTTTTTCGTATTTACTATAATTACACAGTGCAACAAATAAAAACTTTTCGCAAAATACACGAACTTGACAATATACATATGTATGTACATTATGTAGGTTCAAGTCTAGTATCAAAGTTAATCAGGTATGTTCTGTCATCCGAAACCGAGTAAAATTGAATCCAAATGAAATTTTAAATTGTCATAACTTTTAAATCTTACAACATTTTGATATTATTTTTTATACATTTGATTAAAGACCATTGACATAACTTCCTTGATTGCTAATGTTTTAAAATAATAGGAGCAACTAAGATATATTTTTCTTTAAAAATTTATTCGATTTCAATTTCACTCGGTTTCGGATTACAGAACATACCCGAATACCCTTTACTTTATACTCAATACAGCGAAATTGGTGACCAATTTTTTTTATGACCTTTTATATCTTCTAGCCTTTAAGTTTTAATTAAAAAAGAATTTTACTAAAATTGTAGTACCAAAACAATCGGAACATGTCTAGGCACCCTGAATTGCTAATTGAAATCACTTTTTAAGCCTGTTTCTCTGCTAAGTTTTTCATGCGGAATACTGTCAAACTACATACAAATCTATGTACATACATACATAAGTATGTTTGTATGAAAAAGTAATAAAAAAATGTTGCAGAGGTAGTACTCTGTTTTTACTGAGGAAAAACATTGAAATGTTGCTGGCAACATTTTATCAAAGCTGTGAAATAAAGCAAATGGACATTATTTCATGTGGAATTTTTCAAACAATAGGTTTTGCTAACATTTGTGAGACAATGTAGTATACTTAAACACAATAAAATCTTAAAATTCTATCAAATCACGAGATAGACACCACATTTTAAATGTTATTTTTCTAGTGAAATAATAAATGTTGCTCAACATTTTTTACGAATTCGAACAGAGTCCTAGACTTTGCCCTAAAACTTAAATTTACCTTAATATTATTTGAAAAACAACAACAAAAAATCCAATAAATACAACAACAAACAATTCCTGGTAGCAATATCTGGTCAAATGAGCTATTATATTTAATTGTCATCAGATTTATGCATAAAATTATACAGCAGCATATTCGGGATTTTATAACTTGTTTTGTAATTCAGTTGTGAAGTTAAAAAATTATTTTAAAAAATTATTTTTAAAATCAACATAAGTTATTAAGCGTTTTTTTAATTTTAATTTTAGTTTAGGGTTGTCTACAGACTAATTAAAACTACTCGAAATTGTAATATATACCTGTGTTATGGCCAAAAAAGGTTTTTATATTACACAATAAAAATCTACACCTATAATAAAATAGTAACTCATTTCCGTCCGTCTGTCTGTCTGTCTGTGATTTTGTGAGAAGATACCTTAGCATCCTGATTCCATCATAGGATACTTTTTTTCCGCAAAAATATCTCATTTCCAAGAGATAGTGGAGAAAAAGCAGTGAAAAAACGAAATTTTCGGTTTAAAACTGGGATATTTTAAACACTATTGCGTGACATTAGGCGCCAATTGAATATAATTTTTATTTGATTTGTATTTTTACTTTGTGGTATTACATTGATATTAAAATTTTTTAAACACCTTTTACAGAGCTTTACAATCATTTTTAGAATTTTGTATAAATTTTATAATTTTATACAGGGATGGGTAACTTTATATAAAGTAACTACATAAACCATAACTGAAGCACTATAGAGGTATGAGTTTTACAATTGGTGTGGATACCTTCAAAGCAAAATCGATCAAAATATTGTTAAGACGCCCATGACATGGCGGGCACAGCCTGTAAATAAATAAATTGCCAATTTTAACAATTTTACAACACTACAATTTAATTTTTTTTAATTTCTGCTATTAAAATCGCTAGTAAGCAACACTGCTCATCTGCAATATACACACATACATCCTTACATACATATGTTTTTTTCTGCATCTATTTACATTTTTTTTAGTATTTTAAAATGGTGAATGAAAAGCAAATATGTATGTAAATAATGAAAGAAAAGCCAATTAAAATAAAAATGTTACCATACTTCTGTTTAATCAAAAAAAGTTTCATTCATAATTTAGCGCCTAAAAGGTGAAATTTTGTACTTAAAGAAAGACCTTCATAAAAGCAATTAAAAAAAATAAAAATAGATAGGTACATATACATACATATATATAAACATATGTTCATATATGTATATATACATATATATATACATATGTACAATGTGTACATCAAACAGAATCTAAAAAAGAAAACACTTGAAATAATATTTGTAAGTTTTGTTCGCCATTAATTTAAATTTGTTACAAAAAAAGTTTTTGATTTTATTTTTAATTAAATTTTGTTGTTTTTTAAAATAATTTTTATTCCGATAAAAAACAGCAATAAATTTATTAATGTTCTAGTTCTGATAATCGAAGGTCATCGGTTATAATCTAAACATTTGTGTATGACTTTGCAATAAGTTGTTGTTTTTGTTTTTTTTTTTATTTATAAGAAGGAATTTCATTAAAAATCACATACCAACAGACACAAGCTCACTCATTCAGTTTAAAATAAAAAATTAAAAAAAAAATTCATACTCGTATTTAAAACAGAAAATGTGAAGAAAAAAATTAGAAACGTGAAGGTATTTTGTTGTCTAATTATATTTAGCGGTCTTTTTGAACAAATATAAAGAAATTAACAAAAAAAAAAACAAACTACAATAATTTATGGCAAATTTTACAAATTAATTTATTTATTTAAAAAAAAAAAATCTAAAATAAAAAATATAATATTAAGAAGGTCTTGATTTTTAAATGTCATTTTGAAATACGCAAAAAATTAAAAAAAAAATTATTTGTTTTTAAACTGTACAGAATAATTTTTAAAACAAAATGTTTTTTTATTTAATGTCTAATTTTGGCATTTTAAATGTCGAAATTAAACATTTATTGAAATAACATTATTCACTGATATTCAAAGTTGAATTAATTTATACAACCCAGATGGCCATGTCTTAAAGACATCGTACAAGTTGGCTGCAAGCATGGCACAATAAACAAGGTAGACTCGCGGCGAAAAGAGTACAACTCTGTAATAAAAATACGTACATTTTGTTTTTGTTTAAATCTTTTTTGGCTGTCAAAATAAAAATGTTAGTACTTTTTGTCACTGGAAGATGGAGACAACAAATAGTCAGCTGAGCTCTCGAGTTTACCTTTTATGAATTCGCCTTGGCTGCAAGAAACACACATACATACATACATACATACATACATACATACTTACTTACTTACTTACATACATATGTATGTATTGCGGACAGCTCACAACAATCGTTGAACATATTTTATAACAAATGGCCACGAATTCATAAAAGAGCGACAATTTACTGCATGTTGTCGTCGATGTCTACATAAGCGACAATATTATCAAGCTTGTCTTCGATGACTCAATACGCCACTTTTTCTTCATTTTTTCATAGACGTTTGCTTAAACAACAATTGCCTCTATCTCTTCGTCGAGGACTACATAAACGGCACCTATGTATCGAATTGTTGAAACCATTCTGATAATTATTTTATTTCAACTGTCGCTAAGGACATTTTTATACTGTCGCTATCCATAAAATAAAAAAATTATTTTTTTGCTTCACTCAACTAGAGTGAACTTATACCACGGAGCAGCAGCATAGGTTATGCATGGCCCATTATCAAAGATATTCTTATCCATCTGGCAGAACAACATGTTGGTTTCAAAACTAACACGAAAAAAGAACACCAAAATTATGTATATAAATATGTAGTTTTTTGTCGATGTACATACATATGTACATATGTACATAAATGTACATATACTTTTTTAATTTCTTTAATTAAAATGTTTTATTTTTAACTTTAATATTCGTCTAAAGCCTAGTACTATGTTCGAAATCGTGAAAAATGTTGAGCAACATTTATTATTTTACAAGGATAATTTGACATTTAAAATATGGCAATTTGAAAGAATTTTACGATTTTATGGCTTTTAAATTTACCACATTGTTTTAAAAATTTTCACCAAAAAATTTTACAAAAAAAATCCACATGAAATAATGTCCATTTGCTCTATTTCACAGCTTTGATAAAATGTTGCCAGAAACATTTCAGTGTTTTTCCACAGTAAAAACAGAGTACTACTTCTGCAACATTTTTTCATGACTTTTTATACAATTTTTTTTTTTTTTTTGTATGTAGTTTGACAGCATTCCGCATGAAAAACTGATCAGAGTACCAGGCTTAAAGCCTAGTACTCTGTTCGAAATTGTGAAAAATGTTGAGCAACATTTATTATTTCACAAGGAAAATCTAATCTAATCTCGCGATTTGGAAGAATTTTACGATTTTATTGTTTTTAAGAAAAATTCCACATGAAATAATGCCCATTTGCTTTATTTCACAGCTTTGATCAAATGTTGCCAGCAACATTTCAATGTTTTTCCAACAGAGTACTACTTCTGCAACATTTTTTCAAGACTTTTTCATACAATTTTTTTATGTATGTAGTTTGACAGCATTCCGCATGAAAAACTGTACAGAGTACCAGTCTTAAGGAAACAAAAAATTAAATGACATAAAAGTTGATCGTTTTAATAAAGAAAACAAATCTTTGGCTAGGTATGAGTCTTAAGAAGGTGTTTTTAAGGTTGCGTTTTAATTTTCGGATTAATTTTGATACGGCTGTCAACTCTGGCAGCTATTTTATCAAGGGGCATAACAATAAGCAAAATTGCGGCACAAAGCGTGTAAAGAAATTACGCATTTAGAGAGAATATTTTCCAGGCACACAATCACAAAAACGCAGCGTTATACAGCCATGATTACCAATTATACTGTACAACAATTTCAAGCTGTTTCGAAAATTACTGGGTTCCGACGATTGATTCTGGTAGAGTAGACCCAAAAATTATACTTGTGTCGGCGTTTTGAAAGAAAACATCACAAGTTTATTTTAAAGGCGGTTAAAGTTTCCCAGCTCTGTCCTGTTCTTGCAGCATATCGGTATATAAAACTATGTTTTCTTTACATCTGAGGTATAGGGTATGTTCAGCAACTTTGTGGAAAATATTATGACAAATAATTTTGTACAACATATTAACCCTCTAACTGCTCCGCATAAAAGTATTTTGTGGCTTTTTTTTAACAAATCGTAAAAAATACTCTGAAAATGTTTTACCGAAATGTTGGTCATATAATTTTACTATGGATGTACATATATACTATGTTAAAAACACACCAAAAACCAATCAAATTCAAGATGGCCAATGAAGGGTTAATTTAGTAATTATTTAGAGGAAGTGCAAGTCTTTGTTCTATAGGAAGACATACATACCTGACGAAAACGTTCACCATATTCATCAGATTCCTTTGACAACTGATTTTCAAAAAAATCCATATGTGAGATCTTAAATAGGCTGACTTCCAAAACGTCAATTGCTTTGTCTTCGAACAAAGTGAAGTGTTTCATAATGCCGCAGTACAAAACATTGACAATGTATACCCTTTCAAAACGCCGTTGACAAGTATTATTAACGCAGTAAACAAGCAATCAGGGCATCGGCTTTAAAGTTGATGCATTGTAAAGAAACTTTGCATATGAACATGATTTAAATACGGTAGCACAAATGTGAACAGACTTTGTATTGATACATTTTGGAAGTCAGCCATAATCACTGAAAACTTGCTTTTTAACAATATCGATAAATGGCGCATCAAACAATCTACTAAAAAAAAATTTGCGAACGCGTTGTTGTTTGAAATATTCTAGTCAATTGGCCATCGAGATATCATGCGATTAAGCACTTTAGGGTTATTTTCTCTGGATTCATGTGAAGTCATTTATTTATGCAAAGAAAGCAGCAACGAATTAGAAGACATCATTGTGCGGAGCATTTTCGAATTACGTCATCGAATGCTTGAATAAGTTTCCATGAATTAGATTTCCATAATGCGTTACATCTGGGCCAGCCGCGGAGCCATTTTGTCTCAAATCATTTCAAACAGTAAATTGTTTACCCAGAAACCAATATACTGTTTGAAATTATACGAGCTCAGTTTAAGAATTCCGTGACTTCGAAAATATTTAATGGAGAGCAAAACAAGTGTGGGCAATCTTTTGCCCATGTTTGGTATCATTTGTGCTGGTACGACTGCATTGGAACCACTACATTCATCATCATTAATTTGTTTAACCATTTCAATTGATAGTGCCGATTGTGTGAGTACGGTAAATGCCCACATCTAATGCTAAGCAAAATGTAACTGTTTAAACCAGCTGAAGAAATAAACGACAATAATTCTAATAACAATCTATAGATATAATAAAATAGTAACTTATTTTCGTCGGTCTGTCTACTGTTTTTAACCAAATTTTGTGAGGAGGTTCCTTAGCATCCTGTTTCCAATATAGAGTACTTTTTTCCGCAAAAATATCTCATTTCCAAGAGAAAGTGGAAAGAGAATTAACTAGAATTAAAGCAGAGTTAAACATTTCATAGCACAATTGTGCTAAAACAATCACACGTATACTCTTACGCTCTCGTATTCAGTCGTCGTTTAGGTATTGATGACTACACATGTGCGGATGCTTACGCATTTTTTTCAGGTTTTTTTAGTAATTCTTATCCAGCGAACATTTTGAAGTCAGAATGATATGTGAAAAATATTTCATGATAAATAATGCATTTGGTAACATGCAATGTCTTCTATGTTACCAAATGTTTAAAGAAAATAAGGAATATGTTATTAAAAGACATTACGATTCTTTTCATAGTGACATGAAAAGTTTCGAAGGTAAGAAAAGAAAGGATCATTTAGATATGGTAAAAAATATTTATGTACATAGAAAAAATAAAAGAATGGCTACTTGGAGTTGATGAAAACAAAGCAAGGAGAGAAAATAAAAATATAAAATTGGAGGTATCAAGCTTAATAAGCTTAGATATTGTTAGGCATGGTAGGCCTTTCACTGATGGGATATTTTTTAAAAACTTATTAGAAAAAGTTTTTGAAAAGCTTAAATATAACACTAAGTTTATAAAATCTCTTCCGTTGTCGGCCCCAAGTGTAGTACGACGTATTGGTCATATAGGAAATTCGGTGGAATCCGCTATTAGGGAAAAAATAATAAATTGTGAGTATGTTTCTTTTTGTTTAGATGAAAGCACGGACATTAATGATCTTTGCCAATTAGTATTATGTATTCGCTGCGTGGATAGCAACTACGAGGTTTTTGAGACAATGTTTTCTCTAGAAACATTTCATGGAAATGTAACGGGCAAGCTTTTATATGAAGTAGTCAGTGAAAAGCTTTTTGATATTATAGATAGAAAGAAAATTGTTGGAGTCTGTACAGATGCGGCAAATGTAATGACCGGAAAACACGAAGGCTTCATAGGTTATCTAAAAAAAACCAAATATCAGTTTTAAGCTTTCACTGCATTATTCACCAGGCCGCTCTTGCATCAAAATTTGTATCCAATCATTTATCCAGTATGAAGACTGCAGAGTCTATAATTAATAAAATAAGAGGAGGCCATCATGCACTTACTCACAGAAAGTTTGTTAATTTTTTAAAAAGCAAAAACAGCGCATATAATGACCTTAAAATGTATACTGAAGTCCGCTGGCTTAGCCGTGGTGATTGTCTAAATAGGTTATTTAACTTGAGGGAAGAAGTTCTGCAGTTCTTAGAAACTGAAAATATAGAAGACTGGGCAATACAGGCTTTAAAAGATAAAAAATTTATTTTAGATTTAGCATTTTTGGCCGATATAACCACTTTTCTGAATGACTTTAATTTAGAACTGCAAGGAAAAGAAAAAAACTTGTGTGATCTCTCTAAAATTCTATTTAATTTTAAAACAAAAATATTTTTACTCATCTCTGAAGTTTAAGCTGGTGACTTTTCAAGTTTTCCAAAAACTTCTCTAATATATGTCAAACAGGACGATTGCACAACATTTGAATATACAGCAGTACTTGAAACAATTTTTTATAACTTTCAGGACAGATTTGTAGATTTTGAAAATATACAGCAATTTATTGATCTTTTTGAAAACCCTTTTAACTGCGATGTTACCAAGTATGAGTTTGATATACAATCTGAACTGATAATACTACGAAGTGAAATAAATGCTCCGAAGGTAAATAATATATTAGATTTTTGGAAAAACTCGGATAAAATATCATACCCCAAAATTACAAAAAATGCCTTAAGATATTTGTCATTATTTCCCTCTACTTACCTCTGTGAGCAAATTTTTTCAGACTTGAAATTTATTTGTACAAAGCAGCGAAATAAGTTAAGCTCGGTACACTTAAAAAATATTTTGTTAGTAACTGCCATAAAAGCATAAATATAGATAACTTTGTAGGTTAGTGGTTAAATTAAAAATATTTTCAAAGACATCAAGCATAAGAACTCTTCCTATTTTTCGGTTTCTATTTTTTACCATTATAAATTATTTATTTATTACTATTATAACGTATTTATGCAATTTATACAATAAAAATACGTATCTATTTAATTGGAAAAGGGTAAAATATTTCTTAAATAAATTATATTTGAAATGATTCACTTTGTGTTTGTTGGGTAATTCTCTCTCATAATACAACCTCATTTTATTTTTGTTTACCCCTGAATTAAAGTGATGTTATAGCATGACTATGTACCGGCCCATAGTGCGACTGACCAAGACTTATGCTAGCTACATACATATATTTTTCTTCGAGGTGGGAAGTGGTGGCTGGCAATACTTTGTATCATTTGTTTTCAATACAGACTAAAAAACAAGATCGTTAGGCATTAATGAATCAATTGTATTTGCAGCAGCAACTGCCTACATATAAATACGTATGTACAAACATAATTTAAATCGTTTAATTTAAAAGTTTTGATTTTTAACGGCTTATAAAATTTAACAACCTGTATACTCGTACATTGTATTGAAACCAACAATTACTGACACCGACAAACGCTAAAAACAAAAAACTATTAAAAGACCAGTTTATTAGAAGAAAAAAATTGTTCTGAAAAAAGTCTAAAAAGCCATCTGCTCCTGCATTATTTTTATTTATTTTTTAGTATTCGTAGCTTAGAAAAATAACTCGATAACTAAAGTGTTTTTTTTTTTTCAACCTCCAATACAACAACAATTAGATTTTCTAATGGTAAAATTTTTCATCTAAGATAACCTGTACCTGGTTATGTTAGATGGAACATTTTTCAAAACAATAATCAATTTTATTTCGATACAACATACAACATACGAGAAGGTATGTATAGGTATACTAAATATAAATAAAGAAAACATTATTTGAATGTCAAAGTAGGTATTGTGTAACTTTTTTTTAAATAACCTTAAGTCTTTGAAATAAACAAATTTCTAACAAAAACATTAGTTTACAAAATTTACTCAATATTTAAAATATTTTTAAAGAACATAATACAAAATACACAGGTATTAAATATAAAGCAACAAAAATCCGGAAAAACAACCAACCTTTATGGTTGGTTATCTTAACTTAAATATTTGTATGTAGTTTACCTTTCGTTTCTTAATAATTTTTGGAGCTGGTGCAGCTAGCGATAGCAACAAGAATTATAAAAAAAGAAGGTAAAAACAATAAACTATAGAACATATAAATATAAAAACCATTTGGTAGGTATTGTTTCTTCTTGTTTTTTCTTTTATTTGTATTGGTAAATTTCTATTATTATTTTTTTTATTATTAAACTCGTACCATAAGTGGATTCAATTTTGTTACTAATAATCCGGCCCTATTCCCGTTGGCGTTTTAATTTTAATATGTAGTCGTTTCTATGTCGATGTCGTTTTTATCGTCGTCTCGTTCCTAAATTCGTATTCTTGAAATAGGTATATTGAAACGATGTAGAAACGTCATCGAAAACAAAAAGAAAAATTAATAAAGTGTGGTAGCACTGCAATTTTTTGTGTTGTTATTTATGTCATTTTTGTAAATTTCTGAAATGTTTGTTATTTCTTTGTAATTTTTAACAAAATATGGCGAGTACTGAATGGATATATGTAAATATACATATGTATGTATGTATGTACATCGTAAGATGGTAGGACAGAACGTTAACATTTTTGTCATCCCAGATTCCAAGTACGAATTACGATTAGTAGCGATCTAACTTCTTCATGGTCGGCAAATACCACTACGTTTCCTTTCGGGTTAATTTGTTTTTCAAATCTTAATAGGTTTAACACCGCTTCCTCCAATGAGGACAATCGCACCTGCTTATAACAGCCTTCCCCTATTGCTCTGGATTCAGAGCTTCCTTTTTATATTGATTTATTTTAATAACAAAAAACATTTTAAAGGATATTTTCTCCTAATTTAGTTTTACTTTATGCCAACCTTCTCCATCAAGAACTGGAGGCCCAAACGGATTTAATTTCTCGGCAGTTTCGCTTTAAAAATCAGTAAATTTTAGGTAAATTTATGCCCTTTCTAAAACCCTTAGCATAAGCGGGACATTTTTCCATTTAAGAAACTAAAATTTCGAACTTAATGTACTTTTTTACATTTTAATTTTTTTTTTTCTTGTAGTCGTTTGAACGAATGTTTTTATGTCGTTTCTATCTTCGTTTCCAAATAGAGAATACCGATATATTTACGACGAGTGTCGTTAACGCCAACGGTAATGCCAAATTGTTCAAAGGGAATAGGGCCGAATGTTTTTCAAATTTAAATTTTTTTTTTTCTTAAAAAAAAAAAAATTGGGTCTAAGTAGTTAACAGATTTCAGGTTATAACTACACACAGTGGGGTTTTTTCTTACCAAAAAATGGAAATAAATCTGCAATTTTCTTTTCAATACTTAAATTTATTAGTCCAACTATTTATTAACATAAAAATAAATTATTAAGTAACCTAACTACTCAATAGCGTTAAAACAAGGCGAATTTATATAAAGTGGCAACGCCGCGACAAAACTACAAAAAAAAATCAGCAACGTGATGGCTTGGGTTTGGATTGAGATCGCAGGAAATTTGATTTTAAATCCGGTGTGCTACAGCAGGAGTAAGGACCCCTTTAAATGTATAAGTATGTACCTCCTTTCCATAACCAAATTTTCTAATTACCGCACAATGCAATGCATGAGTAGGGGTGGGTAATCCTCTAAGGTCTGGTTCAAATAAAAAAAAAAAAGAAAACAAAAAATACCTATTTCAAATCCAAAACTTACCGTTTTAAATGATCTTTTTTATTATCCTCACGAACAACAACTTGTGTTTCTTGGGCTATTTGTCCAAAACAAACGCTGTTGGTCTCTCGTACCATTTTTGTTTATAAAACTTCATGGAGGCGATTTATTTTCTTTTTTTTTTTTTAAATGGGTGCACTCCAAGCCCATTCAAAAAATTTTTTGTATGCAAACAAAAATCGTTAATATACGATATTTTGCTTTCTCATTCTCACAATATTATTTCCATTAAATATTTTGCACCAACACGATTTTATATTTTATTTTTTTTTTTTTTATTTCAAATTATTTTCAAATTAATTTTTTTTTTTTTGGTATAGATTCACACTATATAATTTTTGCAAATACCCGTGGTTATCTGAAAAGAAAAATAAGAAATTAATAATAAAACTTATTTATTTATATTTTTTAATATAAAAATTTTATTGTTAAAAATGCTAAATTGTTATTAAATTTTTTTTTAATATTTTAAAAGAGATTTTTAGATCCACTTCCATAAGTACTTGAACTTATCTTCTTTCAAGTTAAGCCTGGTATTCTGTTCAGTTTTTTCATGTTGCAGAAGTAGTATTTGGTTATTATTGTGGAAAAACAAATGTTTCTGGCAACATTTTTAACTTAGTGTCTACACCTGCCAAAAATTTGTCTTCATAAAAAAAAACATTATTTTTAATAATCGGTTTTTTATATTATAGGACATTTTGCCATTCTTTCCTTATCTAAATTCTTGCTAATAGATATCCATTTGTTGCCCAACAAATTTCCTAACTTTCTTGGTACTTTGCAAAACATTGGTGGGATATGTTGACTTTAAAATCGTTACTAACACTACACTGATAGACGCTCTGCAAAAGCCCCCAAAACAAGCCAAGAGGTTATCTTTTGTACTCCTTGACGATCACTTCAGGAACTTGTAGACTCTAGCTCATACAAAATATGCTAGGAACACAACTGGGACGAACGAAGAATTTCGTCCAACACGACGAATACGTCAATAACGACGAAAAACATCTGTTTTTTGAAGAGAAAAATTTTAAAATTTTGTCAAAATCATTGAAATAATAAATACATAAAATGCTTATTATAGAAAAAGATTTTTTGCTTGCACGTAAATGTTTGAGAATGAGGTAGTTGGTACGGCCAGTAAAGAGTAATAAAAAAAACTATATGATAGAGTGACCATATAAAGTAATAATTCTTATAAAATGAACCATTAACAAAAAACAAAATTCTATTTTGTAATCTTATTTTTAATGCATAAAATAAAATAAATTAATTATTAGAGTAAAAAAAAATTGTACTGTTGTGTTCGTCGTAAGCCGGCGTAAGATCTAATTCAGAGTTCGCCGCGTATGACGAATTTCGACCGCCGTCATAATTATGTGAGTTTTCATATACATATAAATATGAGTTTTATTTTTGGCGACGACTATTTGCAGCCAAAAATTTGTCGTTCGTCTCAATAAATACTATAAACAAGTAAGACTCTCGGCGAAATATATGTAAAACTCTGTAATAAAAATACGTACATTTCGTTTTTGTATAAATTATTTTCGGCTGAAAAAAAAATTGACACTGGAAGATAAAGACAAAAAATAGTCAGCTGAGCTCTAGAGTTTACCTGTTCTGAATTCGCCTTGGTCCCAGTTGAGCGCTCAGCAATAAAATGTTATTCAAACTTAGTCTGGGTATATATTTCTACCCGAACGTCTGAGCAATCAACGTCCCTACTAACCTCAAAAAAGACTATTGTATCCATATTAATATTTTATCCGTGTTTGTTATTTTATATACATATGTATGTACATACATACATATATTTTACTTATAAGAGTGTTTTTATATTCAAAAATATTTTTCAAATGTTTTCCCCAAGGCATATTCATCAGGTAACCTCACTACCAAGGCATATTAATCAGGTAGCCTCACTACTGAGGGGATATATTAAGGCGAAAATAATCATGTTTTTTTATTAGGTTTTTGACAGTTAAACTTACAATTTTTCCCCTTAAATGGAAGTTGAACTATCAAACTCCATATGAAAAAAATTCCAAAATTTTCGCCTTAATATTTCCCCTTCCTAATGAGGTTACCTGATGAATGTGCCTTGCTCACTACGAAGGGGAAATATTAAGGCGAACATTTTTAATTTTTTTTTATATGGAGTTTGATAGTTCAACTTCCATTTAAGGGGAAAAATTGTAAGTTCAACTGTCAAAATTCATATAAAAAAAATTGATTATTTTCGCCTTAATATTTCCCCGCAGTAGTGAGGCTACCTGATTAATATGCCTTGGTTTTCCCTTTATCAACAGCCAAGGCGAATTGATTGTGATTCAATAAAAAAAAAATCTGACAGAATTCTGCACTACTCAAAAATCGTTTTGACACTATCAACAAAATAAAATGTTGCAACTCTGATCGCATAGAAAAATATTATTTTATGAATTTTTTCAAAAAGGTTATCAAATCGTACCTACAGACCTGTCAAAAAGTCTGTCACACGCATACATTTCTAATTCACACTATCATACTTTTTTAGCACACATGCTATTTTTGACAGATCGTACGACTGAGTATGATAGTGAGTCATGGCCTTAACACAATTTTTAACCCAAATTTAATTAAAACAGGGATGTTAAATCGATTTCGCGAAAAGTTTATACTGCAGGAATGAATAATTGCAATGTGCATAGGTACATAGGTAACTATCGATCGATATTTCTTTGCGTTGGTTCTCCAGTGCCGTGCGGAACCAATAATTTCAGCCACTATTTTTGTTTGTCATCGATAAAAAACACTGTAAAAAGAAAATATGCACCTATTTTATATGTACATATGTATGTAGGTATATATTTACATACATACGTATGTATTTATGTACAGCAAATCTACTGTAAGTACCTATATCATAAGAAATCTAAAAACAAGTTTTTGCTACATTATCTTTATTTGGTCTGCAAAATTCTTATTTGCTTGCCATTATTGTCAACCACCACCACCATTTAGTAAAATACCCAACTAAAGATGTTTGGATATTTGTATGTATGTACATCCATACATACTTATGTACAGACTTATTCTGCAATGTTATTGCTGGATTTCTTAAGGCAAGAATGACAGCTTTAACACACAAAAAATAAAACTTTAACGAAGCATGCTTCTTCTACTGCGGCTGTAAGCTGTTTTTGGTGGTGGCTGATGTACTTAGTTGATGATGACGGTGGTAGTTGTGCTAACCAAAAATATTACACATTCATCCATATAAAAGGCAAAAGCAGCAGTATAACAAAATCATACCATTAACCAAGAGCAGCAGCAGCAAGTCAGCTACATAGCAGTATTAAAACCATTTGAGTTCAAACTATACATTTATGGTTTAATATAAATACGTGTGAGCAACAACAAAAAATAATACAATAAAATGAAGGCAAAAAAAAAACAGAGTAGACAAACAAAACAGAAACGACGTGTTTTTTCACAATACACCAAAATAGGTACATACAATGTATGTATCTACATACATATACATCCATACATATTAACGTGCATATGGACATTCATAGATACGCACACACACTATATGCAAACAAACATTTAGTCAGCCAAACTACAACAACAACAACAGTGAACACACAATATTAGTTAGTAGCCTCTGCTACAGCAGCGATATCAGCGAAGTCATACACTTTCAAACATACTCGTGCATACTACAATCGCATACGAATATAAAATTCTTCTTAAAAACGTAATACGAAATTAGACAACGTCGCTTTATTTTTTTTTCTTTCCTTCACAAATGCCTCTCTCTGCTGAGGCAAATGCTTTTTTTGTCTTTATACATTTTTTTCTTGTTTTGTTTGTGTTTTAGTTGTGAAATTCGACAACGTTGCTAATTTGCTGTTTTTATAATAATTGTTGGGTTTTTTTTTGTTCTTCTTATACAGTATGACTGGCATATTGTACTGGGGTGTGTGTTTGTTAATGTTTATTATTTGAACGAGTGCAAGAGAGAAAGAGAGGGTATTAATAAAAAAATGTATAATAACATTTGAGGAAAAGAGAAAAAAAATGGCAAGTTGTTATTTTATAGTTGAGCCATCCATACATACAAACGTAGATACTTATGTATGTATGTATGTATATCTGAATGTGTGTAGTGTAGTTTATATGTATATGCATAGTCATAATGTTGACGAAAACGACGGCCACGATGGCGATACAGATGACGATGACGACTACAAAGAATACGAGGATATTTTTGTTATGTTGAGAGGGTATTCTTGTAGTTTCTTTTATAATTCTGTTTTTTTTTTTTGTTTGTTGTTATGTGTATCTTATATGTATTTAAAAGATTGTTATACACATTGTGCCTTGGCCGGTCTTAAACATACACACAGAAGAATATTCAGAACCAAACTTGAATGTTTTTTTGTAAACGAAAGAAAAACAAGGATATAGGTATTTTTTATCAAAAAATTTTAAAAATATTAGAGTAAAATCTAAAATCTTTGTTGGAATCTTGGTTTCGTTTAGTTTCGGTCAATACGCAACGATTTTTTGGTAATAGGTAAATAAATAGGTACCTACTTGCAGAGGTACAAATATGAATTAGGTTTTTTCTACACACTGGCATAAAAGGTCTACTTAGATACAGTCATACAGATAATAATAGTTCGTACCCCCATATACTTACGTAAGTGCTGTTTTGAATATGTTTTTAGAATCCAATCCAAGTTGCCTTAAGATTTAAAAGTGTAACTATATACATAGGTAGGTACAAGGCATAATAATCAGGTAGCCTCACTACTGAGGAGAAATATTAAGGCGAAAATAATCAATTTTTTTATATGGATTTTGATACTTAAACTTACAGTTTTTCCCCTTAAATGGAAATTGAACTATCAAACTTCATATGTATAAAAAAAAATTAAAAATGTTCGCTTTATTATTTCCCCTTCTTAGTGAGGTTACCTGATGAGTGTGCCTTGGGTAGGTATTACTTAGTAGTAAAAAATTTAGGGCAAATTCATAAAACAAATATTTTCAATTTGTAGGTACCTACCTAAAAAGTTTATTAAACAAATTCTGTATGAAAATTTGTTTAATAATCCTTCAATAAATAAAAAATAGGTATTTTTTATGAATACGGCCATTAGTGTTTAAAATCATTTAAAACGGATATGGCAACACAGATAATTATACGTACGAAAAATAGCGGTATTTTTTCAAGATTTTTTAAAAATATGTTCACAAAGTGGTTTCAGAGTTTATTTGTACAATATAGGCGATGTGTACGGTCATCTGAATAATAAAATTAATAAATATTTATTAATATGAGTCGAAAAACAAAGGACATTTGAGCTGCAGTACGACAACTCATAGTGAAATTAAGAAAAGCCGCAAATTCATTAAATTCAATTGCTATAACTATTGGACGTGCCAAGATCAACAGTGCAGACAGTTTTAAAAAAATGTTCGAAGACAAAATCGCTAGCCAGTCGACCTAATACCGGTCGCCCAGCCAAAATTACTGCCAGAGAAAAAAACCATTCATAGCGAAGTAAATAGAAAAGGTGTATTGTAGTATGATTAAAAAACGAAAAGTTCCTCTTAAGCTCGATTTTAATTTTAGACCCATAGTTTCTTGGACAAACCTTCTTAGATCTTTGATAACCGCTTGATGAATTTTGTTTTAATATATACGAATTGATCCACTCTAATGTACACAAAAGCATAAGTACATATATGTAATTATATAGGTATCTATGTACATACATATCCTCATATGAAACGTAAACCACTTTTTTCGATTTTACAGGAGAGGTAAAAAGCTTAAAAAAATACCTATTTAAGTAAGCAAGCTGAAAAAAAGTTTCTTCAAAACTTGCATAAAATAACCAGACTCACCATTATTTGCAACCTATTTGAAATTGCTGTTACTTACATGGTTTTACGTTTAATGAAAATTAAATTTAATAAAATAAATTGCGTTTTTAAAAAAAGTCTCAAAACAGAGTTACATTTTCTTTTGTTGCTCAGATCGAGTAAAAATTTTGGAATATCTTCTTACCTTTACCCTTTCTTAAGGCTGAAAGAATTTTATCCATTTTTAATGCTCAACCTAAACAAGGACGTAAGGCGTCAAATAACTCAAAAATTCTCATGTATGTACATAGAAAATACATATATGAAGCAAACTTAAATAGCGCCGGCGTCAACGCTTGGCAATTGGAAAATCCAATTTTGACAGCGCGTTAGGTATTGAAGTTGGGTGCAAAGAAAATGTTATTGTTTTATTTTTTTTGGGGGTGTAAAAGTGGTGTCATTTTAGCTATTTTCTACTATATCTAGCGATTTTATCTGTCTTTTGCGATTAAATTTATTAGATTTTACGTTGCGATCTTATTTAGGTTTGTTCAGAGCTAGGCGCTAGACGACGTTACGCCTTACGCCCTTGTTTAGGTTAGATAGTTACATTAACAAAAGATACCAATTTAGACTTGCCCTTACCTAAGCGAAATAAATACTTATTTTATATTTATTTTGTATAAAAGTTTTAGAATATGAGTCACAAAAGCAAATAAATTAGGATCGATGAGTACGGTACTCAAAAATCGTAATAGAGTAATTGGTGATATGATTGGACCTTCAAAGACCATGTTTGTTCCAAGAAGTTGTCGACCTAAGATATCTACTAAAGTCAATTTCAAATACTAGCTGAGGTTAAATGTAAGCTTATGACAACAGCTATATAAATTGCCAACAGACTCGACCCAAAATCAGTGAAAAGAATTACAATAAACCTTATTGATTTAAAGAATCTATATAATTAATAGGCAAACACGTTTTTTGTAATCCCTTTTACGTCCGTAATACTGCACCGATTTTGGTTTTAAATCTTTTTCTTCACAGGTGTGCACAATCTTAATTTTATTTAAATCGGTTCAGCACTTTAGGAGTAATACGTCTATAAAGTTCTTACTAACACCAATAAACAAATATGTATGTATGTATGTATGTTCATGTTGTCCTCTTAGCTGCAAGTCGAAAACACAAGTAAATTTTAAGAGTAACCCGTGCGTTTTCGTATTTAAGCATGGCCATACTTTTTCTTCCAAGTGTTTATTTTATTAAAAAGGAGCAGCGAACCGCACCAATGATATCTGGTAATAATTAAAATTCTAGAGTGGCCTACGCTTAACTTTACCATACCTCATGGAAACAGATAGTTTTATGGATATACATACATATGTATATGCAAACATTAGAGCGCCCATGAAATATATGGGATTTGCAAAAGTATTATTTTTTGCACTCCTCGCGCATTTTCTTTTATCAGACGATTAAAAATTGAGGTGTACATAAAAATTTCGTTACTAAACTGTAAACCGGCCTCGCATTTAAGTGGTAAAAATGGTCTTAAAAAGCTGTGCAATAGATGTCTGGATTTCTTTGTCAGTAACTCTTAAACTCTGAGCTTTTCGTAATTTAGTTTTATAAACTTTTTAATCGTTATAAAGGCACAAAAATATTTTGTTCATACAAACCAACGATAAAACGTTAGAGGTTTTTTTTTTATTGTGGTTCAATTCGAAGTTTACCTTAAAACTGAACTTTGAGAGGATTTCATTCGTTTCTGTAGGCATGTAAATACGAATTCTCATCATCATGAGATAGAAGATTTCGCGATTATTTACTATGTGAATAGAGTTTCTTTGAATTCTGTCCAATTTATGACTTAATGACCAAAAACTGGCTGAAACCCTAGAAAGTACGCAATTACAATATTTGTCTTTTGTAAGTGTTAGTCTGCCAGTTTGAATAAAGATAATATTTTACCGATTAATCGAATAAAACTTAAAAAATATTCGATTAATCGATCAGGTTTTATGTTGTTTTGAACGTAGTTTAGTTAATATATTATCGTAAATTTATGTTTATGTTATACGTTTAATGGACCAAAAAGTGACTCTGGTCTAAAGTATTATTGATAAATAAACTTGCAAGCTATAAACTCTTGCGATCATCGCGTAAAAATGGATTCAGAAGACCTAAAAACGTAAAGAAAGATGCGTTAAAATCCTAGGGTCTAATCACCGCATTCGATATCGAGTAAAATCTCTCATAAGTTTTCATTTTGTTATCATGGCACTCGATATCGAATAAAAAGTATCGTAATTTTATTCGAAAGGAAATGTTTTTAAACCGTGTTTTCTTGTTAAATTGTTGATTTATTATAAATCTATTACAATTTGATATAAATAACGATTCGATATGTGTCGAATGGCATAATTAGCTTACTCGACTCGTATTGAGTTTGTTATTCGATACGATAGTTTCCTCGAAATCGAATGCGGTGATTAGGCCCCTGATTTTGAGTTTTTCACGATTATTGTACTTTATCGGTACTACGTATGGTCAAGTAAATAGATGAATTATAAAACATGCATTTAGTCCCGTTCCACACTTGCAATTTTTGTTTCTGCAACACATGTATTTGTTGTTGGGAGAGGAAATAAAAATGGCTGCCGTAAAATGTTTCATGTACTTGAAACTCTGCTGCGACTCTCTATTGTTATTGTTGTTTACTCTTTTCGTCATGGGAATGACTGTATAAAAGTATACAGTCGTCAGAAACGCAATTTTTAAAGTATGGATACGAATGCAACTTCAAACGGGAATTTAAAAATGTTTCAGAAACAAAAATTGCAAGTGTGGAACGGGACTTACATAAAAACAAAATTATGCATTTACCAACATCATATAACATAAAACAATACAAAACAAACAATAAAAATCATGTTATAATACTTAAATATTATTTTGTAAAATAAAATCGCATATTGCCTGAAAAAAAAACATTTAAAAACCTTTGACCCCATATTGCCACCGCCCCCTCCCCCCGAAGAGCTCATTTATAAATCCTGGTTCCCAGTGACAACATAGTGGGTCTATGGCTACCTCTATATATATATATATATATATATATATATATAAATAGATATGTCCAGATCCAGAATATATGTATATACTTTATGGGGTCGGAAATGAATATTGTAGAAATAATACACGAAATAACAAAATTTAGATGTATACCTTTTCCACCTGTGGTGAAGGGTATATAAACGTACGTACGTACATAATATTATGTAATTTATTTGCAAGATTCTAAAATGTTGAATTTTTGTTCAAATACCTGGTTGTTTCTTTACAGTGTATAATTTTATATATATTTTTTTTCTTGCAAAATTAATAAAAAGAAAACGTTTGATACTTCCTCAAGAGAGTATGCAAATTTTTATGAGTCACCCCCCTCGTATATGAAATTATGGATTGAAAAGACTGTTAGCTCGTTTAGGCTGGCGGTTCAAACAACAACAAAAGTACAACCAAGTGACGTTATCGTTATATAAAAATTGTATTTGAAACGCACAACCAAACACAAATACAAAGTACATTACTTGCATTGAAGGAAATTTTGTAGCTTAACTTTGATGAAAGTCGATAATACAAAAGCAAAGCACAGCAAAGCAAAGCAACAACATCATAAACTGTATCTTTGCAAAATAAACACATTTTTTTTGTTTGTAGTTTTAGCAATGCGCAAACTCTGAACAACACAGAAACTCGAACACATTCATACACTCTTCATAAACAGAACAAAAAAAAAAAAAGTCCATTCTCTTTCTCCCTTTCTCCCTCTCTCCTAAATCCAATAAATACTTGTTCTTTTTCCATAAAGTTTACAAAATCAGTATCTTGTTTTTGCTGAATAAATGTTCAATGAGTGATTTTGCTTGGATGTGTGTGTGTGTGTGGATTTGTATGAAATGATGTTATTGTTGTTCATTTTCGCATTTCTATGGGTATCAGCTACATAGATACAAAACTTTGTATGTTTGTATTGTAGTTCGTGTAACACAGCGCCACATTTTTTGTATCTTGTAGTTTAATGGATGTTTTTATTGCATAGATGTTAGTATTTTGTATCTGCATGTGTATATTTAGTCAGTAGCTAGGTGCGTCTTTTTCAGTTGTTGTTTTTTGTTTTTTTTTTTTTGTTAAATTTATTTTGTTTTTTATTCGATATTTTCTGTTTTATTTAACATCGTCATCTGAGGGAGTCTGTTTTTGTAAATTGATTATTTTTTTCGTCGTCGTCGTCGACGTTGTGTTGTTATTATTTTCACAATTTACATTGAAAGGTTTCTTAACACTTCAAGCGAAAATTAGTTTTTAGTCGTACGAGTGCAGTTAACTGAACGACAACAACTTTGCCTTTGCCAATGAAGTACTGTAGACAGATAATTTGTTTTTTTATTTTATTTCATCACATTACTTTGTTTTTATTGTTGTGCTTTTGTTGGTTATTTTCTGTTTTATGGTTGCTAAAAAATTATAATTCGTTTTATATAAAATTTGATTTGTGCTGAAATAAATGTGAATTAATTTTTTTTTGTTTTATTCAAAACTACCTACTATTTTACCTGCATATTTTGATAAGGAGATACTTAGAAAACTCATTCGTTTCAATAAAAAAGTTATGTAAAGAATACTTATTAAACGTAATATTTCAATATTTTAATTTAATATGCCTTCGTACAAAGACATTTAGCTTCAACTTCGTTTTTTTTTTTTAACATACAGTCGTAATCACATGTGGGTATATGGACATTATTTCCATTGTGGCGTGCGACAAAACCTTAAAAAAATAATGAATTAGAATTTGTAAATAGGTTTTTTATATTTGCAAATTATTTAAATGGCACTATACCTATTCGTTTTGAAGATATAAGCAAAAAATAAAAAATTTTAACTTGAAATCCCAAATTGCAAAACTCTGCGAATTGGGCAAGCCTTTTACCTATATTAAACCTATTTTTTTAGCAGAGTTTGGAATAATATAAATTTATTTTCCAATTTAGGTATGAAATTTAAAAAAGTTTTCTCTTTTTTTTAATAGTCTTAGGCGGGATTTAGACTATGATTTAAATACATGTCTTTTTTGTTCAGGGTAGAGAAAAAGGTACGATTTGTGCATTGATTTTGGAAAACATATCGTACCCTTTTTTCTACCCTGAACAAAAAAGACATGTTTTTAAATCATCGTCTAAATCCCGCCTTTCTGCCATGACTTTACGTTACTTAAATTTCCATTTGATATTTTTTGGTTACGAAATGAGCCCTTGATTATGAAAGTGGTATAAGTCTTATATTTCTTGTTCGAGATATTAAGAGGTTTGCATTTTAAAGAATTAAAAAATATTTTTGTATTATGGAATAAAATATTTTGACAATTAAATAGTGACAACAAATAAGTATTTATTATGATTGTGAAATTTATAACCATTTTTAAAAGGTAGTGTGGTTTTGAAATGTTAAAATGACTTATACCATTTTCAAAATTTACTGCATGACTTTATAAATGACTTAAACCCTCAAGGAAAAATTAGGAAAAATTTATTAGAAATTAACATTTTATTCAAACTTATTACATTGTAAAGGGTGTTTTTGTTTATAGAGGTATATCACTTTAAGTTGGCATTGCTTTTCAAGATGGCGACCGATTTAACAGCTGTCAAGTGATTTATTCTCAGTTTGGTTTGGCAATTCATCATGAATAGACTCACGCCTGAACAACGCTTGCAAATAGTGCAAATAGACCAAAATAGTGCAATTTCACGTTTTGGACCTGTGAATTGGCCTCCAAGATCTTGTGATTTAACACCGCTAGAATACTTTCTGTGGGGCTATGTAAAGTCATTGGTCTATGCGGATAACCCACAACCACTTGACCATTTGGAAGACAACATTCGCCGTGTTATTGCCGATATACGGCCACAAATGTTGAAAAGTCATCGAAAATTGGACGTCCGGATTGGACTACATCCGCGCCAGCCGTGGCGGTCATATGCCAGAAATCATATTGATACGTATGTTGGTATAAATAACAAAAATTTGTTACAGCATTAAAACGCTAGGAGAAATTAATAAAAAATTGCATTAAAAAATAATTCGCGACTACAAAATTATAAGTTTTATTAAGTTTTTTTCCTTCTCCTGTAAAGTAGGAAAAGCGTTAGTTAGGGCCTTTCTATATTAAGGTATCGATATCTATGTAAATATTTATTTCACTGAATATTTAAATTTTATTGGTCGAACTATAATTTATTATTTAAATAATTTGTAAAAAATCAGGCATGTGATCGTTTTCAAAGGGTGTGATAAATTTAGATCGATTTTGAGGATTATTTTTAAACCCATCTCTTAACATTTGGGGTTTGAAAAGTATACCAGAAGATAAAAATCAAACAATAATTAAGAATTTATACAAAAATATTAATGAAATAAAAAATTTAAAAAAATTATAGGTATTTGGAATTTATATAATATTATTTATTTATATAAACGCATGATTCCTTTTTAAATTTATTAAATAAATATTTTATGAGCGAATCATAAAATAATCTGTTTGGATTACTATATTTTTTGAAAATAAATATTTTATGATTCGCTCATAAAATATTTATTTAATAAATTTAAAAAGGAATTATGCGTTTATATAAATAAATAATGAAATAAAAAATTATTAAAAACTAATTTTTATACCTACAAAACAACAAAATCGTTTCAAAATCTATTCGTTTTCCATCCCATACCTGAATATTTTATTCTGTTCATTTTTTTCATGCGGACTGCTATCAAATTACATACATACATACATACATACATACATACATACATACATACATACATACATACAAAAAAATGGGTTTGAAAAATTCGTGAAAAATGTTGCAGAAATAGTACTCTGTTGGAAAAACATTGAAATGTTGCTAGCAACATTTTACCAAAGCTGTGAAATAAAGCAAATGGGCAATAAAATTGTAAAAATCGCAAGATAGACACTACATTTTAAACGTCAAATTTCCCATGTGAAATAATAAATGTTGCTCAACATTTTTCACAAAGCTTAAAGCCTGGTACTCTGTTCAGTTTTTCATGTGGAATGCCGTCAAACTATATATGTATGTACATAAAAAATTTGTATGAAAAAGTCATAAAATATGTTGCAGAATTAGTACTCTGTTTTTACTGTGAAAAAAATATTGAAGTGTTTCTGGCAACATTTTACCAAAGCTGTAAAATAAAGCAAATGGATGTTATTTCATGTGGAATATTTTGTAAATTTTTTTGTGGGAAATTTTATAAAACAATGTGGTATATTTAAAAGCAATAAAATCGTAAAATTATTCCAATTCGCTAGATAGACACCAAATTTTAATTGTCTAATTTTCCTTGTGAAATAATAAATGTTGCCCAACATTTTTCACCTTAAAGCCTTTTCAGTTCTTCATGCGAAATACTGTCAAACTACATCCATACAAAAATTTGTATGAAAAAGTCATGAAAAAATGTTGCAGAAGTAGTACTCTGTTTTTACTGTGGAAAAACATGAAATGTTTCTGGCAATACTGCGCTAGTGGGGAGTATGATAGTCTATGAGTCTGGGGATTGTGGGTTCGATTACTAAAAAGTGTTTCACTACAACGAGTAAAGGTCTTCGTTACTATACTCTATAACTAAGTTAGAATTTAATTTGTAATTGTATTGTAACATTAAAACAAAAATATGAATTATTTTAACGAGTGATTTTTTAAGAGCTTGAGAACTTTTTTTTTTAAAAAAAAACGCATAAAATTTGCAAAATCTCATCGGTTCTTTATTTGAAACGTTAGATTGGTCCATGACATTTACTTTTTGAAGATAATTTCATTTAAATGTTGACCGCGGCTGCGTCTTAGGTGGTCCATTCGGAAAGTCCAATTTTGGGCAACTTTTTCGAGCATTTCGGCCGGAATAGCCCGAATTTCTTCGGGCTGGCTTATTTCTGTAGACTTTAGACTTGACGTAGCCCCACAAAAAATAGTCTAAAGGCGTCAAATCGCATGATCTTGGTGGCCAACTTACCGGTCCATTTCTTGAGATGAATTGTTCTCCGAAGTTTTCCCTCAAAATGGCCATAGAATCGCGAGCTGTGTGGCATGTAGCGCCATCTTGTTGAAACCACATGTCAACCAAGTTCAGTTGTTCCATTTTTGGCAACAAAAAGTTTGTTAGCATCGAACGATAGCGATCGCCATTCACCGTAACGTTGCGTCCAACAGCATCTTTGAAAAAATACGGTCCAATGATTCCACCAGCGTACAAACCACACCAAACAGTGCATTTTTCGGGATGCATGGGCAGTTCTTGAACGGCTTCTGGTTGCTCTTCACTCCAAATGCGGCAATTTTGCTTATTTACGTAGCCATTCAACCAGAAATGAGCCTCATCGCTGAACAAAATTTGTCGATAAAACACATTTCGAACCGAACACTGATTTTGGTAATAAAATTCAATGATTTGCAAGCGTTGCTCGTTAGTAAGTCTATTCATGATGAAATGTCAAAGCATACTGAGCATCTTTCTCTTTGGCACCATGTCTGAAATCTCACGTGATCTGTCAAATACTAATGCATGAAAATCCTAACCTCAAAAAAATCACCCATTATAAATGGTATGATTTTGTCGTTGTGCGGAAAAGCTAAGTAAGGAACGCGTTTTGAACATAACATTTTTCATGTCTAGTTCGAAATTATTCTTAAACAAACAAATAATAAGAAGTAAAAAATCAGTAAACGAAATTAAAGATCTTAATAGAAATTAATTTTAGTCGATTTGTCGATGAACCGATATAATTTTTTCGTGTTATATTTTAATCGAAATTCGGAATTTTTCTTACTCGACTGAAATTCTACGATTAATCGAGCGATGATTGCTCGAGTGGATACGCTAATAGATACTAAGGAATTCAGTATTAATTTTCTGTTGTTTTTAAAACTATTTTTTGTTAAAGAATTCCAGGAATTCCTTTAAAATATAAAATATCTTGAGAAATTCACATAAAAAGGCAAAATACAATGACATGACTGACATTTTGCTGGATGGGAGTATTCATCCAACCCATTTAAGGTTTTTATGTTGTCAAAGATATTTCTATACAATTTCTTATGTTGTTTGCTGGTGGCAGCAATAATAACAATTTTGCATTAATTTACTTTTTTGTACATTTTTTTTTACATCTTAAAAAGGTTTTGAGTTGCTTGTCTTTTTGGCGTGTGAAAACAAATGAACGTTATTATTGTGGGGGTTCATAAAATTGATATTTATGTATGGATAGAACATACATAGATACACATATACATTGTATGTACTTGTAGATGAATTTATAAGATATATTCTGTATCTGCGGATGTGCATAACCATTTGTGGCCAGAATGTTCATAGATACATTCTAGATAGACGTTCATACATATTTAAAAATGTTCATAAAGAAATGAAAAAGAATGTAGCAAGAACCCGTATATGACAAAAGTATGAGGAAGAGATAATAATAAAGAAGAATAACTACCAAATGGTCGGTTACTCGTTCGTTCGTTCGGTCGTTTGCTTGCATGGTTATGGAGCGCCCAACAAAGAAGTAATAAACGCTTAAACTCTTATTTATTTTACGTCGGTCGGTAGTGTCTTTTACTATTTTTACAACATGTTTTTCACTAAAACTTCTATTTTTCTCGACATTTTATCGCTAAAAATATTCACATTGATATTACTTTTTCCTTGAGTTCTTCCGTTGCAGCGGTGGGTGTTGAAGTTTTAGTATGCGAGCTAAGCAGCCACTTACTTCTTCAACGCAAAACATTACAAGAGCAGTGTAAGAAAATATATATACATACATACTTATGTAAGTAAGTATTAAGTATTCGGTTAAATGACAGTGTCGGAATGGCGAAATAGAATACAACATGGTGAGGAGTTTGGTGTATTTGGGCAGAATTATTTTTGATTATAAGAGAACATAGTCAGTCAGTCAGCAGCAGTAAAATAAAGTTGTGTAGTGTAGTTCAATATCAATAGATAAACCAAGTTAGTTGGCTGATTTTAAAGTGCTGCAAAGCTACATAATATTTGGTTTTTTTCTTGTACAATAATACTTTAGTTTTTAATAAAAACCATAATGTGTACGTGACTGACTGATAAAAAATAAATCGCAAAATTATAAAATTTATAAACGCAAAATTGTCTACATATTAAACAATAACGAGAGTCGAACTAAAGCAATACTTTATATGACATTAAAAAAGTCATTTACAAAGGTTTTAGGTAGAAAAGGATGGTTTAATATTTTTTCCGGGAGAAATTAACCTTATTCTAATCTCCCTGGGAATAGCAGAAAAAGAGAGTGTGAAAATCAGCTGTTTTGCTGATTCGGGAAAAAATTCCCAGGAAATTTTAATTTATAATAGCAGGAATGTGAGAAGGGAAAATTTTCCCGGGAATTGGTATTGATAATTGGGCTGATTAAAAGGGCTCGGATTTCTAATAGCAATAACAGCAATTTCATTACCAACACATTAACATTAATTCTATACACATATGTATCCTGCATACATACATCGAATATGAATGTGATAAACAGTCAAAATTAAATCAGCGAGTTGTCTATATTTATATTTTATATATATTGTTTTTATGTATGCATATATTTTTTTAAGTCGATATATTTTTTATATATCAATATATTTTTTATATATCGATATATTTTTTACATATCGATATTTTTATACTATATAGATATATTTTTTATGTATCGATATAATATTATTATTAATGTAGGAGGAGTATCAAAGCAGACCACTTCCATAATGGGTCCCTTTTCGAAGCCCTTCCATCCTCTATGATTACAGGCAACCGAAATGTAATTTACGGCAACCTAATTTCATTGAGTCACTTGCTACAACCAGCCTTTAATCTTGACTTCAGTGATTTCAGACTGTCAACAGGTAACTGTCGGCCTTCTTTCTCGTCACGCAGTCTCTAGTAATTGTTAGCATTTGTTCAGGGCTCAAGTCCCCCATGGCATCCACATTTATGAGGCTTCTAACAGTGGTTCTGAGACTTATGCTAACCAGTGCTGGACAGTCATACACAATGTGCGCTGTCGTCTGATTTTCCTTCCCCTTCTGGCTCTGCCTCTCACTTTTAGGCATGAGCTGTAGAGACTCCGACTCGACGTTGAGAGAACGTTTTGAGGTGCCTGCTTCCGATATGGATTAACCTAAGACCACAGGGCCAGGGGACTGTTTTCATAGACTGACCAGTCCAACCCTTGCAAGGATTCTTTTTCATTCTCTTTTGATATCCTCCCTTGGCCAGTGGCAACCGGAGTTCCTAAAGGAATTAACCTCTCCACCTCTAACGAGGCTTCCTTGTCCATCCCTATTGAAATATCCCGATTCAACGTCATAGGAGAACTATTAGAGATTAACCTCTTCTCCCCTTGCGAGGCCATCCCTTATGAATTCTTCCCTAGGCCATTATTAGAGAAAACGATGTCCAACCACACAGAGCTTCTTATGCGTGGGTAAGTCTAGACTGAAACTGAAGGCCGCTATCCATAGTTCGCATTCTAAAGGTCAAGCACTCTCTTGACCACGTATCCCTGGCGTATGCAGTACCACCGTGGATTAGGGGAGCTGTTAACGACTAGTCCTACTTAGCCACTAACTAACAATCCATTCTGGCCCCTTAGCAATAATTTCTCTAGTTTTATGCCAATCGCCTCGACATATCTATGTATGTATGGCTAAATTTAAATGCCAATCATGAGGTCCATACAGATTATAAAAATCCGATCTTCATCTGTTAATGGCTTCGTAATATTTGGGTGCTGTATTTCGTTCGTATCACATTTTTCCAACCGCACACACGAATGTAGAAATTTCGATATACTTTTTATAAATAATATATATCGATATATTATTTATATATCGATATATATTTTTATGTATCGTTATATTTTTCATATCGATATATTTTTACATATCGATATATTTTTACATATCGATATATTTTTACATATCGATATATTTTTACATATCGATATATTTTTTTATACATCGATATATTTTTTATATATCGATATATTTTTTATTTATCGATATATCGATATATTTTTTATTTATCGATATATCGATATATTTTTTATTTATCGATATATTTTTTATTTATCGATATATCTAGATATATATATAATACAGGATGTGTGTATGTATGTAACATATGGACTCCAAAACGGCGAGGCCGATTTTGATGAAATTTTCAGGGAATCTTCCGAATATTCAGGCGGGTGACAGTCTGATTTTTTATTTACAGTCTGCGGGCGGAGGGGCGTGGCAAAATCCAATTTTCATATTGCACCACTAATGACATATACATACATATTTATTTTTTTGCCTTTTTTTATTTTATTTTTTTGAAAGCCGTTCTAATGTTTTTTAAAACGAGACATCAAACTCTTAAGTCGGTTATGTAGTTCCGAAGATATTTACAAAAAAACTATGTTAATAATGACCCAATTTCAAAATTTTTGAACTTTCGAAATGTTGCATTCAAAAATCCTAGTTTTCGGTTTATTTACAAAATATTTGATGCAGAACAAGCCGTAAATTATCCCACTGAATTTTTGAATTCTTTGGAACCATTCGGAATGCCACCGCATGTACTAACAGCAAAGGTTGGATCACCGGTAGTTCTTATTGCAACTTAAACGCACCAAAGTTATGCAACGGAACCAGATTGACCATCAAAAATTGTTCACCAAATTTAATCGAGGCAACAATCATCAGTGGCAGATTCAAAGACGAAGACTTACTTATTCCACGAATTCCGTTGATTTCTAACGATTTACCATTCCAATTCAAGTGGCTCCAATTCCCTTTGCGTCTTGCCTTTGCTATTGCTTAATTTTGGAAAATTCATGTTTTTCACACGGCCAGTTGTATGTGGCTGGCTCCCGAGTTGGCACGCCGAAAATTTACTCGTTTTTCCACCAAATAAAAAACAAAAAACATTGTCTATCCGCTGGCCTTAAGATGAAGTAATAAATATATATAATTTCCAATTTGCCTTAAATACACATACATACACCATATGTAAGTTAATTTGTAAAAAAAAACTTTACGATAGGTAGGTATTCCATGGATTTTTATTTAAATTCAATTTAAATCGTGTGGTAATAAAACACTAATGTTTGCTTAGGGCCAGCAATGCGGACCGGGTTAGCTAGTTTTTTATATATCGATATATTTTTTATATCGATATATTTTTTATATATCGATATATTTTTTATATATCGATATATTTTTTATATATCGATATATTTTTTATATATCGATATATTTTTTATATATCGATATATTTTTTATATATCGATATATTTTTTATATATCGATATATTTTTTATATATCGATATATTTTTAATATATCGATATATTTTTTATATATCGATATATATTTTATACATCCATATATTTGTTATACATCGATATATTTGTTATACATCGATATATTTTTTATATATCGATATATTTTTTATACATCGATATTTAGTTTTTATACATCGATATTTAGTTTTTATACATCGATATTTAGTTTTTATACATCGATATATAGTTTTTATACATCGATATATTTATTATACATCGATGTATTTTTAATATACATACACATGTATCTCGATATTTTTTATATGTCAATATATTTTTTAACATATATGTAGATATAATTTTTTACATCGATATATTTTTTTATATATTAAAATATTTTTTATATGTAGGTATATCGATATATTTTTTATATATCAATATATATTTTATATACCTATCGATATATTTTTTACATATCGATATGCTAGGTATTTTACATACATATGTACATACCTATATATCGAAAAATTTTTTTATATCGACATATTTTTTATATATTGAACATTTTTTATATATCCATATAACTTTGTAGGTATTTTTAATAAATAATAATAATTCCAAAGCAATTTCCGAATGTAGGAATTTTAAACACAAACATTGAGTTAATGCCAAAATAGTCTAAGTTAAGACAATAATCTTCAAACTAATGATGGGTAAAGCATTATACAAGCAATTAATCTCCGAGTTTTTAAAATTGATTAAATTAAATATTCAAATATCTCATCGAAGCGAAGTTTTTTTCAACAGTTTAACTCCGAATAATTAAAGAAATGCTCCTATCGTAAAACGTATAAAAAATATCCCAATACATCTAGTTTTAATAGGTATAGGACAAATAAATTTCTTTTTTAACACCCTTTGGGTGTAAAATTGAACATGATATTGCTTTTTCCTGAGCCCCAGTGTTTTTAAAAGCTCCACTTTTTTATTTAAGTTAGGTAGGTACATATGTAGGTATAAACATTAAATTCTGAAGTTGTGTTGCCTGAAATACACATGTGGAGTGTTGTACAGTATAACTTGCAAAAAAAAAACAAAATAACGAAGAAACAACATAAATGGCTACAGCTTTAATAAAGACGACAACTGTGGCAAGTAGTTTAGCAAGTTTTTTATTTCAGTTTAAAATTATATGATTATTACTGTAGAATTTATATTTTAGATTTTTTTGTCATCATAAACTACAAAACTACACAGATACTTAAACACACACACACACGCACACACATCTCCATGCTTTTTTATGCAGTTTGCTTATTTGCTTGCTTATGTATTATAAACTCTGCTGTATTGATTGGGTATCTCGTTCGTGCATTAAGCAGTCACATAAGTCTGACTCTTTCGTTTTCGTGTACAAAAAACAAAACAACACAAAGTAGTTTTTCAACTTTATCTATCCCATTCAATGATTGAGTAGATGTATGAGAGTTTTTTTTGTTGTTTTTGTTGGTTTAAATGCAGTAAATGGTTTTGGGTGTGTGTGTGGTGATGTGTATGAGTTTTTATTGCTATTTTTTGTTTGTGTATGCATGGTATAGGGAAACCATTAAGTATTTCTCGTATGTCGTTGTTGCTGTTGTTATTTTTTACCATCTTATATTTTAAGTACACACTATGGGGGAGATGTCATATGTAGGTACTTCGATGTTAGTTTTTACAAATTGTTTTTATATTTCATTTTCTTTGTGTTATTTTCTTAAAATAATTTTAATTCTTTTTGATTTTTCTTTACTAATCATTGGTACACCTTTATTTTAACATTGTACATTCATACATATCTATGCAATTTTCTACATTAACATCGCACACACACATACACATCCGCAGGTATTTAAATTGATGTTGCTTTCTTTGTAGCCCAGCTTAACTCTACCACAGCAAAAGTAGTATATATTGTAGCTCAACTAACGTAGTATTTGTGTGTAGTTAAATATTTTTTTTATGCGAATTAGTGTATTTCGTATGAAAAATTTTGTTTTCTTAATTGTGCTATTTTTGTTGGTTCTTTATTCGCTCACAGTTGTTTGTCGTTAACTGATGTTTCTTTTGGTAAATTAAAAAAGAATATTTTCAAAATGTTGTTTTAGTAGTTTTCTTTTAATCTCAGTGTATTTAATTGCACGACTAGCTTTTTTCTAGGTCTTTGGTATTTTTCCACTGATACACATTTTTATAATTTTATTTTTGCTTGTTTGACATTTTTAATAGAATTTAAAAAAATAAGGTTTTAAAACACTTGTAATTCGTTATAGGTACATAGGTACTTGTTATAAAAAAAATTGATTAATACCTTGTAAGGATTTAAAGCACTTGTAATATTTTATACCTAGTTAACTACTTACATTTTTTAAGCTTTATTTAACAGGAATTTATAACCATTTCTTTTTTATTCGTTTACTTTTTCAAATAGAACGTTTGTACGACATTTTTAAAAATTACTCTTTTTCGAACCGACCGATACCGCTTAGGAAGTTTCTTTATAACACGACCGTCAACTTTTGTCTCTTTGTTGTAGGTTGTTTTCAAGCTAAAAGATAAAGATATAATGAATTTTATTAGGTATTTAAATATTTAATTTTTTTAAATGTAAAAAAATTTAAATAGGTATGTAATAGGTATTTTAACTTATTCTTAGTTCTAGGACAAATATATTAGCTAATCTTTTAAGAGAAGTACCTATGTACCTACCTATAAGATCTATTATTAATTAAATTTCAATCCTATTACTACCATTTGAAATAATCAATATCTATGTATGTAAAATTGTTAAAATTACTGGGTGTCTCAATTAGTTCTGGCAAAGTATTGAGTAGTGGGTATCGAGTACCGAGTATTTGATCATTTTTTGAGTACTCAAAACTAGTTAATCGATACGTTTAATGTTATAGTTTTAGAAACAAATTAAATAGAAAATTTAATGGCTTCGTTAAAATTTTGGTTAACAGCGTATTTCTTTTATGTAAACAAAAGTATTGAGTACCCAATTGATAAGTATTGAGTAGTATCGAGTAAGAGTAGCAGAAATTGCCAGCACTAGTCTCAATACAATACTCGCGTATTTGACGCATAGGTAGGTATTTGGAACTGTAATTGTAGTTGCCAGACACTTGCAATTTAAACAGAGTATACGTACATATATTACTGTGGCCCCTATAACAAGTAATAAAAAAAAATAAAATCAAAGGGTTTCCCATAAGAGACGTAATTTTTTAGTACATACACATACATATAACTAACTAACTATTGAGCGTCAATTACCTCTGTCTAACTAGTAGCTCAAAATGCTACCACATAGATCGGAAAATCCCGCCATATTATTCCTCAAACTTCTGAGTGGTATGAGAATAAATAAAATATTAAAAAAAATAATTATAGGTACTATGACTGAGAGATTATCTCACAAGTTTGTCTAAATGTTGAATAGTTCGACTTAAATATGTACATATGACGAAGGCTTATTAATAACTACTAGGTAATTGTACGGGCGAATCCAGCCAATTTCGCTTCCTTTGTCAAACTCCATATATTTAAAAAATTGTTTATAATTTTTTATATGTATGTAGTTTGTCATTACTATTTATCTTACTAGGTAAAGGAGTCCCTACAACAAATACAACATTACATTTTGTTTTTGTTTTGTAGTTCGAAATGTCAAAAAACAGAAAAAAATTTAGAAGGCTTGTATATGTTTTATTGCTTTCGCACTTCTGCACTATAAAATGTTGATCTGCACTATAAAATGTTGACATGTCGAACTTCTAAATCAGCCGGGGGGACGACACTACCTAGTAAGGTAAATATACCTTGAAACATATAATAAGCTTTTTCGCCACTGCAAACACCTGTTATGGATTCGCCTTGCATATGTCCTTTCTTCAAGGAACAATTATTTATTAAACAAACTCGAAATGTCAAATTCCATAAATCTATAAAAATTTTATATTTTTTTATCCAGAAACGTCGAAAATTACCCAGCTGGCAAAATGATTCACCATGCTTCTATTGCAAATGATTACTTGGCTTTATTTATTATATAAATTTATTTTTAAAGTTGCCACGTGTTTACGTATTATTTGTGTATTTTTATCGATTTTTTTATTACCTTTAAAATTAAATTTTGTTTTACATTTTTTTCAACATAACATTCTCGATATCTCTGAAACTACTAAACAGACCCCAAAACAATGTTTATATGGCATAAATATTATTTTAATGTGGGGAGATAATATAAACAGTTATCGAGTTTTGGAAATATACCTATTTCGTGTAAGCTCTTTATTTTGGATATAAAAGTACCTATATCTCGAAAACTAGAATCTGTTAAACAAAACTTTTACTCTATTAATTACTAAAGCCGAACTAAATTTATAAAATTTGGTAATTAAAAGAAACAAGAAAATATAATTTCAATTCAATTACTAAAGTCGAACTAAATTTGTAAAATTTGGTAATTAAAAGAAATAAGAAAATATAATTTCAATTCTATAAAAATGTAGGATACGAACTCAAGCCTTAAAATAATTTATTTAAATGATGGTCAGAATACTCTTCACATCACTCAACATGTTTCAGCGAACTTAAAAAAATATCAAATCATTGTTCCTGCCAATCAATATACGGGTGTAAAGTACTGTTCAGTAAAATCATAAAATATTTTTTTTTTGCGCACCGGTATATTTTATATATGTATATGTACATTTACATTTACATATAAAATAGATATTTACATATAAAAATCTACATACTTATATTAACTTTTGTAAACATCAATATTTATACATAAAATAAATTTTAATATTTTGAACACCTTCATACATACATTCTGTGTCTGTATGTAGGTAGGTAGTTCCTATATCGAATTGAAATTGTTTACCTTTCTTGTAATCCTCAGTTTGAAAATTGTATAAAACTAAATTTTTAGTGTCCTGGTTTTGAACTGTTTTATATAATCCTCCGTTTAACAAAACCTCCAACAGACCAGAATGCTAAAAATGTCTCGTTATTCAGACACGTTGGTGTCTTTATTTCAAAATACTTTTTAAGAAACGTGATTTCTTTTTTACTACAAATTATTTTTGTTATGTACGATTTTCTTAAACATTTCATTTGATTTTAGTGAATTTCATTCACTAGAGATTGATAATTTTAATCACAATAAAAATAAAAAAGAGGAAAGAATATTTATTTTTTGCACAAAAAATATTGAATTATAAACAAAAAAATTTTAAACAAAATAAAAATTATTGATCTTTATACATTATTATTATTTATAGGCTTTTATACTTTTATTTATATATTTATTCACTCTTTGTGAAATATTTTTTATTGGCTTCCTTTTTTTTCTTCTTTAATTTCATACAAATTTTTTCTCTCTGTGTGGTATTAATTTTGTAATTTCTTTTATTAAATTTTCCTTAATAATGCACTCTCATCTTGATTATTTTTAATTTATTTTATTTTTTGTAATTTAAATTTGTTGCTGTATTTATGCAATTTATTTTATTAAATTTATTTTCCACTTGTATATTTTTGAAATATTTTTTTAATTCTCCTTCTGCTTCTCCTTTATTATTTTTGTTGTAGAACTTTTTTGCTCTTTACTTAATTGAATTTAATTTATTATTTAAATTTGCCTTTGTTTCTTTTTTCTTCAATTGAAATACAAATTAAATTAATCTTTGCTTTTTTTTCTAAATTTTTCTTAGATTTGTAACATTTTGTTTTTATTATTTTTTCGTTTTGCTTTTTCTTTTATGTTTAAATTGTTTTTATTTATATAAATTTTTTTAATATTCTTCTTTTTTAGTTGTTGATGATGCTTAGTTTGTTGTTGTTGTATCTGTGTGTTTGCAGTATTATAGATAGATAAATACATACACAGGCCATTTATTGTAAAGTTGTTGTTGTATATCTTCATTTATAAGGAAAACACGCGTACATAACCGTCCTTAACGATGCATATTCATCGCGATTTACTCAGTAACTAAATTGAAAATTCAAAAATTGTATCTGTCGCATTAAAGAGAGCAGAGAGTTCATTTGGGCAAAAAACAAGAAACCGCATTTTTTCTGGTAGATACATTGAGAGCCAGGGTGGCTCTCTTTAAGCCGCTATTCTCAGTATCAGTGGTGTCGGCTGTTGCAGAAATTAAAATCGCTGAAAATAGTTTTTGCTGAAAAGTTGATATCACATTTTAATGAAAATGATTGATTCGAATGAATAGATAGATGTATTTTAAGATTTATTAAAACTTGTATCAAACAGCTTTCTTGTATGAGTTAACCTTTACTTTCAAACGTAGCTATAGTAATGCACCTTCTGTAGAATCTTCCACCGCCTACCTGTTTCGATTGAAGAGAGACTCTCGTAAGAAAGACTGAGTGTATTAATGCTTTCCGTTGACAATATTTGGCCACAAAACATAAGGCCTGACTTGACTCTTTACTTTGTTAGCAAGTAATGCAATTAATAATCTTTATAATTCCTGAATTATATTTCAAACAACAATTAAAATAGCAAAATCAGACAAGAAATTTACCGGACCTTTAGATTAATATTTAGCTACAAATGGAATGTATATATGTATGTACATAGGTACTGGAAACAGAAAAGTGGTGTAAAGTCAAATATGATTTCATATTTAATGTGAGTAAAAATTAAGATTTTTAGATACAATAAATGTGTTTAAAGAAGTGGCCCGCAAACACATATCACCTCAATTTTCTTCTTGATGATTCAACATGTGTTTATTTATATGAATGTGTTGAGAAAGCAAGCGCTATTTTGCCGGACTTTGGTTTAAAGGTATATATTATATCCTGTAATTCATATAAGAAATTTAGGATATTGGGCTGCTTGGTTTAAAGAAAGCCCGGTACAAGTATGGTGTTTTTGTTTGACATTTTTCAGCAGTATCAAAAAATAATAAATGAATTAAAAAGAAATTAAAACCGGGATATCAAATTGCCTCGATTATGTTAAAAGTATTTAGTAATGCATATTAGTATTATTTTTATTTTAGTATTATTTTTTATTTTACTTGCAATTTTCATAATGGCCCAGGCCCAAAGTTGACACTTTCGTAAGTCAAGCGTACAAAATTTTTAAAGTGAAATATTATCGTTGTACTTTATAGTAAATATTTTTTTTATATTTTACTTTTTTTTCGTAATGGTCCATAGACTGCGTATTTTAAACTTAAATGATTAAGACGCCAAAACCGCAATTTTATAAGTTTTCCACAGTGTCTTTCATATCAAATCAGTTTTGTTGCCAGGTTAACATGTTTGTCAACAACGCCAATTGAATGGATTCGCCTTGATTTGTATCCTTTTATTAAAGACAGTAAATCATAAATCAAAAAACTTTATAATTACATAAAAATCAGAAAACAAAACTCCAAAATTAGGTATGCATATGCCATATGAAGTACTCTTAGAGCCAATTTTTTATTTTGTACCTTTGTATGAATTATCTTTCAAGATAAGGTTTTATGAAATTTAATGATTATCCTTGCGCATTTGAGGTCTTATTAAGTTTTAAAAAATTTCCATATAAAGTTCTAAATCAAAATTTTATTTTGATTTATTTTCAATAACCTATCCTCTTGGCCATAATCGGTTACAATATTCTGATTACATATTATTAACAATTAACAAATATTGTAATAAATTTAAATAAAAAGCTAAATTTAACAGTATAAAAATTAAAAAAAAAAAAATAATTAATAATGAAATTAATAACAGAAAAATAAATAATAATAATAGAAATAAAAATAACGAAAATAATTATAATAAAATGAGATTACAAAATTGCTCAATAGAATCTAAACCCAAAATCTTTTTTACAAAGCACTACAAAATGATTATTCTCAAAACAAATTCGAAGTAAAATAAACAGTAACTCATGACCCATTTCATTCATAAAGTATCGCCATCAAACAAAACGAGGACTTAGATATACGATATTTGTTAATTACTTTTAATTATGGCACTCCTCTCACCGATCCTATCCACCAGCTTTTTTTTAGAGTACGTCCTTTGCTTTTAAAGTCATCTCCATTTACAATTTTAAAAAAAAAATACAATGGAGAACATCCTTCCCTCGTTTCTTTACGGGCAGATTTTTGTTCAACTACTACTTTTTAAAGTACCCTTAACCAAATTGTAAGACTTTATTTATAATAGTTCCACAGATGTGGGTTATTTATAATAACTTTATATGGAGCTTTCCCTATCTTGGTAATTACTCGGGGGTTTTCTAAGCTGTTTCCTAGTATTTTTAAGTACTGTAATAACGCTGTCAGGTTTCTAGTATCATCTACTCCTTTAAAGTGACCTCCCAAACAAAATTTTATTAAAATAAATCCAACAGACGAAAGAGACAGGCAGACCAACAAAAAATTGATGTTTTGTATTCTAAACTATCTAAATCGCTAACAAAATTTTCAAAAAAAAAGATTTAATGTACAGACTCGTTCCTGTAGCAATTGTTACATTTAATTAAGGAATCGCATATTCTCATCACAGCTTTTTTAACCAACTGTTTACGATACGTTACTACCTTTCATTAATTAACAATTTTGGTACCAAATACTTATGTAAGTGTTTAGTTTTTGTTGTCATTTTCACATACGAAAAAAACAGCTGTTCATAAAACAGAACAAAGAGCAGTAGAGGCCACGAAAAACTAAATGCACAAAATATAAACAAATTCGTGGCAAATGTAAAAGAATAAAACAAATTAAAAATATAAAATAAAATGGCCAATCTTAAAGACGATTTAGATCAATATTTGTTGCTACAAAGTGATCAAAAGAAAAAGTTCAATGTCAAAGTACCACATTTAAAAGTACCAGAGTTTGGAAATATTTTCAGCAGGAACAGTGAACCTGAAGCAAATAGTTGGCTCAAAGATACGCAAGAATCGTGCTGTCCTAAATTGGTAAATATTTGAAATTCAAGTAAATTTGTTTTTGCTAAATTTGTTTCCTCTTGTTTTTTTTTTTTGTAGTCACGTCTTCAACGCATTGTTGGCTTTGTAGCTTGTCTGGGCATGGGTACTTTATGTATGACCATCTCCATGTTCTACATACCAGTATTATTATTAAAGACTCGAAAATTTTCATTGCTGTACACTATGGGCAGCTTATTTTTCATCTTAAGCTTTTGCTTTCTTTCCGGCTTTATGGCTTTCTTTAGAACTCTGTTTACAAAGGAGCGTGCACTGGTGTCCTCGGCTTATTTCAGTTGCCTATTTGCTACTTTGTACTGTGCTTTGTGGGCTCAAAGTACAGCCTTAACTGTTTTGTTCGCTCTGGCACAAATGATTGCCCTAGCTTTTATGGTCGTTAGCACAGTACCTGGCGGTTCGACGGGTATAAAACTATTTGGTTCCTTATTCAAGAGTAGTGTAAGTTCATCGGGTTCGAGTGCTTTGCCGGTATAAAATGTCCCTGCTATGAAATCTATATATTTATATCATTAATATTTATCTCAACGATTGTAAATAGTATACGTGAACGAACATTTGTAGCTTCGAAGATATTTTAAATATATTTTTTATTGACTACTTATAATAAGTTGTGTTATTTATGCAATTGAAAGATCAGATAATTAAGATTTTAAGGTTTATTATCTGTGGTTTAAAATAAAGTAAGTCCAATAATATTTTTTAGTTTAAAATGTGGTAAAAAAAAAACTTTGTGATATGATGGTGTAAAGATTATTCTTGACTAAAACTTTTGTTTCTATAATACAGTTTTTGCAGATCCAAACGTATTGAAATTTGCTAAATTTCAACATATTTGGATCAGCGCCATTTAGATTTGCTGCACCCTACTCCAATCCCGTTCAAACTTTTTAATTGACTTAACAATAGCAACTTTGATTTTGTACGAATTAAAGCATTTTAAAAATACTATGGGTTAAACAAAATGTATAAAAAAATTTCTTTTAAATGTACACCCCTTAATTCTTAAATTTATTTTTATTATTTTTTCTTTCTATTCTGTGTTTATATCTCAAGCTGCCCACCCGGATGCGACATACTTTACCAACTCGCTGGAGATTTTTTAAATAACGAAAACCCTAAACGCAAAATATCTGTGTGTTTCGACTATACATCATTGCGAAAATTTATCCATTTAAAAAAAGTTAAATAACTTTGATGTAAATAACTCGAGGCTCATATCATTGCTTTCATATTAAGGGCTATTGTTTTAAAAAAATATTTATTTAAAAGCACACCATTCAAACTAATTGCGGTGCAAAATTAGTTAAACCACGCAAATCTGCGGCTACATGCCTAAGAAATCCTTTAAATGTGTCGGCTGTTATCTCTTATAATCCAATTTTACTTTTTATTATAATATTTTGCCACTCATACATTTCTTAATAACAATCTAAAATATATCTTAAACATAATATAGCAAAGATAATCTGTATATTTAACTTGTCTAGTATAATAGATTTTGAATCCAAATTTTTGTATGGAACATATTTTTATAAAGCTTTTATAACTTGTAAGTATTTTTTATGAATAAATTGCCCTAATAATAAGTTGAGGGTTCTAATATACATAAATATATATGTACATATGTACCTTATAGTGCGTTTACTCTCATCTATCACTGGAATAAGTTTCTAGACTAAATGTAAACATTACTATTGCCCATCAATTGAAAAAAAAAACCTACTAAATATAACAAATTACCTTTCCTTTAATCTAAATAAAATTTAACCATATACTTAGTTCTAATTTTTTATTTCCAATTTAGAAATACGAATTTAGACTATTGCCCGTATTCATAAAAAAATAAAGTATACTTTAAGCATACAAATTTCCATACAAAATTTGTCATAAAGAATACTTCAAGTGCACTTTAATTTTGTAGCGTCCATATAAATTAAACTTCTCAAAAAATCTACATATTATGTTTATGATATACAGCCGGAACCACATCAGATATTAATAATATCTGATGTGGTTCCTGATCTGATAATATTAATAGGAACCCTTTATTGCGGAACCCGAAAGAATAATTTGATTTTTTTCAGTAAATTATAAAAATGAATTAGAGACTGAATACTCAATATCAAGTTATATTTATATAAGGTAAACGCACTATAAGGGACTTTATAATAAGCCAAAAAAAATTTTATATGATGCTTGATATTCGAATAGAATAGAGATAAATGGAAAAAGATAATTTTCGCATGTCGAAATCAATATAAAAACAATACAAAGTATGCCTTAATATTAACCCCCTCCTAGTGAGATTACCTTGCATAAATAATTTTGCGAAAAATTATAATCTTTTATAATTTTTTTAACATTATATTTCCCAACATTTATATTTTTTCAATTAATTATAATATCCCAAGTCCCTCAAGATTCACAACTCTGTTTTATATAAATAATATTTGAATCGCCCTGTGAATTTCACATTAGAAGCACCCCTGCTATTTGTTTTCTTTCTCGTTTGTTTATAAAAACGCGTTTTACTCCAAATATTGGAGGATTATAATTTTACAAAAAACAACATTAATTAATTAAAAAGATAAATATGTCCAAAAGACTTAATACTAATTTAGTCCTGGCGCATGAGCCGAAAAAATCGAAAAGTGATTTAATGGCTTACACAAATCGTGACAAGGCTCTAATGGAAGTGGTAAGAACATAAAAATGTATTAAAACGATCATAAATTAATAAAATTTAATATATTTTAGGGTGTAAGGAGAACCTCCAACTTATTAGCACCTATTATGTTACTAGAAGGTCATCAAGGCGAGATATTTACTGTAGAATTTCATCCCGATGGGGAAATGCTATTGTCATCAGGATTTGACCGGCAAATATGTAATGTGGCATGTTTAAATATAATAATAAATTAATAAAACTTGTAATCCTAGATATTTGGAATGTATATGGCGAATGTGAAAACATTTTGGCAATGTCTGGTCATATGGGTGCTGTTCTAGAGGCTCATTTCAATACTGAAGGTTCGCAAATCTTTACCTGTTCGACGGACAAGACATTGGCAATATGGGATATAGTAACAGGTAATCGTATCAGGCGTCTAAAGGGACATACAAACTTTGTTAACAGTGTACATGGTACCCGACGAGGTGTACAAATGCTATGTTCTGGTTCAGATGATCGAACCATACGCCTATGGGATGCTCGTAAAAAACATCCGGTGCACACTTTAGAAGCTCCCTACCAAGTAACCGCAGTGACATTTAATGACACGTCTGAACAGGTCATATCTGGAGGTATTGATAACGAGTTAAAGGTATGGGATATTCGTAAACAGCAAGTTTTACACAGTTTAAAAGGACATACGGATACTGTTACGGGCATTTCGTTATCTCCTGATGGCTCCTATATATTATCGAATTCCATGGATAATACTTTACGTATTTGGGATGTACGTCCTTATGTGCCGGGTGAACGATGTGTGAAAATTTTCCAGGGCCATCAGCATAATTTCGAGAAAAATCTTTTACGTTGTGCTTGGTCACCTGATGGTAGTAAAATATCAGCAGGTTCTGCTGACCGTTATGTTTATATCTGGGATACTACAAGTCGCAAAATATTGTATAAATTGCCAGGGCATAATGGCAGTGTGAATGATGTAGATTTTAGTGGCAAAGAACCATTAATACTATCAGGGTCTAGTGATAAAAATATGTATTTAGGTGAAATTGAGGACTAAAATAAAGAACAATACAATAAAAGCAATTTGTATTTATTTTATAAATATTTGCTCGTTTATAAACCAAGATTCTATAATTTTATTCATTACGTTTTTAAAGTAGTTTAATTTCTACAGGTTTTTGATTTCAAACTCGATTAAAGTAGATTTAACTTAAGGTAAATAACTATCGAAATTGCTGTTAGATAGTTTTTCTGAAATTCTGAGTATATAGTTACATACATACCTACATATGTATATAAAATAATTCGCGGTAACCTAGCAACGGCAATTTTGTTTACATACGTTATGGAATTTCCATCTCCAAAAAATCAAAATGATATCTTGTATTTGCTTGGGTCCCAAAAGATCTGGAAAAACACATTTATTAAAGGCTCTAGAAGATAACGACTCAATAGATGAGAACACATATTCAACTACTACTAATGGTACCAGTATATATAATATAGTTTTTCCGTTTAATTTAAACGACAAGGAAGCAACGGAACATAAGCCGTCACCTGCTTCCGGTAGCGACAACATACAGCATGAAAGTAAAAACACTAAGAAAAAGGCCTTGCAACCACTTAGATCTATACGTATTTTAGAAATCGGTGGAAGTATGGCTCCCATATGGCGGCAATATTTTAGTGATGTTAAGAAATTAATGTATGTCATAGATACGTCCAATTTGTGTCAAATATCAGCAGCAGGTAAATATATTTAATCATTTTAAGTTCACTAAAATAATGAGGATTATTAATGAAAAAGTTTGTTTGTTTTTATTTTAATGAATACAAGGTGTTCTTTTTTACTCGATTTTATCGGAGCCCCGTATTCAAAAGGTGAGTATTTTATTGGTGCTTTCTAAAATGGACTACGCTTATCGTCAGATGCGCAATGAAGCTTTGTTGATGTTACAAATGTCAAAACTGAAAAAGGAAATACGACAAGAGGTTACCATTATAGAAGTCAGTGCTGTTAGTAAAATGGGATTGAATGAAATCTATAATTGGTTAAAAAGGCCTTAAATAAAATATGTTTTGTGTAATTTTCAACACAAATATTGAGCATTAGTTAATTAGATTTCTACCCCCATATTTATAAAAAATAAAACTTATTTGAAATGCATTTTAGAAAAACTTTAGTTTGTAAAATTTGTTCTAAATAGATTTCAAATATATTTTATTTTTTATAAATATATGGTTAATAAATACAGTTCGCAGGAATCATAGTTTTTGCATTATTTTCGGGATTTCGGGGAAAAAAATTTTGAATAGATTTAAAATGTTTGAAAAGTCAGGAGTTTTATTCTTAAATTAAGAATTTTACGCTGAAATATTAAAAAAATATTTGATGAGAATAAAGCCACTTCAAATTATGTTATACATGTATATAAGATAAATAAATTCGTTTACTATTTCAAACGACTTTTATAATTAAATGTATCACTTATATAAAATATATTATTTTGGATATCAATAAAATTGAATACATTTACTGGATAATTTAACCAAGTTTGTGTTGGGACCATTATCCATAAATAAATAAAATCAAGTTTAATAAAAGTCATTCATTCAATTATAAAATATTTAAAGTAAAATAAATTTTGATGAAGTTTTTTTTTATTCTGCAAAATTAGTATTAAAAATTGTTTACTAAAAGTCGAGTTTAAAAAAACAAAACCAATTGGTATAATTTAAATTTAGATTTCCATCTCTGCTTGTTTAATAATTTGTCTACTACTGAAATTGGTTGCACAATTGCGTACAATTTTGTGTGCTCTAATTTAGTGCAAGTTTATTAACACTAGATGTCGACTCTATTAACTGTTAAAATTTAAATTTTATTATTAGTGTATAGCTATCGTATTATTATTGCTAATCATTAATATAAAACAATAGGTTGTGAATTGAGTTTTAGTATTTGTGGTTGATTCATGATTATTTGTAAGTGTTGGGAAAAACATTAACATTGGCAGTCTACATTGAACACAAACATAAACTTTATATTAAAAAACATTATTTTTAATATTGTTTTTTATATACAGATTGTCTTTTATCAAAACCAATTTTTATTAGGTACAGACACTAGGTTAAGTAATTATGAAATAAATAACATTTTATTGAGACATTGGTAACAAATAATAAGAACATACATATTCAATACATAACTTTTTTAAAAAATAATTCAAGTTTACAAAAAAAAAAAAAAATAAATAAAAAAATATTAATAAAAAAACATTTTAAATTTATTTTAATGCCTCGTATAAAATTTGAATAAAACCACAATTATTAAAAAATACCAATCATTTAATTCTTTTTGAATATTTTCTTTTGCTTGTCATTTTCTGTTTGAACACAATTTTCTATTTTTTCATTCAATGTTGTTTTAATGCTTATTGCACAGCAGATAGTAATAGTACGATTGATCAACACCGCTGTTTGACAATAAAACTGTTCAACCACCGTCTTCATTTGCTATCAACATGTCATAACAAAAGTCAAACTTCATATAATAATACCAGTATTAAAAATAATGTTTTGTTTTTTCATATGAAGTTTGACTTTTGTTAAGACATGGTAATGTCTAATGGAGACGGGGGTTATAGGTCAGGATTCATTATCCTACACAATCGTATGATTCAGTCACAAAAATGTCTGACAGAATTCTGTCCTACTCAAAAAATCGTTGTAGGTGCCACACTACATATGTATTATACAAAAAAAGATTTTGCAACTCTGACGGCATGAAAAAAAATATTTTATGAATTTTTCCAAAAAATTACCAAATAGGACGACCCAAGGCGAATTCATACCAGGTGGAGTCGATAGCCCAGCTGATAGTTTTTTGCACTCGTTTTTTTGCTAATGTCTTGTCAAAAATACATTGTTTCATATCTGCTAATCTAATGTCAAAGTTGTTGTTTTGTTGTTGCTCTACTGCTCACACCTGGTATAAATTCGCCTTGGTACGACCTGTCCAAAAGTTTTTTTACACACATGCATACATATGTACAGTTGTTATCCACACTATCATACTTTTAAGCACACATGATATTTTTGACAGATCGAACGACTGAGTATTACTGAATTAAGGCCTTTGAATTGTTTTTTGTGTTTTCTTTGTCCCACAAGAGAATTTATAAGAATAAAAATGCCAGACAGTTTAGAAAAACTTGACTATGTGTGAGGCAAGTAAATATATCGTTAAAGGCCTCCCTGCTCTACTCGTTGTTTTTTTTTGGGTTCTGCCCAAACAAATTGGTAAATGCCAAAGCGCCAGGGTGTGATTGCCTTAGCTTCCTCCAAAATCTGCAGCGCGGCCGAGCAATAAGGACGGCCTGATTAACTTTAAGCGATAATGACAATGACGCGCGCACGCGTTCTCCAACCCAGAGCTACTTTACGTCGCTACTCGTCGTTTGAAATATATTCAAAAAACAATAACAACTTATCATGTCAGGGTTGCATTTTTCTCAAAAGCATTAATACTTGTAGTAAAAAACGGCCTTAAGGAACACAAGGTTTAATTTTTCAATAGTTAAGTTAAACTTTATTTTGAACTAAAAGTTTTTGCAGATGAGCCATGAGTGCCAGAACATACATATGTACATAAGTATATGCCGAAATTGCTATAACAGTTTGATAATACAAGTGAAATTATTTATTTAAGTGAACGAAACTCAATTAACGTTGACATTCCGATGCGATGGCTAGAGCCACGGTGAGACTAACAGGTCGATTATGGAAGGCAACCGAAATTTAGTTGCGTTGTCAAAAGGCAAGTTTTTATCGGAAGTTTTCGAGTGCCCGCGTCAAAAATTTTACTTCTTCTACATTTACCTTACAAGAACAGTGACCGTTAATTGAGCAATCATTTGAGTGTCACTGATGAGAGAATTTTTCTCATTGTGTACAAGAAAGTTACCATCATTTTATTAAGGGCATAAGACAAAAATGATGAAAAAATTTATGTATGCGAATTTTGAAATCGCCGTGCGTGTGATCAACAATGATGTAAAAATTAATCAACAATGACTACTCAAAATGGATGAATAAGCCCCTCACAGCTGACTAGGCAAAATTGATGCAGAAACAGATTCAATATTTTAATATTTATTAAAATACATTTTAAAATTAGTTTCTAAGTACTTATTTATTTAATATAAAGTATTACATATTTAAATATTTTTATTCGCTCAATGATGACTGCGTTCTACTGCCATTCGTAGGATTTTTTGAAATTCAATCGCTCGCTGCTACTGTAAAACATCTGAAATATGAAGAAATATATAAGTTATAAAATATTTTAAGTGGACCAAAGTATGTACATATATACCTCGAGAATGATTATCAACTCACATAAGCTTCCCGGAAGCATATTTTTCTCATCTACCTTCCTCATTGTACTTCTCCAGCAGGTCTTCCGAACTTCCGAACAGATTGCGAGAATGTCAGTAGTATTCCCCGACGTTGATTTTAGCTTATGCAAATATGTATGTCGTCTGTGAAGAATAAAATAATAAAGTAAAAATTTTAATTAGTTACTATTGCTTGAGTGAAATTTGCTGTCCTTAATAGCTCTACCTCTTCTGCAGCCACAAGGGTCTTCAAGGAAAGAATGCTGGCGACTCCATGTTACCACATTCTATATTTTTAATAACTTTTTTAAGCACCAAACTACTTCTTACATTTATTTTCTTTTCATATTTCATATTTATTTTAATATTTTAAAAACACGCGGATATATTTTACAATTCACGACTCAATTTACAGTGGCAGAGTTGTATTTTACAAAAATTCAACTCTGCTACTCATATTCATTTATTTATTTTTGTGTATGTATGAGTTTCATTGTTCATGTGTTAAGGCCATGATTCACTATCATACTCAGTCGTACGATCTGTCAAAAAATGCATGTGTGCTCAAAAAGCATGATAGTGTGGCTTAGAAATATATGTGTGTAACACACTTTTTGACAATTCGTACGATTTGATAATCTTTTGAAAAAATTCTTCTTCTTCTGGATTGTTGCTCATACAGAGCAACAATGTTGGTGCCAAATGGTAAAAAGCTGCCATAAACACTAGGTTCTTATTTGCAGCTTTTGGTCATGTCCAGAAACGACGGTTAGGTTGAAAACAATGTTGTATTTATTTTAGTTTTTCTGTATGTGGTTATTATTATTTATTTGTTTGTTGCAAATCCTTCTTTTGTTTTTCCTTTCGTCAAATGTGTGTAAAATTTATTTGTTTATTTTTCATGTGGTTTTCTTGATTTCGATTTTTAATTTATTCAAACAATTTAGGTTATACACGATAACCCAAGCGATTACACGTGGCTGATTGATGCAAACACAAATTAACTGTACCACGGTACAGCTAACCGTGGAAGCCAATCGGCCAGTGCGAGAGGGAGACGCAAACCACTTGAAGACCGAGCAACAAGGACGGCCTGATTGACCTTAAACGATAATGACAATGACGCGCGAACGTGTTCCTCAATCCAAAGCTACTTTACGACCTTTGAAAAAATTCATAAAATATTGTTTTTCCATGCGATCAGAGTTGCAAAAACTTGTTTTGTATGATAGTGTGGCATCTACAACGCCATTTTTAAACGATTTTTAAAGTAGGACAGAATTCTGTCAGATTTTTGGTTGATTAAATCGTACGATTGTGTAGGATAGTGAAGCCTGGCCTTTAGTTTCAATCATCCATTTCTTGTAGGGTAGTTTTTGCTAATACTGTTCCTTCATATAAACATTTATTAAGCACATTATTTTTGTTCTCTACTGTACTAGGATATCAAACACTTAGCGGCTATGATCAGAGCGCAAAGTCGATCGGCTAATAGCCAATGAATAGTCGCCGCTGACTTCAATTGGAAACAGTTAGCCGCCACCGAAGTGTTCGGCTAATATCGACTAAATGTTTAAGCCAGCTTCATCCTCTAAGCTGTTATTTTATTTAATTTGCATTATTTATTTTAAAACTTGATCATTTTAAAATAAATTTAGTCATAAAAAAACCATTATCTAGTTTCATACATTTAAAACCACACCCAGTAATTTACAGCACAGGGTAAAATCATATAAGGGATTTAAAAACGGTTTAATAGTTAAAATGTAATACTTGAGCAGTAAAAAGGAAGATTGCAATGACAATTAGTGCCCCCGGTGGGAAATTAAAGGAGCTAGTTTCTTCCTTAGCCTGCTATATTTGCTTAGCCGCCGCTTTTTGATGTGCATTCGCCTTTTAGTCTCCTCTTAGCCGCCGCTGATTATCTTCTTGCTGAGCCGCAGCCGGTCGTCATTTCAGTCGTTCGATCTGTCATAAATGGCATGTGTACTAAAAAAGTATGATAGTATATGTGTGTGAGAGACTTTCTGACAGGTCTGTACGATTTGTGATAATCTTTTGAAAATATTCATAAAATATATTTTTTGATGCGATCAGAGCGTATTTAAAAAATTATTTACAAAATCTTTTTTTAAATAGTGTGGCACCAAGAACGCCATTTTGAAACTACTTTATGAGTAGGAAATAATTCTGTCAGATTTTTTGCAATCCTGGTGACATCTAAATATGTAAATCTGTAAGGTACAACGGTATCTTTATTACAACACACAAACTTTGAACAAAGTTTCATCTACACTCTTAATAAACTAAAACCTCACACAAATTTTTAGAGCTTATAGTGATCATTCATATATTTTAAATTACTTTCAATTTCCATTGAGTCATCCAGAACATCCTTGGCTGCATTCAGGTACGATTTAGCTTTTAAAACATCACCAGTACAAGCGGCTAAAACTGCCAAATTATTAAGAGCGGCACCATTTCGGGCATCTGAAGTAAGACAGAGTTGCAAGCAACGTTTAGCCAAATTAAAATCTCCCGTAGTCTAAAAATATAAGAGATTTGTAATTAACATTTTCGATAACATTTTAAGAATTAAGATTTCACTTACTATCGCCACAAAACTAAGATTATACCAGATATCTGCTTTTTGTTCAGAAGATTTTGCGGCTGCTAAGGCTCTTTGAAAACATGGCAGGACAAGATCGATTTGCCCACCATAGAGACAACACAAAGCTATGTTACAATAAAGTTCGGCAGAATGGAGGCCCAAAGAGAGAATACGTCTAGAATTTAAAAAAATTAAAAGAAATTTTAAGTTTCTTATCTCGGTAAATTGTGTAACTCCGATTACTAGAAGATCAAATCACCTGTAATACATTAACGCCATTTCCGGATTATTTTCATAGAAATAATTAAACGCTATGCTGGCCAATGCCTCAACATTTATGGGGTTTAATTTCGATATCAAACGATACATTTGCAGGGCATCTAATGGCTTAGCCGAAGCATCCAATAACCGACCCTGTTCGATGCGAAATGTAATATCAAATGGATGTTTGTCGACAGCAGTTTGTATTAAATTCATTGCTCTTTCCGGCTGTTGCAAACGCTGATACAAACGCGAAAGTAAAATATAAGTATCGGGATGAGGAAAAGCATTCAACGAAAGTTGTAAATAAACTTCAGCTTTTCGTGGATATTTCATGGCTAAAAGACAACGTCCCATTTGCTGTTGCCACCACCATTTATCGCAATCAGCCAGAGAACGCAGAGATGCTGAGGAGCCACGTTTCTGTTTATGAAGTTCCATTACGGCTTCACACAACGAATAGGCTTTTAAGACGTCAGCTTCATGATAGTAAAGGAATTGAAAGAGCGCTTTAACTAAGACTTTACGCTCTGCATAAATGGTGGGATTTAAGCGTGAGGCTTGATATAAAGGTGCTGTGGCATCTCCTATATTGAAAGCAGCTGCCGAAGTAGCTCTAACTCGCGATGCAGTACCACTGCGTGAAGCGGGACGACTGCCTAGAGAGGAACCAGGACGGCTTAAGCCACCAGTGCCAGGACGTGCCTAAAAAAAATTAAATTTAACAACTTCGCTTGTATTTTTTAGCAACTCACTATGGCCGATGTTGGTCGCGTCATGCCCGAAGTTAATATTCTCTGTTTATCACCTTCAGCTGTTGCTGCAGCCTTGCGTAAGTGTAAGCTGGATGCTGTGGAGCCTCTTAAATTGGTAGTGCTGGGCCTTGGTGCAAATGCGGTTGTTATTGAAGTGCCCGGTCTTGCCGTTGTGGCTATACGCTCAAATTCCACTTCCTCGTTTACTAGAATTTCGCAAAAAAAAAATAAAAAAAATACAAATTCCAAGTTAAGAATACGGATATCAACAACAACACATCTTTAAATATTTCACTTCAAAATCCTACGAAAAACCAAAACTCTTCATTTGCTCTTCAATATTTTTTACATTTGCAACAAAAAAAAAAAAAAAAAAAAAAAACAAACCCCAAACTTTTTGCTGTTGTTTGAGTTTGTTGTTTGTGGAAACCTTTACGATATTCAAGCATTCAAGGTGATTGAACACAATGGAATGTGGGCTGTACTAAACAAGATACTATGAGCTTAAATATGTACATAGTTTTGGATGCGTGTCTTAAACCTTTATTTTTATATTCGTTTTTTATTTTTTTACTTTTTCATCTTTTTACAGCATGATGATCATCATGCCAGCAGTGCTTTACATCATGCACCATGGGCTAATTGTATAATTTCTACATACAGAAATGAAAATTTCGTTTGTTGAATCAATTAAATTATACATGTAATTTGATTTAGAAAACGGGAAATTTACTCGTATTTGTGTTTGATATTTAATGTAATCACGGGTGCCTCTTTGGGGTAATAGGTAGTGTGCTAGTCTATCAGTCCGGTATTGTGGGTTCGATTCCCATCAAAGACTCAGAAATTTGTAACTACAAGTTGGCAAGAATACCAATAAGGAGCTTGGATATAATCTTGGTGCCTACAAATGGTTAACTGCTTTATTGACAGGTGACGGACTGTCAAGTATTATATACCAAGTTAAAAATCGAGGTAAGACGATACTTGCAGACTGTTTCTGGAAATAGGCCGATAGACACAGGGTAATGGATATGCTATCAGTCACCAGTCTGCAATCACTACAGTCAAGAGTAAAAGGCTTGTGACAGCACGAAACTCAATGAAAGTAAGGTATTCGCAAATTCCCAGTCGGATACCAGAAATCATTGAAAACGAAGGAGGTTGAAAAGGGACCCCTGAAAGTGGTTTGCTTTGGTATACCCCCTACAAAATAATAATAATGTAATCACAATCATTAGTGACTGTGATGTGGTAAAGAAAAAGATACTACCCACTTACCTGTCATTGTTTTTATAGCTAAATACCTTTCTCATTCTCTTTAACGCATACATTTGCGATATTATTCTATCAATATTCATTTAGGAAGGGTCGATTTAACGATGTTCTTAATCTGCTTGATGATTCGTATTATCTGATGATTTCAAAGCATTATATGAGCTTGCACTTGTTCATGAGTATAAGCAAGTGCGAATGCTCGTGCTCAAACTAGTTTACTAAACATACCATACTAATAGTGAGCAAAGCTCTGTTCGTATTATAAACACAATGAGCTAACCGAGTAAAACGAAGTAGTGAGCGCCGCACAGTGAGACAGTCCTATAGTAACCGCGGAAAAAAATGGTTTTTGGTGTGTCGTCCAATTTGGATGAAATTTTCACAGTATATTAACAGATATATGAGTAACAATTCCCTGAAATTTCAGCCTCATAACTTCATTACTTTTTGGTCTAGAACAAGTCAAAGTTGGGGTATGCCAACGCGCTTGAAATATGTTAGTTTAATATTTAATATTTAAAAGCTTATTAATAAAAAAAATACATAATAAATATAACTTTAAAGTATTTTTTTAATTAATTTAGTAGTTGAAAAAATAAATTTAAAAAAAAAAAAACACAAAAAAAAATTTCTTAACAACAGAATTGTGGTGTAAAAATTGAACATTTTGCATTTTCAATGGACTAGGAAATATAGAGCTGCCCCTCGCCCTAGGTGTAGACTTATATCAAATGAAAGATTGCAGTCTCAGCTTCTATTTGTAGTAAAGGACATATAGCAAAAGTTTGCAAAAGTACTTTAAACATACAAAAAACTACAAAAAATACGCAACGCGCACATTTTGTCGCTATACGTATGTTAGCATGCAATAGCATGTTTACAACTTTTTACTTTTATTTTTTTAAATTGTTTACAACTATTCACTTATTGTTTATTATTATTTTCTTTACATTATTCATTTGATTGATAATTTTTTTGAAGGTCATTGACTTGGGGTTAGATAGTTGCATAATTTTTAATTTAAATTGATAGTGCAAGCTGTTGTTCTTATCTAAGTTGTGTTATGCTCACTTTCTAATGTGGTTAGTTTAATTGTTGTAGGATATTCCATTCTCGTAAATATTCACGTATTTCTACGAATGAAGATGTAATGCACTATTTGCAAATATCATCAGATCCTTATATTAATTCATTTAGAATGGTAGTGAAATTGAAAAAAATAGAACACCATGATGATGTTAAATAAATTAGTCAAGTGCGAGTTAGACTCACACACGTAGGGTTCCGTACTATGTTCAGTATAATTTAAAAATTCCAGTTGTTTATTTCTTTATGTCTTATGGGACACCATTAAATTTTAAAATTAAAGTAATATTCGCGTAAATTGCATCATAATTAGAACACCCTTCAAATTTTAATATATAATTGATTTTATAGCGGCCATGGTAATACACTTTCTATTAAAATATCAGGAGCCTACCTATTGCGGTTAAAAAAATAAGGTAATATTCGTGAAAAAAAGTTTCTAATGGACACACTTCAATTTTAAGTATTTGTTATAGCGGCCGAAGTAACACATCTACTGTAAACATTTCAAGAGTTTATAAAATCATGTTACTGTTTATAAAATCATGTTACTGTCGGAACACCCTTTAATTTTATTATTCATTATAGTGGCCACGGCAACTTCCTTTCTATAAATATATTAAGAGTCTACTTATTGCGATTAAAAAATAAGTCACTATAAGTGAAAAACATGTCACTGTCGGAACACTCTTTAACTTTTAGTAATTGTCATATCGGGCGTGGCAACACATCTTCTGTACAAAATTTCAAGAGTCTACCTGTTACGGTTCAAGAAATAAGGCTTTATACATACAAATCACGTCACTGGCGGAAAACGCTTTAATTTTTATTTGTTATAGTGGACATAGTTATACACCTGTTGTAAAAATTTCAAGATTCCACCTATTCATTCAAAACTTAGTATATATACATGCAAATCACGTCACTATTGGAAAACCCTTTAATATTTAAGTTCAATTTTGTGTACTTGCTTATAAAACAAACATAGTTTTAATTACAGTCTGCAAATTGTAAGTGGTTTCCTCTTACAGCTCAAAACAAAGACATAAACGTAAATAACACGTTACTTTTGGAACACCCTACGTTTTCGTATTTTTTGCTATTGTGGCCGCAGTTATACACTTTTGGTAAAATTTTCAAGAGTCTACCTATTATGGTTCCAAACTTAGGCCTTACACATACAAAGCACACCACTATCGGAAACCCTTTAATTTTTAGGTTTATTTTTTTAGACTTGTTTATAAAGCGAACAAAGTTTTAATTACTGTTTGTAAGAAATAAACACATATTCGTAAATAACACCTCTCTATTGGAACACCCTATAAGTTTTAGTATTTTTTGCTATAGCGGCCATAGTTATACACCTTTGGTAAAATTTTCAAGAGTCTATCTATTATGGTTCAAAACTTAGGCCTTATACATGCAAATCACTTCACTATCGGAACACCCTTTAATTTTTAGGTTTATTTTTTTCAGACTTGTTTATATAGCGAACTAATTTTAATTTAGTGTTTGCATATTTTTAGTGAATTCCTCCTACAGTTAAGAAATAAGCACATATTCGTGAATAACACCCCTCTATGGGAACATCCTATAAGTTTTAGTATTTGCTATTATAGCGGTCACAGTTATATACTTTCTGTGAAAATTTCAAGCGCCTACCTATTACGGTTCAAAACTTATGCCTTATACATGCATTTCACACCACTATCGGAACACCCTTTAATTTTTAGTTTTATTTTTTTATACTTGTTTATATAGTGAACTAAGTTTTAATAACTGTTTGTAAATTTCAAGTGTATCCCTCCTACAGTTCAAGAAATAAACACATTTTCGTAAATATTGGGACACCCTATAAGTTTTAGTATTTGCTGCTATAGCGGCTACAACTATACATCATCTGTGAAAATTTCAAGACTCTACCTATTACGGTTCCAGAGATAAAAGGCGCTGACAGGCGGACAGACGAACAGACATTGTAGCGAAAACAATAGGGTTTCGTTTTTACACTTTGTGTACGGAACCCTAAAAATTATTGATAGAATGAAAATAAAAATTGTTCTTTTTTATTGCATTTCAATGGGAGGTGGGCGTAATAGTGGGCGTGTTATTGTAATTTTTGCATGAAACATTTTAAATGATATAAATTACAGTAATATCAAATTTGAAGGTTGTACCTGCCATATTTTAGAAAATATGGCACTTTTTATGTTGAGGTTGTATGGGTGGTGGGGGTAAAAGTGGGCCAAAGTACAAAATTTTTTTCCGATAATGTTTGTAACAATATAACATTCAAGTATACCAAAATTGAAAGTTATACCTAAAGTATTACGGACAATACGGCATTTTACAAATTTCGATTGTATGGGAGGTGGGCGTAAAAGTGGGCGAATTTTCTTAATTTTTTTTTATAACATTTTTTTTTTTTTATAACATTTTGAAACACTGTAGGCCATAGTGCATTATTGCTGTTGCATCTTGCTTGTTCGTTCATACAACCTCATAGTCCATTTTCAGTTTTATACACCGACGTCCACTAATATTACGACGGCGGTTGTTGTAATGTGGTTAAGAAGACTTAGCAAACAAGAGAAGCTCCATCATACAAACATACGAACAAAGTAATGAAGGAACAACGTTGGATGCAAGAAAGGAGCAAACAAAAAACAAAAACATCTTGTGAACACATATTCCAACTAATACAAGAGCACAAAATATTTTTTTCTTAAGTTTTATTTTGCTCAAAAATTCTTTTCTTTTAAATGTTTTGTTGTTGTTTTCGAATCTGCTCACTTTAGATCTTCCATGCTGCATATTATTACATGGAATGTCGGTCATATTGTTGGATTAAATTCTTCTTGAGGTTAAGGTTTATGTATTTATCGTCATAATTAAGTATAAGTGTTTGTGTTGTTGTCCAAGCATAACTACTTCTTCGATTAATTCCCTTGTAAATAGTTACGTGTTTACTCTACTCTTCAGTACAAAATTTACTGGATGCTGGTCGATTGGTGTTGTTGTGTTGTAGAATAATTGTTTGTTGTTGCTGTTTCCATTTAATGATTTTGTTGCATACAACATAGCACAGATTCTGTTACTCTGTGGTTTGCTTTTCAATGTAAAAAAGTATTTAAAATATTAGTGCTCTCTCTTCCTCCCCCATTTCGATCACATCAATGACTTCGAAGTCTTGTTATTTGATGCGCTTTGACCATTCTGGAATCTGGATATTTTTGTTGTTTTGTTTTTTATTATTTATTTGTTGTTCTAACGATGCCGTTTTTGTGTCATAAAAAATATTATTTGTGTTTGGTTTGTTTTAAGTCGTGTTAAATTGGTTGATATAATGTTACCTGGTTGCAATAACTTCACATTAGTTTGTGATTTTATTTTAGTCATAATTAACTCTCATTTGGTTTATGATTTGTACAAATGAACTAAGGAAAAAGGTAAAATATGTGTTACTAACAGGGTTGTCAGATTTAGTTTCAACTATTTCGCCAAAATCGATGTGAAAAATCGCCAAAACAGTTTTTTGTAAACATTTTCCTCTAATATATACAATATTTTTTAATTTCAAATTTTTTTTTAAATAATCACAAAAAATAAATTTAATCGAAAGAGCTAAAATTCGCCAAAAATAGATAAAAAGTCGCCATAATATATAAATTATTTGTTTTTTATCTAAAAAGGTTTGAGAACACGAGAAAGGTAAAATGTTTACTTAAAACTAATAAAACAATAGTGGTTATTACAGTCGAATTCGGTTAATCACATGCCGGTTAAAAGAAAAAATCGCTTCATTGAAATTAAAAATTCTTAACCTTTAATTCCGTTGAATTTTTAAGACTTTTAGTTCGCTTAAAGGAAAATTTGCTTAACTGAAAAATCGGTTTAATGACACAAAATTTGTTTGCAAAGGTATACATTTAAATGAAGGGTGCACCGCTTAGAACACAAATTCATTTTATCTGTAACGGCGATAAAAAACAATATACATATATAGTTAATAAAATATTATAGTTAATAAAATTAACCTAAAGTGAAATTTAATATACGACTTTTTTTAATATCAAGTGCTTAATTCGTTTAAATGGAACCCGTTTTCATTTATGCATAGTCCTTATAATTGAAAATTCCGGATAAGTGAAAAATAAATCGTGCAAATTTTCATTTGGGCATAACCGAATTCGACTGCATAATAAATATATCCATCTATAAGGTATTTGTCACCGTGTTCTTATTTAGAATATGTTTTATAGGAATTAAATTTATTTAACATTACTAAAGATCAACAGATGAGTGTCATAAGCCCTATTTCAGTACACAAGATTTATGTGCATTTATATGCATGTGTTTAGAAATCGATCTTATCCAGCATATAAATTAAAAAAAAATCCAATTTTTCTTCAAAATTAAATTTCACTCGAATATCCAAAAAGATCTAAACTTGCCATCAGTTAAAGCAGAAATAGCAAAACTTGCCATAAGATATTTAAAGAAGCTTGAAACTCATCCGAATCCACTGGCCCGTAACATACTAAATGAACCTGGTTACATTCGACTAAGAAGGAGGGACACTGCTTCTCTCATCCGTACATCAGAGGGATAACCCGCAAATTACAGTAACCGTGAAACATACATTTTTTTTTGTCCAGCATTGGTTGGACTTAACAAGTATATTTATTTTTTTTAGACTTAAGATATAATTAATGATTGATAGTTCAATTATATTAAAGATGCAATAAATAAAAATTGCGAAAAAAAATTGAATTAAAGTAAAAAATATTCTTTCAACTTAGAGAGAATAAAACGAACTTAATCCTTACTTCAAAACTTCCTTTGTATGTATGTGCAAAATAAGTACAAAAAATTCATTGGAATTACCAGCACATAAAGTACAAAACTAATGTAGCTGTACATAATTAGATAGAATATCATGTTTTTTATAATCTTTCTAAAACAAAAGTTAATATTTACTATTACGGTTGATAAGTATCCAAAAGTATGTTAGGATTTTTAAAAATCTTTGAAAACAACAAATTTTGTTTGTGATAAGGAATTGCAACATCTTAAAATGAAAAATGTTTGTTGATGGAAAGATGTTCGTGAACTTTAAATAAATTTATATGTTTCGAAAGTTTCCGGTTTCCAGAAGTAAAATCATATTTAAATATGAAAAACAATTTACTTTTAAAACTTCAATTTCTTTGTTATCCATTTTGATATTCCTTAATTCAGTTTTTAATGTTGGCCAAAAGTCAATGAAAAATCGCCAACAATATCGCCCATTATTTTAAAAATCGCCAAATCCAAAATTTGATCGCCAAATAAGATTGAAAATCGTCACGTTTGGCGAGAAATAGCCATATCTGACAACCCTGGTTACTAAATCATCACTTTTCAACATCAATGGTTTTTAATTAAATAAGTATATTTATGTATACGAAAGCATCGATATTATCTTTGAAGGTGCAGATAATATCGAAATTTCTACATTAGAATATAATTCTCTAAAATAGTTGATAAGTTTCTACTAAAACATCTAGGCGATTCTAAGGATAGCTATGGACAACATCATAACCAAGGCTAAAATTAAAATAAATAAAAGTTTTTCAAAAACTTCTCTGTACTCGTAGCAGTCTAACCATGTCTATCTTCTTTAAGAGAGGTGATATTTGTTAACAATTATTTCACAAAATGTCTATTAAAAAGTCTGTCACGTTGAACACTATGGAAGTACCCATATGTTCTTTCAAAAATAAACCTTCAAATTTCTTTGAAATTATAAGTAAAATATTTTTAGAAAAAAATTGTGGAGAACATAATAATATTGTATGCTTTATTTTTTTCATAATTTCGTTTCAAAGTTAATGTTCACATTAATAAATAGTGTAATGATAGCTTGGAGGCAATCGAATTGTTTTATTTTTATTTACTTTTACCCTTTGCAGTGAAATACCCAGAAAAGGTGTCGGCAGTTTCAAATAGTGATTAAAGCGCCATGGGTAGGAAGGCCAGTAAGGTGCTCCGATATTTAAAATTACATTTTTGTATACACAGATTTTCTATAAATAATAAAATGCGGCAATTTCGATTATTAAAAAACTAGACATTTACCCAAAAGAGTTTATTTGTGATGATTAGGCAAACAAACAGAATTAAAAAAAAAAGAAAACAATCTTGTCAATCCAAAGTACTGCCCTTTCAAAAATTGTTTCTAAAGCATCTACTAATAATTTTTAAAATTATTATTCATTCATTCTATTTAAAAATTCCCTTCACACTATATAGAATATATGTACATACATACATATGTGTGTATTCCAAATTATCTTAAAGGCACTTTGCATAAAAGAGAGAAAAAAAAACAATTCACTACACAACTACTAATAACGACGATCACTTACCGGCATCATCTGCATCATTGGTTTCCAAGTCATCAATATAGATGCGTCGCGTAAGTGCGCGCATTTTTAATTGCCAAACGCCTTCCATCATCCACGTGGGCATGATGCTAAACGCAGTAGACGAGGTATTGGTAGCAGTAGTTGTTGCAGAAGTGGCATTGACAGAGGCAGATGATACATTGTTGCTATAAATGCCACGTTGGCGTACACCCTGCCTGACGGCCATGCGTTGCAAATTGCTACTGTATCTTTGAATGCTACTGTTGTTACTTATGGCGGCACTACCACTACCAACAGTACCATAGTTATTGTTCAATAACATCTCCTCACTACCACCGGCACCACTAACGACACCACCAACTGTTGCTGCATCACCATTTTCCTCTTCGTCATCCGGTGGTGTATTAAACATTTGGACATTATTTTCGTGACCTGCTTTTAACATTGCATTGCACACCTCAACACATTTTTCATAATTTCGACGTCGATATAGCGAGACAGCTTTAAAATATTGCAATTCCATGGTCGCCAAAGATTTTTCTATAGAAACTGAAGTGGTTGAAAGCAGACCAGAAATATCAGCTAATGTAGTAGACGTTGCTGGTTTTGTTGCTGTTGCTATGGTTGTTGTTGTTGCATCAACAATATTATTATCATCATTATTCATAACATTTGTTTTAAGTTCTTTGGAATGCTGTTGTTGGTGATGTTGTGTAGCAGTAGCCATCATAATTGTGTGTTGTTCTTATTTTTCTCTCTTTTTAATTTTTCGTTTTCTTTTCGGCGTCCTTTTGTCCGTCCTTCAATTCGTTTCGATGAAAGAGGTTTTTGTCTGAAAAGCATTTGGAGAAAAAATCGTGTTTGTTTTGAGATGTAGAAAAAATATTGTATCGTCTTTCTAGTATTCGTAAGATCTTCGAAATTTCTTCGAACTAAACTATTTAGAAACTTGGTTCTTTCACGTCGTCGTACGGGGGCAATTCGTTTGTTCTTGGAGGAATGTAAGATTGAATTTGAAGTCGAAGTTCATTAAAACTACTTTTGACTGTCGTGGAGGAGTATTCTAGCTTAAGTTTTAATTTTTCACCTTGAAACCACCTACCCTTAGCAAAGAGGTGTTACAAAGCTTAAAAATAGGGCACCTAATGTACATACAGTGAACTCGCGATAATATGAACTAATTAAAACCAAGCCAGTTCATTTTTGCAAGATTGTTCATATTTACGAATGGCATTTAATTATCCCTTTTCCCCAAAAAAATAACAATTTATTAGGCATATTGCAACAACTGAGGCTAGTGGACGATTTCTATAATAAAGTTTTGTAATCCTGATGGCGTCACATTTGGTGGCATAAACATCGCAAAAATACAGCTGGCATTGAACTTCAAAGCATTTTCTTCACTTTTATTAGGAAGATCTTTGGCCTTTTCTTTTAACATAAGTCCATTTATAGCAAACTTTTTGTCTCTCATATCCAGAAACCATCGGTATAAAGCATATTCCATTTTTGGGTACTCGGAAGGCCACACAGTCTTTCTTTTTCCAGGTCCACAGAAGGTATTGTTGACACATTTAATAATATAATTTCTGTATTTTTTTATTCCACATATTGCAGATTTTTTCACCCCAAATTTATTCGCTAAACTAGTAACACTTACTCCTTTTTGTAAATGCTCCAAAACTTAGATCTTTTCTTTTAAAGTTAAAAACTTATGCTTTTTTATATGCATATTTTAAAACTTTTAAGTTTATGTACATAAATATATACAAAAATTAATACAGCTGAATGTGAGCGCGAACTAAAAGTGTATGTAAGAAATTTTCCCAAAATTATTATGCAATTGAACCCGAATTTATTTACAACATTGTTTAGATAAAAGTCTGTTAAGAAATTCCAAAATAAGTTGTTCATATTTTAAAGCTTTCACACTAAGTTCATATTTTAGAGTAATCAATGGAAGAAAATAAATGTTCATATTTTGGGGTGTTCATATAATAGGGTATTCATATTATCGCGAGTGTACTGTACATGTATATATGAAAACTGTGCTATACACAGGGGTTATCTCTTACAGCTTAGGGGATTTTTGACTTCTAAAATTAGTTTTTTGGGCTTTAAATGAAATTAGTATGGCGTTGTTTTCAAGCAAACATATTGCCAGGTTGTTCCACTTTTTGAATCATACTTTTTGCCTCCTCCAGGATCTGTAGCCCAACATATATTATCATATAGGAAGGCAGAATTCTTAATTTCGGCTTTTATTAATTAATTTAAATTGAGTTTTATGTGGTACTCCACTATTGTACGGAATTTGATTTAATAATTTTGGGTTATAAACGATTTATAAAACTGTATCGCAATGCAGCTATTCGAGGCCAATTATCCAATACTAGAGTCATCCAATACTAGAGTGGGAAGAAAATCACTCGAAGGTCGTGGCCGCGATTTTTATCTTTTGAAAAGAATTTTCTAGGTTTTAAAAAAAAAACTATTATTTTTTGTCTCAAAATTTCTAAGTAAAATTAACAAACAAATTAAAAGTTTTCTTTTGTATCTCAACATTATCCCCTAATTAGAGCTGATTGCCCCTAGGGTCTAACGAGGTAACATTGATGTGGGTTAAAGGACACATTGGCACTGCTGGGAATGAAGCAGCAGATCAACTAGCAAAAAGGGGATCTGCTGAGAATTTCTGTGGACCAGGACCCAGAGTATCACTGGGTAATGGCCTAATACGAGCAAAAGTCCTACAATGGCTGAACTCACTAAACCTGAAAAGGTGGAGGGAGGCTACTACATGTAGACAGGCTCGAATGGTGCTCAAAGAGTCCCTTGGCAGGAGAGCCAGCAAGGATCTTAGATACAATAGAAGTGCCTTAAGCTGGATAACTGCGTTAGTGACAGGTCATGGAAACTTCAAGTATCATCTAGCCAAGATGAAAATCGAAGAAGATGATACTTGCAGACTATGCTGAGACGGTAGCGCACATTGTGTGTGAATGTCCAGCACTGGCTAGCGTAAGACTTAGGACCACGGGCAGAAGGTTGTTAAATGTGGATGCCATGGGGGAACTAAGCCTTAGACAAATGCTAGCAATCACTAAAGACACCGTGATGAGAAAGAATGCCGATAATTCCCAGTCGACACTCTGAAATCACTAGAGTCTAGATTAAAGGCTGGTTGTAGCACGAGACTCAATGATAGTAAGACTGCTGCAGGTTATGTCAGTTGTCTATAGTTATTGAGGACGGAAGAGGGTCGAAAAGAGACCCATTTAGTAGTGGTCTGCTTCGTTATTCCCCCTACATTAATAATAATAATAATAGGGTCTAAACTGCAGTCACTGAACCTACAATGGTTAGCATAACACATGGAAACCCAAAAAAAAAAAATCTAACAATCATCCCCCCAAAAAGAGCATATTGCCCTCCTGGTGTCTACTGGGTGAACCACCAAGATATACTGCCTTCCACAATGGAGTTGTGTGCAGATTACATTATGCAAAATGTGGTATTAAAACCTAAAACAAATATAATATAACTTCCCCCCAATGCGGTGTCCCTTTTGCACCACCCTACCAGCCCTGGTTCTGTAATTGTCAGCTTAGACAATAGTAGTCTGAAATAACGAATCCAACCAAGGCAAATCTATATAAGGTGGCATAACCGCAACAAAAAATACAACAGCAAAAAAAACACATGCATTTTGTTGTTGGTTAAATGTACATGAAACGCCAACAACTAAAAACACTTCTTTCTTACCGTTTCTTGATATTATTTGGTATTTTTTTAATCTTGAAATATATTTTGAAAAAATTAAATATTTTTTTCTATTTCCCAATTTTTAAAAAAATAAATAAATTTGACGGGTGGTTGGCACATAACAAAGTAAAGCAAAAAATAATTAACTTCGCCGTGCTGCCACAATGGTATAATAATGCAGGTATATGGAAGGCGAATTCAAAAACAAACTAAGCAACCTGCTTTTGCCCGACTGTGTCAAAATATTTTTTAATAAAATATAAAGAAAATTATAAATATCATGAGCTGTGTGTTTCTATGACAAATTATTTATTACAGGGTGTCCGCCGGGAAGGTTTTTTTGCTGCCCTTATGGTAAACATTAGTCTTGACAGTTCATATTTGGCAGTCGTGAAGTAGACACGTGGTAAATTTATTATGGAAAAATATTCGATAAACCAACGTTCCAATAGGATGTTACAGCTCGCCCCTGACAATCCCGATTTTCATGAAAAAATCATAATGAGTGACGAGGAACATTTTCATTTGAATGGATATGTGAATAAACAGAATATTCGGTTCTGGGCAAAGGAAAACCCTCAAATTATTCATCAGTCACCTTTTAGAAGTAACATTCTGGTGTGCAATTTTGTCAGGAGGAATCATTGGACCTTACTTCTTTGAAAATGAAAGCGTATCGTGTTATGATTGAAAACTTTTTAACGCCGCAACTGCATGCTTTGGGCTTGATTAACATGTAGTATCAACATGAATTCGTTTAGAACTCCGACTACTGGTTTTGAAACTACAGATTCATTGATATATTTTGCCAAATCCCCCACTGTGCGGCATATTTGAGACATCTCACACTAGACACATATTCCTAATAACTCGTAACCCAGAAATAAAGTTGTGCTTGTTAGATAATTATTAAATAATCAGATCACTTTACTGAACTATGTTGCTCTTTTAGTTCATTTGCTCAGTAGATGAATTATAGTTGTCATAGTGAAAATTTCAAGAGTCTACCTCTTTTGACTTGAAAATAAGGCCATAAATTAATTAAATTAAATTAATTTTTATACTTCTATATATGTATATAGCAAACACACTATATAAATGATCTGTGTAAATTTCAAGAGTCTATCTATGGTTCTGCTTAATTCGGCGAAAACATTAGGGTGACGTTTCTAAGATTAATTTTGACAGACTCCTGATATCGTTTAAGCATTATCAATCAAAAGGTGGTGCCAAAAAATTTTATAATAAATCATCATGGTAGGCACGCTAGAATAATATTAATTAAAAAGAGGCGGACGTACCTTACAGGTAATTCCGATTCTACAACAAAACAATTTTGGGGCTATTCTTACTGTCAAACTCCGTATACATATATGTATATACATGAACTAATGAGCTAAAGGGAACTATTGAGCTGAATTTAACTAATGATCTGAAGTGAACTAAGGAGCTGAACTGAACTATGAAGAACTAGTGGGCTGTAGCGAACTAATGTGTTGAACTGAACTAAGGATATGATATGAACTAAGAAGCTGACTAAATAAATAAAATAAAATAGTGAACTGAAGTGAACTAAGAAGCTGAAGTGATGGAATGAGCTAAACTAATAAGCTGACTGAACAAGTGAGCTGATGTGAACTAATGAGCTGATACGACTTCAGTGTGCTGAACAGTTCACTTAAGGCCAGGATGTTAAGAACTAAAAAGCTGACTGAATTAGTGAGCTGAAGTCAGTTAATGAACTGAAGTGAACGAACGAGCTGAAGTGAACTAAGGAGATGAACTGAACTATGAAGCTGACTGAGCTAGTGAGCTGAGCGAACTAATGTGTTGAACTACACTAAGGAGCTGATATGAACTATGAAGCTGACTCAATAAATAAAATAAAATAGTGAACTGAAGTGAACTAAGAAGCTGAAGTGATCGAATGAGCTGAGCTGAACTAATAAACTGACTGAACAAGTGAGCTGATGTGAACTAATGAGTTGAACTAAACTAATGAGCTGATATGACTTCAGTGTTGCTGAATAGTTCACTTAAGGCCAAGATTCACTGTTCTACACAATCGCACTATTCAATCACAAAAAAATCTAACAGAATTCTGTTGTACTCAAAATATCGTTTCAAAATGGCGCTGTAGTTGCCACACTATTATACAAAAAGAAGATAATAAAACTGTGATCGCATGGAGACAAATTTTCAAGGATTTTTTCAAAAGATTATCTAATCTCACTCTCTCACACACACATTCACTTCTAATCCGCACTATCATACTTTTTAAGCACTCATGTCATTTTTGACATATCGAACGACTGAGTATGGTATTCAATCATGGCCTTTAGGTTTAGTTCAACTGAACTAGGTCATTCCTGAACTATACAACTCTATTTGGAAAGTTGAAATTCCATTGGAAAACTTTTTTCTTTTTGGAGGTGCTACCACCCTAAGCTAGTTTTGTTGCAAACAAAATTTATTTTTACCAGTGTATCACAAACGTTTGGCAAAATTTTTTTTTTCGTTCCCTTGACGTCCTTTATTTATTTTATTGGTAGTATTTTATTATTGTTGCTGTTGTTATTTTTTCTTTAAGAGTTAAGATAAATTGTTGTTGCCTGCTACGTTTGTTATTAATGTTATTATTTTGTTTTTGTGGTTCTTGTGGAATTTCAAGACCGGATGTTTGAGCGATTTCTGGTTCTTCTTCTTTTTAATGCTGCTTTTTTTTCAAAAATGTTGTTTTTCTTTGATTTTGTTATTTTTTTTTGGCTAAAATTCTTTAAAGAGTTTCTAAGGTTTTGTTTGTCTTTCTTTTTTGGCCAATGTTGTTTTTGTTGTTGTTGATGTTGATGTGGTGGTTGTGTAGTAATTTTTATGTTATTTTTTTTTTTAAACTAATTTATTTTCATTTCAACACTATTTATAATTTGTTCTGCTTCTAAGAAATTAATTTATTGAAATTGGTTTTTCATTTAAGTGGTTTCTTTATTTCTTTTAATTCTTTTTTTACACAATACTTCAATTTTGAGGGGTTTCGTTTTGTTGCAAGTATGTGTTGAAACTTTGTTCGTTATTTGGTTTTTCGATGAACTGTCAAATATTGGTTGCCATAGAAAACGAAAAGCGTCAAACAAATAATGTATGTATGTATGTATGTATGTATGTATGTATGTATGTATGTATGTATGTATGTATGTATGTAAGCAGTTACTTAAAAAGATAATCGAATAATAACTAGGGCTATCGGTTACAAAATATTACAATTGTGATTGTTACAAAATTATTACCCCCGTCTCCATTAGTCATTAGCATGTCTTAACAAAAGTCAAACTTCATGTAAGAAAACATTATTATTAATACTGTTTTTTTTTATATGAAGTTTGACTTTTGTTAAGACATGTTAATGTCAAATGTAGACAGGGGTTTAAAATTTAGTTTAATGTTAAAAAACACTTTTGACAGCCACTAATTTTGAAGCCTCCAAGTAAAACAGTAAATGTGGAACATTTTTCACTAATGTTTCATACAGTTCAGCTACATATAGATATTGTTCTCTAGAAAAGTCCCCGATGGATTGGTAAAGTATGTATAATGGGATGGCAAAGTTAGTACTTTAGAACATTTTTTTGGTACACCAATGTAGAGTTGTGTAGTTAATAAAGGACCCAGTTCAGTGGAGTGATTAGTTAAACTGAACCTAAGTGAGAGCTGATCACCACACTGAGCTCATTTCGGCTCTTTAATACAGTTCAGCTCATTAGTTTACTTCAGCTCTTTAGTTTCGTTCAGTTCATTAGTTCTCTTCAGCTCATTGGTTCACTTTAGCTCATTAGTTCTTATTCCTTTTTAGTTCTTTTATATGAGGAGTTTGACAGTAAGAATAGCCGCAAAAGTTGTTAGATATGCCTGATTTTAATTTATTTTATTCTGGCGTTTCTTTAATAATGATGATGTAAAGGGTGATTTTTTAGCAACTTTCTTTTTGGCAACACTGTTATTGGCAGCTCAGCTGTTTTCGCGTAACATGTTACTGTTTGGTCGTACATTAGCTCTGGGTTGAGCAACAACGTGCGTGCGTCATTGTCGTTATCGCTTAAAGTCAATCAGGCCGTTCTTGTTGCTCGGCCTTCGTTTGCGTCTCACTCTCACACTGGTTAAATGTCTTCATCGAATAGTTGTACTGCGTTACTGTTATTAGTGGTTACTTTAATCAGCCAAGTGTTATCGTTTTGGTTATCGTGTATAACTTAGTTATTTCTATTCAATAAGTCGTACAGTGGTGGAGCACCATTAAACTAAACTTTTTCACTGGACTAGTACCCTTAAACTCAAGTTTTCACTGGAGGAGCACCATTAAACTTATTTTAATTTTACCTATCTGAATTTGGAGTATCACTTTCTATACGAAGGTATAGGTCGCGCTGCAGATTTTTTTTTATCGAAATTCATGCTCGGTTAAGAAAGTCGAAAATTGTGTTCAGCGACGAAGTTCAATTCTGGTTGAATGATGAACAATATTGCAAAAACTGTCAATGCATCGCAAAAATTACACTGTTTAATGTGGATTATGGAACGGTGGCATCATTGGACCGTACTGTTTCAAAGACGAAGAAGGCACGAACCTTACTGTAAATGGCAAGCACTACGGTGAGATGATTACAAATTTTTTTTTGTCCAAAATGGAAGAGCTAGGCTTGGCTGCCATGTGGTTTCAACAAGGCGGTGCCAAATTCCACACAGCACGCGAAATAATGGCCCAATTGAGAGGATATTGGTGAACAATTTATTTGACGTTGCAGCAGCATATGAACCATTTGAGGCATAGCCTGAAATCATCTTAAAACATTAAATTACATATACATATAGATCGTTCTATCGAATTAAATAGGGATTTCATACAATTCTTTAAATTTTTGTGTTTTTTTAAATCCAATCCAAAAGCTCTTAAAAAGTCACCCCTTATTATAAAATTTTTATTTGGATTGATAATACCTAAGCGATTTCAGGAGTCTGTCAAAATTAATCTTAGAAATTATGTTAGTAAAAACTATTCACCCCTATCGCGAATAATTATTCCCATGAAAAAACTCCCAAATTATCTATCGTGAATGATTTGTACTGTAAAAACAAATAAATTTGTTATTGGAATCATTCACGATTATTTTCTGTCCGTCGGTTAGCGGCTTGTATCTCTTGAACTGTAATAGGTGGACTATAGAAGGTACATTGCTATGGCTACTATAACAACAAATACTTAAATTAAACCGAACTTGTTCAGTAAAGTGATCTTAACTAAAAAGATCGCTCACTTTAAAGAACTATCAAGCACAACTCTACACCAATGGCTAATTTAGTAGAATTTAAACAAGTTTCGAATTGTAAATGATTTAAAGCTTCAAATCCCTTTTATGTAAATTTTTATATGTTTTAAAAATATTTAAAGTGCTTTGAACTAACTGTTTCTTTCATCAACTCAAACTTATTTTAATAAACCGAGAAACCCTTCATCAATTAATTTAAATGGTAATTTATTCCAACGAGTAGTTTCTACTGCGGACAAATGCGAAATCTCGTAGGTGAAATAAACGAAATAATTAAGTAGAAAAAAATCGTTGAAACAATAGAATTTTTATTAGAATATGTTTATTGAAACATTCTCTAAATCAAGAAATTCTATTCAAATTAACCAAGTCGAAACTTTTTTTTACTTACATTTGTTATTTTAAATAAAATGTAGTTTAACAAGTAGGAACGCTATATTCAGCTGTGCTGAATATCTCCACCCCACAGTATGGCAAAATTAATTTAAAAGTTAAAAGAATTGAGTTTTTTAGCTGAATTTAACCGATTTTGTGATTGTTGCACATTGGCAGACTTTTATTACCTTCACTCCGGTTTTTATTCTTTTTACGGGACTTAAAACTTTTTCCAGTTTTAAACTTATTTTTGGCTAATTACAGTTTTTGCACTTTCCTTCTTTTGTTTTTCGATGAAAAGGAAGTTTTTATTTTATTCTAAAGCATTGTTTGCTTCTACGTCTGTCAGAGTCCTCTATCTTTGGAACCGTAATAGATAGGCTCTCAAAGTTTTTACAATTACTAATCGCTAGTGATGTGATTTCAGTAGTACGTTTCTGTTTCTCACCCAACTTCTTGACGGCATTGTTTACACCTTGCAAGTTACTCACCGCTGCTGACTCTCCCACCTCAGCTAATATGTTATTGTGATAGGTTTCTCGATCCTTCTGCGCCACATACTTTAATTTTGCAGGAAGCTGCTTGTCGCTATTCTACCTTTGCTATAGAGCAGTTGATTTTATTTTTTAGCTTTCTCCGGTTTGCTATTTCCATTAACGTCGCATTGGTAATTCAAAGTTTGTGGTTTCGGTTTTGGGTGTCGGGAATTTATTTTGCACTATGGTGGCGTGCAGTCTGAATATCAGGCCAGATCGCTCGCACTTAGATGGATGCGCCCATCGGGAGATTCCCGGGTGTATTTATGTATGTTCTCCGGGATAAATTTTGTGTCGCCGATAAACAAGTGCCGTCTGGCGCAAAGCGGCGTCTGGTCCCGTTATCGTCTATGACATTGTCCATACTGTCTGTCCCCATTACTGAATTCAGGTTGTTGTTGTTGCTATTTTTAGCATTAAAATCGCCAATCAGAATTTGGAGATGAGCATAAGAAATAAGAGAAGAAATAAGATTTTATTTCATCGTCATGTGGATCTATTGAAGCTTTAGTATTGTATGAATGTAATGTTATGAAAATAAGATGGGAAGCGTGCGGTTATTATGCGCTCAGAAATAGCCTGATGTTGTATAAGTAGCATGGGGATGTTAAGAGGCCTATCCCGTTTATTTTTCACGTGGAGTTGCCCGAGTACAAGAATTTGTGGCCAGAGGGCACACGAGTCTCTCAGCGGTTCAGCCACCTCACCTGATTTAGGCCTAATATGTCAATCTTATAAGTTTCCATCAAGTTGCAGACTTGATTTAGCTAGTCTGGATGCTTCAGAGAGTGTTCTTACATTCCACATAACTATCGTTGTCCAATGTTTAAATCCGAAGGTCGTCATCATTTTTATTTAATTTGTTAACATTTTATTAATAAACTTTTTTATGAGGTTGGGTCCCAAAGCATAACCTTCTAAATGGCGAGGGAGCATAGTGAAAACCGTGTCTCAGAGTTTAGAACTATGTTCAACTCCTAGTTCTCAAGAAGCACACAGACACTATAGCCATTTGGGGTTTCCGAATTCCATTTCTTTTTTATCCGGGCATATTCGGTCATATATAAATTCTATCCAGGCGGATTTAGATATCTCTATTCCCATCTTCTATTTGTTTCCTCCGAAATTTTGTATCAAAATCTGAACCAGGAAGAAAGTGTTGACCAACTTACGTCTTTAAGAATCGGTAAAAATCGTGAGGTAAAACCAAGTCTGATAAGATAATTCATATGTTCTCAAAACCCAAAGCATTCTCATGTTAAATTGTTCAGCTATCTCGTTCAAAGATGAGCTTTAAAAACCTTCAAAAAGGATGATATTGTGGACATCGATCTCGGTGTTGTTGCAAACCATGATTTTGAGATCAGAAAAACCCGCTTTCTGGGAAAAAATGTGTCTTAACCACAAGCGACACGTCATCCACATAGGTGACTAAAACAGAGTTTTAAACCAAATTCCCTAAAACTGATGACAGGGATTCTTATCCCAGTGGTGTGCCTTTTTTCCACAAATAGAGCAACCTTATTTTCATTGAGTCACGTACTACCACCAGCTTTTAGTCTTAACTTTAGTGATTTCAGACTGGTAACTACCGGCCTTCCCTCTCATCACAGGGTCTTTAGTAATTGATAGCATTTGTTTAAGGCTCAGGTCCCCCATGGCATTTACATTTAACCGCCTTCTACCAGTGGTCCGAAATCATATGCTAGCCAGTGTAAAGATAACAGAAAGACATATTTTACTATTTTACTATGGTTTGAAATGGCTAGTTACCCAGAGTTGCAATAAATTTAAATTAAAAAGTGAGTCTACTACAATTAACAATTTAGTGGCCGCTTAGTCCTTTTAGTCCAGCTTCCATTGGAATCTTTTTTTTTTTTTTTTAAAGAGAAGTACCACTCAGGCCGTTAATGCCTATATTAACTGTGGTACTTCCTTTGGAAAGGGATAGTAGTAGATAAGACAGATGGTTAGTGTGATGGTAAAGCTTCGATTCTGGCAACACTGCAATTGCACGTTATGATTATTTTTTGAACAGTAAGGCAGCGCCTCTGGTGTTATTTAGGCGAATTAGTTTGAAGCTAGCATAGCCAATTTATAATTATTTTACTTCGCCGGTGATTTAGTGCTATGTGGTAATACCGGCGAAGGAGGGCGCTGTGATATGCATTATTATAAAGAAAAATTAATACATATCAGAAAAATTGATGTTGCCATGGCTGAGTATTGAACTCGTGACCATTGCTTAGTAGTCAACGTGCTAACCACTTAAGCTACAGCACCCTCGAGTACAGTGTATCCCTGAGTACAGTGTTGAAATTATAGTGTTGCCGAGAAAGCAAAGAATCATTAAATGTTTGTCTTAAATTAATATTAAAAAAAAATTAACAAATAAAATCATGGTTGTTGACTACATTTTTTTTTATATAATAATCATTTTTCATATAATAATCACTTCCCACTCAGGTGAACGAACGGTGTTTAAAGTTCGACAAAGCTTAATATTGCGTTGTTACTACTGTTTTTTTTTTATTTTGGCTAATGTGAAGAATCTATTTAAAATGTTTTCGCATCTGTTTTCAGTAACGCCAACCTTAAATTTTGAAAAATGGAATAAAAAAAAATAAAAAAAAATATAAAAAATATAAGAAAAGAGTTAGTGAGGTGACAACAATATTCTTAATGTCTTTCATCTTTGTAAAATGGTTTTTGAATACAAAATTATGAGAAAATTCATGAATTCCATAGACAAAAACGAACACAATCGAACGAACTTTTAAGACGTGAGCTTAGACAAACATGAGTGGCTGAATATTTTAATGTTAATTTTATTTTATTTTATTTAACCTTAAATCCAATATTTTATATAAAATAAAAATTTTATCACACAGTTAATCAGTTTGTAAAGTGGAGATTTTTCGTATGCAAATAGCAAAATTCCCAAGTTAGACAGTAGTGGTTAGTAAAGTAGCGAAGCGTATGATTTTATTCTAAAAAGGGGACTTCTTAGTGGAGCTCCAAACTCAAACAAAGATGTGGGAGGCAGCTGTTTGAGAAAGCTAGTTACTACTAGAGGAACGGCGCAGGGCGTGGTTTTATCACCATTATTGTGGTTGCTGGTAGTAAACGTTATTTTGCGTTAATTTGAGATGCGTGGCCTACCCAGACGACGTGGTGATACTGGTAATGGGGAGATTTCTCTCCACAATCAGCGAAGTCATTGAAGCTGCGCTTGGAAAACTTTCTGCATGGGCCTCGAGTAAGGGATTGGGGGTTAACGAGAAAAAAAAAACTAAGTTAGATCTTTTCACCAGGAGATGTCAAGTGGCAGGATTCAAAACTCCTACACTCAATGGAGTCGAGTTAAAACTAGCAAGTGAGGCTAAATATCTAGAAGTCTAGCTAGATAGTAAATTGATATGGGTCTAAATTCCTACTTTGCCTGTAAGAGAAGTGGTAAATGTGGTTTACACGTTGGTTGTACGACCCATTGTTACGTATGGATGTGCTGTTTGGTGGGAGGCATTGAGAACGGAGGCTCATAGGAAAACTCTTGCCAAGGTCTAGAGATGTACTTCGATCGGCACGGCAGGTGCAAGGAGAAGTGCACGTCAATTAGATTTGGATATCATTCTGCGCCAACTTCCTATTGAGGGCTTTGTGGTCTTAATGTGATAATGAGAAATTTGCTTAGATTTTTTGAATCAGGGTTAGTGAGGTCGACACACAAAGATTTTGCTTAGATCGTAGTCCAGAGATCGCTTCTATCAACCCCTGGGCTTACAGACTTTATAGTCACTGAGTCTGATATCAGTAGGATACCCTTAGTTGTATTTCCGTAAAGTGAAGACTGGTTGGGATCGGGTAAACTGTACGATGGTGTTGCAGTGTTCATTGATGGTTTAAAGGCCCCAGCACCGGTGCCCGCAGATGACTGTAGTGTGTTTCAGGCAAAGGTGATGGCGGTTCTGAAGACCATCGAATTTGTGTCTGGAGACGTTTTAGAAGAAGAGGTCACTCAGTACGTCGACTGCCAAGTGGCACTTAAAGCCTAGAAAAAACACAGTGTCAAATCGGCTGGAAAAAGGCTATCGATGTGCTGGCGGTCAAGTATAGCGTTTTATTGTGTAGGGGTCATTGCAATGTCGAGGGCAACGAAATTGGTGACGAACTCGCAAGATTGGGCTCAGAAGAGACTAACTTAGAGTAGAATCGGGGAAGCCATCGATTAGTCACTACAATAGAAGTTAGGGAGGATTGCAGTCTTACAGGAAATTTGGCCCAGATTGGACGCTGAAAAAACTAATCTACTTCTGGGTTTAGACAGAAAAGTTTTGAGAGTCGTGATAGGTGTGATCACTGACCATTCCGCCATTAGAGCAAAAACCAGTAGATGGGTTACCGGTACATTGGACTTCTATAGGATGTGCGAGAACGAAGAGGAATTGGAAACTGTCGAGCATATTATGTGTCACTGCCCAGTATTACAATGCAGCAGACTTAGAGGGCTAAGTGAAAGATTTATCGATGGACTCTACGAGATCGCACGGTGAAATTTCGAAAATGTTGTTGTCGGGTTTATCAAGGAAATTAAGTGGTTGGCTGAGGCATAGATAGCAGGACTCATATAGGTCTCTCTTTTTCGATTTGTCTTAGTTAGCTGAATGGAATCACAATGGACACTTCGGATCTCAAAGTGGATGTGTCATTTCTGGCATAACCGTTCTTAACCTAACCCAACCTAAGGTTTCAATATTACAACTGACATTAAATATTTTACAACATACTTAAATGTAATAAAAAAATATGCAAATTTTTTTTGTATATTTTTTATTGTGTCGAAAATCCAACGAAATTGATTGCAGAACAATGTGAATAATAAATACCTTTATATTCTATAAGTGTTGCCGCAGTTACAATTGTATTGTAACCAAACTAAATTTCACAATTTCCACAAATTATTCTATTTCCACAAATTCTTTATCCTATTGTCGGAAAATTACGCAAAAGCTGGCAACACTGGATTTTATGCAATCACATCAAAGTTCAAATGTAGTGTTCTATTACTTAATTTCATACAACAATTGGACACATTGTCAATTTTTTTTTTTTTTTGTAATTGGAGAAAATTTGAAACTGCAGTTGCACAGCACATGGAAATATTTTAAATGAATTGAGGACAAATAGTAATAATAATGAATTAAATGGGTGTGATGTGGAAATCATTAAAGTAAACAAAAAACGAAAATGTTTTTGCAATTAATTTTACAAACGTCATAATTTAGGTTGAATTTTAAAAAATTTTTACATCACCCAAGTTACATGGAGAAAAGAGAATAGTGACTGAGAAAATTGCTATCAATAAAACAAACCCTTCTCTAAAAAAAAGGGTCTGGAACATATTATAAAAAATACTTTTAATTTAAAAAAGGTTTGTTACACAAATTTTGCAAAAAAAATTGTTTTATAAACTTTTTACAAATTTAAAATATATCTGTACATGAAATATTTTTTGATAAATTTTGCTGCGGTATGGAATTCAAAACACCATGTTTTTTTTTTTTGGAATATACATATGTCTTTTTGTCTGTTTTCGCATCATGTGAAAACTACTGGATGAATTTATAATAACATTTTGTATGCAGGTACCTTAATACCTCGGGATACTTTTTTCCCGTAAAAATATATCAGTTCTATAAGAAAATACAGATAAAATGGAAAAAGAACACAGTTTTTTCAAAAACTTGGCAGTACCTTTTATTTTTGTAAATGGGAATTTTAGACATGATTTACACAACTTTAAAATAAAAGAATTTTACCACCCGTCTACACTAGCCATCAATCTGTCTTAACAAATCTCAAACTTTATATAAAAAAAAACTTCATATAAAAAAACAGTATTAAAAATATTGTTTTTTATATATAAAGTTTGACTTATGTTAAGACAAATTGATGACTAATGTAGACAGGGGGTTACGCCTCGTCTCCATTAGACATTAACATGCCTTAACAAAAGTCAAATTTCATATGAAAAAAAAACATTATTTTTAATACTGGTTTTTTATATGAAGTTTGACTTTTATTAAGACATGTTGATAGCAAATGAAGACGGGGGTTTATATAAAGTTATGTAAACCTAGAGACGGATACCTCTATACAACGTGAATATATAAACCATATCTGTAGCTCTGTAAAATAAAGGCCAGTTTACATGACCAGTCTTACGACATTTCATTTTTGTGTAAAAGAGCAAGAATAGTATTGTCTAAACATAATATGTAATGAATCTGTGAAGAAGAAAATACAGATGAAAATTTGAAAGTCGTATGTCTCTCTTTATTTTTGAAAATTTTTCAGGATCAGTAAAGCATTTTTCTATATAATGACAACTTTTAAAAGGTAGATCGCGTCAAAATTACCTAAAAACAGCTAGATATAGCGCAAAAAACCTGACATCACTGATATTTTTGTAAACAATAAAAAAACTCAAAAACTCGTATCAGGTCGAGGCGATAGCCTAGCTGACTGATTTTTAGCTCTCCTTTTTTTGCAAAAATATATTGAAGTTGTTGCAGAACTGGAATTTGCCTTGGATTTACTCTAACTGCTAAACCTAAACAAGAGCGTAAGGCGTAAAATAACTGTCAAAAATTCTCATATACATAAAAAATGTATGAAGTATGAAGTCAACGCAATTGGCAGTTGGAAAATCCAATTTTTACAGAGCGTTAGATAGTGAAGTTGGGTGCAAACAAAATGTTGTTTTTTTTGTATAAGAGTGGGGCCATTTTAGCTATTTTTGCTTTATCTAGCGGTTTTATCTCTATTTTGCTCCTTAATTTATTAGATTTTCCTAAACAAAATATGTTAACATTACTGTTTATAACAAAACGTTGCGCTTTAATTTAGGTTTGTTCAAAGCTAGGCGCTAGACGTCTTTACGCCTTACGCTCTTGTTTAGGTTAGTCAGTAATGGTGTAAATGCCAAAAAAATCAGTCGTAAGATTTTTAGTCTGATTTCTGATATTATTTTCTCTTGAAATTTACGTATGTGCGTAAAGTCGTACCGTCTTAGCTACCCTTAATAATTGAAACTATGTGCAGCAATTCTCTTATTAATGTGCATAGTGTAGCAAAAAACTAGCTGAATTGAAATAGTGTGGCGCCTCCAAAAGTAAACCCTCTATTAATATGGATAATCCATCAAAATACAGATTGGATTAAAACAGTGGCCGTGATGCTGCCCGTATAAAGTAAAATAATATTATCGTATAACTGAGATATTGGAATAGCTGGAGTTTTTACATTTTGCACAAGTATGGGATACTTGTGCAAATGTGTATTAATATGCATAGTCTCGACACAATGACACCGGATTGGAACAGTAGCATGTTGTGGCCGGCTACCCTACTTAAAAATTAATTATCCTATATCTAGATAACTGCAATAGTGCCATTCTCTAAATTTGACAAAGGCTTCTCTGAGAAATTAAGCGTTTCTTTTTTGAGTTTAAGCTTGGCCATAATTTTTTATAAAAGGGTGCTTCGCTACCCTATCGTTAAAATATAAATTTTGAAAATATAAAATTGTTGAATAAATGTGCGACATCTATACATATAATAAAGTAGTAACTCATTTCCGTCTGTCTGTCTGCTTTTCATTTACGTAAAATCTACTGGATGGATTTTAACAAAATTTTGTGAGGAGGTACCTAAGTAACATGGTTCCAATATAGGATACTTTTTTCCGCAAAAATATCTTATTTCCAAGAGAAAGTGGAGAAAAACAGTGAAAGTACGCCGTTAAACTAGCCGGATATGAATACTTTATTTTTTATAAAGTAAAAAATACATAAACTAATATGTAGCATATCTTAAGGAGGAACTAAGTACTGCTTAGTGCAGTACGGCAACTTTAATTTTTCAAAGTTGTATATTTTATAACACAGATCGTCTTAACTACTTATACGGCACGACACCTTTAATTTTTGATATTTAAACACAGATGGCGCTAAAAGCATATGTTTGTTATTTAGCGTTCATTTTTAAAATGTGGTAAGAATACTACGACGTGTGGCTATAAAATTCTGTTATTGTTAGTTTCTCTTAGTTTAGTTGCATTTTTCTCTTATAGGTGCTACTCTACTATATAAATAAGTCTTACAATAGGTGTGGAATACTTTCAAATCAAAATCGAGGAAAATATTATCAGGACTACCACGACGTGGCGGGCACAGCTAGTATTGAATATAATATAATAAATAGAATTATGTGTAATTGAATCAAAAAATATTTCTCTTTGTGAGAGTCTTTTTTAGACTGTGTATGTGTACACAGCCACTAAAGGGTTTCCGTGGGCGTCTTTGCTCTAAAGCTACAAAGCAGATTTAAAAACTATGTATGTATGAAAGGATTTTTAGAATTTTTTGCTTAACCAAATATAGTTAACTTTTATGCTAATATATGTATGTATACCATTCAAATACATACCTTCATTTTGGGAATGATTATATCTCGAAAACCAGAGCAGTTTTAAATAAAACAGAGTGCAGCAACCTTGTGTCATTATAACGTAAAGACAGAAAAAGGCTCGTCAGCAACGCAAAATCACGAAAGAGTATCTATTTATACCCAAGTTAGGTAATAAAAACGAAACAGCTGATTCATTACGTATACGTTTACGTTGACGTAATAGTAACATTGACTTAACTTTTACTTATATTTCATTTAGAGCGATTTCACTTTTCTAGTTATAATGTGCCACATTATAGTTTATATTTATATTTATTTATATATAATTAAAAGAAAATATTAAAACTAAAAACAAAGCGCGACTGAGACTCTGGTGAAATAAACTGAATTATTTACACACTCCTCTCTGTCACTGTGATAGTTTATTCATTTAGTTAGTCAATATAATATTGTGCCCCTAAATAGCAAACAATGGAATTTTTTTTAAATATAATTTTTAACTCGTTCTGTTCCAAAAAAAAAAAAAAAAATGATTTTATTTGACAACCTTCACAAAATTAATGGAGCAGCATTTTAGATAAATAAAATGTAGTTTTGAATATGAGTTCAATCGTTAAGGACAAAATGTGGGCGTATCCACAACATATTTTGTTTTTTGAATGACACGTTAAAATAGAAAAATTTAATATTTTAAATTGGTAATTGATTGACAATCTTTCGAAACTTTAGTCCAAAGGGAACAAAAGTCAAATAACAATATCCACAAAAACCATAAATTTAACGAAAAATATGTAATTAATGGGTGATTTTTTAAGAGCTTTCGGATTTTATTAAAAAAAAAACCACATCAAATTTAGAGAAATGTCTGAAATCTTAATTTGAGTCGATAGAACGATCTATAGAATTCAATCGGGCCTATTACCGTTGGCGTTGTAGTTTGAAAACGAAATAAAAACGACAATTTCGCATTACCCTTGGCGTTAATGACACTCGTCGTAAATATCTCGGGTTTCTCTATTTTGAAACGAAGATAGAAACGACAATAAAACATTCGTTCTCTGTCGTCATAATTGTAGGCAACAAAATTCAAACGACTACCAGAAAAAATAATTAAAATAAAAAAAAAAGTACATTTTGTTTGAAATTTTATTTTTTTAATGGAAAAACATCCCGCTTATGCTAGGGGTTTTCGAAAGGGCATAAAACCCTATAATTCAATGATTTTTGAAGCGAAACTGCCGAGTAAGTAAATCCGTTTGGGCTTCCAGTTCTTGATGGACAAGGTTGGCATAAAGTAAAACTAAATTAGGAGAAAATATCCATTAAAATGTTTTTTTTTTTATCAAAATAAAAGATAAAAAGGAAGCTCTGAATCCGGAGTAACAGGGGAAGACTGTTATAAACAGGTGCTATTGTCACCATTGGAGGAAGCAAAAGGAAACGTAATGGTATTCGCCGACCATGAAGAAATTAGAAAATTAGATCGCTACTATCGAGTTTCGTAGTTAGAATCTGAGATGGCAAAAATGTTACCGTTCTGCCTCAGCATCTTCCGATGTATATTTATATCCATTATGTCATCATCATCATCACTTAAACTTGAAAAATGAAATTCAGTACTAGCCATATTTTGTTAAAACTTACAAGAAAACAAGGCGAATTCATACCAGGTGGAGTTGATAGCCCAGCTGATTGTTTTTTGCTCCCGTTTTTTTGCTAATGTCTTGTCAAAAATACATTGTTTCATATCTGCTAATCAAATGTCTAAGTTGTTGTTTTGTTGCAGTTGTTACTCTACTGCTCACACCTGGTATGAATTCGCCCTGCAAAGGAATTTACAAAAATGTCATAAATAACAACAAAAATTGAAGAGCTACCACACTTTAGTAATTTATCTTTTTGTTTTCGATAACGTTTCTTCATCGTTTCAATGAGAATACGAATTTAGGAACGAAACGACGATAACAACGACATAGAAACGACTATTAAAATTAAAACGCCAACGGGAATAGGGTCGAATGTTTAAAGATTATCGCGACTACGCCTCAAAAGGTTCATAACCTGGGTCCAATTTTGGCATACTCTCTACATCATATAGGCCGGTATCTTACGAATAAATTCTTCAATAGTGACGTCAACCGTTCCGGTTTTGTCCCTACAGACATGAGTCTTAACATAGTCCAACAAGAAATAGTCTAAAGGCGTTAAATCGCCCGATCTAGACAGCCAATTGACCTGCCCCAAACGTTAAATAAACTATTCACCGAATTCGCCTTCCTCGAATAGCTGTACTGCGGTACTGTTATTGGTGGTTGCTTTAATCAGCCACGTGAAATCGTTTTGGTTATCGTATACAAGGATGATTGAAGACAAGGTTACGCCATTCCAAAAATAATATTGAAATTTTCTGCGCATGTTGGCCTAAAGGCCGGGGCACATAGAATCCGTCATACGTTATACGTCGTCTTTTTCAACGTACAAGAAAGTTGAAATACAGCTTTTCTAATGAGTGTTGTCACAATCAGTACGTCACCGTCAACGAAAGGTACGAAAGTTGGGCAATTTTAGACTTTTGACGTACGTTGAAAGCTATAAATTGGTCTCTCTTTGTTTCTCTCTCTCAAAATTAAATTTTTGTGTTGAGTGGAAGCAAAAATAAAACAAAATACAACAAAATAATTTAATAGAGTAAAATGGAGAAAAAAACTTTTCTCGTGTTTTCTTTTCTGATTTAATATCCGTCAACAAAGTACTCATTGTGTCAACCTCTTCCGTTGTTACTTTGATTTCAGTTGAGTACGTTAAAGTATGACGGATTCTATATGCCCCGGCCTTAATGACTTCACAAAAATGTCCGCCTATTGGCTAATAATTCTGATTGAGAGTATAACTAGAATTTGTGAGAGTTTTTAATATAAATGATGAGAAATTATTTGCAGGGTTGCCAATGTTTGCCTATTACTTAGATATATTTGTACGTACTTATTTGAAGCAATTTGTTGATTGCAGACTTGGCAACCTTACATTTGCCGAAAAACGTCATCTATCTGTCTTCTATCATTCTTGATCGTATATAACCCAAAAATTTTAATTTTATAAGTCCGACATTCGTGGAGCACCTTTAAAATGGTACTGGAGGAGTACCACTAAACTCGTTTTTTTACTGGAGGAGAACCATTACACTGAAATTTTTACTAGAGGAGCATCATTAAACTCATTTTAATTTTACCTAGCGGATTTTGAAGTCTCATTTCCTATACGAAGGTGTAGGTCGCGTTGCAGATTTTGGAGGAAGCTAAGGATATCAGACCCAGGTGCTTTGGTATAGTACTTCTGCCATTTACCAATTTTTTTTTTGTTAAAATTCAAAAAAATAGATACATATATGTATCTATAAGTCAAATTAAGCTTTTGTAAATCATGTTGTAACATGATCAGAAAAATATTAAAAACGTATTCAAATTGACAACGAAGTAGTAAAAATTTCAACTAAAATCTCGATATGTATTTTCCTAGAAATCCATTTGAATTTGTCCTTCAAGAATTTGTGCGTTTTTTTTTCCAAAACTCAAACTTTCTTTGAGTTGTTGGAAAAAAAAAGAACAACAATGAAAACAAAAAGATGGAACAATGCATTAGTGAGTAAATAAGTACGTGTACGAGAGTATGGCCAAGTATTCGAGTATAAGCGGGCATTCCATCATGTTGTTTAAAAAAACATGATAATCAAAAAGTCCATTAACTTTGATTATGGGTCATTAATCAAAAATTCTCATATAAATATAATATTTCATACCCGCAAAACATTGCAGCTAGCCAGTCAGTCAGGCAGGCAGGCATGCAGGCCATCAGTCAGACTGGCAACAGCAGTGGCAGCCATAAATAGTCAGAATAGTGTTCTTTTTTTTGTAGCGATTTGTATTTTTTTGTTGCTTTTTTTTTGTAGCAGTTTTAGAATCCAACACGCAAAAGGCTCTCAGATTGTTAAACGTTGTTGTTATTTATTTGATTGTTGCTTTTTGGTTAACAGCGCAAAACGAGTAGCCACAAATTAAAAACTCAAAAACAAGGGCAACATTGTTGCACACATATTAATTGTTTTTTGTACGATTTTTCCATCGGTTATACATATGTATGTATGTATGTATGTATTTATGTATGTATGTAAGTCCGAACACCCTCTTTGTAGCTCGCTCTGTCCATTTGCTTATTTGTCTGGCTGTCTGTCTGTCTGTCCAAGTATTCGTTCATATTTTTTAAGTTTGAGTACGTAATTTTGTTGTTAGTGCTGCTGTTGTTCGTAAATATATAGATTTTTTTTTTAAAGGCAGTTGCAAGACATTGCAATGACACGAAGAATGCTGCTGCATGTCGAACAAAAAGCAATTTTTTATACGAAATTTTCTTATTTCTTATTTCATTCATTTAAGAATAATGCTGCCTGCTGCTCCTCGTGCTAATGCTTCTGGTAGTAATAGTTGTTGCTGCTGCTGGTTGTTGTTGTTGTTGTTTTTGGTGTAGTTTATGAGCCTGCTACCAAAAACGGTTGTTATGGTTTTGGAACATGTTACTACTACTTCATGTACTCGTACTTCGTATTGTTGCACCACCATCATTACGAGTGGCAGTGGCTGGCTGATGTTTCTTACTGGCCTGACTTGGCCTGGCTTGGCTTAAATCATGATCTTGTTGTTGTCGTTTGTATTGTAGTTATTATTGTTGTTGTTGTTCTTGATTTCGTTATAGTTGTTGCTGTTTTCACTGCAAAAAAAGAAAAAAAAATCAAGCTCACATTAAACACCAAAAACTGCTACTGTGCAAAAATATTTTCTTTTTTCGTTTTAATTTTTTAATTTTGTTTCTATATGTTTAATGTTGTTTTTCTTTTTTTTTTGTAAATTCTGATATATGTACATACATAAGTACATACATATACATATGTATATACAGTGTGATGCAAAAAAGAACAAATGTCACAAAGTATTTTTTGTAAATGAAAGACATCATTTCGTTTCACAAAAAGATAAAATTTGTTTTCTTCTTAGAAGCCATAGCTACTCTCTTTCCTTAAATTATAGCTAATGTAAAACTTAATGAAATCACTTTTGCACCCATCAACAAAATTATAGTTAAATAGTTGTGCCCGCAACGTCGTAGTAATCCACACCATATTTTAAGACTCTTACTTCCCTGGATAAAATTCAAAAATTTATAAAAAAATCGAAAATTATTGTAAACTTCTGTCAATGATTTTAACATACACCACTACAAATATAAATGGTGCTGTCAAGTTTGCAGTAACTTTAAATCGCTAAAATTGTGTAATTTCTCTATTTTTTCTTTACGAAGTGTGACAGACACACAAAAATTCTAAAAATTGTTGTTTTGTATTCCATTTCGATTACTTACTGTACCAGCAAAAAATACAATATTCATTTCATTCAATTCCGACCCCATAAAGTATATATATTCTGGATCCTTATACATAGAGAAGATAATTAAGCGATGGCAATTTGTCCGTCTGTGTTCGGGTTGAAATCAACTTTGCCGAGGCACCAGAAGAGATACAGAAAACTTTAGCCTACTAATCTGCCAGGCATAGTTTCGAAAATCTCGCTAATGTAATTCAGTAACTTCAGACAATCCCTTTGCAGTCCGCGGCGGAAAGGTCCTTATTTTTACAAACAATTTTCAAAATATTATTTTAAAAAATTGACCAAAAAAATTAAAAAAAAAAAATTTATTACTATGGTAAAGGGTATTCAAGATTCGGGATGGCTTGTTTTATACTCATAAATCTGTTTTCACATGACATATAGTTCTGGCAACACTTTTTATAATTTTTTGGATCAAAACCAAAGCAGCCGGTTTTTAACATCCTCACAATCTACAGCTCGATCTATATTTTCGCATAGGAAGTGAGGCACCGAATTCAGCTAAGTAAAATTCAAATGAGTTTAATGGTGCTCCACCAGGGAAAACTCGAGTTTAATGCTACTCCTCCAGTGAACAAGTTAAGTTTAATGGTGCTCCTCCAGTGAAAAATGAGTTAAATTTGGTACTCCACCAATATACGACTTATTGAATAGAAGTTACGAGGCTTTACCAAAACGATTACTCGTGGCTGATTAAAGCAACTACCAATAACAAAACCCAGTACAGCTATTCGCGAAAGCCAATCAACCAGTGTGAGAGTGAGACACAAACCAGGCCGAACAACAAGGACTCCCTGATTGACTTTAAGCGATAACGCTAATGATACGCGTACGTTTTTCCTTAAGTTACTTACTTAAGAGTTACTTTACGGCTACACTTTTTATTATGATATAAAAACAGCAGATGTTAGCAGGTGTGTCAGATCAGAATAGAATACCAGCTGAAAATTTGTTATAAATGTACTTTTATTAACCTTATATAGCTTATTTAATTTTAATTTATTATCTGATTAGTGTTCCCAAAAATGGTAAACAGAGTTGCATAAAACAGAATCTTAAACTGGTTATGTTGATGACAGTTGCTCTACTCATCTATGTCAAATTGTCAAATTAAAACCGGCATAAGAAGATCATGACTGATAAATACAGCATTCAAGTTAACAATTTACCTAGATCGGATAGTATTATAGTAAACTTAACGTACTTTCTCTATACCTGTCACAAAGTGTCGTATCGGTTTCAATTGACATTAGACTCCTAAGCCAACACAATGTTTAAGTGATAGGTCCCTTTCATAGTACTAGTCCGTTCCCTAGCCCCTAGGGTATCAATAAACAGTTTAATAACTGGTATATAATTTTTATGGGAAAACAGGTTATAATCAAGAAAATAAATTCGTCATTGGCATGGAAAGGCATTCTGGGGGGTGCAATGCCCCCTTCAGACTTGCTGTTGCACTCCCCCCCACCCAGAATTTTTAAAAATATCACTATATATTTATTGTGATAATATTATTTTCCATTAAAAATGGTTTTAGAGTTTTTTGTTGCTTACACTGTTAAGTTCACTCTTTTGTTTGACTTATTTTGCCCTTTACAGTTAAGGTGTTGAAAATATGTATTTTTAATCAGAAAGATTATTTTCTTTTTATTTTTTTTTTTTTTTTTTTTTTGTATACCCGTACTGATCAAGTTTTTTTTTCAAATGTTGTGGAGTGAGACCTGAAAAAAGTAATTTCAAAAAAAGAAAACCATCCTTGTAGAGAAAATTGCGAAATGTACTCGCGTACGTTAAGAACAGACTCTGTTGATTATTTTCGTTTTATTTTGTTGCCTTGTCTTAATTCTGAATTGAAAATGTACGAAAAGATGAAGGAGATTGACATACATTGAAACACATCTACATACACATACATACACATAAACATACATCTTGACTGTATGTATTGAAGTGTATTTGTTTGTTAAAAAAAATCTTCCCCAAAAACCACTGTTAAATACACACGTTCATACATAAAGAGTTGTAGGAATTGTTGGGGTTTGTATGCAGCAAGTAGAGAATCTTGTAGCTACAAACACACACACTCACACAAACACAAACAATCAACAACAAACACAGCATCTAAGTTATTGCTGCTTATGGGGCAAATATCGTATGCGCACGCGCGCATACGTTACAATGCAAACGATACGTTTATTTGAATTTATTTTTTTTTGTTTGCCTGTTGTTGTTTCTTTGGCGTTTTTGTTTTTGTTTTCGTATTTTAGTACGTTCTCAAATTTATGTGTAAATGGATACGAGTGTTTGTCGAGTATATTTACGAGTAAAGAAGTCTGTTGTTTGTTTGTTTTCATTTAAGTTTGTGAATATCTGAAAGTTATTTTGTGCAAAAGAAGTGTATACAGAGGTGTGAAAACTTAAGGGAGTTAATATAGGTACTCCAGATTTTGTATTTCATTATTCGTAAACCTTTGCACTTTGTCGCTTGCCATTGTCCGTGACCTGTATAACGCAGTTAACCTTCTTGGTCTTCCTGCTAACTTGTAGTGAAAAATTCCAGTCTTTGGAGGGAAACGAACCCACAACCCCGGACTGATAGACTAGCACACTACCTACTTGCCCAACCATGCATCATGATGGCTTATGTATATTGTTTTAGGCAAACCATATTATTTTGAACATAATAATATTGTTCTGTTAGAACTATATTATTGTCTAACTAACCATGTTATTGTCTAAAGAATATACTAAAACATAAAATTTTATTATAAAATAAGTGAAATAAATATTGTGAGATATTTATTTATATTAACATAGCTTATTTGTTTATATAAGAATACCTGATAAAAGACAAAATTAATTTTATACCCTTCACCACAGGTGGAAATGGATATTGTAGTTATTAATTATACATGGAATGACAAACTTATATACACCCTATAAGTTTGTCATTCCATGTGTAATTACTACAACATCCATTTCTGACCCCATAAAGTATGTATAGCTATATGCTTATACATAGGGATGTTGATTAAGCGATGTTCGTCTGTCCGTCCGCGTGTGTTCGGATTGAAATCAACTTTGCCAAGACAGCTGAAGAGATGAAGCCCACCCATCTGCCAGGCATTGTTTCGAAAATTTCGCTAATGCAATTCATCAACAACAGACCATTCCATTCGAGGCTGTGGGCAAAAAACCTCGCCCACCTTAAATTTTTACGTTGTTTTTATTTTTTTCGGTTGTAATGATTTTCCTTAGTTTTTTTTTGTTAAATAAATATTAGCAGTGCAAACATTTCTCGGGGGATCAATAACCCCCGGCGAGGGACGATTTATTTTTTGTTTTTAGTTTGGTAGGGATTTTCCTCTTTTGATTTGTATTAATTATTTGTATTATAGAAAGCAATACAAATAGTGGTAGCCGATAGACCCACAAGATGCCTAATGGGAGCCAGGAGCAGTCAATAGGCGTTAGTTTGACCATTATAACGCAATAAAGATAGTAATTATGGAAGGTTGTCACTTTTACAAAAAAATGTCTATAAAATTTTTATAAAAATCTTTCCATAACATTTTTGCAAGCAAATTTGGATAAAATGTTTACAAAATATTTTCGATAAAATTTTTGCAAAATATTTTCGATTAAATTTTACAAAAAATTTTCGATAAAATTTTACAAAAAATTTTCGATAAAATTTTACAAAAAATTTTCGTTAAAATTTTTACAAAAATCTTCGGATAAAATATTTTCAAAAAATAATTGAAGAAATTTTATAAAGCAAATTCGATAAAAGTTTTACAAAAAATTAACGGCGTTAGTTTGACCATTCTAACGCAATATAGATTTATGGAAGGTTATCACTTTTACAAAAAATTTCTATAAAACTTTTATAAAAATCTTTCGAAGAATTTTTACAAAAAATTTTCGATAAAAAGTTTACAAAAAATTTTCGATAAAATATTTACAAAAATATCTCGATAAAATTTTTGCAAAAAATTTTCGATAAAATTTTGCAAAAAAATTTCGATAAAATTTTACAAAAAAATTTCGATAAATTTTTTACCAAAATCTTTGAATAAAATTTTTACAAAAATTATCGAAGAAATTTTATAAAACATTTTCGATAAAATTTTACAAAAAATTATCGAGAAAATTTTTGCAAAAAATTTTTGATGAAATTTTTCCAAAAATATTTCGATAAAATTTTTACAAAAAATTTTCAATAAAATTTTTCCAAAAATATTTCGATAAAATTTCGATAAAATTTTACAAAAAAATTATTATCAAATTTTACAAAAAATTTTCATAAAATTTAAGAAAAAATTTTCTAAAAAAAAAATTTCTATAAAATTAAAAAAAAAAAATTCTAAAAAATTTTACAACAAATTTTCTATAAAATTTTACAATAAATTTTCTATAAAATTTTACAAACAATTTTCTACAAAATTTTAGAAATAATGTTATATAATATTTAAAAATATAATAAAATTTATAAAATATTTGTATAACAAATATTATGATAGATATGAAAATCATATAAGTAAAAAACCGAATTTATACATATTATTGTGAAAATGGGACAAATTACAGAGTAAAGGAATATTAAACATTACTATGGGGAAGCATATAAAAGATTCTTCATGGCTAAATATAGTACTCTTACTTTTTTTGTTTATTTTTAAGCATTCGATAAAATGACTCTGTTCATAAATTATTATTTTTTGAAAGATAAACCCGTAAAGTTAGATTCTCTTAATTTTAAAAAACTAAACAGGAAATTTCATAATTATTTGTTTGTTTTTAGTCATGCTGTGGTTACATACAAGAAAAGGTATCATAATTTGTTTACTAATAATATATTAGGGTTATAAATACAATATTATTTTCGAATATTAATAAAACATTGGTTGTGGTTTGAAAATTGTATAGTTCAAACTAACCGTGTTTCATAGTTTAAGTGTAGTAACCATTTAGTTATCAAATAGTAACAAAATCTTGTTTCTCGTGACCATAGTAATGATTAAATCAACTATAAGTTGTTCATCGCTACCATATATTGTTACAGAGAACATAAGATGGTTCTTGTAACCATACCATAATCATGTTCTTGTTCTCTACGTGTTATGTAAGTAAGCAGTTGTTTTTCATTGGTTACGAAAATAAATGTTGTTAACTATCTAAAAAGCAATACGAAAATTTGGGGTGATACGTAACCAATGATTTGTCTTTAATTCAAACTTGCTTCAAGCTTTTGCCTCTCTCTACTCCCAATAAATAAATTGTAATTTAAATAGGCTACAATTGAAACAAGTCGAAGAATAACGTTCGAAAATAAATTTGAAAAAAATTAATTGAGAAAGTTTTAAATACAATTTAAAAAAGACTTCCAGGTTCTTTTTTTTTTGCAAATGAAAATGCAAATATAACTCGATTTTTTTCTTTTTTATAAAATTGCAAAAGTTTCCTTATTTAAACAAACGAATCCTCTCCTTCATTAAACTCATGCTAAACCCGTCCTTTATTTGAATTTTCTTAAGAAAAATAACACATCAGAGCAAAAGCATAAAACAAAAACAACAACTACAACCAACATACTCACACATGCCCATGTATTTGTTTTTTTATATATTTATTATGTATTTCTTAGGAATTTATTTAGAACAGAATTTCAACTGCTTTAAATACTTTCAGATTTTTTTCTGTCTGTCTGTCTGTTCGTAAACGTGTCTGTCCCGCACTGTTCTGTTACTATGAGCAAAGCACATTTTTTCGACTTTAAATTAAACGTACATACATATGTACACACATATGTACATGCATGCGAGCGACTGCAGCAACTTATAAACAAGACTGGCTTTTTCTGGTCTTCAAAAAAAGTTAGTCTTCGAGTAAGAGGTAAAACCTCTTAGGGAGGTTGATGTTGCTGTTGCTGTTATTGTTATTGAATATTGTTGTTGTTGATCTGCTGCTGCTGTTGATCGTGTAGCCCTCTGAGGCATTTTAAGGAAAATGCTATAAAAGGAATTTTTGCTTTTAAAACTCGAAAAGTTCCTTGGCATCCAGAGAAACCAAAGAGACAAGAAAGAAATACAATAAGATAACAACAGTATAAATGATTGCGAGTTTCATTGCACATTTTGGCATTAAATAAAGATGAAGATAGGAAGCAGAAAGGAAGAAATAAAAAAGAAACACTCAAAAAAAAAATACCATAATGTTTTTAATTTGCAACAAAATAAAATGGTAATAAAATATTATATGTATGAATGTAGTCGTATGTATCTATGTCCATATGTATGTTTGTTTCTACAATACAATTTAAGTGCACAGTGGGGTTGTAAAGTAATTTTTTTTTCGAAGAATTGCATTCGGTTTGGATTTTTGCAATAAATAGTTTTATTTTGCCGTAAAAAGATTATTATATTTAAAATTATTATATAGGTATTATTATAAATTATTTTAAAATTATTATAATTATTTATAATTATAATTATTATAATTAATTATTATATATATAAATAGCTGTGCCCATACAAATTGTGTGCATCCTGAAAATATTTTGTTTTGAATGTAGTTCACACTAAATTTTAACACTCTTACATATTTACTTTATATAAAGGTACCCATACCTGAATAAAATTCTAAAATGTATATAAAATTCTGAAATTCTAAAAATTATTGTAAAGCTTTGTAAAAGGCAATGATTTTTGGTTATTTTAAAACAGCGCCATCTGTTGCTTTCAAAAATAAAAGATGCCTTAAAGTATGTAGTAATTTTAAATAGGTAAACAATAGGCGTACTTTCACTCCTTTTACTTCACTTTTTCTTGGAAATAAAATATTTTTGCCGAAAAAAAGTATCCTATATTGGAATCAGGATACTAAGGTACCTCTTCGCAAAATTTTGTTAAAATCCATCCAGTAGTTTTTACGTGCTGCGAACACGAAGACAAAGTCAGACAGGAAATGAGTTATTGTTTTATTATATCTTTAGATTAACCCAAGGAAGGGAAACATTTTTGTGTTATTATTTTTTTAAACAACACTACCTACGAAGCTTTTCTCCAGTCTTCAGAATACACCCAGAGTTTTTGGCGATAATCGAACCCGCAACCCCTATAGATTGTACATGAGCTAAAAAAAAACGAAGCTCATAAGACGCTCATTATAAGATTTCATTGAATTCATGTCTGTTCATTTTACACGAGTAACGATGAGTGGACAATAATAAACAGCGAAGACCAGCGAGTTAAATACGATGAGCTTGCAGAGTTACTATTAGCAATTTTGAATAAGTATGAGTAAATGTAGAACATAATAACAATGTAATTTTATGCTTTGAGTGAAACACGAACACAGTTCGAGTATACACAAAAAAAAATAAACAACATTACTTACGTGCATTTTAAGGTCTTTATTTCTTAAGAAAAAAAAAACGCACTAAGCCTTATCCAAAAGTTCTACAAAACACTGAGTTTTTCGGACATGAGACGAGTAAATACGGCGGTCATTAATATAGAAAGTTTGATTTACTCGGTCTGCTCATTGCGTTTATGATACGAACAGAGGTTCACTCACTAATAGTATGAGTAGGCATATGTTCAGTAAGCTAGCTTGTGTTCGAGTATGACCACTTGCTCATGAGCTTATGAGCACAACCATTAGATGAGCTTGCTCATGCAACTGTTTAATATAAGTACATATATTTAGAGCCTTATTCATAAAAAATATTTTCGATTTATAAAAGGTTAATAAAATAAATTGTCATTAAAAATTTGTTTAATAAAATTTTTTAAACTGAAAATATTTTTAATGAATTTGGCCTTTAATCATCAACCCGACCCACTGTGTCTTGTTTTAAAAACCATTTAAAATTTGCAACAATGTTATCACGTTAACATTTTTCCAGTTGTTGATAGTGACTATGCTGGCTGGTGTTTTGTCGAATATTTTTGCGTATTTTTAAGGTTTTCGTCACTAATCGATATCAAAAAAAAAAAAAAAAAGAAGCAAGAAAAAGGAAACAAATAACAAGCACAACAAACAAACAAACAAAAAAGAGAGATGCCAAAAGTAGAGTTCAATTCAACAGTGCAAGAAAAACAACAACAAATACTGGTTACTTCATGATTAGTTGTGGCTTTTTGGTTTATATTGCATGGCATGGTGAAGCAAACATAGCAACATAAATATATTTTGAATGGAAGCTTATGGTATGCTGGCGATATTTGGCATGACATAGCACTTACTTACACTCAGACATACAGACAAACATTTAGACATACCATTTACAACCAAACCATACATACGAGTAAGTGTTTCCTAGCAAAGCTAACCTGGCTAAATGACTGCCTACTTGACTGGCTGTACGAATTTGTTGCACGAGTATGTATGCAACTATTTTTCTGTGGCAGCTTTGACTGCTTGCCTTACTGCCTGATTGTCGTTGGTTTTGGCTCATAGTATGTTGGGTTTTTGTTTTTCGTTTGTTTTTTCTTCTTTTGTTGTTGTTGTTGTTGCTGTTGTAGTTTGGGGTAAGTTTGGTTGTTGGTATATTTATAAGATTTTATATTTTTGAATTTTCTTTTGAATTTATTGTTGTTTTTCGTTTGCTTGGTATGGAGTGAAAGTAGGGTACGCAGATTAGCGCACTAAGTAAACAATCAACAGAAACAACAGCAGTCTCTGACGTTTCGATGCCGTTGCAATCACAGCAGTACCATCTACTTTTAACTCGCCAGGCAACAGCATAGAAATGCTGTGCTCTGAACTGAACTGAACTAAACTGCACTACATTTATGTACGTTCACATTCTCAAAACTTTGTCTTGTCTTGTTTTGGTTTGATTTTTGTTTTTCATTTATGTCGTCTGTCTATTGGTTGTTTTTGTTTAATAATAACGAAAAATATCGCAAAAATGCAGTTTGCTTAAGACCAAAATCACTTATCAACAACAAAAATAAACTGGGGAATGTTAAAAAAATGTTTGGGAAATTATTTTAATTTTTTTTAAACTTTATATTCGTAAATAATATTTGTTAATGTTAAAGAGCTTTTACTGAAATAAAAGTTATAATTTTTTAAAAAATGTTTTTTTTTGAGTAATCAATCATTCATTTTATCACCTTAACACTTCAGAGTGAGTTGTTATGTATTTCCCCCACCCATAAAAAATACCAATATCATATCATAATGTATTAGTACAGATTGCTATTTCGAGTCTTTACAAAAACAATTTTTGTTTTCTTCAATTAAGGTTTTTAATTGCTTTCAGACTCACATTTGAGCAAATTTTTATTTAATACAATTATTTATTTAATTAGAATATTATTTTTTTTATGTATGTACAGTATATAGTTGAATCAATTAAGGGTTAGGTTAGGTTGAGAAGGATTGTGCCAATTGTGATTCCCTTCAGCTAAACTAAAACAAAAAGAGAGAATTATATGCGTCCCGCTTACCATCACTTAGACATCCGATCTCCTTTATGAAGCCTTCGAGTTTGCTCTGCTCGATGTCGTAGAGCCCATCGAGAAATCTTTCACCTAACCATCTAATCTTGTAATACCGGGCAGTGATAAACAATATGCTCTACAGTTTCCAAGTCCTCATCGTCCTCGCACTTCTTACAGAAGTCCGATATACCGGTAATCGACCTACTGGTTATTGCTCTGATGCCGCAATGGCCAGTGATCACACCTATCATAACTCTCAGAACTTTCCAGTCCAAACTTAGAAGCAGCTTAGTTTTTTCAGCGTCAAGTCTGAACAAATTAAGCTGCTTGAGACTCTGCAATCCTCCTTAACTCCCCAAGACCGGTCAGTTCTTACAACTACCCAATCGGGCAGAAGCCTATAGTAGTGACAAATTGGTGGCTTCACCGATAATCTGTCTAAGTGAGTATTCTCCAAGTCCAATTTTGCGAATTCGTTAGCGATTTCGGTGCCCTCAATATTACAATGACGCGGAAACTAGCACAATCTAACCGCCATCACATAAATGTAGTGTGTTCCAGGCAGAGGTGATGGTAGTAGAAGACTTCCTTAATAGGTCTCTCTTCGACCCTCTCCAGTCCTCAATGATTATAGGCGACCGAGTTGTAACTTATGGCAACCTTACTTTTATTGAGTCACGTGCTAGAATCAGTCTTTAATGTTGACTTTAGTGATTTCAGACGGTCGACTGGTAACTGTCGCCCTTCATTCACGTCACCTAATGAATAAGACCAACGGCAGCCATCCCAACATTGCCTCAATTGCCTATGTAAGAGCCGTGCGCTGGTTAAATTTTAAGGGCCGATGTTGAATATGAACCACACCTAAATGTCAAGTTTTTTTCTGCATTTTTATTTGACATTTCTCAATTCCAGACTAACTCAATTTGAATCATGGAAAGATACACAATCGAGCAACGGATTAAACTTATTCAGGCTTGTTATGAATTGGATGATCAATTTTCGAAGAAAATCATCTTCAGTGATTGGCATTTGCGGGAATGATAATCCAAGAGTGATTCTCGAAAAACCAATACATCCACAAAGAGTGGCGTTTTGGTGCGGTTTATGGTCTGGCTGTATCATCGAGCCGTATTTTTTCCAAAGTGAGGCCGGTCAGGCAGTTACTGTGAATGCTGCTTGCTATCGTGAGATGATAATGAAATTTTTATGGCCCGAATTGGAAGATATGGATATGGACGATGTGTGGTTTCAGCAGGAAGGTGCCACTTTCAACACAGCTAACGAAACAATGGCTCTTTTGCGCGACAAATTCAATGGCCGCGTTATCTCCCGTGGTGGCGATGTCAATTGGCCACCAAAATCATCTGATTTGACACCGTTGAACTTCGTTCTTTGGGGTTATTTTAAAGAAAAGGTGTACGTCGATAAGCCAGCAACAATTCAAGAGCTAAAGGATGAGATGGTTCGGCACATTAACGGCATAGAACCTCAATTATGCCTCAGCGTCATCGAAAATTTGAAGCAGCGGATGGAGGTGTGCCGCCGAGGTCTCGGAGGTCATTTGACCGATATTTTGTTCCATACACAATTGAACCATACAAATATTATCAAAATAAAAAGAAATGACAATAATTTCCTTAATAATTTGTGTTTTATTCAAAATCAACATCGGCCCTTAAAATTAAACCACCCTTTACAAGCAATCCTTTGAATAGCCTCTCAGAGTACAATACGCTTTATTGCACTCTGAGAGGCTTTTGACCACCAAACCACAGCTGCAGATAAGTTATTATTAGTGTCGCACCATCATTGTGAGATTCCAAACTTACGGCCACAAACTCGTTTCGATTGATGCAAGATCCTTTCTGATTTCCGTGTCATCATTTTAATGCATTTGTTCAAGGTCAGTTCCTTATACAGAGTAACGCCTAGATAATTCACCTTCCTTAACAAACTGATTTCCGATGCGAAAAGCATTAAGGATCTAACCTCTATACCCTTCCTCCTACGAGTGAAGAGCATAGAGCATCAGATATCTAGTATGTTCACCTAGACAAGTACCTGATAGTTATCATCTATTATAATTTCTCCAAAAACTGTTCGTCTCGAACAGCGCTTCTGCATGCTTCAATATGCACTGTTATGTGCAGCATAGTACCTAGAGACTCAGATTAGGCGGTAGCTCCCTTTATTTTACACCTAAAAAAAAACAATAAATATTCTAGAGATTTTAGAAACCGCTTAATAAACAGGCTTCAGACGAGTCAACCAAATTTAAATTCAAAATTTACGATCATACCTTTAACCTGGTTAATTGAATAATTACGTTGCATGAATAAATTCTTGGCAAGTCAACAAACAACAATTTTCCTTGGTCAAAGTTTTTTTTTGTTTTAATTTATTGATGATTAAAAATTAATAAAATACTGTTGTTAGTAAATCTTTCAAACCGCTATTGGCGCTTTGGATTTTGCATATCTTTACCAAAAAAAATAAAATAGCCGAAAGGTGTTTGTTTAAAGTTTTGCTGTTGTAGTGTGTGGTGTTCTTTCTAAGAAATTTTAATTTTTTTTATTGGATGCTGTTGTTATTATTATTGTTGCATATTTGATTCTTATAATGAATGTTTTTATTTATTATTTTTTTGGTGTTGCTATTTTTGAATATTATAAGTATGGAATGTAACCAGCCAGCCAACCAACCAACCAACCAACCAACCAACCTTCCAACCAACCAAATAAACAAGAAACAGCCAACCACTTCTACCACTATACAATCATAATGACAGCAAACAATAAATAAATTTTGTAAGTTCTTTGGAATTTCTGTTCTTGGTCTGGTGTTTTTATCTGTTCTTTACGTCGTAGTAGTTGTTGTTTTTTGTTTTTCTCATTTTGTTCATTTTAGTAATTTAATAAGAATTTTTATGATTACCGGGAAAAACTTTCTAGTTTTGCAATGATTGTGTAAATATTTTTGAGATTAAAAATTATGAGAATATTCATAATTGGTTGAGTTTTATAAAGAAGTCAAAGCGAACATCTTGAAAAGAATTTGTGTTCGAATTAAGTAGAAAAAGTGTCTCCGTCATCAATTGGAAGTTAAATTGTTGCAAATTATTTCTCTGGAATTCGGTTGATTTTGTGAGATTAAGCTTAACTTGAATTTTTTAAATATTAATGCATTCAAAGTCATTTGCCCCAATTCTAAATAGCAATTCCCTGGGATTTTTTTATATATCCCTGATCCTAAATAAAATTTCCCCGAGAAATTTTTCTCTCTTCTCTTTTTCCATATTCTAAATGAACTTTGAAAATTATTCCCCGGGAAAAAAGTAGATATTACGAAAACCAGTTAATGCCAGTCGTACGATTCAATAAAAGAAATCTGACAGAATTCTATCTTAGAGCTTAACCTAAACAAACGCGTAAGGCGTAACGCCGTCTAGCTCCTAGCTTTGAACAAACTTAAATAAGAGCGTAACATTTTGTAATAAACAGTAATGTTAACATATTTTTGTTTAAAAAATCGAATATATTTAAACGCAAAATACCCCCGGGGGCACTAATTGTCATAGCCGTTCATTCTCAAAGCTTTGACGCAGTGCTATCGGGGAAAATGGGGGCACCAGACATCAGGGTTCCTTGAACCTTTACCTGGAAGAACCCCACCGCCAGGGATGCGTAGTCAGGAGGGTGCGAACTCTGGATACCAGTCGACCTTCAGTTTCAATGTAGACTTACCCATGCATAAGGAGCTCTGTGTGGGTGGACAACGTTTTCTCCAATAATAGCCTAGGAAAGAATTCAGAAGGGATGGACAGGAACGCCTCGCAAGCGGCAATTAGGTTAATCTCTAAAGGTTATCCTATGGCATTGAACCGGAATATAAGAAAGTCTCGTTAGAAGTGGAGAGGTTAATCTCTTTAGGAACTCCGGTTGCCACTGGCCAGGGGAGGATATCGAAATAGAATGACAAAGAAACCTCGCAAGGGGTAGAGTGGTCAGTCTATGAAGATAATCCTGCGGCTATGGAGGTAAATGTGGATGCACCTGGCCCTGTAGGTTTAGGCAAATCCTTTTCGTTCTTCCAACGTCGAGTCGGAGTCTCTACAGCTCATGCCTAAAAGTGAGAGGCAGAGGCAGAAGAGGAGACGGGGAAAGGAAAGAGGCTGAGATGGCAGCGCACATTGTGTGTGAATGTTCAGCAATGGCTAGCACAAGACTCAGGACCACTGGTTGATGCCGTGGAATACCTGAGCCTGGAACAAATACTAGCAATTACTAGAGACTGCGTGATGAGAAAGAAGGCCGACAGTTACCAGTCGACAGTCTGAAATCACTTAAGTCAAGATTAAGGGCTGGTTGTAGCACATGACTCAATGTAAGTAGGTTGCCGTAAATTACATTTCGTTTGCCTGTAATCATAGACGACTGAAGGGGATCGAAAAGGGACCCATTATGGAAGTGGTCTGTTTCGATATTCCCCCTACATTACATACATTACTGACATAAACGCAAAATATAGATAAAATCACTAGATAAAACAGAAAATAGCTAAAATGGCACTAGTCTTACACAAAAAAACAATAATATTTTGTTTGCACCCAACTTTACTACCTAACGCTCTGTCAAAATTGCATTTTACAATTGCGTTGACGCCGCTTTTTCGAGCACATTTTTGGCAGATCGAACGACTGAGTATGATACTGAATCATGGCCTTTAAAGGGAGAATGTTATGGGAGTAATTCCGCCATAAAATTTGAAATTATTTCGGGTAAATTTTGCGGTAAGGCTAACTATATTGTATGCTAAAACGATCTAAATTGTCTATATCGATTATACGAGTATTTAATTTAAAATGAATTTCGATACTATACAACGCACAGCAAGCATTTTATATTTTGGTTAACTTTTATGGAACGTAGTGCAGCTCTTTTGCATCTAGAATGCATCTCCATTTGTGTTTATTTTAACGGACTCATCTATTGGACATGAGGGGTGGTCAGCAGTCATAGTTCAAGGGAATATTAATTAATGATTATTTTCTATTGTCATTCAGCGTTCTTGCTCAAGTTGAGATGGTAATTCGCTGGAGCCGTGACATGGGATTGGCATGAGTTGCATCAACGTGCTAAATCGTCTCTCCCTTGTTATTCCCTTTCGCGATTTTAATCCCGGGAAACATGATTTCCCTTGATTTCCCATGATTTCTTTGCGGTTGTAAAAATCTTATTTTTTGACACCTAAAAATCTTTTTTTAACCGAAAAGTGAAACGAAAAAATATAATTTATTATTGCTATAGGCTGTTCATTTACTCAATCTTTATCAGCATCAAAAACAATCGAACATACAGTTTATTAAATCTTTTAAAAAGGTCTTTGATGAACGGAAATATTGTTCTGCGCTTTTTATAGACGTGTCTCAAGCATTCTAAAAAATATAGGTTAAGGCTTTATAATAATAGCTGGTTAAATTTTAAGGGGCCGATGTTGATTTTGAATAAAACACAAATTATTTAGGATATAATTGCCATTTCTTTTTATTTTGATAATATTAATATGGTTCAATTATGTAGGGAACAAAATATCGGCCAAATGGCCGCCGCAACCTCGGCGGCACACCTCCATCCGATGCTCCAAATTTTCGATGACGCTGAGGCATAATTGAGGTTCTATGCGGTGAATGTGCCGAATTATCTCATCCTCTAGCTCTTGAATTGTTGCTGGCTTATCGACGTATACCATTTCTTTTAAATAACCCCAAAGAAAGAACGATGTCAAATCACATGATTTTGGCGGCCAATTAACATCGCCAACACGTGAGATCACACGGCCATTGAATTTGTCGCGCAAAAGAGCCATTGTTTTTCGTTAGCTGTGTTGAAAATGGCACCGACCTGTTGAAACCACATATCGACCACATCCATATGCTCCAATTCGGGCCATAAAAAGTTTGTTATCATCTCACGATAGCGAACTCCATTCACAATAACTGCTTGACCGGCCTCATTTTGCAAAAAATACGACCCGATGATGCCGCCAGCTCATACACCGCACCAAGCAGTCACTCTTTGTGGGTGCATTGGTTTTTGGACAATCACTTAGATTATCATTCGCCCAAATGCGGCAATTCTGCTTATTGACGAATCCTCTGAGTTAAAAGTGAGCTTCATCACTGAAGATGATTATTTCTTCGAAAATTAATCATCCACTGTTGCCATTTCTTGCCACCATTCTGACGATTGCTCGATTGTGTATCTTTCCATGGTTCAAACTGAGTTAGTCTGGAATTGAGAAATGTCAAATTAAATACAGAAAAATACTTGACGTTTAGGTGTGGCTCACATGATCTTGAATATGTAACCAGCCATATGCAAGTGAACCTTAACCATCACATGATGTTAGTGTTAATGTTTTTCATTTTATTTAATATAGACGCTGTTAGAGTAGATTCAAATTCTCAATTATCGATTACTCAACAATTTCAAAATTATAATGAACATATTTGTCAGGTTAAAGGGGCTGTTAGTAATAGAAAAATGGTTTCCTTTAACCTGACAAATATTTCCATTATAATTTAAACATTTTTGCATGCCATATTTATGCTAACGAAATAAAATAAGCAAACGAAAATTATTTATGCAATATTATTGACATTGTTACTGTCATCAAGTGGCTGTAATGTTCATAGTTTATTTTCTTATATTTTTTGCATCATTTTTGTTGCAATAAGTTTATCCAATTTACTTTAGTTTAGTTTAGTTTGGTTTGGTTTTTTTACTTTGCTTGGCTTTTCTGTTAGATTTAATGCCAATAAGTTAAAATGTTTACCCACGCTCATAAACAAGACGGAACGTAACGCTCTTGAAATTTAATATTACAATAACAGCAGCAGTAACAGCTACAGCTACAGCAACAACAAAACAAAATTATTAGTAAAGAAATGTTTAAAAACAATTTAAAAGACAGTCTACTACAAACTAAACTTTACTACGTATATTCTGAACAAACAAAAAAAGCATTCAAAAAGGAATAAAAAATTTTTATAAATTGAATGTACAAAAGTACGAGAATCTACTCTACACTCTAGTATCTGCAAGTACTTGAATGCTTAACTGGTTGAATGTTTGGTTGACTGGATAAAATAAACAAGACAAAAAACTATTCAAAAAGGGGGGAAAAAACACAAAATACAGAATATATGGTAAAGTTGAAATACCGCCGCACCCAAGTGAATACCATACGAGGAGTTAAAATAACAAGCGAATAAAAAGTACAAGCGATGAAGCGCGCACGCTTGCGCACCTCATACAATGAAACGTTCGAGTAAATATTTAACAGGATTACAATTCCAGTTGAAGCCACAAACGTTTTTCCAATAGTTTAAACAATTACTTTGTAATTGTTTTCTGTTTGTTTGTTTGTTTTGTTTGCTTCAACATGAGTTAAAGTGCAGTTTGTCGTTTAACGTTTAACGTTTTAATTATAGTTCGTTTAAACACAAATGCCGATATGGCACAATTGATAATAAGCAGCCAAGTCAAACAAAAACAAACATAAAATAGATGAAAAAAAAATGTATTAAATATGTATTAGACAATTATATGTGGAGTGTCCATACGATTGATCGACCATCAACAAACAACCACACAAACAAACAAAAGCCAAACATGCTACTACTACTTACTGCTGGAACTCATACTCATACATACTTGTTATTGCATGCAGTTTTACTTGTATTTCACTATTCTGTAGTACTTAGAGGAGCAGGAGGAAGAGGACGTGGAGGAGGGGGAGGAGCAGGTTTCTTGAATGCAACTCAAATCAAAAACAATGTTCAAAGAATAAATGTGAATAAGCGGAATAACCTAAACGGTGATTAAGTGTTGCATACAACTGCTGCAATAGAAATAACAACAGCAACAACAACCAGGTTTTTTAGGATATTTGTGTTATTGAATTCTTTTTGACATTTCTTAGAGCTGTTCGAGATAAGTTCTTTGGAATTTTTGATGATCTTTGAGATAATGTCTACTTATACTGGGTGTTTTTTCTTTCTGTGGAGGAGGCGGAAAACTTTAAATTGCCAACACTGTTTTTTGTGATAGTTTTAAGCTGTTTTGAAGTTTTGGGGATTTATGAGATTTATTTTGGAGATTTGAGGATTTATGATTCATGAATGAAATCAAGCCCATGCTGCGTTTGCGGATTGTTGATTTTTTTTTGTATTCAGAACAAAAAACAAATTGTGGCAGTCGTACTAAATCAAAGCGTTAGGGTCTGATAGCCTCAGGTTCCTTCAAAATCTGCAGCGCCACCTATACCTTCGTATAGGAAGTGAGACTCCAAATTAAGCTAGGAAAAATTAACATAAGTTTAATGGTGCTGCTCCAGTGAAAACTTGAGTTTAATGGTTCTCCTCCAGTAAAAAAATGAGTTTAAAAATGTTGTTGAATTAAAATTACTAGGTTATACACGATAACCAAAACGATTGCACGTGGCTGATTAAAGCAACCACCAATAACAGTAGCGCAGTACAGTTATTCGAGAAAGCCAATCAGCCAGTGTGAGAGTGAGACGCTAAACACTTGAAGGCCAAGTAAAAAAGGACGGCCTGATTGACTTTAAGCGATAACGACAATGAAGAGGGCACGTTGTTCCGCAACCCAGAGCTACTTTACGACTCCATTTTTTTTTTTTGAACATGGTTCCATTCTTATAATTTTTTATTAGATAATTAATTCGAAAAATATTGATCATTTTTACAATATATTTACTGTAAGCCAATAGCTATAAAGCTGCCCGGAGTTAAGGCTATAGCCTCTGAAAGAGTTGCCTGCTTTTAGTGAATTTTACATGACTTAAGAAGATTATAGCCGAGCTTATGTTGTAAATTTTAATATTATAGTCTAGCAAAGAACGGCACTTCATCGCCTCAAACTAGGACTACTCAGGTATAAATTTAAACCATACGATTTTCGATTTAAAAGCTTTTATTTATTTATTTTATTTATAGGTCGATTATGGATGGCAACTGAACTTTAGTTGCATTGTCAAAAGGCAACACAACTGGCCAAATAAATTGGTATTATGTATGGCAACTTTTTTCAGTTGCCAAAAATTTATCGATAATGCTATTTTGACAGTCTAGCAATTGAAATTATAATCTGTAAAAAATATCAACGGCAACCACAAATTTATCGTCGCCAATTTGGCAACTGAAAATTAACAACTTTAGTTGTCATACGTAATGTCTTTTCGGCAACTAGCAACACAACTGAAATTGGTTTGCCATCCATAATCGACCTATTAGTCTCATTCGGTGTCTAAAAAATTTTGAAAGATAAATTTCATCCGCTTCTACTGGTGCATACATATTTAAATCTTATAAACATATAGGATTGTGTAGAAAAGTGGGCGGAATAACGCCCATTCAACATATGTAAATAAAAAAGTATTTGTTTTCAACTGATTTTATCAAAATCTTTGCTTACATATTAATTTATTATGGCAATACAAGATTTTGTTTAGAAAAGTGGGCGCAGTCACGCCCATGTATTTTTAAAATACTCAATAGGCAACTGATTCTTCTCTTGAAACTTTACATAAAAGTAGATTTATTTATTCTAACAAAAAAGATTAAAATTAGAAAAAAAAGAGCGGAGCCACGCCCACATACCCATGTAAAGTATGTTTTCAAAGTTTTCTTTTGATAATTTGCACACTAGTGATGTTAAACTATCGTATCAAACGCCGAAAGGCGGTCGATGATAAAAAGATGAATATTGTTTTCGTATGATTTTCAAGACTTTTTATTAAAATTTATAAATAAATTGAAAAAAATTTAAACAATCATTAATTTATGAGGATAAATCCACATGCTTCTCATATTAAAAAATGAAATTCTTCCGTTTTGGCTAAACCTGGCCTAAGGAAAGTCGAAACAAAATCCTGTGTTTGCAAAAATTTTCTCTCAAAATTAACCTTTAAAGGAGTCCAATGCACTCATGAGTTACCTAGTAAGATGAAGAAAAAAATAGAATAAAATATTGATGCTGATCGCTATAATGGCGTTAATAACGTTTAAACATTATTTGGCTGTAAAATGCTCTCCTGACATTTATATCAGCGTCCAAACAATCATGTTGTTTACATTATCGCTTTTATCGCTATTTCCGAAGGTAGTGCTGCAAAAGTGTGCTGCTATCTATTGTATCCTAAACAAAAAAAAGCAAAACTTTTAACTTTATCTACTATAAAATTGTATAAATACAACTCGCTTTCATAAACACTACTTTATAGTCCTAAGCTCCCCTTTGGCTTTAACTGTCAAAAGTTTTACTTATTTAGGTTACTTGCTTCATATTTTATTATTTTTATTGAGAATGTTTGTCACATGAGAAGCCACATGCTGCAGCTTTATACATACTACATACATTTATCCACGTTCTTAACATCGCCACAGCCAACTAATCGTTTCTTGCCATAGAGTTCTTCAAAAAAAAAAAAAAAAATCATTAAAAACGTAAAAGAAATATGCCAGATTTAAAATTTTAAGCTTAAAATAAATATTTCAAAAATGTATATTCGATCATAAATAAGTCAACGACTGAACAGCAACAAAGAATTTGAACAATTTTTGTGTAAAAAGGGAAACATTCCATAGAACCCAGCAAACATTAAGCTATTGATTTGAAGAAAAAATAATAAGACTTTGAAATACTAGTTTTGTCTGTTTACTTTTCATTCTTCAAAATTAATATCGATCTAAGTTTAGGGTCCATGATGTCGAAAGGAATAATTTTGTCGACTTCGTGGACTAGGCACAAAAATCTTAAATTAAAAAGCCTAAAAATAAACAAAACATATACTGACTTAAGAAAGCCATCTTTCTTTGATCTCTTTATTATTTCTGAAAATCATGTGGGGGAATGATATCATTAATTTTTACCGTTATTTTTTATAGAAAAAACTTCCGAAGAGAATAATGTCAGTGGCGACATTTTACTGTCTCTCTCTCTCTCCTCTCACTTAAGCAACTTCTACAGAATTTATTAGAAGGAATATTGATGATTCTTACATGTGAATCTATTGTACAGAGTCCTATCAGCACAGTAATTAAAGTTAATCGTCACATCCACGAAAAACGTACAAAAAAGTAAAACATCATTCATATGAAGTGAACGGCATTTTTTTTTATTATAAACAAAAATTGGTTATTGGCAAAACCAAAGCGCCAAGGTATGATCTCCAAAGCTTCCTCAAAAATCTGCACCTCGACCTATACCTTCGTATAGGAAGTGAGACTCCAAATTCATCTAGATAAAATTAAAATGAGTTTAATGATGCTCCTCCAGTGAAAACTTCAATTTAATGGTTCTCCTCCAGTGAAAAGTGGAGTTTAGTGGTGCTACTGTAGTAAAAAAAAAAAAAAATTGTTTGAAAATGTTGCTTCAACAATGTCCGACTTATTGAAGTAAAATTACTATGTTATACACGATAACCAAAACGATTTTACGTGGCTGTTTAAAGCAACGAGAAAACAGCCATTCAGCCAGTGTGAGAGTGAGAGCGAAACGACTCGAATGCCGAGCAACAAGGACGGCCTTAAAAACTTTAAGCGTTAACGACAATAACGAGCGCACGTTGCTCCGCAACCCAAAGTAGCTTTGGGACTCGAAGTGAATGGCACCATGATCTACATGAAATAGTTTTTATTTAAATTCACAATTGCTTCACTTTTGAAACTAATTTATTCACAATAGATCTTGTATTATAAAAATAGTAAAAAAAAAATAAAAACGGCTCTAGTTTTTATCTAATTATTAGGAAGACAGCTGAGGGATCGGACTAATCCATTGGTTTGCGAAATTTATCCATAAATTGTATTATATAGATTAGTGAAACGAAATATAGAGCAACTTCTTACTATGTTTTGTATTTATACGGGTGGCCTGGTGGCCAAAAACTCTGATCAGTTTTAGGTCATGGAAACTTCAAGTATAACCTGGCCAAGATGAAAACCAAAGACGATACTTGCAGCCTGTACCTGTACCTGGCACTAATTATCATTGCGGTAGATTCTCGAATCTTTGACACAGTACTTTCGGCGAAAATGGGGTCACTAGATGCCAGGATCAGTTGAACCTGAATTTAGAAGAACAGGTCTGTGTAATGCGGTGTCGTCCAAGGCCCGACCAGTGTCCGAACGACTGGTACCACAGGAACCAGTAACTCAACAGATAGCCGCTCATCTCTACGACTAGTTGTTGGTAAGGTCGCTTCGGGGTATACGTGGTGGCTGTGGCTTGGATCAATACCAGTGCGCTGTTGCACTATCAACAGAAGGAATTGGATGATCTCCAAACCCCTAAACAAGAGGTTAGAGCATGTGTCCAGGCTTGCCATGTTCTATAAATTGCTACTCATTAGCGCTTTTATATATTATGTGCGATGATGAGATAATGGCATTTAGGTGCTATTGTGAATCATTGCATTTGTATTGTATAGCGTGTGCGATATTCAAGTGGTGCAATGGGGGTGCTGGTCTTCACATTATTTCACTTAATGGTAAGATCACCGTCAGGTTAGGACCAACTCGGCTAGGCACTGACGTTAATCTTGATTACATCCTTTACTTGGAATAGTTTGAGGCGGTAGTTCACATTGTCTGCAGACTCTGTGATGTGAAAGAAGACTGGCACTTCTTCAGTCACCATTCTGAAATAACTGAAGTCTTGAGCAAAGGCTAGTGACACTACGAGCCTTAATGAAATTATTCTGTTTACGAAGCGGTCCGAAAAGGAACACATAAAGTTAGTGGTCTAATTCGTTATCTTCACAAAAAATAAGAAAAATCTTCCATGAGTTCTTTTTTCTCAGTTTGATTAAGTTTTTTATAGTTAGTCCGAGAAACATCAGCAATTTTAATAAATTTAAATTTTTTTTTTATCAAATTGTAAAAATCTTAGGTTTAGTAATACGATACGGTTGTTAAGCTGTCTGATTTTTTGACGTGCAGTACGTTTGTAATGTACCTTTTTGCTGTACAGTACCTTTACAATTTGAGCCTTGGTCTAATAATACTTACGTCTGTAGTAGTACATCCGAAAACATGTGAGTGACTTAGCACCAAAGGCCCAGTTTACAATATCTCGCCATCTAACATGTCCAGTATTCACGACCAACTTAAATAGAGATCAAATTGAGGTCCTATTTTAGGTACTTATTTAAATGCTTTGAAGGTGTTTGGTTAAGTAAAGTTTAAGATATTTGTGAACAGTTCACTGGGTAAACAGAATGTAAGCAACGATGCGACTCATTTTGCTAAAATTACCATAAAAATGTTTATTTCATCATTGTTTCGAAGTTGAAACATTTCAAATATTTTATATTTTTTCTTATTTCATTTACACATTTACATATTTACATGTATTCTCTTTGTCATGTGATGGTGGAAAATGATAAAATGAATAATTTTCCATAGAAAAACACTTTTTGCAACACTGTTTAAGTTGAATAATATGTATTTAAAAGAAGTGGACAAAAACAGATGCAAGTTTAATCAATGCATAAATTTGGCTGAATTTCGACGTTGCATAGTGGAGCAAAAGAAAAATATTTAAGAAATAAATCAAACATCTCTCCCACTACTCTGACAACGGCAGACTATACAGGAGCAAAGTAAAATTTAAGTTAAAGGATAATTTTGTTTAAGCTTTGTGGCGGAATTTCCCACTCTTTCAGAAGCATCTTGAAAATCGCAGACATGAGGAACTTTAAAACGTTTACTTTTGCTTATTACATTAAGAAATAATATGCTTTCGTAAAATCCTTCTTATCTCATATGTTTTCGAGTTATAAGCGTTAAAAAATTCAACTTTCACAAATAAAAATAAATATCGGACGCAATAACGATGTCCTTGCATTTTAGTTTTAAAAAGTATTAGGTACATGCATTAATTCTCATCGTTTTTTTTTATGAAACATGAATGCTTATTTCAGGTAAAGGTTTGCTGTATTTCATTTGAAGTACTATTCGCCGGACATTAGGCCAAAAAAATAAATATTGAGAAATGTAAAAAATTTAGGTACACAGCTCGATAGACAATAAAATTTGGCATTGTATAGCGAATTTTCAAGGCTTTTGCTTGAGATTTGTCGTTTTGGGACCGTGTTAAAATCAGGAAAGTTGAGTAAATCGTATACGTTTTTATTGACTTTATACGATTTTGAGAGTTTTGCAATATATTTTTTTTGTGGCTAAACGACTAAAGATTTTGTATTAATTTTTTTGTAGTGAAAAGATATATTAACAGCAACTTATATAAATTTTATTTTATCTTTTTATGATAAAAAATTAAAAAAAAGGATTTCTTTGTTCACTTTTTTTTTAAAAAGGTTTTTGAGAGCGAGGGCCATCGCGATCCTAAAAATTTTATATATCACTATGAAATTTACGATCTCTATTTTTACACTGTATAAAAAAAATGTTACGCGTTTTTGCGCCATTTTTTTTTTGGCGATTTTTTCCAAATTTCGCCTTTTTTCTGTTTTTGCTCCTCGTGTGTAGGTAGATACGAGTAAGAAACCTTTTTGTCGGTCATAAAATGTTTTTGGTATCTAAGTTGTTTTAAATAAATTAATTGTTATTATTTTAAATAAAATTTATTGTTACTAGTGTAAATCAGTTATTATCTATATGTATAATAAAACTGTAATTTTCGGCCTGTCTGTCTGTTTGTGTACGCATCACGTAACAACTACTGGATGAATTATAATAAAATTTTATGGAGAGGTACCTTAGTATCGTGTTTCAAATAGAGGATATTTTTCACCCCTTAAAATATCTCTTTACCCAGAAAGAGGGAGCAAAAGTAGTGAAAGTACGATATTTTACCGATTCAATGGTAACTACTGCAAAGTTGGCAGCAACTTTTATTTTTGTCAGCGTGTAATTTAAAACACTTTTACATTACTCTACAATAATTTTGGAATTTTATACAAATTTTAGATTTTTATATAAAGCCTATGTGTTTTTTTTTGTTTGTTTAAAAAACAGGCAATTAATGCCTATATTAACTACGTTACTTCCTTTAGAAAGGGATAGGAGTAGATAAGACAGGTGTTTAGTGTGATAGTAAAGCTTCACTGCGCTGTGATATGCATTATTATAAAGAAAAATTAATACATATAGAAAAATTTATGTTGCCACGGCTGAGTATTGAACTTGTGACCATTGCTTAGTAGTCAACGTGCTAACCACTTAAGCTGCAGCACCCTCATGTTGCTGAGTAATTACCCAGGGATGGGTACCTGTATATAAAGTAATTACATAATACATATCTGAAGCACTATAAAATTACGAATCTTAAAGTGGATTTACTTTCAAAGCAAAAAAAGGTCCAAGGACAAAGCGGCGGACACAACTAGTTATGAATAAATTAATTATTCTCAGATTATTGTTTAGAGATAAACTCTGTTCGCTTTTGGGCTTTTAAGGTCTTTTAAGGTAATAACTTACAAAAATGATATTTATTCATATTCTTCTCTTTGACATAATACTTGAAAATGAATATTTTTTTGAAGTTAGCAAAAAAAAATTTTAAAAAAAAATTCGCATGGACCTAAAAAAAAATTAAATTTTGCAGAGGTAGCTTTAGCAGCCTATAACTATAAGAGATTTTTTTCTGCCAAGATTCATTAATCTAGGGGCTCTCAGTAAATTTCCAGAGCCAATATATTATCGAATATTCTTGGCATAGATCTTCCATGATAGTTTCAACCGGTTTAAGCAGCAGTTTAGATGACTATATTTTGATCCCACTAAATACAGAACATTACCTTGGCCCCGTGATCGCAGTTTACATACTATTTTTGCGCTCTGTTTTGTGGCGCTGAATGAGCATTTCAGGTACTTCTTGGCTTCACTAAATTTCCTTGCTTTTGGATAAATATTCTACTGCCAATGATTATGCGAGGACGACTTTTTGCGTTAGACACGGATTATGATGGGGCTACCTACGTCTTCACTTCCTTAAACATACAAGTCATTTATTTCGACGATGGCCTCTTGGCTTGACCCAAATCTTTTACTACCCAGTCATTACTTTAAATTTTGAAACAGAATCAGTCTCATGGCGTTCAATCTGGAGAGTAAGCAATATGGGGTAGCAGTTCGTATCCCAATTTATAGATTTTTTGGCAATGAGCTTCTTGGCTCTCCTATACGAACAGCTTCAAAACAGACTTTGAGGCGCCGGCCCATACATGAGAATTGTATTTAATTTTTGGCCGGTTATAGGTGGTATAAATAGGTGCTTTGGAAGTTGCTGCGTTGGCAATACAAAAAAGTGCCGGAATGATAAACTGTCCTCGAGGCCATAACATTACCTCGGGTTGTTCCTGAATTTAGTCTGCTTTGTGTGAAAATTCAAAATGAAGTTATTTTTTTTTGTCAATTTCCAAAGCTGAAATTTTAAAACCAAAAAGTTTCTATAGTCCCAACTTACAAATATGTTAAATCGTTTGTTTTTAATTTGTGGAAGTTTGTTTGATTCATTTTAAAAAACAATACAAGGCAATTAACCTGGTAAAGCGCTCCTATTAACCAACAGTGAAAACGACAGTGGCGTAGGTCATATTTCCTAGTGGGAGGGTAGGGTCAAAACCACTTTTATTGGAAAATAATATTTTACAAATAAATCTATAGTAAAATTTTTAAAAATTTTGGGGGCCTTGTACCCCCAAAGAAACTGAACGTAACTCCACTTTGAGTAGAGATCTAAACGGAAACTCTGTTGAAAAGTTGTCTTTTTTTTTTTTTAATAGGTTGGGTAATTTTAGACGAAAAACTTAAAAAGTAGTAATAAAAATATGCAATAAAAATCCATCAAAATGTAACAATTAATGTTAGTGAGACTTGAAACGTACTCGGTTAATTGATTTGTATTCTGAAGGACTCACTTCAAGGTCAGTGCTGCTATAGTAGTTTTTTGTATCTTTATTTTAATCGTTTAATTAACATATTTAATTGTTTCAAAGAAAAAATTTGCTACATACCTATTTAGTTGTTTTTTTTTTGTGAATATATTTAATATCAAATATCAAATTTCCTACAAATTGCGCTACAGCAAAAAAAAAAAACTAAAGAACGACTTCAATTTTGAACAGTACAAAAACCAGGTGCAATCATTTTTTTCTTTTCATAAAATTAAAATAAAAGAAAAGATTTTTTTAAGGAAATATAACCACGATCAATGCATATAAAACAGAAACAGCAGAAATAACTTAAAGAAAAAAATGCTTGAAATTTTAAAAATGCGCGCCAATTTCACGCATACAACAAAAAACACATATGCCAGGCCACGCTAAATAATAATAAAAAAAAAACACCAACAACTATTGCAACATCAGATGTAGAAAAAAAAATTAAAAAAAAAAAAACAAAAAATTAAAAGGACAAACATTGTTAAAAATAAAGATGCCAAGAAGGGACCTTAAGAATGCCAAAATAATATGAACGATTATACTTACGAACAGCACCACGACCAACAGCAGCAGTATTAGCAGCAGCAGCTGCATTTTTCAGCAACAGCCAGCATACATATAAAGATCTTTTTGAAAAGAGTTACATTTTTTTAAGATGCTGCATTAGCATTAGCATTTTATTTTTTTTTCATTTCTCTGAGAGTTAAGGGACCGGGAGAAAGAAACTGGTAACATTGTCAACATTTCTGGCGAAGATGCAGAACGGATGATGCAGAAGAAGCGAACGAACAACGAAGATGGCAAAGACTCCCAAAATGTTTGTGTATGATTTCTTGAGTTGGTTGTTTGGATGGCGGCCTGTCTGACTGCCTGCTTGACTGTTCCGTTGCCTGTTTGACTTCGTGCTTTTGTTAATTCATCGGTGATTGGCTTGCTGCCTTATATTTGCTGCCGCTGCGAATAATAAAATAGAAGTGGCAGAGGCTTAACCCATTGTGAAGATAAGCTGTAAACCTTTAAGGTTTATTAATATTTGCTCTTGTGTTATTTTTTTCTATTCAATTACATTTCAATTACATTTCAATTACATTTCAATTACATTTCAATTACAATTAAAATTGCAGGTAATTGCATATTATCAATTACATATTACAAGTAATTTTAGTTTAATTTGTTTTCTTTTTGAATTAACAATATAATTAAATCAATTAAAATATTAATTACATTTTTATCGGATGATAATTAAAACCATTAGTTGGGACAAATTTTTTTTCTGTGTTAGTTAAATAAATTGAACACTACCCAAATTACGAAGATTGCTGAAGAAGAAGAGTAGTTAAAATATACGAACTTGAGCCTACTAGGAATATTTCATTTGTCTGCGTTTTTCTCTTTTTTTTATCTAAAAAGTCACGGAGTTGTCAAATTAATATCGTAAAATTATTTAGAGTAAATATTTAATTAATTATTTATTTTAAGAGCTAGAGGTGAAAAGCGTTTAAACCTATAAACATCACCGTGTTTATTATCAAAAAATCAGTAAAGGGCGAGTTAGACTCACACACGTAGGGTTCCGTACTATGTTCAGTATAGCTATAATAATTCAAGTTGTTAATTTTTTCATGTCTTACGGGACACTCTTTAATTGTACTATTAAAGACATATTCACGACAATTGCATCACTATCCTTTAAATTTTAATAATTGTTGTTATAGCGGCCATGGTAACAAAATTTTTAGAAAAATATCAGAAGTTTACTATTGCATTTAAAAAAATAAGGTAATATACGTAAAAAAATGTCACTGGAATGGAACACCTTTTAATTTTTTGTAATTGTTCTAGCGGCCGAAGTAGCACATCTACTGTAAACATTTCAAGAGTCTACCTATTACGGTTCAAAAAATAAGGCTATTTACGTACAAATCATGCCATTGTCGGAGCATCCTTTAGTTTTATTATTATTTTTACTGTTTTTTATAAGGGTCATAGTAATACACCATCTGTGAAAATTTCAAGATTCTCCCTATTATCGTTCAAAACTTAGGCCATATACAGGTAAATCACGTCACTATCGGAACACCCTTTAATTTTAAGGTATAATTTAGTATACTTGTTTATAAAGCAAACATAGTTTTAATTACTGTCTGCAAATTTTAATTGGTTGTCTGCTACAGCTCAAGAAATAAAGACACGTCACTTTTAGAACACCCTATAAGTTTTAGTATTTGTTGCTATAGCGCCAACAGTTATACATCTTTTCTGAAAATTTCAAGAGTCTACCTATTACGGTTCTAAACTTAGGCCATATACATATAAATCATGTCACTATCGGAATACCCTTTAATTTTTAGGTTTATTTTTTTATACTTGTTTATATAGCGAGCAAAGTTTTAATTACTGTATGTAAATTTTAAGTGTATGCCTTCTAAAATTCATAAAATAAACACATATACGTGATTAGCACGTCTCTATCTGAACACCCTATACGTTTTACTATTTGTTGCTATAGCGGCAACAGCTATACATAGTCTGTGACAATTTCAAGAGTCTAGCTATTACGGTTCCAGAGATAAAAGTCGCTGACAGACGGACGGACAGACAATGTAGCGAAAACAAATGGGGTACGTTTTTACCCTTTGGGTACGGAACCCTAAAAAGCGCTCGCTTTTATGCAGGTTTAAAATTGGTTGATTGAAAAGGAGGAAAGAAATTTTTTATAATGTTTTAACTATAGTTGATATCACATTTGGGGGATGTCAATTACAGTTTGTAATTAAATACACATGAAATTATGTAATTATATGTAATTGGAATTTTTCAATTACAATTACATTGTAATTGTAATTGAAAAAAAAAAAATAAATTATAACTACAAAAAAAAAAAAATTATAATTTGTTCAATTGAAAGTAATGATTTTGCCTAATTACAATTATTCGTAATTGAAAATTTCCAATTACAAATAGTTGCAATAGACTTTAGTCCCTGATTTAAATTACAATTACTTGTAATGTGTACTTGAGAATATGCATTTACGCATTACCTGTAAATTTAATTGTAATTAAAACCTCAGTAAAAAATTATTGTGTTTTGGTAAGCAGTAAAATAAAACTCATGTCTTTCAAAAACGGTTCTCATAAGGGCATCTAATAAGCGCATTCGAGGAGAATGCTATAAATGTAATACAATAATAACAAACTGCATTCTCTCTCGCTTACGCGGATGCGGGTAGGTAAGCGAATAAGTTTTTATAAAGAATTTGGTGAAGCAAAGAAACCCACCAAGTGGGACATCGCAAACAAAAATCAAGCCTTCCTGAAGCATGTTGGAAGTTGGAGAGTTTATTACTCACTCCCTTACAAGCCTGCTTCCAAGTAAATGTAATTTTTTGCTGGAATGTAATTGAATCTCCCCATGTCTGGTTGATATAAAGGTTTTATTTATATCAACTATAAATTTATCTTACTAGAATTGTATTGTATCAAGGGAAAGACAAAAGCGTTTCTTTCATCTTAAAAATTTTATTAATTATTTTTTTTCGATTAACCCATCTCAACATGGGTTAATAACAGGCATACCATAAAGTAACAACAACTAAAACATACAAATTTTAATAATATAATAAAAGCAAAATACATAGATAAAGCTGATCGTTCTGATGACGATGCCAACTAGCCTGTAGCTGAAGTTGTTGTTAAGTTAAATCTTGGAACAGGCAAACAGACATTGAAATTTTCAACAGTGAATTTAAATTTAACATAAAACCAGTCTCCTTACAATACTCGTACATACATACAACGATAAAAAATTTTTAAATATTGAGATTATAACGCAGGGAAAGATATACGAACTATAAACTACCAAATACAACGATATGAAAAAATAGCTGCGATTACAAATGACTACGACCACGACAATCGAGCCTCCTTGGATATTTGCCACATACAAAACAGCAGGCAATATTGCCCATAGAAAGTCGATTACTAACAATGTATATATTCGTAGTACTTTTTGTTCAACACTAGATTACGAACACTAAAACTATTCAAGTTGTGAGCGCAGCGTGCTGCCTGGCTGGCTCTTCGCAACTGCTAATACAACAAAAAATGCGAAGAAAAACAAAACTACCACTACTACGAACTGACTGGCAGCAATAAGAAGAAACAGAATTAAAAGTATGAAAGAACAAAAAATAAAAAAAATAAAAACAAAATAAAAAAATAAAAATAAAAAGAATCCAGTAAATCAAGCTCACATTATGTTGTGGAATGCGCCCAAGTGACGATATCGTAGCAGTTTGAAAGAGGAAAAAATAAATATTTTAAACGCGTTTACTAGTTTCGTTCCTCGAATGCGCTCTGTATGGAGGGATAGCACAGCCGATCTTTTGGGTTGTTTGGTACACTACTCGAAATCGTTGTATCTAGAAGAGAATTGTTTTAAAATTCGCACTGGACGATTAGATGCGAGTACACTAGGTTGTTGTAGAGCTGTGCTGTGCTGTGCTTTGCAGCGTAGTGTTGTTTTGTACTGTTGAATTTTGGTTTATTTTGTTTAGATTTTTTTTATCTTTTTTACAATTATTTTTCTTTTTTACTCATTTATTTGTTTTATTTTTTTTTTGTGTTTGGAATAAATACTGCTGCTAAGACTTGGGTTTTGCTGTGACTGTTGTTTGCTGGCTGGTTCACCCATGCAATCATGGAAAATCTAAATGGAATTTAAGCCATACATGCCCTCTTTCTCTTGTTTTCTGGGAGGCTCTGAAAGTTCTAAATATTTATGTGTGTATGCATGTGTGCGTGTGTGTGTGTGTGTAGTGCATGTGTTTGTAAAGTCGTTCAATGTTTGTGCTACTGGAGTTCTCACTTAGTTCTAAGTCGACCCGTTCAAACTGTGTTTGTTGTTTGCTTATTCGTTTTTACAAACTGTGTTGAATTATCAAAGGCTCAATGTTTGTCGTTGGACAGTGGATCTACAAAGTTTTCTTTATTTCTTTTTATACCCTTCACCACAGGTGGAAAGATGATATTCATTTCCGACCCCACAAAGTATGTATATATATTCTGGATCATTATACATAGAGAAGTTGATTAAGCGCTGTCCCTCTGTCCGGCTGTGTTCAGGTTGAAATCAACTTTGCCAACGCACCAGAAGAGATATAGACAATTTAAGACCACCAATCTGTCACGCCTAGTTTCGAAAATTCGGATATTTCAATTCAGCAGCATCATACCATTTCATTCAAGGCTGCGGGCAGAAAACCATGCCCACGTATATTTTTTCACGTTTTTTATATTTTTAGGCTGTAACGATTCTCTATTACTTTAAATATTAAACCGAGACCAGTAGATTGCATGGTGTGCATACACATCTCAGGGATCAATAACCCCCTGCGAGGGGCGATTTTTGTTTGATTTTAAGTTTGTAGGGATTTTTTACTTTGATTTGTATTAAAGGAATTTGAAGAAAGCAATACACATAGAAGTAGCTGATAGACCCGCAGGATGCCTACTGGGAACTAGAACTAGTTAATAGGGACATTGGGGGTCAATATGATCCCCCCATTATGCTTTAGCCTGACCATTCTAACGGAACATAGATTGCAGGAAGGTCCTTACTTTTCCGAAAAATTTTCGTTAAAATTTTTACAAAAAAATTTTCAATAAATTTTTACAAAAAAATTTTCAATAAATTTTTAATAAATTTTTTACAAAAAATTTTGAATTTTTTTTTTACAAAAATTTTGAATAAATTTTTAACAAAAATTTTCGATAAAATTTTTATAAAAAATTTTCGATTAAATTTTTACAAAAAATTTTCGATAAATTTTTCTAAGAAATTTTCGATAAATTTTTATAAGAAATTTTCGATAAATTTTTATAAGAAATTTTCGATAAATTTTTATAAGAAATTTTCAATAAATTTTTACAAAAAAAATTTCGATAAAATTTTTACAAAAAAAATTTCGATAAAATTTTTACAAAAAAAAATTCGATAAAATTTTTACAAAAAATTTTTTCGATAAAATTTTTTACAAAAAATGTTTGATAAAATTTTAACAAAAAAAAATGTCTATATTTTTATATTATATGCGTAATACTGAAGTTAAAAATCATAAACATAAAAGCCGAAAGTTTATTGTTGTAAAATTGGGAAACGTAACAGAGAATATTTAACATTACTATGGTGATGGGTATATAAGATTAGGCATGGCCGAATATAGCACTCTTACTTATTTTTATATTTATTGTCTATAAAAAGGACAACAATAAGATTTTAATTCGAAGCAAGGTAATAATGGTTGGGGGAAAAGGAATCTATTATTTTTTCGGAAGATGGCTGTAGTGATCAATATCTCGTAAAGTATCGATTAAACAATTTCAAATTTATTTCTCCACAGCATCTCCATTTTAATATGTCTGCCACGGCCACGGCCTTTTTTATGTTAGCCTATTTCCAGCCACATTCAGCAGGTATCGTCTTACCTCGATTTTTTTTAAATTGGCCAGATAATTGTTGACAGGCTGTGACCTGTCACTAATGCAGTTAACCATTTGTAGGCACCCAGATTATATTCACACTCCTTCTTAGTCTTCCCGCCAACTTGTAGTGAAAATTTCTAGAGTCTTTCGTGGGATCAACCCCTCAAAACCCCAGACTGATAGACTACACTATCTACTAGCCCACCAAGGCACAGGTGTGAATCAATAAAGCTAAGAAATTCTTCACTTAAGTTACAAAACAGAGACACTGATCTCACGTAAATGAATTTTTTAAGTCACGAGAAAAAAATCAATTATTGATTAAAGTTAAATAGCAATCTATTTATTTTTACCCCACTGTCGTTTTATTGTTGGCGATCGTTTTTGTATTTAAAGAAAAAAATGTCAGCTTACAGGTTGGTTTGATTGTTGGTTCTAGATACTCCTGGTTGATCGTACCCTCGTTGTCCCCTAAACTATGCTCTTGTTATAATATTTGTTTTTAAGTTTGTTTTTTTCCAAACGATAGTTTAATATTTTTTAAATTTCTGTCTCTCCTTACGTTTGTTTTTGTTTCAAGAATTGTGTATGTTTTATATTTTTTTTTGGCTTTGAAAAAGTCTTTTTTTAGTTTTTTTTTTTGGGAATGTTTTAGGTATGTGTATGTATGTGTTTCTTAGTTTAGCATTTTTGCAACAAAAAAAAAAAAAACCATACAAAAAAATAATAAGAAAGCCTTTACGTAAGTATGTACAAGTTTAAGTTGTACTCGTAAAAAGAAAAGAATAGATAGTTTATCGCAATTATTTTATTATCACACATCAAAAGTAAACCGCTTAGTATGTCGCCTTAAAGCCGACAAAAGAATCAAAATCAGAAGAAATCATTCGGACTTTTTTTGCTTCCTTTTTTCGGACAGAGACTGATTTTTTTTTTGGTCGTTTTTATGATCGTTCGATTGGTTGGATGGTTTGTTTGGTTGTTTGTTTATGTTACAACCCAACATTCTGTTGTTACCATTTGAATACAAAATATTGTAAAATTTTAAAAAGAATTAAGAATCAAAAAAATCATAAAATATCATTCGATTGAAAGTTTCCTTCTCACTTCTATCTACAGGCTAATTTTTTTTGCTGTTGGATTTTTCAGGAAAGAATCATTTAACTGTTCCTTTATCATTCACAACATGTATGTTAAGGTCAAAAGTACCCAATATGTCTTTATTAGAGCTATAAAAAAAGAATCTCCGTTATATACATAGTTTAAATGACCGACGAGTTAAAATGTGGGAACTAGTTGAGGTCATGATAGAGCCAAATGTTTTTCAATATTTTTTATATACAGCAAAAAAAAAAAACATTTTCACCAATTAAAGCTTTTAATTGGTTTAAGATTAAAATTTAATTAAATAATTAATTGATTCAATTAATTGTTTAATTTAATTGATTCAATAATTGTTTAATTAGGATTTTTTTTTGTTCTGTTTTAAACAAATATTTATTTGAATCAATTAAAAAATTAATTGAACTTTAATCTAAAACTAATTAAAACCTTTAATTGCTGCAGATACATATCTGCTGCAGATACATATCTGCTGCAGATACATATCTGCTTAAAAATTGGATATGCAGCAGCTATAGTCAAGGTGGGTTCTGTGTTATCTCACGATTAGCAGTGGTTGGAAAACGATTTATTTTGGACATAATTCGGTATCTCATGAACCACTGAAGATATCTTATTGAAATTGTACAGAGGTAAGTAAAGCAGAGGTGTTCTTGAGTGGAGCTACGAAAGGTGGGCTCTCTAGGGTAAAGAAGGGCTGCTGGGTAAGCCTCCAAATTAGGGTACCTCGGGTATATAATTTTGGAAATTCCATAAAAAGTCTAGTTTTAACTCAAATGTTAAGATTTTTTAAATTTAAGTAGACCTTGAAAATATCTATAAAAATGTGCGTACATGTGCAGATTATCTCTTTTAGTTTGGGAGAAAATTGGGTTCTTAACATTTGAGTTAAAACTAAATTTTTTATGACAATTTCCAAAAATAATAATATCCTCATTTAAAAACACTAGCAGCCAGTGGAGCTGCCATGTGTGAAAAAGTGTTGCAGTATTGAAACTCGCGAATGTCCAACAAACTCAACCACAACCATTTTAAAAATAAAAACTTCTTACACAATAATTTCCACTGTTTTATTTTATTTTTTGTTCCTTTTATTTTTAGCTAAAGGCCTACTAAAAATGCACCCTTTAAAATAAAATATATTTTTGATAACTTTTGAAATTGGGTTTAATCATAATTATAATAACAGTGCTGATGATGGCGATGAGTGAGTATTTGCTGCTGCTGGCTGGGACATGGATTGCATATTCATGTTGTTTAATATTTAAAACTGACAGCCAATGGCTATTTACGCCAAAGAATGTGGATTATGTGACTTAAACACGATTAAGAAATTTCAATAGAATTTTAAATGGCTTAAGAGAGTACGAACAATAAATAAATAAATAACGACGACCAATGAATTTTAATTTCTAATTAAATTAGATTTGTGATATTTATTTATTTTCTGTGCAAAATATACTTTTATGTTGAAGTTAAATGAATTTAATCTTAATAAAATCAAAATTATACGAATGTAAGGATGTATAGCTTCTCTTTATTTGGAGATCAGTAGTTTCAAAACCGCTAATGTGATTTTATGAAAGAGATACAGTCAAGCTCACGTTTTGAATTTGAATCTTGTAGTCTTTCACAAATACGCGAAGTAGGGCACCCCTTCTGTAAATCGTTAGGTGAAGAAAACTACCAATTGGAAAAAATATTAGATGGACGAACTTTCATCCTAGGCCATACACAAAGAACTGGGGGAGAACCGAAAAACGGACCTTGTTCTCTTAACAAAGAGTTAGAAGTTGGAAAGTTTTTAAACTAGTAATTGAGACTAGACATCTAGGTGTAAATTTAAACGGCATGGAATAGGTATATATAGAGGAAGATTTTGAAAGGTCCTTAATGCGTACGACGCCTGCAGAAACTACATTCGTAAAAATAGAGAATTGCGGTTAGGAAGTGTAAATTGGATCGGTTGTAAGATCAATTGCTGTATACGGATGGAATGTTTGTTGGGTGGATCATTAAGAACAAATTCTTATAGAAAACTCTTATTATGGCGTAGAGTTAAATGCACCGATTAGTACACTCCAGGCGGCAGATTTTGCGCTCTATAAAGCAAAAAGATTACTCATGCTTTATAAATCAGGGTTAATGAGTTCAAGAGCAGTAGCAAGAGCACAAGTCGAGCTCATTGGTCCGTTTTCAGTAACTCCCTGGTTAACGGATATTTAAAACCACTGAGATTGGTTTTGGTTGGATACTCTCTAAATAAATTCCGAACAGAAATGCTTGATATAATTTGATAAACCGAATGGGGTCGTATTTTTTACGAATGGTTCGAAAACACATGTGGACATCGGTACGGGGTAACATTATGGAACTCGTACAAGCTGCCAGACGATTGTAATGTGTTTCAGATATTAGCGGCTCTGAGAGCCACAGAATTGGTGCCTGGCTACGTGGTAGAAGGTGAGGATTTTCTCCGTTCTTGTCGTCAAAGTACAGAGCGGCTCTTTTGTAAGGACACTGAGTCAAATCAAAATTAGGGTGGTGATGGACAACTATAGTCATATTATGTTGGGTTTCGGGTCATTGTAAAATTAACGGCAACAAAATTGCCGACTTGTAAAACTGGACAAGAAAGGAAATAACTTAGGATGATTAGAATTGGTGACCCTCTCTATTAGTCACTATTATACGATACTATTGGCTATTAAACCTGGGTTTAGAAATAAATGTTGCAAGACTTGTTGTAGGTATGATAACTAGACATTGCACCATTAAAGCGAAAACCAGTAGATGGTTCAACGTTTCATTAGATATCAGGAAGAAAAGGTCTTAGAAGCAATTGAGCATATTAAGCATCAGTGTCAGGTATTTCGAATCCACAGGCTTAGAATTCATCAAGGGAGTCAGGTGGCTAAGTGATAGGTATTAAGAAGCAAATGAAGCGATTCATAATTTGAAAATGAATCACCATGGACCTACTAGGTCTCCAAATAGCAGTGATATTCTATCGATACATCCCTAACCTAATCTAAATTACCCTAACCTATCTCATCAATTACATGCTATTCAAAAGTGCGATTCAAAAGCCTATTTAGACCCGGGAATTGATTTGTGAAAGCAAGACAAGACACTTACACTCAATAATAAGTCTTTCAAATACCCAATTAGCGCGTGAGAGTGGTAATGAAATTCCTGGAATATCGATTTGGCAGGCAATTTTCGGAAGATCGTCTGGAACGCTTGCCTGCAGAAGGGAGAGTGGAAGACCTGCTCTGCAATAACAATCTGTATAAAAATATTTAGTGGCCTACACTCAACATTACCATACCTCATTGAAGAAGATACTTTTATAGATATATTATAAGGGGTGATCCATTTCAAGGTTCCCTACTTTTTTTAAAGAAAAAAAAAACACAAAATTCTAATTTATTGAAGAATGTTTATTATCATTTGAAAGAACATTCTTTGGCATTTATTTTTTGAAAATTACGCAGATGGTCAATCCATTGAGTCCAATTTTTGATGACTCGTTCGAGCATTTCGGCTGGTAACTGGCGAATGACACGAGTGGTGTTTTCCTCCAAGGACTGAATCGAAGCGGGTTTGTCCGCATAAACTTTAGACTTTACATATATCCACAGGCAAAAGTCTAACGGTGTGATATCTCACGATTGGTGGCCAATCGACCGGCCCAAAACGTGAAATTATGTGCTCACCGAAATGTTCTCTCAATAAATCCATTGATTGATGCGATGTGTGGGAAGTGGTGCCGTCTTGTTGAAAATAAATGTCGCCGAGATCACGAGCTTCAATTTCAGGCATCAAATAGTCGGTTATCATGGCACGATAACGGTCGCCATTGACGGTTACGTTCGCATTGGCATCATTTTTAAAGAAATATGGAGCGATGATTCCACCGGCACACAAACCACAACAAACCGTTGTTTTTTCTGGATAAAGTGGCAGCTCTTGAATCTCTTCAGGTTGCTCTTCATCCCAAATGCGGCAATTTTTCTTGTTTAAATACCCGTTGAGCCAGAAATGGGCCTCATCGCTAAACAAAATTTGCCTCGAAAACGGATCGGATCTTCTTGGAACTTTTCAAGAGCCCATAGAGCGATGCGATTCAGGCGTAAGTTTTTCCATTATGAAATGTCAAAAAATACTAAACAAAAATAACATGACAGCATGACACGACTCACATGTGATCTCTCAATAAAAGCTATTGAAAAAAATACCACGAAATAGTTCAGCCTTTATAAAGGATAAAACTTCAAAGTATATTCGAATCAAAAAAATAATTATTTTCGGTTTGGGGTGTCAAATAAACTACCCCTAGGACCCTTCCGATTATGCCCAAAAACTATACAGCTCTTCTCTATATACCAAAGGCGCATACTAAATGTCATTTTGATATGCCAAACGGTATTACCTGTAGAGCCTTCACAAAATGGATTCAGAAGACCTAAAATCGTAAAAATCCGTTGAAATCCCGACATCGGTTTCTTTTCATGATCACTATACTTCAGCTGTAGTACGTATGGTAACGTAAAAAAGATATGAAAATGGAATGCGAATGGAAGGTGTTGTGCCTCTTAAAGGAGGAGTAAAGAGGCGTTTATACTTCTTATTTTTCACTGGCAGCCAACTCATTTGATTTTCGTTGCGTAAATGCAAACTAAGAAATAGAAAGCGGTTTAGTTTGTGTCAACAAAATAATGACATATTTTTCATTACTTCATTTTAAAAGCTTTTGCATTAGCTATAAGACAACCTGGAAAAATAGGATACCTATTATATTTTCATGTGAAAAGTTTCTCACTTTAGTTACAGAAACGAACTACAGGATCTTTATGATCATATATCCCACTACGCCGGGAGAGCTAATTAGCTCAGTGTGGAGTTGCATTGCAACCGGTTGCCGTGACCCATAGATCGGTAGGAGTTTTAGATAGGGTCCCCATCTAAGTAAGGGGGAGGCCATGTCCTAATACATATATTCGAATTGCTACTCCCGTAACTTGTTGCGTGGGGGCATTGGAAGACGCATTGTTTCCACCCGGTGTTAAGACCACCGTGAGATTAGGCCAACTTGGCAGGTACTCACATAAATATGTAGCACATCTGCCCACTACGTTACCGCACCCACATACTATTCCTACTTTAATAATGAACATTTTTCAAAAATTCTTTAAGTTTTAATGCTAAAGCAATGCCACAACAAACATTGCTGTAACCAATAATGATAAACTGACCTTGCAAGAAATTATGGTGATTTGGAGAAATAAAATTGTTCTTCAACTCTTATGCCAATTAGATTCTTTTTATTTTTATTTTTTTTTGCGGGCAAAACAAAAACACACCAATTTACCAGAACTTGCACACATTTCAGGTTGGCAATGCTCAACACAAATATTTTGTTCAAAACGATCTTGAAAGAGAATTAGCCAGAGAGCGGGAACTGGGCATTCCAAGAAAAAGAAGAAAAAATACAAAAAATAATTTACAATTATAGCTAAAAGAGAGTGAAATACAGAAAGGAAAAAAAAACAAACGAGAAATCTGTGAAAAAAGACCTCAATTGTTACACACACTCACAAACATATATACACTATTTCGTGCTATACTCAACCGTACACCTTAATTGTTTTAATAGCAGGTACGACGACGATGACGACGACGACGACAACTTCAACGACCGCAAAGACACAACAGCGACTTGTAAATAAAACCAAACATTTTACCAACACAACAACTAAAAAAACCCGCGAGTATCTTAAAGATACACAAATACAGATTGCAAAGTGTTCAAAGTGAAATACAAAAAATAAAAATACGAAAAAAAAGAACTGAAAACATTGTTGGAATGAATCTCTGATGGAATTTTTGTGTGTGCAAGGAAAAAACAAATGTTGCTGGTGCCAAGCAGTTCAGTTTAGTTTACGGTGTCCAGTGAAGCGGTTGAAAAATAAAATTTGATTGAAAAGATTTATTTTTTGTTTCAATTTAAGAAAAAAAGAGAAAATTAAAAACAATTTCAAAGTTGACAAAAATAATTAATACAATAAATAAAAAAAGTAGAATTAAATGAATCAATTGTTTTAAATAAATAATAATAAAAAAAAAATATTAAATGTGGAAACTACTTACTAAGTAATTTAACTCGTACAATTTTCTAAAAAAAAAAACGAAAATTTAAAAGAAAAATAGGTTTTATAGGGAGTTCAGGAGTGGTTTTGACTGAAAATCATTTAAAATTTTCAACTAAAAAGGTGATTTAAAAAAGTATTTAAACATTTGTTAAAAAGAATTATACCTACAATTTTGTTGTTTGGTTGGAAGAAAGGAATTTTAAAAGTTTTATTGAAATTTTTAATTTCACTCCCCGTTTTTTGTTGCTTCTACTTTAACTATTGACTACCACTACCACTACAAATATAAAATCAATTATGTTTGATAAATAAATTTCTTGCGATCACTCTCTCTCACTTTTTTTTTATGAGAGGGACCCCTAGTATCTGTGTAACCTTAAGTAAGTGAGTGTGTGTGTGTATGTTTGCGTTTGTGAATTTTAAAACCAAAAACGATATTTTTTCTACAGTGTGATGTTTAAAATAGAAAACAATAACAACAATTCAACAAAAAAGATTAACGCAACAACAAAATGCATAGCATTCTTTTCCCCAACAACAAAAATAACAATAACAACTACTTTGGCGACTTAAAAAACATATACACAGCAACAACAAATATATGAAAGAAAAAAAAAAAACATAAAAATCAAAATGAAACGTAACGAAACGAAACACATCAGGTTATGGCTGCAGAGAGAGATAGAGAGAGAGCAGAGTTTGTAAAAAAAACAATTAAATAATAAGAAAAAATAAAACCATATTTGCCCCCACTGTGGGGTTCTATTTCTAATAATTTTGCTTTAAATCGTCTTTGATTTGATTGTTTTTAAATTTATATTTTTCTCAGTGCATGACAAAAAAAATACAATAAAAAAAAACTAAACTGTTGCTTAATCCAGAAATAATAATTAAGACAAAATTTATTTTTAATTTGCCAAAGTTTAAAACTTAAAATAAAACCTAATAAACTTAAAATTTATAAAATTAAATTAAAAAAAAAACTTTTATGTTAAAAAGAAAATTTATAAATCCAGTGAAATTAATAAAATAAAATAAATAAAAAACTAATGACTGAAGTGAAGTTAGGAACATTAGTGTCTTAAAGTGAACATGACATGGACATGATTTGAAGGGAAATTTAAATTCTTAACCTACAAATTATATATGTAGTTCTCTTAAACGCTGTGGTTATGCTTATAAAATATGCATAATTTTGAAATAAAAAATTAGAAGAAAAAAATATTTTTAAAATTTTTAAAAGAAACAAGGTACTAGTACCACAAGAAGCATCAGGTCAATATTTGTTCTAATTTTGCGAAGCTACTAGAAATGCAAACTGCTACTATTTAGTGCTGGCAATGTATTGAGTAGTGGGTACCGAGTACTCGATACTCGATCATTTTTTTTAAGTACTTAATACACAAAAGTAATTACTCGATACTTATACTTTTTAGTATTTTTAGAAATAAATTTATTAAAATTTTTGACAACTACGACGATAAATTTCCTCTGCTAGTATATAAACGCAAGTATTGAGTACTATTGAGTACCCAATTGAAAAGTATTGAGTTGTATCGAGTAATTGAAAGTAGTAGAAATTGCCAGGCACTACTACTAGTTATTTAAAAATCTGGAATTACGTATTTAAAAATGTAAAAAAATCGACACTACGGATTGAGTTGGGGTTTTTTAAGACACTAGAATTTTTAGAGATTTGTTACCATATGTATTTTTTTAAAAATATTATTAAAACAAAAAAAAATATTTATTATAGAATTTTCGTGCCTTAATTTATTAATTACATTACATAAGCGGTATTCAGTGTTTGATGCAAAGGGTCTTGCAAAAGTGCAAATGCGTTGTATTTTGTTGTTGGATTCTACAAAAAAAGCTATGATATTATGCTCTTCAGGGATGGTAAATGAAATTTTTAAATTACATCAACCGGGTTTATAAATTGTACTTTTTGTACTGAAATTGTACTAAACAAATATTGGTTGTGAATTTAAATTTATCCTTTTATCGGATGGCGAGTCAATTCCTGTAGCTACTTAACTGATAGAATTAGTCTTAGAAGGCAAGTCTTAACCTTAGGTTAGCACCAGCGTTCTGAATTCTTCTGAAATTGGAAGGAAATTAAAACAAAAAAAGGAAAGATTTTTCATTTCTGGATGTCGCTACCCTGGTAGCTCCTCTAAACTGTCGATAGAAATAATTTTAATAATAATTTAATGATCAAAATAAATTTAATTGTAACTGGTTCTAGAAAGGATTTTTGGGTGAAATATATTTTAAAGTTTAAAATTTTGCACGCTTACCCTATATGCACGTATTTTCGATAGATTCGTAATTATTTTCATTTCTTTTTTCTCTTTCTTAACATATGTACATATTTCGATACATGTTAAGGAGAATTTTCTCTACAGACAACCAAATTAAACTGACATAGGACTTATTTCTGGGCTACATGGAATCCCGTTCTTAATTTAAGTATTTGAATTATTTTTTTTTGAAAGTTGACGGATTTGTCTAATTAAAATGAGAGAAAGTATTTTAAACTTGACATTTCAAACTATCTAAAACATAAAGCTACCAAATAAGCCATTGGTGTACCATTGTACTTTTCAGGTTTGAAATGTACCAAAAAAAAAAAAAAACACTATTGTACCAACTTTACCAACCCTGATGCACTTGCACTTTTGCAGGACCATTTGCATCGAACACTGAACTCCGCTATTGTGATTTTGAGTTTTTCGATATATGGATTTTTTTTTTTAATTAAAATTTTAATGAAAAATCGCTTTTAAATTAAAAATCTTGATTTTGTGTAAAACGGGAAATTTTCTTTATTGAAGTTTATATTCTTAAAAATAAAGTTTAAAATTTTTTGTAAATTTTTTTTTTGGGGAAAATTAATTTTGATAGAGTTTATGTAGATATTGAAGTATCGATTTAGGTGAAATTAAATTTTTTTTGGTGAAAGTTTTCTTTTACACTTCTACCAGCGATATTTAATAGATTCTTTTAGTCCGAAATATTGACTGTCAGTCAGTATCAAATCTCCGCAAATCAAAATGAGTCGCTTTACTTACGCTTAAGCAATGTAGGGAAATATTGCAAACTTATTTCCAAAGAGAGTGCTGTGTTGGTCAAGCTATGCGTTTCGGCTGGCATGTATCACTCACTGCGAGTGCTGTACTCAGGATCTCCGTCGTAGTAGTGTGCATAACGAGAAGAATGTGGCTAAATGTGACCAAAAGTATGCAACTCAATTCAAGAATGTCGATGCGACATCGATCTAAAAAAAAGTGGGCTCGAGCATTTTACGCACCAATATGCAAGGTCCAACTGACTAAACAATTAAAAGCAAACGACCATCCATTTCGTTATGGCTTCTCATTTTGGGCTTAACAGAAGCTCCAATTGGATATAGAATTTTGACGAAAAATCATATATTCTGACAAGACGTGTTTTTATCTCGGGGGTTATGTCAACAAACAAAATGGCCATAACTGGGGATCGGAACATCCGCACGTCATTGTGGTAAAGTAGTGGTGGTAATCAAACGCATATGCATTTTTAACACCTTGGCGTCAATCATTTCAGGGTATATGGGGCACCGGTACAATAACCTTCTACTGGGCCTGAAACTGGAAGATAAGAAGCATCGAGGTCTTACTAGTGTTCAAACGACTGATATCATGGTACCGGCAGCAGAATGGGTTCTTCCCTCGTACCTGTGATGGGTTATCGGCGAGGTTCTTCGCGGAGTAATGTGGAGGCTGTGGTTTTGACCTAAAACGCACCAAAGAAAGTAAACAAAGCATCAAAGACATTGCGCTAGAAGACAATTTTATGCTCACGAATATAGGAAAGCAGAAAAAACTCAACTTGGTTGTAAAGCCAAAGCATCCACAGAGAGTGATTTTCTAGTGGTGCCATAAAAGGGCTTTTGTTTTAAAAATGTTGCTATAGAGCCATGATTACGGACACTTTATAGTCTAAAATGGTACATATAAACTTGAATAATCTTTGGTTTTAGCTCCGTGTCACACGGCTTATCCAGCAATAAAACTTTTGCGCACTAAGTTCGGGAATCGTATTACCTTGGCGATTTCAATTGGCTGCCTCGGCTTTTTTGAAAGCTTTCCATTTTTAATATCGATGACCATAAAAGGAGTGGGTGCACCGGTAGTATGCTAGGCTATCAGTTTGCCGGTGCGGATTCGATTTGCGCCCACTCAAGTATATTTCATATTTTAGATAAAATAAATGACAGAACATTTAATTTTTGTAAACACTAACAGAAATTTTGAAATTTTATTAGTCGAACTATTTATATTACATACAATGAACATTTGTAGTCAAGGAATAGTAGTTGTAGTCATTAGGAACAGAACTAACAGAAATTAATATAATTTTATATGTTGCAATATCCTAAGTAGTTATGCAGAGACGGGTACTTTTACACAAAGTGAATATATAAACCATACCTGCAGTAGCGCTGTGTAGGTCATGAACGTTCTAGTTTAGTTGAATTAATCACTTAACTGACCTAAGTGAGCTGGTCACCTCACTGAGCTTATATCAGCTTACTAGTTCAGCCAGCTCTTTAGTTCAGTTAAGCTCATTTGTTCACTTCAGCTCATTAGTTCACTTCAGCTCATTCGTTCATATGGCCTTATATTGAACCATAAAAGAACTAAAAGACCGACCTAGTTTAGTAAAGTGATCTGAACTAAAAAGATCGCTCACTTCAATGATCTAACAAGCAGCACTATGAAAGAAAGCATCTTGAAATTTGGTGTGCCAAAACAAAAAGCAAATTCAAACTGAATATTGTCAGGACCTGACTACGTCGCGGACGCTTCTAGAATATTTTAAAGAATATTTTAAGCATTTTTGAACTTTGATTGGATTTTTTTTTTGTTTTAATTTGAAACGATGATAGATACTTATGTATATAAGAGGTGGCATAGGTTGTGTCTTTTTCCTAAACTTGGACCTCGACTGGAGAAAACTGACTTGATATGTTGGACCCTAAAGGTGACACAGATCTTGAGATCAATGCTATTCATTTGTTTTCAAATATTGTTTCTTTTATACTTAGAAGTATCTTTGAAGTGAGCCCAGACAGTTCCTGGTAAAATACCTGACAAATATCTTTCTTGGTCTATCTTTTTCTTTGTGTCCGCATCACGTAAAAACTACTGGATGGATTTTAACAAAATTTTTTGAAGAGGTATCCTTGGTATCCTTATTCCAATATAGAATACTTTTTTCCGCAAAAATATCTTATTTCAAAGACAAAGTGTAGTAAAGCAGTGAAAGTACGTTTTTTGTTACCGATTTAAAGGCACTGGTTACCTTAAGGCATCCTTTATTTTTGAAAGCAGTATATTTAAAGCAATGTTGCGCAACAGATGGCGCTGTTTTAAAATAATGAGTAACTTATTTGTTTTTTACACAGCTTTACAATAGTTTTTAGTATTTTATTCATGTGTTTTAACAATGTGTTTCTAATAGAGAAAATTAACTAATTAAAGAATAAATAAAATTTACTGATAACCAAAAAAGAAATCTCGTGTTATTAAGAAAAATATTCCCAAAAAAACAGGCTAATTTTTCTACACATTTTTAAACTTCTCGTTTTGAGCAACAAGTTGTTGATTGTGTTGCCAAATATTTTTTGCTGACGTGACGGTTTTTTCTTTTCAGAATGTTTTGTTGGGGAAACCATCATTAATTGAAGAAATTTTATACATTTTAATTTTTTTATTCAACTTTTTATTACACTTCTTTTGGCATTATCTTTTGCGTCAACAAATTCCTAAACACTAAAAATAAAATATTTAAATCAAATGAATACAAGAAAAAAAATACATTTTTCATATTCATTTTACATGAGTGAACAATCATTTCCTCTCTCTCTCTCCTCTCATACACTGGACTGAATAGTATTTTATAAATACGAGTGCATTCGCAAATCGAAATTCTTTTATGACGTTTTTGTTGTTGTTGATTTTAAATCGCATATTTTTAAAGTCAACTCATTTTTTTCTATCTTACAGTGTGTGTTAGAGTTGCCGCTTTGATAAGATTAGACAAATAATTATTATTAGATTTTTTTTTACTGCTGGTTGAATAGGTTTGTTACACATTTTTAGGATTGAGGTACAAAAAAATATTTGTTAATTTTGAAAGTAAAATTTAAAGAAAAAAAATAAATCAACTCCAACTGACTTACATGAATGGCATTCAGGCTATTAAAATTTAATGTGTTTAATCAAACTATTTGATAAACTAAACAAAAACGTTTACACTGCAATTATAGTGTGTTAGTTTGACGTTTTGTCAGCTGTTTAAATAGGTTGTATTAAATTAATATTATTGAAACAGTAAAAATAAGGCGCTCAGCGCCAAAACGGCCTAACACTCATTTTCAAAAAAATCAAACTGACTATGCTGATCTAACCGGAACCTTTGGAAATAAATACTAAAAAAACTCCCTATTGCATAGTATAACACTGCTAAAACTGTTTTATTTTCTCTATGCAAAGTTCAAAAAAATGTGGATGCCATAATGGCCTAAGCCACTGTCAAATGTAAGAACTTAATAATGTTTAGCGGTCATAAGAATGAGCACTATTTGCACATACATGGTCAATAATTCGACCTTCCCAGTGGAACAGATAGACCACAAATTTTTAGTATCTGACCACTCATTCCTACCATGCGAACAAGATTTTGGTCTCATTGAAAAGGAAAAAAAAATATTATAAGGACATTTTTACGCCTGATGATTGGGATCGTGTAATCATCACGGAAAAAAAGACAACCATTTCACTTGGTAGAGATGACGGCAGATCATATTAAAAGCATATCCTTAATCGAGACACTAGTGACAAACAGAAAAATCTCAGCAGCCAAGACTTCAAAAGTTGAATGGCTTAAGATTCTGTGGCTTCGATTCCAAAAGGTGAAGTCATTTATAATTCAATACAAATATTTAAGATTTATTTGAAGAAGTTGATATTTCAAAGAGGAACTCCAGCAAGTTTGTAAATTTTGAGTTCGAACCTCTTTATCCTGGAGGACGATTCATTGAAGCTGCAAAGTTTAAGGATTTACAGGAACTCAAAGAATTCATTCCTCCTATAAAGCATGTATTTTATAATAATTTAAAAACAAATTCGAGTGCCGAAGAAGAAGAAGATATTCAGGAAGATGTCGAATAATTATTGTAATTAATTTGTATTATTAAAATTATTTTTATTATTTATCTGAAGAAATTTATTGTTTTAATAAATGGAGCCAAAATGGCCTAACCCTCAGTTCATATCCATATATATATTTTTTAAATGGATTCCAAAATGGCCTAAGCCACTTTAATTTTTGCATTAACTGTTTAAATTTATTTACGATTTTAATAAAAAAATAATAAAAATATTTTAAAAACTTATTTTCTTTTAACTTCGTTTTTCGCAGAACCATTTTTTTGGGCTTAAGCCGTTTTGGTGCTGAACGCCTCAACTATACACAGAAAAAACTTTTTGCATCAGTTAAAGGGTTTTATTAGTTTCAGATAAAAATTTGATTAATTTTTTACTTGATTCAATTATACACATAATTAGAAAAGAACAAAATAATATTTTGATTAAATTAATAATTGAAGCAATTAAATATTCACTTAAACATGTATCTGAGACTAATTAAAACCTTTAATAGGGCAAATATTTTTTTCCGTATATGTGTATATAACAGATTTGAAAAGGCAGCATTTGCTACTTTTATTCATTATGAGAAAATATTGTGGCAACTGGTTATATCTACGATAATTGCTATTATCAGACAAATTCGTTTTATTTTCCTTTGGACTACAAAAATTAATTTTTGGAAGTCCCTTGCTAAAGGGCAGTTTACACAGAAGTCTTGTCAAGTTTTTATGTAAAAGAGCACGAATGGTATGGTCTAAACATCCCGTACTTTTTGGGAAAAGTTAGGTAAAAAGAGAGTAAACAAAAATAAGAGACAAAACATGATCAAAAGTACGGAAACATTAAAAACCATGGCACAATAAACAAGGTATACTCGCGGCGAATAAAGAGTACAACTCTGTAATGAAAATACTTGTATTTTGTTTTTGTATAAATCATTTTAGAATGTCAAAACAAAAAATGTTCGTACAAAAAGAAGAAGAATACTATTATTCTACTCTCTTTTATCCAATCTTGCAATAAGGGAACTGTTTTCGGTATAATTGGGATCCCGCGAGCTCCCAATGTTGAAAACGGGATCGCACCTACTATGTAATGAATCTGTGAGACATTGTGAAAAAATACGGATGAAAATTTGACAGTCATCGCACCTCATCAGATCAGGGATGCTTTTTTATTAGTGATGACAAATTTTCAAATTCAAATCGCTTCAAAATGTATCACTTTTTTTTAATAAAAAAGAGAAGTAACACTTAGGCAATTAATGCTTATAATAACTGCGTTAGGAGTAAATAAGACAGATGGTTAGTGTGAGTAAAGCTTCACTTATGGCAACACTGCAATTGCACGTTATGATTATTTTTAGAACAGTAATGCAGCGCCTCTGGTGTAAACAATTTAATAAACGTATAACACCTGTTTTCATTTTATTCATTTACTATACACCAATGGTGTAAACGCATAGAAATTCAGTCGTAAGATTTTTACATTCATTTCTCATGGCTAAACCGACTTTGATGAAATTTTGGTTAGAGATGGGCTATTTAGACCAGAGAGGACATGTAAAGGTTATAAAATTTTAATTATTAGAATTGTTTGCTATTAGAAACCAACATCCTATGACATTAAATTTTATTGTCTACAAAAACATTAAATTTCAAGATCAGATAATTTGACACAAAAATACAAAAAAAAAAACAAAAAAATAAGAAATTTACCTACTGGCAACTCTGGTGTATGTATTAATTGCTACTACATATGACTAACAAGAAAGGGTGATTTTCAATGATTAACGTGTTAAATCGCAGTAGGTTGGTGAGAAAAATTAATAAAAATGTTTTATTATTATTTCCTTTTGTTTAATTTTTTATGAAAAAAAAACACTGTAAATGCTTTTGTTGTTACTGTATTAATATTTTGAGTTAGGGATATAAACTTTTCAAACATTAGAATAAAAGGAAAGCCGTTTTAAGATTAACCTTTTTCAACGTTATTTTAACGAGTGTAAAAGCTGTTGACATATCGCTCCTTTATTGCAACGTAGTATTATCTCAAAAAAAAATCAAACTTAGCAAAACGCAATTTAAGTTTTAAAAGTGTAAACACTGCTATCTCATTGCATAATATATATTCGCTATAATATCGGTTCAGATTGAGATATAAGGCAAACATTTTTTTTTACATATAAAAAATCTATCCAGGGGTTATTTTGCTTAAGTAACTTAAAATTTTTGATTTTTCGAGATATGAGTACGTTGCAATAAAGGAGCGATATGTACTTGCTATGATTCCGAAATTACTCATTTTGCCGAAATTGGTGACAAATTTTTATTTATGTGCCGTGAAAGATTCGGAAAATCAGTGGGCCCTTCAAAAAAGGTATCATCAGTTTTTGTCTAATATCTCATTCAAACTAGGTGATAGCGCTTAACTTTGTTCGACAATAATGTTCCCAAATATTTCAGCGCTCATAAATGAAAAATTCTGAACCCTGGAATATTGTACTAAAATTACAGAATAAGCCCAGTTCGAAAAGATTCTCCTTTAACTTAAGTTTTATTTTATTATTGCAATTTGCTTAAAATGTTTCGTTATTTATTTTACTATTTATTATTTTATTTTTTAGTAAACATTTTATTATAGTTTAATGATTATAACTTAAACGTATTATCAATTAATAATTTTTTTAATTTAAGTCTTATTTATTTTTTTAATTTTTTTTTTTTTCATTTCAGTGCATGTAAAAAATTGTTTAAACGAAAAATAATTGAAAACAAGTTAAAAAGTGTGAAGTAGAAATACTTTTCTTCAAAACAGATATTGAAAAAACGAAATATTTGAGTGTGATTAAAAAGTCTTTTACTCTGTGGATTATGTTTAATTTATCAACAAGATGTTTGTTTAAATTATTGCAAACGAGTGCTAATTATAGCACTGCGTAAGGTAAGTTTTTTTTTTAACTTAATTTATTATATTGATTTTTTCTATTACAATTAGTTTAAAAAAATTATAAAAGATCAAGTAATTCGTGCATTTTTACATTTTAATTTAAAAGAGTATAATTAATTCCAAGTGTATAATTGATTTTTATGACACATTTTTTAATATAACTCGCATAAAAGAAGAAAAATAAATTCATAACTTTAATTATACATATAGCATACAATTTATAAATAATTTTAAATTTGTATAAAGCTATGAAATTCATATTTTTTGTTAAGCTCTTATAAAAAATTTTCCATTTTATAATTAACTTTATATTTTTTATGAGATTAATAAAAATTATTTTTTTTAACGAAAATTTCTTGATAACAAAAATGTTCTCCAGAAATATCGATTACAGAAGTTGTATGTAAAAACCTTATTGAAAACACACGTTTTCTGTTAAAAGCTTATCCATAAAACAATTTTTTTATTATTTTAAAAATACAGTATAAGTTTTGGACAAAAATTTTTTTTTAAGTATATTAGGAGATAAAAAAATTTTTCTATGAAAAATTAATAGATCATTGACAATATTTTTATGCATACAAATTTATTGAACTATTTTCTGTAGAAAATTAATCGATAACAACATTTCTTTTTAAATTTATCTAAAAAGCACCAATTTTCTACAGAATTTTTATTCCTAAAAGAAATCTTATAAATAGCACGATTTTTTTGAAGAAAATTATAGTTTACTTTATGTAAACAATTTAACCACAAATGTTTTTTGAAGAAAACTTGTCGATAACAAAATTTGTCTACAAAAAATATCAACATCTGTTTTCTTTTCTACAGAAATTTTACCCATAACACAGGTTTTTTAATAGAAAACATATCGACACATGTTTCGATTCTTTTTATATGAAATTAAATTATAGCATACATTTTCGTTAGAAAAGTTTAAATCAACTTTAGTTTATTGTAAACTTAATTTTACAAAATTATCGTAATTACAGTTTTTTATATAAAATTACCAAAACACACAAATTTTCTGCAAAAATAAATTATCGATAACACTAATTTCCCATAGAAAACCTATCGATAAGACATTTTTTAAGTAATTTGTATTTATATATTTTATAGAAAATATATCGCAAATACAAATTTTTTATAGGAAATGTATCGAAAATACAAATTTTCTACAGAAAATGTATCAATAACACAAATTTCCTACAAAAAATGCATCGATATCGCAAATTTTCTACTGAAAATGTATCGATAACACAAATTTTCTGTACATAATGAATCGGTACCACAAATTTTCTATAGAAAATGTATCGATAACACAAATGTTATATAAAAATGTATCGATAACACAAATTTGATATAGAAAATATATCGATAACACAAATTCTGTATAGAAAATGTTTCAATGATACAAAATTTCTATAGAAAATGTATCGATAACACAAATATTCTGTAGAAAATGTATCGATAACACGAATTTTCTACAAAAAAATGTATTAATAACACAAATTTTCTAGAGAAAGTGTATCGATATCAAAAATTTTCTATAGAAATCGACACATTTTCTATAGAAAATTTTTAACACAATTTTTAACACAAATTATCTATAAAAATTTTTCTATAAAAACTGTATCAATTTTATGCAGAAAATATATCGATTACACAAATTTTTTATATAAACTATATCGATAACAAATATTTTGTATAGACAATTTAATGATAACAAAACTTTTCTTTAATAATGTAATGATAACAAACATTTTTCCACATTAAATGTTTTGATAACACATATTTTGTATAGAATTTGTTTCGCTAACATACATATATGTATTTTATTACAAAACATATTGATGACACATTTTTTTTTATTAATTAATAAAATTTTGAGAATTTAAATATTAATTATTTAATTTTATGGTAATTACCCATAACGTTTTTTAATAAAAATGCAATTTATTTGTTGGGGGAAAAGAGCTAGTTCCTATACGCATTTCACTGGTTGCTCAGGCCAGATCATCAGGAAACCTTTTTCCTAATTTTAGAGAAGCCGAAAATTCTCTATAAGTAATAAAATTCTACGTTATGGGTAATTAGCATAATATTAAATAATTTTTTTTTATTTATATCAACAATTTTCTATATAAATTTTTTCGATGACACAAATTTATATAGAAAATTTATTGATAACACAAATGTATTAAACATATATTTTCTGTAGAAAGTGTATCGTTAACACAAATTGTCTATAGAATATGTATCGTTTACACAAATTTTCATCAGAAAATTTATCGATACAAATATTTTCTATAGAAACTGTGTCGATAAAATATTTGCTGAATCAATAAATATATTTTCTATAGAAAATGTATTGTTAACATATTTTTTTTAGAAAAATTATCGATAACATACATTTTTTTATAGAAAGTTTACCAATAACATACTTTTTTTAAATTTATTGATAACATCCATTTTTGTAGAAAATTTATTTATATTTTTTTTTAAATTTAACAATAAATATAATAATAATAATAATAGTTTACTTCATACTATATTTATTTTATCGTTAACAAATTTTCTCTATAGAACAATTAACTGTAGTTAAAATTTAAAAAAAAAACGCTCAATATGTATCTTTAAGACACGATTAAGAAAAAGCCACTGTTTTTATATAATACTAGCTGCCCCCACACACGTTGTGTGTGTCCTGACAATTTTCGGTTTTGCTTTGAAAGTAATCCACACCCAATTTTAAGACTCTTACGTATTTACTTTATATAAAGTTACTCATCCCTGGATAAAATTCTAAAATTCTAAAAATTATTGTAAAGCTCTGTAAAAGACAGACAGGAATTGAGTTACTCATTATTTTAAAACAGCGCCATCTGTTGCGCAACATTCCTTAAAATATACTTCATTCAAAAATAAAAGATACCTTAAAGACCTTTAAATCGTTGAAAAAAATCGGAGTACTTTCTCTATTTTTTCTCCACTTTCTCTTGGAAATAAGATATTTTTGCGGGAAAAAAGTATTCTACATTGGATTTAGGTTACTAAGGTACCTCCTTACAAAATTTTTTTAAATTCCTTTCGATAGTTTTTACGTGATGCGAACACAAAGACAAAGACAGACAGACAGACTGGAAATGAGTTACTGTTTTATTTTATGTATATCTTTATTGAACAATTTTAAATTGATTAGGATCAGGTGGTGCAAAAGATCTGGATTTAAACACGAAATTTTATAGCTTTCGAGGAAAAATTACAAGGCCAGGAAGATCATGTTGTAAAATATTAATTGTTGCCAGAATTGTGTTGTTTAGCGTTCCGCTGAAACCAACCATTGTTAGTTGTTTGTCACCTTTTTATGATCTTGGATACGATTATCCTCTCATAAACATATTTAAAATAGTAAGTTAACATTGCTTTGCTAAAAGAAGATAATGTTTTACTCTTTCCAAGAGAACATTTGTATCCCTTTTATTATCGTTTGATGCAACAAACGCAGGCTGATGCCTAGAAATTTGATTAAAACCTTAATACCAAAATTCCGATATTGTTAAATTTTAATTGTATTGCCATGGCATGATAGAAAATAAAAAAACTTAATGCTCTTCTCCACATGCACTATTTGTTTTATTTTATTTAATGTTTTTTTTTTAAACACTGTTAATCATTTTAAATACGAGTTCGTTTGTATCATACAAATAGCTTTTAGAAATAAAACAAAATATTATTGTACTGGTGGGTTTTTAGGCCATTTCGCATATTTTTACACAACATTTAAAATATGGAATGGTATGGTGTGTTGACAAACAATATTTATGTTCGTATGAATAGTTTTGGTTCGCACGTTTATTTAAGATGCATACCATGTCGTCGTTGAAAATGTAAGAAATACTTTATTTCTTTTTTTTTTCTGTTTATTAAAAAAAAAAGAAATAAAAAAATCAAGAAATAGTTGGCGTATTTTCAATACAAACACATTTAGCGTATGCACACAAACCATACAACAAATCGAACTCGTTACAAGTATACAATTATACCCAACAAATACACTTTGGAGATAGCAAATGTTTTGAAAAAACAAATATCGGTTAAAAAAAAATAATTTTCTAGGTAAAAAAAAAACGGCGAATACTAATCACTATATGAGAAATATACCTTTAATTGTTAATTATCCAGGGGACGGTTATGTCCAAGGTTTGAGCACACACATCTTACCCGAAAGGAAGTTGACACGATTTTGTGTTTTCATAAGGCCCATTTGCTCGAAAAAAAAAACTGATCACAACGTCTCAATAATAGCAAAATTTATTTGCAATTGGAACGGGTAGATGTTTAGAATGTTCATTGTATGGCAAATAGCCAGATTGTTAAAAGTTTATGTCGTAACATATTTGTATTAAGCGAAGTTTAAGATCATGTAATTAATTGCACTTTCTCATGGGATGCGGTTTAGCGTTTTCTGGAAGTACAACTGTAATTGATTCATTTGACACAAATTCAGAATCTACAGACGTTAATCTATGCTGTAATCAAACGGGCCAATTTTTGCCACTTGTCTACCAATAATATTATGATAAAGCCCGTTTCACATTATAATACTCAGTATTAAGATTTTCATTTATTTTGTAAGATATTGCTAAACCTAAACAAGGGCGTAAGGCGTAAAATAACTGTCAAAAATTCTCAAGTACATGCAAAATGTATGAAGCAAACCTAAATAGCGGCGTCAACGCAATTGACAATTGGAAAATCCAATTTTGACAGAGCGTTAGGTGGTGAAGTTGGGTGCAAACAAAATGTTATTGTTTTTTTTTTGTGTAATAGTGGCGCCATTTTAGCTATTTTTCTGCTTTATCTGTTAATATTACTGTTTATTAAAAAACATTGCGCTCTTATTTAGGTTTAATCAAAGCTACGCGCTAGACGTCGTTACGCCTTATGCCTTACGCCCTTGTTTAAGTTAGTTAGATAGAAATCAAATGAGAATTGTGTGACTGTCAAAAAAATCTAACGTAACATAACATTTCGCTATCATACTTCAATTTAAATGAAAAATATCCGCAAAGGTACAAGCCGAGACGAGACATTAAACGGCGGCGGCTGAGCAATTTCATGTGAACAGTAGAGGTGCCTGATTTTAAGTTTGTTTGGCCGTTCAAGTTTTCGTTTAATAAAAAAATAAATAAAAAACTAAACAAAAAAATAATACATACATTCAACAATTTCTAGACCAAGGCGAATTCATACCAGGTGTGAGCAGTAGGACAACAGCTTCAACAAACCAACAACTTTGACATTATATTGGCAGATTGACATGAGAGCAAAAAACAATCAGCTGGGCTATCGCCTCCACCTGGTATAAATTCGCCTTGTTCTAGACATGGCAGAAACAAAGTACATGTATGTAGGCGATAATAAAAAATATCATCGACGGCACCGAACTATCGGCTGCGACTCACTCAGCTTGGTTATTTGCTTAAAAAAAACACAAACCTGATAAAGTGAAAAATGTTATCGTTTAGAAAATTTTCTAAAAATGGTTTGGTATTATGGGATGTTCAATTTTTTTCCTTATTATTACTCCCCGTCTCCATTAGGAACAGTCTTAGCAAAAGTGAAACTTCATATAAAAAATATTATTTTTAATACTGGTTTTTTAATATGAAGTTTGACTTTTGTTAAGACATGGTAATGACTAATGTAGACGGGGGTTAACACATTTTGGATAACATATTGCCTTCACACTATCACACTTTTTCAATGGGTTTAGGTCGTTGACAAATCTTAATACTCAGTATAAAAGAAAACTTTTTTTCAGCTTAATGTTATTCGAACAAAAAAAAAAAAAAAAAAAAAAAAACAAACCTAAAATATTTGAACTCAATGTTGTAAACTAAAAACGTTGTTATTTACTTACGAAAAGGCTTTTTTGTAACGTGTACTTTATGTTTGTAATGGTCTGTTTTATATGTAAAGCAATCATTTTTTATTCATTTATTTCTTATTTTTTTTTGTAATTCATAGTCACAATAAACTCAATAAACATATCTTTTGGCTGTTACATACCGTTCCAGTAGATGTCGTTTTTTTTGTCATAAGTAAGGTGTGCCTTACTGCACCACCGCCCAACGATTTAAACATATTTTTTACTGTTCAATAGTATTTAACTCACATACAAAAATAACATACCAGTATCTACGACAAAACGAAAAAAATTATTTGTATTTTTGTAGCCATTTCGCACATGAAGTCTTTTTAACAATGCTAAATAACAATAAATTCTTGGCAACTTATTATCTTTTTTTTATATTTGTAATGATATTAACCAACAGTTTATTTATTTAAAAGAAAAAAAATGTTTCCATTGCCATATATGTAAGCGTATTTACATTAACAATTTTAAGAAATATGTATAAACAAATTTACAAAAAAAAAAAAAAATTAACGCTTAAATGACTGAAGATATTTTTGCGTTTAACTACTAGAAGCTAATGATTTTATAATTTTATAATAAACTAGCATTGCCCGCTACTTTGTTAGCTCCCAAGCAATATTTTGTGCGAAAGTATTTTACAGCACTTACTTTTTTAGTGATTCAGATATGGTTTATGTATTTGCTTTATTTAGAGGTACCTATCCCTGGGTTATTACTCAGGAACATAGGCCTTATATACAATTTTAAAACTTATGTAAAGTTAAAATTTCGCGCTGACAAAAAAGTTTTCTGTACCATCAAATCTGTAAAATTGCGTACTTTCACTACTTTTTCTCTATTTTCTCTTGGAAAAGAGAATTTCAAAGAGAAAGGTACAGGATATATTTCAGCAAGTACCTCCTCACAAAATCTTGTTAAAATCCATCCAGTAGGTTTTACATGATTCGGACACAGACAAATGGACAGACAGACAAAACTTGCAAAAATTGGTGTTTTGTATTCCATTGCGATTACTATCTGCACTAGCAACATAGTTTTTAAAAAAGTATTTCATATACAGAAATTATTCTGTTACAGTTGATTATATGTAGAGATAAAATAAAATGCAGTATAAATAGTAGGTCTAAAGCTAATTATTTCAGCACTTCTTGCAAATATCACCATTTTCTGGATGGTCAATCTAATTAATACAGTTTTTATTGACTAAAAAATTGCACGATAACAATTTTTTTTTACAAATAATATAATAAGCGATAACAAAGATCGGAAATTTATCGATAACAAAATTTTTTGTATATATAACAAATAGCAAACATTGCTAAATCATATAAAATAACGATAAAAAATTTTCCCCACAACAAAAACATTTATCGAAAACAGAATTCTATGAATTGAAAATTATTCGGTAACAGAATTTGTATATATTATGTTACAATAATATTCATAATTCATTTATACCAAACTTTTCTATAATATATACAGAATATTTATCGATGGAACGAGAATATATATGAACCTAATTTTTTCATATACAAAATTTATCTATAAAAAATTGCCTATTTATAGAAGACAAACGAAAACAAAATAGCTTAAAAACTTTTATGCTGAAAACTTATTTTTTTTTAAATAAATATAAAAAAATTTTATAATTAAGTTTTTACGCTCTAGGTCTTTTTTATAAAAATATTGTATTTTATTTTTATTTTTATATTCGATATTTCGCTACACCATTGGATAGCATCGTCAGGAATTAAAATAGTTTTATAATATTTAATTGAATGAAAATATTTTAATAAAATAATTAATAAAATAATTAAAAATTACAATAATTGTTTAAATATAAGAAAATTTAAAATAATTGGGGGTTCTGGGTTCGATTCCTACCAGCGTTTTAGGTGGGAAACGATACCACAACGAGTCAAGGTCTTTGTTATTATGCTCGATAATTTGTAATTTTATTGTAATATTTAATAGGTAAATTAATTAAATTAATAAAAATGTCAATATTCTGCATATTTTTAATTTTTTTTATTAATTTATTTTTAATAATTATTCGATAAAATAAAGAAAATTTACTATACAATTGTTTTGCCATAAAGAAAATTTTTTGATTTGAATTTATCTATTAAAAAGTTTCCCTACATAAAAGAAATCAGTTACATCAATTTTCTGCATTTACAAAATTTATCGATATGAAAAGTTTTTTGAAATTGTATTGGAAATTAATCGGCAACAAATATTATTTACATATGTAGAGAAATTGTATCAATAAAAGTTGTTTATATAGAGAAAGTTTATTTGTAACAAAAATTTTCTATTCATTTTATCAATATATCGATAACAAAATTTTTATGCACAAATTTTATCGATAAATTATTCTAATAACGAAAATTTGTTTATGTATTTCTGATGAAAGTACTTTCTATTAAATACCGAAAAATATCCTTAGAAAATTTATTGATAACATTAGTTATAAAATTTTTTTATTAAATACAAATTTTATATATTATTATTTTATTATTTTAAATATTATATAATTTTTTATATTAAAAATTTTTCTGTGCTTAAAAATTTTAACAATAAAAAAAACCATCCAATTGTAGAAGGACGTAGTTTGTTTGTTGGTGTTTTGTTGAAGCTTTAATATTTTGTAATATTATTCTATAAACATGCATAATTCTCATTGTGTTTTATAGAATTTTATTACTTATATAATATTTTTGGCTTCTCTAAAATTAGGAAAAAGGTTTCCTGATGATCTGGCCTGAGCAACCAGTGAAATACGTAAAGGGACTAGCTCTTTTCCCCCAACAAATAAATTGCATTTTTATTATAAAACGTTATGGGTAATTAGCATAATATTAAATAATTAATAAAAATACAAATTTTTATATACAGAATTATATAGGAAATTAATCCACCACATAAATCATATTCATATTATCTTATATAGTAAATTTATCGATAACAAAAATGTCCTATTTATAGTAAATTTATCGATAACAAAAATGTTCTATTTATAGTAAATTTATCGATAACAAAAATTTCCTGTCGATAGAAAATTTGTGTAATGGTTTAGTTTAGCATGCATATTGCACACTAAATCATAAACAGTTACAACTTAAAATTCAAAAAAAACTGTGTCTAAAAATTATGGTTGTAAATTTATAATCGATACTTTTCCTGCTAAAGAGGACAGAGATACAGGGTGGGCCAAAAGAAACCAAGGGGTGTAAAAGTTTAACTTTTAACTTTTTTGTTTATTAACTTTTTTTTATTTTTTCTTTCAGATTATATAATATACAAAATGGAAATTTTTTTATACTAAGTATGAAAAATGATGTCTCTTAAATGACCACCGTTTTCAGCTTCGCACTGATGGGCTCTTTTTAGAGCATTTTCCATAACATCTTTCAAAACTTGTGGCTGTAGCGTTCGAATTTCTGCAACAATGTTTGCCTTGAGTTCAAGGATTGTCTCTGGCTTGTTCACATACACTCGCTCCTTCAAAAAACCCCAAAGAAAATAGTCGGGTGCTGTCAAATCTGGTGATCGCGCTGGCCAAATAATTTCCGAATTTCGAGAAATTATTCGCTCTCCAAAAATTTGTCTTAAAAGTGCCATTGTGTCTCGGGCAGTATGGGCAGTGGCTCCGTATAAAAAAATTTCCATTTTGTATATTATATAATCTGAAAGAAAAAATAAAAAAAGTTAATAAACAAAAAAGTTATTAAACTTTTACACCCCTTGGTTTCTTTTGGCCCACCCTGTACAAACGAAAATTGTGTGGACGTTGGAGATATGATCTGTGAACTAGTTTATAAAAAAAACGATTGTAATAAATTTGAAGTTGTAATATAGTGTATAGAAAATTTCTGTTATCGATAAATTTGCTTTATAAAGAAAGTATAGAACAATTTCCGATAACGAAAGTTTTGAGTACAAAGAAAATTTATCGATAAAAAAATTTCTTTATATAGAACCCTTATTGATAACAAAGACTTTATGTATATAAAAGCTTAAATGGGTAATTTTTAGTTTAGACACTAGCAGAATGTATTATGTTTTCTGGATGGCTACGTCCCTTTTGAGAGTTCTTCGTATTTATCCACGATCAACTAAAGCATTTTTTTTCTAAATAAGAACTACAATTTTTTATTAAGAGAGGGCTATTAACCCACATTATAAATTCACAAAAATTGATTACTACGGGGAAGCTAGCCTAGATGGTGATTTTGCTCAATTTAAGAAGTCCTCAATTTAGTATCATCAGAAAACCTTAACCCAAATTTTAGATATATGTATGTATGTATGTATGTATGTATGTATGTATGTATGTATGTATGTATATATGTATGTATGTATCATACATGGGACTAATTAATTAGATTTTGTAATTAATTGACAATTTCATTAGCATTGAATTTTAAATAATGCTAATAAATTTTTTTTCATTACCATTGTTTTCATTAATGGTAATGGTTTTTAATAAAAAAGTTTCATTAATAATTATTTAAAAAAAATAAAATCATTACCATTAATCAATGATTAAATTATAAAAAAGCATTATTATTATTGGCCACATTTGCAATTAACCTTTTTGCAGTGATGTTTTTAAAGAAGTCCCACCTGCATTCTCTGCTCTCCTATTATTGGCATTTTTTTCATATAAAAACAAACAAAAATCAGAAGAAGAATAAAAAAAAACCCTTTTAAAATCAAATGTTTGACCTGTTGGAGATTTCATAGTACAGATTTTCAAAACTAGAGTGAATGTAAAGTTATTAAAACCTACAGCAATAATAAATTTGTGTTTAATAAAAACAATGATTTTTTCATCAATTATAATTAGTAATTATACAATTTCATTGCATTTCCATTCCACCATTAGTAAAAACAATTGTAATTAAAAATAAATCAGTAGCATTTAGTGGTAGTTAAAATTTTTTTCATTGTAATTATTTGAAATAATGCCAATGAAAATTCAATGCCAATGAAAAAATCCCAAGTATGGTATGTATGTATGTGTCAGACTTGGGGGATATCAATTACATTTTGTATTTAATTACACATGCAATTACTAATTACATGTAATTGTAATTGAAATTTTTCAATTATAAATTACACGTAATTGAAAATTTTAAGTAATGAAAACTTTTTTTTTGTAATTATTGTCAAAAAATATTTAATTACAAAAATGTTCAATTACATATAAATTATAAAAAATAATAACAATCCTATTTGAATAAATAAATTTGGCGCCTTAGTGTTAAAATAATACTAGCGAACAAATATAACCTTTCAACTGGTGCTGAAGATGTTAAGGGAGTATTAGACCGTAAAAAAGCCTTTAGTATTGTAGGATAGTTTTTGAGGTAATTTAGAAACGAATTTAGACCACGCAAGTAAATCTGAAGTGCAAATTTCAAACTATTTTCCTTTTCACAATGTCAATGTCTACGGAATATTAAATGAAAACATGTTTATTTGACCGCAAAATTTTCAAAATTTTGTAAGCGATAATTACCTTTATGAAGGTGTTCACCGTAATTGAACATGGATGTAGTTTTCGTATTGCTCGTTTGAATAATACTATTGATCATGCAACGCAAGATAAGCTTGAAATTTTTAGGAATATAATTGAATTTCGTTCAATTGGAAGTAATGATTACTGCCTGATTACAATTACTTGTAATTTGTAATTGAACTTTTTCAATTACAATTACTTGTAATTAGTAATTGAAAATTCCCTATTACTAATTACAAGTAATTGTAATTGAATTTTTTCAATTACAAATTACAAGTAATTGTAATTGATTTTGTCCCAGATTTCAATTACAATTACTTGTAATTAGTAAATGGAAATTTTCAATTACAAATTACCTGTAATTGTAATTGAATCCCCCCATGTCTGGTATGTGTGTGTATAAAAATATTTTTCTAATTTTTTTTTAAATTTTGTTTAAATATTTTTTTTTATGTTTTTATATGTTTAAATGACTATAATCAGATCACGTCTGATAAAATTTGTAGTGTAAAGATTGACAAGTTTTTTAAAATCATAAATCAACTTATTCTTATGATCAAAAATAGACTGTTTTATTAAAAAAAAACTGTTTTATTAAATAGCATCACCACTAATGAAAACAATGGTAATGAAAAAAATTTTGCCTGCATTATTTATAATTCAATGCTAATGAAATTGTGAATTAATCTATTTAATCTAATCTAATTAATATGTCCCATGTATGGTATCTACACACATAGTTTTGCCACGTTTATTCTAATTTATTGTAAAGAATCATAAAAAGTTGTAAATTAATTATAATGGTTTAACTGGTATTTATTTTTTTCTTTAACTGTCACAAGGTATTCGAACTTACTTGGCTCAGTTATTTTTTCTGTGTCTACTTTTTCATTGTTTTCAATTTAATTATCACACTTTGGACTTTTTCAAATTAAATTTATTAAAGGCTCACAAGCGATTAAATATTTAGTTTCTATTGTAAATATAGAATTAAAATTATTAAATATGCAATATTTTCTTTTAAAACACAAATTGTCACCTTTGTTTGTATTATTTTAACAATTATCGAGTAAATAAATAATTTTGAATGACATACATTCAAATATTTTGCTAATTTGTGTTTTTTTCTTTGCTAAAAAAAAAATTATAAAAATGTTTGGAATCTGAATTTCAGAGTAGGTGGTGCTTTGCAAATTTGATTTATTTGCATTTATTTAATATTCATTTCATTAAATATTTAAACGTTCAAATATTTTAAACCGTATTTTTTTTTTGTTGCGGTGATGAATAACACTTCTACACAAAATCGCCCCACCTTCTATAACTTTGAATTAGAGATACAATAAATTCAATTAATTTTCTTAATCAATTTTAATAAGTGTCATAAATATTTAAACAGTTTTAATTTTATTATTGTATCATTGGCTTTGTTTGAATAAAAAAACAATTTAAAATTTGGAACAAGGTATATTTATCTTACTAGGTAGTGTCGTCCGCCCAGCTGATTTAGTAGTTCGACATGTCAAAAGTTGTATGTGTTCAGAAATTTTATAGTGTAGAAGTGAGAAAGCAATAAAACACATACACGCCTTCTCAATTTTCTGATATGTTTTTTGACATTTCGAACTACAAAGCAACAACAAAATACCATGTTGTTCTTGTATTGTTGTATTTGTTGTAGGGATGCCACTACCTAGTAAAATAAATATACCTTGATTTGGAATTTATATTTAAAAACAACCAGATACGAAAACAATCTATTGTAATTTTTATAAAAAATAAAAAAATCAACAAAAAAATGGAGTCGCAATTTAAACGAAGATGGAAAAGTACCCTTAATTAGCCGGGGCCGGATGGCCATAACTAATTGTATTTTCAGTAGTTTGATTTACATCTCCTAGTGGTGACGGTCGGTAACTGGCTCTTAGTTAGATTTTGCTTCTGTTCTTCTGCTGGCTATATTAGGAGAGCGAACTTTAGTAAAGGCCATGATTCACTATCATACTCAGTCGTGCGGACTGTCAAAAACAGCATATGTGCTAAAAAAGTATGATATTGTGGATTAGAAATGTATGTATGTGACAGACTTTTTGACAGTCTGTACGATTTGATAATCTTTTGAAAAGAGTCATAAAATAGTATTTTTCCATGCGATCAGAGTTGTATCATAGTGTGGCATCTACAACCCCATTTTGAAACGATTTTTTAAGTAGGACAGAATTCTATCAGATTTTTTTGTGTTTAAATCGTACGATTGCATAGGATAGTGAATCCTGGCCTTAACCAGCGCATATATACCTCTGTTTAGGTCTATGTAGGTAGACATCTTTCCTCCAGTACTGGCAATTGTTATGATTTCTATTTTTGATAAAAAATCATACAAGACCTTAAGAATCCTACAGCGCACAGTGAGGCAGAATCAAAATATTTTGAAAATAACTCAGCCATTTATAAAGGGCTAGGCCGATTGATCCTAAAATTGACAACGAAAATCAAATTGTAAAAAATCTGCAACATTAAGGTAAAGGAAATCCCACAGTTCCCAAAATAAATAGCAAAAATCCTAAAATTAGAATTTTTTAGTCTTTTGCTCATAAAGTTCACCTATGGACTAGGGGGGTCAAACTTTCATACTAAAAACATCGTTTGATGGCAGACATCGTTGTGCGATTAAATGTACTAACAATGCTGTTTGAACAAGAACATGACATCGTCTACTATGGTCTTTACAAGTCATTTTAATGTGAGCACATGAATTTGTTTAATCGGTAAATGGCTCGTCAAGACGTAGTGCAATTTAAAAATGTTATGACAAAATAATAAAAAAGCTTAATATTGTGGGTAAAAATTAATATAAATTTTTTGTTTAATTTTCGTGGTTAAATTCAATAAATTTATCTGAATTTTTTCCATATTAATAATAATAATTTAATTGTATGAATATTATTTTAACTATTTTTAAATTAATAAATTAATTATTTAGGCTTAATAATTTAAATTTACAAACAAAACGTGTTTAGTACAACTTCATAAAAAAAACTACAATTTAAGAAGCCGTTTGGTACTATTTTAAAATTTAATTTACCATCCCTGCTTACATCTCACTGATTAGTACGCATTAAACGTAAATATACCCTTGACCTTTGCATCATCATTTCCAATTACATACTTTGTAGTTTTCTGTCTATTTTTTGTCATTATTTGAATTTATGTATGTATGTATGTACGTATGTATGTATGTGTATGTATGTATGTTTTCATTAAAACTATTTTAGAAAATAAAATTCAAAATGTTAAATTTCATAATCTTGAAATTCCTACACGTTTAATCAACAGGTCGGTCGTACAAACAATTTTTCTTTATTTATTTTTATTTTTGTTGTTGTTGTTGTTGGTTTTCATTTAATTTTATTGTTTTATCTCATACTCATTCATTCAGTCATTCACTTACTCGTTACACTCACAACACACGCCTTAACCCTCGGTTGGCTGGAGAAGACAAATAAAAATAAAAAATAAACGAAAAATTAAATAAATAAAATGAAAAAAGAAATATGATACAAACTATTTAGAAAGACAGCTCAGCTCAGTTAAATTTATTTTTGTTGTCATTTTCTGTTGCTCTTGCTGTTGTTGTTTTCTTTTGTTTTAGTACATACGAGTACACATACTTTTAGATTGACATGTCATGCCTGAGTTAATGCAAAAACATGATAATCTCTCTTACATATTTTTAATTTGTCTAATGTTTTGGTTTTATTATAAATTCTGTTTCTTTTCATAAAATTATAATTTCTATAAATTGGTTATTAATATTTTAAAATGATTAAATTCTTTTATATATTTAAGTATATAAAATACATACTCATATATTAAGGAATGTGTTTGCGTGTAAAGGCATTAAGGAAGGGGTGGTTAACAAAATTCTAAACGCTACATTAGTTGGTTTTGCACTCTTAATTTTTTTTACTCCTGATCATAATAGTATTTCTACCACGGAAATAACCGCTCATTATATGCACCTAATATGCACCTAAGTTCAATGTCAGCGAAGTCAGATATTTCTTCGTAAGGAGGCCACGACACAAGAAATCCTAATACAAGGTTCCTTAACGTTGGGCATGTCCATATTTAAATTAAACAGTTGCATGCGCAAGCTCATCTACTAGGTCTGCTCATAAGCTAATGAGCAAGTGGTCATACTCAAACACAAACTAGCTTACTAAACACATGCCTACCTCATATCACATACTATTAGTGAGCAAACCTCTGTTTGTATCATAAACGCAATGAGCTGACCGAGTAAAACGAATTTTCTATATAAGTGAGTGCCGTGTTTACTCGTCTCATGTTCGAAGCATGCAGTGTGTTTTGTGTAGTAGGTCCGTAGAGTATTTGGATAAGGCTTAGTGAGTTTTGCATCCACTAGTGGTTTTTGTTTTTTGTATATCTTAAGATATATAAAAATGAATTTAATGAACGTGGTGTTAAAAAATTATGTGTTTTGTACACTCGAACTGTGTTTGTGTTGCACTCAAAGCATACAAATGTTTGAACTCGCCCAAGTTCATTGATATTATGTTCAACATTTACTCTTACTTATTTAAATTTGCTTATGGAACCACTGCTAGCTCAATACATTAAGCTGATCTTCGGTGTTTATTATTGTCCACTTATCGTTACTCGTGTAGAATGCACAATAGAGCTGGAAAACAATCGATAGTACTATCAATAGTTTCTTTTCCATTCGTTAGCTATACTAGCACCGAAAACTTGATACAGTATTAGGTAAATTTAAAGAACAACGCTAGTCAGATGCCGTTTACAAAATATGTGCCTTATGTTAATTTTGATAGCTGAAACATCGAAAGTATCCGATAGCAAAGCAAGAATCATTATTTCAGATAGAAGATCTTGCTTGAAACCCAAATATGTTGGCATGTATTTTTTTTATATATTCAATACAATTACAAACAATGATGTCTGTGGGTGGCTGGTTGGTTGGTTGTTTATGCCACTATTTTTGTGGAGCTTGTACAGGTCTTACCGTTTGACATATCAAAATGAAATTTAGTATGTGCCTTTGGTATATGGAGATGAAGAGCTGTTTAGTTTTTATGCATAATCGAGGGCAAGGGATAGTTTCCTTACCCCCAAATTTTGTGAACGGTCTACAGGTCAGACCGTATGACATATTAAAACGAAATTAAGTATGTGCCTTTGGTTTATGGATATGACGAGTTGTTTAAATTTTGGGCATATTCAGGAAGGGGCAAGGGGTATTTTACTTACTCCAAAATTTTGTAAACGCTCTACAGGTCATACCGAATGACATATCAAAATGAGTTCCCAAACGTCTAAACACATTGTAGTGATGCGGTTTTACTACTGTTTCAATACAGAGCAAACAAGTGTGTTGTTTAATTTGTATTAAACAAAGCATCAGTAAAATTAATGATGCGCATTTCGCCCTTTGTATGCGCATCGATAACTTTTTTTTATACATTTTGGGATATATGACATTGTAAACGTTTACACGGTTGCATTTAGGAATGCCTGACTTTGTTCAGTTGTATTGCAAATGACGTTTTGGAACTCACCCTATGTGCCTTTGGTTTATGGATATGAGGAGCTGTGTAAATTTTGGGCATATCGAAAATATCGAATATGGTGACTATCGATAGTTTGCCAGCTCTAATGAAGTAGCAGGAATTCCATGAAATATTACAATGATCGTCTTATGAGCTTCGTTTTTGGGGCTGTATTGTAGTCCTTTAATTTAAATGTTTCTCCTGGTCTTAAAAGGAATAATAATAAAAAGACGTAGCCCTTAATAGTGGCTACAGAGTTTTAACAATTTTGCAGTTCCTCCTCTATTCAGTTGATCTTTAGTTCTGAATCGTAGTCTGAAACTATAAGAGAGCAGTAGGTAACACATGTCTTTTAATGCCTTCGGAACCCTGGCTGTAACAAGAGATCTTGGTAGCCAATATGGCAACACTATTAGCTATAAGTTTAATGTAAAAAAAAACTAAAAGATAAGATAAGATGTAAGCAGACATTGTAAAGAATAGATGCTAAGAATTTTCATGAAAGAAGAATAAAGAAACTTAATATTAACACGTGGAGTTTTAATAATACAAGTGCATTTTTTAACAATACAACTTCTCTTGACAAACTGGCATCTACATCTGACATCTCGCCTGAAGACTTCTATGCCCCGGGACCAAATATATTCTAATGTTAAACTACACAGCCATTTTTTAGATATTTTTTATTCTTAGCAAACAGGACTCAAAGGCTACAAAGGATGTACGATTCTCAGAGTATATGTTTAGGGCAGTTGTCGAAATGACGTTGGCAGTAACAATCCACCAACATCTTTTTTAGTCAGAATTTCGACTTAAAAACGGCACGTAGAGGTTAATTTTCATAGAGTGAACTCGAAACTCGCAACACCTTTTAATTTACAGCCATCTTTTAATCTGATAAACCATTCAGCCATAAGATACGAAATGTTTAACTTTGCACATTTGTCAATTTGCAGTGACCAAAGGTACTTCCATGATACTACGAAATACAGCGAAAGAGGATTGTGGAGTCTATCAAGTCTAGTGGTAGTTAATGTATGAACCCAAGTATAACTAAAGGTACAGTTACCCCTGTACCTCTGTAGGCCTTACAAATGCCTTTCAAAATTTTCTTCTTGTAATTGACGATAGAGCATAATCTATAGAGATATTGTTTTTAAAATACTTTATATTAAAGTATTGCATAGTTATAAAATTTTTGTTTTATTTAAAATTTAACTTAAACATTTTCGTGATTTCAAACTGTGAACTGAGGATTATTAATTTCCCACTTTTTTAATAATTTTGAAGTGTTGGTAACTCGACTTTATCTGGCATGTTGCTGGAACTTTCCGCATTATATTTAATTTTTGAGTGTACTCGCTTCTTATTTATTTATTACCAGTAGTTTTGCATTTTTTAATTTTTTGGGGTACCAAAGGGCAAAAACGTAACCCTATTTATTGTTTCCGCTACAATGTCTGCATGTCAGTCTGTCCCTCTGTAAAAACCCTATATCTCTGAAATCGTATAAGAAAAGCTCTTGCAATTTTCAGAAATGTTGTATTACAAAAAATTATAGGGTGTTCCGATAGTGACGTTGTTTTCATGTATATTGACTTATTTTTTAATAAAGCGTAACGAGATAATAGGTTGACTATTGAAAATTTCCCAGAGGGGCTCTAGGACAACAATTACAAAAAAGTAAAGAGTGGTCTGATAGTGGCGTTATTTTCACGTACAGAACTTTATTTTATGCAACGTAATAGGCAGAAACTTAAAGTTTAACAGCCAGTAAAGAAAAACTAATTATAATTAAAGGGTGTTGCACATAAGTGGAAATTTTTCTAAATTTTCTCTTATCTTGTAAACGCATGTATTGCTATGTTCGCTATAATAATAAGCATAAAAAGTAATTAAATGTTAAAGGGTGTCCCCATAAAAGACGTAATTGTAGCGTATATATGTGCTCTTCATTTAAACATTAATAAGCAGTCCTTTAAGTTTTTAAGAGCAAGAAATTAAAAAAATAAATTAAAAAATATAGGGCGCCCCATAAAAGACGTTAAAAAATCAAAATCTTGTACTTTTAAAGTTATATATTGAACGCAGAACACAACCCTGTGTGTGTGAGTCTGAATGGTAGTGGACTGATAGATTTATTTTAATGCGTTTTTCAGCAATTAATTTGTTTTCCGCTCATCCGCTCATTAGAAATTATATAATTAAAAAATCTAAAGTGTTTTATTGGTTTTTAAATGCCGTCTAAAAAATTGCTAAAAGTATTTGTTTAAATGTATTTTTTTTACTTTTGTTTTGCAAATATTTTGAATTATTTTTGTAGTTTAAATTTTCCTTGTCATGCGAATTTTTATTGTATCTGTTTGAAATGATTTAAATGCATTCTTAAATTGCTTTCGAAGTAGTTTTTTTTTCTTCTGGTATCTAAGATACAATTTTAATTACTTTAACCTTGGCATTGACATTTTGTTGAACAAATAAAATGAATGAATGCTTGAGAATTGTTAATTCATCATAAAAAAAAACTTATTCTTTTAAACCTTAAAATAATTTAAATACAGAAGTTAAAGCTGCAAATCAAATAGGAGGTTTTTAAAAAACGTCAAGGTTCCAATATAAAAAAATTAAAGACTTTAATCAGTTTTAAATTAAAGTTCAATCAATTTTATAATTGATTCAAATATATATTTGTTTAAAACAGAAAATTCCTAATCGAATCAATTAATTATTTAGTTAAATTTTAATCTTAAACCAATTAAAATCTTTAATTGGTGATAATATATTTTTCTGTGTAAATGTATAACACTGATTATAACAGTTTTAAATATGTACATACATACATACATATATAATGCCAATTATCAGAAAAATTAAGTTTTATAAAAGATGTTTTCAAAACTGATTTTAGCTTGCCGAACACTAAAATGAAATTCATTTTGTTTTTTTTTAAACTCATTTTTGAGTTATTGGCGTTTATAACGATGACATTAATGCCCCACAGTGATACTTTAAATAATCCATCAGGCAGCTGTTAGCCAAAAGGAGCGTAAGGCCAAAGTTCGTGGACCTGCATACCTAAGTCACATTGAGTCTTATCGCGGAGTATATAGGCAAATGGTTGGCTAATAGGTCAACCGAGAGCCAGTACTAGATGGCAAAACGGTTTCTTTATTGAGGAAAGGCTACGTAAAACTGTATATATTGCGTCTATTTATAGAGAATATATCTTTTTTACACGTTTAATATATGTGACCCGGCCTATGAAATTGTGGCTTATGATTCAAAAAAAATTTTTCCACTTTTTTTTTGGTTTCTATAGTTTTTGAGAAGCTCTTTCACGTGGTGTAAACTAGAAAGTCCTAGCTTACTTAGAAGTGTACTAAAAATGTAGCGAAAGAAGAGCACAAATGAAAGAAAAAAAAAGATAAAATCCCCAAAAACCTGACAACGCTGGGTCAGAAACTGATTTGTGCTTTGCATTGAAAAAAACATCGCTCTTTATATGCACACACGAACTTATCTCATTTATGCTCTTTTGCATTTTTTGGTTGCCTTTTGGGCATGACTGTTCATAATGCAAAAAAAAAAACTACTAAGAAACTGACGAAATGCATTGTTTATCTTTAACAGCTAATTTTTCAAAATTTTGTTTTTGAGTCATAAGCCACCTTTTCATAGACCGGGTCACATATATAGATTAGCGAATGAATTATAATATCCGCATTATAGATGTTCATTGGGTTTTAAATCACCTAGAAACAAAGCTCTTTAAAATCGTACAGAGTCTATCTCTAATAATTAGAATTAGAACCTCTGTTTGTTGCAATCTGAAGACACAGCCGGGGATTCTCTTATTAATGGAATTTAATTCAATAGTCACATAATTTTTTGATAAGGTTTAGAGGGCAATGGGCGAGATTCATCCTCTTCTATGGCTCTAAAGAAGCTGCTCCAGAACTTAAAAGATTCTTGAATTTACCGGCTTATATGGTATAAGGTGACCAGCTACCCAGTCTCTTTGCCTCATTTCGGGTCTATTTGTGAATCTTCGAATTCAAAGTGACAAAATTGAATCAATGCGGCAAGCTTTGTCTAGCTGTCAAAAAATCTAATGTAAATACGAAATGCGTTAAGCAAATCCAAAGAGCGTTCGTTAGCTAGTGAATACAACAGCAAATAAGCTGTCATTTTTGAAAAGTAAGGACAATTCAGTGATTTTCAGGTCTATCTAGCGATTTTATTGCTATTTTGTATTTCTATTTACTGAGTTTTATGTGGTGGCTCGGTGGGCTAGTAGGTAGTGTGCTGGTCTATCAGCCGGGGCTGTGGGTTCGACTCGCACCAAAGATCCTGGAATTTTTCAAGGCAAGTTGAAATCACTACAGTCTAGAGTGCTGTCACTAGAGCACGAGACTCAATAAAAGTATGGTATTCGTAAATTACCAGTCGGCCACCAGAAATCATTGAGGACCGAAGGGTATCCCCTCTACAAAATAAAAAATACTAGATTTTATAAATCAAGATAAGTTAACATTAGTGTTCATGGATGAACGTTGACGGTCTTATTTAAGGACGTATGTCATTACAGCGTTAAAACACTATGTTTGACGTGCTGATTTTGGTTTAGCTGTTAGAAGCTGAGGAGAGGGTTAATAAAATGCTTAATAGTCGTTATCTAGAATTAATGTTTAATTTTGGTTCGTCTTCGGTTTAAAAAGATGTTTACACTATTGTAAAATTTCCGCATTAAAGTGGACACCAAACTTAAGCTGGATTCACCCATTTTGTTTGGACAGAATTTTTCCTCACAGAGAGTAAGAGTAGTGAATTTGTAACTTAGCTTGAATTGGTTTAATTTTAATTTTTGTCCAGACAAAATATATCTGTTATAATTCTTGAAGAAAAAGCGGATTTGAGTTGCCTCATTATATGTGACCCGGCGAGAAAAAAGAGCACAAATGAAAGAAAAACAGAATTTTATTGAAAATCCAGAATCAAGATAATAAATGAAATTGAAAAAATTAAAAACAGGATTGAACGCTGCAAAAACGATTTTACCAAAAAAAAAAAAGCTGTTTTGCACAAAAAATATTTATTTAGCAGTATTAAGGAGTTTTCTTCGTCGCTATCCTTTTTGAAATGAAAAACTACTAAGAAACTGACGAAATGCATTGTTTATCTTTAACAGCTAATTTTTCGGAATTTTGTTTTTGAGTCATAAGCCACCTTTTCATATAGTGTTTGCTGAACATGCAGTTTGACATTTGTCTTGTTTGTTTTGATTACTTGAAACTAAATAAAAAATAATTTGATTTAACATGTTTCAATACAAGGTATATTTATCTTACTAGGTAGTGTCGTCCGCCCAGCTGATTTAGTAGTTCGACATGTCAAAAGTTGTATTTGTTCAGAAATTTTATAGTGTAGAAGTGAGAAAGCAATAAAACACATACACGCCTTCTCAATTTTCTTATATGTTTTTTGACATTTCGAACTACAAAGCAACAACAAAATGCCATGTTGTTCTTTTATTGTTGTATTTGTTGTAGGTATTTGTAGTAAAATAAATATACCTTGTTTCAATATTTATAATCGTTGTTGTTTTGCTGCGACGTTGAAAAATGAATATAAATTGTTTACTTATATATTTTATACAAGAGCTTTGTTTGTCCGGACAAAATTTTCAAAATAAGTGAATTGTGCTTTAAAAAAACTCTCAGTAATAATTTTTTGTCTCAATAAAAATTTTGTCCGGACAAAATGGGTGAAACCAGCTTAAGAAACGCATTAACCAGCCATTGTCTAATAATAAACCGCTGATGTAATTGCTAAAGCTGCAAATGAATTTATATTCTAAATCAATCCTCTTTAAACTATTGACAAATATCTGTCAATTTAATATGCATAAAACCAGACTGCATAAATGTCAACGAAAGACAGGAAACTTCTCTCTGGTTATCGATCGTACAGCATACGTTGATGGTGTCATCTATTAAAAATAGTCTTACGTGTGGCCCTTGTGGTTTGATTCATTTTCATTAAACAGGGTCGTTGTAAATGACAATTATTGTTTTTAAGACATCAAAATACCGGCACGAATTTTATATAAAATTAATTTCGCATAAATTTAGTTTAATGGCTTTAATACTGTTTTTTTTTTTTTTTTTTGTTAAACAATTATTAAAAAATAAAATACACACATATTAAAAAATTTAAAGAAAAGAAAAGGAGAAAAAAAAAATAAATCATTTATTTGTACACGTAGCGATAAATCAGGGTTTTTGCAATAATTTTTCTAATAATTTAAAAAACAATTTGCATAAATGTACAAGTATTTGGCCGGTGTGGTATGGTGTGGTGTGTAGAGGTATGAAATTTGAATTTTAAACGAAAAAAATCTAAGCACTTGTTATTCATTGGAATGTATCTATCTATTCATTCGCTCGTTTTCGTATGGAGAATTAGTTTTGATTTATTGTTTTTCCAATTAAAATTGCGGTTCTTTCTTTTTTTTTTGTAACAAATTCAAGCGGCGCTTTAAGTGATTTTTCTATATTATTTTTTTTTTTTTTGTTGCAATAAATAAACCATTGGCCAGTAAGTCTAATAAAATAGAAAACAAATTAGATACACCAACCAACCACTAAAAAGCCAAATTAACTTAATGAATAACGATTGGTTTTTGACATTATTTCTTTCTTTCTTTTTTGGATTTTTAACTCGTAATTCTAACAACACACCCTTTTCTCAATTATAAAAATTCAAAGCGAAATTGTTGCCAAATAAATATAATAAAAAAACAAACTAACGTTTTAATGAATGTTTTTGGAATGTCAAATATTTATAAAATATTTCCATAGAGTTGTTCATCAACAACAACGACAACAGCAAAAAGCACAACAATTAATTGATTCATTTTAATAGCCGGATGCATTTTTTGCTTAATTTTTCCATTACAAAGGTAATTTTTGCATTTTAAATTGTTTATAATGATTTTAATTGTCTTACTTTCAAGTAGAAATAAAATACATATTTAAATTTCACAGAAATCAATTTTATAAATTCTTTTAAAACAATTAGTTTTAGAACTAGTGCAACTAAAACTGGTCTAGCTGATTTTAATACTTACTAGCTGTGCCCGCCACATCATAGGTACCCTGATAATAATTTGTTGGATTTTGCTTTGAAGACTCTTAACTTTTATAGTGTTTCATTTATGGTTTATGTATTTTCTTTATATAGAGCTACCCATCCCTGGATAAAATAATAAAATTTATAGAAAATTCTAAAACTATTGTAGAGTTTTGTAAATAGTGTTTTAAATATCCCGCTGACAAAAATAAAAGGTGCTGTCAAATTTCCAGTATATTTAAATCGATATAATTCTTCCAAAAAAAACCGACTACAAAACAAATATATGTGCATCAATTCTGAACTAAAAATTTAAAAGAAAGTAATGTGTAATAAATAGTACTCAAATCAAATACTTTTATACTTGTTGCTCTAACGGACATAGTAATATACGTTCTGTACATTCAAATGTCTATCCGTAACGGTTAAGCAGATAAAGCCATATACGATAAATTATGTCAGACATGAGGACACCCTTTATTTTTTACACTTATTATTACTGACACAGCAATAAAAAGTAACGGTTCCAAAGATATGGCCATATAGCGTAAACAATATCACCTAGGGGACACCCTTTAATGTGCAATTTTAAATTAAACACTTATTTTAAAGGAGAGATTCTTTGTAAATTTCTAATGTCTGTCTAAAACGGCTCAAAAGTTTGGTCATATGCATCAATTTACATCAACTATTGGGACACCCTTTAAAATTTTAAATATTTATTAATGTTATTATACGGGACATAGTAGTGGAGATTCTGTCTAATTTTCAAGTGTTTGTCTATAACGGTTCACAAGATAGGGCTAGATAGGTAAAATTATATCAATTATGGGGACACCCTTTAGTTTCCAAATATAAATTATATACTTGATGTTATAAAGGACTTAGATATACAGGTTCTTTGAATATTTCAACCGTCTCTCTGTTACGGTTCAAAAGTTTTGCAATATACATCAAATTACATGAACTATTGGGACACCCTTTAACTTCTAATTATAAATATTTAATTTCTGATTATAAATATTGGACATTCTGTCCAATTTTCAAGTGATTGTCTACAATGGTTCAAATGGTACATATATTTAAATTGACGACACATATGGGGACACCCTTTAATTTTTAAGTTTATTTTTTTATTAATTTCTGTTATTGGCAGCTATAGTAATAAGCAGTTTTTTAAAATTTTAAAAGGGTGCCCTTTACGGTTCATAATACACGTAAAAAACACGTATGTTGTATGGGGACACCCTTTAATTATCAAAATTCTGAACTTCTTTTAAAATGGGACCAATCTGTGAGCATTTCCTTTCTAATAAAGAAACAATTTTAAAAATCGGTTCGGAAATGACTGAGTTCTGCGGGCACAAACATAAAAAAAAGCAACATTCAGACGAATTGATAACCTCCTTCTTTTTTTGAAGTCGGTTAAAAATGGCGTACTTTTACTACTTTTCCTCTATTTTCTCTTGAGATATTTTTGCGGAAAAAATTATCCTATATTTGAACCGAGATGGTAAGGTAGCTGCTCACAAAATTTTATTAAAATTCATCTAGAAGTTTTTACGTGATGCGGATACAAACAGACAGCCGTTCAAACAGACAGACAAAAATTCCAAAAATTTTTTGTATTGCATTCTATTTAACGAGATACGTAAGTATGTCTTAAACTTAGGCAAACATCAATTTAATGACTAAATTCAGAAATTCCTTCACTTTTCAAAATTATCTGTGTTAGTTTTTTAATTTATTTTAAAACAAAGGCCTAAAAATGTCCCTTTGCATTTAAGTAAGCAACCAAGTATATTTGAATTTAAGTGTTTTTTGAGCACTAATTTTTTTAAAAGTGTTATAATGCCCATATTGGAATTTTTTTTCGAGATTAAAAAAAATTTTGAACCATTAAATATTGAAAATAATCATAATATTTACTAGAAGATAAACAGAGAGGCAAACAGACATACAGACAGACAGACAGACAGACAGACTGACAGTCACTTAGTTTGTAGTCATAAATTTTTTATGTTCTTTGAGTTAAAAAACATAACTATTAAAACAAATTGTTACGAGTAATACAAGAAAAATCTCTTAATGTTGTTTTATGGTTTTTTATATGCAACTGGTAACTTTATTCATAAAATTATACACTCAACGACAGGAAAAAGTAAGAAGACAGAAAAATTTTAAAATTCTTAAACACTACTACTCTAATGCATAATTATTATGTTTTATCTAAACATATCGCACACTAAGCGGCAACAAATTGTTTTGAAAAACATAGTTTTAATTTAATAATTTTTATTTTATAATTGAGATCCACAGTACCGGTATTTTTTTCAGTTAAAGACACTAAAGTGCAACCGAAATTTTCGTTAGATTTAACGGAGTTGTGACTGTTTATGTTCTGCTCTGTACGTGAGATATTTTTGAAAATTATATAACTGATGCAAATAGTAATCGATATGGAGTACAAAGTACCAATTTTTTGGTTTTGTCTGTCTGTCGGTGTAACTCTTATCTCAACGTTTTTTCATTTCCAAGGGAAAATAAGGAAAAAACCGAAAGTTTAAAATTTTACCGATTTAAATTACTTGGCAGCACCTTTTATTTTTGCAAACGGGAAATTTACGACACTTAGACTTACAGAACTCTAAACTAACCTCTTTTGCAATATCCTGATAAATTACCCAGAGGCGGGTATAGAGACTAAATATATAAACCATAATATGCAGCACTATAAAAGTAAGAATTTTAAAATGCAAACTACTTTGCTTTTTTTTGAATAAAATATAATCAGGATCAGTGTTGTCAGGGTCAGACTAAAAAATGTTACGCTTTTCTTTCCAAAAAGTAAATTTTTTCCATAAAAAGTTACATTTTGAAATTTTATTCGTGAAATTGTACGTCGACTTTTGTACCAAAAGTGTTACCAAAATTTTACAATTTTTTTTTTATATGTTTCAATATGAAAAAGTGGATTGGATTTGTTCCGCAACTAAATGAAATGCTGTTGTCATGTCTTACGGTGAAGACCATCGTCACTAGCTGTTTGTTTGGTACATTTGGCGAGCACTTCCGACGTGAGGACATCATTACCAAGCCACGTTTTAGGTGATACTGATGCTACCTCTCCAGTACTATCTAAAACGTGGCTTGACAATGATATCCTCACAACGAAAGCGTTCGCCAACCGTACCAAAGAGCCAGAAATATTTTTTTGGAAGGAAGATAATGAAGCAAACCACTAACTTCATGGGTGCATTTTCGACCCTCTTTGTTCCTCAATGAGTTCTGGTATCCGAATAGTAATTTGCAACTAACTTACTTTCATTGAGTCATGTGCTGTCACTAGTCTTTTACTCTCGACTAAAATGATTTCAGACTGGCGACTGGCGACTGTCGACATGTCAACATTCTTCCTCATCACAGAGTCTGTGGTAATTGCTAACATTTGCTTAAGGCTAAGGTCTTCACAGTAGCGCTGTCAATTTATACTACTTTTAATTACTCGATACTACTCAATACTTATCAATTGGGTACTCAATAGTGCGCAATAATTTTGCTTACATAATAAAAATACACTGGTAATCAGAGTTGTAAAAATCTCGTTTATTTTCTATTTAATTTGTTTCGAAATATATAATGGTAAAAGTATCGAGTAACTAATTTTGAGTATTGAGTACTCAACAAAAATATCAAATACTCGATACTCGGTACCCAATACTCAATACTTTGCCAGCACAAGTCCACAGTATAATTCTTTTCTTTTTATGTTAGTCTTTTTCCACGCACAGTCTGCAAGTACCTTGATTTTTAACTTGGCCAAATATTACTTGAGAGTCCTTGGCTATTTGTAGGCACCCAGATTATATCCAAGCTCCTTCTTCTTGGTCTTCCTGCCAATTTGAAGTGAAAAATTCCAGTGTTTTGTGGGAATTGAACCCACAACCTCGGACTGATAGACTTGCATACTACCTATTAGCACCTCGAGACAGGCACTCTAAAGGGTAAAATTTAAAACGCCATTTTCGCAAAAGTAAAGTGGTAGCAAGGTAATCGATAGCTACCCTTTTAAAACTTATTGGGTTTTATAATGCACCTTTTCAGGAACTGGACTAAACTTAAGAAAATATTTAAAAACATAAATTAGAGTTTAATTATATTTCAGGTAACTGCGTGGCTTTGTTCTTTCTTCTGCCAATTTTTCTTTAATAATGTCCTATTAAAAATTAAAAAAAAAAAATATAATTTAAACAACAGTGAAATTTATTTGTCGTTGACTGTATGTGTTTTTACTGTTCTTGAGATTATATTTTTTTTTCATTTACTGTGTAAAAAGTTTTCATAAAGTAAAGCTTGGATGGAATAGAAGATATTTATTGATTTTTTTTTTCTCAATTTTAATGCATTTGAAAGTGGTAAAACGGGATTTTTAAGAATTCGTAAAACAAAATAAAAAAAAAAAAATAAAAATTATGAAGAAAAATATAAATCACTACAAGTGTTTACGATAAGTGGTTTTTGCTATTTATCTAACTATAGAATACATATACATGCAGCAAGGCATGATGTATCTTTATTCCCATCTAATGGTGCTGCAAGCAAGCACAAGGTGGTATTAGTTGGTGCTGCGCTATTGTGTTCGACCAAAATTATATATTTAATTTGAATTTTTTCATATTTTTTTCTTTGGCGTATTTTTAACTTTGCAATAATAAAAATAATAATTTTAAATATGAAAATAATGAATTTAACGAATTACTTAAAAAGAAATGTGGACTTATAACAACGAGGGTTAAACAATTGTCTTACAAAAACAAAATAGGTTTCTGAAAATTGACAAAGCCGAAATCCGTTTATATTTTACACCGACTTCAAAACAAGTAAAAGTGCTATATTCGCATCTAAGTTTTAAAACATCATCATCTATTTAAAAATCAAACGCATTTAAAACTTAAATTAAGTCGTATGAGAAAAATTCATTATTCATGCTTTAAAGAAATATAAGACAAATGAAAACAAATTCCGTTGGCTACAATTGTCGCCGTTTTGTCAGCTGCTTAAAGATATTGAAGCCGACAGCTACATCGTAAGCTCTGACATTGTTGTAGAAATATTTATTTTGCTTTTATAAAGTTAAATATCTTTTAAAAAAACATATAAATATTTGCTCCAAAACTTTTTGTGCTTGTATATAAATTTGTAATTTACAATTTTGTGACATTTTCTTTTGTTGAATAAAATAGAAATTAGCCTAAGTTGACGACAGCTACAACGGTGGCCGTGTAGCCATGTAGTTTTGCTGACTTCAAAATAATCGTTTACCTATAAACGTGTGTATTTTATTTTTGAGTGTTCTTTCTTTTATTTGAAAATGGCTTTGACATTGTTAACTTCAACACTATTGTGTTAGTAATCAAAATATACATTTGTAAAATAAAAAATATCTAATTGTTGTTAATTGCTAACCAAAGGATAGCTAATAGCAAGACCGATATATACCATTTTCAAATAACAGAAAATATATAAAGAGAATTAAAATAAAGAAAAATGTTTGCTTGGTAGTATAATATAAAAAAGAAATAGAGTTTACAAGTGTTAAACAATTTCAAAAAGCTCTCTCTTCTATGAAATATAATGTAAAATTAAAATTTCGCAGATTCTATTTCTTTGATAAGTTTGTTTAAATAGAAAATTAATAACAATTGAAACTACCGGGTAGATCGATACGAAGAGTACTGATGACGGACATAGCTGTCTAGAAAATGCATTCTGCTTTGCTGGTATCTAATTTTTCTTCATCTCTTTATAATTAAGAACTTAAGCCTAAATAATTAATTTATTAAATATATGTTATGTTACAGTCATGATTTTCATATTCAAAGAAATATTGAAATTTTTGTTTAAATTTTTCGAAAATTGTTTGTAAAAATATTTTTTTTGAACATTTTTTGCAAAATTTAATTCGAAAATTTTTTGGAAAATTTAAAAAATTTTTTTTAGATTATTTTTCTGATAATTTCTTTTTGATAATTTTTTTGTAAATTTTTTTATAAATATTTTTGAAAAAAAAATTTAAAATTTTTTTTTTTAAAGTTAAAAAATTTGTTTTAAAAATTTTATTTAAATTTTTTTGTTTAATTTAGGATCTTTCTGCAATCTATATTGATTTAGAATGGTCAGACCAAAGAAAAAGAAATCCTTAAAAAAAAATTTCCTCATATTGACCCCCCATGTGTCTTGTAACTGCTACTATTTACCAGTGAGTACCCTGTGGGTCCATTGGCTACCTCTATATGTATTGCTTTCTATAAAGGTCTCTAATACAAATCAAAGAAGAAAACCCCTACCAATCTAAAAACAAACAAAAATCGACCCTCGCAGGGGGTTATTGATTCCCCGAGATCTGTATGCACCCCTTGCGATCTACCTTTCGCAGTATAATATTTATTTGACAAAATAAGACAAAAGAGAATCATTAAAGCCGACAAAAATTTAAAAAAAAAAACGAGAAAAAAATATAGGTGGGCGTGGTTTTTGGCCCACAGCCTCCAAAGTAATGATCCGATGTTGCTGAATTGCAATTCCAAAATATTCGAAACTATGCCTGACAGATTGGTGTGCTTAAATTTGTTTATATGTCTTCTGGAGCCATGGCAAATGACATTTCAACCCGAACACGGACAGACGGACATCGTTTAATCAACTTCTCTATGTATAAGGATCCAGAATATATATACTTTATGGGGTCGGAAATAAATACTGTAGAAATTACACACGGAATGACAAACTTATATACATATACCCTTTCCACCTGTGGTGAAGGGTATAAAAAGGAGATTATTATCTCGTTTGTGTGTTGTTTTTTCATGTTCCAAAAGACGGCCTTGGAAATATATTAATTATATTATAAGTTTTAGAAATAATAAAATCTCTTTATTCTACTACAGTTTATAGGTTTTATATAATGTATATAAGTAATTAATTAAATAATAATTATTGTTTATAAGTAGTATGTAAGAGTTAATTATATTATATTAAACCTACTAATAAATTAACTGTATAATTAATTAGGCTTTTCGATTATATTAAATTTATAAAAATAAATAGACAGGGTTCCCCGGCAGGCAGGTAAATAAGTTTGTGAGAGCAAAGTTATTTTTTAGATCATTCTGTTTAGTGTTTACTGCACTCAGGAGATGACCCCTACTTATGCTGTGTATTATGCTAGAACTAGGAAATTGGGCCGAGCAAAGTAGGATATGGGCAGTAGTGTTTGAAGACGTTCGTCTTGAACTTTGCTACATTGAAAGTAACAGGAAAGACCTCTGCAGCGAGTTTATTCCTCATACAAACTGCTCGGATCAAAAACGATTTTTCGATTCACTGACCAATCAACGACAAATAACAAATAACTTGCGGGGTAACATTGTGGTAGCACTAAAATATCGAATTAAAACCAACACTGCGTCGCTGCGCAAGTGAATGAATAGATTTGGATACCCTACTGTCACCAATGAGCTTTTTCGCTCTCTCCTGTATGCGGTCGAGTAGCTCCAAAATAGTCTTTGGGGCGTCGGTCCATACGTGAAAGTTGTATTCCATTTTAGGTCGAATGTAGTTGGTATTAATAGTAAGAAGATCGTGTAGAGTGAAGCTTCTTTTGAGACTTGAAAAATGTTTACTCAATCGAACATCATTTTATGCGAGAACAGCAAGAGCTACCTATTCCGTAATACTAATATCACCCATAATAACAGATGAAACTAATTTTCAAACAAACGTCTGTGCGTAAGTAAACAGCATTGAGTCTTAAGACACCATCCAGAGTGTTGCAAGATCGTGATTAAGCGTATTATTCATGTTTTGCCAATTGACCTACACCTCCAACTGGCTCCGTCTATTACTGAATAAATACAAATGGCAAATGCTGCTGTCATCTGCGAAAGAGTAGAATAGGGATGAAAGCTTCACAAAGAGGATCATTTGCAAAAATAAGAAATAGAGTAGAAAAAGGAACAGAGCCTTGTGTTACCCCTAAATTTATCTTGAGCTTGTTTCGTAAAATCCCATCTATAACAACTCGTATACACAGAAAAAAAAATATTTGCGCCAATTAAAGATTTTAATTGGTTTCAGATTAAAATTTTATTAAATGATTAATTGATTCAATTATTCGTTTAATTAGGAAATTTGTTTGTTCTAAATATATATTTGAAACAATTAAAATATTAATTGAAATTTATTTTGAAACTAATTAAAAGCTTTAATTGGTGCAAACATTATTTGTCTGTGTAGTGAGATCCCTGAGAAAACTCCATATAAATCGAGAGAAGTTATCACCGACACCATCAGGTCTGACTAGCTGTTTTTTTTTTTTTTTGATTTATTAGTTATTTTGGCATAGAATATCTGATTACACTAACAATCGTTTAGACTTAATTGTGGCCTGTTAGTTCTTACGTTCTTTTTTGTTAATTGTCTTTCAAGATGGCTGGCTTCTTTTCTATTGGCTCAAGGCGCACCTTAAATAAAAAAACACTATTTTTTTATATTTTATTAAACAGTTAATTTAAAATCAACGCATAAACATAAAAATTATTACCATAAACATTCAATGATTACAGAAGAACCAACATTTACGCATTCTTTCAAATTCATTTAAAACACAATCAACTGACCTGAATAGATGTTGAAGAAGAAGAAGAAAAAGAGTTTGAAACTTCAAAAAGAAGAAATAAAAACAAAAATAATAATAATAATAAAAATAAAAACTAATTTTTAAGTACCTGCATAAAAATACTCATTTATCATCATTAGAGCAGCACATTAACAATTTTATTACAAGCAAATTACTTTAAAAAGAATTTCTCAAATGTCAAAAAAAAATTGTTTTTGTAACGTTTTAAAATGTTGATAAATTAAAAGAAAATAAAAAATTATCTTGGTAAATTATAAAAGATTTTAATGGCAATTAAAATAAGAAACGAGAAAAAAATTAACATATTTTTTTAATACCTTTTGAATTTTTGGGTGTTTTACCTAATGAACTATTGATATGAAATATGTTCGGACATATTGTATTGGGACTATTAAATTGATTAAATGAAATTTGTTCCAGTGTAAATGCACTCTTGAATAAAAGTTCGTATGGAATTCGGACGCCTTAAAGTATATACAAAACCAAATATTTTAGTGGGTTTTTTCAGTTGCTATAAAACGTAATTTTCAAAGGTTGAGGTTTGAAATTGACATTTGAACTCAAATTGATATTCATTTGAAAACATGACACATTACCTTTTTTTGGATTTGTCATCAAAGGTTATTTTTAAGTAATTTTAATGCTAAATTAAAAAAAAAAAAAACTTTAAAAAATTGTATATTAATAATTTGACAAAGAGATTTATTAAAGAGGTTTTCTCAAACCTAAACCGAGTTTGAAAATATAAATATAATATCAAACTTAATTCCAAAACTATTTCTAAATTACTTCTCGATTTGGTATAAATGGTTGTTTTGAACTAATTCTAATGCTGAAAAATTGTGTTTTAATAATTTGATAAAGAGATTTGTTATAAAGGTTTTTCCTTCATATTAATATTAAACTTAATTCAAAAACTACTTCTAAATTACAATAAAATGGCATAAAAATTAATTATTTGAAAAACAAATAATTAAAAAAAATATTAATAATCTATATATATACATATAATAAAGTAGTAACTCATTTCCGTCTGTCTGTCTGTCTGTCTGTCTGCTTTTCATTTGTGTTCGCATCACGTAAAAACTACTGGATGGATTCTAACAAGGAGGACGTACTTTAACATTCCTAGGAAGTTCATATGTTCTAGAAAGTTGTTTACTGAGATCTTAGGTTCATTTTTGCAGTTGATTGTTTCCTTGAATTTTGAACGGTTTGCTACCTATGGACCTGAACAGGGGTAAAAATGTAAAAAAAATTGAAGTTTTTAAAGTTTTTTGCGATTTTGACCTTGAAGATGAAGTTTTTTTGATTTTATATGTTAACAATTTTTGTTCTTTATGACAAGAGTTACAACTTTGCCTCAGAGAGTATATCAAAATTTCAAACGGTTTGCAAAATATGAGCTTGAGTAGATGATTTTTTTCGCAATAATGACATCGAGGCCCCACATCTTTGAGGGCCCATAAAAAAAAAACCTGGAGGACTTTGGGCAAAACTGGGAGACAGGGGTCTTTTTTTTTGGTCTTTTATCACGTAGTGGTGTCCGTATATGGTTATTTTGCCATGACTTAAAAAATTACACAGTGTGTTATAATAATCTATACATATAATCTGTCTTTTTGTCTGTGTTCGCATCACGTAAAAACTACTGGATGGATTTTAACAAAATTTTGTAAGGGAGGTACCTTAGTATCCTGATTCCAATATAGGATACTTTTTTCCGCAAAAATATATTATTTCCAAGAGAAAGTGAAGAAAAAACAGTGAAAATCGTCGATTTTTTTTACCGATTGAAAGGCACTGCATACTGTAAGGAATCTTTTAATTTTAAAAGAGGAAATAAAATTTGTATTTGATTTGTATTTTTACTTTGTGAAATTACATTTTTATTAAATTATTTTAAAGACCTTTTACAGATTTTTACAATCGTTTTTAGAATTTCAGAATTTTATATAAATTTTAGATTTTTATCCAGGGATGGGTACCTTTGTATAAAGTAAATACGTAAAAGTCTTAAAATTTGGTGTGGATTAGCAAAATCGAACAAAATATTGACAGGACGCACACAACGTGTGTGGGCACAGTAAACTAATTGTCAAGCATTATTTATTATTTATCTATACAATACCCGTGTGTAAAAAACTAACAGAAAATATAAAATATATGAACTTTAAAATAAAAATTTTAATAATTAAATATATTTCATATTTACCTGCAACAGGCCTTTGAAAAACATTAGAGAAAATATTTGTTAACGAAAACATATCTTAAATCGAGAAAAAATTTGTTTATTTCTTTTTGTTAAGAAAGCTATTGTTCTCAAAAAAGCAATGAAAATAATAATGGAAATCTTTAACGTGACAGCAACAGAGTTGTATTTTCAAAAGTGCTTTAGAAAAGAAGTGATAGTAGAGGACTATACAAAAGCAATAAACCGCTAATAAAAGCAAGAATAAAATTGTTGGAAAATTAAAACCGCGAATAATAGAGTCTGTGTTGCTAAATTATAAATTTCACAAACTATTCCAAATTTTCAGCAAAAAAAGTGTACATTTAAAATAAAAGCGCCTATTTTTAATATTTATTTTCGCTGAAATGACAGTTGTGCGTTGTAATATTGTATTAAATTATGTTTTAGTTGCGTGAACATTAATGCTTTAATTTGACTCGGGCAATAATGGGCCCCTAATGCACAAAGAAAAGATCTGTAAGCTTTTTAGATGGGAACCTCAAGGAGTGGGATTGCTATTTATAGGGTATTCTAACCTGAGCCGAGTGTTTATCATTTTTAAGAATATCGTATGTATTAAAGCAAACCCCTAAGGGTCTGTGAGCACATACACAATCTCAACGAGAATTTCACAAAGAGAACAAAACATGTCAAAATTTTAAATCTGTAGCATACCAGCTAACAACAAGGTACTTTTGTGTCACTTTGCTAAATATTTAGTACACCAATGCATTTTCATTTTAACCTACTTTTTTTGGTTGGGGGCCTTTGATTAAAGCACTGCATGAGCACAAATTTCGAAGCTCATCAGACGCTCATTATAATATTTGGTTGAATTTATGCCTGTTGATTGAACACGAGGAGCGATGAGTGATCAATAATAAAGAGCGAAGACCACCGGGCTAAATGCGATGACTTGCAGCGTTTCCATAACCATGTTTAAATAAGTATAAGTAAATTTTGCACATAATAACAATGAACTTGGGCGAGTACAAATAGTTTTATGCTCTGAGTGAAACACGAACACAGTTCGAGTGTAAAAAAAAAAAAACAAATACAGAATTTTTTAACAACATTACCCCTTGCTCATGAGCTTATGAGGAAACCCATAAGATGAGTTTGCTCACGAATTTGTTTAATTTTTAAATAAATAGCACAGAAAAAAATTCAAAAACTTTCATTGAAATGTCGCCGACTGTTGTTATTAATTTATACCTGATTCATCCCTCTTACTTGTTTCTTTAGTTTTAGTTTTTTTAATTTAATTGGCATTGATAATTTTTATAAACAAAAAAAAAATATTTTTGAATTGGGTTTATTGTTGTTTTTGTGATTTTTTTTATAACCCGCTTATATTAAATTTAAAATACCATTGTAAAAAATAAAGCACTTAAACAAACTTAAAAAATGCCAGATAACCTGTAAATCAAGATTCTATATATTTTAATATTTCCTTCAAATAAAATCGCACAAATATCTCATTTAAATCAAAAATATTCATTATAAAAAGATAATTTCCTTTTAACTTTAAATACATAAATACGCAGAAATATTTATAACAAATTTAACTTGAGCAAGCAAGTATAGTGCACGATTAAAATAAAAATATCCCAGCAAAACATAACACTATAAATTGAAAAACTTGTTGAAAAAAAATTTATTAGAAAAGAGACGATTTTTATGTGTTACTTTTGTTCTCCAACACATTAATTAAAAATTTTAAAATATTTGGAATAATTAATCTTAACAAAATAATTTTTCATATATCTACGAGACCTTAATGGCAATAAGGTTTGAGGTCCTAACTTAAACCGGGCTAAACCTAATTTAGTGAAATCATATTAGACGTTAATAATTAATTATCAGAGAGAAAAAAGATAAATAAAATAGAGAGAGAGAGAGAGAGAGAGAGAAAGAGCTCAATGTCAGAAGAATAAGGTGTATATTACTTACTGTACAGTCTGCAAAACAAACCTTTCAAACAGTATGTTTTTTTTACCACTATTCGCTCTTCATTATAGTTAAAGCCCATATTATTACCGAGCCAATAATAAAAACTTATGAAGTAAGTAAGCGACTTTTAATTGTGGATTCAATTGTAAGCCTTTCGTTATTTCTTTCCAAGTCTTAAACAAAAGAATCATTAAAAAACGATTCTTGACATTCATTAAATTTCACACATATTATTTCGGGAATCTGGCAACTTTTCACTATTCCAATATGGCAAATCGCCATGTTCCGTAATTGTACATCCACTTTAGGTGTGTGATCATTTCATATAAGGTTTAGCATTGTCGCATCAGCTTCTGCATTATAATGCTGCTAAAATAATTTGGCTTTAAATGTTCGGCTCAGTTCCCTAAAATTATAATGCAGTCTTAAGCTGTTAAAATTCTATCCTCACGATTTTTTAACCTTGCTCTTCTATATAAGTATGTAGGGAGGTATACCGAAACAGACCACTAACTTTATGTGTTCCTTTTCGACCCTCTGCGTTTTTTGATAATTTCTGGCACCCGACTGTTTATTTACCACTACAATGCTTTCATTGAGTATCCCACTCTCACTAACCTTTACCTTTGATTGTGGTGATTGCAGTTTTCCGACTTTCTTGCTCATTACAGTCTCGTAGTTTTCCATCTTTTTCTGATTCGTCCATTGGTCAATAAAAATTGGAGTTGCGAGGCTTCTTTGTCATTCACCGTCGGATTTTCATGGTTCTGCTTGTTCGATACAAAATTAGAACTCATAAAACTCGCACAAGTAATGAGGAAAATTTGTTTAACCATACAGATTTCCATATGCACAGGTAAGTCTATATTAAAGCTGGAGATCGTTACATATTAAGAGTTCGCCTACTACCAACCAAACTCCCTCAAGGCCTCATATATCTGCAGTATTCTATTCAGCTATTAGGTTAACTTTTCTTTAGAGACTGTTACGTATCTCCACTCGACTCAATTAATCAGCCTCCTGTCAGAGACAATGCCTTCTTGGTGACTGTTACGGGCCGAAAACATGAGGAGATATAAGAGGAACTTCTGATAGTACACTTAGTTACGACGAGCCATACTCTTGTGCCTGAAAACAAAAGGCTCTAAAATTATTTATTTTTTAAATTTTTGCCGAATTACAGTTTTTATGCGATTTTTTATAATATCGTTCGTCATAACACCTTAACATAAGCAAACTCTTTATATCTTTTATTTATAAAACGTTACACCTTTTTTCTTCAAAATTAGTATTTAGAAGTAACTAAGCGGTTTTCAATATCTATTGATTTTGAAGTATATGGCACCTTAATCCTGGCATCTTAAACCCCCGTCTACATTAGTTATCAACATCTCTTAACAAAAGTTTGAAATTTGTTAAGACATGTTAATGACTAATGTAGACTGGAGGTAATGAGTGTCATTTAAATTTTTTTTTTGAGTCGATGCAATAATATTGCTAATTTCTTTTCGTTTTGCCACGACTTTTCATTCTTACCTTTGCCGCTAGATGATATTTACCCCCCGTCTACATTAGATATGAAATGGTAAACATTAAACTAACATAAACTTCATATAAAAAAACATTACTTTTAATACTGTTTTTTATATGACGTTTGACTTTTGTTAAGACATGTTAATGACTAGTGTAGACGGGGGTTTAAGATGTCGAAAAAACATTAACTTGGTCAGTCTACACTTAACACTGAATTGATGTTAGTGTTAATTTTTACCATTCCATATCTAATGTAGACGGGGGGTAAATATCATCTAACGGCAAAGAAGATGACTAATGAAGACGGGCGTAACATGGTGGTTTAAACATTTGTTATAAAAGCTGTTTTATAACATTACAATGTTGTTGTTATATTTTAGTTTAACATTTTTGTTTTCAAACAGCGCCATTTGTTGCTCACTTATAATAACATGAACAATATAATTAAACAAATTAATTCCATTTTCTGCTGACGTCATGCTTATGTTTCGTTTAAATTGATGGCTAGTGAAGTTGGCTACTAAAACTTTTCTCTAAATTACGAGTATGTGTCTCAATAATAAATATTTCGCTGGGTTATATTAAGGTTGTTTTTGCTTTTACTTAACGATTATTTCTAAAAAAACTTGACTTTTTTAAATAAATAAACAATAAATATTTAAAGAGCAGTTTAACATTCTTGAATAATTACAAACAGACATGTGTAGAGATTTCTTTAAAATTTTATTAACTTAATTAAAATGTAATTAATAGAACAATTAAAGTTAATAGCAGAGACATTAAGTTGCCATAAAGATTAGAAGAAAATAAATAAAATAATGAATAATTAATGTATGAGAGTTTAAGGTTGATATAATTTTTCACACTTCTTATCGACAGATCTTTTCTTAAGACCAGTCAGAGTTTAACGAAAATATTATAATTAGTAGGTGCAGCTTAAATTTGATATTAATTTATATATTTTTCTCTTTTTTAACAAACCTATACTTTTCTTTGGTATACCATCTTCGTCATTTTTTTTTCTCCGAAATTGTCCATTTTAGCTATCATTAGTAAGCACATTTAGATCCTGGCGCATATCGATATTCAAGTATATTAAGGGGTGGGCGGTTGCTATGTCCCCTTTTACATCAAGCAACTTTTATTGCTACAATTCTTACTTAGTAGTCGAGAGGGTAGTTTTAATAATGAAGTTTAAAATGTAAACAAATGTGTACTGTGTAAACACAAATGCAATTTTATAGAAGAAAATAGAAAGACTGCGACAAAAGTTGCAAAATGTAATTGGGCACTATCATGAGTAGCAATATTTTGCAACACATTAGAATTTGGGGTATTGTTCATAACTTGATTTATTAACACATCAGTACCTTTGGAATCGAGTTAAATCATAAATACGAGGGCGATCTTTGAAACAGCTGACCTTGCAATACCAGCAAACACAAGCCAGAAGAGATTAGCAATTCTACTTTTATTTATCCTTCATTTTAAACATTGCACAAGAGAATGTACAAAGTCAAACACCATCTTGTTGAAATCATTATATTTTAGTCAGAAGAAGAAAATATTCGAAAATGTAAAAATTTCTATTAATTAAAAACGAAAAACTGGGTTTTATTCTTTTAGAAGACCTTCAAACAATAGGTGGTATATCCTCTGTATAACTTTTTCAATGATATCTAGTGGACGACTTTAGGGCGGCAGTTATCCAATAAGTTTTTCTCTTTTTCAATTTCTAACCGAACACATAACCGATCGTTTATATTCCATAAAGGTCGTAAAATCTTTTTTAAATTTCTACGAACGAGGGAGCAGATATATTTATAACTAGCTGAGCTCTCCGCGTCACGTCGCACGTAGGGGTATTTTGTCAATCTAGCCGGACATTACTTTTTTTTAGTTTATATTGGCTCTAAAAATGTACTGAGTGCCACTAGGTTAATGAAACTTTGCATAAAAATCTGTTATGGTCATAGGCTAACAATGCTATAAAATAGGAAAAATCGGATCAAGGAGAAAAAAAGTTACCCTTGGAAGAACTAATCCTTCCTCTGAAAAATGTAAGTTTTTTTTTGATTTTCCCGTCATTTTGTTTAGCAATTATAACTTTTAAGGTCAAAGAATGTTCAAAAACTTAAAGTTAGACTCAAGAGATTCTTAAATGCCATTTTTAGCCCCGCCTCCTTTTGTGGGCGGTGAAATAAAAAATTATTTTAAAAATTATGCAATTATTAAAAGAAATAGATTACATACTTCTTAAAACCATAAAAATTTATTATGCAGAGTGGGGGAAGTCCATTTTTTTTTTGCCAATTTCCTAAAAATATTAATTTTTAAGCTTTCCAATGCCTAACCAATCCCATCCTCCCAAGAATATCATTAAAAAATATTTTTGTAATTTGTTACTTTATAGTATTTTATTTATCGGAAAATAATTAATTTATTCATAGTAATAACTTTTTTATGATTGCAACGATAAATTTTATTTACAATTATAACAATTAATTTATTTAAAACAACTTCTCCTTTGCACTAAGGTGATGATGAGTGCCATGGTTCTTCTTCGTGGGATTCCGCAAAGACCTCTTCCGAATCTGAATCCTCTTCAGCGTTAAGTACAATTATTTCTGCAGCTAATTCAGGATTGGAAAAAAATCTTCTGCTAGTGTTACCATCGTTGGTGTTTCCATATCCAGCTTTCGGTACACCCACTACTAGCCCTAACAATGGCTTTGTTCGCATCAGATTTTATTTGCCATTTTTTCACTGACAGTTTATATAACAGGTGTAATATGCTCTCAAATAGGCGAATTCTGGCGTGTAAAGTAGATAGTCCGAAATATGCGCAACGTTTTTTTTTTACAGCATAAAAGAAGAGATTGTAAATTTTGTAGTGATATATAACATTTTTAGGATCGCGACGGATATCACTCTTAAAAAGCTTTTCACTTTTTTTTTGACCAAAAATTTTACAAAAAAAAGTTTTTTTAATTTTGAACGAAATTTTTTATCATTAAAAATTAAAAAAAAATTTCTAAAAATTAACATAAGTAGCTACTAATAAACCCTTTCACAGAAAAAAATTCACTATACGATGCAGAATTTTGTTGTCTGTCGAGCTGCGTACTTAAATTTTTACATTTCTCAAAATTAATTTTTGGCCTAATGTCCGGCTAGATTGGCCCCTCTGTGTCGTGGGCGTCCTGACAATATTTTGCTCGATTTTGTTTTGAAAGTATTCCACACCAATTGTAAGACATTTACTTTTATAGTGCTTTAGTTATGGTTTATGTTTTTACTTTATATAAAGGTACCCATCCCTGGATGAAATTCTAAAATTTATATAAAAAACTAAAAATTATTGTAAAGCTCTGTAAGAGGTGTTTAAAATATTTTAATAACTTTTTAATTCCACAAATTCCACTTGTATTGAATTTCTCACTGAATTCTAACCCAATAAAAAATTGGTTAATCCTTTCGATGAAAATCTTTGAAGTATTAAAAAAAATACAAAAAAAATTACGACATGAAATCGGCTTCGTCGGCTTCCGTGACCACTCGCATTCAATTCTCAAGTAAATTTGCTCTTAGGTTCCTTCTCTGTGTTTTTTATATATGTTGTTAAACTTTATAAAAAAAAAATTGTATCGTGATGCTCTACTTCGCAGCAAAGAGTGAATCACTATCTGCACGGACTTTTAGTTGTGTGTGGATCAAAAAAATTAAGCTGGATTGAAAATGGGCTTTAAAGCTTTTCTAACGATATTTACTAGCCAAAGAAGTTTTTCGACAATGTTGTGTTCGTTACCTCAAACCAATTTATTATCCGAAAGGGATCTCTTCATATGTAGTATCGTGGTAAGCTAAGTAAGTTAGCAAGGCGAATTCATACCCAGTGGAGGCGATAACCCAGCTGATTGTTTTTTGCTCTTGTTTTTTTTTTTTTTTGCTAATGTCTTGTCATATCTGCTAATCGAATGTCAAAGTTGTTGTTTTGTTGTAGTTGTTGCCCTACTGCTCACACCTGGTATGAATTTGCCTTGTTAGTTAGTTATTGAACAGATTTAAAGTTTATTAAAATTAATAACCAAAAAATTTTATAAGAAACACATTTTATTTATTTATATTTTTTGTTTCAAATTAAAATTTAGTAAAAAAGAATGCAATTGACTTACTTTTAATATCAGTGATTCGTGCATTTGTTGTTGTTTCACACTGTTTCGTACTGTTCACTTACTTTTATTAACTTTACGCTTATTTACGTGTTAAATACACAATCTTAAAATATTTTTATTATAATTTATTATTAGTATTTTTTATTCATTGTCTGTTATTATTATTATTTTTTTTTTCATTTCATTTTACTACTTGTTTCTTATGATCTCACAAGAATGGTATTTTTATAGCGTGATATTTTTTTATAACTTTAAATATTTTATTTATAAGGGGCTGGCTGGCTGGCTGTAAGAGTCAGCATTTTTTGTTATTATACTTGGCTATAGAGAGTTATTTCCATGGTGGGTAAATAATTATCTGAAACCGCAACAATCAGAGTTTAAATATTTACACGATTTATTTTTTTATTCTCTTAATTAAAAAATGTAAAATATTTATGCAAAAAAATTAAAATAAATAAAAATATTTGCTTAATGGATTCCAGTTTAGTTTGAGGAACAAATATATAATTATAATTCAAAAAAAAAAAAAAAACTTTATAATGAGGGGTAAAAAGTTAAATTAAATAAAGTTATTCAAATATTTTTAAACTTGATATTTTTTTTATAATTAACTTCTGGCATAAATTTTGTCTCACATTTAATAAAATTTTTTAATATAATTTATGCACTGAGAATAGTTTAAATATGGAATTGGAATTTTTTCTTTCGCATATTTTAAAAATGCTGAAAGATAACAATATTTTGAACTTTAAAATACTATATTCTAGATATAGGGTGATTTTTTTATATCAACTTTCTTTTTGGCAAGACTGTTTTTAACCGACTTCAAAAAAAAAAAGAAGGAGGTTATCAATTCGTCTGAATGTTGCTTTTTTTTATGTTTGTGCCCGCAGAACTCAGGCATTTCTGAACCGATTTTAAAACCGATTTCTCTATTAGAAAGGAAATGCTTACAGATTGGTCCCATTTTAAAAGAAGTTCAGAATTTTGAAAATTAAAGGGTGTCCCCATACAACATACGTGTTTTTTACGTGTATTATGAACCGTAAAGGGCACCCTTTTAAAATTTTAAAAAACTGCATATCACTATAGCTGCCAATAACAGAAATTAATAAAAAAAATAAACTTAAAAATTAAAAGGTGTCCCCATATATGACGTCAATTTAAATATTTGAACCATTGTAGACAATCACTTGAAAATTGGAGAGAATGTCCAATATTTATAATCAGAAATTAAATATTTATAATTAGAAGTTAAAGGGTGTCCCAATAGTTGATGTAATTTGATGTATATTGCCAAACTTTTGTACCGTAACAGAGAGACGGTTGAAATTTACAAAGAACCTATATATTTAAGTCCTTTATAACATCAAGTATATAATTTAAATTTGGAAACAAAAGGGTGTCCCCATAATTGATATAATTTAACCTATCTAGCCCTATCTTTTGAACCGTTATAGACAAACACTTGAAAATTAGACAGAATCTCCACTACTATATCCCCTATGATAACCTTTATAAATATTTAAAATTTTAAAGGGTGTCTTAATAGTTGATGTAAATTGATGCATATGGCCAAACTTTTGAACCGTTTTAGACAAACATTTGAAATTAACAAAGAATCTGTCCTTTAAAATAAGTGTTTAAATTAAAATTGTACATTAAAGGGTGTCCCCTAGGTGATATTGTTTAAGCTATATGGCCATATCTTTGGAACCGTTAATTTTTATTACTGTGCCAGTAATAATAACTGTAAAAAAATAAAGGGTGTCCTCATATCTGACGTAATTTGTCGTTATGGATAGACATTTGAATGTACAGAACGTATATTACTTGTCCGTTAGAGCAACAAGTATAGAAGTATTTGAATTGAGTCTATTTCTTACAGATTACTTCCTTTTAAATTTTTAGTTTAGAATTGATGCACATATATTTGTTTTGTAGTCGGTTTTTTTTTCAAGCATTAGCATTTGTTACTGTTGTTAGTAGTAAAGTAGCTCTGAGCTGAAGAACAACGAGCATCATTAACGTTATCGCTTAAGTTAATCAGGCCGCCCTCTTTGCTCGGCCTTTTGAGTGGTTTGCGTGTCAGTTTCACACTGGCTTCCTCGAATAGCTATACTGCGATACTGTTAAAGCGACCATCAACGCTTTAATCAGCCACGTATTATCGTTTTGGTTATCGTGTATAACCTAGTAACTTCGTACATTGGTGGAGTACCATACTCATTTTTTTACTGGAGGAGTACCATTAAACTCAACTTTCACTAAAGGGGAACCATTAAACTCAAGTTTTCACTGGAGTTACGGCAAAATAGCCGTATTTGAGAAGAAAAAAAAAATCCATTTAATCTATCGAAAATTATTACATACAATGAAATTTATAATCAAGCTTAAGTTCGTTTTTATTCTCTCTAAGAAAGAATTAATTAAATTACAACTGACGATTGATAATTGAATACGAGTTTTCTCGTATTCCTTTATCTCGGTTTGGTTGGTTAAATAGATGATGCTTGCAACTAAACACTACCCTAAGTAGATTAGATACAAGAGTGCTGATGACGGACGTAGCTGTCTAGAAAATGTGCATTCCGCTCGTGCTGGTGTCTAAAAATAAAATTGGGTAAATTTTTCTTTAATATTATCACATAATTTGTAATTTAATTAATTCTTTCTTAGAGAGAATAAAATCGAACTAAGCTTGATTATAAATTTTATTGTATGTAATACATAAACAGTTCGACTAATAATAATTAAAATTTTCAAAATTAAAAATATCGAAAATTATCATAAACAATGTTTATAAGGAAAATTTAAAGAATTTTTTTTTTCGATGTTTGTATTTTTTTTATATTAAGTTTGAGTTTTTTTTTTGCTTGCTAAATGTTGTTTATTATTATTATTATTATTGTTTTTTATTTGTATTTGAGTGTAGATATTTGTGTGCACATTGTGTATTGTCATTGTACAAATAAAAATATTGTGCCTAAAATCGGAATAAGGTCAGTAAAAGTTTGTTGTTTATTTGTTTGTTTTCAGTTTATTGTATTTTTTTTAATTTTCCCATCGTCGTCTGTTACTTTTTTGAAATTATCGGCAGGCACGAAAAATTAAATTTCAATCTGGTACTATTTTCTAACCAAAACTGTACTTCCCTGATATAAAAAGGTCTAAATGTATATATATCATCACTTTACAATGAAATTTATAGTCAAGCTTAAATCACTTTAAATCACTACATTTAGTCATAATTCATCTGTGTGTAAAATAAATAGTTCGACTAATAAATATTTCAAATATTCAATATAAATATTTTGAATATTAATAGTATTGGAATTGATTCCTTTATTTATTCGACCTCTTATATTTAACAATAAAATATGTTTTTTAAGCTTAAGGTCATTTTGAATATTTATATTTTTTATTAATTATTTATATTCAAAATATTTTTTTAGTTTATAATCTTTAGCCTTATAAAAAAGCGTATATATTGTATATATATTTTTTTAAAGTACACTTTTATGTATTGCATGGTTGAGGTAACCATAATCTAGGAGCAACATGTTATGATTAAATTATATGGTTTTAGTCAAACCATTTTATTAATAAACATAATAAAAATATAGTTATGTTATAACCATATTATTGTCAATCCTGATAATGACATTGTTGTAAATATCCAAAAAAATTTAATAGTATAAACATATTATAATAAAATATATCCATAATATAAAAAAGATTTATTATATTATGATCAAATATAAACATTATATGGTTAAATTAAATGATTATAGTATGATTAAAAACTTGAAATGTCATAAGAGTTTCCATTGGATACCATTTATAATGTAGCAAAAAGAGTTTCTGAAAACAAAAATAAAAAATTTAAAAAATTAAAAAATAAAAAATACGGAAATCGTATTTATGCATATTAAAATTCCAAATATAATTTTTTAAAGTAATAGCATGCGCACGGTGCATAAATACGATTTTTTATTTTTTAATTTTTAATTTTTGTTTTTCAGAAACTCTTTTTGATACATTATGAATGGTATTCAATGGAAACCCTTAATGTAGAAAATAGAAAGAAAACGAAAAGTAAAGTTTTTAATTTGAAATGGTTACTATGTTTTTTGTTTACAAATTTGGATTTTTTTCTTCTCATTTGGTTTATTAAATTCTGGGCATAAGAATCCGGGTTTTTTAAAGAAATCTTAAAAAAGTCCACTGACGATCTGGTTAAGTACCAGTGAAATAGCTATATGCTATATGGATATGCTTTACCCATAGTAATCTGTTTGGATTACTATATTTTTTGAAAATAAATATTTTATGATTCGTTTATAAAATATTTATTTAATAAATTTTAAAAAGGAATTAATTATGCGATCTTATGTCAGGATAAAATTTTACAGTTATTTTACAAAGGTATTTAGCTTGTTATCGCTAGACCATGTGGTTTTAGCAGAGTACCAAAATGCTCACTCACTGCTCAATCATGTGTGAGCATGTACAATTTGGTTTTCTTTCAGCTTCTTTTCATACATATGTATGTGAGATACTAGAAACTGTTTTGTGTTTGTTCATTTATGAGTGAGAACATTTATTTTTTTTCCTTTCTATTCAAATGTGAAGAAATGAGAAAATATTTATTATTTAATATTATGCTAATTACCCATAACGTTTTATAATAAAAATGCAATTTATTTGTTGGGGGAAAAGAGCTAGTCCCTATACGTATTTCACTGGTTGCTCAGGCCAGATCATCAGGAAACCTTTTTCCTAATTTTAGAGAAGCCAAAAATTCTCTATAAGTAATAAAATTCTACAAAACACAATGAGAATTATGCATGTTAATAGAATAATATTACAGAATATTAAAGCTTCAACAAAACACCAACAAACAAACAACGTTTTTATTTTTCCTTACTGTCGTTCTACAATTGGATGGTTTTTTGCCATCACTGAATGCAGACGTAAGTTTTTCATGCAAGTGCTCATATATGAGAATGTAAAATTTTGGTAATTTTACATTAAAAAAATAACGTAAACAATTTTAATGAGAATGAGTTATCTCATTACTTATCACATATGAATTATATGAATATTATATGGTATGTATGTATGCATGCTACAAAAACAAACAGTTACACTGATTCATATGTGATCGTAGGCAAACCATTTTTGTTGTTCATTTATGACCGTAAAAAATTAGAAATTTCATTTACGAGAAATATCATAAATGTTAAATTTTCAACGCTCATATGTGAAAACTTCTGAACCCTGGTTTTAAGGAGGGAATTAATGTTTGTTTAAATATTTGAAAGTATGTTTAAAGACGAGTGTTTGTAATTTTTCTATACCAATTTGTTCGTTTGTAAAAATACTTTAAGTTTTTATTGACATAACAAGCGTCATTAACAACAATATCATGAAGATATGTTTTGTTATACCAAAACAAATTTTTATTGTTGTACATCTTGTTGTTTTTGTTGTATTTAGGTAGGCGTTGTAAAGTTTAACTCAAAGAGAAAACAAAAAAAAATATTTTTTTTTTTAATTTATACATACTTATGTGTGTATTTTAAATTATTATTTCAATTCGTTATTGGAATTTTTTTTAGTTGTGAAGTGGCCGTTAAATTATGTATGAAATAAGTTTAAAAATAATCATTTAATGTCTACTTCAGTTTCTTAATCATTATGCAAATGTTAACCCTTAAATGGTAAACTAGATGCGATATAGATTAAAAGAGTAAGTTTTCTAGCAAAGTTTTGCTAATTCGACAAATTCATCATATTTAGACTATATATGGATATTTTCACAAATAGTTTTTTCTTCTACTGTCCCTTGAAAGCCAATATTGAAGAATTTATTTGTGAGATATGTACTACCTGTCGATATGTTGGAGAGAAAATGAACAAATTGGACCCAGCGTATGAGCCATTTGAGGCGCAGACGTGGTCAACATTTACAGGAAATCATTTTTATACATTGAATTATATAGATCGTTCTATCGACTCAAATAAAGATTTTATACATTTCTTTAAATTTTATATGTTTTTTTATCCAACATCTCCATTTAATGATGAAATTTTTTAATCAAAGCTTATTTATTCTGACCATAGCAATTTTAAAAACAACTAAAACCACAACCACATCTTGTTACAGAGAACATAATATGATTCTTGCAACTCTCTCTGCTTGTATGGTATTGTATGATATTGTATGGTATTGAGGCAACGTATGCCTCAATACCAACGTTTGTCTGGGCCCAATAGTCTGAAAAACATAATTCAACAAAACTAAAATATATGTATATGGCACTGGTTCCTCTAAAGAGAGTCAACTCAAAATTTAAAAATTTTCAGTGAGGCAAAAACTGTTTTCTTTTTAATATAATTTTATATCAAGAAGAGGGCTACAACGGTATTTTTTGGTGAAATAGCAGAAAAAATATTGCAAGATTTTTACAGTGGGCAGATATGACCACTGTACATTCATTTCTTGCAAAAAATGATAATTGAAAAATGTTCAGTTGACTCTCTTCAGAGGAACCAATGCGATATATATTTTTTTTATAAATATTTATATGTATTTGTGAATTTTTTTTTTATTTTTTATTCAAAATTCTCAAAATTTATTTTAACAGAAAAAATAAATTAATAAAATTAAGCTGCATTAGCATAAAGCTATTTATAAAAAAGAAGATTTAAAAAAAATGATAGCATATTTTATAAGATTTTCATAAACCATTTTAATTAATTATAATGTTTTTGTTTATTTTTTTGGCCAGTTTGAATTTTTTGAAGGTGTTGTTGGTTTTAAGTTTTTGTTTCTTTATTTCCTTTTGATACTAATTGAAAAAAAGAGAACAACAATTTGTTTAAATTTTAGATTTAAGAAAAATTTTATTTTTTATTTTTACCGGTTTGAAATTTAAAAATCAATTCAAAAATTCTTTAATTACTGCCATTAATTAATTCTCTTAAAATAAAAATAAAAACTATACCACTAAATTAAAAATCTTATAAATCTTTTAATGTCAAAAAGCCTTAAATTTATACATAAATTATAACATTTTCAAACAAAAACATTTCATTTTTATGAATAAATGAAGTGAAAAAAATAAACTTTTAAAAGTAAGTTGACTGATTGAAATTTAATCTTCAGCTTTTAATTTCAGTTTCTTTTTTTTTTTAATCTAAAATTCTTTCTTTTGTTTTTTTTTAACATCATGGGGATTAAACCTAATTTATGTCCATCTGATATTGATTGATTATAGAAAAATAATAAACTGAAATTATACATTAATATCTTTTTTTTTTGTTGATAGTTTATAGTTATTTTTTATAGATAAAAATAAAGACCAACATAAGCAAATCACCAATAAAAGACTAGACATGAATATTAATAAATATTTTCTGTGTAATATTTCTTCTCAAAGAAGACACAACTTATAGAGAGAAAACAATGTCATATAAAACAAGTAATAAATAAAGGTATGCTCGGCCGTGGCAAATGTTGTATACCCTTCACCATAGTGAATTAATTCGTTAATTGACTATTTAATTAATTTATTCAATTAATTCATTAATTTATTCAATTAATTCATTAATTAATTCAATTAATTATTTAATTAGGAGTTTTTTTTTTTTGGTTTGTTTTAAATAACACTACACTTAATCTGCTAAGCTTTTTGCTTGCTAGCAGAAAACACCCAGAGTCTTTGACGGGATTCGAACCGCAACCCCCAGACTGATAGACTAGCGTACTACCAGTTAATCTATCGAGACACTCGATATGTAATTGAAACAATTAAAAACTTAATAGAATTTTAATTTAAAACTCAGCAAAACTTTTAATTTTAAAAATTTAATTTCTTTAAAAATTTTTAGGTGAAAATATAATTATTTTTGTGAAACTTGGATATTTTTGCGATATTTTGAATTTAGCATGGTGTTAACTTACTTTCTGAGCATTTTCAGTTTTTTTCTACAAAAATGTGAAAATGTGTGGTGAAGTTGCGATTGTTAAGTGAAATTCCGATTTCTTGTTAGTCTGGAGTTTTTTTTTTTTAATTTTCGATTTTTAATACAACAAAGCTAAAAACAATAATAAAATACAACAACAACATAAAGGGGAAAACGTAAAGAAAATAGAAGCGCTCGCATTTACACATTTACGGTATCTCCACCGTTTATAAACCGATTATATTGATTTTCAAAATTCTCAAAACTACATCTGATAAGATAGCTGGGGATCTTCAGAAAAGACATTTCAATTATTTATTTATTTTTTTTTTTATTTTGTAGTGGAATACCGAAGCAAAGCACTAACATTATGGGTCCCTTTTCGAACACCCTTCGTTCTTCAAATGTTTTCTGTTATCCGAATAGTAATTTACGAATACCTTACTTTCATTGAGTCTGGTGATATTACTAGGTTTTTACTCTTGACTTTAGTGATTAACATTGACGACATTCTTCCTCATCACACAGTCTATGGTATTTGCTAATATTTGCCTAAGGCTGAGCACTCCACAGCATCATCTTATATTAGCTAGTCTGCTGGATATCCACCCCAAATGTGTTCTACCTTTTTCCAGGTACGGTCTGCAAGTGTCGTCTTATCTCGATTTTTAACTTGGCCAAATAATATTTAAAATGTCTGTGACCTGTCATTAATGCACTTGGAAATAATCTGTAGGCAAGCAGATTATGTTCAAGCACCTTCTTGATCTTCCTGCCAACTTGTAGTGAAAAATACCAGAGTCTTTAGTGGGCATCGAACCCTAAGCCCCAGACTAATAGAGTAGCTTTAGCTAACTGTTAGTCCACCGAGGCACCGATATTTCAACTTAAACACGCACAGACGGACATCGGTAAATCGACTGCCCTGTGTATAAGGATCCAGAATATATAAACTTTATGGGCTCGGAAATAAGTATTGTAGAAATTAAAAAACGGTATTAGAATCTTATCAATATCCATGAATATACCTTTTTTAGTTTGCTGTTTGTTAAGGAAAAAATATGTAGAATTTTTTGTCTTCTTTTTACGAGGGTGCACTGTATGCTAAATTACTAATCTAGAAGCCCTTATGGGTCGTGTTATGTTACATAACATGTAACATTCGTTAACATTCTGAAGTCTTTGGTTTACCAACCAACGGATGAGTTACTGCCGAAATACGGCACCAAAAAATTATTCAAAAATTTAATTTAAAAAATGCGCCACATCCGCCATAGCCGTGCGAGGTACTTACATTTTGTTTGAAATTATATTTTAATTCAAAGGTGTGTGTATGCCTTTCAAAACAGTCTTAAGTATTGTATTTAGCTGAAATCAGCTTATGACGCGATTTAGACGATGATTTAAAAACATGTATTTTTTCTCGACCATGAACAAAAAAATATATTTTTTTAAATCATCGACCAAATCCCGCCTATGTTGAAAATAAGAAGATTTTATCTAATATCTTCTATTTCCTTGCTGGTAATTCTGTAACCCCCCTCGTATATGATGCGAACAGAAATTGCCTGCATATGTGTTTGGCCGCTGTGGTTTTTTTTTACAGTAGCATTTTTCGAAACAAATTCATGTTAAACTGTTGTTTAAGTTTAAGTTTAATTTATGCATAAATCTATGATATTATTTTTAACATAAAATAAAATGAACTTTCTATATTAGGTTTGTTTTATAACTCCATATATTTAGACATGTACATACATACACACTACCACACATACTTACATTTTGGTTCAATTTGTTTTTTTTTTTTTTGGGTTAGAAACTTGTCTGTAAATTTTGAAATGCAAGTTGTTGTTTGGTGAAATTTTTCAAAAATATTTAAAGCTTGTAAAGCGTTATTAGATTAAATGAAAGGAATGTTAATCTTCTTATTTGTTATCATTAAATATCTTTAAAGATTAATGATAACTTTTAGGTTAAATTAATAAATCATGTAAAATGTTTCTTTTGTTGTCTTGTAAATAATGATTTTCTTTTTTGATTTTTGTTTTTTTTTTTACTTTTAGAAAAATATTTCCAACGATTTTGTTGCATTCAAATAATGATGCAGCATGCGAGCGTTTTGTACTGTCAGCGCGCCATTAGAAGTATGCGCGTCCTCGGCCGAACAGCTATCACCAGGCTCACGTTTTTTAGCTCTAAGGTAAGTTTTCATATTAAAATATTCTTTTTAAAACAAATTGTTCAGAATTAAAAAATAAAATATAAATTATTTCATTTAAATTTGCAGGCTATTAGGCAATCAACAACCCAAAACTTTATACTTCCTAGTCGATGCAAAGAGTCGAGTGAGAGAAGTGTATACACAAACATGTCTACATTTTGCCACACAGGGCATGCTCGATACCGAGCTCTTCGGATTGGCGGTATTGATAGGTAAGTGTAATGTTTTGTATTTTTTTTTGTGATTTTATTTAAGATAATGTGTATAAAGTAAATGTGTTGAATTTGTATTAATTTGTATTTCAACAGTGTTGTAAATTGTAAGTGAAAAGAAGTTAATAGGGCATCCGTCTTAAGTCTTTTGTTTTGAATTGATTTTTTTCATGTTCCTTTACTTTTTTTTATTATATTTTTTTTTTTTTTGACAAATACCACTATATATAAGTGCAGAAAATCTTTAATGACAATAACATAAAATGTTAAAATCGAGGAACAAAATAGGGCCTTTGGTGCTTTACAGTAGAATGCAAAATATGTTATTCTCTCATGATAAACAAACGTTTATAAAATAATAAATAAAAAATATAAAATTTATTTGTGTGTTCATAAACGGTTCGCTAATAAATATAAAATAAAACAATTATTTTTTATAAGAAGCTTTTTTAAACCATGTCTGAAAAATAATTTGTAAAGGTCCCCGCTTTCAATAAAGGCCATTATTTTTAAAAAATTAAGGACGTTTAAAAATAAAAATCTTATATTATTTTATGCGTACATGCGTATATACTAAACGTGAGCGCAAGATGTTAAAAAGTGTACAGTATTGCATGTTTTTGAAACGCAAATATTGATTGTATGTTTAGTCGAATATCACTAAACAGTAAATACAGAGAACAAGAGAGCAAACAGTGCAAATATCAGTACACCTGATTTGACCGGACAGTTTTATCAAGTGTGCAATAAATATGCTGAGCATTTCATATTGTTCACTAGTTCATTTTACTTAAATTTTCTTGACAGTTAAATCTCTGATTTTTGAGAGAAAAAATTAAATTAGTTTTATACAAAAAATTATATTTGGAATCGTGTTATATACATTATTTATTTTTAATCACGCATGATTCCTTTGCAAATTTATTGAATAAATATTTTATGAGTATATTATATTTTAGAAATTTAGATTTGGCTTTCTTTATAGACTGATTGAACTTCTCATTTAGTCTATTATAAAATTCAGAAAAATTGGGAAAAATCCACTGATGAGCTAGTTGAGCACTAGCGAAATAGCTATCTGGATAGGCTTTCCCCATAGTAATTAATTTCGATTATTTTATTTTTTGAAAATAAATATTTTATACTCATAAAATATTTATTTAATAAATTTGCAAAGGAATCATGCGTTATTAAAATTAAATTAGATTTTTTTATTCATCAATAAAAGTTAAAAAAAATTCAATCTACTACAGTTTTCTATTTTCAACCACTCAACGCGCAAATTAATATAAAATAACTAAAATACAAAGTACAAACCCTTGCTTTTAACATCATACATTTACATACATGTTGTCTGCTATAACAGTATTTCATATCAAGAGACACTATTGAAACAAAATATTCACTACTGAAATTTAATTTCAAACAACAGCAAATATTGCATTGGTTGGAAGAAGAGCAAATGCTATTGTATGTTTTTCTTTAAGAGCACAACAATATTTGTATACACATGAAATCAAGTGCAAGAAAAAAGAGACCAATTCATTATTGAACATTATGAAGTTAGTCTAACAAGACGTTTTATGCGCACGTTTAGTATATACCATCGAAAGTGCCTAACCAGACTTAATAGGTCGAGTCCTAGGAGGTATGTGTTGTTGAAATCCAAATAAATAATTAAAGTCTAAAATTTCGCTTTCAAAACTTGTTACTTATCTGTTGATACAATCTCTGTTTTTAAAATTCATATATAAAGGGGAGAAAGATCTCGTTTATACGTTAACTTTGCAGATGATTGCAATTAATTTTTGTATTTGTGCAGCCACAGACTTCATTAGTTGAAACTGAAAAACTGCCCTAAATAATGTTTAACCACTAAAACATCTCATTCGATTTTAAAAATTAATTATTTGGAGCTGGAGTAGACAAAAGCTTTAAATAATTTGACATTTCATAGTAAATAGAAAATGTTGTACATATGTATGTGGAGAATCAAAAAATTTTTAATTCCATAAATATTTTTTTTTTGTAAAATTTTAAAATTTGTCCATTTATTTGTACTCGTATACCCAATTGTCTATGTAATCTTTAAATCACTTTACCCTGCAGTATGTCCCTGTCCGTAACTACATAAAATTTAATAGTGGATTTCTATATCCCAGGAAGCTATTAAAAATTGTCATCAAAATATTTTGGAAATAACTCAGCCTTTTGTAAAGGGCTAGGCCGATTGATCCAAAATTTGGCATGAGCATATTAGAGGAGGATCTCAGCTTAAGTTTTAACGCTGGGTACCATCCACTTGCCAGGCGCTATGTGATCTCAAGGTGGGTGCCTGTCCCTGAAAATTTTTTAGAGCTTGGCGTTTCTTCAAACTTTGTTTGATTTTTAAAAATCATACAAGATCTTAAAGGTCTAGTTAATACCTACCTATAAAATGGTGGTTTAATCTATAAATTAAGTTTTAATGAGCGAGTATTTTGAAATTAAAATTTTTGATTTTTCGACACCCTTGACCAGTTTTTTTTAATATTTTAAACAATTTTCAAAAAAAATTTTAAAGGCAAAGGAAATCCCAAAATTCCCAAAATAAATGCCAAAAATCCCAAATTTGAAATTCTATAGTCTTTTGCCCATAAAGTCATATTTTAAAACAATTTTCAGCAAATTTTTCAAAGATAAAGAAACTCCCACAATTCGCAAAATGTATGCAAAAAATCCTAAAAATTAGAATTTTTTAGTCTTTTGCCCATAGAGTCCTCATATGGGGTCATGAATACTTGCAGCAATAATTGGGAGTATACATATATAGCTTTATTACGGCAGTATTCTTTTTTCGATCCCAGCTTTGGGATTTTATAATATACCTATAGCCTAAAGTCAATATTACAATGTAAAATAGGCCAAAGTACCTTCATCTTCTACAAGGTTGATTAGTTTTACACGAAATTTAAAATATTGTTATTTGATGTTTTGACACTTGAATTTTGTTTTCTAATGTTTATAATATAATTTTTTACAAATATTTATATTGTACATACTTGGGATTGTTGCATTGACATTTTCATTGGCATTTTTGGAAGTAATTACAATGATAAACCTGTTAAGTACCATTTTTTTTAAGTGAAAACTTTTGTTTGGCACGTTGAGCACTTTTTGGTTGACGAAAAATTAATGAACTCAACAACCGTTACCATCTTCACCATTATCACAACCGTAATGGCGTCCCCTAACATTGCTTCTATATATTGGTCTGCTCGTTTTGGTTGAAGAAAAATTATTGAACTCGCATCGTCGTCACCTAACATTGTTTCTATACATTGGTCTGTTCGTTTCGGTTGAAGAAAAATTATTGAACTCCCATCACCGTCACCTAACATTGTTTCTATACATTGGTCTGCACGTTTTGGTTGAAGAAAAATTATTGAACTCAACAACCGTAACCGTAGTCACCATTATCACAACTGTAACCGCGTCACCTAACATTGTTTCTATACATTGGTCTGCTCGTTTTGGTTGAAGAAAAATGATTGAACTCCCATCAGCGTCACCATCGTCATCTAACATTGTTTCTATACATTGGTCTGCACGTTTTGGTTGACGAAAAATTAATGAACTCAACAACCGTTACCGTGGTCACTATTATCACAACCGTAATGGCGTCTCCTAACATTGTTGCTATACATTAGTCTGCTGGTTTTGGTTGAAGAAAAATTATTGAACTCGCTTCATCGTCACGTAACATTGTCTCTATACATAGGTCTGCTCGTTTTGGTTGAAGAAAAATTATTGAACTCCCATTACCGTCATCATCGTCACCTAACATTGTTTCTTTACATTGGTCTGCACGTTTAGGTTGAAGAAAAGTTATTGAACTCAACAACCGTAACCGTCGTCACCATTATCACAACCGTAACCGCGTCACCTAACATTGTTTCTATACATTGGTCTGCTCGTTTTGGTTGAAGAAAAATGATTGAACTCCCATCATCGTCACCATCGTCACCTAACATTGTTTCTATACATTGGTCTGCACGTTTTGGTTGAAGAAAAATTATTGAACTCAACAACCGTAGCCGTCGTCACCATTATCACAACCGCAACCGCGTCACCTAACATTGTCTCTATACATTGGTCTGCACGTTTTGGTTGAAGAAAAATGATTGAACTCCCATCATCGTCACCATCATCACCTAACATTGTTTCTATACATTGGTGTGTACGTTTTGGTTGAGGAAAAATTATTGAACTCGCATCATCGTCACCTAACATTGTTTCTATTCTGTTGGTTGCGGTTGAAAAAAAATTATTGAACTCCCACCATCGTCACCTAACATTGTTTCTATACATTGGTCTGGACGTTTTGGTTGAAGAAAAACGATTGAACTCGCATCATCGTCGCCATCGTCACCTAACATTGTTTCTATACATTGGCAAAAAGTAATCACAAGTTATTTATTTTTCATTTCTATTGGCAGTCCCAACGACTGCCCTACTCTTTTTTATTACAATTGTATTTAGCAATGCTAATTGAAATGTAATCAAGGTTATAAGTGATAAAAAAACACAATAAATTACATGATCATTGTAGCTTTTAATCAAAATAAATAAAAATTCAAATATAAGTCCATTTTTATTCGGACTCAAATTTAGAAAATTTATGAAAAAGTTTTTATTTATAGCACTGTGTAAATTAATCATTATTTATTAGCATTATTCATAAACTAATGCTAATGAAATAGGCATTTAATTAGTTAATATAACGAATTATTCCCTTGTATGATATGTATTGTGTGTCGTCTGAATGTAGTCTGAAAGTCGTTCTAGAAATGAAACACCTCGAGTATGTGTCTTAAGTCTTTTGTATAACATAAAAAAGCTACCAAATATGTACATGCTGTGTTTGTTGTTTTTTTTTTTTTGTAAGCTAAAAAATTCTTTCATACAGTTATTGATTATTTAATTTGTTAAAGTTTGAAATTGTCATTTTTTTTTTTTTTTGTTAATTCATTCAGCCATTTAACACTTTTTTTTAACAAACAACACTAGTTTGTGTCTTAAGTCTTGCGTTTTTCTGAGTTTGTTTTTATTTTTGTGTGAGTGTGTTTCGAGTAGGAAAAAAAAACATGTGCTTCAACCGTTCTGTTTTTTTTTTTTTTGTTTTTATTAATAAATTTGGCTTTAAACTTAACATTTATTTCTTTTTTATTTGATTACTACCAACCAACACAAAAATTTGTGTTCTTCTTTTTTTTGTGGTTTTGGCAAAAATGCTGCAAAAACTATTAAAAAAATATATATGATGCTTGAAAAAATAAAGAACACAAAAACTCCACTATATACTTAGAAGTTTTGCCAAAAAAATAAAAAACACCCATTACAAACATATCAAACAGAAAATTCACATTTAAAGTATGTTTTTTTTCGATTTTTTCTGCTGATGCTTAAACTGGCGTATCCCAAAATACAACATCCACAGCCACAACATAAGACACTATCATATACAAACCTGTATTTAACATACATAGAATTTTTGTTGGTTTAAAATAGGTGCTGGCTGGCTGGCTGGTTTAGATGTTGGCTTTAACAAAAAACTACTAAAAAAAAAGTTAAAACTTATACTGGTTCTTTTGTGGAGAGGTTGTTGTGTTCCTTTTTTCCTTGTATGTAGTTTTGCACTAAAAAAAACACAAAAATGATGATGCAGCATGTTGCATGCATGCAAAGGCCATTTTAAACATTATGAACAGCAACATAAAGAACGAAAAAAAGGTATTTTAATACATAAAATCCAAACGACTTTACGAAAAAAAGCCTTTAGAACCTTTAAACATTTCAAAAACTGAAAACAGCAAAAAGGGAGAAACAACCAGAACAGACTTGTAAGAAAAGACGGTGGTGTTGGATGCTGTAGTATATGTTATGAACGATGAAAAAATAAAATAAAAAAATAAAAAATTAGTCTGTCTGTCGGTTTCAATAGATGGACAGACAGACAGACAGTGAAACAAGTCATACTCTTACATACCTAAACATAAGACGCGTGTTCAGTAATTCAGGTAGCTGTTGTGCATTGCTTTAATACAACCGCAAGCAAGCGTGCCGTGCCGTTTGATGCTTTTGCTGCATCAGCTATGGCAACAGCCAGCCAGTCAGCCCCAGCAATACTCATAATAACAGCGACAATAACATCAACAACTAATATGTTAAGGAACGTAAATTTTAGAATCAGGCAGTTAAGTGTTCATGAAAAAATCTCTGCTGGCTGCCTTTTTGTTGCTGCGCCCTCTTCTTGAAACTTTTATATACAGCTTTTCTTTGCAAGCCAAGGTATGCAATGCCTTATGTAAAGACTTGTTCAGAAATTTCTGAAAAAAGAATGATTTTCGGTAAGAACGAAGTTTATCTTGCCTACTCGTTTGTATGTTTTTGCTTTTATTTTTAGGTTTATTAAACTGCATACCAGTTTAGTTTTTCGGTTGAAAGTTTTGTTTTTCCTGTTCGTTTTTTTTTACTTTTTATCATTATTATTATCATCATCATCATTATTACTTTTCATCATGCACAAATGTAACAAAATACATTTTAAATGTTTGAATAGTATGTTTGAATAAAATACAAAAACTAAAAAAAAAAAAAATCTTACTGCTTCTTTGGCATGAGCTAAGAGCTGTACCACAATCGACAAAAGGAATAACAAAAATGGAATTAACTTTTTTTCATCACTTTCTAATTAGATGTGTTAGAACAGCATAACAAACCTATTTGCCGTTCTAATTTGCTGTTTGTCTTTAACAGAATAGAGAATATAAAAATTTAAATAATTAAAAATAATTACTATCGATATTCTCGTCTTTTAGTAGGAGCTTTCGAAATGGATAGAGGCCATATTGTTGAAACTACATTTGACGAACTGGGTGTAATTTATTCTGTCCCTTTTGCTAATTTACCATAAATGGATATAACGTTCAACAACACGTGCAAATGGTAAAATTGTTTTGTCAAAAAAGATCATATCCAGTGATAAACCTAGAAGATGTTGGCCAGGCCATCTTTAGACTTTTTCGTAAGTGGGAGGACTATACGAATATGCTACAAATCACAGCAGTCGTCAAAGCCAACATACAGCAGGCTATCAATCAAATTCAACCTTTAGAGTCTCGTCGCGATAGACCGATTGGTAGCGCGCTAGTCTATCAGTATGAAGGTTATGGGTTCGATTCCCACCAAAGACAAGCAAAAAGCTTCGCAGAGGTAGTGTGGTCTGAAAAAAAAAGAAAATTGGACATTTTTGATTAGAAGGCGCGGCGAATTTCCATCACAATGGTTCCGATAGACTCTCAAACGAATATAAATTCAAAATTTAAAGATAAAAAGCGCTTAATGAAATCCTTTTCACAAAACAATAAACGATGAATCAGTTAAGTTAAAGAAACTTTCTTCAAAAAGGCCCCTTTTAAAAAGGTACTTTTTTACAATGAACCTTTTTTCACAAAAGTATTTTTGTTCAAAATGGTACTTGTCTCATGAGGCAATATTTAAATATTCTTATTCTTTTTCTCAGAAATTAATTTTTTTGAGAGTAATTAAATAAACTATAAAATAGTTATTGTTTTATAACTTTGAAATGGTACTTTTATGTTTGAAATTTTGATATACTCTCTGAGGCAAAGTTGTAGCTCAATCATTCCTAGGAAGATCTTATGTTCTAGAAAGTTGTTTATTGAGATCTTAGGTTCATTTTTGTAGTTGATTGTTTCCTTGAATTTTGAACGGTTTGCTACCTATGGACCTGAACAGGGGAAAAAAAGGTAAAAAAATTGAATTTTTTAAAGTTTGTTGCGATTTTGACCTTGAAGATGAAGTTTTTTTGATTTTATATGTTAACAATTTTTGTTCTTTATGACAAGAGCTACAACTTTGCCTCAGAGAATATATCAAAATTTCAAACGGTTTGCAAAATATGAGCTTGAGTAAATGATCATTTTTTTTTTGCAAAAATGACATCGAGGCCCCACAACTTTGAGGGCCTATAAAAAAAACCTGGAGGACTTTGGGCAAAACTGGGAGACAGGGGTCTTTTTTTTTTGGTCTTTTACCACGTAGTGGTGTCCGTATATGGTTATTTTTTTCCGTGTTGCACTGTGTAATTCATCAATTAGGTATTTTTTTCTAATAAATACTTTATTGAAAAGGTACATTTTTCAAAGAAAAAATTTTTTTGTTAAGTATTTTTTACAAATTGTGCTTTTTTAAAAATAAAATTTCTCTTAAAAAGCCAACTTTTTAACGTTTACGTTGGTAGTTTTGAGAAAAGATACTTTTGAGTATAAATCAGTGTTTTTATTATATAGTTGACCTGTGATTTTAGTTGAGAAACTTGATAATGGTTAACGACGTTAACCGAAACATTAGAAAAATTAAATGAAACAAACAATTTTGTTTAATGTTTGTCATTTTTAACATTTTGGAAAGGACCAAAATCCTCTCAACAAGATACTTTTTTAAAAAGCAAATGTACGTTTTTTATATTTCTAATAAAGGAGGTTTGGACCTTTGTCCATTTTTTCCTAAAATAGATTTTTAATAGATTTCTTGTTTGAGTGCCTCAGTTGCCAAATTGATTAAATATATAATAATATTTAGATATTTATAATATTCTAAGTCAAAAATGTTCCCATCCAACCTGTTTTTTGCTAGACTATACGCATTCACTTTGTATGGGCTGTACTACGCCAACTATTCCAGATATAACTGATGAACAAAGGCCCCCAACAAAACAAAAAAAGTGGTTAAAATGAAAATGCATTGGTTTGCTAAATATTTAGGAAAGTGACACAAACCTACCTTGTTGAAAGCTGGTAGCTACAGCTATATTAAAATTTTTTCATGTTTTGTTCTCTTTGTGAGATTCTCGTTGAGATTGTGTGTGCTCGCAGAACCTTAGGGGTTTGCGTGGGGGCTCTTGCTCATGAACCAATACACTTACAGAGACTGTTTATACATAAAAACCTTGGTATTGACGTCACCTTTCATATAAACTTTGCAGAAACAAAATCAGTTCACGCATTCCATATATACTTATATATACTTATATGGATTTCAAGTTAAATGAAATGTTGTCACCTAGAAAAATTTGATTTAAACAAATGCACATTTACAAATAGCGAAAGTAGTTAGAATTTACCACCACACCAACAGATGTAAAGTACACACTTGATATACCATGGCATAATAATACAGGTAAAACTGTTAGAATAGCTGTTTATATTTGCTTATCTGAAAATGTCAAACCTTATATAAAACTCTGTTCGCGCACTTACATAAAAATTTGTAATAATTAAAAAAAAAACAGTTTTTTTTATATTACTCAACGCATTGTGAACAAGTTGCTGTATTATATTTAATCCTTTATTTAACTTGCAATGTTTACTTAAAGAAAAGAAAAAATATGTAGGTATGTTTTTTAAGTAAAACTTTTCAACTAACTTTAAAACAGTTCTCGTAGGCGGCAATTCGATATTCGGCATAACCTTATGACAATAAAATAATATGCTCAACTGGATTTGATGCTGCTGCTAGGGCCAAGTGCAGCCCTCTCAATTCCTGACTTGCTGAAAGCAGCCATATCGCCTTTAGGCTCATTAGATTTAGTTTATAAGTACTGCATATTAATTTAGGTGTCCTACCTACATATATCTACAGGGTCCCTGTATATCTACAGAGTTCAATAATGAGGGCGAAACCCACAATGGGTTCTTTTGATGAATGATAGTATGCCTTGGTTATCTTTATATTATGGCTTGTACAGGTGACAAATTTTAAGCAATTTTAATCTTGAACAAAATGAAGCACTGGAGATTTTTTTCCTTGGAGATTTTACCTTTTAAATTAAATATGATTACTTATGTTAAACAAATAACGAGTGATTTTTTAAGAGCTTGAGAACTTTTTTTTAAAAAAAAACGCATAAAATTTGCAAAATCTCATCGGTTCTTTATTTGAAACGTTAGATTGGTCCATGACATTTACTTTTTGAAGATAATTTCATTTAAATGTTGACCGCGGCTGCGTCTTAGGTGGTCCATTCGGAAAGTCCAATTTTGGGCAACTTTTTCGAGCATTTCGGCCGGAATAGCCCGAATTTCTTCGGAAATGTTGTCTTCCAAAGCTGGAATAGTTGCTGGCTTATTTCTGTAGACTTTAGACTTGACGTAGCCCCACAAAAAATAGTCTAAAGGCGTCAAATCGCATGATCTTGGTGGCCAACTTACCGATCCATTTCTTGAGATGAATTGTTCTCCGAAGTTTTCCCTCAAAATGGCCATAGAATCGCGAGCTGTGTGGTATGTAGCGCCATCTTGTTGAAACCACATGTCAACCAAGTTCAGTTGTTCCATTTTTGGCAACAAAAAGTTTGTTAGCATCGAACGATAGCGATCGCCATTCACCGTAACGTTGCGTCCAACAGCATCTTTGAAAAAATACGGTCCAATGATTCCACCAGCGTACAAACCACACCAAACAGTGCATTTTTCGGGATGCATGGGCAGTTCTTGAACGGCTTCTGGTTGCTCTTCACTCCAAATGCGGCAATTTTGCTTATTTACGTAGCCATTCAACCAGAAATGAGCCTCATCGCTGAACAAAATTTGTCACATTTGAACATTTCGAACCGAACACTGATTTTGGTAATAAAATTCAATGATTTGCAAGCGTTGCTCGTTAGTAAGTCTATTCATGATGAAATGTCAAAGCATACTGAGCATCTTTCTCTTTGGCACCATGTCTGAAATCTCACGTGATCTGTCAAATACTAATGCATGAAAATCCTAACCTCAAAAAAATCACCCATTATCTAAAATCTTTTTATACTTCTATGTACGAAGTATTAAATATTTAAAACCTTTTCTTAAAACTGCTTCCTTTTACATATAATTTATTTTAATTTTATATTTAATGTTTAATTGTTTTTATTATAAATAATAATTAGTCATAAAAGTGTTTGCGAACGCAGCTCATGTTATTTATATTTTTCTTTATATTTTAGTAAAGTATTTTGACACAGACAGGCAAAAAAAGGTTGCTCAGTTTTTTTTTAATTCGCCTTGCATATACCTGTATTATTGTACCATGTGATATACTAAACATTTTTTATACTTTTTTTTTCAATAGACACTTTTTTAAACGAGTACCTTCTTTTTAAAAAGTACCTTTTTTCAAAGGATATTCTATAAGAATTTAATATTTTTAAAACATTATTTCTTAAAAAGATTTCCTAATCTCTTTACAGATTTAATTAAAGATTTTAAAAATAATTAAGGCCGGTTGCTTTTTTATTCTTTTCGTTTAAAATACTTCATTTTATGTAAACAACAATTTCTTAATATTTTGTTCAGCATAAGTAATTCCCCTGTTGTTTCATTCCCTTCTTAATCATACTAAACTTTTTAACTTTTATAAAAATAATCATCATATTAGAACAATATTGTCATAGAAAACAAAAAACAACGACCGCAACGAAAGACAAAATAATATGTTTATTTATTAAATTTGTATGTATAAATACCATGGCATGGATTTTGTTGATGAACTACTTCAAGAAATCTTTGATTTTAATATTTTTCTCAAGTTGATGTTTTTTAGTAACCCAACCAACAGACGAACTCACAAACTATACTCTGCTCTAAAATATAAAAAAATTAACCTCAACATGACGGTATTTTTAAATGAACACAAAGTGGACACTTTCTTCTTCTATAGAGGGTCTAGTGTACGCTAATCAAAAAAGGTATTCGACCATAAACTTTAATTTAGTTTTTTTTTTTTTGAAGAATTACTGATAGGCGCAAATTACACAGTGCAACACGGAAAAAAATAACCATATACGGACACCACTACGTGATAAAAGACCAAAAAAAAAAGACCCCTGTCTCCCAGTTTTGCCCAAAGTCCTCCAGTTTTTTTTTATGGGCCCTCAAAGATGTGGGGCCTCGATGTCATTTTTGTAAAAAAAAATTATCATATACTCAAGCTCATATTTTGCAAACCGTTTGGAATTTTGATATACTCTCTGAGGCAAAGTTGTAGCTCTTGTCATAAAGAATAAAAATTGTGCACATATAAAATCAAAAAAACTTCATCTTCAAGGTCAAAAGCACAAACAACTTTCAAAAATTCAATTTTTTTACCCTTTTTCCCCTGTTCAGGTCCATAGGTAGCAAACCGTTCAAAATTCGAGGAAACAATCAACTACAAAAATAACCCTTAGATCTCAATAAACAACTTTCTAGAACATATGAACTTCCTAGGAATGATTCTTAACACCGTTTAGGTAAATTAGGAAATTTTTCACTTTTGCGGCTACCTAAACGGTGTTAAGAATCATTCCAAGGAAGTTCATTTTTGTAGCTGATTGTTTCCTTGAATTTTGAACGGTTTGCTACCTATGGACCTGAACAGGGGAAAAAAGGTAAAAAAAATTGAATTTTTTAAAGTTTTTTGCGATTTTGACCTTGAAGATGAAGTTTTTTTGATTTTATATGTTCACAAGTTCTTTATGACAAGAGCTACAACTTTGCCTCAGAGAGTATATCAAAATTCCAAACGGTTTGCAAAATATTAGCTTGAGTAAATGATCATTTTTTTGCAAAAATGACATCGAGGACCCACATCTTTGAGGGCCCATAAAAAAACCTGGAGGACTTTGGGCAAAACTGTGATACAGGGGTCTTTTTTTTTGGTCTTTAATGACGTAGTGGTGTCCGTATATGGTTATTTTGCAATGACTTAAAAAATTACACAGTGTGTTAGTATTCTTAAATTAATAATGGTTAAATAAAAAATCTAAGGAACAAGTACATTTTCCTTGATTTTATTTCTACTCTACTAAAATTTTCCCAATTATAAAATTTTAACTCTTTAGATTTTATATCGATGAAGTAAAGTAAATTTTATATGTGAATTAATTTTTTTGCATCATTTTTGTATACTGCTCTTCAAAGCAGAGTTTATTACTTTTTGCATATAGTTTCCAAATTTTATTTATGTTTTTACCACTGTGCAAGAATGTATAAAAATGTGTTTGCTGGCATGTATCCATATGCTGCCAAGTAAATATATGTTTATAACATTCATTTTTTTATTTTTAGTTATTTTTTTTTTATTTTGTAAGAAAAGTAATAAGCAGAGCTATTTTTAATGGAATCTTTAGCTACTGGTACTACTCGTTGCTGTTTGATGTTGTTGCTAAATGTAGCAGGTTTTCACCAAAACAACATGCGCCTTTTGCGTCGTATGCCTCCGCTCTAAAACAAGAACAAAAACAAAAACAACTAGACATAATCACCACCATCGTCATCTTCATTATTTTCACGATCATCATGGGCAATAACAAACATAACAACACAACCACAGCATCATCACCAACATAAAATGCTATTCCATTTACTTTACTCTACTCTACTCCACTGTTTAAAAAATAAAACAACAACAACACCAACACCAACAACTCGAAAAATTTGTGTTATCGTATCTGCTCCTGCTGCCGTAGAGTTGTTCTTATTGTTGTTTATTGTACATTCTTTATTGGATTTTGTTTTTATTTTTGTTCATTTTGTTAAAAATGCCTTTTGGTTAAGAAAAAAAAACAATAACAACAACAACAACAAAAAACTCACAAAAAAAAGTTACAAATAAACAAGAAAACAACTACAAAAAGTTCGTTATTTTGCTTCTGTGTTACTGATGCTTGATTACAATAATAATGATGATGTTGCATTTAATGCTAACACCGCACAGTGGGAGTGATTTTCTACATAAAAATAGAATAAAATCATTTTAAAGTAATAGAAGGGTTAGGCTTTGTTCAACAAAGACTTTTTTAAAATTACTAAAAATAGTTGGATGTATTTTTTGTTAAAATTAATTTTTTAATAATACTTTTCCATTAGAAAAAAAATTATTAATGATGCATCTACGAGTAAAAATATGTGTATAATTTACAAAAAAATGTCAGCTTTGTTGTTGTAGGACTTGCTTGTAAAAGTTACTTTTCATATGTTTATTTTTGTAAAGGTTCTTTTAGTAACAAATTCTTTTAATTATTTTTATAAAGTACTAACACTGCCCGCCACGTCGCACATAGGGGTACTTTGCGAATCTAGCCAGACATTACTGTTTTTTAGACTCTGAAAATTTACTGAGTGCACGTAGATTAACGAAACTTTCAAGAAAAATCCCTTATGGTCATAGCCTGTTAAAGCTATAAAATAAGAAAATCGGACCAAGAAGTAAAAAATTCCCCTTAGAAGAACTAATCCTTCCTCTGAAAAATTAAATTTTTTTTAAGTTTTCTCATTCTCTTGGTTAGCAAATGGAACCAGTGTTATCAGATTAGGTGATTTATCCCCAAATCGGGGATTTTTATTTGCAAATGGGGATTAAAAATTTGTTTTGGGGATTGGGGAATTCTTTGAGGTTAGTTTCAATATTTTTAGGATTTTTTGGGGATTCTTATTTTGATTTCATATATTTAGGTTTTATTTAGATTATTTAAATTTTATGGACTAATGTAATTTTATTATTATTTTAATTGTTAGTTATTTAAAATTTAAAGTATTTAAGCCACAAAAGGTAATTCATTGAATTTACCCGGGATGAAATTGAATTTGCTTACGATTTTAAGAAAGAACTGAAATGTGCAGATGCTCTACTGTCATTTATTGAAATACTTGCCTTGTTTTTAGACTGCAATTTGCATACCAACTACAAAGCTTGTCTAATTTCGGCAAAAAAACTAATAAAATATTAAATAAATTGCAAAATTGGTTGCTCGAATCTTTGTTGAAAACATAATTTTTTTTTGTTGTTGTAAGACAACACTACCTGCGAAGCTTTTCGCTTGTCTGCAGGAAACATCTAGAGCCTTTGGTGTGAATCGAACCCGCCACCCCAAAGCAGATAGCGCTCTACCAATCAGTCTATCGAAATTTGTTGTATGCCTTTTAACAAATCTCAAAGATTTTTAAAAAACTTTTTTTTAAATATAAGATAAAAATTTCTTAAATTTGTTTTTTTTCATTATTGATATCAAATTAAAGCGTATGAAATCCACTTTAAAATGAGCTATTATTCAACTTCCTAGAGCTTATAGAACTGGAATTAGAATATATTTAATCCTCGAGCGCATATGCAAAAAAAGCGATATTTTCCGACTTATATAGCTGTATAGCTAAAAAACTATAAGAGATTAAATTTTTTCTTTTAAATTATATTTGGATTCAGAGAGTCAAGGAATATAAATAACAAAAGATTCAATAAAATCTAAAGTAGTCATTTTAAGTGCCTCGTTGATTTGACGTGGAATCACCCTATTGATTTAAAATTTTTACATATTTATATGTTCTCTTTGTGAGATTCTCGTTGAGATTGTGTATGTGCTCACAGACCCTTAGGGGTTTGCTTTTAATCCATCCTCAGAAATTGTGAGGTAAAAACTCAACTATATAATTTTATTACAAGAAAAATATACAGCTTAATGTTTTTATGCGGTAATTTAAATTTTGGGAAATTTAATTTAAAAATTAAAATTTTTTTGGGGAATTTTGGGGATGAAAATTTTAAAATTGGGGATGGAACCCGAAAAATATCTGGGAACCCTAAATGGAACTGTTATAGTAAGCGAAAAACCTAAACTTGAACCCTGAAGATTCTAAATTTGCCATTTTCGCCCCTCCTACTTTTGTGGGCGGTGACATAAAGTATTATTTGCCAATATAATGTAATTATTAAAAGAAATGGATTAAATATGAATTTATACCATAAAAATAAAAAAGTTTTGATGTGCAGTGGGAGGTATTCCTCCAAGCACATACCCCGAAATGTGAATTTTTTAAATTTATTTTTGCTAATTTTCAAAAAATTTTCATATTTAAGCTTTTATGTCGAAGAGAAGAATATTAATGAAAGTCATTTTTGTAATTTATTACTTTATAGTATTTAATTAATCTGAGAATAATTAATTTATTCATAACAGGCTGTGCACTTTAAGACTCTTAATTTGATAGTGCTGCACATATGGTTTATGTAATTACTTTATATAAAGGTACCCATCCCTGGGTAATTACTCAGCAATATAGGCTTTATATAAAAATATGTATAAAATATGATATATATAATATAAAATATGTATAAAACTCCATTAAGTTACCCGCTGTCAAAAATAAAAGTTGCTGCCAAGTTTGGAGTACCATTGAATCGATAAAATTGCGTACTTTCACTACTTGTTCTCCCTCTTTCTTGGTATTCAGATATTTGTAAGGAAAAAAAATATTCTATATTTGAACCACGATAGTAAGGTACCTCTCTATAAAATTTTATTGTAATTCATCCAGTAGTTTTTACGTGATGTGAACACAGACAGGCAGAAAATCGAAAAAATGGCTCAAAAATGCGCAACGTTTTCTTTTTCTACAGTATAAAAGTAGATATCGCCGATTTTATATTGTTATATAACATATTTAGGATCGCGATGGCCCCCACTCTCAAAAACCTTTTCACTTTATTTTGACAAAAAAGTGAACAAAAAATCCTTTTTTAATTTCAAACAAAAAAATTGTTTATCATAAAAATTTAAAATAAATTTTTACTGAAAATTAATATAAGTAGCTGCTGATATAGCTTTTCAGACAAAAAAAATTAACACAAAATCTTTATTCGTTTAGCCACAAAAAAATATTTTGCAAACCTCTCAAAATCGTATAAAGTCAATAAAACCGTATGCGATTTACTCAACTTGCCTGATTTTAACAGTGTCCTAAAACGAAAAATTTTAAGCAAAAGCCTTGAAAATTCTGTTTAATAAGATTCAAATTGTCACTAAAAAATGGTACGTGGTCAAAGAAAAGGCTAAGACTTTTATAGCCATTACTTTAAATCACACGACTTTTACACAAGACATAAAACATGGTTGAGGTAACCATAATCTAAGAACAACTTATTGTATTTAAATTATATGGTTAAAGTCAAACCATATTATTATTAAACATAATACTATTGTCATGCTGGGTGACAGTGTAACATGGTGAACAGAGCGTTCGATGGCATGGTGCGTATAGCACCCATCATCATCAAGAGTGATGTGCCCAGTATTTTTTTAACTGTACTGCAGTATGTAGGTTTGCCGTATAAAGTCAATAAAACCGTATGCGATTTACTCAACTTTCTTGATTTTAACAGTGTCCTACAACGACAAATTTTAAGCAAAAGCCTTGAAAATGCACTATACGATGCAAAATCTTGTTATCTGTCAAGCTGCGTACTTTAATTTTTTACATTTCTCAAAAGTAATTTTTGGCCTAATATCCTGCTAGATTGGCAAAATACCCCTCTGTGCGTCGTCAGCGTCCTGACAAAATTTTGTCCGATTTTTCTTTGAAAATAATATACCCCAAGTTTAAAGACTCTTATTTTTATAGTGCTTAAAATAAGGTTTATGTATTTACTTTATATAAAGGCACCCATACCTGGATAATTACTCAATATGGGTTTGTATAAATTTGCAATATGGCTTTTGTATAAATTTGTAAAATTTATATACATGATTCTAAAATTATTGGAAAGTTTAAAAATTTTAAGTTCACTGTTTAAAAAAAGGTGCTGCCAAGTTTTCAGCACAATTAAATCGTTAGAATTGCTTTCTTTAACTAATTCATCAATATTTTCTCTTGCAAATAAGATATTTTTTCAGGAAAAAAATATTCTATATTTGAATCGATGTACTACCTTCCTTAGAAAATTTTATTAAAATTCATCGAGTAATTTTTACTTGATGCGAACACAGTCAGACAAAAATACCAAGACTTGTTGTTTTTTATTGTATTATTTTTTTAGATGGATTATTTAAAGATTCTAGACTTTTTGGAAGAACAAAAAACTGCCTATTAAAGCAGCTGTTTACAAATCAAAAATACATAAAATTTCACTTCTGCCCTACTGTATCTTATTGTTTGTTCATATTGCAGCAAAGAACATGCACTTTCGTATAAACTTGCATTCAACATTTTATACTCAAACTCAGCCAAACACATGTACGTGAGTTAGTCTATCAACTTAGAAAAAAAAAGAAACATTTAAAAAAACCATTTTTCTTGTTGTTTCAAATAATGATCATTATATGGTAATAATAATAATAATCATCATCATCATCATTGTTTGGTTGTTGTAATTTTGTTTTAAAAATTTTCGTGAAAACAAACTTAACATTCCAATGTAAGTATCTCCTTCTCCTCTGCCAAATGTGTGTGTGAGTGTGTGTGTGTGTTGTGTGTATGTTTAACAAAAGTATCTAGCAGATGCTCAAATTTTATTCTTCAACCACTACTTCTAAGATACATACATACATATGTGTTTTATTTGCCAACGTTAAAGATTTTTGAAATATTCTTCTTGAATTCTTTAGCGTTGTTTGAGATGGTTTTTGTTTATTTCTTTCCCTACTAAATGATTGCATGAATTTCAGGTCCAGGGGTTTTTTCTCTTCTTTCATTTTGTACCCTATAACAAAGAAGAAAAAAATTTTATGTATGTATATAAATTAATAACTTATTACACCTACAGTCCTAAGTAGGCATTAGTAGTGACTGGTCAAAAATGGTTTTAATGGTTTTTTCTTTAATTCCTGATCTTACACACACACACACACACATACATTTGAAAAGAAGTTATTTTGAACTGAATAGAAAAGCAACAAACCCCCAAAAATAATAATAAACCAATATAATACATATACATTTCCAAAAAAAAAAAGTAGCACCTGCTTATTTCAACAGCATTTTGGTCATGTTGACTGGATGCTGTTTCAAAAAAAATAAAATAAAAAAATAATAATAAAAACCATCGAAATAAATTTTAATTTGTAGTATTTTATCCACACTCTCATAAAATCGTCAGTGAAAATTTTAATTTCAGGTCTTAACGCACGAAATAACTTGGCATTTTGTACACAATGAATTAAAAAAATAAATTGTCTTTATTTTTTTTTTTTTTTTTTGTACCCCAACCTGTTTTGTTTTTTTGGACATCATGTTGATGATTGTCTTAGTAGTAGTTTTTTTTTTGTTTTTGGCTTTTGGTGTTTTAATGGTATTAAAAAAAAGGCATTGAAGATAACTCTCTTAACATACCAACGAAACAACCAACCAACCAACCAGTTCAAGTATTTGTCGTGTTTGCAGCTGCTTTAATTTTAAGTGTTTTCTTAATGCTACATTTTTTGGAGGCTGTTGCACGAATTTTAATAAATATTGTTTTGCTTTTATTAATTTTCTTTTTTTTTTCATAACTCTTTAAATATGCAGAAATTTTTTTTTTAATATTTTTAATAATTAATAATAATGTTTAAGGGAACTTTAAAAGCTCACTACTCCTGTATAAGTTTAATTTATAATTAATATATAAATCTCAGTAAACCAGGGGAAAAACTAATAAAAAATAATAATAATAATTTATTTTTTTTGTTTAATAAGATTCAAAGAAAAGACTAAAACTTTTATAGGCATTACTTTAAATCACACGACTTTTACACAAGACAAAAACATGGTTGAGGTAACCATAATCTAAGTACGCTGTACGAGTACCATTTTAAACGCGGCTTGAAAATGATGTCTTCACATCGAAAGCGCTCGCCAAACGTACCAAAACAACAGCCAGTGACGACGGACGGTCTTCACCGAAAGGTATGACAACAGTATTTTATTTACTGGGGGAACAAATCCTATCAATTTAATACCAGCAACTTATTGTATTTAAATTATATGGTTATAGTCAAACCATATTATTATTAAATATAATACTATTGTCATGCTGGGAGACAGTGTAACATGGTGAAGAGAGCGTTCGATGGCATAGTGCCTATAGCACCCATAATCATCAAGAGTGTGTCCAGTATTTTTTTTAACTGTACTGCAGTGTGTCGGTTTGCCTAGAGTAGTCTACCATACATTAGTAGGGTCTTTATCACGGAATGAAAAATAAAATAGGCGTTTCTAAGATTGATACGCTACTTTTTATCTTTGACCTTTTTACAAATTTAGAGGGTTATTGAAGCCTTATTTGCGGTGTCGCTCTTTTACCTACCATATTGTAGCGTATAAGTCAATAGATTCCAAACGAAGCTAATAATGGACTGATTTACATTCAGTCTCTCCAGATGATGATGATGGTCTCCTTGTATGTCTAGAAAAGTCACGAATGCATATACCTTACGCTCTATAGATTTTTCACTATACTCTACGCTCTATGCTGCTCCTTCTCATTGTTGTGACATTGTTAAAAATAACCAAAATTTATTCTATGATGAAATATAAACATTATATGTTTCAATTAAATAAGTATAATATGATTAAAAACTATGTTATGTCATATAGGATAGGCCAATTTGTTTTAACATTCGTGATATTAAAAGACACGATAATTTCAGATTATTTATTAATGATTTCATATAAAATACATGACGATTGAATTATATATATACGAGTCTGTATAACCAAACAATTATTATTACTTTTATTATAAATCATAATTAAAAATGTATATAAAACTAGCTGGACCCGTCACTTCTTCAGCGACCTTACAATATTTTGTTTCGTACTTTAGATATGGCTTATGTATTTACTTTATATAGAGGTTCCCATACCTGCTTTATATAAGATTCTAACAGTTATATAAAGTTCTAAAATAAAAGTGTTAAAAATTTCCCGCTGACAAAAATAAAAGGTGCAGTCAAGTTTGTTTTTTTTTATATACAGATTCCCATCCCTGCTTTATATAAAATTCTAATATTTGTATAAAATTCTGTAAAAAGTGTTAAAAATTTCCCGCTGACGAAAAAGGTGATGCCAAGTTTGTATTTACTTTATATAAATTTATATAAAAGTCCCCATCCCTGCTTTATATAAAATTCCCAAATTTATATAAAATTCTAAAATTATAGTTATATTTTGTAAAAAGTGCTAAAAAAATTTCCCGCCGAAAAAAATAAAAGGTGCTCCCAAGTTTGTATTTATTTTAAATAGAGGTTCCCATCCCTGATAATATAAAATTCGAAAATTTGTATAATATTCTAAAATTAGAGTAAAATTCTGTAAAAAAGTGTTCAAAATATCCCGCTGACAAAAATAAAAGGTGCTTGCACTGCTTGCACTGCTTGCACTGCTTAATCTCTATTTTCTTTTTGAAAATACATATTTTTGAGGAAAATAGGATCCTATATTTGAACCGAAATTTTATTCAAATTCATTAAATAGTTTTTACATGATACGAACACAGACAGACGGACGGGCAGACAGACAGACAAAAATTCTAAATATTACTGGTTTGAAATTTAGCAAAAATATTTTTGTACTTAATAACCATTTAATGATTAAATTTTAACCTAAACTTTTTTATCGTGGCCAAAGTAATATTACAAACAACTAAAATAACGATCTTTTTGATCCTCTGAGTTCCTAAACGGATTATGGTACCCGATTGGTAAATTACCACAACCTTTCTTTTAATGAGTCACTTGCTGTAACTAGCCTTTCGCTCTAGACTGTTGTGATTTCGGAGTAGCGACTGATAAATGACGACATTTTTCCTCACCACAGAGTCTTTCGAATTATTTATCTAATAACAAGGTCCCCTTAGCATCCAGTTTTAGGTACCTAAAGTATATCTAATCACTTTTCTAGTTTTCCTGCCAACTTGCAGTGAAAAATATCAGTCTTTAGGCGGAATCGAACTTAAAACTCCGGACTGATAGACAAGCACACTACCTACTAGCCCAAATCTGCACCCAACAGCTATCACTAAGTATCCATCAAGATGTCATCGATCTTATAATCTATCATTATTTGCATAACACTTCTTGTGAAAGTAAAAACAGAAGTTAAAGAACTCTTTCTAAATTCCTTAGGGACGAAATAATCAACATAAAGAAATCTTCTTATTTTCCTTTAAAAGACAATGGGCCGCCATAAGGAATATGCTGCTTTTTCATCCTAAAATTACAATTTAGTCCGATGTGTGCGTAGTGAAACCCTCTGATTAGTCGTAAGTTAGGTCAAGTTGTTGTTTGGAGCAGGAACCAATTAACATTTTCGGCTGTCACATCCTCGAAAAGTTATGCCTGATGTCTCTGACGCACCTCCTTCTTCCTAATAAAGGGGGCAAAACTTGACCAGTTGATGCCGCAAATTGATTTGGACCCCATAAAGAAGGCCGAAACAAGTCTCTATAAGCACTGTTAGGCTGGTCTACTATCACTAAAGATTTTGTAGCTAACACACATATTAATTTCACAAATTTCCACTGAAAAGGCATTATGTAGATTAATTACCCATTGTTAATATCGTTTTCTTTTAAAGTCCAGTTAATATCCAGTTGTATTTTATACCTGATATTTTACATCTGTCGGGTACTTTAGTTCCCCATATAACCTCATATTTTCAACCGAATTTTAATTAAGTATTATATCTTGCAATGGGTCCCCAATTTCCTGAATTATGTATTGTTATATGCCTGAATTAGGTATTGTTATATGCCCCTTGTATTCTATGCTAAGTCTTAGACGATTGGATTGATATTATTGCGATCTGCAACCCTCAAGCCATTTAAGTTTCATCATTTATTTTCCTTTTGACACTTAAAACATAGTGAATTTAAAATATCGATATTTTTCAAAGCATAATTATGAACAAATAAATGATTAATATGCGAAAAAAAATTTCTAAAACTGGCATTTTTTTCAAATGAAAAGCCCATAGTGACAATAAGAAGCATTTGTGTTTTAATTTAAATTTGTTGTTCAAGTATTTAAAAATTTAAGACTGATTTTGTTTTTTTTTTCAATATCGTTGCAGTTTAAATTTAAAAGTTTTTACATAAACGGTCATGCCCTTGAGATTTTTATCTCTTTTAATTTTTTCCCTCTACAGATGTTGTTGTAGTTATTTATTGAATTGATAATGCTGTTGAACAAAAAATACTCACATTGTATCAGAATAAATAGGGTATTCAATTAATCGAGATTTTTATTGGTTATTCGGCCGAATAATGTTTTTCATCGTCTCAGTTAAGGGTTAATGGGCAATGTTGAATTTGATTGGTTTTTGGTGTTTGTGTTAAGTTTTGGGTTTTGATGTGTTCGGACTTAAATAGTAAAATTTTATGGGCAATATTTTTGTAGAATATTTTATCCCCGCCCTTCCCCTTTTTCCTGGTATTTTTTACGATTTGTTAGCATAAAGCCATAAAATGCCGTTATGCGGGGGACATTACAGAGCTCTACAATAATAGAATATTATAGAAAGCCTATTATCCTACATCATGAGTAATTACCCAGAGAAGGATAACTCTATCTAAAGTAAATATATAAACCAGCACATTAAAAGTAAGAGTCTTAAAATTAGGTATGGATTACTTTACTTTCATCACGTTGACGTCGTGTCGGGTACTTTTTAAACTTGTACTAGTACTTTTTATACTTGACTCCTTAAAATTTTAAGGAAATCCAAATAGTTATTTAGAAATTACACTGCAAGAAGTTAGTGTCAATTGTTCCAATTGTACTCGTCCCATGAAATGACAACTTAGAAGTGGGGCAAAAAGTTGAACTCGTGACTGATGAAAAAGATCTATTAACTAAATGACTTAAAAGTATATAAAAATAATAATAAAATTAAGGAAAAACAACCAACTGATGTACGTTCATACATACATATATATGTACAGTTTGTCAAAAATAAAAATAAATATTTTTAATAAAAGAAAAACTTAAAAATCTTGAAAAGTCACTTTTATGAAATTTTTTCTCCACAGTCATAATTAATTGGAAGGGCTTCTTCTCCAGTGCTGAAATATGGTTTATCATGTTTTCAGTATTTCACTTTTAATTTATTTCATTGACATGTAACAGGATGAATTAAAAGTGACAATTGACCCCTCCTAGTCCAAGGCCATGTAAAAGAGAAAGGTGCCTTTCATATAAAGTGCTAGAACTTGAACCAGTCCCTATCACTTCAGAACTTATCACGGGTTAGTTCCATGGGTGTATATTAAGTATCATATTTTTGGCGTTCGATCCCACTGTGAAAAGTATTTAAACTCGATTTTCATACAAATAACCAAAAAAAAGTCTAGATTTGTAGATCTCTGGGTGCTTAAGCCTATAGTTTTTATGTAGGTATTTGGTAGCTACCATCTCAGCTTCTTTCTGGTAGAATCTGCAAGTATAATCCAATTCGATCCTCATCTTGGCAACCTGTCATGAACGCAGTTATCCACCTTAGGAAAATTTGGTTATATTATAATTTGGTTGTTCAAAATGTATATAGAGATTATTCCCTCTACGTATACATCTCTCCCGTCAGGGCAGGCAGTTCCTTCAAAAGGTGACCTCTTTACCTCTTACGCGACTACCTTGTCCATCCATCGCTGTTGGATTCTCATGGCCCTGTTTGATTTTAATAACATTAGAATTCATCTAGTAGATATGTCCCAGTAATGGAGCAAAGATGTCCACCCACACATAGCTCCAAATGTTAAGGAAAGTCTTAATTAAAACTGTTAATTAAAACAGCCTCCTAACAGAGACAAGGTCTAACTGGAGCGCTGTTATCGACTAATCGAATTACTGACAATACACTCAGTTGCGCCTGCCAGCCGACTGCCTAGAATCTGGTTGGATTAGTTTACATTGTTATAATCTTTGTTTTATACCGAAAACCCGAAAAATTTGAAAATGTGTACAAAAACTCACATTTTTCACATTTTGGTTTATGGTCGGAAATTACCCGATTTATTTGTTGATCGAGCAAAAATTAATGATTAATAACTGCAAATCGCTTAAATGTCCGGGATACCCTAATTTGTGATCGTATCTAAGATCCTCCTTTCGCGCCAGAAAATATTCTTGTAAATCAACCCTAATTTTCATTGAAAAGTTTACAACAAAAATGTGGAAAAAAACTTACATTATTTCACATTTGGCTTATGGTCGGAAATTACTCGATTTATTTGTTGATCGGTCAAAAATTAATCGGTTAACCAAATAACGGCAAATCCCTTAAATGTCCGTGATTTGTGATCGTACTTATGATCGTCTCTGCACCAAAAAAACTTTCACTTGTGAATCAACGCTAAAGTACATCTGCTATGCTCTTGTTAAATTTTATTCAAATTATCGTAAACCACTGTGCGGTGTTTTGCATGTTTTCCTTTTGCACTGGATTTATTAAAAAATTCACAACAAAAACTCCGATTTTCCTACATTTTAGCTTATGGGCCGAAGTTACCCGATTTATTTGCAAATTGTGCAAAATTGCTCGGTTAACTTAATAACGCTTAATCGCTTGAATACCCTACGCGTACAGAGAATGTGTTAAATTTTCAATGTGAGTATTTTAATTTTTTTTATGTTTATTTTCTTTAACACAAAAATATGTTAAAATTTAGTTTTCAAACTGACATTTGAACAAAACCCACCTTGTATTCTGTAACACAAAAATAACAAAAATTAAATACAAAATAAAAAAATAAATCTTTAAAATATTCAGTCTTAAGAGATTGAAGAGCCTGGCTCTGACTGACAGTGCTTATGTCATATTGTTATTGCTGTTGTTGTTGCTTTGGTTTTTGTTTTAGTACTCCTTGATCCAGCAGATCACTTTTATTTGAATGTCTCTCAAACAGATTGTATGGCCTCTGATTGTTTATTTGTCCGTGTGTCTGTAGTGTCTTGGTTGATTGTATGTATGTGTGTCTGTCATTCTGTCAAAATGACATAAGGTGTTGTTGTTTGGAATGATTGTTATTTTTATTTTTTTTTTTTTTGGTTATTTTATTTTCATTCTTTCATTTATTTATGTTGTTGAATTGTAGGATTTTTATTTAATTTTCTTGGCCGGAAATTTCATGCCATCAAATTATACCCCGAAAAAAAAAAATGTTTTAATTTAAAAGTCTGATTAGTTTTCTGTCTGGTTTGGGTCATATAAAAACATTTTATACATAGATTGTTGGAGCCTCAAAAAATGTTTCTTTTGCTTAAACGTTCTTCGAATTCCTATTTAAAAGCAAAAGAAAGCATTAAGATTGATGATACAAAATGACCTTGATGGTTAAAGGTTTTTTTGTACACCATAAAATTTTACATAATTTTAGAAGATGATAAGTTGTAACACTTGAGATTTCTTTATGCTTTTGCTGTAACACATCTTTTTTTTCCTCTTCGATGCCGCAAAAAATTTTAATTCTTAATAATGAACTGAGTACAAAAATCGAAGCTCATAAGATGCTCATTATAATATTTCATTGAATTCATATCTGTTCATTGCACACGATTAAAGGTGAGTGGACAATAGTAAATAGCGAAGACCAGCGACCTTAATGTGATGAGCTTCCAGAACTTCCATAAACAAGTTTGTATAAGTATGAGTAAATTTTAAACATAATAACAATGAACTTAGGCGAGTTAAAGCAGTTTTATGCTTTGACTGAAACACAAACACAGTTCGAGTGTACAAACAACATTACTTACGTTCATTTTAAGGTCTTCATTTCTTAAGAAATACAAAAAAGAAAAAAACCACTAGTACAAGCAAAACGCACTAAGCCTTATCCAAAAGTTTTACACAACTACTACACAAAACACACATAGTGTTTCGAACATAAGACGAGTAAACATAGCGCTCACTAGTATAGAAAGTTATACTCGATCAGTTCAATGCGTTTATGATACGAACAGAGTTTTGCTCACTAGTATTATAGTATGACTAGGCATGTGTTCAGTAAGCTAGTTTATGTTCATGTATGACCACTTGCTCATGAGCTTATGAGCACACCCATTCAATGAGCTGTTTAATTCTTAATCTTTTATTTATTGTATATTTTTCGTTTGTCGAACAATTTTATAATTCTATTTAAAATTATCTTTGTATCATTTTAGACGGCGAATACATGTTTGCCGATCCCGAGAGCAAACTCTCCAAATATGGTCCAAAAAGCTGGCGTTCCTCACATACTCATGTAATAAACAAATTGCTTATTATTTAAAATGTTATTAAAATTAATAAAAAATATTACTGCTTTTAGGGTCTAGATGCCAATGGGCGACCGCTCTTAGAGTTACATTTCCGTGTGCAATTCTACATCGAAAGCCCGTTTATGTTAAAAGATGAAACCACTCGTCACAATTATTATCTACAATTAAAATACAATGCCCTACAGCGTGACATTCCCCGTGAATATGCCGAACAATCAATGATCTTTTTAGCTGGTCTAGCGTTGCAAGCAGATTTAGGAGATGCACCATGTAGTGGCAGTAATAATAGTAATAGTAGTGGTGGCAGCGGCAATGGCAGTGGTGTTACAAGTGGAGGTAGCAACAGTTCGAATGTGTTAGAGACTAAGGCGTTAATGAGTGATATAATTGAAAGCAATATGGATTGTTCTGCTGGAGAGCAAAAAGTTAGCAAAACACCGTCATCAGCAACTACAACCCTGCCAAAGATAAGTAAACGAGCTAACATGGTTAATGAAAGAGTTTTACGTTTATCTAGCTATATGGCTTCTACGCGGGAAAATGTCATTGGTATGGAGGGCCTAAAACGTGTTCTAGGAGCAGCAAAAATACCTCTCTCCCCATCTTCATCTTCTTCGTCGATAAGCCGTGGCCCCAGCAATGCTTCCACTAATGCTTCGGTGTCAACAAATGCCAGCTCTAGTAATGAATACTTTCGTTTAGAAGACTATCTGCCAGAACATTTGAGAAGCGCTTGGGCTGCTAGTGCTTTAAGAGCATGTCACCGTGAAAATCGTGGTATAACGCAAGCGGATTCAGAGTTGCATTACATACAACAAGCCTGTTTGGTACATGAGTGCATAAACGCACATACCTTTCGCATGCGCATGAGTAAGAGTGAAATTGGCCCTGGTAATTCTTGGTTTGTTGTCTACTCCAAGGGTATTAAAATTTTCGGTGGTGGAACGGAACCAACAACGGGCCAACAGCAGCAGATAACATTTCTGTGGCCCAACATTACCAAATTGTCGTTTGAAAGAAAAAAGTTTGAAATAAGATCGGGAGAAAGTAAAATTACTCTGTATACCACATCGGATGAGAAAAACAAAATGCTGTTGACTTTATGCAAAGAAACACATCAATTCAGTATGAAAATTGCAGCACGTTTAAAGGAGGTCATCAAGAGGGAAGAAGAAGAAAGCAATTGCCTTCATGCTTGCTATGTTTATTCCCGCAGCTTGCATCTGCCAAGTTATAAAAATAAAAATGATCAAAGAATATCGGTTATATCGAGCACTAGTTCGAATACTACATCGGGTATAGTAAGTGATCGTGTACACTCGGAAGATGAGTTGGAAATCATGATCAATACACCACCCGCTCCAATAGCTGCTCCTTCTACAGAAAGTTTGGCTCTGGCTCACTTGTTAGATAGACCCAGTGTTAGCAGGCAGGCATCGTCGGTAGGCCAGGTGTCACTCAAGGACTTAGAGGAACAATTGGCCGCTTTAACTGTGAGGCAGCAACAACAGAGTCAACGTAATTCTCCCACAGAATTGAGTAATACCTCATCAACAGGTAATTCTACGTCAACCAGTGGTTCTTCCATACCCACCACAAAGAGTCAGCGTAATAACACTGATTCGTCTACGGACTCGCCCTCTTCACAACATAATATAGGCTCACAATGCTCTTCAACCTGTAGCACGGTGGTAGTTACTTCTTCAACAAATGAGAATACTACTTCTCTAGCTACTTTGGCCGTTAGAACAGGTTTAAATACAAACGATTCCAATCATCAAAGGAAAAATTCTACTTCTTCTAGTTTGGAATTGGGTTTCAGTCACACTGCTCAAAATTCCACCTTAAGCGAACCTGAATCATCCTGTATAGATCACGATTTTTTATCATCGACTAGAGATGAAACTGAAAGTGTGTCTGGAGTGTATACTCTGGTACATGCGGTTGCTCCAACTGAGACTTCAGGTGTTTATACCATGCACAGTAGTGAGATGACAGGTCAGTCTTCGGAAATCGCTGAATCGGAAAAGAGTTCCCATTATGGCATATTTCAACCTTCCCAAAGTAAAATCAGCGAAGAACACTTGCGATTGGAGCACAATAAGTTACAAGATTCAGTAGACGGTGGCAACTACCATGGCAAACGTATGAAGAATATAGAATTTCGTTTAAGATCTGATTCAAATATAAGTACTTCGGATTCTTTTCGTGGGGATGGTAGTGATCCCGCTGATATGAAACATACTTTACTGTCGGCTGAAGAACTGACAGATTTAATAGTGGGAAGAGGCTCATATCCTAATCGTAAGACAGTATCAAACACATTAGATTCGGATTGCGATTACGTTACTCTGCCCTTGTCAATGACCGGAGAATCCTACATACAGGGTCATCAAGATACAGCACCCACAGAAGATCACGTGGAAGATTTAATAAGTGATCTATTGCCTATAGATCCGCCAGCACCACCCAAAAGAGTTGATAGTAATATGCCTAATTTGACTAATATTAGAACTCGTTCTCCACCACCCTATAACGCCCGACATCATAAAACAGGACTATGCGGCCCACCCATACGCAGTGCGCCGGCTCAAACCACATCTATTGCTTTGCCTGTTATTAAAACTCCTGCCACTAATAATGTGCCATTATCGTTAACAGATACAAAACCGTTAATCAAGCCCTTGGTTATAGCGAAACCACCTACTCCATCCACACCACCCATGCAGCCACCCGCCATAAAGCGAAGAGATCCTCCACCTTATCCAGCAACTTCAAAACCCAGGCCAACATCATTAATATCCGTAGCTTCTTCGACTGCGTCCCTTAATCAACCGGGCTCAAATGCATTCACAAATGTAGGAGGTTCCATGACTTCCCTAAAATCAGAAGAAATTACAGCTCGTTTCATAACTACTAGGCCGCAGATAAATATTCTTAAGGCACACACGTTTATGGTAAATGAAAATACCAAACCAAGTTATGCAGCTCCCACAAATTGTTCTTCGGCGGCTTCTTCTACGGGTTCAATATGCAGTCATCATATACCCAGTCATATGTCACAACATTCGGTGCCTAATTCCAATTATGTATCAGGATCACAAGCTTCCTTGAATCTGCATCATTCCGTTAACTCTACTCTCACAACGCCAACTCAATCATCAAGCATTCCACATTCAGCAATGAGTGGACATCATCATATACCAACAGCAGGAGTACTTCCAAATCCAATGGGTATACCCATGTTGTCTTATAGCATACATGGAGGTCATAAAAGTATGTCTTCCTTACATCAGCAGCAACAACAACCACCTCCTCCTCCACCACCATACCCAGCAGAACTGAAGCAGACGACATCTAGAACCTGCGTTCTGTTGCCTGTCATAAAACCTCGGCAATTTTTACCTCCGCCACCCCCAAGTCTTCCGAGACAGCCGCCTCCTCCACCACCCACGCAACTGGCGGGTCTATACTCCAGCCCTTTGGCTCGTAAACAATTAGAATTGTACCAGCAACAGTTGTACAGTGATGTGGACTATGTCATTTACCCGCTACAGGATCCTGCTGTCAGTCAACAAGAATATCTAGATGCTAAACAGGGCTCTTTTCTGGCAGCAATGGCCCAAACTCCACCGCCACCACATGCCCATCACCATCATCATCCTTATTTGGCAGCCTATCATCATGCAGCTGCTTCTCAAGCCTGGGAAGCTTGCAAAGGTCACGCTATCTATCGTAGTACTCCCTATTTGCCGTTGGCTCTCTCCACCCATTCACGTTATGCTTCCACGCAAAATCTTTCAGATTCCTATGTTCAACTGCCGAGTGCCTACTCACCCATATACAGCCCATCAATGGCCAGTATTTGTTCGTCCTTTGAACCACCGCCGCCGCCACCATTACATCCAGCGCATTTACATGCAGTTGCAGCGGCAAAAGCGGTAGCTCCTTCACAAGCATCACTATTCGTACGATCACGTTCCGACGACAACATTTTGAATACACTTGACTCGTTACCGAAAATGAAACGCCTGCCACCGCCTCCACCACCACCGTACGTAGACAGGCGCCTGAAGAAGCCTCCAATGCCAACACCAACAGAAAAACCACCACCAAGTAGGTATACTTTAATTAGTGTTTATTTAAAGTTAGTTCGTAGTATTTTAAAAGAAGTACTATTTTATTTATATAATTGCAAAAAAAGTATTTAAATGAAGATAATTTTCAGTAAAAATTTTTATTTTTAAAAATAACATCATATTACTTTTGTTACAGTTCCTTCTAAGCCCATGCCCAGTATGAATAGCGGTTCATTCAACATTCCAAATGATACAAATGCCACAACAACAACACGCAGTCATCTTCCACCACGCAAACCACTTACCCTAAGTGTTCCACGAAATGGTAACATTCATATGACAAAAACTTCCAGCGGAGCACAATGGGCTGGCGAACGTCCAAAACCAGATATACTACTAGGACGAGGTGGACAAAATACAAACATACTGGCTCAGCTGCAAGCCTCGGCAGTAGCCGCTAAGCAAAACCAATTAAATGCCACACATGTTTCCACATCCACATCCACAACTAATAACCAAACACCCAATGAATTCGATATTGCTCTACTTAGGGAGAAAAGCAAACATTTAGATTTACCCTTAATATCGGCTCTTTGCAATGACCGTTCGCTACTTAAGCAAACAAAGGTTTTGGCAAATCCAAAAAATTCCAAACAAGGACTAAGCAATACAATGGTAAGCGGTACTCCATCCAGTAGTCCAACGTTATCGAACACTTCAACTGCATTAACAGAAACTGCTACCACAATCAATAAACTACAATTAACAAGCCTAAACAACAACAATGGATCATCTACATCGACAGGCAGTTTGACTACAACAGCAGCAACAGCCGCTCCAACAGCAACATCCACCAACAAATCACTCTCCTCGACAGTGGCCAAATCACGCAAAACTTCTGCAAGTCATAGACACCCCAATGACAAATTGCCACCATTGCCCATGCAATTGGCCGAAGCCAACAATTATGTTATGGATCCAGCAATATTAAAACACCACAAAAGCTACAATTCTCATACATAACAATTTACAACAAAACAAAACAAAACAAAGCAAAACTTCAAGTTCCTTGAACGAAGAGCGGTGGCAACTTAAGCAATTTTCATCGTTAAAATAACTGAAATAAAACATAAATATTTGAAAGGTATTCGTTTTCGTTAACAGTAAATATAAAGGAAAAATCGTCTCTAAACATCTCGAAAAGAAAATGAAGTTTTTCAAAAGTAAGTTTTCGTTTTCCTTTAGCTCTGACCATTTTTTTGAAATGATTTATTTTTACGACAGAAGAGAAATTCTAAAAATATTTTAAGAGAAATTTTCAAATCCTTTTTTTTGTGGTGGAAATTATCAAGATGTTTTACTAACTTTAAAAGAAATTATTAACCTAAAATTTTTAAATACAGAGAGTAAGTCAGTTGGTATCACAAGTTTTTAAGAATCTTATATTTTCTCGAAAATAATTAGACGATATACCTTTCACATGTCGATATACCTTTCCTTGACTAAAATTGACGAAATTTAGCAAAACTGTTTTTTAAGATCGATCACAGCTCATTCGTTTAATTTGGCATCACTTTTCTCGAGTTTTGATTGGCATCACTTTTTGGCTTTTGTTGGGCCAAATTTTTGTGAGTTTGAGCAATATTTTTCTGTTCAGTATTTAATATTTGTACGTAATTAATAATTCGTTTGCATACAATATATCTGACAAATAGCCAGATATATTCCTTTTTATGCGGGAAATCTACTTATAGTCTTCTTACGGATTATTTCTTTTTTAACAAGTCCCACACAAAATAGTGAAAATCACCTTGTGTAATGTATGCCTTCACAGTAATTGAATAGGAAAAATTTACATTTTACAAAAAATGTCTGCTATTAAAAATGACATTATTTTCGGTTACATATTTGTGAATCGCGGTTTCGATATGGATTATTTTGCTTCTTATTTTCTGTTTTTTATTTTTTTTATTTTGTTTCTTATATTCTGCTAATGATTCCAAATAAAGAGTTCGTACAGTCTACACTAGACATACAATTACAAACATTAACACTAACATGAAGTTAGTGTAGACTGCCCATGTTAATGTTTTTTCCAGCCCTAAACTTGGTTGTTAAAACATTCGTTATAAAAACTCTTTTATAACATGAAAATTACCTTGTTGTATTTTAGTTAACAAAATTATGTTCAAACAGGAAATGGCAAAAAACACGTATAGGCCACCTATAACAACATGCACAAATTATGTTTATGTTTCGTTTAAATTGATGGCTAGTGAAGACGACCATCAATTTTAATCACACAAACTACGAAGCCAATTATTGTCGCCATGTCGTAAAATGAGGCGACATGGAAACTTGATTATGTCTGTTGATGCAGCCAGTGGTCTCACAAAAAAATGTATTCTCATGGTTAACACCATTGCCGGAATCAGCGTTTTTTGTATTATCATTAATCGTTATCTGGTTTATCACCAAGCAGTTACTTTTTGCGGATTCATTTCCTTTTTAGTAAATCTGTGTTGGAAAATGAAATGAAATAATTTTTCTTCGAAAAACTCACAAGACTGTTCATCGTCTATGGGCCTCAATTCTTGTGTAATTTGGATCTGGTGTACGTGCTTATAAAGCTTTTCTCGAAATTCTCTGCATTTACAGTTTTTGATCCATTGTAATTTTGGGTTTTATTTAAAACCCGAGTTGCTGGGAAATAAAATTATTACCCTATAAACAAATTCAGATATGTGTGTTAAAATTACCATTTTCCATAAATTGAATCGTAGAGCTTTTAAATGAAATTGCAATAATAGCTATGAGCAGATAATATTAAATGATTTTTAAATTTCAAGATAAAAGGTCGTTTTCGAACTTGAAATTTTATTAAAATTGAAGCAGATTTTTTCCATTTCGATTCATTTTAAATTAAATTTTTATTGTGAAATTATTCAAATATTTGGAGAACTGCAGGGTATTGCAGTTTTATTTAGATTCGGGTTGCAAATAAACGATATCGCACACAAAATCATAAACAGTCATAACTTAAAATTCACAAATGTCCAAGGCGGACAAAAAACTGTTTTTAAAAACAGTTAACATAAAAAGTAATATAAAAATAGACATAACGGTTATTTTCCAGTTGAAGGAGATAGTGATGCCAAGCGAAATTTTCATGATCGTTAGAGATTTATCTAACCTGTAAACTTGTTTATGAAAATAATTATTAACACTGTGATTATGAGTCCAAAATGTGCAGCAGTATAAAAGTATGAGGCTTAAAGTTTGTTGTGGATTGCTTTGAAAACCAAAAATAATTACGAATATTATATTCGAACATAATATGGACAATGACGCCGTCGCCGGCTCTGCCAGTAGTTAAATAAGCAACAAACAAAATGCGGATTCGATAATAATTGCGGATTCGATAACAAAGGTAGCAAATATGATTTTGAAATTTTTAATGAATTTAATTATTCAAAATCAAGGCTATCTATACTATCACTTAGAAAAAATTAAAAAAGAAATGTAACGGTCTTATTTAAAAAAATATTCATTTAAAAAAGTGTTAAAAACAAATTTCCATAAAATTTTGTTTAATAAACCTTACATGAAATAAATTTTTTATAAATACTGGTATGATATTTAAGTTTATTTTGACAATCAAGACATTACAGGGCTTAGAAGCAAAGAGAATGTACAATGAGATTTAAAATAAATGAGTAACAAACGCCTATTTACGTAACCGAATTGTGCTGGTAAATCTCAAATTTTTGTAAATATGTAATAAAAAGAAAGTTCGTATTATTAACTTAAGGAAAAAAAAGTATTCAAAACTTTATTAACTGACTTCTCTCGCACACTTCAATTGCAAATATTTAGAACTATTTTTTTTTCGCAAAATCCGTGCAACATAGCGAATGTGACAGATATTTTTTTTATAAACAAAAATAAAACATGTATAAAATACTAAAGCTATAAGTTAAACTATTAATTACTTACTTAATGAAAGTAAGTCACTCTAACCTCAAATAAAAGCCGAATAATTACATAAACAACATCAATACAGAGAACTAACAAAATCTAGTCACTTTTAGGAAGAAACAAAAATAAAAAGAAAAACCACTTAAAAACTCCATACAATACTCAAGTATAAAATACGGATTATTTCAAATAATTTAAAATCATATTTTTTTTTTAATTTTTGTTATAATTTAAACAAAAAACTTATGTTATACATAATGTTTTCTATTACAAGTGCTATAATTAACATTTTCTTTATTAACATTAATAATTTATTTAATAGTTATTATTTTCATGATGACAAATTTTTTTTATTTAAGGATTTAAAGCTACAGTTTGAAGGGGAAAATTTATAAAACAGACAATAAATTTTATTGCATAGCATAGTTTTAGGCTGAGCCTTTTAAAGTTGTGTTGTGATTTCTTGGTAACGAATTAATGCTCTTAATGTTACTTTGAGCATTTAAATTTGTTATAATTTCCTGTTTAAACTGTTTAAGTAAATCTCTGTGTTTTTTTTTTTTTTAATTTTTTAACTCATTTTTTAACTTAAAACATCTTAATAATTCCGCCCAAAACAACTGTGATTGATTATTTTTATTTAAAATGAATATTTTTGATATTTTTTTATGTAATTATAAATTATTTTAATTTTAAGGTTTTTAGTTTTAATGAAAACAAACTTGCTGCAACAAAATACTCGTCGTTTTTAGAATTACGCAAAAAAAAAAAATTGTTTGGGTTTTTACAGTCAACGGGAAAATGATTAAGTATGACAATGAAAGTTTTTTCAAAACCGTAAGATTTTACTAATATTTATTTTCTTAAAGTTAGAAGCTGTTTTATGCAAAATTTTTAAAGAAAAAAAATTTAAAAACTTGAAATTGTCAAAAGACAAATCCAAACTACTGTGCATTTCTGCATTCCAAATAAAATTTATACTTTCGTTATACCTATTAATTATTATGAATTTTTATATAAATAAAGGATTGTGTAATTATAGGTAACAAACACTCAAAACAAAATTAAAAAAATAAATATAGTATTTTATAAAATGTTTGGTTTTTAAACTACAAAAGAAACTCACTGACTGATTTCAAGGCAAGTTACTTTTCAAAAAGGGACTGTCAGAAATTCTTTACTTAAGAAAAATACCAAACACAAAAAAAAATCATCCTATAGATTAAGAATCAATTCAGCAACTTAATTGAAACTAATTTAAAAACATATTAAACATTCCAAAAAATTTTAGCGAAACTTTCTTTTGGAAAACGCAGGCCCAGAGTGATTTTCATAAAATTAAAAAATTTTTTTTTCTTACTTTTATTAAATTTTACATAAAAAAATCGAAACAAATTTATAAATAATTTACACAAATTATTTTGTGCCAGAGTTTTGAAAATTTGTAATAAAAAGTTGAAAAACTTAAAATAATTTTCACGTTCACTGTAAAAATATCTGTTCGCAAACAATTTCATTTTTACTTTTATTTAACCACTAAAAATAAACAAAGTCGTAAGTTTAGAAGATTTTTTCTTTAAACAAAAATTTATATTGAAAACGAATATGTCTTTTCATTAGGAATATTTATATTATTTTTACAAAATTTATTTTATAAAAATTGCAAACAACTTGCCCCACCGTAAACTTAAATACATTAAATGTGTGAAGAATTTTAAAATTATATAATTTAAAAACAAAACACAATTGGAAATTATAAAAAACTAATAATTTTTGTAAAAAAAATAGCAACATTTAAATAAACACAAACAAAAAAAGCACAATAAAAATAAAATAAAAAACACATAAATTTGCATAGATTTTATTTAAGAAAATCTATGGCTAAATTTTCAAATGTGTTCAAACACAAAAAAAAATATTTCAAAAAATAAATTGCCATATTTTTTATTTATTTTTATAAAAAAAAAACAAAACATTAATGTTGCATTTATATATAAAAAATTATAAAAAGAAAAATTAATATTTACAAAAAAAAATTAAAAATAAAAAATTTAAGATTGTATACGATAAGCTACATAAAAAAATATTTTCTTTAACCATTAACAACTAAATGTTATTGTTAAAAAATTTAATATAAAAAATTAATATTTGACAAAATAAAACAACAAACAACATTCCCATTGAATATTTTATGTTTATGTTTAAATTAAAAAAAAAAAAACGGATATTCAAATTTAAAAATTCATTTTTTTGTAGCAATAAGTCACAAATTTATTTAAATAAAAATCATGTTACGAGATTAGTTATCTTTATGATTTTTTTATTTTATTTTCTTGTAAAATTTTAATTAAAATTCAATTTAATTTCAAATTCTTTTTAATCTTGTTCTTGTTTAAGAAATTAGCGTTAAACTTTTTATTCAAAATTTATTTTTTGTTTATATTATACGATTTTGGATTTGTAAATCAAAAACTTATCCCAAATTTTTAGAAAAGTAAAATTTATTTTATAAAAATTTTTCGATACAAAAACACCGTTTTTAGTGATAAGAATTTTTATATAAAACTTCAAATAAAAATAAATTGTAAAATAAAAACCTGCTTTTATTTACCTGGATTTTTAAAAACGAAAAAATAACTTATTCAATCACCCTCGTTTTGTAAACTGCATCCGAATAACTGTACATTTCGGTATCATAACTAATTTATACATTTGGGAGGTAATACGAGTAAAATAGAAATGTTGATTTGGTAAATAAAACTACTGCATTTTACTACTGCAGCCATAAAAGATGGAATAATAAAATATCAATTACATTTAGTGTATTCGTTCGTTCTTCTTTTAAATAAAAATTTACGACAAAAAAAAAACTTCCATTTGGCAGCAGATGTAAAAATACTTGATAATATTAAATTCTCAGTTCGTTTGCAACCCGTATGAAATTTACGAGGGTAAATTAATAATTTCGTAACTTTTTGGGATAGTTTGTATTATCGATAAAAGCTCGTTACATTTAGTCCAGCGCCTTTCTAGTTCTTTTATTGTCTAAAAATAATAATGACGACCCAAATATCTTACCCAGTCATTTCCTCAAATTTGGAGGATATTCGCAAGAGGCTAAATATGGAGATTATGCTGGATGGGGTAGCAGTTCATAGAACAACTCATAGTTCTTTGCCATAGTGACACATGTCAGGATTACAATTTTATAAAGTTCAGCATCACTCACCGCAAGCAATATCAATCTCTGATCGGACAGTATCCCCTGTATAAATTATATCGACTATTTCTGGAGTGATAGCCTCTTTTTGGCTACCCGAACGCTTAGCGTCATTTGTGCTGATAAAACTACAACGTTTCACGTAATCCATCATTTTTTAGCCATTGAAGAGCTTGTAAAAATTTCGAAAGTAGAACAGAAATAGACAAAGGTTAAGAAGAACAGTGTGTTGCATTAAAAGTTACTGTGTTGGAAATACAAGAAGTTAAGGATTTATCAAACCCCCCTCGTACTTTGGATTGCAGCAGTTGTAGCGCTTTTAGTGTTCAACACAAAAAACTTCAAAAGTATATTAGCCAACGTAGATATCCTGTTCTGTGTTAAAAAAAATCGACATGGCGACCTCCGAATCGCTGTAAAAATTGGCTTTTAATTAAAAAAAAAAATTATATTGAGAACCTTGAGTATAGAATGCAACAAGAAAATAAGAGGTTGGGCTGGTCGATATACAGAAGGAATACAACATGAAGTATATGAGATATTAACGCCATGATGAACGGAAACGGACGTTGTTCAATTATCTCGCTCACCTTCGCACGAACTTTAGCCAATGAGCCTACAAAATGACCAGACAGTTTGCTTTTTCTTTGCAAAAAACACAGGGCCATATAAGCGAACACGCTTAGTGAGCTACACTTTCTAGGCTTTATACTACTACTGAATTTGGAAGACTACTCTTATCCAAATTTAAGTCCTAGTTATCCGACAGTTACCTAACGGAATGTACCACATGAAAATTGTTGTTGTTTGAGATTGTAACATCGATAACTATGGTTTGAGAATGTCAAACTGTGTTGACTTTTCTGTTTAATAAGGTTTGGCAAGTCATCGCCATCAAAATGTCTTAACAAAAGTCAAGCTTCATATAACAAAACCATTATTTTTAATACTGTTTTTTTTTATATGAAGTTTGAACTTTGTTAAGACATGTTGATGGCTAATGTAGGCGGGGGGAACATGAATCGTTTAACGCCAAAACAACGCTTCTAAATTGTGGAAATTTACTTTGAAGATAAGAATGAATAATAATGAATAAATCTGTTCGCAAAGTTCATAGAGCACTTCGTCTATTTTACGGTTAATATAATCGGCCTAGCGAGCAAGCAAGTCGTGCAAAAATTAAACCCAAAGATGAGGATTTTTATAAAAAAATAGTGCTTAGTGATAAAGGTAATTTCGGTAGCGAGGACAATCCTCAAGCCGTTAACGAACCGCCATTACATCTATTGAAACTGTTTGGTGCGGCTTACATGCTGGTGCCATGCTGAATAAATTATTGTTTTCAAAAATTAATCAGCTAAATATCTTGGTTTCAACAAGACGGTACAACTTGCCATACAGTGAGCTTAAAAATTAGAGTTGTATAGTTCATGATCACCACACCACACTCAACTTATGTATATCAGCTCCTTAGCTCAATTCAGATCCATAGTTTAGTTCAACTCCTTAGTTCCATACAGGTTATTAGATCACTTCAGCTCAGTGGTTATGTTAGCTCCTTAGTTTAATTCATCCGTAATAGGTAGACTCTTGAAATATTGAAACTTATAGGGTATTCCGAAAGTGACGTATTATTCGAATATACATTTTTATTTCTTGAACCGTAAGATGTAGACACGTGACGTGATTTAAAAGTAGTAATTACTTAAAAAAATAAAGGGCGTTCCGGCAGTGACTTAATTTGCATATTTTTGGCCTTATTTTCGATCCATCATAGGCAGACTCTTGAAACTTACACAGAACTTACAACTATAACTGACCTACAGAGCAAATGCTCTAAAAGAACTAAAAGACCGACATAGTTCAGTAAAGTGCTCAAAACTAAAAAGATCGCTCACTTTAAATAACTAACAAGCACAACTCTATTAATAATCGATTTGTTGCAAAAAGGTCCTGAAGTGGATTTGGCCCCCTTGTTCATTCGATTTGATGCCTCTGTATTACTTGTTATGGGTCATTGATTTATGACTAAAAATCAGCAACACTTGAAGCATTGGAAGGCAATTACCACCATTGACTCCATACGGCCAGATTAATCGGAAAAAGTAGTCAAAAATTGGACTGATAGAGTGGACCATGTAATTTGTAGCCGCGGCGGACATGCCGGAAATCATATTTCAAAAATAAATGCCATGAAATCATCCACCACATTATAATAAAAAGCAATCATTTCAACAATATTTCTGTATTGTATTATCATTTTACGTTCTCATGCAGCTAAAACAAACACCGTTTGTATGACTCTCTGCGCACGATCCTTAGCCTACTGTTAACCCGCAACAGTGTAGATTATTGAAAGCCTTTTTTGTATAAGTGTGGCTGCTCATTGGCACGGGTATATACTCGTAAAACAAGAATCGTAGCGTCAGTTTCTTATCAGTGAAGCACAGTGAGTGATTTAAAACAAACAGTGAAGTGTGGGTAATCAAAGATATAAAGAGACAGAATATAAATTGACAACAAAGCTCAAAAATGTTTAAAGGGTTTGTAGCTTAAGTGGTTAGCACGTCGACTACTAAGCAATGGTCACGAGTTCAAATCTCAGCCGTGGCAACATCAATTTTTCTGATATGTATTAATTTATCTTTATAATAATGCATATCACAGCGCCCTCCTACGCCGGTATTACCACATAGCACTAAATCGCCGGCGAATTAAAATAATTATAAATTGGCTATGCTTAGCTTCAAACTAATTCGCCTAAATAACACCAGAGGCGCTGCAATACTGTTCTAAAAATAATCATAACGTGCAATTGCAGTGTTGCCAGAATCGAAGCTTTACTATCACTAACCATCTGTCTTATCTACTACTATCCCTTTCCAAAGGAAGTACCACAGTTAATGTAGGCATAAACTGCCTGAGTGGTACTTCTCTTTAAAAAAAAAAAAAAAAAAGTATATTTCATATTTTTTGTTTTATTAAATGCAACAATACAATTACTAACTACATATATATATTCTAACGGAATTTATCGAGCAGAGTATCGAAGACCTTCACTCATTGTAGTAAAATAGCCGGAGTTGGTGGGAATTGAACCCACAACCCCCAGACTGCTAGACTAGAACACTACATATTAGCCCACAGGGGCAAGCTAGTGTATTTCCCAATAAAAAACGATTTGATTTATATTTTGTGCAATGCCCAAACTTAAAGGACGAGGAGCTCTTGCCAGTTCTAGGAACATTCTGGAATATTTGGGAATGGTATGGAGCGCCCAGAGCATACCCGGCTTTGCTTCAATTTAAAAAAGGTTAGGTATTTTATGTAGCATTTTGAAGTTGCGATTAAATTACTATTTTGTTTAGCAAATAAACAAACCATTTCCAATTTAAATTTATATTTACACGACTTTTTTTATTTATTTACTATTAAAAATATGATTGTTATCACTTGTTTAAAAATTTTTGCAATAAATAATTTTTTTATAGTCTAAAACTAAATTTAAAATAAAAATTTTTAATATTACAGGTTTTAAGGTGCAGTAAAAACGTCGATTCAGTAAGTGTCGATTCAGTATTGCATTATTAATACGCAATTAAAACTAAACATTATATAATAATTGTGTTAAGAAAAACTTAATAATATCAATACATAAAATGCAAATAAAAGCTACATTTGGCACAATAAATGAATAGAAACAAGATGAAAATCAAATGTAAAACATAAAACATAAAAATGTTGGCATGAATGCTTATCCGTTAGTGAGAATAACTTCATCGTCCTCGGGCGTCCTTATCCATCTTTTGGTTAAAGTTAAAACCATACCGGTGGCAAAGAAAGTACCGCCCAAACATATTAAAGCAACGGCAAAGTAACGACCATAGTCTGCCAAATTTATAGCCAACTGAAAAAAAGAAAATAAATTTGTAAGTTATTAATCACATTAGAAATGTGATTTAATTACTTACTTTTGCTCTGCGGGCCAACTCAGGACTTAAGTGAGCTGATTGATCAAACCAAAACAAAGGCATTAAGAATTCATTTATGCCATTGAAGACACTGTTTATAATTTAAATTTATATTATTTTACAATGCAGTTTTGTCTTACACATATTTCATTTGTTGCACTTACTCAAAATCTTTGTCCGCCGTCATCTTAATATTAATTTGTAAACGAGCATGAATTTCCACTGGAATCCCCGTATTTGGTTCCACAGCTAAGATAAACTTATGTTTCTCGGCACTGGGTGTTGGACCATCCACCGCATTAAGGTATGATTCATCGGCCAAGTAAAAGTGAGGAAATGATGCAAATATGGGTGCATTATTGCGACATTTTTTACACTCTACTACACCCGTTTTGGGACAAACTTCCATTTTGGGATTACAAAAACACTGTTGATTAGGAAAATTCTCTCCTGAATCTAAGGTTTCTTCTGTACCCACCCATTCTTGGGCCCTTAAACCATATTTCTCCATTGTACCACTCGGTTGCAAGTTGAGAAAACGACAAGCATCTGTAGCAAAAATTGTTATTTCGCCCTCAGGATCCAAATGTGGAGGAAAGAGATCACCAGTTGTACCATTAACTATGCCACAGGGTGATGGATAAAATCCAGATTCATTTCTACCATTCCAATGTGTTAGAAGTCCCAATTTTGTAATATCTTTGGCGCCTGTATAGACAGCAAAAGAACCATCATATGTTAAGGAATTATTCCGATCCACTAGCCAACCGAATTTCGTATAGGGTATATCTATTTTAGTCGTATTAAAGAGTTTTAGAAAGTCCAACAAATCATCTTGGTAGCCATTAAAAATCCAGTCACCCACTCTTTTAGTGTCGTAGAGTTTACCACCCTCATGATTAAATATAAAATTAATAATTTTCTTCACAAATTTATTGGAATGTCGCATCTCATCGGCCACAGACTGTAATGAATATTGGAAAGATGTAATTAATTTGAAATAGTTGCATTTGGGAACCACAAATAAACAATAAAAATAATTTTCTCATCAAATGTAAAATAATTTAGAGACTGTTTTGTTTTGTTTTTTATTCTCATCATTAAATAATGAGGTTGCATATAATTATTGTGAAAAAGCCAACTCATGACTAATGGAACTAATGATCTTGAAACAAAGGGTAAAGGGTAAACGCACCGAAATTGTAAACTTGTAAACAAAATCGGTTTATTTGTCTGCGCATCAGCATTAGCATCGAAAACTAATCTGTTATGCGCGCTTCAGATGCAGGGCAATAACGGAGATGTGAAGTTCCTGTAAGGAGATTCTTTCATTACATATTTACTATTACAATTAGTTGTATATTTAATTACACACTGTGTAATTTTTTAAGTCATGGCAAAATAACCATATACGGACACCAATACGTCATAAAAGACCAAAAAAAAAGACCCCTGTCTCCCAGTTTTGCCCAAAGTCCTCCAGGTTTTTTTTATGGGCCCTCAAAGATGTGGGGCCTCGATGTCATTTTTGCAAAAAATGATCATTTCCTCAAGCTCATATTTTGCAAACCGTTTGGAATTTTGATATACTCTCTGAGGCAAAGTTTTAGCTCTTGTCATAAAGAACAAAAATTATGAACATATAAAATCAAAAAAACTTCATCTTCAAAGTCAAAATCGCAAAAAACTTTAAAAAATTCAATTTTTTTACCTTTTTTCCCCTGTTCAGGTCCATAGGTAGCAAACCGTTCAAAATTCAAGGACACAATTAACTACAAAAATTAACCTAAGATCTCAATAAACAACTTTCTAGAACATATGAACTCCCTAGGAATGATTCTTAACACCGTTTAGGTAGCGCTTAGGTAGCTAAAAATTTTCGGGAAATTTTTCACTTTTGCGGCTACCTAAGCGCAAAATAAAACAGATTCTATCTCACAAACAAATGACTATTTTTGAAAATCATTTTATTTGAAAGGGTTGAATATAAAAAAGCCTTGCGTGCCCCGCTAGGAAGTGTGCTAGATTATCAGTGTGAGAGTTTTGGGTTCGATTCCCACCGAAGACTCTGGATGTTTCACAACAACGAGTGAAGGCCTTCATTACAATTCTCAATAAAATTAAGTTAGAATATAATTTGTAATCGTATTGTAACATTTCAAAATAAAATAAAATTTATAAAAACAAATATAAAGTGGTAAATAATAAAGAAAAAAATCGAACAAGAGGGAAACTTTAGGCAGTGGTAGAATTCGTTCTCAAAATCTGACGATTGATGATTGAATACAGTTTTTCTCGTATTCCATTAAAAGAGTTTGGTTGGTTAAATAGATGATGTTTACAATTAATAGATGCTTATAATGCTGTAGCTGTTTAGAAAATGCATTCCATTTTGCTGTTGTCTAATTAAATTTTTCCCATTTTCCTTTACAAAAATTAATTACCTAATTTATATTCTAATAAATATTCTTCAACTACTATCAGTAGTCAGAGAGAATAAAAGAACTTAAGCCTAACTTTAAGACATCATTTATATAAATAAAAAACTTTAGAAAAAATAAAACAAAACCTATTTATTTCTGTTTTAAAATAAATTCACTTATTCCATGGTTTTGGTTCCTTATACGAGGAAAATTAAATTTCCTTTTTAAATACATAAATACAAATAAAAAGACAAAAGTAAAAATTAATAAAACGACAATTTACTCACCGCAGTTATAGCATGTCCTGACGTCACCATATCGTCCAATGAACCATTCGAAAGTTGGGGTTGGAAAAACCATGTTTTACGTTGATAATACGATACTGTATCATTTGCGAAGAACGTTATGTTTTCTTTTAAACGTTTCTCTAAGAAAACATATGGACCCACTTCCACAAATTGAGGTTTGACATGAGGGTTGCGCACCTGTTCAGGATTTGTCCAATTAAACATATAAAATATTAAATATATGGGTATAGGAGCCGCTATCCAACTGTCGTAAGCTTCACTTCCCTTTTGTAAAACTAAATCCTAAATAAATAAATATAAAAAAAAATTTAGTCTTTTGTATACAAATTGATAAATATATCCTGATGATGCTTACATTTCTTATAATTGATTCAGCATAGTCAGTCCATAAAAATAATAGTATTACACCCAAGACCAAAAATAATGTACCCAAACCATAAACCCAACTTTTACGCTGATTAACGCTACAACATTTGCAGCACATTTTGAGTTTTAAATGCCCAAAATTCTTAAGTAAAAAACTTTATAAGTATAAAAATCACGATTTGCAGCTGAAATCGACTGTCCTTTTATTTTCAGGTATTGAGTTTAAAACAGGTTTGGTTTTTAACGTTAAGGCTCTTCAGGTAAGCATCTGAAAATATTAAAGAAATTTTTTATTAAAAAGTATATTTTTGGTATTTAGGAAAATATAAAAATAAAAAAATAAAAAAAATAAAATAAAATGAACAAACTTTGGAGAAAGCAGTTTTATTTTATATCCTGTTATTATAAGATATTTCTTGCTTTTATTATCGTATCATGTGAGACATGTCATCGAGCGGTCTCAAGTCTTCAAAAATCAGAACTATCGATATCGATAACTATGGTTTGACAGCTGAGAATGTCAATTTCTGTTCAATAAGATTTGCCAAATCATTACGAATCGTTTAAGGCCAGAACAACGCTTTCAAATTGTGGAAATTTACTTTGAAAAAAAAAAATAATCTGTTCGCGAAGTTCATAGAGCACTTTTATCAAAGAATTGTGTTTACTGATTAAGCTCATTTCTGGTTAAATAGCTACGCCAATGAGCAAAATTGCCGTATTTGGAGCGAAGACAATCCTCAAGACCTTAACGAATCACCTTACATCCATTACAATTTATTGTTTGGTGCTGTTTACAAGCTGGCAGTATCATCGGTCCTTATTTCTTTCGAAATGAGTAAGGAGCTGCTGTAACGGTGAAAGGTGAGCGCTATTGAGCCATACTTCCTAGGAATGATTCTTAACACCGTTAAAAAATTTTCGGGAAATTTTTCACTTTTGCGGCTACCTAAGCGCTACCTAAACGGTGTTAAGAAACATTCCTAGGAAGTTCATATGTTCTAGAAAGTTGTTTATTGAGATCTTAGGTTCATTTTTGTAGTTGATTGTTTTCTTGAGTTTTAAACGGTTTGCTACCTATGGACCTGAACAGGGGAAAAAAGGTAAAAAAAAATGAATTTTTTAAAGGTATTTGCGATTTTGACCTTGAAGATGAAGTTTTTTTGATTTTATATGTTAACAATTTTTGTTCTTTATGACAAGAGCTACAACTTTGCCTCAGAGAGTATATCAAATTTTCAAACGGTTTGCAAAATATGATCTTGAGGAAATGATCATTTTTTTGCAAAAATGACATCGAGGCCCCACATCTTTGAGGGTCCATAAAAAAAACCTGGAGGACTTTGGGCATAACTGGGAGACAGGAGTCTTTTTTTTTTGGTCTTTTATGACGTAGTGGTGTCCGTATATGGTTATTTTGCCATGACTTAAAAAATTACACTGTGTGTTATTCAACGAGACCTACTTGTATACAAAATTTCAGCTCTCTATAGTGGTGTGTGTCCCATAATATTGATGAGTGAGGCAGTCAGTCAGTGATTAAAGGAAAGAAAGTTATGAGGGGATAAAAACAAGAAAAATGGTTTCATGTAATCTACACACCGTGTACATAGGTCGAAACTTGAGTGGCGCACTTCTGAGATTTATTTTATATAATAAATAAATATTATATTTTGAAATAAAAATCTAAGCACTCAATTTGCAAAGTTTATCCACTTTATTTAAAATAACTTCTTTTAATTATATTTTTAATTTTACATCATAATAATTCAAATACCCACATAATTATGACTTAAAATCATTCGAATAACAAAGAACTAGAAATTTTTGACGCGTATTAATGATACAATCGTTTCAAGTAGCAAAACTTAATTTAACTAAACCGATTTCGTAGACCTGGTTGATATTTAAATGAATTGTTGGAATTTAAAGAAAGTGAATGAACGGAAAAGAGATAACAAATAAAGCAACGATAAAAGCAGGAGATATATTTTTTAATCTAAAAATTCATAAAATAGCTGTTGTCTATAAACTGAAATGCGCGAACAACAATAAGCGAACTTTGGGGACAAATTTTGTTTCTTTGTTCAAAATAAGTTGTTTAATAATTCAAATTAACACTTTAAATACATTTAAATTTTTTAGAGATTATTCTAATTTTATGTGAACATTTGGGTTTTCTGGTAAAATTTTTAAACATTTTTTTAATACAAATTACGTTTTGAAGTAAAGCTTAAGTTCGTTTTATTCTCTCAAAGTTGAAAGAATATTTTTTACAAATTAGTTGATTAATTTTTAAGAAAAAAAAATGGGAAAACTTTAATTTTCTCAGATAAAGGAACACGAGAAAATTGTATTCAATCAGAGAACTAAGGCTATCTATACCTTAACCTACTTTAATTGCTAATCAAAGGTTGGCTGAAATACATATATAAGGTGGTTAAGATTAAAGAAAAACACATAAACAAGAGGGAGCTTATCTACTCAACAATTCAATATTTTTTAACTTTTTAACTTTTATTAAAATTATTATTTTTATAGAAAATTTTTAACAATTTTTTTTTTTTCAGTAAAAATTATTATAAAAAATTGTTACCAAGAATTTTTATAAAACATTTTTAACGAAAATTTTTCTAAAACATTTTTAACGAAAATTTTTCTAAAAAATGTTTACCGTAATTTTTTATAGAATATTTTTATAAAAAATATTATAGAATATTTTTATAGAAAATTTATAACGATAATTTATGTAGAAAATCCTTGCCAAAAATTATTATAGAAAAATGTTACCAGAAATTAAAAAAAAATTATACTGTAAATTTTTTTTCCCGAAAATGTAAATAAAAAGTTTTTACAGAAAATTTTTATAGAAAATATTTGTCCAAAATTTTTATAAAAAATTTATACCGACAATTTTTATAGAAAATTTTGACCGGATATTTTAAAAAAAGTTTAACCGGAAATTTTATAGAAAATTTTTACCTGAAATTTTAGCGAAAATTTAAGGGAAAATTTTTAACGGAAATATTATAGAAAATTTCTATGGAAAATTTTTACCGGAAATTTTATAGAAAATTTTTATAGAAAATTTTTATAGAAAATTTTTATAGAAAATTTTTATAGAAAATTTTTATAGAAAATTTTTATAGAAAATTTTTATAGAAAATTTTTATAGAAAATTTTTATAGAAAATTTTTATAGAAAATTTTTATAGAAAATTTTTATAGAAAATGTTTATATAAAATTTTTATATGAAGTTTTTATATAAAATTTTTATAGAAAATTTTTATAGAAAATTTGTATAGAAAATTTTTATAGAAAATTTGTATAGAAAATTTTTATAGAAAATTTGCATAGAAAATTTTTATAGAAAATTTGCATAGAAAATTTGCATAGAAAATTTTTATAGAAAATTTGCATAGAAAATTTTTATAGAAAATTTTTATAGAAAATTTGCATAGAAAATTTTTATAGAAAATTTGCATAGAAAATTTTTATAGAAAATTTGCATAGAAAATTTTTATAGAAAATTTGCATAGAAAATTTTTATAGAAAATTTGCATAGAAAATTTTTATAGAAAATTTGCATAGAAAATTTTTATAGAAAATTTGCATAGAAAATTTTTATAGAAAATTTGCATAGAAAATTTTTATAGAAAATTTGCATAGAAAATTTTTATAGAAAATTTGCATAGAAAATTTTTATAGAAAATTTGCATAGAAAATTTTTATAGAAAATTTGCATAGAAAATTTTTATAGAAAATTTGCATAGAAAATTTTTATAGAAAATTTGTATAGAAAATTTTTATGGGAAATTTTTATGGACAATTTTTGTAGCAAATTTTTATAGAAAATTTTTATGGGAAATTTTTATGGAAAATTTTTATAGCAAATTTTTATAGAAAATTTTTATAGGAAATTTTTATAGAAAATTTTTATAGGAAATTTTTATAGAAAATTTTTATAGGAAATTTTTATAGGAAATTTTTATAGAATATTTTTATAGGAAATTTTTATAGACAATTTTACTGATAATTTTTATAGAAAATAATTACCGAAAATATGAAAATTTGTAAACAGAAATAGATTTAGGTCAAACAAATACATCATCATTGAAACAAATGACAATTTTGAGGACCTTGAGAAATCTAAAAAAAAAACTAGAAGAATAGTGGACTAAATATATCGAGCTTAAAGTTGAGAAATAAAATGCTTTCTAGCAATTTGACAAATGTTTTCCCCAAACGAACATTAATTAAATTAAAATATTAATGCAAATATTCATACTTTAGGCATACTTTATAACAAATTTTCATACAAAATTTGTCATAAAGAATACTTCAAGTAAAATTTAATTTGTATGAATTTGAGCAAACAATTCAAACCTCTGCCTGACGGTAATAAATGTTTAAGATGCTTTTTAAAAATAACTTTTAGCAAAGGTACGAGTACTTTTTACACAATACCTCAAAAACATCACACACTTTCTCGTCCATCACTATTGAAAGATCAAGGTTATGAGCATTAAACAGTTTAAGATACCAGTTTTTTTTTCGAAATTATATATTTATTTAAAAATAGACGATTAGATTATGATAGAAAATACCTCCAGCAAACACTTAAAAGTGCATGTATTTATGTTATATAGATTAAAAAATAAAGCACATTTGAATAAATTAACTGTTTGATAGAAATCCGAAAGCATTAACCTTTCTATAACCATTGATTTAATTCTATACAAATTTTTTTTTTATTCTCAAAAGCATATTTATTTTATCAAAAGATGTATACGGAACCCTAATAAATTAAGTAAAATTGTAATTTTCTGGTTTTTTTTTATACTTCAAAGGGGCGTGGCACTTTCCGTACATAGTATCATATTTATAATCATCTTACTTGGGAACTAAAATTTATTAGAACCTTGAAATTTTGTGTAAATCTCTTATAAATGTGCATAGCTAATGTGAAATCTGCTATATTGCATGACTTGTCGCGGTACCCCCCACACAAAGTGAAAATTATTTAGAGAATTATAATAGGTAGAGTCTTGAAATTCTGTACAAAAAAACCCCTTAACGTAAATATGCTGTCAAAAACATGATTGATCAAAATAATGGGCGTGACACCTCCCATATAAAGTGAACCACTATTATCGTGTATCTGGGAAATCGTAACATGTAGAATGTTGAAATTTTGTAGGAATAACCAAATCATTAATGAGCATATAGTCAAACCAAAAAAAACTGGCTGTATTGGTATAGTGGGAATGGTACCTCCCATACAAAGTAAATATTAATTACATAATTAATTAACTAGCTGTGCTCGCCACTTCGTCACCGTCCTTACAATATTTTGCTCGATTTTGCTTTGAAAGTAATCCAAACACCAAATTTTAAGACACTTACTTTTAGAGTGCTTCAGTTATGGTTTATGTATTTACTTTACATAAAAGTACCCAACCCTGGGTAATATAGGCTTAATATCAAATTCTAAAATATATAAAAAATTCTAAAATTATTGTAGAGTTCTGTAAATAGTGTCTAAAATTTCCCGATGACAAAAATAAAAGGTGCTGCAGGGTTTGCAGTACCATTTCATCGGTAAAATAGCGTACTTTCACTATTTTTTTCTTCGATATGAGATATTTTTACGTGAAAAAAATATCCTATATTTGAATCAAAATACTAATGTACCTTCTCACAAAAATTACTCCAGTAGTTTTTATGTGATGGGGACACGGGCAGACAGACAGGCACACAGACAAAAATTTAAAAAAATGCTGTTTTATAATCCATTTTGATTATTAACTGTACCTGCAAAAAATTTTTCAACAAATATTTCATATACAGAAATGGACTTGTTACCGTTTTATTATGTATATGTAAAGATATTTAAATATTAATTATAGTGAAACAGTAGGTGTGGTACGTCTTAAAATATAATTACTTATTATAATGTAATTTGGGAACTATAATAGGTACAGTTTTGAAATTATATATGAGTAATCTCCGTATTGTTCTGCATAGTGGACGTCCTAGCTCGTTTACAAAGTAAAAAATTATTTCCGTAAACCTAGGGAACTACATTAGGTAGAGGGTTGAAATTTTGTACTCTGGGATAACGTGTGTTTTCGAGTAAAAGCTTGATGGTTAGGACGAGTGCACGGGTACTCCCCATACATAGTAATTCTTCTATATCTAGAGAATTGTAATAGTGAGACTCTATAAATTTGATATACACTACTGTGACAATAACGTCCATTTTCGAGTTAAAGCTTTACGATTACAAATGTCTATTATATTTTTAGGTGATAGGAGTAGGAAGCACACCGGGACCACTAGTATTTAATATTTACCAAAATTGTTATTTAAACACAGAGACTTTAACTGGCTGAGAAGTGTTTTCTTAAAGCTTATTTAACTCAGGTTATAAAATAAAAAAAAAAGTCATAGTCAATCAATTTTTTTGGAAAAGTTAATAACAAGAACAATGCATTAAATACATAAATAGATACACTCAATTCTAGTTCCTTTTTCAACTAGTTAGTAAATTAATCAATGTAAGTTCGAAGATGGCCAACACTTCATTTACACTTACACCTGTATGTCAGTACATACAATCAGTTTATCAATATTTAATTTTAAATATTATAATTTTAAGTGTTCTATGATGTACTTGAGGTATACAATTAATAAAATAAAGCAAAATCTTTTGCTAAGCGACAGTTGATAATTGCTGCACTTAATGACATTTACTTCAATAATCACTACAATCTTTATTGAGGCAGATGGCTTTTTAAGTCGTAATACCGCACAAAACATTTTCGTACAAATTCAACACAATACAAAAATATACACACACATGCCTACACATAGTACGTACCATGATATAATAATACAAGGTAGTTCCATTTCAAAAATGTTTGAAGTTTGCCGGAATTATTGAAGTATGTTTTTATGTAAACAGCAAAAAAAGTGTTGCCACAAGTAGAAACGAAAAAAAAAAATATTTTGGAAATTATTTTAAAAAGTGTGTAATTTACACAAATAACATAAAATAAAAACGTACTTTGGTTTAATAATGAAACTTATGAGGAATAAATTTTGTTGTAGATTATGATTTCCTTAATAAATGCTAATTGACCTTATGAAATATCACCTCAAAACAAAAATTAAAAATCGCCAAATGAATAATTACCATAAAATAATGGAAATTTGTAAAAAAAAAAAATATAAAAAAATCAATACTGGCAGTAAGTGCATTGATATATTTTTTTTAATTCTAATAAATCTTTAATTTTAACAATTCTGTAGTTTTATGTACACAACGTAACTACTTAGATAGCTTTTAGGACATAAACCGTTGTATATACACTCTTATTGATGAATTTCTTGATAATTACTCCTATTACATTTGACGTTAAATTTATATTTCCTTTGTCGACTTCAACGACTGAAGTACCAAAAAAATTTAAAATAGAAAAGATTTAAATAACAAGTTTGACCCAATACGAAAAATTAGTTGAAGAAATGGAAAATCTCGACGTGATAGAAAAAAACTTAAATGGGATTCTTATTAAGCATATAAAATCATTGCAAAACCTTAATTTTTTTTAAATGAATATTTCTCTACAGAACAGTGTTATCGATAAGCAGTCGACGTCGTCATAAGAGCATTAGGAAATACAAAATCAAATTGAAGTTGACATCAATATAAATGTCCGGTCAAAAGTGACGTCGATGTCGCCGTCGCCAAGTAGAATAAGGGTGAATATAAAATCGCTCAAATATGGTATCACCATATTTCATTAAAACGTTTTGGATAATTGTCCATTTTAAAAATTTTAAAAATTACGAAAAGCATTCAATATTTTGGGGTTACTTTTTATATAAAATATTACCCAATTCTGCATGCGGATTTCTTGGGTTATTTTTCATTTTTGCTTTTAAGCAATTTTGCATAGAGTTATTTTGCATGCAGCCCCCTCAATCATAATAAAATTAACCAAAGTTTTTAATTTTAAGTTCCTATGATATTGAAATTGTCAATTTTTCTTGATACTCCTGACAGTTTAGCTTCCCATCTAAGTTAAAAAATATATTTTTTTAATGAACTTACGAGGGGTGCCTTTGGTAAGTTGTACTTAATAAGAAAATGGAAACTTAGACACTTTTGTCAGATTTCGGGAAATTAAAAAATCTTATTTGTGAATTTTTGCAAAAGTTTATTACTACCGTATGGAAAACAATTTTCGTTTGTTTATTTCAACACATAAATTTACGGCTTGTTTCTTTTTTTAATTATTAAAATTTCAAATAAAGAAAAAAACGCAAAATGGGATTTCACAAAGTATGTGATATGGTAGCACAAATTTAAATAATTCCCGCAAATGTCAGAACGTTAATATGGCGACAAAAAGAGAGAATGGAATTACCTTCTATTATTATATCATGGTACGTACTTTCTAAAATAAATTGTAAAAATAAAAAAATATATTTTTTAACATATTACGAAATAAGTTAAATAAATTAATTCAGTTTGCTGAGCTCAGTATTATATGTACACTCCCGATCACATTATTAGAACCAGTTCAATTTTTGTTTAAGTAGGCCATATATTCTTAAATTTTTTTTCTCCATAAAATTTCACTAGCATTGGAAAAGGGATTTTCTTAAGATTACAGAAATATCAAAATCCATTTCTTTTTTTTTTCGTTTATATGAACAGAGCAACCATTTAACATCAGCAACATTCTGTATGTGGTCGCAAAACGTAAAATCTACTGCATGAATTTTTATAAAATTTTATGGTGAGGTACCTTAATATAGCGATTCAAATATAGGATACTTATTGTCCGCAAAAATATCTAATTTTCAAAAGAAAATAGAGGAGAAGTAGTGAAAGTACGCAATTTTAAAGGTACTGAAACATTTACAGCACCTTTTATGTTAGTCAGCGGGATATTTTAAACACTATTTACAGAACTCTCCAATAATTTTAGAATTATATGTAAATTTTACAATTTTATCCAGGGATGGGTACCTCCAATTATATAAAGAAAATACACAATCCATAACTGAGGCTCTAGATACAATAAGGGTCTTAAAATTTGGTGTGGATTACTTTCAAAGCAAAATCGTTAAAAATTTTGTAAGGACGCTGAAGAGAAGTGACAGTTACAGCTAGTTTATAAAAGAAGAACCATTTTAGACATTTTAATAGTCGGTGCTAGTTCGCTTGTTTAAAATAACTGTAAAAATAAACTGTTTTTTATTAAATCATAACATTACTTTAAGCAATCCCGTCCCTAATGTCTTGAACTAATAATTCCTTATGGTCGTATTGTCATTCCCTTTTAAAAACCTTGTGCAAAAGACAAACCCGAATATTTTCAGTTATGTTAGGTGGGGGGAATATCGTGATCAATTAAATATCCAAACAGTTTGTTTGGAAATAAATTCTTTTACTACTCCGGCATTATGAGGGACCATTATCTTGTTATAGAATCCATGATATTTTCGAAAATTATCTTTTTTTAGGTAAAGTTGATTTTATCAGTGTCTTCTAAATTTCTGCAGTCATTTTTGCACTTTGATAGTCTAAATCAATTGTGCTGTCTAGGGTATAGCGTCCCTCAGACCATAAGTCCACCATCTCTTATTTCGTATCGTAAAAATAATAACTGTAGCCATCTGGGCCATCCAAAAAAAATTTCTCGTCGTCACTAAAACTCACAGTAAGCCAATCATTAACATTATCTCTTACTTAAATGTCCCATGTACGTCCTCTGTCATATGCTCTCTAGCTAACTGGAATCGATTTATATGCGTACTTTTTTTGTCGTTTTGGAGTTACTCCGTGCCTCTCTGAATGCCAGAGAATGGGAGGATTATTTGGCCGAACCAAAAGGTCAAAAGGCCGTCAGGAATTTAAACCGAATTTAGTACTTTAAGGTTTGATCCTTGCTTCGTTTAGGAATTGATTTATTACATGATAACTGTTAATTTTTTCTCTCATGAAGAAGGCTGTAGTGTTATTGTATTCTGCTAATGTCGGATGTTTTGAAAGTATATTATTGTATCTAGTACAATTGAAAATGATGTGGGAATCATCCTCCTCCAGCGGCGGTTTTTTTTTTTGTATTTACAACCTAAAATTGCTGTTTTTGACGTTGATATACGGGTACTTGCCTGAATAATAGCTTAAAACCTTTTTTTTTAAAGAGAAGTAACACTCAGACAATTATGACTAACAATTATCGCGTTACTTCAATTTCACGTCATATTTATTTTTAAAACACTCAGCCTTATTACGGTTGTCGAAGTCGCACTCGAATTCGAAACTTTTGTAATAGATTAAAGATAAAAGCTAACATTTTTCTTTAATATATTACTAAAGTGTTAAATTCGAGTTCCACTTCGAGAACCGTAATAAGGTTGACTGTTTCAGCGCCTCTGGTGTCAAGTAGGGACATTAGTTTTGAAGCTGCCAACGATTTAGTTCCATAGAGTAATACCGGCGCACTGTGGTCAATATTTTGAGATAGCGGCCAAAACTCCTTTTGGTTTTTGTTCTCCGATTTTAAAGTTATTAGACTCATATGAAAGTAGACAGTATTAAACCTCGGGAGCCAAAAAATTAGAACTCTATTTCAACTATTTCACTGAGAACAGGGTGGTCCAAAATGGGCTTTTTCAGAATTTAGTAAATTTATGATATTTTTAGTTAATTTTTAAAGTTTAAATGATCATAACTTTTTTGTTTTTCAAGATTTTTGGATGAAATAAATTTTGTGTTCTAACTTAACTTATTTCCTATAACTGGTAAAAAAATTTAAGCTCTACTGTTTTCAGAACAATTTAAATATTTTTTTTAAAAAAGGTCAAATTTCTCGGAAATTTCCTACTTCATAGAGCACAACTCCTGTGAGTCAAGCTGAGTCAAAACACAAATTTACTATTTTGTAGTCCTAACTCTCTCCTACAGTCCTATATATACATGTCCATGCATCGGGACTGCACTTTTTGAGCTACAGCAATTTTTCTGACCCAAGGTAAGATATTCGGTACAAATGCACGTCATATTTTTTGAGAAGTTATTTGTATGTGAAAGTGGCTATTATGCATATATTTTGATGAAATTTTGTACAAGAGTTCTTATTGACCCAAAAAATAATTCTGTTGAAAATAGAAGAAGTTGGCCCATATTTGGACCTAGTCCACATAGAAGGGTGTATCAAAATTTTGACAAAAATGACAATAGAACTCTCAAATTATGTGGTATCTGGCAATTCATTTGGAAAAAATAAAAAATGATTTTATTGCTATCTAATATTACACAACTTAAATACCTGAAAATTGCAAATAAATTTAAAACCAATGGAAATAACTGGTAAAACCAAGTACCTGTTATATTATGTTTCAAAGAGGTAAAAAAGATCATGTTGAAACTTCGAGCAATAGTATATTAATCCATGCATTCATTTTTTTTCTTCATTATTGTTTAAACAATGGCTAAATTCAGTTATAGTGTTCTATCTGATATATATTTTGAACGGAAAGATGAAAACGACATTATTTTACATATAATGAATAATCCATTCTTCAAAATATGCGACAAAGAAGAAATTAAAATTCATAACTTAAAAATAAAAAACTTTTTAAATACTTTAAGAAAACGGTACATCAATGTTCCAGAAACAAGGAATTGTTTTACTCACGCAACCAAGAATGGCTAAGAAATAAACTTATTTTTAAAAACCCATCAGTAACTACCACGGAAACTGGAAAAGGTGGTCGACCAGCAAAGCCAATTGATAATTGTAGTGAAAGATCACGAAGACGCAAGCTTAAACATATCAATGAAGAAGTTTCTTGTAGCATCATAAAGGATTCATTTCTGCATCAAATTCAACCATCGAAAACTAAAAAGAGTAAAATTGCTATCATTAAAAAAATAGTGGAAGCAAGCCCCAGACGCACAAAACGGATTTTAGAAAGTATGCCGTCACCAACTGAAGAAAATAAATTTACTCCAAAAGATGCATTTCCACTATTTTTGGATTTGAAAATGACTAAAAACCAATGAAAAAAATGTGGAATTTTTCCATCGAGATATAGTTTCTGCCAAAAAAGATTGCTTACCTTCACCAACTGCTATTAGTGTAACTTCAAGTTCAGCAGAAATAAAATTGGAGGATCTTCTTGAACACACTGCAAAACGATTATTAAAGACATTTGATGCTGACTATTTAAAGAAGTTTAAAAATTGCAGCATGACTTTAATTTCTAAATGGGGATGTGATGGATCCTCTGGCCAGAAACAATACAAACAATGTAATGCGGAAAATTCATCAGATGCCAATTTATTCATGATTTCTTTCGTTTTGCAAAAACTTATATTGGTTCAGAGCCGTCAACTAGTAGAGCTGCAGAGATAGATGTATGGAAGAATGAAATTCCCTCGTCAAAAAAATTTTGTAGACCAATAAACTTTGCTTACAAAAAAGAAACTAAAGATGTCATAACTGAAGAAGTTGGCAAAATAAGAGATGCAATTAAAGAACTTCAACCAGTGATATTTGAATTTAATGACCAATGCATCGAAGTTAACTTTAAAATGTCACTTACAATGATCGATGGAAAAGTTGCACAAGCTTTAACCGAAACAAAGTCTTCGTCGAGCTGCACCATATGCCAAAAAATATCAAGTCAATTGAGCCAACCACCAACACAAGACGATAGTTTTAATGAAGCATATGAATTTGGAATGTCACCTCTTCATGCTAGAATTCGTTTTATAGAGCATATTCTTAAATTGGGATACGATTTGGAATTTGGCCCGTTAGGCGAAACAGTGAGAAACAACAAAGAAAATTTGGAAAAAAGAAAGCAAAAAAAAAGATATTCAAGAAAAATACCGTGAGATAGGCCTTATAATTGACCAGCCAAAGCAAGGAGAAGGAAAATCTAATGATGGAAACACAGCAAGGAGATTTTTTTTCCGATCCAGAAACTGCAGTAGATTATGATTTAATAAAACGATTCCAAATCATATTAGAAGTTATAGCATGTAGCAAAAAGATAGATGAAAAAAAAAATTTGGTCAGTATGCTAATGAGACAGCAACCCTTTATAACCAAAAATATTCTTGGAGAAATATGCCAACCACAGATCACAAAATTTTGTTCCATGGGGAACAAATAATTCAACACAATATGCTTCCAATTGGAGATCTCTCAGAAGAAGCGTAAGAAAAAAGGAACAAAGACTACAGATTCTCTCGCGAGCACAATACAAGAAAAATTTCCAGATATTGTACTAATGAAGATCTTATTAATATTTTGTTGTGCACATCAGACCCATATATGTCCAGTATTCGACAAAAATGCAAATCAACCTCATTAGAGTTAGATGAAGAAGCTAAACAACTACTGCAAAATGAAAATCAAAGCTATTTGAAAGAAATTTTTACTAATATTGTTTAATTAATACTAGTTTAAAGATTATAATTTGTTTCTCATTTTAGTATAAATTTTTTTAATACATTTAAATAAAATATATGTGCACTTTAAATCAATAGTAAAAGTTTACTTAAAATTTTATCGATGTTGTGTTCTGTATATAATATATCCAAATGGTATTGATATTGTTGGGAATTTCAGTGTTATTTTTGTGTTTAATCCTCGCAAGAATTAGCTTGCTTTCAAAAAAACCAGCCTTTGGCCCCTGTGACATTGTGTTGGCATTTTCTGACCAAAATTAAGTTTAGGAATAATAAATAATTATTGGTTGTAAAATACGATTGAAGAAAATAAGAAATTATAAAAAAATACCTATTTAAAATGTCAAAATATTCAACTTTTACATGGAAACTCAACAAAAAATTAAAATGCATTTTTAGCTCCACATTCCTTACGTTCCTATCAGCCGATTTTTACGTTTGAACACAAAGCAAATTGAAGCATAAAGTCCCTCCTATTGAACAAAACAAATTGCGTAAAAAAATACCAATCCGGTCAAAAGTTATAGAGTTTTGACCGCTATCTCGCGAAATTGACCACTGTGCGGCGAGAGAGAGAGAGAGAGAGATAGCGTTATGATATATAGTAGATCGAATAGAAAAAACTAATACATGTCAGAATAAAATTGATGTTATTGGTTTGCCGCGTCTGGGATACGAACCCGTCGCCTCAAGCCAATATACTAACTACCTTAGCTACAGCGCCCCCCCAAATAACACAAATCTTAGGTTTTTTTTCTTTCCGATTGATTTTCTTTCTAAAGTTTTTAATATCTTTTAAGTATCCGAGCACAGTTTTGAGACTTTCACCAATTTTCCGCGCAATGTATTGGTTGGAAGGAATATCTCTGCGTACGGCAAACATCGATGTTGACCCTTTTCTTACCCATTTTTCACTAATTATTATTAGAGAGCTATATTTTTCTTCTACTAAGAGTTTAAGGCCCATTATTATAACTTGCCAATAGCTAAAGTTAGGATTTTGTCGGAGCGATAAGTTGGCTTTCGTTATTATAAGTAAGCTAAAAATAGCCTTTAACTATCACGTACTTTAAAGACAAGTTATAGTAATGGGCCTAAATGAAACTACTTTAAATTACTGTTGCTTTAAACCTTAATATTGTTATTGTTATTTTTGTAATCTTACGAAAATGCACTTTCCGATGGTAGTAAAATTTTAACTATCGTCAAAAAAACTTAAAAAGAAAGTAAGCCATAACTACAGAAATTTAAGTGGTTCTAATCATTTGATGAAGAGTGTATTTCTGTTTTGAATATTAAATTCGTCCACTACGTTAGAAAAATCCAGTTTTTGAAAGAATTCCAGATTTAAGAAAGCAATTATTTTAGAACAATTACTTTAAGTTGTTTTGTTTTTTGAGTTATGTTACAGATTTTTATATTTTCGCCTCCATTACAATTAAAAAATTGTTAGAAAAATGTTTTTTGAGAAAATGTTTGCTGAAAATATTTTGATAAAAAAAAAAATACTATAAAAATATTTTAACACATATGTGTTTTTTTATAGAGGTATAGAACTTTAAGTTGTAATAAAACAACGATGGATTATTCGATTGACATGAATTTTATTTATCCGAAAGATAATCTTGTGGCATTACATTTTAAATATGATTTCTGGCATACGACCGCCACGGCTGGCACGGATGTAGTCCAATCTGGACGTCCAATTTTCGATGACTTTTTCCAACATTTGTGGGCGTATATCGGCAATAACACGGCGAATGTTGTCTTCCAAATGGTCAAGCGTTTGTGGCTTATCCGCATAGACCAATGACTTTACATAGCCCCACAGAAAGTAGTCTAGCGGTGTTAAGTCACAAGATCTTGGAGGCCGATTCACAGGTCTAAAAGGTGAAATTAGGCGGTCACCAAACGCGTCTTTCAATAAATCTATTGTGGCACATATACCTGGATATCTCCTGGATATCATGGTAATTCAATTCAGGAATGAAAAAGTTAGTAATCATGGCTCTATACCGATAACCATTGACTGTAACGTTCTGGCCACCATCGTTTTTAAAAAAGTACGGACCAATGATTCCACCAGCCCATAAAGCGCAGCAAACAGTCAGGATGTCTGGATGTAACGGTGTTTCGACATACACTTGAGGATTACCTTCACTCCAAATGCGGCAGTTTTATTTGTTGACGTAGCCAACGTAACTGCTCTGATAGACGATTTTGTCGACGATAAAATGGACATAGTGCACGATAGGTTTTCCGCACAGAACCATTATTTTCGGAATAAAATTGCACTATTTGCAAGCGTTGTTCAGGCGTGAGTCTATTCATGATGAATTGCCAAACCAAACTGAAAATAAATCACTTGACAGCTGTTAAATCGGTCGCCATCTTGAAAAGTAATGCCAACTTAAAGTTCTATACCTCTATATAAAACACCCTTTACAAATGAATTGTTAATGTAAGGCTTAAGTTCGTTTATTCTCTCTAACTACTAATAGGGTTGAAAGAGTATTTTTTTTTCATTAATTTGGTGATTAAATTAAGAGGAAAAAATGGGAAAAAATTAACTTTTATACACTAGCAGCAGTCGTAAAGTAGCTCTGGGTCGGGGAACATGTGCGTGCGTCATTGTCATTATCGCTTAAAGTCAATCAGGCCGTCCTTGTTGCTCGGCCTTCGAGTGGTTTGCGTCTCGTTCTCACACTGGCTGATTGGCGTCCTCGAATAGCTGTACTACGGTACTGTTATTGGTGGTTGTTTAATCAGCCACGTGTAATCGTTTGGTTATCGTTTATAACCTATAAATTTTAATTTAAATAAGTCGGACATTGGTGGAGCACCATTTTAAAAAACTCAACTGTTAAAACTGGAGGAGCACCATTAAACTCAATTTTTAACTGGAGGAGTACCAATAAACTCAAGATTTTCACTGGAGGAGCACCATTAAACTCTCATTAATTTTACCTAGCTGAATTTGGAGTCTCACTTCCTATACGAAGGTATAGGTCGCTCTGCAGATTTTGGAGGAAGCTAAGGCAATCATACCCTGGCGCTTTGGTTTCGTACCATTGCCATTTACCAATTTTTTTGGAGAGAAACCAAAAAAAAAAAAAAATACACTAGCAGAATGTAATGCATTGTTTGCATCCATACATACGTCTTCAACGTTCTTCACTTCTATCTACTTTGGGTAAAGTTTAGTTGTAAACATCATCTATTTAACCCACCAAATTCACATTATAGAATACGACAAATTTTATACAATCAATTATTGTCAGTTAGTGAGAATGAAATCTACCTGCACCTCTTGTATAATGTGTTTTTCATTTTTATGTTACAGTTTTTTATACTTTTTCCTTTTTAAAAAAAAAACTGTTCAAAAAATATTTTTGGAAAAAAATTTTTCTAAAGATATTTTGTTAAAAAAAATGTTGAAAAATATATTTTACGGCAGAAACTTTTAGCGATGAATTTTTTACTTAAAGTGTTTTAAGTAGAAATTTTTTTTAACAAATTTCCTTTTTGGATTTAACTTTTTTGTATTTCATACTGACTTATATATAGTACACTTACTTTAAACCTAAGCAAGAGCTGAATAGCGATAATTATTTTTTTATCAAATAAAGCATAATATCATAGGCCTAGTTCTTACTGTATCTGCGTTTTAGAAACTTTCCTTCTTTATATAGTTGCACTCGTTCATAAACAATATAACGATTACAAGTAATTTATCTAGTTATTCTTTTGTTTTGTTTAGTTGGAAAAATGTCCGAAGCACTTGTAGAGCAACGGTTAGTGTTCAAAGGTTTAATGTAAAAAACAATAAACCAGTATATAAAAAATAATTTCATATTAAAAGTAATTATCAACAATTTTTTACAAAATAAAACTTCATGAAGTCATTAGTTAAGTGAATCATTTTTCTTCAAACAAACAAGTGCACATATAAATTAAGATTATAATTATTTTTTTTAATATATTTACGGTTCTATTTTAATTTCAAAACAACTCTGTAAGAGATAATAAGCTCTTATTAGTCAAGTCCAGTTTACTGTAAATATTTGCATTTGTGTTTGTGCTGAAAAATCAGCAGGTTCACTTTAAGTTAGTTTATTTACGTATATTTGTAAAACAATATTGATAAGAGTTTTATTAAATAGTTAAGCTAATATCAAATTTCCGCACTATAATACTCTTAAAAAAGTTATTTTTAATTTTTTTTATTTTCAATAGCGGTATTCAGTGTTTGATGCAAATGGTCTTGCGAAAGTGAAAATTTAACATAAACGAAAGGTATTTTGTTATTGGATTTTATAAACAAAACTATGACATTATACTTGCACTTTTGCAAGATCATTTGCATCGAACACTGAACTCCGCTATGGTGTGTTTTTTTTAGCAATTTATAAAGTAAGAACTACTACCAATTTAGTTCTTATTTTATATACAGACTTTAAGTAAAGACTATGATCAGTTATGTACATTAATCTTAGGTTTGACAAGTTACGAATGTATGTAAGTCAATATATTAGGTCTATTCAGTAACTTAAATAAGTTACTGCTAAATAGCAGAAACTAGCAACGAGAGAGAACAGCAGAAATTTATAAGATTACGCTCGCAAAAATGAAAAAATAAACGAACGTTTTAAGAGCAAAAATTAGCAAGTAAATTGAGGTGTCGTCATGAATGACTTAAAAATTGTAACTGATTGGACCTGTAAATAGTACTTTTGTCAACGTACTAAAATGTACTAAAATTATAAAAAAATCTACCGTTTTTAGAAATGTCGCTTTTAAAGAAATTTAAACTAATGATAACCACAAGGAAACAATAAAAACAGAAAAATTTTAATTTAAAACAAATTTATTGTTTTATAATATTGGACAATTTTTTTAAAATTGTCAGAGTTTTTCCCTGAAAGATATAAAAATTTAATTACTTGTAATTATGTCATTTGGAGCTGGAGAAATTGCGCAACTTTAATCAGCCTTACCTATACTGATTGGGGCGCAAATCAGTAGACCTAGTAGGGCATTGAAACAAATGCACCGTGTTATGTTTTGTAGACAGGCTGTTAAAGTGCCGAGAACTATACGCTCACGGTAGCATTTAAGAATACTGCTCCTTCCGGCTCTTAATTGTGATAAGGTATAAGCCTCTCATTGTCTGCAATCGCTGCGCGGTGTTCATTTAGGACTTCATTACATCTATACTCATTCATTGCTACTAGAACCGCCTCCTAATATAATAGTTTTTGAACGCCACAATTACTACTAGGTCTATGAGAGAGGGAATGATATCCCGAATGTCATTGTGATATCGTGGAAAGTCCTGTGGGATGTGACGAGAAGGCGAACCCTGAATGAGATATTCGTAGGGTGGCTCGGCAGTAGGATTCAACTAAAAAAATATTCTTTGATAGGTGTCGCAAATCCAAATGCCGCAAACCCAAATGTAATGAAATTTAGCCTTGGGTTTAAATTTATTATTTTAAGGCCCATTATTACAATTTGGTTATAGCTAAAGTTAGGATTTTAAGCGGGAGATAAGTAAGATAAAAGTAACCTGCAACTATCACGTATTTTAAAGGAAAGTTATGGTAACGAGCCTTACCCTCGTTATTATAACGAAAAACGACATATCTCTCCGATAAATTCCTAACGTTAGCTATTGGCATGTTATAATAATGGGCCTAAATATTTTACTTGGTTAAAATAAAGTTTGACATACATACATATAATGATGTCACAACGGGACCTAAGGGACCCAAGTGAGTCGGCTTTTCCCCTTTTGCGTAGCCGGCGACCCGTGCAACCTACATATAATGATAGGCTCAATGATTTTTTTAATAGGTATGTTAACCAATTCGAAATGGGAGAATGTCTTTTTACTCAATTTGGATTTCTTTCATTTAAAAAAATCATAGATTATTTTTCATTTTCTGAAAGTGTGGAAAGTATGAACTACATAAAATAACTGCTAAAATTCAAAAAAGAATAAAAATTAAAAAAATGTAACCCATTTGGAGCCGAAGCAAATTTTTTCGATTTTTTAAATTAAAAATTATTCAATAAAAAAGTGCCTACCTATACAGCAAATAAAACTAGACCAACACCGGCTTCGCTTACTAAATATCTCCTGCAAGGATTTTTTACATAGCATTTTCGCGTCTATGGAATAACATACCCCAGCTTCGCTATCTAAAGATTTTTGCATATCCGGCTTTCGGCCGGGCGCAAGGATTCTCTCCTCTGTGGTATGACGAACCCCAGCTTACTAAAGATTTCTTGCATAGCCGAGCGCAGAATAAAAATGAAAAATTATTTATTTTTATTTTTTCTTTATTTCTTTTTAGTACTTTTTATTACCATTCCAACGATACCTATACTGCCTCATTCCGCCAAAAAATAGTCGAAATACCTCTTTACATAGAAACTTTGGGGTTCGTAACTCCGAAACTAAGCGCCGCCGCCAATTTTTTCATGGCATAGGTATTTTGCTTAAAATTAAATTTTACATACAATAGACTACTTTTTTTAATTTTTATGATGTGTCCGTAAACTAGATTTAAGCCTATTTTTACTGATTTTCATGAGAAAGTTTAGTATTTGTGTTTTTTTTTTCGAATTAGTAACCAATAAAGTCAAATTAATTTTAAGTGAAATTAATTTTAAGTCAAATTCAAGATTAAGTCAAATTCAATACTTACAGTGTTTTTTTAGAAAAGTATCATTGATTTGTTAAAAAATGACCCAACGTCAACTAGAAAACCTTGAAAGCACAATCAATTAAGAAAAAATGTATATGTACATCTTTTGCTCGTTTAGAAATTATCTATTACTTTATTTGTTGTTGTTTGTAAGGGTTTAATTAAAACAAGGCACTTTGTTTACTATGTATTTAAGACACAAATTTGTTTATTAGCAACAAGTTAAGGTGGTTTGATATATTGTTATTGTATTTTATATGTGCATAATTTATAGGAGTTTTTACTCATGCCATAGTTCTTGACCCGATTTTGACTTAACAACCCACGACTTAGCAAATTTTTATTAGCTTATTCTGCCATCGAAGAAAGAACAATGTAAAATGACTGTATTTTTAAAAGAACAACAAAACAGAATTTATTTACACAGCTGATTAATAGAGATGGTAAATTAACGATTTTCTGTAAAATATCATTTGTTCAAACCAGAGTACCAAAATACCCACTCACTGTCAAATAATGTGCAACAGGGATAGAAATAGAAAAAGCTCTACTCCTATGAAATATAATGTAAAATTAAAATTTCTCATATTCTATTTCTTTGATAAGTTTGTATAAATAGAAAATTAATAACAATTGAAGCTACCGGGTAGATTGATACAAAGAGTACTGATGACGGACGTAGCTGTCTAGAAAATGCATTCTGCTTTGCTGGTATCTAATTTTTCTTTATCTATTTATAAATAAGAACTTAAGCCTAAATAATTAATAATTAATGACTCAAAAATAGTTCATATAAAATTCATATAATATTTTTTTACAAATCTCAAAAAATAGATTTAATCGAAATAACTAAAATTTGCCAAAAATAGAAAATAAAAGTCGCCAAAATATATAAGTATTTTGTTTTTTATTTAAAATGATTAGTCAACACGAGAAAGATCAAATTTTTACTTAAAACAATGAAAAATAGTGGTTATTATAATAAATGTAGACCTGAAGATACCCAACCTTAAGGTATTTGTTACCGCGTTCTTGTTTAGAATTTGTTTTATTGGAATTAAATTTGTTCAACATTACTAAAGATCAACAGATGCCACATGCCCTATTTTAATTCATAAAATTATAGCACAGTCAAGTTTTGGTGGAATTCATTATTAAAATCGATCTTTCTAACCAGTAATTAATAGCATATAAAAATACAAAATTCCAATTATTCTCTAAAATTTATCACCTAAATTTTAAAAAATATTCTTTCAACTTAGAGATATTAAAACGAACTTAATCCTGGCGTCAAAACTTCCCTTGTATGTAATTCATTGGAATTACCAGGCACATCATATACAAAACTAATGTAGCTACACATAATTAGATATAATATAATACTTTTTATAATCTTTCTAAAACAAAAGTTAATATTTTCTATTTTGGTTGATGAGTGTTCAAAAGTATGTTAGAATTTATAAAAAAAAAAACTTTCAAAACAAGAAATTTTGTTCGTGATAAAGAATTGCAAAATTTAAAATCCAAAGATGCTTGTAAACTTTAAATAAAGTTTCCAGTTTCTAGAATAAAATTATCTTTAGAAATTAAAAACATTTTTATATATAAAATGTTCGTGAACTTTAATAAATTAATGTTTCGAACGTTTTTGGTTCCCAGAAGTAAAATCATATTTAAATATGAAAAACAACTTCAATTTCTTTGTTATCCATTTTGATATTCCTTAATTCAGTTTCGAATATTGGCCAAAAGACAATGAAAAATCGCCATGTCACCAAATCCAAAATTTGATCGCCAAATAAGATTGAAAATCGCCACGTTTGGCGTAAATCGCCATATCTGATAACCCTGCTGTGCAAGGCACATTAATCAGGTAGCTTCACTACGGAGGGATAATATAAAGAAGAAAATTAATTTTTTTTATGGATTTATATAGATCAACTTCTATTTAAGGGAAAACATTTTAAGTTTAACTGTCAAAATCCATACAAAATAAAAATTTATTCTTTATTTGAAATGTTATGCTTACAGATTGGTCCCATTTTAAAAGAACTTTAAAGGGTGTCCTCATACAACATACATTTTTTACGTGTATTATGAACTTTTTAGGTCACCAAATTAAAATTAACAAAAGTGCGTATCACTATAGCTCCCAATAACAAAAAGTAATAATAAAATAAATTCAAAATTAAAGGGTGACCCATAGGTAACGTAATTTCACCTTTATGATCTTATGTTTTGAACCGATATAGACAAACACTTGAAAGTTGCACAGAATGTTCGTTACTGTGTCTGTTATACTAGCTATACATATTTAAAATTAGAAATTAAAGGGTGCCCCATTAGTTGGTTTAATTATAAACCAATTGTTAAAGACAGACGGTTGAAATTTACAAAGAACCTGTATTGCTACGACCGCTATAACAAGTATAAAATTTGAATTCGGAAATTACAGGGTGTCGCAATAGTTAGTGTAATTTTATGTACATATATAGTCAATCTTTTGAACCGCTATATATAGACAGTCTTTTGGAATTGGTTGGACTCGAAAAAAAAAAACAGAACCAAAAAACAGTGCCCCTATATACTTCGGAAGCACTGCTTCCCCGGTAGAAAATCGACTGATATTTGCTTTAGATTATTGAATTCCAAAATTGTTTTTTTTTTATCTGAATTGACATTTTGGGCTTGTTCGGAAATCCATCAGATGCGCCCCATCTGATGCGCATGTGTGATTAGTTTTCGACGCCAATGCAAAAGAGCTGATGGTGATACTTACTTGATGCGCAAACAAAATTAATTAACATTTGTTTAAATTTTCGAAAGCTTAAACAATACAAATTGGGAAGTTAATATTAATTTTATTTCTTTTCCATATCTAATCGAACTCTTATACATGTATAAACAAATGTAATTTAACAAAATAATATTAATAAAGAACAAAAAAAAAAAAACTCACTCATTGCATCAGTAATTTTTGTGATGCGTGTTTGACGTTTGTTTGCGCATCATCTATTTCAGCGATGCATTTTAGAACACACGACATTTGCAGTGATGCATTTCCGAACGTACTGAGCATCAGATGCAGCGCAGTGATGCATTTCCGAGCAAGCTACAACATTTAAAAAATCCCGTTACAATCTTCCTCGAATATAATATAATCATTGTCTTAATTAAATATGATTTTAAGTTTGTCTGTTTTGAAGTTGAGTTAATAGTAGATGTTAGACGTTGCAAATGAAAACCGATGTTTCATATTAGCAACACCTTCCATACGTTTCACTAAGAGGTTGATCAGTGTAAAAAGGTTATAAAAATTATACAGCGTTAAAATTCCACATTTTTAAATCAAGTTCCTATCTCAGTTTGTTTTATTTTACAATTTTCGATTATTTTAGAGTCATCATTAGACAAATGGCAAGAAATTATATATATTATTTTAACTAATAAAATGTATTAAAGTTGAGGTTGTGTTGCAAGGAGTATTTCCGTGCAACAGCTAAAAAGTAACATGAAAAAAATGAACCGAGACCCATTTTCCATAGGGCATTTTTTCTTGTGCAAGTTTGAATTTTTGAGCGTGAGAAAAAAAAGTAGGATCTCGTACTTATCGTAGAAAAAAAATTATGTTTTTTGATAATGAGTTTTTTATTACAAATTATTTTGTTTTATTTATGTATATATATTTTTAAATTATTTAAAAATAAAACTTATAAAGTTTTACAAAGAATATTTGTGTAGATCTTAGCTAAGAATTTCAGGATCGGTTTTCTTCTAGTAAACTTTATTGAAATATACATATGTAGGTATATCAAATGAAAAAAAAAAAACTAAATCACATAAATTTGTATTTTTAATTAAATCAACTAAATTAAATAACTAAAGTTTTTGTTAATATTAAGTCTTTACAGCGTTCAAGTAGCCAAATTTAGATAGCTGCTTCTCACAGACCATTATAAACACGATTAATTGAAGCTTGATCTAAAATTCTCTTTAAATCTAAAAAGAAAAACAAATATTTTATTAATAGTGCATTTGTGCAGGGAGTGTAATATCAATTGAAACTTGTAGACATTTTACACATTATTTTTAGGAAATGTTTTAAGCAAATTATCTATTTTTTAAATAAATACATTATTTATGGCAAGGCCTTGATTTTTAATCAAAAAATTTTCATTATATCTTTATTTTTAAGGTACTCAATTGTATTATTAGAGTTTAACAAAAGAAGACATTCGAGAAAACTGTGTTTACTTATGACGCAAATCGATATTAGAGCATAATATTGGTATTAAAAAATTAGGTTCAAACTACAATTGGACATAAACAACGAAAAAAGTTCTTACATGTAATACAATCAAAAAATATGTAAGTTACAAAAAAGGTACCTTAAAATTATAAAAATTAAAAGAATAGATCCCGCTTAATTGAGGTCACAATACGAAAAATAAGAATGTTGTACAAATTTCATACTGTGTAAATATGTAAATATATATGATTTAAACTTACCTTCTTTTTCGGTGTCATTTAAGTCTTTTTTAGGAAATTCTACATCGAATGTTATGTATAAATTGCCATGCAGATTGTTGTTATCATAATTTGGCATTCCCTCACCTTTCTTACGAATACGTGCTCCGGGCCATGTTATTTTTTCTCTAGTTATTGTTACTTTATGACCGTCTAAATGTTCAATATCCATGTTAAAACCAATCAAAGCATCCTGAAATACGAAATTTATACATTTTTATTAAGAATAAAACATCGGGCACAAGAAAATAAAAAAAATATTAAAATTCAATCTGTTTAATTAAGTTTTGTTAAAATATAATTTATATTGCATTTAATAACTAAAAATTAAAAAAAAAAGAAAATAATATATCGAGCAGCTTATATCATTAACGCCCATTATTATAACTTGCCAAAAAATCGAATTATCTATCTTGCCTTTAGAGTACGTGATAGTTAAATGTTATTTTTAGCTTACTTATGTATATTAACGAAAAACTATTTATCTCTCCGATATTGGCAAGTTAAAATAATGGGCCTAAATCCACAGAGTTTAGTTATACCTATAAAAAAATCCACAGAGTTTAGTTATACCTATAAACATATCCACAGAGTTTAGTTATACCGTTTTGATTTGAAGAAAACCAATCTAATTTTTAAATCATGTTTAATCTTTGGGAAATTTGGTGTTTTTTAATTTTATACCTATTTCGACTAAATTTAGAACAAATATCGTTTAAATGTTTTCAATAAAATAAATACTTACCTATAAACTATTTAATAAAATAATATTTGAAATAAAACAAAAATATCTTACCTGCAAACTGATGGTAACATTTGTATACAAATCATCACCCTTCCGCTGAAAACGCTGATGCGGCATTTGTAACACCTTAACTATTAAATCACCCGGTTCACCGTCCATGTGAGGTTCACCTTCAGCCACAAATCTAGTCTCCTGGCCGTCAATCATTCCCAGTTCAACTTCAATTTCCAAAGTTCTTTCTTCATTTACCAACTTAACATTAGGACATTCATCACATACAGTCTGTTGTATCATTTGAAAACGACCGGGACCCAAATTACGTGTAACCATTTCCTGGCGACAGTTGCATTTTCTTGTACCGGTAGCCGGTTTCAACACTGGTTTGTTTCTTACTATTTCTACAAAATTACCGGAATATAATTCCTCCAAAGTGACATACAGGTTCATTACTATGTTGGCGCCTTTGGGAGTATCATGATGATGGACATCACCATTGCCAAAATTAAAACCGAAATCGCCAAAGAAACTGGCAAACGGATCAGCACCATGATCCATCATGCCATCTTTTTTCAGGCATTCTTCTCCACATCTATCATATGTCTTACGTTTATCTGCATCGGATAGCACTTCGTAGGCTGCACCCAAATCCTGAAATTTAGTTGAAGCGTCAGGATCATCTTTATTCTTATCTGGATGCAGTTCCTTCGCTAATTTTCTGTAAGCCTTTTTAATCTCATTAGTTGTGGCAGATTTTCGAACATTTAGAATTTTGTAAAAATCCCTTCCGGCCAAGGCCGAGTCTATTAGACATATAGCAATTTCAATTAAAATAACGAAATTTATTACTCTCATTGTATGTTATTTCTCTTTACTTCAGTTAATTAATGGATGAAAATATTTAGATCAATATTTTTCAGTTAAAAACACATCATTTATTGTTTTACTTGCAAAAATTTACACTCTATCTAATAGTAAAAAAATATGACAAGTGCGTGGTGTACGATGATTGGTCAGACAATGTTCTTCTTTGTAAAACTATTCACTTGAAACTGCTATCTGCCACGACGAAACAGCTGTAATTTAAGAAGATGCCAGAAGTTATTTAACAGAGGGTTTACAAATGGGATTAACTATGGTATAATGTGGTATAATATTAGAGAGAAAACAATCAGTTTAACAGAATTAATTATCGGCTTTTATATCACACAATAGGAAAACGGATAATATATGATATTCTAAGATTTCTTTATATGTATCGTCTATATTAAATTTTATTGGATAAAAATTATAAATTGTTCAGTCGCAACGATTTCAAAAATTTTTTAATCTAAAAGTACAGAAATTTTGAGCATTACCTTATGCATAGAAATATTTAAATAGGTTGGTTTTTATTTGGAAACTAGCTGACCCGGTCCGGGTTGAGGTTCTAAGCAAAAATTAGTGTTGTATAACCACACGATTTAAATTGAGCTTTTAACGAAATTTACGGTCTTTAATTAAAAATCCATGGAAATCATATCATAAAGTTTTTTTTTACGGAACAACTTATATATGGTGTAGATATGGGCTGAATCAAAAAAAAAAAGAAACGCATGTATTTAAGGCAAATTGGAAATTATATTTATTTATTACTTCATCTTAAAAAATTAAAATAAACAAAAGCAAAAAAAAATATATGTATATATATGTCATTGGTGGTGGAATGGTGCGTGGATTTTGCCACGCCCGCAGACCGAAATCAAAAATCAGATTTCACAGTGTCACCCGCCTGAATATTCTGAAGATTCTCTGAAATTTTCATCAAGCCTAGTCGTTTTGGAATCCATACGTATCATACATATACATATATTATTCTTAATGCACCCGACCAATTTTATCAGCATTATTTTGGATTACAAGATAGTTTTAGTCGCCATCTTCTTAGCTAACCAGAATTATAATGTGGGGCTTTTTTGCAAGATTTCATTATTAAACTTCCTATAGCTTACTTTGGAAGCTTGATAGACGCTTATCACGAAAAATTATAAAAATAAAGTTTTCTTCCTCTTCTTCTTGATTGTTGCTCAAACAGGGCAACAATGTTAGTGCCAAATGGTAAAAAGCTGCCATAAATACTTGGTTCTTATTTGCAGATTTTGGTCATGTCCAGAAACGACGGTTGGATTAAAAATAATGTTTTAATTATATTATTTTTTCCTGTTGTAGATTTTTTCTAGTCATATGTAATTTTTAGTTATTTCTTTGTTAGAGTTTTCATTTATTTCTTTGTTGCAAATCCGTTTTTTCTTTCGCCAATTGTAGATTTTTTTCCCTTAATTTATTTGCTAATTTTTCATGCAGTTTTTTTTAAATTTGTTTTTTGTCTCATGTCGATTTTCAATTTATACGACTAAATTAGGTTATACACGATAAACAAAGCGATTACACGTGGGTGTTTATTGCAATCACCAATAACTGTACCGTAGTAAAGCTATTCGAGAAAGTCAATCAGCCAGTGATAACGAAAATGATGCGCGTACGTGCTCCTAAACCCAGAGCTTCTTTACGACCCAAAATATTGTTTTATAATAACACTTCTGCCGGTAATTAAAAATTCTGTTGTGCTGGCAACACTGTTAACAGCCGGTCACAACTACATACACACGTAATTGCAAAAGAGAGCAATGTCAAACGAAAATATTTAAAGCATACTTATAGGTATGCAATTTGGTTTCCTGTTTACTCTTAAACAATACTCAGAGAATAAAAAGTCCTTTTAGTCTATTAAATAGGAAAAAAATCTCGGAAAATTTTTCTTAGACAGTAAAGATATTTTCAGAGGTGTAGACGTTCTTTATTTCATAAGTAATAATCCTTATTTTTAGAATTATTAATAAGATTCACAAAATGCAATGAAATATAGTGAAATAAATATTATTATATCGTGAGTTTTAAACAGAATTACAGGAAAATACCTAACTGAGCCGTTAAGAAAACTTAAAACTTTTATAAACCTTTTTTTCTAGAAAAAAATATATATATTTTGTAAACCCCAATAATATTTATATATATATTTAGAATTAAATTCAACACAAAAAATTATGTATGGATTCCAAAATTGTTAATTTAGAGGTGAGTTTTATACAAATTTGTGATATTATTCAAAAAATATAATTATATTTTCATGAAAAGCTATAAAAAAATTAAATTTTCACAAGTACATATACATGGTAGATATAAATGTAGCATACAGTCTCAAACATACATACATACATACATACAGTTTTTCTTCTTCCATCACTTTTCGTATTTTTTCGGTTTCGTTTTTTTTCTTCTTCTTCCAAGTCCTGTCAAAGCGTGTTATCGATTTTTTGTTACTTGTGTTGTATTTGATATGTTTGTACTCGTTTGTTTCCTTCGAGTTCTTATTCATTACTTACTTTTTTCCTTATACTTCTGTCATACGCGTGGTGCAATTGTTGTTGTTTTGGTTATTTTCACACAAATGACCTAAAAATAACAGTGCATGTGCTAATGGCCGTTTATTGTACATTTGCCGTTATGTCTCACTATGCGGCATTTGGCGCTTAAAATAAATGAAACGGAAATGTCTTTGCGCGTTTTAAGGCCAATTTTAACTGTAAATTTTAAATGTATTTTGTTACCAGGAACTTAATTTCTGAAAGGAAGAGTGCAATAAGTTACTTACTCCCCACAATACCAATTACCACACATACTTGTACAAACAAATATGTATCTAACTTCTAGCCAATATGGCTATATTTTCATTGACCTGTTTCAACTGTAAGTTATTTATTTAATAATATTTTAATTTATGCTTGTAGTTTAAAGGGGTTTTGAACAAATATCTGCCCATTTTAGCTAACTCAGTTGGTGGTTTATGCGAGTAAGTTGTTTAAGTGCTTTGGTCTTTGTGTGCTAGCGTGTCGTCTAATTGCCATTTGACACATTTTTGTTCTTCAGCACTTGTACTTTTGCTTTCTGTTGTCGATAGTTACATGGTTGCTCCTTTTTGTTTAAATCATTTGTTTGCTATTTTTTATAAGTATTTCCTTTCGCATGTTTGAATTTACATATCTTTTAATTGTGTTGCTTCTAGTATGGGTTTAAGGTGAAAATAAGGAGCGAAAAATGGTTTGTATTCGAAAACATTCCTATTTCGTGTCAATTTGGTAAAGGTTGCTGATAATTTTTGTCAACATTTCCGGTATGTTAAAACTAGACCTTTAACTATTTTTACAAACATTTCCGTTGACGGTTTAATGGCGGTAATTTATGATTAACTGTTTATTTAATACGAAAGGGAAAACAGTATTTAATCCACTTTGAAATTAAGTAATCATTCCATGATATATGTTTATTTTTTAAAAGAGGATTTTAAATTTATCGTGATGGTTTTCAAGGAGTGAAAGTGATTTATTATCATTCAGACAATACTACAGGGAGCTTAAAAGGTCAATTTTAGATAGAACTGATTAGACATGTCGTTATTCGATAAGAACTAGTGGACCAGGTTATGGTAAAATGTCACTCCGCATTTTCACAGGATGTACGAGGATGAGGAGTTATTAGAAACAGTGAAGCACATCATTTGTCATTACCCGAAACTGCATAGTCAGAACATTCGGTAACTAAGCTAACGATTCCACTATGGATTAAACGATTTCACAGGTTTAAAACTTAATGGTGCGGTCATATCTAGCACAGGAATCTAGTGGCTTAATGACAAATAATTGTAAATGGCGGAGCACCGAGTTTTATACAACATATAAACTCCAGACCATTTCCGACGATAAGTTGGTGGTCTAATTATGAGTATTCCTTAACTCTCTCCCCAGTGGCACTAATTGTTATAGCGGTACATTCTCAAAGCTTTGAAGCAGTGCTTTCGGGTAAAATGGGCGCACTAGACGCCAGGGTTCCTTAAAACTTAATCCGTAAGAATAGGTCTGTGTAATACAGGGTCGTTCGAGTGTCCAGCTATCGATTGGTAGCTATCACGGGAACCAGTAGCCCAACACAGAGCCGCTCATCTTTGTGACTGGCTGTTGCTGAGGTCTCACTCAGGGTAAACGTGGAGGCTGTAGTTTGGACTGATACATGCAGAGATAGTGCAAGGTGTGTCAAGTGTACACAAGGAATTAGATGATCTCCGAACTCCTAAACAAGAGATTAGAGTATGGGTCCAGGCTTGCCATGTTCGATAAATTGCTACTCATTAGCTTATGTATTGTGCCCTGAGCAATAATATGGCATTTATGTGCTATTGTCATTTATTGCACTTGTGTTGTTTAGCGTGCAGTAAAAATATGACGCACTGGGGGGTGCTGGTCTACACATTATTTCATCCAGTGGTAAAACTACCGTCTGGTTAGGGCCAATAAGTCTAGAAGAATTGTAGTACGGGACACCAAAAAGTTGTTATATCTCACTCCTTCTACGGTCTTATCCTCTACAATCAACAGTCTTTAAAAACCCTAACCAATAAAGGATCTGACAAGACTGTTATGCAGACGACGATGGAAGGAAAGAAATCCAAACTGGCGTTGTACAACTGCCGAAGAGGCTTCAACCGTAACAAACAACTGGATTCAGCCGAATAGTTTAAATGTAAACCCACACAAAACACAAGTTCGTCTTTTAATAAAAACAAAGATTGCGCACATTGACAAGCCTCGATTCTTTAGCACGACAATACGAATAGCATACATGTTTATTTTAGATGACAAACCATTTAGAGAATAAAGCTAACTAGGCTCACTGAAGTCGGTCTCTGTTTAGGTAAGCCATTGGCTATACGGGAACACAGCCCAAGTAGAGCAGATTCAGGTATGACTTTATTAAGGATGCTTTAAGGCCTCGGGTATTTGATGAAAATTGATGGACAAGAAGTTGTACATAAAATGTTTACAAAGAGTTTAAGAAGTGTGCTGCATTAGCTTAATCGGTACTATTAGAACCACACCGATTAAGATTAATTGCGTAGTATCAACTGTGGAACTCTGAGACCAGATAGACATACATGCTACACGAATGAATCTAAACTAGTGAAAACAACAAGGCTGGGAGTTTTGTAAAGTAGTAACTTTACTTCCATCTCTCCAATGATATCATAGACTTTTAACTGAATATAAGTTAACATTCCCATAAAGACCTAAAATGCAATCACTTTAATATCATCAAGAAAATCGTATCTAAAACTGTTGCACATTGCAAGATAATAATCACCGATTACTCGACACATGCCAGGTTGTATATCATCTTATGTCAGGGCATCTAGCAAGAAGTTAAGTTAGTGAACACCTAACCTTTCACAGCTTTGCAAATTGAGTTAAAAAACTGACAAGAACATCCTATAGTTCGAACTTACCATTACTGTCTTACAATAGCTGTCTTTTCTATATGTCGCCGAGTCGTCCTCTTCTGCAACTTTCTCGAGGGTTTCAGTCAATTGTAGTTCGAGTAGCTTGTTTTTAACCCAATTACATTTTCGCCTTTCGTATTTGGGAATGTGTTCGAAATATTTTTAATATTATTCACAAGCACCGTTTAATAATGACTTTGTAAAGCGTTCAGATCTCGTGTTGCCGCATTACAGGTCTCACAAGCATACAATAGCATTTGAATTGCTTATACTGATTTTGGAATTTCTTAATGTAGCAATGTAGCAATCCTTACAAGGGTTTCTGAGTTTAATTTCTAACAATAGACGGGTGATTATCGTTACCCTGTTCGCGACTAAGTTGTAGTTGTGTTTTCGATTCCAATAAATTCATATCTACACCATATTTCAAATCCATGTGGCACAATTATTTGGCAGTTGTACTCCATACATAACGTACTCCATATTGTTTTAAAATTATTATTTAAATTTAAACTACTTGGTTTTGAAACTTTTTAATATATGTATTTTTAAATTTAATATATTTTTATATTTAATATTTTAATAACTTTTTTTTTTTAATATTTTTACTTTTAGATTTTTCTTATTTACTTTTTTCTCTTAATACCATGGCCTCATACACATGTTATCAAACGTTTGTGCTCCCGAGATAACAGTCGTTTAGTACGAAAGATTGTACGATCCAAATGGACACCGATATTAGATAAATATCAGGTAAGACTGTTTCCAAAAAGAGCACTATATTAATAAATAAATAAAATAAAATTCAATATTCAGGTTAAACTTCCCCTCGAATGTCCTTTACATCCATTTCGAGAAATTTTTGCACCCCGACAAGATGCCAAAAAACGTGATAGACCCACACAATGGACATGTCGTTTGTGTGGTAAAAGTTTCTATCAAGAGAAATTTTTGGATTTACATTTTGAAACTAGACATAAAACTGTTATAAATGAGGTAAGATAGGCTGATACTACGAATATTTGTACAAGAAACGATTTAATTTAATTTTATTTAATTTATTTTAGTTTTTCTATTTTCAGGCGGAAGATGCTGTTTGTTTGGCAGATTATTGCGATATAATGCGCTGTGAGGTATTTCAATCGGAAGAGTCGTCATCTTTGAAGCTGGGTGATCAAAGCATTGTTACTGATATTGAAGTATGGGGCGATTCATTGGGTCAAAATTCAGCATTGGCTAAAGCAAATGTAGCTTATTTAAGTCTATTACCCATCAGGTAATTTTACTTTTAATTATTTTTACATGTTCTACTATAAACATATAATGTTATTTATAAATTTATAGAACTTCCTCAACTGGTGCCTCATCACGTACAGCCAAAGCACAAAATCGTCAATTGTGTCAAGATAAAATTGGCCAAACTAAATGTCAACAGACTGGTAAAACAACTATTTTCTCTCTTTTCCAAAAGATATATTCTTTTAAAATTTTCTTTTACAGATTCACACCAAAATTCTAATGAAAATTTGTATAATTATAATGGTGCCCCGCGTTCAAAATTTCCCCAAGCACAGACTTCAGATGAAAGTTTTACCTCTTCGGCAGCAGCACATATTCATCATAGTAGCACGTCAGCGTCATCATCTTCCACTTCTTCGGCTTCTTCAAAAACTCATGCACACCAGCACTCAAACACCGCGTCTACAACAAAAACAACAACGAAACAAACAAATACTCCTAAAGATTCAACATTATCCGATGAAGAATCTCACAAGTCTAGCAATGACCAAACACCAGATAATGGTGATGATGATGGTGATGGAGATAGTGACAGTTCAAAAACTAATGCCAACACATCGTCAGATGACAGCAATAAGACTTCGAATGCCCAATTGACAAATATGCAAAAAATACGTGCCAATTGCAAGGCAGAAGAATTAAGTAAACTGAAAAGCAAATGCGAACATTTGGTTAGAAGCTGTATAGGCGGCCTTATACTTTCAATGAGCGATCAACAATTTAGTGATATGGAGGGTAAGTGATAATGTATTTCACAAAAAAATTGCAAAATTTCTTCATAGCTTTTATCACTTTTTGTATATTTTCAGAGGAAATGAATAAAGCTGTGTGCTGGTACTTAACCTGCGAACGTTATTGGGAAGATGGCCCTTTAGAACCACGTGCCTTTCCTTGGGGTTTAATATTAATTTTAGTTTTTGTTTTATCTACCGGCATTTGCTTTTGTTATTACATCATTTGGATACTTTTTGAGTAAGTATTAAAAAAACCTTTGATATTTCTGCGAGGGTAGATGGAAGAAGATGTTGCTATGAAATAGGTGAACTTGAATTTGGAATTTTTACCCTTTTGGGCGAAACCAGCTATTAAACCAGCCGTTTTTAATTTTATGCATATGTTTTTTATATTTTTACTTTTAATTATTCTACAGGACAAGTTAACTTGTGCAAATTTGAATTGTTGTGGGAGAGAAAGAGAGAATCAAAATGGGTATAAAATCTAGAGATGTGTAGCTCATAGAGATGTGTAGCAGTTGAACGAATCACTCAAATGACCTATGAGAACTGAGAACTGATCACCAAACTGAGCTCATATCAGCTCCTTAGTTCAGTTCAGTACCTTAGTTCAGTTCAGCTCATTAGCTTCTTAGTTTAGCCAACTCCGTACTTCAGTTCAGCTCATTAGTTCACTTCAGTAAATTAGTTAAAATTTCTATTTAGTTCATGTATACTAAAAATTAAAGGGTGTTCCAATAGTGACGTGATATGGCCTTATTTTCGAACTATAATAGGTAGAAATTTTCACAGAAGGTACATTACTATTACAACTGTAGGTATTACTCAAAATTAAAGGGTATTCCGACAGTGACGTGATTTGCATACGAAGGCTGCTATATGTATTTCTGGCCTGGCAACACGGCAACACTTAGGTGCAATCTGACATTTCATTTCGTGCGATAATTTTTCACAACTTTCGACGTGAATTATCACGACAAGAGTGCATTGATAAACCTAAATCTGTATGGCGATGAAGCACCATCCTATAGCACTGTGAAAAATTGATATAATGAATTCAATCGTGGCCGACGCTCGCTCAAAGACGAATTAAGGTCGTCCAAAAACGGCCGTTGTACCACAGAACATTGATGCCGTGCTTGAACTCATAATGTAAGATCGACATTTCCCCCCCACCAGCATACATTCGATATTGCATAAATACCTGGCCGTAGAAAAAGTTTGTTTTCGTTGGAACCTGCACAATTTGACAGTCGCTCAAAAACAGGCTCGTGTCGATTGATGCAAAGAAATGTTGCAAAAATACGATCGCGGTGCTTCAAAAGACGTTTATAAGATCGTTACAGGTGACGGATCATGGATCTATGCGTATGAGCCCGAAAGAAAACAACGATCGAGCCAAATCCAACGAAAGTTGTTCGTGGAAGAAGCACTTCGAAGCAAATGGTCGCCTGTTTCTTCGGCAAAACTGGTCATGTGGCGACTGTTCCCTTTGAGAACTTAGGACTGTCAGTTCTGACTGGTACACCACAATTTGTTTGTCTGAAGTCTTCGGAGAAATTCGAAAAACGAACAAGAGAAGACGAATTGTTCACCATGACAATGCGAGCTCTCACACATCGGCTCAAACCGGCGTCTTTTTGACCGGCGAAAACGTGGAATTGATGGGGCATCCGCCATACAGCCCTGACTTGGTACCCAATGACATCTTTTTATTCCCGCACATCAAGTAAAAAATGGGTGGCCAACGATTTTCGACGCCAGAAGGTGCTGTTGAACCGTTCAAAAACCATAATTTGGAGGTGTCTCAATCGGAGTGGAAAAAGTGCTTCGACAATTGGTTTGAGCGCATGCAAAAGTGTATAAATCATGCTGGAGAATACTTTGAAAAACAATAAAATCATTTTTGATAATAAATATTCGCATTTTCATTATTAGGCCCGAAATATATACAGCAGCCCTCGTATGGTCTTATTTTTGAAGCATAATAGGAAGGCTCTTGAAATTTTAATTAGAAGGTGCAACTAAAACAATTACTAAATATTAAAGGGTGTTCCGAAAGTGATGTGATTTGCATGCATATGAAGATATTTTACTATGGCAGCTATAACTGACCTACTGATCACAATGAACTAAAAGAAATAAAGAAAACAGGTCGTACTCTTTCGAATACGACAATAGAAAAGATTAAACAAGTAAAAACGACAGATCTGTAGTGTTTTTTTTTATTAAAGCAATTTTTTATGTTATAAAAGGTAACAGCCAGCTCCGGGGAAACAATTGTATCAAAAATAATAAAATATATTAAATTTAACTTTAAAATATATAAAAGCTCTTCCATCGTTCCTCATAGACATCAAGTAAAAGTTCTCTTTAAAGACTGGCACTAGAAAATGTTGATTAAACTCAAGTTATTTGTTACAGCTCCGAAGAGACGACAATCAATGCCACAACCAATCATCATCAACTGTATATACCAACGCACCAGCACTATCATCCACAACACATGCAGCAGCAGCACCAACAGCAACAACAAACTATACACCAAGAGAATTATCTTTTTCAAGATTACCCTACCACCGGCATACATCATGGTATGACCAACGTAGAGCCTCAGACCAACACCTCATATTACTACCAACAGCAACAGGTTCAAGCTCAGCAGCAGCAGCAGCATCAACAACAGCAGGCAGAGCTACATCATCACCAGCAAGCAATGCAACACGATATATACCCAGAACCAGTGCAATACGATTATCGACACAGTCCCAGACGCTACATAGGAGATCAGCGTCTGCCGGGTACGCCCACGATAACGATGACCGGTGGCGGCCTCATAGGTGGCGGACAGACTCCACTCCGTCATCAGCAGACGAATCTGGCATACCAACAGGACATTTTAGACCGACGCGACTATATAAGTAGACCCATAGCAACATCTGTTGTTGCAGGTGGCATTAATACGCATGGACCAAATTCCGGTTCAACCGGAGCCCTCAGTCATCATTCAGCACAAATGGATTGTGATAACACTCTGCCGGCCACTCACTTGGGCAGTTCTTCAATGGCCGGTATGGGTGGTGGTGTAAAACATTATAATACCATACCACGACCTCTTGAAACACGACAACGTTATGTTAGTGGTTCGCAGCAGTCATTGCGCGGCTCCTCCTCATCTCATGAAATCATACAAAATGAAGTTGGGCACAATGAGCATTACATTTATGTAACTTATCCGCCGGATTTAAAGAAACGCTTTTTTGAAAAATATGAATAAACAACACATCCCATAACAAAGGAATTCTATTCACATTTTATGGATGCGTATCTGTCCTTCTGTCTACACAAAAAATGGAAGAAAAAAAAATAACATAAAACAGCTTGATAGTAGTTGAAGAAGTAATAAGGTTTTTTATTCATATTTTTTTTTTTCTTATGAATAAATAATTAAATACGAGTACTCGCATTTCAGAGGTTGGATTAATACATTAAACACATAGACGACAGCAGACTACAGTCTACAAGCTGTCAAAACTAAACTATACACGTTTATATGAATACGATTATTTTGACGACACAGGGCTACACGAGCAGCGTTGTGGATGTAGTCAACTTAGGGTAATTTAAATTTTTGTATGCGAAAATTATTCAACAGACGAGAATGTCACAAAATGAAAAATTATTAATTCATTTTGTGCAAATAAAATTATTTGGTTTTACATTTTTCTACAACATGTTCAGATTTTACGATGTAGCTGCCGTCTTCAATATAATTAACCTGCTGTTTACACGACGACAATTGTAACCACCGGCACTTGTAGTCGTGTTGTGGTGTAGCCGCTGTTGTCTATGTGTTTAAAGCATTATATATAATTTATAAATATAAATATAATTATAATTATTTTTTTTACTTTAAACAATTTTCTTTTTCTAAAAGCACTCGCATAATTTAAATAAACCAAATACCAAAGATTATCATTATAAAACTTTATTGAATAAAAACTATAATAATTTAAATATGCAATAAATTTTAATTAAATTAATAAGTTGTTATCTACACTCATATTTAAATTAATTTGTCAATTCATTTTCATTAGCAAAAAAAATAAGTAGATAAAAGTTTTATATATAATTCATTATAAAAATTCATAATAAAACAGATACAAGAAATAAAAACTTTACTTACACAGTGCAACACGGAAAAAAAATAACCATATACGGACACCACTACGTGATAAAAGACTAAAAAAAAGACCCCTGTCTACCAGTTTTGCCAAAAGTCCTCCAGGTTTTTTTTATGGGCCCTCAAAGATGTGGGGCCTCGATGTCATTTTTGCAAAAAATTATCATTTCCTCAAGCTCATATTTTGCAAACCGTTTGAAATTTTGAAATACTCTCTGAGGCAAAGTTGTAGCTCTTGTCATAAAGAACAAAAATTGTGAACATATAAAATCAAAAAAACTTCATCTTCAAGGTCAAAATCGCAAAAAACTTTAAAAAGTTCAATTTTTTTACCTTTTTTTCCATGTTCAGGTCCATAGGTAGCAAACCGTTCAAAATTCAAGAAAACAATCAACTACAAAAATTAACCTAAGATCTCAATAAACAACTTTCTACAACATATGAACTTCCTAGGAATGATTCTTAACACCGTTTAGGTAGCGCTTAGGTAGCTAAAAAATTTTCGGGAAATTTTTCACTTTTGCGGCTACCTAAGCGCTACCTAAACGGTGTTAAGAATCATTCCTAGGAAGTTCATATGTTGTAGAAAGTTGTTTATTGAGATCTTAGGTTTATTTTTGTAGTTGATTGAGAGAGCTACAACTTTGCCTCAGAGAGTATATCAAAATTTCAAACGGTTTGCAAAATATGAGCTTGAGGAAATGATCATTTTTTGCAAAAATGACATCGAGGCTCCACATCTTTGAGGGCCCATAAAAAAAACCTGGAGGACTTTGGGCAAAACTGGGAGACAGGGGTCTTTTTTTGGTCTTTTATGACGTAGTGGTGTCCATATATGGTTATTTTGCCATGACTTAAAAAATTACACAGTGTGTTATTTAGGCTTTTATTGTACCAAACATTAAAAAACAAAAATACAGGCATTAAAGAAAAAAAAAAAAACAAAGTTGAAACAATGAAAAAAACCTAATTTGTATTTGTTTAATAATATGAACATTTTTAATAAAAATTTGCAAATAAAACAGATATAAATACAATTTTATTTAAATTATTTCGTGACTGATTTCAAAATCAGTGGTAGTCACCATCTAGCTATGAATACCCTACAAGATCAGTGACAGTCATTTGATATTTACTGTTGATGGATATATCATCATTGCGTAGAAGAAAGTTTCTATCACGTTCATTACACATAAACTGATAAACATAATGTTATTATGAAAAGTTTAGACTACCAATGTTAATGTTTTTTTGCACGTCTTAGGCTTGGTACTCTGTTCAGTTTTTCATGCGGAATGCTGTCAAACTACATACATAAAAAATTTGTATGAAAAAGTCATGAAAAAATGTTACAGAATTAGTACTCTGGTTTTGCTGTGGAAAAACATTGAAATGTTTCTGGCAACATTTTATCAAAGCTGTGAAATAAAGCAAAGGGGCGTTATTTCATGTGGAATTTTTCAAACAACAGCTGATGGCTTTGCTTTTGCTTAACATTTCTAAAACAATGTGGTATACTTAAAAACAATAAAATCGTAAAATTCTTTCAAATCGCGAAATAGACAACACATTTTCAATGTCAAATTTTCCTTGTGAAATAATAAATATTGCTCTACATTTTTCACAAATTCGAACAGAGTACTAGGCTTTAGAGAGTAAAAGGCTAGTGCCAGACAGAAAGTTAGGTATTCGTAAATTTCCAGTCGGATACCAGAAAGCATTGAGGAATGAGGGGGGTCGTAAAAGTACCCATGAAGTTAGTGGTCTGCCTTGGTATCCGTCCTACAAAATAATAAATTGTCTGGGAAAAAAGTTTTTATTTAAAATGCCGAAAAAGACTTTTCGTAAATAAATTACAAATATTCGGTAGCTGCTCATGAAACGTTCCAAGAAAGAAGCGGATGCGATTGATATTTTTAAAAAACTATCGATACATAAGTATGTATATCGACAGTATATTGATATGTATTTTAGAGTGTCAGAATTATATACTTTTTATCTCTAGTTTCTTATTTTTTACTTGTTTTTTTTTTAATAATTTCATCTCACAATCTTGATCGAACAGAATAATAAATAATGGGTGATTTTTTTGAGGTTAGGATTTTCATGCATTAGTATTTGACAGATCACGTGAGATTTCAGACATGGTACCAAAGAGAAAGATGCTCAGTATGCTTTGACATTTCATCATGAATAGACTTACTAACGAGCAACGCTTGCAAATCATTGAATTTTATTACCAAAATCAGTGTTCGGTTCGAAATGTTCAAATGTGACAAATTTTGTTCAGCGATGAGGCTCATTTCTGGTTGAATGGCTACGTAAATAAGCAAAATTGCCGCATTTGGAGTGAAGAGCAACCAGAAGCCGTTCAAGAACTGCCCATGCATCCCGAAAAATGCACTGTTTGGTGTGGTTTGTACGCTGGTGGAATCATTGGACCGTATTTTTTCAAAGATGCTGTTGGACGCAACGTTACGGTGAATGGCGATCGCTATCGTTCGATGCTAACAAACTTTTTGTTGCCAAAAATGGAACAACTGAACTTGGTTGACATGTGGTTTCAACAAGATGGCGCTACATGCCACACAGCTCGCGATTCTATGGCCATTTTGAGGGAAAACTTCGGAGAACAATTCATCTCAAGAAATGGACCGGTAAGTTGGCCACCAAGATCATGCGATTTGACGCCTTTAGACTATTTTTTGTGGGGCTACGTCAAGTCTAAAGTCTACAGAAATAAGCCAGCAACTATTCCAGCTTTGGAAGACAACATTTCCGAAGAAATTCGGGCTATTCCGGCCGAAATGCTCGAAAAAGTTGCCCAAAATTGGACTTTCCGAATGGACCACCTAAGACGCAGCCGCGGTCAACATTTAAATGAAATCATCTTCAAAAAGTAAATGTCATGGACCAATCTAACGTTTCAAATAAAGAACCGATGAGATTTTGCAAATTTTATGCGTTTTTTAAAAAAAAAAAGTTCTCAAGCTCTTAAAAAATCACTCGTTATATACACCCTTGATTCAATGATGGTCTTGAATGTGTACGTATTTACATGTGCAGCACTGCAATATAAACAATAGTTTTGGTACAACCGCAGCTGCCAAACTCCATGTAACTAGAATTAGTTTTAAGTTTTGTCTGGGAAATACAAACACACAAAGTCGATATTATTATTCACTTTAAAGTTCGTATTAGTTATTATTCATTATTACAGCTTATCTGTCACTTTTAGCTTAAAGTATATAATAACGAAAAACTATTACATCCTAACTTTAGCTATTGGCGAGTTATAATAATGTGCCTTAGTGAGAGAAAAAATTGACGCTTCCGAAGAGGTGTTTCAGTAGTACGTCCGGCATTATCCGTGGTTAAATTTTAAGGGCCGATGTTGAATTTGAACCACACCTAAACGTCAAGTTATTTCTCAATTTGAACCATGAAAAGATACATAATTAAGTAATGGTCAGAATGGTGGCAAGAAATGGCAGCGTTGGATGATCAATTTTCGAAGAAAATCATCTTCAGTGATGAGGCACATTTTCACATCAGTGGATTCGTCAATAACCAGAATTGCCGTATTTGGGCGAATGATAATCCTAGTGTGATTGTTGAAAAACTATTGCATCCACAAAGAGTGACTGTTTGGTGCGGTTTATGGGCTGCCGGCATCCTCGGGCCTATTTTTTTTTTAAATGAGGCCGGTTAGGCAGTTACAGTTAATGGTATCTTGAGATGATAACGAACTTTTTATGGCCCGAATTGGAAGATATGAATGTAGACGATATGTGGTTTCAACAGGACGTTGCTACTTGCCATACAGCTATCGAAACAATGGCACTTTTGCGCCACAAATTCAATGGCCGTGTTATCTCACGTGGTGGCGATGTCAATTGGCCGCCAAGATCATGTGATTTGACACCGTTGGACTTCTTTCTTTGGGGTTATTTGAAAGAAAAGGTGTACGTCGATAAGCCAGCAACAATTCAAGAGCTTAAGAATGAGATAATTCGGCACATTCACGGCATAGAACCTCAATTATGCCTCAGCATCATCGAAAATTTGGAGCATCGGATAGAGGTGTGCCGCCGGAATCGCGCCGGCTATTTGGCCGATAATATGTTCCATACATAATTGAACCATACCAATATTATCAAAATAAAAAGAAATGACAATAATTACCTAAATAATTTGTGTTTTATTTAAAATCAACATTGGCCCTTAAAATTTAACCACCCTTTAGAAACCGCTTAGCAGCACACACATCAAGCATAGGAATACTGTATTGCTTAAACTACCACATAGGCGGTTTTGTATTATATTGTATGGTATTGTTAAAAATCTAAAGAATAAAAAATAAAATACTTTTTCACGTTATATTTTTATCAAAAAATTATATTTTTCATCCGTTATTCATATATCGATACCGTTAAAACATACCGATACATCGAGTATGATGCCCTTAAACACACGAAATATTTACTAGTTGCACAAGGTGGTTATGAACGACGAATAACTCAACATATTGGCCTTTTGAATTTTAATTCATCTTTTTATCGAATTTGAGACCTTCTATCTAATAATCACACTCATCTGTGTGTATCGACACGGCATCAATACCGATAATTACTTAACTGATGGAAATAGAAGAGGTTTGTGGAATCCTAATCTTAGTATGCAAGTACTGAGGTTACCACCAGCAGATATAGTGATTATAATATGTTTCATCTGCCAACGTTTTATAGGATATCACTTCCCTAATGGCCTCTTTAAACTGTCAACTGAAGGAACGGATTATTGCCTATACATATATATGTAACTATTCCCGAGAGGTTTGTCTTTGTTTTTTTTTTTTCTGTTCAGTTTTTCATGCAAAATACCTATGTATGTGTACATACATACAAAATTTGTATGAAATAATGTTGCAGAAGTAGTATTCTGTTTTTACTGTGGAAAAACGTTGAAAAGTTTCTGGCAACATTTTATCAAAGCTGTGAAATAAAGCAAATGGGCATTATTTTATGTGGAATTTTTCAAACAACAGCTTTTGCTAAAAGTTTTTAAACAATGTGGTATATTTAAAAACAATAAAGTTGTAAAATTCTTCAAAATCGTAAGTTTTTAAATCTCAAATTTTTCTTGTGGAATAACAAATGTTGCTCAACATTTTTCATAAATTCGAACAGAGTACAAGGCTTTAACTATTCAAACCTATTCCCAAAATATTTTTCTTTTTCTATTTTCATTGCAGTATACACATAGAAATTGCCACGACGAATTTTTTTCCACCTACTAGTAAACCTATCCTAAAATTTATTATTATTAAGTGATAGGCCCTAAGCACCGTGACCCAAGGGATCGTGCGTACTTAATTTTCAGCGAGCAAGTGCTAGGCTATGGAAAAAGCTTATAACAGTGAAGGATCATCCGCATTCCTACGCATTTTATTCTACTAGACCCAAAGGCAGGACACGCACAAAGTACGTGTTCCGAAGTCTCATTATGCAGTTCACAGTGATCTAAGTGTTTCCTAAATTTAATGGATGGTAAGGAAGACCATAATGTCCGGTAAGCCATCCCGTAAGTAGCTTTAAGTCACTCATATTGAGTGATAGTAGCCTATGGGATATACACCTAGATAACGTGTTAAAACATTTTGCTTGTCTAAGCCAAGTCAGAGCTTCCCAATGGCAAGAGTACTTTACTTTGGTCCAGTAATCATCAATCAATGAGATAACCATTGAATATGTCAAAGATAGGTTCTGGTCCTATACATCTACGTCGGGCCTCTAAGTTGGCGTCATGACTAGGAATCAAAAACAGTGTTAACCTATTTTCGGATCCGAGAGTATTTAGAGATGTCGCACAATCGATGACTAATCCAGGTCTTAGTTCAAATGAGGTTAAAACCATCAGGACAGCTTGGCCGGCATCAAATATATTTTTAAACCCTTTGTCTTTCTTCTTAAACATTCCCTGGCACTGATAAGAGGTAAGCTTGGGTATTTAGCCATGTGAATGATCCGTTGAAAGTTTGGGCCAAGAATTCCGGCTTCGGTGTCACCATTATCCTATATATCCTATCGAGAATAAGGACAACAAAATTAAGGCAAGGGCCGTTTATAAAGAGCCGAAGTATGTATGCGAAGATGTACCATACTAAAATGAAGTAATGGAATTATTTATTTTACAAGTTGTGTAATAAGAAATGAGGATGTTAAAAAAGTCTGTTAAAGTCTTTTTAGCTTTAAAAAATCAAAATTACAATAGTGACAATTTAAAAGCTTCTAAAACATAAAACTAGAAAAACTTTCCAATGCTCCAAATAAGTCATTTATTGCACTTTTCACGTTTAAAATGTACCAAGAAGAAAGTACAATTGTACCAACTTTACCAACCCTGATTTCTATGCATATTTTCTTCGGTAAATAACTCACCTTAATACTTTTTTCTGACGAACTCTAAATTAAGGCCATTCCAAATTTTCGATTTTAAAACATTGATACATTTAAAACATTTATTTTCGAAATAAGAAAGGGAAAAATTATAATAATTATAGTATTAAATCTTAATAACATATAAAAAATGTTTACACAAATGCACTTTCAAACATTCAGATTAACAACAAATGGTTTTATAACTTATTTTTATATTTTACTAGTAGATTTTATTTGTAAATTTTATGTGATTTAAATACAATACAATTTATTGAATTTCTCTTAAGTTGTGTAATAAAATATTGAGGGTATCAAAACTACAATTTACCAAATACGCGTACATATTCATACATAAATGTACGTACAAATTACTTTGATTGCTTATAAAGGCAATATGATAAAAAAAAACAGTTCCAAAATGTATTTTTTGTTGTTGCATTTTTTGTATAAGTAAATATTTTATTACATATAAAATATTTTGTTTTTTTTAACATATTTTATACAAAGTGTTTCTTTATGAATGTATAATTATACTTATTTTTTTTTTTGTCTTTTTGTTGCTATTCATAATATCTAATAGGTTTTGTTGGTTGTAAAATTATTTTTCTATAAAATTATTTATACAATAAAGCCTTTTTCTATATTAAATAAATACCCTAAAGCCTACACCCTAAAAATAAATTTTTTCTTTTTTGCTATCACTCAATTAATTAAAATAAAGAAGCAACCTTAACCGACCTTAAAGGACGATCCCAGAACTACTAGTACGGTCACGTTTCAAAAATTGGAAACATGATAAAGCTTAAACCCCTGTTCAAACAGAAAATACATAAACACGTACGTACTCGCCACCTATAACAACATGCAAAAATTAATTCCGTTGCTCTGTCGGCGTCATATTTATATTTTGTTAAAATTTATGAATAGTGAAGACGGCCTCCTACGGGATACAAATCTTAACTTTAAATTTAACCCCCCGTCTCCCTTAGACATTAACATGTCTTAACAAAAGTCAAACTTCTAATAAAAAAAACCAGTATTAAAAAAAGTCTTCAAAAACTAAAGTCCAATAGAAAAAGAAAGTTATGCGAATATGGAGCGACCACGATGTTAAACAACAAGAATTCGCAATAACATAATAACCTCTAAATTCGAACTGAACATTTCAATAGTAGCTATCAGTACACTCTTTTACTGCCATGCATAAGCACATATATATTGACTAACACCTTGTCTTCACTAGCCATCAATTTGAACAAAACATAAACATGACGCCGGCAGTGTAACGGAATTAATATTTACATCTTCTTATAGGTGGCGTATGTCACTTTCTATTTTAACATAATTTTCTGTTTTCCAACAATGTTGTCTGAATGCTTATTGCACAGCAGATAGTAATAGTATGGTTGATTAACAGATGGCGCTGTTTGAAAAACTTCAAACTAGAATATAAAAAAAATTGACATGTTATAAAACAGTTTTTATGTTTTAACAACCATGTTAAGACGTGGAAAAACATTATCTCCCGTCTACATTAGCCATCAACATGTCTTAACAAAAGTCAAACTTCATATAAAAAAACCAGTATTAAAAATAATGTTTAACATGGGCAGTCTACATTTAACACTAACATAATGTTAGTGTTTATCACTTTATGTCTAATGTAGATGGGGTCTACACAGCACAGAAATAATCGCTTAAAAGGAAATGCTACTAAGTGCGACATAGCGAACAAATATCATGTCATCAACAAAAGACAAATTAATGACTAATGTAGACGGGGGTAAGCAATAACAACTTGACATTCGCTTAATCCCCGTCCTCATTAGACATCAACATGTCTTAACAAAAGTCAAAAATAATTTTTTTTATATGAAGTTTGACTATGTTTAAGACATGTTAATGGCTGGTGAAGACGGCCCTTTACAAGCCTGCATACGACGGAGCAGTATTTTTTGGTAGTATGTTACTTTTAATGTTCTTACTACGAGGCTATTAAAGAATCTATTATTGGTGGCGAAAGTGTATCAAACTAACAGTAGATAATTTTAAAAATAATGGAATTTTATTAATTGTATATGTTTCCTTTATAAACACGAAAAGTTCTGGGACCGTACGTATGTACATGTTTCGAAATACTAACTGTATTTAATTTTTTATAATTTTGGAAAAAGTTTTAAATTCTTTTTAATTTTTGGGGAAAAAAATTTTTTTTTTCAATAATCTATTAATATTTAATTTGTCATATTTATTTTTATACTTAATATTTATTCAGCTAAATCTTGGTCCATTTACTTTGGAATGTGTTACAGCAAAATATCAACATCGACAAGAAAAGCGGTGTTTTTTTAATAAATAAATTATGTTTTACTTTATTTATTTTTTTGTGGATTTGAAAATATATTTGATATTTTTTTCTATAAAATTGAGCTAAAAATATTTCTGTTTTTTACAAATAAATTTCCTTGTTTTATACATATGTGTATATTCCTGTATATAAATATTTATTTACAATAAAATCTATAAATATTTAAAAATATTTTTATTAATAACAATTATTTATTTTTTTTTTTTTGTTTATTTTATTTTTACAATATTTGTTTTTTATTGTTATTTATTTTGTAAAACTTTTGATTTTCAAGTTTATGTAGATTTCTGTATGAGGGGTAACAAAAGTTTATTAACAAAGAATTCATAATTTATTTACTTAATTTATTCTGTATTGAGGTTTGCCTGTCACACAATTAAATTTTCTAAGAAACAATTAAATTGTGAAGAAACTACGAAGTTTGTGTGGAAAAACTCTTTTCATAGAAAGAACTGAAAAATGTTCTATTTATTTATTTTTTTTATTTTTTTTTATTTATTATTACAAAAAATTTAGAAATTATATTCTAACTTAATTTGCCGAGTGTAGTAACGCAAACGCAGACCTTCACTCGTAGTAGTGAAATACCCAGATTCGGTTTCCTCTAGACTGATAGACAAAAATATTTTATATTCCCATCTATACTAAATATTATACAGAAAAATCAAGTGTATATCCATTATTACGGCCCACACCCGTTTTGAGGTCGTTAATGAAAGAGTCATACAAATTCTCTTAGATAACTACAACACAATAAAGTGACCCCACTAAGCTGTCAGACATTTTTATGAAAGCAAGAATGCATTTTCTTACTTTTAATCAAGGCGAATTGGCACTACCAGCTGATTATGTTTTGTTTAAGGCATTTTAATACTAGGCGATTGCACAGACGAATTCAGACATTGTCGCCTATAATTTTTTTATATGGATTTTTACATTTGGATTTCAAACATATGATAAGTTTTTGTCACAACTGCAATCATCTGTTATGGATTCGCCTTAAATTAGTTTTTTTCTTTTAATATACAAGTTGACACGATGACATTTGTCATGAAATTAGTTGCATCATTTTTTTTTTGCTGTAGGCAAGATGGAGAGGAAAAAAATTAAATTCAATCAAGAATAAAAAAATTTATGAAATAGAACGCAAATTGTACACTTTCTACTAAAATTTGTTTCTTTTAGAGCCAGAGAACTTTAAATTGAAAGCAATTTTTTCTGTAATAGGTTAGTATGGTTTACTAATTTATCGTAAGTACCCTCACGTCAGAGCAACGTTGGCAAACTGTAAAATTTATTTCGTAAATCTTGGGTAATTTTGACAAACAAACTATCTCGGGCATTATGTGCATTTTATGGTGCTCATAATCGTACATCCGAGCGATAAATTCTACAAACTATGGATCGTTTTGCAATACGTTTATTCCTGACGTTAGTATGCATCCCGAATTAAGTCGTACAGTACATACAAAACAAACAATTGGTTCATATATCTTCACAAATAACGACGGTCAGAACGTTACATTCATTGATAATCGGTATAGAGACTTTTTCGTGCCTCAATTCGAAGCAATTAGTATTGCAAACATATGTTTCTGAAGGATAGTACCACATTTCACACAAAGCGCAAAACAATCAGTTAACTGAGATCAACATTTGGCGAACCAATAATGGCCACCCTTTGCATGCGATATGACGCCATTAGATTATTTTCTCTGGAAATATGTAAGGTCCCAGGTCTATGCGCATAAACAAGAAACTATCGAACACTTGGAAGCATACATTCTACGCATTATTTCAGTAATTTAGCCTGATTTACTGAGAAGGGTGTGTAAAAATTGGACCCAGTACCAAATCATATTTAAACATTAATAAATTTATTTACCAAAATAATCTAAATTAAAAAGTGCAAGGACAAGTTTGTTTTCAGGGTTCCGTGTCTCTCCGTCTGATGGAGCCCTATAATTCTGTATCCGTAATAGATAGACTCTTGAAATTTTCACAGAAATTGTTTTAACTAATGCTAAAAAAACAAAAAATACTACTCAAAATTAAAGGGTTTTCCGATGAAGATGTTTTTTTTTTCAGGTATATGCCCTTATTTTTTGAACCGAGAGAGGCAGATTCTTTAAATTTACAATAACAAATACAAAAATTAAACTAAAAATTAAAGGTCGTTTCGATAGTGACCGTAATAGGTAGACACTTGAAATTTACACAAGGCATACTCCCTACAATAATAAGTATAAAATATACTAGTATTTAAAAATATTAAGTTAAAGGGTTTTCTCATAAGACACGTAATTATGACGTATGTATATGTGCTTATCTTTTGAATCGTAACAAACACACAGTTAAAATTTTTAAAAGTTTTAAAAAAAATAAAATTAAAAATTAAAGGGTGCCCCGGTAAAACGTGAAAAATATTAAAATCTTCTACTTTTAAAGTTTGATATTAATCAGAGTACCAAAATGCTCACTCACTGCTCAATCATGTGTGAGTATATACATTTTAGTTCTTTTCTGTTTCTTCTCATAGATGTGTGGGAGACTAGAAAATATTTTGTGTTTGTTCATTTATGAGTAAGAAGATTAATTTTTTTCCTTTTTGTGAATAAACGAAAATAAATTTGTTTTTCACGCAAGTGCTCATATATGAGAATTTACAAATTTGGTAATTTTTGATAAATGAAAAGATCGTAGAAAAATGTTCGCATTAAGCATTCGCATAAAAGTACGTGTGTGTATGTAGATGCACATATTTTGTAAAATGCAACGTATGTCGGCGTATGCAGTAACAAAGTATTTTAGAAATCTCATTTATGAGAAATTTCATAAATGAAAAAGTCCGTAAATTGCAAAAAATAAAAAACATTTATGTAAAAGAGCATTAATGAGAATAAGTAAAATTATTACTTAACACATATGATTAATATGGATATTCTTCGTTTTTCGCCGTTCCTGTCTTTAAGCTAAAAAAACAACAATGGAACCAGTGCCGCCCCAAGGGCAGGACGACTGGGGCGATCGCCCCTGGCGCCACAGTGAAGGGAGCGCAAACTTGTGTAGGGAAGAAAGAAATATCGCCGTCGGCTTTATGGATAGGAGCACGAGTATTAAATATATGACGAAAAACTCGAATGTAATCAATGACTATTAAAACAAACAACAATAAGTTGTAGAAGAGCACCTATGTATGCTCCACTCGTGGCTCAATGGTTGCCAGGTGTAAAGAATGTCTTTCAAATGTACGATGGACCATCTAAGTACGCCAGCGAGTGTGCGAATTAAAAACGGCTAACTATTAAAAAGTTAGTATTGGTTCTTTCATTGCTCACAAAAAAGTAATAAAGGAGTAAGATATGAAAACAATAATATTATATTTAATTAACAATTACCATACCACAAACATTCAGTAGGATTATTACGAACTGAATAATTTTTTACCATCATGTTTATAAAACTGTCTGGAGCACAAAGACTCAATTAGTATGAGAAGAGGAGGCAACGACTGAAGTGCTTCTTAAGAAGGTCCTAAAGCTCACTTCCTATTTTGCTCCATCTAGTTCAGGCAGTCATCAGTGAACGTGCGTACACTTAATGAAGTTTAAATACTAGTAATACCATATTCAGATCTTAATGACGAAGATACTAATCCTAAAACTGTTGGCTTAATAAGTACAGAACCATCTTCTTGGCCAGAATTCGAGTTAGTTTTTAAGGGGCCCTTGCCAGTAAAGGTTGATAATTATTATCCAAAAATTATCCAAAACAGATATTTTTGTAATCAACATCAGCTTCGTTGTGCAGAAAATGCGGAAAAAATAAAACGTTAATGTTTACCATTCCAGATTTCATTGAAACTTTTTTTATTTACATTCTTTGACTCCCTGAATCAAAATATAATTTAAAAAATCTATCTCTTATATTTTTTTTATTTTTACTACACAATATGTAAACCTTTTGTAAATATAAGTACAAAATAAATTATATGAGAAACATAAGTTTATTTAAACCAATTACAAACCTTGGGGCGACCCTGTATGGAACCCTATTTGTTAGAGTCTGACTGGCACTTGGCAATTTTTTATTTTTTTTTCCAAAACAGAAGCGTTGCATTAAATTAAGACTCCGCTTTTTAATTGTAGCATTTATTAATTTATCACGTGTACCTTTTAAAAGTTCTAAAAAAACATTAATAAAAATTATGTTTGTTTTTTTTTTATAGTAAAATGAAGTATAAAATAAATTTGTATTTTGTTACCCCTTTTAAAATCGTATTTTTTTTTATTTTATTCGAACATGGAAAATTTTTTAACAACTTAATTGTAAACCATTTTATTTAACATTTAAGGCAAGAAAATCTATTTTAATTTTCTAAATTTTAAACAATTACAAAATTTCAAAAATACAAAATAAAAATAAATTTAATGCACTTTCGGTTGAATAACAAAAATAACAATTTATCTAGAATATTTTACAAATAATTCATAAAAAAACTACACTACAGAAAACTATTAAAAAAATAACATTAATATAACTATAATTTACTAAAAGTAAAACAAAATAAAACTAAAAAATATAATCACTATAAAAGTTACTTTGACATTTTAAATTATTTCAATTAAAAAATATCAACTTATTTTTATTTAAATTAAATATTTTAATCTAAACGAATAATAATAATGTGTAAAACCTTTTAATCTACATGAAATAAAAAAACAAAAAAAAAACATTGAATGTTTTACAAGTAATTATTAATGCACAATGAATGACAACAACAAAAATTATATATATTTAAAGACATGCAATATTGTTATTAAAAAATATGTTGCTTGTTTCTCTTTTTTTTTGACTTAATTTTAAATACATTTTTTTTTTCATAGAAAAAATATTATTTTAAAATGTGTGTTTTTTTTGAAAATGTTAACTTAAATTTATTTTTTTTTTTTTCGTTTAAACGTTTAATACGGAAAGAGTAAATGTAGCTTAAAACAGAAAGATTATCGATATTGTTTAATAGAAATTACATTTAGAGTTTAATTAATAAATAATTAGTACAAAAACAAACCCATTAAAATTTGTTTATTCGTAAAAAAAGGTCATTATAAAAAAATGGATTATTTAACTTGTTACGCCCTTCTGACTTTTTGGAATGTTACGAAAATTTTACTCTTAAAAGTGAGATTCAAAAAATAATTATTCAATACTTTCTAGAAAAAACTTTTATTTTTTTGTTTAATTGTTTAAATTCATGTGGTTTTTTAGAGATTCATTTTTTTTACTTTGCAATATTTTATGGCAGTTGAATTGTTTTGTGAAATTGAGCTCATTTGCACTTTAGAAATTTAATGGCAATGAATAAATGTGTAATAAAAAACGAGGCAAGAAACTTCTATTAAAAGGTACTTTTATACACATGCACTGTGGGGGATTTGGCAAAAAAAAAAATAAGTAAATAAATCTGTAGTTTATAAACAGGTGCTGAGTTATCATTAACAGCAAAAACTAAATTAGCGCATTAAGAACTAACTAGTTATCAAAAATCTTCATTTACATACGAAATGTATAAAGCAAATAGCGCGGCATCAGCGCTTTTCAATCGCAAAATTTTTTTTTTTTTTTTTTTTGAAAAAAGTAAACAAATTTTATTTATTATTTTTTTTGGGTTTTAAATTAAATGGCCAACACTAACAGATTATATTGCTAGGGTCTGTAAACATGTAGGAGTTTTTTCCGGAAAATCCAGCCGCCCTGTACCCTTGCACAGGCAGTAGGCTTGCCAGTGTCCACTCCTAGAGTATTATTGGTCTTCACCAGTATCAATCTTAGTTATATTTATTGGTACTACACCACGTCAAAAAGTGAGGTTACAATCCTCACTTTTGAATTTTACTTTGGTCCTCCACCAGGTTCTATCATCCAATTGTGTATTTACTTGTTTATATCAAGTAATTTTGAGTTCTGTTTTTGGTCTCCACCAAGTTCTTCCGTCCACTTTTTTTTTTAAAACGTCTTTTCTCTCGTAAAATCTTACATATCATTGTGTATTTTTTTCTTTTTTTTAAGTTTCTTTCCTTCCAATTGTTGAAATTTATACATACGTACTGTTATTTTAACAGTTTCACATCTTAAAACAGAAAGTACCACTAGAAACCACTAGAAACCGTAGTTCGTTACAGTTATCAGAGGCTAACCATTAGCCAATGCGAGAGTGAGACGCAAAACTCTCGAGGTGAATTAAACAGAATCAGGCCTGATCGCCCTTAACAAATAATGACGATGACGATGAGTTATTTATTAAACCAGAGCTGCTTTACGACTGTGGAAATTATTTTACGGTCTATCTAGCGATTTTATTTATATTTACCCCCGCCTAAATTAGATTATAAAATGATTAACATTGGCAGTAAATTTATGTTAGTGTTAAGTGTAGACTGCCAATGTTTAATGTTTTTTCCACGTCCTAACATGATTGTTAAAGCTTTTGTTATAAAAGCTATTTCATATCATGATAATGACGTTGTTGTTTTATTTTAGTTTAACAGTTTTATTTTCAAACAGTGCCACCTGTTGCTGATTTTCTATTAACATTTAAAGGGCATTTTAGACAGTAAGACTTTACGTACGTAAATTCTAAGAGAAGATAAAATGAAAATCAATCCGTACGAAAAAATAGAGATTAAAAATCGTTTTTTTCTTACGTTTACACTTGGTGTTGAATAAAATGAAGTGAAATTGAAACAGCTGTTGTTAAAACAATAAAAAAAGTGAAAACAAATAAATAGTGCGCGTACTTGTGTAAAATATGCCAAATTTAAAAAAAAAAGTAACAAGGAAAAGGTTCTTGGTGTTGTACTAGCCATTGCCATAATAAAAAACTGGAAACCAACAACTAAAACAAAATTAATAAATGTTCACATTCTTTTGCCAAAAGTTTTTTATTGTTTACAAACTTATTTGTGATGCCAGCTGGATCTATTTTGCACAATATTCAGCGGTTTTCTGCTATTTTGACGAGTTTTGCCTTTGAAAAATTAGCATTAATAAGAAAAACACAACCCTGATCTAATGAAGTAGAATAGTTTTTGAAAAATTTCAAAACATAAAGAGAACCGTAAGATTGTCAAATTTCCATCCGTATTTTCTCTCAATGTCGGACAGTTTCATTACATATTATGTTTAGACGATACTACTTGTACTCTTCTACACAAAAATTTGACATGTCGTATTACTTGTAGTATAATGTAAACCGCCCTTAAACAACATGGAAAACAGAAAGTTATGTTCAATCAGAATACAACATGATCAAATTAATACCGTTGGTCTACCGGCGTTATGTTTATGTCTTGCTCAAATCGATGGCTAGTGGAGACGGAATGTTAGACATAAAATAAAAAAAAAAACATTGACACCATGTTAGTGTTAAGTGTAGACTGCCCTAAAAATATTAAAGCATATTTTAATGTTAAGCTCGATTAAAAGAATATTTTATTGTTTAACACACGGTTGTGTTAATTGAATTGGGATGGGACAAAATATGATTTTAAATTAATATTTTTATAAAAAAATAATTTAAAATAACTTAACTTTAACACGAAAAGGATTGTTTACCAATTCTATTTTTCTAATTACTAGACAATCTATTAATCTTTAAAAACTCAAACAAATTGAAAATGTTTTGCATCCACCACTAAGAACTAGCCCACGATGGGTAAAATATTAAAATTAAAATTTTAGTTATAAAAGTCAAATATCTCAAAAACCGTAGGATATAATTTACATGAGAAGGTAGTAGTTCTTATAGTATCAACTAGGGAAATAGATAGAAAAAGTTTTTCAATAATAAATTCGGTGAAATATAATAATAATAATAACCACAGACAAAACCAAGTTATAATTTATTTTTTTTCCTTTTTTCCGTTTTGTAACCAAATATCCCTTACTGTGCCTGTACTTTTTAAAATGGTATACTTAAGTAATGTACTTTTTTTTTGAAATTTAATAAAGGTCATTAAAACAATTATTTTATTTAGTACCATTAAGGTACTGTTTACAAAAAGTATTTTTTCATAAGTAATTAAAAACAATTTACATTAAAAGTAATTTGTTTAAAATTCCTTTTGAAAACGTTTTTAAGTACTTTTTAAATATAACAAAAATATATATCTTTTTATACTTTTGATACATACGTTTGAATGACAAAGCATTTAAAAGTGTTTTATCTAAAGGTTTTGAAAAAGTACTTTTCTGAAAACTACTTTTTTTTAAAGGTAGGTCAATTTTTAAAAGGAATGCTTTTAAAAATACACTTTTTTAAAACGTTACATAAGAAAAGGTAAAGAAGATATTTTTTTTTAATTTTCTGGCAGCTCCAAAATGGGCACTCTTTAAAAATAGTTTGTTTTATAAAACTTCGATTTTCAAAAAGCATTTCGTTTAGAAGGTAACTGCAAGAACATTACTTTTAAAAAGGGATTTTTTAAGAAGGTACATTTTATTCTTTGAAATAGTATTTTTTTAATACATATTTTTAAAGGACGCTTTTTTAAAAAGAAATATTTAAAAAATTTATTTTAATAGTGTGTTTAAACGTCTTTAATTTTTTTTTTGTAAATTTAAATTTAAAAATTTGTTTTGTAAATTTTTAATTTTTTTCTGAGTACCTTTTTAAAAAAATTTTTTTTTTTTAAATTTTCTGATTAGCCAAATAATTTTTTCAAAATATTTTCTTTTAATTTACTTTCTTAAAATTTAACTTTTTAAAAAATACTTTTTTTAACAGGGTCTTTTAAAGACAGATTTTTGAAAAGAATTTTTCAAAGGTATTTTAAAATTTTTATAAAAATTATTTTTCAAGAACGACTCTTTGATAAAGTGCACTAAATTGCAAAATATTTAAAAATAGCCAATATTATATTTCAATTATTTTTACTGCATTTTTGACCTAACGAATCTCTTTTTATATTTTTTTAGAACCCTATTGGCATGATAATATTTTGATATATTTCTTTGTACATATTTTTCGTGTAAATATTTATAAAATTCTTCCTGTAAGAATTTATGTAAATTATCAGGTACTATTTCCTCATGAGATATAGTTGATATATCGAATACATCATTACTATTACTAATAACCTCATCATTGATAAATGGTATCGTAACGCTTTCTTCGCGTGCTCTAAACGGTCTATAATTAAAGTCCGATTCGTCATCGCTTAATATGATGACGTCACTTTCGGAATCAGAACTTATGATGTGTATTTGAGTTTCCGGATTTTGTGTATCTAAGATAATCTGTAGCGTATTTACTCTTTCCGCATTTACATCTGCATTGTCCTGGCGCTCTTCATCAAGCTCCTCCGTTGATTGCACTACATTCAAAACATTTTCGTTTATATCACATTGTAAAACATAAACTTCATTATTATCACTATTTAAAATTTCTTGTAAATTAATCAATAACACATCGTGAGCTTCATTGTTGCCGGGCGAGGGTATGTCATTATCACAATCTTCGGGATCGGATAATAATACACCTGCCTGGCGGTACATTTCAGCTAAAGCTTCTTCTACGCTTAATTCACGTTCCGCTAAAATTGTGGACGTTTCGGTGTGTTGTTGTGCAAAATTTCTAATAGAATTCAAGGAACTATTTAAGGCAGCCCTACAAAGGTCACTTAACTTTGGTATATTAGAATTTACAGAGCTTATAATAATATCGTTTGAATTATTATTTTTACTATTTTCTACAGACTTATCTTTAGGTTTATGTGCCAGATTTTCATTTTCATTTTGGTTTTGGTCTTCTCCATCGGTTTGCTGTTCTTCATCACTCTCCAACATTTGTTTGATGTGTTCTATATCGTTGGAAGATATAACTTCAATCGTTCTTGTTGGCATATCATTTTCAGTCTCTTTATGGTCCTCTTCCACCTTCAGATCCAACTGATGCTGTGAAAGTTCTTTTTCTAAAGCCTCCAATTCATTTATTTCCGAAGACGTGCTTCCGTTCAATGAACTTGTTGACCCATTATGCATTTGTCTTATCACGCTAAGATTAGTTAAAAACCCATCATTGGCTGCAGAGTCATCTTTAAGATTTTCTATTTCTTGGCGTATTCTTGTAACTTCTTCCAAATCTTCGAAACCATGAAAATCTTCAGATTCATCTTCGAAACTGGATTGATTTTTGAAACCAAAAAAGTCGTCTGACAAGTCATCCGGTGTTGTGGGGTCTTTGTCTTGAACAGTTTGACTTAAAATTTCATTAAAACTGGACTTGCAAGTTTCAGTTTGATGTTTCGTTTTTGATTTTTCAACCACTTGGGTTTTTGCAGATACTAATTTATCATCTTTGGTTAGAGTTTGTTCATCAACTTCCTTGATTTCTTCATGACTTTCAGCTACTGCCATATTGTCGTCCGACTTTTCATATTCAGCTTCGGGTAGGCTGTTATGCTCAATAACAGCTTCTTCTTCGAATGCTTTCACTTCTTCCAAGTTAGTTGTATCTTCAGACTTAAGCAGATTATGAATTTCAGATCCACATTCGTCAATCTTATTTGCCAAAGTTTCCATTATCTTTTGTTTCACATCATTTGATTTTTCGGACGAATTCTCAAAGTCTTCATTTATAGATTTGGCAAATAAATCAGTTTGACGGGTTACTTTTACAACTTCATCTAAACTTTGATTCCTAGTTTCTTGCGATATTGAATCGTATTCCTCTTCCTTTTCTACAATATCTAGTGTTGAATTTGCTAAAATCTCCTTATATTCAGATTCGGATTTCTCTTTATTCTCTGCTTTATAGTCCTCTGTAAAAACATTTTTAGCTTCGGAGATGAGTACGAATTCTTCAGTTGGTTTAGGGTTTTCTTCTAAGGTTTTAAAAATTTCAGTGTTGAATTCTTTTGCTGGTTCCACTTTTTCTGTTATTGGTTTGAGTTCATCTTCCAAATCTTTGCTTATAGTTTGTGGGATTTCATCAGATCTTGGGTTAGAAAGAGTTTCTTTATTATTATGTTCATTGACAGTTGTTGTATGATCAAGTGTATTTTCTAAATTTTCTATTTTTTGATCTTCGAAAATATCGAAGTTTTCAGTTATTGCTTGCGGAATATTTTCTAATACGTCGGCTTTAGTCTTTAGAAAATTTTCTACATTTTCGTTTAAGATTATTTTGGGTTTGTCACTACCAGATTCTCTTTCCATTTCAAATTTATTTTCTGAATTTTCTATATCTTGATCTTCCAAAATATCGAAGTTTTCAGTCATTGCTCGCGGAATAGGTTCTGAATCTTCTGAGATGCTTTCCATATTTTCGTTTAAGATAGTTATGGCTTTTCTACTATTGGGTTCCTCTTTCATATCAGATATATTTTCGGAAGTTTCTGTTTTATGACTTTCCGGAATGTAGACGTTTTCAGTCATTGCCTGCGGAATAGTTTCTGACTCTTCTGCTTTAGTCTTTGGGATATTTACTACATTTTCGTTCAAGATATTTGTGGATTTGCTACTACTAGGTTCTGCATTTATATAAAACGAACTTCCGGAAGTTTCTGCTTTATGATCTTCCAGAATAACGAAGTTTTCAGTCACAGCTTCCGGAATAGTTACTGATTCTTCTGAAATATTTTTCATATTTTCGCTTAAGATAGTTGTGGTTCTGCTACTTCCAGGGTCTTCCTTCCTATCAAATTTATTTTCGGAATTTTCTGCTTTCTGATCTTCCAGAAAAACGAAGTTTTCAGTCACAGCTTCCGGAATAGTTACTGATTCTTCTGAGATATTTTCCATATTTTCGTTTAAGATAGTTGTGGTTCTGCTACTTCTAGGTTCTTCCTTCCTATAAAATTTATTTTCGGAATTTTCTGTTTTATGATCTTCCAGAATAATGAAGTTTTTATTCACAGCTTCCGGATTAGTTTCTGATTCTTCCGATATATTTTCCATATCTTCGTTGAAGATAGTTGTGGTTCTGCTACTACTAGATTCTTCTTTCATATCAAATGTATTTTGGAAATGATCTACTTTATGATCTTCTGAAATATCGAAGTTTTCAGTTAGTGCTCGCGGAATAATTTCTGACTCTTCCGCCTTAGTCTTTGGAATATTTTCTAGATTTTCTTTTAATATATTTATGGTTCTGTTGCTTTTACTATCTTTGATGTCAAAAGTATTTTCGGAATTTTCTATTTTATGATCTTCAGAAATATCGAAAATTTCACTCATAGCTTGCGGAATAGTTTCGGATTTTTCTAAGTGATTTTCTCTATATTTGTTTAAGACAGTTGGGGGTCTGCTACTACTAGGTTCTTCTTCCATATCAAGTATATTTTCGGAATGTTCTGTTTTATAATCTTCCAGATGAACGTAGTTTTCAGTCATTACTGGCGGAATAGTTTCCAACTCTTCTGCTTCAGACTTTGGAATATTTTCAACATTTTCGTTTAAAAAATTTGTGGTTCCACTACTACTAGATTGTACTTCCATATCAAATATCTTTTCAGAATTTTCTATTTTATAATCTTCCAAAATATCGAGGTTTTCCTTCTTAGCTTGCGGAATAGTTTCGGATTCTTCTGGAATATTATCTATATTTTCGTTTAAGATAGTTGTGGTTCTGCTATTTCTAGGTTGTTCTTTAATATCAAATATATTTTCGGAATGATTTTCTAGATTATCGAAGTTTTCGCTCTTAGCTGGCTGAGTATTTTCTATATTTTCGTTCAAGATATTAGTGTGTCTGCTACTGCTAGGTTCCGTTTCCACATCAAATGTATTTTCCAAATTCTCCAAAATATCGTTGTTTTTAGTTATTGCTGGCGTGATAGATTCTCGATTTTCTGCTTTAGTCTTTGAAATATTTTCAATATCTTCATTTAAGTTATTTGTACAAGGTTCTTCATTCGTAGCCTTAGTTATAGTTTCAATTTCTGTAGTTCTTTTGTCAGCAGTAGTTTCACTTAGATTAGATATTTCTTCAAACATTTCTGTATTATTGACTTTATCTATACAGCCCGACTTTTCAGTTACGGCTTCGAAATTTTTTTCAGATTTTTCAGGATCAAGTTCAGTATTACTTTCGTTTTGAGGTTGATCGTAACCAGTTGCTGATATGTTTGAGTTTTCGGAGAAGGTCTCTGGATTGGTTATTAGGTTTACAATCCTTGTTTTAATATATTTTGTATCTTCAGAATCTATTGCTTCAAATTTGGCTTTAGAAATAGCTTCCCATTCTTCAGTTGCAAAACTATCGATAGAATTATCTTCAAAATTAACATCTTCTAACGAGTCAGAGGTCTTACTAGGTGTTGCTGGTTCTTTTATCTCCTTTGGACGTACTAAATTGGTATGCTCTAGTGTAGCTTCTAGAATAATTTCGCTATTATCAGTCAATAATTCTTCACTCTCTATAACCTTATTTTCGGAAGTTCTTAATTTTTCAATTGTCACTTGCTTAATAACTTGAGGAATATTTTGTTTTTGTTCAAATATTAAACTAGAAGTCTCCGATGTTGGGATATCGCTGCCTTCTAATGTAATAGATTCTTCGACTTCTGTTACTTTAACTTCCGTTGTAATTTGAACTAAATTTTCTTCTAGACTTTTGATTTCTTTCGTTATACTCGAATTTGCTTTTGTAGTATCGATCTCAGTATCTGATAGACCATTTTGCTGAATCTCATTTCTTAAGTTGCATGATTTTTCTGCAAGTTCCTTTAAAGTTTTTACTTTACTGACCTTTACCAAAGAGTAGAAGTTTTCCATTAGTTTCTCTGAATTAAACTCACTCGTTAGTGTTTCACTTTGGTAAGTTGTTGCGGGAAGAACTTCTACAGTTTCATTTTTATCATTAATAGTATTTGCATCCTCTTTTGTTGTTTCTGAGTTTTGTAACACATGTTTTTGCCAGGTCGGGTATAACTGAAAATTAGTCCCCTCTACATCACTCTCTGTTGTCGATTCGTTGTCAGATGTGGTCACGCAACTTTGCTTCACCAAAATCTCTTTACGCAATTCTGAATTTCCTGAACCCTCTAAGAAAACATCTTCATCATCTTCTTTATTTTTATCACATTCATTACATTTCTCATCTTTATCATCATCTTTATTTTTATCACATTCGTTACATTTCAAATTTTCCTTAGAGTTTGTTAATGATTCTTCGATTGTTTTATCATCTATTTCTTCGTCTGAGTCATCTGAGGAACTAGAATGTTCTGATAGATATTTTGCAGAGCTGTTTACACTACTGTCCTCGTGAATTTCAGTATATGCAGAAAGTTGTTCAGTGTTGTTAATTTCACTATCAGATAGTTCCTCTTCCTCACAACTCCAGTGACTTATGTCAACAGGTTCCTTTTCATGTTTGGCTTGTTCTGTACGTTTAGAATCCAAATCAAGCAAATCATTTGAATAGTCAGAGTCTTTCTGCATTCCAATAAATATCTCACTGTCTTCCTTAACTAATAATTCTTCACTTGTTTTGGAATCGTTGAACTCTGTTATGCCTTTAAATTGCTGAAGAGAATCTTGAGGTGCTTCACTCAAACACTTAATTGTTTTTTCCAATTCTTCATTAGTCTCACAAACGTTCATTGATTCATCATCAGAGATTACAATTGGATTTTGATTATTTAAGTTTTTAAAAGGTTTCAATATTTCATCATTATCATCAGTCTCATATTCACAATCGTATGAACTTTCAGAATCTTGATTTTCACCTCGAAAATATATATCATTATCTGATTCCACGTCTTCATATTCAGAGTCACTATCGAGAATTTCATAAATTTCAATGTTTCTTTGTTTCTTAGGAAGAGTTTCTTTTATGAAATTATTCTGATTTTTATCTATTTTAAAAGATGTTGGAAATGAATCGGAATTTTTTATTTCAATTTCCTCTTTGGTATCACATTCAGATTCACTGTCAGTATAATGATTCTTTGAATATCCTAATTTTGATGTTTTTCCTTTTGCACTAATTTTTGTGTTGTTAAATATAACTGCCGTTTTGCTTGAACTATGTTCACTTACTGAATCCTCTCCAAATTCACTTATTGTGTCCTGTCCCAATTCGCTTAGTGAATCCTCTCCTGAATCCTGTCGCAATTCACTTATTGAATCCTGTCTTAATTCACTTACTGAATCTTCTCGTAATTTCAAAACTTCAACTTGATTTGCTGAAATATTTTCAAATTCAGTGTGATCTACACTCTCAGAAGTTTGTGGAAAAGCAATACTTTCTTTGGAATCTTCCTGCATCGTTTTTAATCCTATAGAAGTTAAAGTGCCATTTTCCTCCTTTGCAATTGCTTGAAACTCTTCAATGACTTTTCTCTCTGGTTTCTCAAATGGTGTCTCTTTTGAAATGCTTTCTTCTATATCATCTTCAGGATGTGGCGCGCAGGATTTTTCTGAAGAATTATCGTTAAAGAAATCTTCATATTTATTAAATTGAGGATATTGTTCTACAGTTGTTTTCAATATTTGAATCTTACTAGATCCTTCTTTATTTGCTTCTATTGCGCTCGATTTTAATGTCGATGCCATGACTGCAGAATTATTTTCTATATTTGCATCATATTTATCTTCTTCTTCTTCATCTTCATCCTCTTTTGTTGGACTCAATTTCAATTTTTTCTCTAAACTTTCTTCATCTTTATATTCGTTTCGAGTTGTTTCATCTACTTCGGTCTTCTTTTCCAAATTCTCATTATCTTCAGATTCACTTTCCGTGTTATTAGCCTGATCGGTATAAGAGTCAGCTGATATTTTAGTCGCTTGGGCTTCATCTATTTCGGTCTTTTTCTCCAAAATGTCATTATCTTCAGATTCACTTTCCGAGTTATTAGCCTGATCGGTATCAGAGTCAGCTGATATTTTAGTCGCTTGAGCTTCATCTACTTCGGTCTTCTTCTCCAAAATGTCATTATCTTCAGATTCACTTTTCGAGCTATTAGCCTGATCGGTAGAAGAGTCATCTGATATTTTAGTCGCTTGGGCTTCATCTACTTCGGTCTTTTTCTCCAAAATGTCATTATCTTCAGATTCACTTTCCGAGTTATTAGCGTGTTGGGTTTCAGAGTCAGCTGATATTTTAGTCGCTTGGGCTTCCATGGAAACTTTTCGTTTTAGAATCAACTTTAAAGGTGCTGATAATTTTTCTAATTTCTTTTTTTTTACACCCTGCTCTTTCATTTTGTTATCAGTCTGAGTCTCTAAGGATTTTTCCGGAATATACTCCTCTAAATTATCTTCTTGATCTAAACTTAAATTAAGAGTGTTTGAAGTTATTTCAAAGTTTGCCTTTTCAATCTCGTCATCTTTGGTTTCACTTTCGTTTTGGTCATCAAATTCAGCCTGTGACTTTAAAGATTTTTCGGAAATGTTTTCTACTCTTAAACTGTGATCATTTGAACTTAAGGATTTTGTTATACGTATTACAATACGTTGGTGATTTTTTGAAATATTCTCATCTTCATCTTCACTTTCACTATCTGTATTGATATCGGTTTGTATATCAGTTTGAATAAAATCTTTGGTTTCTTTTTTTGAATAATCCACATTTCTCTTTGGACTTGGTGTTTGTTGAATGTGGTTTTTTGAATTTTTCTCCGGCTTAATGTTTTTCGATTGATGCGATGGGTTCGAATCTGAATTAACGAAATTATCTTCAGCGTCTGAATCATTATCTGTATCCGTTTCAATATTTTCTTTACTGTATGAATCTTTATTGTCCCCAACCGATGTATCTTCTGTATCGGAAGAACTACTATCAGAATCAGATTCGCTTGAATCGGAATTTTCGCTTTCACTTTCCTTATCTTGTTTAGATGCGAGAAACTTAAGTGGATCTGTGTTTTTTGTTGTTTCGCTTGTCGAATTTTCATTCGATTCTAGAGACATGTTTTCGAGGTTTTTTGAATTGTCAAGTTCTTTGCTGTCAGGTAAATTATTTGGAATAGCAAGTTCAGAATCGATTTTTTCCAAAAATTGTAATTCACCCCAAAGTAAAGTGTTGCCTCTAGAGATGTCAACCAATTCTTCAGATTTTAATGTGTCAGTATCTACAAAACTTTTTTCCGAATTAGTATTGGTTGTCGGTTGTAAAGATATTTCGGAGCAGTCTTTGGATTGCAAGTCAAGATTCGGCGACTTGGACCTTTCACACCAATTTTGTATGCCAACATTTGTTTCAGCTTGGCTGAATTGCTGTTGTATATCCATTTCACTTTTAACATTTTCAGATAAAAAGGAGTTTTTATCCGATGAATTGAAAATATCTTTTTCCAGATGATCATTGCTTTCAAATACAGGAAAATTTTCTTTGGCATTTTGAACATTTTCAATTTCTCCTGAGATCAAAATAAGCTCGTCATTTCGGATATTGAGATCAATTGTATTTGGCGTATCTTCTAAGACTGTTATGGTTTCGTTATTTGCTTCTAAACAAAACATAGCTGAGGGTAAAGTACTGTTTTCATTATTACTACCACTTGCTTGTTGCACCAAAGTGGTTTCAAAACTTTCTGCTTCCATTAAGCTTTTTATAACTTCACAGGTTTCACACGTTGGATCCACGCATATATGTTTCTCCTCCGATTCTAAGCAATTATCCTGTTCTTCCTCCATCCTTAGCATTAAACTCTGACGAAATTCATGCGTATTAATCGCCATAACACATAATGCTTTCAAAGTTGGTGCATTAAATAAGCTTTCGCATATTTCGTGAGTATAGTTCTTTATGGACTGTCTTTTGATTAGAGGCAAGTGTTTCTCCTTCAGCTCTGCCATATATTCGCGTACCCGTTTATCACGATTTAAACCAAATCGACGTATGGAATGTATGATTTTGTAAAAGGCCGACAATGGTTTACGCCTGTGGGAATTTTGTAGTTTGATTTTATTCAATCTATTTCTAGCCTTTTTCGTGTAGACCTGGGGAAAATTTGAATTGTTAACTTTTGTGGCCAAAGTAGTTTTTAACTTCTTTTTGTTTTGATTGGCCGGTACGGCTGACTTGAGTTCATCTTCTCTTAGCTTACGTTTGCGTTTATAAAATTTTGAGAAATCATGAACATTTTGTACAAAATCAATTTCCTTCTCCGCCTCAACAGTTTTCTTATCATCACCGTTACTGGTTGAGGATTCGCTGCTGATTTTGTTGATAAAAGTTTCGTATTCTTTTTCGAAAGCCGATTCATTCGAATGACGACTGCTGCTGCTCTCATAACCTTCAATATCTTTAAAATATTGCTCGCTTAATTCGGAACTGTGATGGTTTGTTGTTGCTGTATTAAGGACGGTTTTGTTGGCTGGCTCCAAATTTAAGTCTTCAAAGCTTAGTTGGCTGGTCAGATTCTTGCACGGACTTATTTGGGGTGTGGTTACATTTGTTAGTTCTTGAATATCATTTAAATCTTTGGTTAATTCTTGTGGCGCAGGTTTCTTGAGGTTCAATTCATCTAATTCTTTTTCTACATCAAAGTTAGTAAGATTGAGGGAGGTGTTATTAACTTCATCTTGTGGTGAAGGAGTAGGGGAGGATGTCGTAGTTACTACAGAGTGATTAACATTATTTGATTTTTCAATATCTATTACAATATCTGGCAAGTTGGCATATTGGTTGACATCTGAATCATTCAATATTTCAACTGAGTCAACAGGCTCTTTAAGGCTTTCATCCTTCTTGGAATCTAATAAAGAAGGTTTAATCACTACCGTGTCTTCTACGACTAGTGATGCTGCTGCTTCCTGTTCCATAGGTGGGACTGTTTGTAAAACCTCTTCGATAACATTATTTTGATCAAAGTTCATTTCCTCATTATTCTGGTATTCATCCTCGTCATCGTTCCAATTTGCTATAAAATCACGTAAACTTAAATTTTTGTTACTCTCCTCCCTTTCACTATCCGTTTCGACTAGAACTGCTGTTGAAAGGCTAGTGGAATTACTTTGATGAGTCTCATATTCACCAAATGTCGTTGTTGTCTCTGGTGTATTCAGCAGCTCCTGTTGATTGTAATGGTCCCTTGGCGCAAAAGTTGTGTAGAAGTCTTCAGCTGCTGTAGGTGGGGGTTGAAGTTGTATGGGTTTACGATAATCCAATAAGGCACGTTTTGCTACTGTTGGTCCATAAGCGGGAGGTGGCTGTTGATTATGTATTTCGGCTAACGTTTGTTGGCTCGGGTGAGTGTCGAGATGAGTGTGATAATTATCGAAATTGCTTGTCGTTAAACTGAGATCATTGGTGTAAGACGTCGGGTTAGCATTTGTAAGTAAGGATCCAGGCGTGGATCCGTGAGCTATAGATTGATGAGGATTGGCGGCATAAAACTGCTGGCTATTATGACCAGATCCATAGCCATAACTGTGCGGTGTTGGGTTGTTATCATAGTGATGCATATTTAAGTAGAGATCATTGGAATTTTTTATTTTATTTCCATTTCCGTAGTCTGGTAAGACTCCACCATATTTACAGCTAGCGGATAATGCATTTAAATGGGGAGATTGGCCTAGTGACTGTTGCGGTGTTAGATAACCACCTGTGGGTGGTGTCACTGCAGGGGTTTGGTTGTGGTGCAAACGTGGCGGCACAGGATGCGAGGGTGGATAGTAGCAACTTTGTGGCTGATAGGGTTGAGAACAACAGGATTGTCGACTATTTAAGCCCGTCGTAGAATTATTAGGGAAATATGGAGTCGTATGTATACCATGAGCGGGTAAGGCAGGTGGTCCTGTTGCCAGAAGATGCCTGTCATTTAGTTGTGTCAGATTAGAGGTGACATGCGGTGTGTTCGGCCATATATGTCTATTTGCGGGCGGACTTACATACGTCTGTTGATATGATGGCGCCATATATTTGTCATATTTCACACCATACTTATCATGACTCATGTAGTAGGGATCTCGAGATAAAGCTGCAGGATTTTGTGATAAATGTGTGGCATGTGTTGGGGCCACAGTAGCAGTTGGTAAATGATTAGCTGGCGGCGGTGGTATAGAACGACTATTTCCTGAAGCGTAGTCTATGCCCCAAGGCCAAGAGGGTGAATTAATTGCAGTATCTCCTACAGATTTACGATAATTACTGACCTCTGTTGGAGTTTCATTGCCTAAATGACCTGTTGTTGAATAACCAGTTGCAGGGTTATGTGAATACATAAAATTATCATATGTGGCAGTTGACAAGTTAAGACCGCCCGTGGATCCAGGATAAAAGTTACTAGTATTGGGATACAAAGATTTGCTATTCAAACCAGTCGGAGGTCCATAAGATGCTTCCTTAAGTTGTGATTTTGCTGCCGCATAATATTTTTGCTGCTGCTGGTATGTGGCCGCTGTAGTAGCTGAGGGGTTACTGTAAGTATCATGAAGGTCTAAGGATATTTTATGTTTAAAATTGTCATAATATGGAGTGGGATTAGCATAAAAGGGTGTTGCTGCAGCTTGAGGTTTAGAGGTGTTAGTGTTCGTAGAATTGCTAATTAAGGATGATGATCTTTGTTTAGATGAGGCCAACATTTCTGTATGATGTCGTGGTTGGTGAGTTAATGTCTTGGTCTGTTGTTGCTCTCCTTGTTGTTGTTGTTGTTGCTGCTGATTATAAATTGCTGCTGCCATATTTGTTTTTACCACCGGGCTACGTTCGTAGTTAGTGACATCTGTTGAACTAGAAGATTTATATTGACCTGCACCATAGGATGGGGTAACAGCAGAAGGGGACATTTCATATGATCCTGGAATTATCATATTGTAAGGCGCTATAGCTGGTGTCCCCGAGGTGCCAGATAAATTATGCATTGGTGCTGCTTGCTGGTAATCGTATGGAGAATAATATTGCTGTCGCGGTAAATATTGATGTTGCTGCTGCTGCTGGTGGTGCTGCTGTACGTTTGTTTGTAAATGATTCTGTGAAAATTGATGATGATTGGTTTGCAACAAATGATGTGGCTGCTGTTGCAGTTGCTGTTGTTGTTGCGGATGATGGCGGTGGTGTTGTACATGATGTGTTTCCAAATTGTGTGTGGTTAATGATTCGTTATAGAAAGGTGTTACAGCTGCTACAGTAGCTACAGGTATAATGTGCTCCGGTATGCCTACAGGTGTTGTTGGTATTGGTGTTGTTGTCGGTGTTGTTTGTTGTAAATCGTAATTATTGGTGGGCGTTGTTGTTGTGCTGCCGTATCCACTACTATTGCTACTTGTACTGCTGCTACTACAGCTACTATTGCTATTGCTGCTGCTGCTATTGCTGCTACCACCAATATTAATATTGTTGCTGCTGATAACTTGATTACTTGTTGTTGTTGTTTTATTTGTCAAACTATTACTAACAATGTGTGTATTTGCATGTGTGTGTATATTGTTATTGCTCTGATTAACATTGAAAGCATTTGTTGATGTGTGTTTTGTTGTAGCTATTGTAGAGCTTGATGCTGACACTGTCACCAACTCACTAGTTGCATCCATTATTATTACTATGTAGTTTTATTATTTATGTTTTTTTTTGTTGTTGCTTCGTACAGTGTTTTTTTTTTAATTTTTAAGAGCCCATACGTCTGGTGAATGTTTGGTTATTTGTTTTTGTGTAGAAATTTACCTAAAACGATGCAAAGTTTAATTTTAAATTAGTTGGGAATTTTCAAAAAGATTTCTTAGAAAAATATGAATTTAGTTAATGAATTATATATTATGAATACATATTATAATATATTATATGTATGCAATAATGGCTAATATGGTATATTTTTCTCTTAATTTAGCAATTTTAATAAGGAAAATAATTTTTCTTAGAAGATTAAACAAAAATAAAAAAAGTCTGGTATATCTATTGGTGAAGACCGTCGTCACTGGCTGGTTGTTTGGTATGGTTAGCGAGCGCTTTCGATGTGAGAATATCACTATCAAGCGCCTAGCTTTGGACAAACCTAACTAAGAGCGCAACGTTTTGTAATAAACATTAATGTTAACTCATTTGGTTTAGTAAAATCAAAGAAATTAAATAGAGATAAAATCGCTAGATAAAACAGAAAATAGCTAAAATGACACCATTCTTACAAAAAAAAAACAATAACATTTTGTTTGCACCCAACTTCACTATATAACGCTCTGTCAAAATTAAATTTTTCAATTGCGTTAACACCGCTATTTAGGTTTACTTCATACATTTTGTATGTACATAAGAATTTTTGACATTTTACGCCTTACGCTCTTGTTTAGGTTTAGCAGTTAGATATTACTCAAGGCGAATTAATATCAGGTGTGACATTAACATGTGACATTAACATGTCTTAACAAAAGTCAAACTTCATATAAAAAAAAAACATTATTTTTGATACTGGTTTTTTCATATGAAGTTTGACTTTTCTTAAGACATGTTGATAGCAAATGAAGACGGGGGTTTAGAACTATAGTACTTCTAATTAAATGGTAATTTTTTAGCCACCTATTCTTTTTGGCAACACTGTTTTTGGCAGCACAGCTGCTTTCGTAACATGTTACTGTTAAAGATATGCAGTTTGGTCTATAATTTAACTATGAATCGACTTACGAAGGAAAAACGCTTGCAAATCATTGAATTTTATTATCAAAATTCTTCTTCCATTTTATGGTCAGTTTGAATGGATACCTGTGCCAGAAAAATTGCCATATTTTATATAAGAGCAGCCAGAAGCATTACAAGAACTGCCAATGCATTCTAAAAAAATGCACTGTTGGCGTGGCATTATTGGACTTTTTCAAAGACGACGACAGCAGGAACGTTACTGTAAATGGCGAGCGCAGCCGTTCGATAATTACCAATTTTTTTTGCCCAAAATGGAAGAGCTGGACTTGGCTGACATGTGGTGCCACATGCCATACAACACACAAAATAATGGACCAATCGAGAGACGAGTTTGGTGAACAGTTTGTTTCACGTTTGGGGCCTGTTGAAATTGGTCGTTATATTAAGGCTGTCAACATGTAATAATATATACATATAATTATCGTTCCATTGACTCAAATAAAAATTTCATACATTCCTCTAAATTTTATGTGTTTTTTTTTTAATAATTTCGAAAGCTCTTAAAATATCACTTCTTACTATAGTAATCCTAAATACTTGATAATGATGTTGTCAAATCGAAAGTTATTGGTACGGTTGGTACAGACAGTGACGACGGTGTTCACCGAAAGGTATAATAACACACTGTGTAATTTTTGAAGTCATGGCAAAATAACCATATACGGACACCACTACGTCATAAAAGACCAAAAAAAAAAAAGACCCCTGTCTCCCAGTTTTGCCCAAAGTCCTCCAGGTTTTTTTTATGGGCCCTCAAATATGTGGGGCCTCGATGTCATTTTTGCAAAAAAATGATCATTTACTCAAGCTCATATTTTGCTCATATTTTTGTTCTTTATGACAAGAGCTACAACTTTGCCTCAGAGAGTATATCAAAATTTCAAACGGTTTGCAAAATATGAGCTTGAGTAAATGATCATTTTTTTGCAAAAATGACATCGAGGCCCCACATCTTTGAGGGCCCATAAAAAAAAACCTGGAGGACTTTGGGCAAAACTGGGAGACAGGGGTCTTTTTTTTATCACGTAGTGGTATCCGTATATGGTTATTTTTTTCCGTGTTGCACTGTGTAACAGAATTTCATAATAAAAACACGTTTTACAAAGTAAAACTGCTATATTCAGACATGCCGAATTTTATATACACTTCATCTTAGCAATGTTAGATATTGTGTTACCCTCTTATATTTCTTTGAAAATTTTTTTAACATTTTTTTGAAATCTTTTTGTAAAAATTGTTTGTAAAAATATTAAAAAATTTTTTGTAAAAATTTAATTTAATTTTTTTGTGTAATTTTTTTTTAATTTTTTAAAAATTCTTTGTAAAAATTTTTTTTTTGGAAAATTGAATTTTGTATAAATTACACTCGGAATGACAAACTTATATGTATATAGCCTTTCCACCTGTGGTGAAGGGTATAAAAAAACATGAAAAAAGAAACATAAAACCGCAAACTTCACTATTATTTCACAAGTTTTTCGATATTGAAAATTGTTATCCTCCTTCATCTTTAATCATTTGTAGGCTTTATATTTTAATAATTTATTTTTAAACAAAAATTCAATTTATTTTAATTGCAACTTCACCCACAATTTTCATTTCAATAATACTTTCACTATAAATTTACCTTGAATTTTATAAACAAATTGCGCTTTTTTTACGTATGATTGTCCTTAACTTGGAAATAACAACACAAATGACCAGCTTAACAATGGCACAACAACAACAACAATAACTATAAAAAATAATAACATTAATAACAATTTGGCCCAATAAAGGAAAACGTGGTGGTAGAATATTAAATGAATAAAAGTGAAAAATATGGAAGAAAGATAAAAAAGTAAAAAAGTGTAAAAACCCCTTTGTCACAGTAAGTTAAAATCTATGAGCGAATTTATAAAAGGTGACATTATAAAAACATGATTTTATGAACTTAATAGACAGAGCCATATAGACAATACACATGCACTTTATGAATGTGCTATTAAAGGACGTAGTACATAGTATTCCGTTCCCTATACACAAATTACAAATCCAAATTACAAAGAGACCAACATTAACAATTTATAAAACTCTGTTTCATTCAATCGTGTCGAATTTTATATGCCCTGTGCAATGGTGATTTAAGATATTTTATAACTTTATCTTTACAATTTTATTAGAACTTTCGTGTTTTGGCAAAACTTAGGTGAAATTGCCATATTTTGGTGATAGTCCTTTTTTTTGGTAAATCATTATTTTACTTGAAATATCTGACTTCCAAAACTGCTGTCAACTGCTATGTTGTCGAACAAAGTATAGTTTTTCATAACGCCGCAGTACAAAACGTTGACAATGCTGTCGATAATTCTTGCAAAAAAAAACCGACTGCAAAACAATTATATGTGTATCAATTCTAAACTAACGGACATAGTAATATACGTTCTGTACATTCAAATGCCTATCCATAACGGTTAAGCAGATAAAGCCATATATGACAAATTACGTCAGATATGAGGACACCCTTTATTTTTTTTGACACTTATTATTACTGACACAGTAATAAAAAGTAACGGTTCAAAAAATATGGCCATATAGCTTAAACAATATCACCTAGGGGACAACCTTTAATGTGCAATTTTAAATTAAACAATTAAACATTTATTTTAAAGGACAGATTTTTTGTAAATTTCAAATGTCTGTCTAAAACGGTTCAAAAGTTTGGCCATATGCATCAATTTACATCAACTATTGGGACACCCTTTAACTTCTAATTATAAATATTTAATTTCTGATTATAAATATTGGACATTCTGTCCAATTTTCAAGTGATTGTCTACCATGGTTCAAATGGTACATATATTTAAATTGACGTCACATATGGAGACACCCTTTAATTTTTAAGTTTATTTTTTTTTATTAATTTCTGTTATTGGCAGCTATAGTAATAAGCAGTTTTTTAAAATTTTAAAAGGGTGCCCTTTACGGTTCATAATACACGTAAAAAACACGTATGTTGTATGGGGACACCCTTTAATTTTTAAAATTCTGAACTTCTTTTAAAATGGGACCAATCTGTAAGCATTTCCTTTCTAATAAAGAAATTTTTAAAATCTGTTCAGAAATGACTGAGTTCTGCGGGCACAAACATAAAAAAAGCAACATTCAGACGAATTGATAACCTCCTTCTTTTTTTGAAGTCGGTTAAAAAGTATTAGTAACTAGTACAAAAGCATTGAAACCGTTTTAAAGTTGATGCATTGTTTCGAAACTTTGCATATGTACATGATTTAAATAAGGTAGCACGCACAACTGTATACAAACTTTGTATTGATACGTTTTGAAATTAAGCCATCGAATATTTAATTTTTTATTACAATTACCATTTTTTGGTAAAATTCCTAATTAATTGAGGTTTTTTTATTAATATAAAATCTCGATTTTATATTCGAAGAAATTATGATTTTTGTGAAAATGCGGTTGTTAGGTAAAATCTCAAGTTTTTGTGAAATTTCGGTTTTTAGGTAAAAATTCGATCTTTTTTGAAATTTTAGTTTTTTGGTGCTATTTCGAAATTAGTTTGAATTTCGATTTTGTTATTACATCTTAAATTTTTTAGTGATCTCAATTTTTCTTTAAAGTTTAGATTTTTTAATTGAAAATTCAAATTTGTATTAATTTTTGGTGAACTTTTTCCATTTTTTTTAATAAATTTCGATTTATTGGAATTTTAGTTAAAACCCCAATTTTCACAAAATTACTTTTTGGTGAGATCTCGATTTTTTTCCTTAAGTTTCAACCTTTTTAGGAATTTTCGATTTTTTTAAGGATATCCAAATTTCCTTAAAAAATCGAAATGATTTGATTAGGTAACTTATTCTCAGATTTGCAGTTATCGATATTTAAAGCAAAATTTAAATTTGTTATATACAATTTCGAGTTTTTAGAGATATTTTGATTTTTTTCGTAATAACTTTTTGTTGAAACATATATATTTTTGGTAAAATTTTTTTTTTTAAATAATAAATAACGATTTATTTTAATTTTTGGTAATAAAATGGAATTTGTTTTTAGTAAAATCCCGTTTGTTTTTATGAAATTTTTTTGGTAAGAAAACGGTTTTTTTCTTATAGTTCCGACTTTTTGAGGAAATTTTGATTTTGTTAGTGAAATTTGGATATTTGATTAAGTTATAATAATTAATTAAAATATTCTCGTATATTTGTTGTCATCGATATTTTTAGTAAAATTTTATTTTTTTTTAACAATTTCGAGTGTTTAGTTATATCTTGATTTTTTGTGATAGCTCGATTTTTATTTGTAATAATTTTTTGATGAAATATAGTATATTTTTGGTGAAATTTTTTATTTTTTTTTTAAATAATAAATTTCGATTTATTGCAATTTTTGGTAATAAAATCCAATTTTTTTTTGGTGAAAACCCGTTTGTTTTTTTATGATTTTTTTTTTGTGATAAAACGAAAAAGACCTTTTAAGGAAATTACGATTTTTTGGAAAACTGATTTGGTGATTACTAAAATATTTTTGAATTTTTGCGTATATTTTTGGTAAAATTTTGATTTTTCATACAATTTTGAGTTTTTGGTGGCCCCCTAATTTTAAAAAAAAAATCTCGATTTTTTTAATTTTTTATTTTTGGTTGAAATCTTTAGATATAATAAAACGTTAACTCATTTCGTGTCTGTCTGTCTGTCTGTCTGTCTTTCTCTCTGTGTTGGCATCACGTAAAAGCTACTGGATGGATTTTAACAAAATTTCGTGAGGAGGTACCTTACTATCCTGATTCCAATATAGGATATAGAAGAGAAAGTGGAGAAAAGTAAGTAATAGTACGTGGATTTTTTACCGATTTAAAGGTACTGCTTACTCTAAGGCATCTTTTATTTTTGAAAGCGGGATATTTTAAACACGGTTGCGCAACAGATGGCGCTGTTTTAAAATAATGATAAAATATGAATTGAAAGTGGGATATCATAAACATGGTTGCGCAATAGATGGCGCTGTTTTAAAATAATGACAAAATAGGAATTACTTGCAGTAAGTAATAAGCCAATTGAATAAAATTTGTATTTTTACTTAGCGGAATTATATTGTTATTAAAATATGTTAAACACTTTTTACAGAGCTTTACAACAGTTTTTAGAATTTTTTATAAATTTATCCAGGGATGGATAAAAGTAAGAATGTTCCAATTGGTGTGGAATACTTTTAAAACAAAATCGAGCGATATACTGTCAGTACGCAAACAGCGTGTGTGGGCACAACTATTAAACTAATGTTCTTGGTGAAATTAAAATTTTATAGATATATTTTAACTTTTTGGTGAAATCTCAAATTTGTAATTTTGGGTAAAATATTGATTTTTTGATTTTGATTATTGGTAAAATTTTGTTTTTAGTGAATTTATTTTTTTTTGTAATTTTTAAAATAACTATTTTTTGATGAAGTTTTAATATGTGTCGAAATATCTACATATATTTTTCTGAAATTTTTAGTTTTTGGATAAACCCCGATTTTTAGTGAAATTTCTGTCTTTTTGATGAACCTAGATTTTTTGAGTAATTTCCATATTTTTTTTTTTTTTTTATTAGTGAAACATCGATTTTATACGCACTTTCAATTTTATGGTGATTACAGATTTTTTAAGTGAAAATCTTTTTTTCAAGTGAAAGTAAAATTGAAGTTTTGACTTTCTCTTAAAACCTTTCCTAGGACGCGAAAGATTGTGGGTTCGATTCCCACCAAAAAACTCTGGGTTCGAGTTTTAATATTTTCACAGCAATTGTTACTATGCTCAATAAATTAAGTTAGAATAAAATTTTAAATTGTTTTATAAGTTATAAGGTAGATGCCATCTTCGTTGCTTTGTCCATTTCTTTGCCATTTATTTTTTTTTTTTTATTTTCAACGGCTACAAGCGGATAGACGCGTAGAAAAAATTATTTAGTAGACTCCCCCATTAATAGGAATCCTAATTTATATACTTTATGAAATCGAAAATCAATATTGTACAAATAACAAACGGAATGACAAACCTTTCTAACTGTGTTGAAGGGTATAAAAAGCAATAGATAGATAGACAAGGACTATAATTACAAAAACTGATTAAATATTAATGATTAAATGCCAGTAAGTTCTTTTACAATTTGTATTTATGCTTTGGTAAACTCTTAGATAACTGACCCAAATTCATCATGGACTTACATACATATGTATGTATGTGTATTATTTAACACTCATGCGTTAACTGTCAAACGTTTAAATACACAAACAAATTAGTTTGTAGGTTTTACTTGTCTGCTTCGTTCAAAACTTTTATTTAATTTCTATTGTAATGGTAGTTTAAAGAAATGATTGTCAGACCTCTTTTCTGTTAGTCTACTTTTTATTCTTGTCATTGCTAACCTGCTCTTTTAAATACTATTGCCAAAGAGTATCCTACCACCCATTTGTTGCTTTGAGGTCATTTAAAGTGAAAAGTCAAATTAATAGGTGTATCCTGATTGCCATCAACGAAAGAAGGATATAAATTGATTTTTATTTAAATGCAGAGTATTCTAATTTTATAAAAAGGATTAAAATTTGTTTTAGAAATATTAACATTTATATATATATATATATATATATATATATATATATATATATATATATATATATATATATATATATATATATCCAGGCGCCCTCTCACATTACTTCTAAGTACTCGTATAAATAATCCACCAACGTCTGCATGTTTAGATGAAGATCTTGGAAAAAGCTTATCTTCTTTACATATATAACTGCGATAACTTTACAGAAATAAACAATATTTTAAATGAAACTACTAATAATGAGGGAGAATTCAATAAGTTTCTGGCAATAATAACCAAGGCGAATTCATACCAGGGATGAGCAGTAGAGCAACAACTACAACAAAACAACAACTTTGACATTACATTAGCAGATATGAAACAATGTATTTTTAACAAGGCATTAGCAAAAAAAAACGAGAGCAAAAAACAATCAGCTGGGCTATCAACTTTGGTACCACAAAAAGCCTAAACCCCCGTCTTCATTTGCTATCAAGATGTCTTAACAAAAGTCAAACTTTATATAAAAAAACTAGTATTAAAAATAATGTTTTTTATATGAAATTTGACTTTTGTTAAGACATGTTAATGTCTAAAATATCGTTGGGATTACAGGATGTCAGATGCTTTGTCACATCAAAATAGAACACGTTTTAAATGCAAAATGTCATATATATTGTACACATGGAAAATGCACATGTTACCGAAGTACAAGTAACCCTCAGATTAATGTGCATAGTCTAGCAAAATTTAGACTGGATTGGGACAGTAGCGTTGGTAGCTTTCATATAACATGGAAAATTATTATAGTGTATAAGGAACTACAATATGTAGAGTCTTGCAACTTTGAACAATAAATAACCCTCATACTAATGTGCATAGTCTAGCAAAATTTAGACTGGATTAGGATATTAAAAATTATTATCGTGTACCTCCCAAAAAAAAATAAAAATTATTATCGTGTTAATATAATTTTAATTTTTTTTTTTGGAGGTACCACTCCCACTATCCTAATCCAGTCTAAATTTTGCTAGACTATGCACATTAGTATGGGGGTTATTGTTCAAAGTTGCAAGACTCTACATATTGTAGTTCCTTATACACTATAATAATTTATTATCGTGTTAATATATCAATAGCAATACAAATCGTCATTTCATTGTATGTGATCAAGACATTGAAAATGTTATGTCCTTCTGCTACCTGGGTAGCAGAATTGACACAAATGGCAGCAAATATAGCCAGTTGCATAAATAAGGCGTGGGGTGCATTTGCCCAGTTAAACCCGGTTTGGAAATCCTCCAATATTTCCAGAAAAACTAAAATTAAATTATTTAACTCCAACATAAAATCTAATCTATTATACGGATGTGAGACTTGGAACATGGCGCCATCCGACACACAATCCCTTCAGGTGTTTATAAACAAATGCCTCCGGAAAATCTTGCGGATTTTCTGGCCTGTAACAATATTCAATAGCCAACTCTCGATGAAGGCAAACCAGCAGCCTATTAGCAAGGAAATAAGTAAGCGGAAATGGAGTTGGATAGGTCACATCCTCCGTAGACCACACGATGACATTGCGAAGAAATGCCTAGATTGGAACCCGCAGGGAAAGAGACGAGTCGGGAGACCAGCGCATACGTGGAAGCGGCAACTGACAATGGAACTTTCGAAATTGCGTTTGAAGTGGAACGAAGTCAAACATCGAGCCGAAGATCGAGATTATTGGAATCACCTTTTTATGGCCCTATGCTCCGCCCAGGAGTGAAATGATATATATATATATATATATATATATATATATATATATATATATATATATATATATATATATATATATATATATATATATATATATATATATATATATCGTGTTAATATGCATAGTATAGCTAAAAATAGATTGAATGGGAACAGTGGGCATCGTATGTACCTTGCATATAAACTGAAAAATTTTTGTCGTGAGAATAGCGTGCGTTTTCGAGTTAAAGGTTGCCCATACTTTTTTTCCGAGTGTTTATTGTATTTTGTGTGAATGGGTGTACCGAAGCGCACCGGGGATAGCTAGTAAATTAATAAAAAAATATTTACTCTGCTATTGGCCACAGTAAATTAATATACATACATACATATATAGTGATTTATTAACTGACACTAAGTAATCTGTCTTCTTGAGTGCTTTGTTTTATCGAATGCCTTCATTTAAATTACCCTTCCTTTAACTGCCCCAATTTTCATCTACCACTATCGATCGCTTGGTGGTACCAGTAAAATACCACGTACAAATCAATATATAAGTCGATTCAATAATAATTCAAATTACACCGGTTTTGGTATCAACTATTTCCTATATGAAAAGTAAGAGAATTTTATTTTTGATCAGTATTCTTTTTTGCTCCCACCCTACATATCGACCTTATAAAAACAAGAAGATTTCTGAATGCATTATGTGATATGTATAGTCTGAAAATTTAATGTATTTCGCGCTAAAATATTTTGATAATAAAACAACTTTTTAATGGGTGTTTGTATGTAATACACAACATGTATGTAAATATTATTTATTGGCTAAAGGTAATTTCAAATAGGTTTTACCTGAATTGAATTGCGTAAATAATCGTTTATTTTTACCTTAATTGCCATTTTATGGCGTTTTTTATTGTTTTTAAAGTCAATTTCTATTTCATTTTCATTTAAGCTCACCTCCGCAAATATCTACTATACACACGAGTGCATACTTATATCCACATGTGCATACATACACATGAATGTATGTACATGTGTGTTTAAATTAATGAAGATTATGAGGATTATTTATTTATTCAAATTAAATTTGTAACCCAATTTTATTAAGTGTTTTTAGCTGACAGCAGCAGCAGCAGCGAGTCTTATCATTTCAATTTAGTATTTTTTTTTTACTTCTGTTTTGTTGTGCTTTTCTTTTCTAAGGAAAAACAATTTGTAAAATATTGTTGTTTATATGAATTAATTAAGAGAATAACTGTATGTACGTGTATGTATGTATGTAAGTAGGTGTAAAATGTAGTTATTTGCGTATGTGTTAAAAGAGAGTGATATAATTATGTGTGTGTGTGTGTTGTATGTAAATTATATTGCAATTTAATGCATACATTTTTGACATTCTTGATGAATGGCTTTATTTGTTTCGTACGTGTAAATTCTAAAACATTAATACATTTCAGAAAACTTTATTATTACCACCCACCGGCTTCTTATCTCAATACACAAAACAAAAAGTTTTAAAATATTAAAGTGTTTCTGTTTACATGTAGATTTAATTATAAAAAATGGTATCTTTAATTTTTGTCCCCACAAATTAAGTGCTCCTCAGATAAGGAAAATGATTACTATTCTTTGTTAATTTTGATGTATGTATGTATCTATTTTCTCCAACATTTTGAATATATGTTCTATTTTTAAAACTAGTCATTTGAAATTTAGTTTGCACACATAAGGAGAAATTATAAATGAGGTCAAAATAATCGTCTTACCCCCGTCTCCATTAGACATTAATATGTCTTAACAAAAATCAAATTTCATATAAAATTATTTTTAATACTGTTTTTTTATATGAAGTTTGACTTTTGTTAAGGCATGTTATACCCCCGTCTTCATTTGCTATCAATATGTTTTAACAAGAGTCAATCTTTATATAAAAAAACAGTATTAATAATAATGGTTTTTCTTCATATGAAGTTTGACTTTTGTTGAGACATATTAATGACTAAGTCCCCTTTCACAATAGGACAGAAACAGAACAGACAGACGAGATTTGATTATGTCCAATTGTAAAAGCATTAAGACAAAGCAAAACAGAATTTAAAAAATGTCTGCCCTGTTTGTGTCTATTGTAAAAATAGTCTAATGGAGACGGGAGGTAATGATTAATGTAGACAGAAGTTTAAAATGATAAACAGTAACCCTAACATCATGTTAGTGTTAAGTGTAGATCGACCAACTTGCGTATGCAATTCATTACACCTTACGTCTGCGTTAAGTGATGGCATAAAACCAACCAATTGTAGAAGGACAGTAAGGAAAAACAAAAACTTGGTTTGTTTGTTGGTGTTTTGTTGAAGCTTTAATATTCTGTAATATTATTCTATTAACATATACACTTCTCATTGTGTTTTGTAGAATTTTATTAATTATAGAGTATTTTTGGCTTCCCTAAAATAAGGAAAAAGCAACCAGGAACTAGCTCTTTTCCCCCAACAAATAAATTGCATTTTTATTATAAAACAATATGGGTAATCAGCATAATATTAAATAATTAATATTTAAATTCCCAAAAATTTTATATATGTCCATATTAATGTTTTTTCTACATCTAACATGGTTGCTAAAACATTTGTTAAAAAAGCTGTATAATAACATGGCAATCTTGTTTTTGACAGCTTTAGTTTGTTTATGTTATGTTTATGTCTTGTTCAAATTGATGACTAGCGAAACGAGGTGTTAGGTTTATCACTGAAGTGTTAAAGTTGTTACACTTCATCTCCATTAACCAACGATATGAACAAAACATAAACATAACGTTTATTTTGTTTCAGGTGGCTAACACAAGTTTATCTTCATTTTATGATTAATCATAATTTTCTGTTTTCCATCAATGTTATTTCAACTCTTAAAGCAAAGCAGATAGTTATAGTACGGTTGAGCAACAGATGATGCTGTTTAAAAATAAAAGTGTGAAACCAAATTAAAACTACAACATCATTTCATGTTAGAAAAGAGTTTTTATAACAAATGCTTTAACAACCATGTTAAGACATGGCAAAACCATTAAAACGGGTAGTCGTCCCTTGATGTTTATAATTTTATGTTCAGCGCCCTTCAATATTCTTTGTTCGATTTTGCTTTGAAAGCAATCCACACCAAAGACTCTTACATTTTTATTTTTTTTTATTTTTAAGTAACACAATTAAAGAAGTAACGCAATTAATGCCTATATTAACTGTGTTACTTCCTTTAGAAAGGGATAGTAGTAGATAAGACAGATGGTTAGTGCGATAGTAAAGCTTCGTAATCGCTTCTCGTGTTCTTTAGGCGAATTAGTTTGAAACTAGCATAGCCAATTAAAAATTATTTTACTTCGCCGCCGATTTAGTGCTATGTGGTATACCGTATCAGTTTATGTATTTTTTTACTTTATAAAAAGTAGAGTATTCATATCCGGTTAGTTCAAGTGCGTACTTTCAATGCTTTTTCTCCACTTTCTAAGATATTTTTGTGGAAAAAAAAGTGTCCTATATTGGGACCAGGATAATTAGATATCTCCTCAAAAGATTTTGTTAATATTCATCTAGTAGTTTTTACGTGATGTGAACGTAAACAAAAGCAGACAGACAGACGGATATGCGTTACGTTTGCTTATATACATAAGCATGTTGTTATTTTTATAATATTCAGGCGCCATTTCATTTCGGCGGTTATGTCAACAAAATAATTATCGCATCTGAGGATCGGCGTGATCGAGAGTGACAAGTTGGTGTTTATTTTGTAGTAGTGATATTAGTGGCCCGTTTTTTCGAAAATGCTGCTGTAAAAGGCTTGAACTAAAAGTTGCGAACTTGGATATTCTTTGGTTTCAGCAGGATGGCACACCATGTCACACAGCTTATCGAAAAATGTATGAGAAGCCAGTCACGGCAGTGAAATTAATGAAATCGTGTTTCACAAATATATAAAAGCGTATTTTATATAAACTTTTTTTTAATTTAATTTATAAAAACGTACTTCTATTTGTACCTACCGTTATATGTTCATATTTCGTACAGAAACATATGTACATACGTAGATATTCATATTCTGTGTATGCGCATTGGAATTGTTATTATTTAAAGCGGTCAACTTTGACAACCTGTAGCATATTCTGCCTTCCTACTAGATTCTTTTGTTGTGTAAAACCACTGATAATATGTTTCTACCCCATAAGTGGTTTCAAATTTTCGAAAAAATTTATTTATTCTTTTTTTATAGAAAATATAAAAAAAAATTAGTTAATTAAATAACCTCCAGTCCAGATATTAATACATTTAAAATGAATGTTTCATATAAAATATACATATAAAAATGGTTTCGTTACATTCCCTGAAGATTATATTTATTTCAAACAAAATGATATACCTATTAATATGTATAGTATTTATATACATATACAAAACAGGGATGGTAAAGTTGGTACAATTTGACTTATTGTGGCGCAAAACAAACATGAAAAAAGTTCAATCGCACATCAATGATTTATTATGCAAAATTCTCATATTTACCCTGTTGATGTTGAAGATGATTTTATAAGTCAACTGCTAACTTTTTGATTCCAGAACTTTAAAGGACTGTTTTCAGTTTTCAACCTTATCTGTATTTATTGTTTAAATGTTATAACTTCTAAAAGAATAATTTCACTCCTTTATCTTAGCTTAAGTTTACAGGAAGTCTAGTCGCATACAGGTGGGTTCGCAATAGTAAAACCAATACCGTAATTCTTTTTAAATATAGAATCGCCGGATTTTTAAGCGAAAATTCCAGGATTTCCAAAATTAGAATGTATATTTTAATCACGGGAAAATATTTCCCGCAGGGTGGTGATATATTTATATTTTTATATAGATTTTTAAAACGGCGATAGTGATACAACTTCTGTAAAGCTTTCAAGAGCATACCTATTACAGTTTCAGAGATAGAAGGCGCTGACAGACGGACAAACATTGTAGCGAAAACAATATGGTTACGTGTTGTCATGAAATAAATGTATTTTCCGTTAATTTGAAATTTGTCTGCCATATTTAAAAAGTAACTGTAATTTATTGCAAGTATTTTCTTGCCTGTCAAGTTTTGGAAGCGCTATATTTTCTCAACTGCGTTGAGTATATTTTGTTTATCGACTTTGTACTAGTTAACGCCTTTGCCACAAATCAACATTGAAGTTTGAATTTTTCTGGAGAAAAGTTGAGTTGCAGCCGCGGTAAATATTTTTTAGAATATAAGTTTGTATTTGTATTTAATTTATTTTTTATAGAAATAAAACACCACCATTTGACACACTACCTGTACTTCATGCTTTTTAATACAAATTTGGTGTTTTAATTTCGAAGCTCAACTTGTGATCTCCGACAACACGTTTTTACCCTTTGGGTACGGAACCCCAAAAACAAATTTATTACTTCTGAATAAATATTAGTTGCTGTTGCAAAACAAGAAATGTTATAGAAACATGTTTTAAATTAAATACTTATGAAAAACCGGTAATTAAGTGGGACAATATCGAGAAAATCGCACACCTGGCAATGCTATTTATGACGCACGAACGAAAAATCATACAGCAATTTTTTAATTTTCAAATGAATTTTGTTTAAACAGCTCTTTTTGTTTTTTTTTAACAAAAACTGTATAAATATTGATACAACTAATATCTACTAATATAATATATTGTATTTTGTACAAAAATAATAAAAAACCCAACTTGCATTTTATTTTACCTTTAATATTAATTCATAAAGTTATATGAATTTTTTGCTAATATACAGCCATGTCACAGAGCTAAATTCCGTTCGGAAGTGGAATTGATTCCGTACTTTGCTTCTCTAGAAAACGTAAAACGAAAAAATTTTTCGGAATGAATCAAATTTCAATTTGCTATGTGGAATTTATATTTTTAGCTTTTTAACGGTTTAAACTATTCAGGACATCGTTTTATTAAAATTCTGCGTCATATTTTACCAATTTACTGCTGTAATTAAAGATATTTCGGTCATTTTGGTTATATTTTTTCTGATTTAATAACACAAATATTTTTTTGACTTTCAAAAAATTTATTTATTCAATCATTTCAGACATTTCGTTCGGAATTGAAATGATTTCGTAGTTATCATTTCGATCGGAATTGTTTTAGCTGCTATAGATTCCTTATTGGTCGATTTTTTCATAGCAAACCTTAAAGACCAAAGTCTCACTTACAAAATAGGATAAACCACGTATAAAAAACCAATCCAATCAAAAGTTATGGATTTTTGACCACTGTGCGCCGTAAAGTGTTAAGGTATGGTCCAAAATAATATCCATTACTAATAAAAAGATGTTCTGAATAGTTTTAACGGCTATAAATTGCTTAAAATATCAATTCCACATAGCAAACTGAAAGTGGTTTAATTCCAAAAAAAAATTTTCGTTTTACGTTTTCTATAGAAGCAAAATACGAAATCATTCCACTTTCAAACGAAATATAACTCTGGAGCATGGGTTATTGTTTTGCGACATTCATTCTTATGATGCCACATTAAAAGTGGTTTTGTATTTTTTTTTTTTTCGATTTAATAAAACCGAACGGAATCTATAGCAGCTAAAACCATTCCGATCGGAATAGTAACTACGGAATCATTTCAATTCCGAACGGAATTTGTGACATGCCTGATAAATTAAATTCTTTATTAGTATTTTTTTTTGTCAACTATTTTGAAGACAACCAATGGCAAATGCGAATGTAAAAAAATTTTGGTCATAAATTGTAAAGGTTCTGCCTCCTGCCCTATATAAACAAACATAGATAAAATTTAAAAAAAATTTATGATTTATCGTAAAATTCCTCGGAGTGCAAAACACCGATTGAAACGAGTAAACAGATTTTTAAAACCTTATCTCATGGCTAGATATTCTAAAAAGAATTGGAAAACAACGTGGTTAACAAAGGCAGGGTAGGCAATTTTATTAAAAACCCTACTTTGTGGTACACATCTTTGCCATTTTAGGAATTCAGGTAATAAAATATACAATTTTTGTATTGCTATTTTTTTAAAAGCTCTTTTATCTATGACATTTTACAAGGATATCGTAGTCCATTCAGAAGTGGTGTAAATTCAAATTTTAAACTTTATTCTCAAAAAATCACTTTATCATGAATTTATCAGTTTAAAAATAAAAAAACTGGAGTGGCCTACACGCAACTTTACCATAGCTAATGGTTATAAAGAATAAAAAATTAAAGTATGTATATTCGAAACGAAAAATTAAATATTTTCTGTTTGGGGTGTTAGGTAAACTACCCCTAGCCCCTTCCAGATTATGCCCAAAATTTACACAACTCTTAATGTTCATATACCAAAGGCACATACTAAATATCGTTTTAGTATGTCATACGGTATGATCTGTAGAGCGTTTACAAAATTTGGGGGTAAGGAAACTACCTCTTGCCCCCTCCCGATTATGCTCAAAAACTATATAGCTCTTTACCTCCATATATCAAAGGCACATAATAAAATTTCACTTCGATAAGTCAAACGGTATGACCTGTACAAACTCCACAAAAATAGTGGCAAACACACCACCCAACCAACACAGCCACCGATCGACCCACAGACATCATCGCAAAAATAGCCAATGGATTCAGGAGTCCTCAAAACATATAACTCCGTCGAATTCCCGACATCGCTTTTTTCATGATAATTATACTTTACCTTATTCTACGTATGGCAAAGTAACAATAGAGCGAACAAAATTTTCTGCGAAACATTAATCTAAAAGTCATACACTTTTCTCTGATACCAATTAGCGCCCAACTACATTATGCAATTTTTGTCACTGCAATCTTTCTCGTTTCTTCTTTAAAATTGAATTTGTGTTTATATCATACAATTTTTATCTCACCTACTAAGTAGAAATTGCAGCGACAAAAGTTGCATAATGAAAAATAGGATTTAGTTGTATAAAAAACTAGCTATCCCCGGTGCGCTTCGATACACCCATCCACAGAAATACAATAAACACTTGGAAGAAAAGTATGGCCAACTTTTAACTTGCTGTTTTCATCCAATCTGTTTTTTGCTAGACTATACGTATTAACACAATAATAGTTTTTTACTTTTTATGTGAGGTACCACTCCCACTATCCTAATCCAGTCTGTATTTTGCTAGAGAGTGCACATTACTCTGAGGGTTACTTGTGCAAAGTTTCAAGACTCTACCTATTGTAGTTCTCCAGGTACACGATAATAATTTTTCTCTCTGTTTAGCTTGACTATGTATGTTAATATGGGGGTTACTGGTGCGAAATTCCAAGGTGCTACCTAATTCAGTTCTCTAGATACACGATAATAATTTTTCACTTTGTATGGGAGGTACCTCGCCCACTACTCCAATCTATCTTTCTCTAATATAGAGGTTAAGGGTGCAAAATATCAAGGCGCTGTTACTGTTACCAAGCTACTCGATGATAAATATTTACTCTGTATAGGATGTTCCACGTAACATATTTTGTGCGATGTCGTGTATAAAATTATATGCCTTACGTTATTTTTTTTTTTTGTATAACTAAAACTTGCACAGTATCCGAAAGAATATAAGCAAAGCGGGGACCATTATTTCAGAAGATCTTGCTTGAAACCAAAATATGTTTTATATATCTTTATTATATTATATTTTTATATTATATTTTTTTTATTTAATTATAAAAATTACAAATTATATTCTAACTTAATTTACCGACTATAGTTACGCAGCAATTTACTCGTTTTAACCCTGAAGATAACGTGACTAGTCCATACACGGATGTAAGTTATATTCCATAAGGGACTAGGACTAGTGCAAAGGTAACCCAGGAGTATAGGGAAAACATGATCCATTTAACATTACGATGTCCTAGGGCTGAACCATATAACCCAGCTTTGCATAACATGGGAGTAGTTTCAAAACTACTCTATGTCACTACACGATGGAACACACTGCACGACCTGTACAGCTCTTGGCAACACTTTATGCAATCGTTAAAACGCGAACACTTGTCGTTTAACAACAAACTCATGTTGGAAAATAACATGGTCCATGACTGCATTACATAGAACTATGTTGTAGCTAGTCCATTTCAGTTACAATGGACCACGTAGCCCAATATTATCTGCAGAGAATGAAGGAGGTAATTGAACCTATAAAACACAGACTTATATACCAACCGAGAAGTTGGTCTTTATAAAAAAATATTGGGTAACTATTTTTATGAATAAAATTATTTTAGAGACTACTACGACCAACAATTTCTATATAGTATTTATATCAACATATTTTTATTAAAAATGTTTGAATAAAAATAGATCTCATTATTAGACTTTTATTTTTAAATAAAAAATATATGAAACCAAATTAAGTTCGTTATATATAATTTTTCTATTATTAAAAAATTTAATTTAACAATTCATAAAAGAATTCGATACTAACGATAGTATCGATAGTTTTTCAATAACTTTCGAAAATATCGAATATGGTAACTTTCGATAGTTTGCTAGCTCTAGTAAAAATACATTATAAAATTTTGTTTACCATCCCTGGCACAAGTATATTGTACATACTACTTCCTTCTCCTCTAAGGGTGGGTGGGTGTTTGTAAACAAATTGTGCTTTTAAGGTTGAATGAAAATTGAAAGAATAATTATAGTGAAAGGTATGACCCATATGTTTCAAAATCGTTTGGAAAATTACCATTTATTTAAACAATATTCTTTTACAAAAAATAAATATTTTTAAAACAATAGAAAACCCTAAATTATATAAATAAATTAAAATTTTTATAAATAATTGATAACGGAAAAGTACACAAATTTATTTACAAAAAAAGTGAGAATTTCACACACCCGCTTACATTTACATGCAGTGAAAAAGAATAAACAATTATTTAAATGATTTTTTTTTCTAATGACCATAAAATGTCACTTACATTTTTCATGCTAAAAGACACACACACTTTTTTAAATATTTTTACATTTTAATGTACAGAAATGTAAAAAAGCAACAAGAAAAAACACATCAATAATCAACCATATGGCAGAAGGTTACACATTTAAACACAAACACATGTATGAAAATACACAATTTTATAAAATTGTTTTTTGATTTCATTTGAATTTAATATTTATAATTAACTTTTATTCACTGCATACAAATTTATGTAAACTTTTATATCAGAGGCAATGAACGTTCAACACAGAAAATGTTTTACAAAAAAAAGGAACAACTCACAAAAGTAATAAATAAGATATTCAGGCGGCAAAAAAGAAGAAACTGTTTTGTTTTTTTTTTTGAGCTTTTAAGGTTTTTATTTCTGTAATGTCATCTAAACCGCTACAATTTTATGTTCCTCTGAACACTTTCACTTTATTTCTTAACAAAAAAAAAATAATAACAAATTAAATAAACCTCAAGTATTTTACAATAATATCACGACAGTTAGTAAAACAATTAGTAAAAATTTATTTTCCACTTTTTTTTTTGTTTAATTTCACGCTCCGTAAAGTTTTTCTTCCTCAACACGAGTGGTTTAAAAGCCACTGACTGACACGCACACTGCTAAAATCTTTAAAACAAAATGTGACAATTTTCTGTTTATTTCTTGTCATTTTTATACACAAAACTATCTATTTATTTTCTTGCTTCTTATACTTATATTTACCCCACGACAAATATTTACATGTGCGCACGTATACGTATAATACTAAACTACTACACATACACACACACACACTTAAGAGAATAAAAAAGTTGTATAAAATAAAACAGGGAACAATATTGTTAAAATAATAAAAAAAAGTTAACGTCAACGCTGTTTGACACCAAAATGTATACAATTTTTTACGTGTGGCTGTGTAAACGTATGGATTTTTTGTGCTTGTTTACATAACGGGGTGTATTTACATAAGCACACACACACAGCCTCACATACAAACTTACTGACACGGAAAAAGGACATACACAAAACAGTTAAAAAGAAAAATAAAATAAAAAAATAAGAACAACAAAAAAGGAAAAAAGCAGCATGTTGTTTGTTTTAAGAAAACAAGTGGTTGCCGGGGTAATAAGAGTGGGTGGGTGTGTGGTGGTTTAAGTTAATTCCAATGTTCATTCAACATCATTTCCTTGAATGTCTGGCTGTGAAAAGGGGTAACTGCAGTGGTGTGTGTGTGTGTATTAAAAATTAATAACGTTAACTTATAGTATAAAAAGAGAAACAGAGAGAAAGAGAGAGAGAGAGAGGGAGAGAGTACTTTTAAGAGAGTTTAGCTTTTATTAAGGATTTGTTTTTAAGAATTCAAAGTTATCTAAATTAAAATTGTAAAACATATGTATTTCTATAATAATACTCCAGCGACATCGTCAGCGTCCTAATAATTTTTTTGTTGGAATTTGCCTGTTGCTTTGAAAGTCATTCACCATAAAATGTTAAGACTTTTACATTTATAGTGATGAAATATGGTTTATTAACTTTATATAGAGGTACCCATATCTGGGTATTACTCTGCATGCTGTGCTGTATATTTTATATAAAATTCTATTATTGTTGAGTTTTGTAAATAGTGTCCAAAATTCTCCGTTTACAAAAATAAAAGGTGCTGCCAAGTATCATTAAATCCGTAAATACTCAGAATGCTGTGCTATAGATTGTACAAAATATTCCATCATTGTAGAGTTCAGTGAATAATGTATCAAATATCCCGTTTAAAAAAAATAAAAGGTGCTGCCAAGTTTTCAGTGCCATTAAATCAGTAAAATTCACTGTTTTATCTATATTTTCCCTAGGAAATCAGATATTTTATGGATAGAGTACCACCAACATATAGGCCTACTGTTCGGCAAACACAACAATATGTTATTGAGATTGTCGTTAGAGGGTATTCCTATAGAAGACATATTTGTAAGGTATATGGGCTTATCTTTTGTACCGTTACAGGCTGTATCATGAAATCTAACAGTCCGCTAACACATATAAAAAACATTTAAATGGTGTTTTCTGCAAGACCTGAATCGGACCAACTGTCTGTCATGAAGTCGCAAGAAATTTGTTGTTATTAATACCTATAAAAAGAATATTTGCATTTTTCAGTTCACTTAAATTAATTATAATAAAATAAATTTTTAGTGAACATTTTATTTATTATTTTAAGCACACCAATAAATGTTTGACCCCCTTCGGTCCTCAGTCATACTCGCTTGGTAATTTTCGACGATATTTTTTTATTATTGAGTCTTGTGTTATCACGAGTTTTTACTCTCTACTTCAGCGTAGGAACGCAACAAACGACGACGTTACGTCATTGTCAATATTTATTTACAGTTTTGTTTTTTTTTAATATTATTGGAAGTCGACTTAAGCTAAATTTAAGTAACTGACACCTTTGTTATCTCCGTATTTGGAAAAACGTTTAACAAACTACAAGATATTTTTCCAAATCATAAAAACTTTTTTTACAACTTATTAGATATACAGCCCAATTATGAATAACATTTCCCCGGGAAAATTTTCCCTTTTCCCATTTATGCTATTATAAATTAAAATTTCCCGGGAATTTTTTCCCTTTTCTCTGCCGACGGAAAAAAGAAAATATTAAAAAGGGGAAAATAAATAACTGTTTTTGGGAGTTTTTTTACTCATATATTTAAGAGCGAGTTAGTGCTGAAATATGAACATATAAATCAGTAATTTAAAATTTGTTTTTAAGGCCAAAAAATAAAAATAGACATCAGGTGTTTCATTCGTAAAATTGTTACAAAAAACTTTCGATTAAATTTTTACAAAAATTTTCGATAAAATTTTTACAAAAAACTTTCGATAAAATATTTACACAAAATTTTCGATAAAATTTTCCATAAATTTTTCGATAAAATTTTTACAAAAAATTTTTATAAATTTTTAACAAAAAATTTTCTGTAAAGTTTTTACAAAAAATTTTCTGTTAAATTTTTATCTAAAATATTCGATAAAAGTTTTACACATAATTTTCGTTAACAATTTTTACACATAATTTTCGTCAAAATTTTTACAAAAAATATTCCGTAAAATTTTTACAAAAAACTTTCGATAGTCTATCTTTATATTATATTTGTAATAATGAAGTTGAAGTCATAACACTAAAAACCGGATGTATATTATTGTGAAATTTGGAAACATACCAGAGTAGGGGAATATTTAACATTACTACGGTGAAGGGTATAAGATAAGATTCGGCATGGAATAATATAGCACTCTTAATTTTTTTTTTTATTATTAAACTTAAAATAAAATGTCAAAAGCAAAACAGCTGTGCGCGATTTTCTCACTCCTTTTTTTTTGCTATTCCCAAGGAGATTAGAATAACGGAGATTTTTCCCGGAATGATAAAATGTTTTTCCAAAACATGCGTTTTCATATGTAAAGTTTAAAGATTAACTATTTAAAAAAAAATTATTTTAAAGTTTCAAACTGTTTCATTACAAAACTTAAAAATCAACATTAAGCACTTTTTCCTTATTGTCAACACATAAAGATTATTTTACTACCAAACTGGGCTTCCATATTTCCTATGTGCTACTTACAGGAAGCTCATTTTTTATGTCCTAAAATCACTACTTGTTTTTTGTGGAAATATATGGCAATATTGTTAGGAGAGTAACAGACAAAATATGAGAGATTAAAATAACATTTAATTTAAAACATTTATCAGGTATCCTCACTACGAGGAGAAATAAGAAGCCGAAAATTTTTAATTTTTTTTATATGGAGTTTGACAGTTCAACTTTTATTTAAAGGGAAAAATTGTAAATTTAACTGTAAAAATCCATATAAAAAAATTAAACATTTTTGTGTTAATTTAATTGTAAAAATCCATATAAAAAATTAAACATTTTTGTGTTAATATTTCCCCTCCGTAGTTAGGCTACCTAATAAATATGCTTTGAAATAAACTTTATCTAAGCGGCATTGTAGTTGAACTATAAGTTATGTCAAATTTGTATGGATATATCGTAACCGTCGTTTGTTGTGTTTCTACACTCAGACTGGAAACTTATTACTGTTAATCTTTTTCCTTATTTATTTATTTATTTATTTATTTATTTATTTATTTGTGTGAGCTTCTACCACAAAACTTAGGTTTTAAAATGATAGAAGTATACAATTAGTAAAAAAGAATAGCTAATAAAGAATAATAAAAGAAATTAATAATGAATGAATTTTCCTGATGCGAACTACATTTCGGCATTGCAATATAAATAATTAAGTTTAAAATTAAAAAAAAATAAAAAAAAAGTTATGTTCGAGAATAAAACTGAAAAATGTTCCTCTTAAAATCTAATGCGTTGCCTGTTGCCGTAATGTTTGATGGGATAGTATTCCAAAGACGTATAGTGGGAATAAAGAACTGTCATTCCGATACTAGCGTTCGATATCTCATGGATATTATTGTTTTGTTCCTTTCAGATCAAGTGAAGTTAAGACGATAGTACAATTCTTCGGGTTGGTGGGTACTGATTATTTTGTGGATTAGGTCATCGAGAGGAAACCCGCAGATTTGCTTAGAATAGTAACTAGTATCTTGTAATATAATTAAATGTAATGTTTAGCCTCAATCTGCTTATTGCGTCGCAGTTTGATAATATTTCACATGGTCTCTCGTAAACTTATTTTTTATTATTCTAAATATGCTCGTGGTCCTTAAGATTTATATTATCTAAAATGTTGGACATTCACACACAATGTGCGCACAAGTATCATCTTGTTGGATTTTCATCTTGACTAGATCATAGTTGAAGTTTTCATGAACTGTCACTAACACAGTTAACCAGTTTAAGCTACCCCGATTATCTATGTATATCCAAGCATCAGGACTTGCTGACAACGTTGTCGTACTCACAACGCCAGCATGACAGACTACTACACTATCTATGTAGTAGCCCAAAGGGTCAGCCGAGAATTTTGTTTAATACACAATCTTAAATTACTTTTATACTATTATATCTTATGTAGGGCAATAGTAATACAAATTTATTAGCATCAATTTATTCGTCAAAGAAACTATTTGAGATAGCTGTCCTAAAGGGGCTTCCGTTTCCGTGTTAAACACTGACTGCGTTAAACACAAATCTTTTAAAAGAAATCGCAAATAAAAGAGAAATGTTAAAAGGAGCAGGAGAGTCATTTTGTAAAAGAGCAATTTTAATACAAATAAAAAGATTTAAGTTTTAATACAGCATACCAAGGCATATTTAACCAGGTGACGGGACAAGGCGGAGCTAATATTAAAGAGAATTTTTTTTCAATTTTTTTTATATGGAGTTTGACATTAATCATGTATTTTAGGAGAGAATAAAATAGATATTACTGTCAAAATCCTTATAAAAAAAAAATTCAAAAATTTTTTTGCTAAAATTTTCTCTCCCTTAGGCTATCACCTGGTTAAATATGCCTTGCAGCATACTATGTATATTTAAAGTGGTAAGATGTACAGTTAAATTTAAAAAATAATAACGATTAAAACGATTAAATAAGCCATAAAACATGCTTTGTTAACTATGTATGTATGTATCTATATTCAAGCATTTGAAGAAAAAAAAAATGCAGACTGAGTCTTAAAAATTAAGCTTGATTTGTGGTCTAATAAAATGTAGCAATAAAAATATAAGCAAAAATAGCAAAAATGCGAATAGAAGCACAAAAAGAATTGTCAATTCAAAAAAAAAAAAAAAACACTAGATAACATGCACACACATGCAAATCACAAATGCTTACTGTCAGTTTTTTGTTTCATTTTCATACAAAGATACAAAAAAAAAACAAGAAAAAATAAATAAACTGACAATAAAAAAAAGGTGAAATGTAAAGAAACCGTAAAAATAATAATCAAATCGTCATACCTATCACAGAAATGCTTAAAAAACGAACAAGACTGACACACACACACACATATATCACAAATATACAATAATAAAAAGAAAATAAAATAAAATAAAATCAAAACAAAACAATCAGCAATTCATATGCAAACTAAAAAAACATTTCAAAATAATTATTGAAACCGATTTCATTTCATTTTGTTGTATTGTTTTTTTATTTATTTAATTTTTTTTTTTTGTTGAATTCTTTTGTTTCTTGTTTAACATCAACTTTAAATACAAAAGCAATAACAACGTTACAAACATTATCATTTGGTAATGTCATCATACAATAACAATTTTATAAACTTACAAACATACACAGAAACGTACATACATACATATGTATCTATATTAGCATGTAAATAGGCGTGCATATATGTATGTACATATCTATATACATACAAACATACATATGTACATACATATAAAAAATATAAGCACGCGCTTATAGAAAAACAACACTTACACATGCTAACGCAAACATGATAACAGACTTTAATAGACATTTTTACACATCCGTACACATGTAGTGCGATATTCAAAACATTTGCAAATGGAATCACCTTTTCGCCAACCGGAAACTTTTTAAATCAAAACACTTTTGATAAGTTTGCCATTTCTTAAAAAACTCTTAAATTTTGTGTAGTACGTACATGTATGTACATACATATGTTCTATACATGACTTATGTACATACATAAAGAAAAATTTAACACTTTTTGCATATAAAACGGGACTAGACATACATACATATGTACATACATACATACATATGTATATATATATATATATATATATATATGTATACAGTTTGTCAAGATATTGTTTTGACATAACGAAAAATATTCTGTTTTTGGTTTTATTATAAAGGCATAGTGTCTTTTTAATGTTTTAATTAATTCCATTTTATCTATTTATTAACTTACAAACAACAATAAGAAATAGAAAAAAAAGCCACAAGTATAATTAAAGCAAGTTAGAGTGCTATATTTGGCCGTGCCGAATCTTATATACCCTTCACCACGGTGATTTTATTTATGCATAGTGGACGCTGTGATAGCGCACTACCAACTATTGGTCCTCCACAGAAACCACCACCCTGAAACCTTTCTGTCATTACCGCAGGATGTGGTTCATGTAGCTGCACATCTTTTTCTCATACCTACTACCCAATCCAGCTCTTACCTCCTCAGAGTCCATCGAAGTTTCAAGAAAACAATCATAAAATACCAATCAAAAACATGTCCAGAATTTTTCATCGATCAGTGCATTGTTGAAAGTACAGCCAATATATGTATATATATTTACATATATGTATCTATAAATGGACGTAGTGATAGCGTCCTATCAACTATTGGTCCCACACTGGAACCAACACCTCGTTATCTTTCTGTAATTACTTCGGGATGGGGCTCATGTATCTGCACACCAATCAAAAACCATTGTGCACTCTCAACTAATGGTACCACACTGAAACCACCACCTCGGAACCAATTTTTGTCAGTTTGTAGTCAGTATCCTGATGTTGTATATGTGTTTAAGGCATCTAGGTGAATTGGTTTTAAAATAGATATCTCATCTAATTAAGAATCAAACGCATTAAAAAAAATGTTACTCTATATATGTATGTATATTTTTAATATGTATTATAATTCTTGCAAAAAAAACCGACTTCAAAACAGATAGAAGGGCATCAATTCTAAACTAAAAATGTAAGAAGTAATCTGTAAGAATTAGATTTAAACCAACTAAAATATGCGCCAAAATTAGAGGGAAAAGAAGTAAAGACTATGTGAATGTCAAGCCTCTTCCTATTACTGTTCAAAAGTTAAGCTATTTTCACCAGCATCCGTCTTTTATGGGGATACCATTCAAGCCTCTGTATATAACGGTTTCCAAAGATAGGGTCACATAGATCAAATAACATCTCATATTGGGACACCCTTTAATTTACAATTTTAAATTGAAGACCTGTTGTTATAAAGGACTTGGTCACAAAGATTCTTTGTAAATTTCAACTGTCTGTCTATTACGGTTCAAAAGTTTGGCCATATATATCAAATTACATAAACTATTGGGACACCCTTTACATTATAAAACCAAATATTTATACTTGTTATTATACCAGAGAAAGTAGTGGACATTCTGCCTAATTTTCAAGTGTTTATGTTTTACGGTTTAAGAGATAGGGCCATATAGATCAAATTACATAATTTATGGGGACACCCTTTTATTTCTAAATTCAAATTGCATATTTGCTATAGTCGGCTTTGGAATACAGGTTCCTTGAAAATTTCAGCTGTCTGTCTATAACAGTTAAAAAGTTTAGCCACATATATAGAATTACATTAACTATTGGGAACCCTTTTATTTCCAAATTTAAATTTTATACTTTTTGTTATAACTGACTTAGCAATACAGGCTCTTTTTAAATTTCTACGGTCTGTGTACAACTGTTCAAAAGTATGGCCATATACATCAAATTAAATGAACTATTGGAGCACCCTTTAATTTAAAATTTTGAATATTTATACATTTTATTATAACGGTCATAGTAATCGATATTCTGTAAAATTTTCAAGGTTTTGTCTATAACGGTTCAAAAGATAGGCATATATAGGTCAAATTACGGCACCTATGGGGACACCCTTTAATTTTTAAATTTATTTTTTTATTAATTTCTGCCGTTGGGAGCTATAGCGACACGCAATTTTTTAAAATTTTAATTTGGTGCCCTTTACGGTTCTTAATACACGTAAAAAACATGTATGTTGTATGGGGCACCCTTTAATTTTTAATATAATGAACTGTTTTTAAAACGGGACTAACCTGAAAGCATAACCTTTCAAAAAGAGAAAAAAAAATTAAAATCGGTTCAGAAATGGCTGAGTTCTGCGGCTACATACATAAAAAAAAGCAACATTCAGACGAATTGATAACCTCCTTCTTTTTTGAAGTCGGTTAAAAAATGTTATATTACACTCATCATTTTCACAGAAATATAGAACTTTTTTTTAATATTTCGAAAATCGTTTGTAAAAAGTTTTGCAAAAAAAAATTTTGTAAAAATAATTTTTTGAAAAATTTTTTCGAAATTTTTTTGGAAATTTTTTGCGAAAAATTGTTTGCACAAATATGTTTTTGAACACATCTTTTTTAAAATCTTTTTTTAAAATTTTTTTAAAAAATTTTTTTGAAATTTTTTTTTAAAACATTAGAATGAAAACATGAATTTTTTTTTTTTACTGTTCGTGGTCTAATATCTATTTAACAAAAAAAGCAAAAGAGAATCATTACAAAATGATTCAACCTGAAAAAATGTATTTTGTTAACATTTTTTTCTGCCCGCTGCCGCCAAATGAGTGGTTGGATGTTGCTGAATTGCAATAGCGAAATTTTCGAAACTATGCGTGGCAGATTGGTGTGCTAAAATTTTCTTTATGTCTTCGGGTGCCTTGGCAAAGTTGATTTCAACCCGAACACAGACGGATATCGCTAAATCAACTTCTCTATTTATAAGGATCCAGAATGTATATGTGTCGAATCCAATTAAAAGGGACCTATTGATGAAAAAATCGATTTTCACTGTTTTGGTGATTCTTAAAATAGACAATACGCTCTTTCTAATGCAGCAAACCCCAATTTTCTAATTGCATTACTTTTGTCATAAGTGAGCTTTAAAATACACCTCTGATAAGAAAAGAAATAGAATAAACCCGGTGTAACAAAATTTTTTTTAGTTGATCTAATTTACTTACAGCTCACCTTTTCGGGATCGGCAATTACGAATCTGGTGTTAGATTTTGAAAATTCAAAATCCAATATGGCGGACTTTATTTTGTAAAGTTAGCAAGTCGATTTTGATACATCTGATCGCTGTTATAGCTTGAAACTCGTTATCCGGGGTTTTTTTCGATTTTAGATTACGAATCTGTTACTAGATTTTGAAAATTCTTAATGGCGAATCCAATATGGCTGACTATTCTCTGTAACATTATGCGATTTGCTTTAAACTTGTTACTTAAAGTTGGTTGGGGTCGGTCATTACGAATCTGATATTAGATTTTGAAAATTCTAGACGGTCGAATGCTTTTGTAACGTTATGGGATTTATTGTAACTCATCATTTAGGGGTTTTTAGGGCCTCTGATCTGGTATTAAATTTTAAAAATACTAAATGGTGGATAATTGTTGTTTTTTTTTTTTTTATTTGATCAGATTCGTAATCATAGAACCCTTGAGTGACGAACCGGAAGCAAATACAATAATATTGTAAAAAATAATCCGTCATATTGAATCCGCCGTTTTGAATTTTCAAAATCTAATATCAGATTCGTAATCTACGACTCCGAAAATCTCCAAGTAGAAAACTCTAAGATATCTAAGCGCTCAGGCGTATCACAATGCATTAGTTAACTTTAGAAAAAACAGTCCGCCATATTAAATTTGTTATTTTTAGTTTTCAAAATGTAGTAGCAGATTCATAAACTTCAACCCCAAAAGCAGCCGGATTATAAGTTTCAAACCATAAAAGTGTTTAGGTGTGTCAAAATGAACTCTTTAAACTTAAAAACAAGTCATGGTGGACTTGAATCCGCCATTTCAATTTTTAAAATGTAATACCAGACTCGTAATCTTCGACCCCAAAAACAACCAGGTAAAGAGTTTCAAGCCATAAAAACCTTCAGGCATATCAAAATTCACTTGTTTTAAACAAATCCAATAACATTACAAAATACATTCCCCCATATTGGACCCGCCATTTTGAATTTTCAAAATCCAATACCAGATTCGTAATCAACGACCCCCAAAAGCCCCTTATGACGGGTTAGCTTTAAAATCGTTTGTCTCCAAAGCTCATTTTTTATTAATAGGTCCCTTTTAACTGGATTCCACACATATACTTTATGAGGTCGGAAATTAATATTGTAGAAATTACACACGTAATCCACCTGTGGTGAAGGGTATAAAAATGGAATATAAAGTTTGACTTTTGTTAAGACATCTTGATGACTAATGCAGACGAGGAATAATGATGGGACCATTAGACTATAGAGAAAACCCATAAGATAATTCTAATAGTAAAATTTGAAAAACTCTCGGTAATGTTTTGTAGGTCCATATCTAGTAAGGAAGTTGGAGTAATTTATTATATTGAGACACAATGGTTGGAAATCAGTACCTAAATATATTAAATGGTAAATTTTCGGAGCGAATCACCTTGTTTTGAATCTACTTGCAAAGCATGACTAATTTTTATCGCAAGTTTATATGAACTAGCTCTCTTTGTTTACATAAAAATGTCAACTTATAATAGAAAAATCATGTTAGAATAATATCTGCCATGAGATAAATAAAACACAAACAAAAATATATCAAGTGGTTTTAAAAAGAAATCGTGTTAAAAAATTTTAAAATCCAAGGTATATTTATTTTACTAGGTAGTGGCATCCCTACAACAAATACCACAATACAAGAACAACATGGCATTTTGTTGTTGCTTTGTAGTTCGAAATGTCAAAAAACATTGAAGAAAATTAAGAAGGCGTGTATGTGTTTTATTGCTTTCTCACTTCTACACTATAAAATTTCTAAACACATACAACTTTTGACATGTCGAATTACTAAAACAGCTGGGCGGACGACACTACTTAGTAAGATAAATATACCTTGTTAAAATCCAAATAAAACGAAGCACGTATGTGTCGTGTAAACAGTATGAATCGCAACATGATTCAGAGAGCGAAGCAAGTGCTTCGTTCTGTCGTGGAAACATGGTATAAGAGGCGCCCCATAAGCCAAGATGAGTTAAAAGTTGTAATTTTGGAGGAATGAAAAAAAATTATAAGAGAATAGGTGCAAAAATTATTTTAAAGGGTGTTGACAATCCGTAATTGATGCCAATAGTTGCCGTACAAATAACTGATTATCTTATATTTCCATAACCATCGCATTTTTTTTATATTATCTTAGTATTTAAAAACATTTCCTTGACAACAAAATTCAGGAAGGTTTTCTGTTTTTAATCTTGTTTTTTAATTTTTATTAATTTAGCAAAAATAATAAAAATAAAAAAAGAAACAACATTTTCTATTATAAAAGTGAAACCAAAACTTTTTTCTCTACGTCAAAACATTTTTTTGACAGTCTGTACATCTTAAGATTTACAATTTAATATTTTTTTAAAACAGAATTTGAACAGCTAATTTTAACATTTTATAATACATACATACATTAATTTTAGTTATAACTGTATGTATGTATATTTATTATTTTATTATTATTATTATTTTTATAACTGTATGTATGTATATTTATGTTAAGGATCAACGCCATAATTTTCTTTTTCATACAACGACACTTAACAAATATCGAAATTATGAACGCATACATTTAAGGCATATTTAACTAGGTGACTGCACAAGGCGGAGCTAATTTGAAAGAGAAATTTTTTAAATTTTTTTTTATATTGAGTTTGACATTGATCAGGTTTTTTAATAGAGAATAATATCTTTTTTACTGTCAAAATCCATATAAAAAAAATTGGAAAAATTTTTAGCTGAAATTTTCTCTCCCTTACGCTCTCACCTTGTTAAATATGCCTTGCATACATTGTAAGGCTACAGACATTAAGGCGCTTGCTACAAGACAGAGTTGCATTTTGTCTGCGAACTAAAATACGAATAGTATTGAAGAGTAGATAATGATTTAAAAAATTGTGAAATTTTACAGCGAAGTAACTACCAAGTCAAATATCGAAACCAGTGCTTAGTTATTTGACGCCATTCCTTTAGTTAACAGTTCTTCAAAAGTTATTAGAAAACATGATTAGTCCAGATTTATCATGTTTTATAATTTATAGGAATCCCAAGCAGCTAACTAGTATTGACTTTAAATAAATGATTTGATGGTTTGAAAAATAATGACAGATAGTGTTTATCTAATGCTTGGCCTTATATACAAATTCTTATTATTGGCAGGGGAAAAAACTAGAAATACGCTGTATTATGTGGGCTAGGTTAAGAAATAAAAGGTTTTTTTTAACATATTTTAATGGCAGGCTACAACTACAAGCTGTCAAAACTAAAATACATGGCTACACGGCAGTGTTGGGATCTGGCAATGTTTAAAATGTACCGCCCCAATGATAAAATTGTACCAAATCAGTATCAATTGTACCAAAATTTGGCATTAAGTAAAAAAAGTAAACAGATCGAAATAAATATAGGACAAATCAAAACGTTTATGCTATGGCATTTTAAAGTAACGATAATTGAATTTCTGTGTTTATCTTGCTCATTTACTAACAATTTGCAAAATACTTATCTACTTCATAAGCACAAGGCTTACAATATTACGTTTTCTTGAAAGCTGGTTTATGAGGGAGAGAGAGAAATAGACTCTTCCTTCCAACCTGCTTCAGGAAGGCATGATTTTTGTTTTCGATGTCCCACTTGGTATGTCTCTTTGCTTCACCAAATTCTTTATAAAAGTTTTTCGCATACCTGCATCCGCGTAAGTGAGAGAGATCTCTTTGTTTCACAAAATTTTTTAAAGAAAACTTATTCGCTTAAATACCTGCGTCCTCTTCAGCGAGAGAGGATGCAGTTTGTTATTATCGTCTTACAGTTATAGCATTCTCGAATGCGCTTATGAGAACCGCTTTTGAAAGACATGAGTTTTATTTTACTGCTTACCAAAACCCAATAATTATTTCCTGAGTAGTTTCGCAACATCAAAGTCACCTGATCTTAACCCGTAGGCATACTCTAGAGTTATTTGGAAGAACAATTTAAGAGTCATCTAATTACTAAAGAAGACCTTACAATTTTTCACTAGAAAGAATGGAAAAATATATCAACTGAATACCGTCCGAACTGAATGAGGCGATGCAAAAATTCACATATGCTGTAGCTCAGAAGAAAGGTCTTGCAACTCAATTACTTATAATTTTTACATAAAAGGTTTATCAAAGCAAATAATAAAATCCTGAGCATAAAATAAGAATTTTTCTATTTACTTAGTTCTAGACAGGGTTTGAGATTTATGAAATTAGAAATGTTTATTATTGCAAGAAAAGGTAAAAAAATTAATTTATGATTAATTTTTATATGAAATTGTATACCAATTTCATATAAAATTGTGTACCAATTTCATATCAAATTGTGTACCAATTTCATATAAAATTTATGATTAAATTTTATATGAAATTGGTACTATCGACACGCCAGTTGGTACAATTGTACCACAAATCCCAACACTGCTACACGGTCACCGCTGTAGCTGTAGCCAACTTAGGCTTATTTCTATCTTTGTAAGCGCCAAGAAGAGCTGAAAAATATTTTATTTTATTTAACAAAGGGAATGTCTCAAAATTAAAATAATATTAATTCATTGATAATGATTTGACATAAAAAAACTATTTTTTAGAAAAGATATTTTATTTTTATAAAAGTAAAATATGAATTTCTATAACAATATCACAATTTTAATATAGCTGTCATCTTCAATATAATTAATTAGCTGACTATACGGCGACGAGTTTAGCCAACTGCGTTTGTAGTCATGTAGCTGTGTTGCCGCTGTTGTCTATGTGTTTAGAGCAATAATAAGTTTAGAAATACTTGATAAGTAGAATAATAGATTTCTCTATAGCAAGAAAAAATATTTCAGAAAGCCACAGCAGAATAACTGGCCCTTAAGCTGGATTCGCCCATTGTGTCCGAACAAAAATTTTTCGAAATGAGTGTATCGTGCTGCAGAAAAGGGTAAAATGGGCGAATCCAGCTTTAGTCTCTTTATTGTCGTTAACAGTTTGTCTATTACGCTAACTTTTACTTTCTTTTTTAAATCGACCTTTGTTTTGTTCGACTTGCTACAGGACAGTAAATCCACCTTCATAGAGCTACACATTAAACAGGTCTGCTGGTATCCATCCAATCATTATTTAGCGTATGCAATTTTACTATAAATAAAAATAATTTTTCTAAAAGTTTATTTAGTAGAAAACCCTACTAGGAGCCTGGTTTCGCCCGCGAGAAGGTTACTATGTATCTGTTAGAAAAGTTTTAAAAACTTCATAAAAATATTGATTTTCCGACCTCTAACGGTTGCTTAACCGTAAAAACATAAACTAAACTGAATAAAATTACTAAAAAAATAGTAATAGTCTGGTAACCTTTTGAATATCGTAGTAAAAGTCTTCAAATTTTTTTTTTCCAAAAATTCACAATCTGACCTTCAAATAGTATAAAAGAATGAGAATAATCGTTCTAGTAATCGGTAGCATTACCCCTTAAGATAAGATTAATTCAGTTTTGACTGGCATCAATAATAAAATTAATTGTTTGGTTTGTTTAATAAAAAAAATGCATTAATTTAGAAAGAAAGCAAATAATTATAACAAATAGTAATAGTTAAAGGTAGTTTCTATAATATTTATACTTTAAATCGTAAAACAATCATTGTCACATAATAAACAGCGGCAAAAGCAAGAAAACTTAAAGAAGCCTAACAAAACACTTCAAATACAACCTAAAGTAGATCAAAAACCCCCTCCAAAGTTTGTACATATGCATGTGCCTAAGTGTTGAGTTAGTGTGGGTGTGTGTGTGTGTTTATTTGTTACGGTAAATGTTTATTTGCACAGTGTGCTCTTTTTAAAATGTTTGATATTTCTGGTTGCAATCTTATTAGGTGAGAGCAAAAGTATATGTGGCTAAGCTTTGCAAATTTTTAGCAATATTTTAGATATAAAATTTAAAGAAAATAGCCTCGATAGATTGATTGGTAGTACGTTATTCTATCAATCTGGTGATTTCGGGTTCAATTCCCGACGATTGAAGAGTTTAATTTTAACTAAGCTCTTCAATCAAGTTTATTTATACGTTGAAAAGGCAAGGTGGAAATGTTATATACCAATTTTTAGGAAATCATGTATTTTTTATACTCTTCACTATAGGTGGATAGGGTATAATAAGTTTTTCATTCCGTGTGTAATTTCTTATTAATATTAATCCAACCCCATAAAGTATATACATTTATTCTGGATCCTTTTACATTGAAAAGTTGATTAAGCGATGCCCGCCTGTCCGCGTTCGGGTAGTAATGTCATTTGCCAAGGCACCAGACAAGATACAGAAGACTTAAGTCCACCCATCTGCTAGGCATAGTTACGTAAATTTTGGGATTTTCAATTTAGCAACAGCAGATCATTCCTTTGAAGACTCCGAGCAAAAAACCACGCCCACCTAAATTATTTCACGTTTTTTTAATTTTTTTTTTTGGCTTTAATGATTCTCTTTCGTTTTTTTTTTTGTTAAATAAATATTAGACCGCGACAGGTAGGTCGCAAGAAGTGCATAGAGATCTCAGGGGAACAATAACCCTCTTCTAGTTCCGATTTTGTGTTTATTTTTAGGTTGGTAAGGTTTTTCTGCTTTGATTTGTATTAAAGGCCTTTAAAGAAAAAAATACACAGAGGTAGCCAATAGACCCACAGGGTGCCCACTGGTAACGAGCAGGTCAATAGACCCATTAGGTGGGGTCAATATGAGGACATTTTTTGCTTTAGTCTGACCATTCTAACGCAATATAGATTGCAGAAAATTCGTAATTTTTACAAAAAATTAAAAAAAAAAATCAAAAAAAAATTCAAAAAACAAATTTTGAAAAAAAATTATTCAAAAAAATTTTCAAAAATATTTTTACAAACAAATTTAAGAAAAATATTTATCACAAAATTTCCAAAAAAAATTACAAACAATTTTCAAAGAAAGATAAGAGGGTAACACAATATCTAGCATTAATATGGTAAAGTGTATATAAGATTCGGCATGGCATTAATTTATAATCATTCAAAAATGTATGTTAAGACTTTCTGTACAAAAAGGAAAATATATTTTTAATGGGATTTTTGTACAAGAATTCTCTGCATAATAGTGAATCCTGGCCTTTATTAACACAACGAAATTTTGGCCAAGTACTGACGAAATGATTGATCACATCTATCTCTTTCTCTGTATCTCCCCGCGGCCGCTAATTGTCATAGAAAGCACCAATATAGTGTCAGGATTTTGATGATCTCCTAAACCCCTAAACAAGGGGTTTTATAGCGCTTTCCATGCGCTATGAATTGTTACTTATTGTGATTAAAGCACAATACGGGCGCTAGTCTACGCTTAATTTTCACTCAGTGATAAGACCTTAATTGGTTGAAATATAGAAAGTATCTTAGTACTCATTGTTCGGAAAACATCCCGCTAAGAACACCTGAAGTCGTAGAGCGGAGCCCAACATTCAACAATTAACCAACAATTAGCTAGATACAAACAAATTTATTCTGCGGATATCGAATGGCTCTTGGCTGAAAAAAGAAAAATTCGTGGAGAATGGCAATCACAGAGATCTCCTCAACTGAAAAGCAGACTTAAAGAATGCACGAACCGGCTAAGAGACATGCTGGAATCTCGAAGAGTAGCATCCCTGAAAAACTATTTGGGAGACCCAGACGCAACTCCTCAATCAGATTATTCGTTATGGCGTGCTTATAGAAACCTTAAAGGGCCAGTCTTACGTAAGCCTCCCTTGCGAACTTCAGCTGGAGGCTGGGCAAGGAGTGATACCGAAAAAGGAAATTTATTTGCTGAACATTTGAAAAAGGTTTTTACCCCAAATATATCGACTGATATAGTTGAGTTGCCAGTTGTCGAGGCTAGTGCTGCAGTACCGATAAGATTTTAATTTGGTGATCTTGAAAAGGCAATAACGGATTTAAACACCAAAAAAGCCCCTGGCGTTGATAAAAGCAGTAACAAGATGTTTATTGAGTTGCCCCGTGTAGCTCGCAGAATCGCTCTTTTTATTTTTAATGCCATTTTACGTCTTGAGTACTTTCCCACAGAGTGGAAGGTGTCCTTGGTTACCATGATTCCTAAACCAGGAAAAGACCACACAAAATTGAATCATACAGACCTATAAGCCTTTTGCCAAATATGTCAAAGCTGTTTGAGAGGATGTTAATAACTAAGCTTAACCCTATTCTAAGCGACAAAAGATGTATTCCAAACCACCAATTTGGCTTCACGAAAACACATAGTACGATCGAACAAACTCACAGGTTAGTCAATGTTATTAAGAAGACTTTTGAAGAGAGAAAATACTGCTCTGCGCTTTTTATTGACGTTTCTCAAGCATTCGATAAGGTATGGCATGAAGGCCTAATATATAAGCTAAAACTGAATTTTCCCGTAAACCTCTATAAGCTGCTAGATAGTTATTTAACCAAACGAAAATTCATTGTGAAAGAAGAAGATTTCTCGAGCTCACCCCAGCCAATCGAAGCCGGATTTCCCCAAGGTAGTATATTGGGGCCCTTTTTATACCTATTGTATACTTCAGACATGCCAACTAGTAACCGAGTTCACACATAGACATTTGCTGCAACACAGCTTTTTTGACCCGAAGTAGCTAGCATCAAGATATTTACAAGACCACATATTTAATTTAGAAAAATGGTTGAAGAAATGGAGATTAAAGTGAATGTACTCACATAACTTTCACACTGCGTAGAGAATCTTGCCCCCCTATTCGGATAAATAACTAAACGATACCTCAGCTTTCAAACGTCAAATATCTCGGCATATATCTTGACAGGCGCCTTACATGGAAACGCCACATAGAAACAAAGTTAACACAAATGAAGTTGAAAGCAGTCCAACTAAACTGGCTAATTGGCAGAAATTCTACTCTAGCTTTAGATTGCAAACTTTTATTATACATGTCAATTCTAAAACCAATATGGCGTTATGGCATTCAATTATGGGGCACTGCCTCAGCTACCAACGTAGAAAAAATTCAAAGGCGCCAAAATAAGATTCTTCGTATAATTACATCTGCTCCTTGGTATATAAAAAACTCGAACATCCATAAAGATCTAAACGTGCCATCAGTTAAAGCCGAAATAGCGAAACTTGCCATAAGGTATTTAAAGAAGCTTGAAACTCATCCGAATCCACTGGCCCGTAACATACTAAATTCGACTAAGAAGGAGGGCCACTGCTTTTCTCATCCGTACATCAGAGGAATAACCCGCAAATTACAGTAACCGTGAAATATACATTTTTTTTTTGTCCAGCACTGGTTGGACTAAACAAGTATATTTATTTTTTTTTTTAGACTTAAGATATGAGTAATTATTGATAGTTCAGTTCAGTTTAGTTGAAGATACAATAAATAAAAGTTGCGAAAAAAAAAGTGATAAGACCAACATCAGGTTTAACGAGCTAAGAAAAACATAAAACTCTTGAAGCGTTTTGCTAGCTGCGTCGGCCTCATGCCAGAAATTATATTTAAACTTTAATGTTATTTTTATTTAAATTAATAGTTCTCCGCCTCTATAAAAAAACACCCTTTAGCTAACACATGACTTGAAATTTATTTTCTTTTAAATAAATCATTAAACATGACTTATTTTTAAATTTAATAATAAAAAGGTCAAGTAAATTATATTAATTAGTAAAAAAAAAAAATATTAAAAAAATTAAGTGCTTAAACAACATTGTACATTAGCTTTTTCAGAGAGAATTATAAACAAATTCCTTATCAGCACAGGCACGTACTTGATTATACAAACAAATTGTCTGCATTGATAAACAAAAATATTATTTATTTATTTACATGATTTCATTTAATAGATTAGAATAAATAAACAATTGAATAACTTGATTGGAAAAAGAATTATTTTGACCTAGGTCATGTTAATGTTTAGATAATAATCGTCGTTAAGATAAAAAATGATTAAAACAGAATAAAGTTGTATGAAATATTTGGTGGCGGAAAGGTGTTTACGTTTTTTAAATCGTCGTCTTAAAAATAGTGTTGTTAAGTTGAAATTTATTTTTTATTGCGTATTAATCGGGAGCTATTATTTATTTATTTATTTATACAAAATACATAATTCTTTCCTAAACTGTATAATTTATTTGAAAGATTTCCACGAATTCTTGAATAATTATTTTCTAAATTTTACAATACAATTACAAATTCTATTCTTATATCTTCTTAATTTATTTCACATAGTAACAATGGCATTTTGACCCATTGTTGTTGCAGTAAAAACACACAGAGTCTTTGGTGGGAGTCAAACTCACAACACCCAGCCTGACATACCAGCCCACGTTTTGTATTAATTTTATGTGACAACTGTCAATGTGAGTTTATATTTTTAAATGTATACTAATAATAGCATACTTTTAGGATCAATAAAATGAATATATATACAAATAATAAAACTGTAACGGGACCATTTCTGTACAGGAATAATCGAAATGAAATACAAAGCAGCAATTATAAGATTTTTTGTCTGTCTGTCTGTCTGTCTGTCTGTCTGTCTGTGTGTGTTCGCATCACGTAAAAACTACTGGATAAATATTAATAAAATTTAGTAAGAAGATGCCTTAGTAGCTTCTTTCAAATATAGGATACCTCTTCCATCAGATATTCATAAAATTACAGAAATTTTAAAGGACCCACTATTAAACTTTCTATACATTCAATCAAAAATACGTAGTTTATAATCCACTGACCCAATATTTTTATTTCATATTTATTGTATCTTCAATATATTTGACTAATAATAATGATAATTAACTGTATCTTAAGTCTAAAATAAGAATATACTGGACTAGCTGTGCCTACACACATTGTGTGCGTCCTGACAATATGTTTTTCGATTTTGCTTTGAAAGTAGTCCACAGCCAATTTTAAAGACTCTTACGTATTTACTGGATAAAATTCTAAAATTTATATTATTATATGTGTAGGGGAAATATCGAAGCAGACAACTTCCATAATCGGTCCCTTTTTGACCCCCTTCTGTCCTCTATGATTACAGGTAACCGAAATGTAATTTACGGCAACCTGCTTACATTGAGTCACGTGCTACAATCAGCCTTTTATCTTGACTTTAGTGATTTCAGGCTGTCGACTGGTAACTCTCGGCCTTCTTTCTCATCACGCAGTCGATATTAAGTAATTGCTGGCATTTGTTCAAGGCTCAGGTCCCCCAGTGGTCCTGAGTCTTATGCTAGCCAGTGCTGGACATTCACACACAATGTGCGCTGCCGTCTCAGCCTCTTTCCTCGTCTCCTTTTCTGCCTCTGCCTCTCACTTTTAGGCATGAGCTGTAGAGACTCCGACTCAACGTTGAAGGAACAAAGAAACCCCTTCCGGGGTTTCTTTGTTATTCTCTTTCGATATCTTCCCTTAAACAGTGGCAACCGGAGTTCCTAAAGGGATTGGCCTCTAATGAGGCTTCCTTGTCCCTCCCTATCGAAATATCCCAGTTCAACGCTATAGGAGAACCTTTAGAGATTAACTTGTTCACCCCTTGCGAGGCGTTCCTGTCCATCCCTTCTGAATTTTTACATGGCATTATTGGAGAAAACGATGTCCACCCACAAAGAGCTCCTTATGCGTGGGTAAGTCTACACTGAAACTGGAGGTTGACCGCTATCCAGAGTTCACATACAAAAGGCCAAGCACCCTCTCGACCACTAACTAGCTATCCAGGTTCTCGGCTAACAGCTACCACCCACCTTAACCTTACATAAAATTCTAAAAATTATTTTAAAGCTCTGTAAAAGACAGACAGAAATTGAGTTACTCATTATTTTAAAACAGCGCCATCTGTTTGCGCAGCATTGCTTAAAATTAACTGCTTTCAAAAATAAAAGATGCCTTAAAGTATGCAGTACCATTAAATCGGTAAAAAATAGGTGTATTTAAGTATTTTTGTATATTTGCGGAATCAGGATACTAAGGTACCTCCTTACAAAATATTGTTAAAATCCATCTAGTAGTTTTTACTTGACGCGAACACAAAAAAAGAAGGACAGACAGCCAGACAGACAGGAAATGATTTACTATTTTATTATATGTATATATAGATAAGTCCAGCCACTGCTAGACAAAAATAATGTATATTTCACAGTTTTTGATATCATTTGCGAGTCATCCCTCTACTGTTCGGACGAGAGAAGCAATGTCCCTGTCCTTAGTGGAATGTAACCACGATCATTTAGGATATTACGATCATTTAGGATTTAAATACTTTACTGCATGTTTCGGCTTTGAGTGATGGCATGTTTAGATCTTTGTGGATGTTTGTTTTTTATAAACCAGGGAGAAATTGTGATCAGAGGTAGAATCTTATTTTGGAGCCTTTGAATTTTTTTAACATTGCCAACTAAGACAGTGCCCCATAATTGAATTACATATCACCAAATTCGTTAAGGATGGACTTGTACAGTAGACGTTTGCAATCAAAGCTGATTCATAAGCCAGTTTAGTTGGATTGCTTTCAACTTCATTGGTGTTAACTTTGCTTCTATGTGGCTTCACCAAGTAAGACGCCGATCAAGATGTATACTAAGGAATTTGACTTCTGTAAGTGGAGGTACTATTCGATTATTTATACGAATAGGGAAGCATGAGTCGCTGCGCACATTTTTGTTCATTCACCTTTATTCTCCATTTCTTTAGCCATTTCCAAATTAATTATGTGGTCTTGGAAATGTTGTGATGCTTTTTGGACGCTTTCATGAATACTTAAAAAAGTTGTGTCATCAGCAAGTGTTGTCGGGTGCTAATTGATATATCTGATGTGTACAGCAAGTATAAGATGGGTCCCAAAATACTACCTTGGGGAAATCCAGCTTTAATGAGCCAAGAAGAACTTAAAAAATCTCTTTATTTCCTTATCGAATGCTTGAGAAACATCGATACGACTGACCCAATATACCAAAGGATTTGTTTAACTACGTGATGTGCACCAGGTCTCTCCTAATTGCTAACATTTTTAAATGGGGACCCTAGGGTTCCGAAGCCTGGTATGCTGGATATTCACAAACAATGCCCAGATGATACTTGACCTGTCACCAACGCATTTAAGCACATTTAAGGTACCCAGATTATATACAAGCATCTCTCTGGTCTTCCTGCCAACTTGTAGCAACGGGTTGTAAACGAAACCACAACACCAGTTATATAAACTATCAACCATCGAAAACTAAAATGAGTAAAATTGCTATCATTAAAAAAATAGTGGAAGCCAGCCCCAGACGCACAAAAAGGATTTTAGAAAGTATGCCGACACCAACTGAAGAAAATAAATTTACTCCAGAAGAAGCATTTGTACTATTTTTGGATTTGAAAATGACTAAAAACCAATATACAATATTGCGGAAGTGAACCAATGACAAAAAATTGTGGAATTTTTCCATCATATCGAGAAAAACTCTAAACAGGACAGAGAAACTTCAAATATTATTCGATCAAGAGAAAAATCGAGTAAAGCGATTTTTGTGGCGACCATAGTTCAGGTTCTCGGCATAACAACGAGGAACACAGCTTTTTATTTACCAGAAAGGAGGTCTACAGCTACTCGTCGACAGACAAAACCTAAAATTTCTGTAAAATCATTTTAATAATAAAAAGTTTTTAATTTTGTTTTGATATAAAAGAATAACAAATACAAATTTCTGTATAAAATTAGTTTTGACATAAACCAGCAACTTTGCATTTCATTAAAAGGTTAAAAACCCAAAAAAGTATTAATTCAATTCTTATAAAACACGGCGAAATTTAAAACAAAAAGAATTAACAAACTGATTTATTACATTGACTTGAACACAAGACACAAAATATTAAACGAGAAGTAGAATAAAATAACAATTAATTAATATCAATAAATTATAAATACATATTTTAACGTTTAACAGTAGATTTCTTAAAGAATTTTTTTACAAATGCAACCCACTGTATACAAAAAACAATAGCTATTAACTACAAACCCAGTTGGCCAATTTGTTGTAGACGGCATACACTTCAGCGGTGAAAAGAAGATGTCCCCTGTTATTCAGGTTTTCTAAAGAAATTTTATTTGAAAACTTCGTGCAAACCAATATTAGCGTCATAATCTTATATGTTGTCTTCTTTCATAACGTATTGAGGATAATATCAACTTTGCTTTATGTAAAATTCTATAAACGACAATAAGGGCGATGTTGTCTTTAGTTTCGTCGTTAAATTTTGTTATTGACATATAAGCGACAAAGTCTTCCATTTTAACATATAAAACATGTGTTAAAAGCAAGTAATTCTAAGAAAGAAAGAATAAAAAAGGCTCTGTGTAAAATTATTGTTCAAGTAGAAGAAGAGGGAAGCTTTAGCTGGTGGTACACTTTGTTCTTACCAATTGACGACAATTTCTCGTATTCATTTATCTAAGTTTGGTTACTTAAATAAATGATGTTTACAACTAAACACTACTCGAAATAGATAGAATGCTGAAGAAGGATGTAGCGATCGAGAAAACGCATTACGTTCTGCTAATGTCTAGAATAAGTTTTTTTCCAATTCCTAATTTCCTAATTTTTAAAAAATATTCTTTCAACCCTTTTACTAGTCAGAGAAAATAAAAAAAAAACTTAAACCAAACTTTAACAATTAAGGAGGTTGGTGGAAAAACCAAGTTAGGCGGCTGACGTCTTTTTTCGATAAAAGGGCTAAAATGATTCGTTTTTTACTACTCTTTGTGATGGTTTTTGTTTGATGTCTATATCTCGTTTTTCGCTGAGTTATGATAATTTGAATACTTATCGATTAGAAACTATGAAACAGTAATTTTATGGAAAAACGACCTCTCGCACTGCTTCATATTACATATCTTCAATACCGTTTAAGGCAAAATATCTACAAACAATCAGAGGCTATATTCCTAGGCTAGAAGAATACATCTTAGGTAATATGTAAATGCAATGAGTAATACAATTTGGCAAAAACATATAAAATTTAAGTTTAACTTTCAAAGCGATTATCTCAAACTGAGTTTTTTGAACTAAGGTCGTTTTTCCACCAACCTCCTCAATTGAGTTATATGTAGAAAGATAGTTTTTGCAAAATTAATAGGAAGAAAATAGATGAATTCGGAAGAAGATGCAATTTATATTTCTAAAATATCATGATAAATATTTTATAAATAGAAAACTATAAGAAAAACTTCTGCATGAGAAATTAAAAAAAAAGCGTTTATGTCCTCGCTGACGACAAGGAGACAAATTGTAAAAGGGGGTAGAAAAAGATCCCTCAATAAGTGGAGAAAATTGTCGCTATGTAGTCGTCAATGATGAATTATTGCTAAGCAGTCGTCGGCTACAAAGTAGACCAAATTTTCTCTTATGTAGTCTTCGAGGAAAAATTATTGCTTAAGCAGTCCTCTACGACAAAGTAGACGCAATTTTCGCTTATGTAGTTGTCGACGACAAATTATTGCTTAAGAAGTCGTCGGCGACAAGGTGGATACAATTTTCGCCTAGCTACTCCTCGATGACAAAGTAGGCGAAATGTTGTCTTATGTAGTCGTCGACTTTAAATTATTGCTTAAGCAGTCGTCGGCTACAAAGCAGACGAAATTTTCTCTGAAAGAGTGTTCGACGACAAATTAGACGAAATTTTCGCTTATGTAGTCTTCGAGGAAAAATTTTCGTCAATGACAAAGAAGGCGAAAGTTGTCTTATTTAGTTGTCGATTTCAAATTATTTCTTAAGCATTCGGCGGCCACAAAGAAGACTAAATTTTCGCTTATGTAGTCGTTGACGACAAGGTGCAGAAAATTGTAGCTCTTTATGACCTGTACGACTTCGTTTCTATTTGTTAAAAAATTTCGCCAATTGTCCTCAATATACTTCTCATTTAAGATGTCCTAAAGACATGATCAACTGGGTGGACAATTGGGAAAATACATACAAACACTACTGCAATTACTATTATCGTTTGTATATACATACAAATGTACAATAACAAAAAGCTACTTTATAGTTAAAAATAACAATAACAACAACAACAAAAACAGAAATAAGGTAAATAAAAATAATAACAAAGAGAATAAATACTTTTTTATATAAAAAATACAATTGCGAGAGTAACTACAGTTAATCAAACATACATACATATATATATATATATATATATATATATATATATATATATATATATATATGTACATACATCCATACAAACCAATATTTATGAACAGATTCATACGTGTGTTTTATTTCGTGTGCATGGTAAATGTGTGTGTTTGTATTTGTATATATTAAATGCAACAATAATGGAAAAAAGTGGAGCAGCAAGTAATCAATGTTTTTAAATTGTTTTTGCTGTTGTTGTTATTACTTTTTCGTTGTTGTTGTTGTCGATTTAAAGGCAGAAGCGGCATAAAAAACATATTGATAGACAGACTGGTACAAGTAAATAGGTACATATAAACGAGTAAACGTCAACGGTTGACAACATTTTGTTATTGTTTTTTTTGTATATAAACTTTCGTAACAAGCACGAAAGTAATCAACTATATACATACATACCTACTCATGTACATTCAAACAGAAATAAAAACAACACTAAAAAAAAGTACCTTTAACAACAATAGGCCACGGGAGCAAATTTATTTACATGCACATACCTACTTGTATAAAGGTACCTATCATATAGTATATATGTATGCATGCCTACATACATATGAACATATGTAGGTATTTGAGTATTTATTCTTTATATGCACAGACTTTTACGCTTTATGTAAATTAAACGAAAGTATGTACATATGTATGTATGTAGGTATATGGCAAGAAATAAAATTAAAGTCACTAAATAAGTGATAATTTTATAGGTAGTTCGGTAAAAATTTAGTTTATACATACATATGTATGTATGTTTCATGAAGAACGTTTGCTAATTATAATTTTAGTTTTATAAATAATTTTTATAAACAAGACCATAATATACAGTAATGGTCAAAAAGAAGACAATCGAAAGTATGCCATAACAATAATTTTTTTTTAAGACAACACTACTTACGAAGCTCTTCGCTTGTCTGCAGAAAACACCCAGAGTCTTTGGTGGAAATCAAACCGGCAACCCTCAGACTTATAGACTCTCTCGCTCAACCAATGAGACTATTGAGGCTCTCCATATTTTTTTAAATATTTTTAATTTAATTTTTCAGTAAATGTATTTTAAAGTTCGGTACCTAATGGGTTATATTTACTAATATCGTTTCGATGTCTGTTCGCCTGTCGTAAAACTTTATCACTTCAACCGTAAAGTATAACCGCTACAAGAAGCAACAAAAAAAAATAAATAAAATAATCAGCCATATCCAGAACTCAATTCCGAAAGAAAGTGGTTTAATTTTATACTATTCATGAAAAAATTAAAAAAAAAACTTTTTAAATATAAGCAACATTTTTGAGATAGTTTTGTGATAAAAATTTTGGAGTGGGACCTTGGTGGGATCACCCTATAAGTTTTAGTATTTGCTGTTATAACGACCATAGTAATACAACTTGTTCGAAAATTTCAAGCGTCTTCCTTTTAGGGTTCCAGAGATAGAAGGCGCTGACAGGCGGACATACATTGTGGCGAAAATAATAGGGGTAACGTATGTAATCTTTGGGCACGGAAACCTAAGTTATTTAAAACTAAAATTATGCAGTAGGGTTTTCAAAAAGGGTTCCGTGGAATTGTCACCCACTGTATGAAGTAAATCGTATTTCTCAATAAAGTTTTGTTAGAAAAATATTTGGCATTTAACTTCAAATATTATTCTAATTTAAAATGTTTTTCGTAAATATTACTTTTAAACATCCATAGAAGCTGAACTTAATTCTTAGCTGGCTGGCTTGGCTGGCATAATTTAAAATTAGCTTAATGGAAAAAATGATTGAGTTTTGTTATTAATGTCAGAAATGGTAAAACCAGACATTTTTAAGTTAAAAGTGAAAAAGTTTTATGGCCTGTTTTACAAAATTTAGTCATCTTAGATTGTTTGTACTTTCTAAACATAGAAATATAAAATGACTCAACTCAATAGACTTTCCAACAAAGAAAAAAATTTAAACTGCGGTTGACGGCTATTTTCAGTACATTGACAATTTTTACAATTAATAAAGTTTGAAACAATTTTAATATCACTGAAGAAAACTGCTGGCAAGTTCTACTACTACTCCAATACTTTTCAATTGTGTTCTCAATAGTACTCGATAGCACTCAATAATTCCGTTTACATTATAGCAATGTTAATTTATCATTGTAGTCGGCAAATATTCTATTCAATTTACTTTTATAAATACTAAATAAAAGTATAGATTACCTACTTATTTTATTAAGTACTTTAAAAAATATCAAATACTCGGTACTCAGTACCCATTACTCGATACTTTGCCAGCACTACTGGGGAAAGTACATTTAACTAAGAGGAGACTATCATTCCTGTTCTTTAATCCGAGTGGAATGAAAATGTGTGGAATTGTTAAAATATCTGGAATCAAAAAATCAAAAGCAAAATCTTGGATTCAATATTCCACTTACCTTTTATACATTTCACCAAAGGTGAAAAAGGGTATATATAAGTTTTTCAATTCGTGTGAAATACCTACAAAATTCATTTTTGACCCTATAAAGTATATACATATCTATATTCCGGATCCTTATACATAGATAAGTTCTTTTTTATTCGGTAGTAATGATTCTCTTTTGCTTTTTTTCTAAATAAATATTAGACCGTGACCAATAGATCGTATGGAATTCACACAGATCTCTGGGGATCATTAACCCCCTGCGAGGGCCGATTTTTGTGTATTTTTAGGTTGGTAGGGTTTTTCTGCTTGCATTTGTATTAAAGGCCTATTTAGAAAGCTTTAGTCTGGCCATTCTATCACAAAATAGATTGCAGGAAGGTAACTAACTTTTAAAAAAAATTTTCTGTAAAATTCTTACAAAAAAGTTTCGATAAAATTTTTACAAAAAATGTTCCATAAAATTTTTAGAAAAAATGTCGATAAAATTTTTACAAAAAATGTTTCATAAAATTTTTAGAAAAAAATGTTTGATACAATTTTTTGAAAACATTTTCGATAAAATTTTGACAAAAAATTTTTAATAAAAATTTTTAAGAAAATTTTCGATAACATTTTTACTAAAATTTTCGATAAAATTTTTACGATAAATTATCGATAAAAATTTTTAAATAAAATTTCGATAGCAATTTTTCGAAAATTTTTGATAAAATTTTTACGAAAAATTATCGATAAAATTTTTATGAAAACTTATCGATAAAATTTTTACGAAAAATTTTCGATAAAATTATTAGAAAAAATTTTCAATAAAATTTTTAGAGAAAATTTTCAATAAAATATTTTTACGAAAATTTTCGATAACATTTTTACGAAAATTTTCGATAACATTTTTACGAAAAATTTCGATAAAATTTTTACGAAAAATTTTCAATAAAATATTTTTTATAAAAATTTTCGATAAAATATTTTTTATGAAAATTTTCGATAAAATATTTTCAATAAAATATTTTTACGAAAATTTTCGATAACATTTTTACGAAAATTTTCGATAACAATTTTACGAAAATTTTCGATAAAATTTTTACGAAAAATTTCGATAAAATTTTTACAAAAAATTATCAAAAAAAGTTTTTATAAAAACTCATCAATAAAATTTTTATGAAAACTTATCAATAAAATTTTATGAAAAATTATCTATAAAGCTTTTCATAAAAATTATCGACAAAATTTATTAAATCAAAATGTTCAATAACATTTTACAAAAAATTTTCAATAACATTTTAAATTTTTTTTTCACAAAAATGTTTACAAAAAATGTTCGATAAAATTTTTACAAAGCATTATCTATAAAATTTATAGAAAAAAATTGTCTAAATTTTATCTATTGTATAAATAATGAAAAGTAAAACCCGAATGTATATTATTGTCAAATTGGGATACATGACAAAGGAAATATTTAACATTACTATGATAAAGGGCATTTAAGATTAGGCATGGCCGAATATGGCATTGTTACTTGGTTTTATTATTACGGATCTTTAAAAGTAAAAGTCTCATTAAAAATTCTTTAATTCTATAATTCTTTTTTATTCCACAAATATTTCTTAGCCAAATAAAAAAAAAAAACTAAGTGGAATACAGAACAGCTGATAAGTTCGGTTTATTTTACTTCGAAAAAAAACTATTTATGATTAAGTTCCGTTAGTAAATAAAATTTTGTCAATACTGGCTGTATGTTTGGTACTGTTGCGGAGCATTTCAGTTAACAGTTATGTATTTTTAAAAATAAAATATTTTTTGGTTTCAGAAAACTGGTGATATTTTACTAGATCGGTTAATATTAAGTCCGGCCTCGTACTTCAAAACCAAGTACAAAATGAAAATTTCGTACTATATACATAGGTGCAGACTATTTACGTATTCGTAAATGTTTCAATGTATGCAGCTCCATGCATACATCTATCTGTATACCTATAATCTGACAAAAAACAAGCTTTAAAGCATTTGCATGTTCACTTAGTCGGCGTAATAAGGCAGAAAGAAGATGATCATAAATAATAAAAATGGAAAAATATGACTGCATTAATGATTGACAGTTTTGTTTTTGAAATAAAAAAAATAATAACAGAATGGTAATGATAAAAAAGAAAAAAAGTAATTTAAATTTTATTAGATTTTTTTATAAAATTAGTTTAAATGGTTTTGTATGTTTGCACATGCATATGTGCATGCATAGATACAAGCATATGCATACATATGCAAACATGGGTGCAAAAAGCATTTGGCAGAAAGTTTTGTACGTGTTTGCGTGTGAGTTTGTGCAATTGTAAACAAACACTCAGTTAAAAGCAATAAAAGCATGCACACACTCACTAACCCATTAATTTTAAAATTGTCATACATGTGCACAAAGCTAAAACATGCACCTTGCACTTGTTTTTGATTTGCTTTTTTGTTGTTATCTCTTTTTAGTGTTTTTATAGTTTTTTTATTGTGCCATAAATAATTAGTGTGCCATAAATAAATAAAAATAAAAATCACGCACTTTTTAGTTTGTTTTTTGTTGTTAGCTTTTAAACACGTACTTGCTTGAACAAGTATTAGTATATTTCTCTTTTGTTTTTGTTTTTTTTTTGCGTATGCTCTTTTTTCTCTTGTACCCTAAAGTAGTGAGTGATTGAAAGAAAACAAATGAAAGCAACATTTTTAGAGGGATTTTTAAAAGCTTAATGTTAGTGTGACCAATTTGGAATTCATGCTACACAATTTTCATTTAATTTATTTATGTTTTTATTAATATTTTTAATGCAGGTTAGGCACTTCCCCTTGGAGATCCAGCGGAAACATTGTAAATCCCTTCAAATAACCCTTCTAATCCTAAGTCTGTTCATTTCCATCTTGTTACCCATAACTAAACCATCTGAGTTTTCTAATGAAGCCGACGAAATCGTTAAATATATCACCTAGCCATATAAGCACATAAGCATATAAGCACATCCTACAGAAATCTGAAGAATAAGCTGCTGATTTCATTAACCATCTACTGATTTCTGCCCTAATAGCGCAGCGGCCAGCGATCACACGCGTAATGACCAGATTCTTTGGAGGAAATCGAACCCATAAGCCTCCAGACTAATAGAGTATAACACGACCTACTAGCCTATTGAGGAACCCTAATTTCTGAGCCAAATGTTATTAAAAATGTTTTCAGATCACCGATTTAACTAGAACGCACTTTTTAACTCATGGTACGGAGTCTACATAGTATTTAGTAATTTTTTTTGGTTTCGGAGATAATTTGTATCTTTACCAAGCTACAAGCTGAAGATTTTTTTGACAGATATTTTTTACATACAGATGAAATTTGAAATCAAGCTTAAGTTTGTTTTATTTACTCTAAGAAAGAATAAATTGAATTACAAATTAGGGGATAATATTAAAGAAAAATTGGTTATTTTTTGATATTTTTTTATTATGTAAAATTTTTTTTAATTATTTGCAAGGCACATTCATCAGGTAGCCTCACTACGAAGGGGAAATAATAAGGCGAAAAATTTTAAATTAGTTCATATGGATTTTAACAGTTAAACTTACAATAGGGGTTGGAGACTATCCAACTCCTTCTGTTGAGAGTGCAACACTTTGATCCGCAATGCAAAATCTCTGCGTACATCGATCTTAAACCACAGCTACCACTTGTACCCCCGAAGAATACCTCACCAATAACCGGTCACAGAGACGAGAGGGTATCTGCGAGGCTACCGATTCCCGTGGCACCAGGCCTTTGGGCTCTGATCGGGCCACGAAGAGAACCCGTGATATAAATCAACAGACCTTTTCTTCTAGATTTATGTTCCACGAACCCTAGCGTCTCTAGCCCGTATTTGCCCCAAGAGTACCGCGTCAAAGCATTGCGAATGTATAGCAACGAAAATAGTACCCTCGGGGGAGCATTTACACTACAGCGGAATCTAGTAGATTTGATTATTTTTCAAAATCTACATTGCTTACACTACATTTTTTTGACACAAGCAAGATTTCGCTATTAAAATTTAATTGACGTACCTGCTTTTAATTTCTCACTTTTACTTTTTTCTTACTATATTGAAATTTTGTATGTTTTTAGAAATTTTAATTTTTTATTTTGCTTTTAAAAATAATGTCATTTTTTTCTTGTACAGCGTAGTAGTTTTTAGTACAATTTAGGCAAAACCATAGTTGCGTCATTAAGTAGTTATTACTAGATTATGAGTAGATTTCGTCAATATCTAGTAACGAAGTAGATTTTAATTTGTATGGGAAATCTAGTAAAAACAACTAGATTTTGCTCGAAATCGGATAAGTACACGATTTCGCTCAAGTACAAATATACTATTAGGTCAAATCGCAATGAAACCCTTTTTCCTATTTTAGGAGAGCCAAAATTATTCTATAAGTAATAAATTTCTATAAACAGAATGAGAGTTCTGGAGGCAAATTACGGCATTCGATATCAATAGAAATTTTAATACAAATTAAATGGAAATTTCGATCGATATCGAATGCCGTAAATTGGCCTCCGTTAATAGAAGCCCATTACAATATAATTAAGCTTTACCAAAAACACCAGCAAACAAACTACGTTCTTATTTATCTGTCCTGCAATAGAATGGTGTTTCCCTATACTTAATGCATAGGTAAGAGGCAAGGGGTAAACAAAAGTTTGATGAGTTCTTAGAATCACCAATTGTTTGAATAATAATCATCAGAAAGCAAAAGCTGCTCTAAAAAACTTAATTTTATTTAATATCAATAAATTTTTCGTACTTTTCAGAATCTATTCTGAATAAATCTCGGAAAAAATAAATATCTACTTTAGCATTATTTATGAAATTTAAATTTTATATATAACAATTTTTAGATTTTTAGCTGTTAAGAAATTTATAATAAATGTTAAGAAATAAATTATTAAGAAATTTATAATAAATTTCTTAACATCTGGTCACCCTGCTCTTCATATTGTATTTAACCGTTTTTGTTTAGCGGGGGAGTGAGTCAATTTAATGGGTGATCTTTTTTATACAAATTTCTTTCAAGGTGGTTTTTACATTTTTTTTTTTTTTAATTTAAGGTTTTTTATTGTTGTGTTTTGTTCCTACATCGTATTAATTTACACACATATTTGTTAAAAAAAAAAAATACTTGTCAATTTTATTTTTGTTATGTTTTCATCAGTAATGGCCATGAATATATATGTATGTACTTACTTTATATTGTATAAATTATTAATTATCATTTGCTGCTATTATTTTTTAGGTGTTGCTTAAAAATTAAATACTTTAACCGTAGTATGTATTTTTGTTATACATTTTATTTTACTTAATTTTATTTTTTCTATTTTCCTTTTTGCTTAAAATATGATAATTATCTTTCTTTATAATTATTCTAAAATTCTTTTTGTATTTATATTTACGTATTTATTTTTATTTAAAATATAAAACGTCAGCATTTTAAAACTTCGTTTTCCGTTTCACACACCAAGCGCGCTAAAAGAAATCTGAAACATGTACTTTTTTATTTAATTTTATTTTTCAACAAGCACTCACTTACACATATGCAAATTAATTGTTTTATTATTATTTTTAAAAACACAAGAGATTAATATTTTCTTTTTTTCTTATAACAACTTGTAAACCAATACTCTCATACACTCTCTTTTTTAAACATTTCTTTTTTTATTGAATATAAAAAAATGGTTTTTTACACAAAGTCAATATTTTTTATTTTAATTTAGTTTAGAAACGATAACACAATTTTTTAATAGAAGAAGGTTTTTTCTTATATAAAAAGTATATATTTACGTAGCATTGTAATTTATAACAATATCGAATTTAAAAAAGAAGAAAGAATTAAAGAAAAAACCTAAAAAACAAAATACGCGCTTATGTATGAGTTTTTATTTCTTCAATAAATTGTTTTTATTTTTTTTTTTTCATAATAAATTAAAATACAATTTTGAAACAAGGTACGCGTTCGACAACACAGACGTTACGCGAATGAGCTGAAAATGGCAAAATTTTATGCTTTTTAAGTTAAAGTTTAATAAAAAAAAAGCACAGTAAAACGGCAATAAAAAAGAGATTAAGAGAATAACAGAGATAATAAGCTATTCTCTTAAATACGACTACTCTTGTTAAGAAATAATTAAATTCAAAGTATGATTTTTTGTTTGTTTCGTTTATTTTGCAAGCAAGGAAAAAAATTATGTATTTAAAAATTTTAATTTTTAATAATTCATTTTTTTCTTTTATTCCATTAATTTTTTTATTTTATTGCATTGATAAAAAAAAATAAATACATATGTATTTACATGCACATTCACATATTTTGATTGCATATATAACGCACTCAATAAACGCATATACGACTAAACGGATCCCAAAAGCAGGAAAAGGAAACCTAACCTTTCACATATCCTATTTATAGCATTGCCATACGAAAAAAATATTTAATAATTTTAAAGAGAACAAATCAGCAGTTTTCTTCCCAGGGATGGTAAAGTGGGTAGAATTGTACCAATTTTAGTACCATATGAACCAGGTAATTACATTGGTACACCAATGACTACTTTGGTACATTTTAAGTATTTTCCCTGTATCACTTTGCTGACTACTTTAAAAGCCTGATACTGTTCTTTCAAAAACTTAAACAAACTTTATTTTTTACTCATTTCTTTAATTATTTATGTCTCAATTTAGGAAAGAATATTTTTCTTCTTATACTTAATTTTGGGTTAGGTTTGAAGATGGCCTGGAAATATCCAAAGTGATACTATAATAATAGGTAACTGATCTAGGGCAAAGTTTGGAAAAAAAGTAATTAAAAGAAGCTATTAAAAATATGACCAAGCGGTTCAAGATTCTTATAGCGAAGATGAAAATCCAAAAAAATGGTACCTGCAGACTACGCCTGGAAGATGCTGTGACAGTAGTGCACATTGTGTGTAAATGTTCAGCACTGGATAGCATAAGACTTGGAACCACGGGCGGAAGCTTGTTAAATGTGAATGCCATGGAACTAAGCCTTGTACAATTGCTACCAACCACTAGAGACTCCGTAATGAGAAAGACGGCTAACAGTTACCAGTCGACAGCCTAAAATCCCTAAATAAGTCTAGATTAAAGGCTCTTTGTAGCACGTAACTGAATGAAAGTAAGGTTGTAAATTACAAGACGGTTTCGGAAGGTGGTCGAAAAGATGGTATGCTTGGATCATGGGGAATGTTTTGTTCGAAAAATTTGAGTTTCTTACTACAACTTTTTTAAGTTTTTCGGTTTGCCCAAATATAACTGACAGGATGTCATTAATTGCTTGCTTTGAGATTTTAAAAATAATATAAAACCGTAAATGATGTATGTAGTAGTTCAAGCCACATCTGACTCCTAATTTTGGAAGTTGGTGTGTTCAGACTTCTTATTTTAGCCGAAATTTGCTTATGCTTACCTTATTTGCTGCTTACGAACTAAGAGACTAATATTCTTCTTGCCCATGCACACAGATGAGTGCAACAATCGAAAGTCTCGCCATCTGATTTATGGATCTAAGACACTCCTGAATTATGTACATATATAGATTTTGCATAATTTTAGTAGCACCACTTTTTTACATAGACACTATATATTAAGCACAAATAACACTAAAAAGTATATTTAACAAATGTGATAGATTTCGAGGCTTACTTTGATTTTACCTTATAACGCACCTGCTCAACAATAGTGCATTAACTCAATTTTTTCACTTTTTGTGTAAATTCGACATACCACAAAAATCTCTAATTGTTTTGACCTTTCTTACGTAAAACAAAGATTTATGCAAAAAGCTAATCGTATGTTTGAAATCGAAATGTCAAACTCCATATATATACTGGAAAAAAATATTATAAAAAACGGAAATGCTTCGCAAAGTAGCTCTGGGTGGAGAAACACCTGCGCGCGTCATTGTCGTTATCGCTTAAAGTCAATCAGGCCGTTCTTGTTGCTCGGCTTTCGAGTGGTTTGCTTCTCACTCTCGCACTGGATCGTTGGCTTCCACGGTTAGCTGTACTATGTTACAGTTAATTTGTGTTTGCATTAATCACCCACGTGCAATCGTTCTGGTTATCGTGTATAACCTCAATTTTGATATTTAACTACATAATGAAAATTAACAAACGAAAAGAAAATTTTACATGACAAAAATAATAAATCAACAAGAAAAATTAACAAACTAAAGAAAACAAATTTATTGAAAAACAATAAAACACAAATAAACTAAAAACAAAGAAGACAAACATTGTTTAAAATCCAACCGTCGTTTCTGGACATGACCAAAAGCTGCAACTAAGAAACTAGTGTTTACAGCAGCTTTTTACCATTTGGCACCAACATTGTTTCTCTGTATGAGCAACAATCCAGACGAAGAAGAAGAAGAAAAAACGGAAATCTAAAAATTAAAGGGTGTTACGACAGTCATGTGATTTTCATGTGGATAATTTTTTAACCATAAATAGGTAGACTCTTGAAATTTTCATAGAAGTTGTATTATTATGAAGGGTGTTCCGATAGAGATATGATTCGCACTTATGTGGCCTTATTTGAATCTTCGTAGGTACACTCTTGAAATATTTACAGAAGATGTAAAAGTGACCAAAAATTAAAGATTGTTCCGACAGTTACATTTTTCACGTATATGGTCTTGTTTTTATAAACTGTAATAGATAGACTTTTGATATTTTTATATAAAGAGGATTACCATGGCCGCTATAATTACTAGAATTTAATGGGTGTTCCTATAGTGACATGAAATGGAAACTAAGCGGTATTGCGAAAGAAACAAAAGTTTACGTATGTATGCGGAATGGGTACACACTTCAATCTTCACAAAGTATATATAAATTGGTCCCCTATAACAAGTACAAAAAATTAAATCAAAATGTAAATGACTGAGTTATTTATTTCGAAAAGCAGTTTATATAAAGACGCTTAAAAACAATATGAATGCAGTAGGCTAACGACTTAAGTTACAGCGTCGATAATTAGAAAAAATATGTGTAAATTAACGAAAAAAAATACATTTAATTACAAACCTTTTTTTTATTTTTATATTAAGCCCTGAAATAAAACATTATTACATTCATTATATTATCATAAATTGTTTTTTTTTATTAAAACTTCTATTTAAATACTTTGCTAGAGAAGCAGAAATTATGCCACTTTTTCTTCACAATTTGAAATGCGTAAACGAGTAACTAGATTTAACAACCAATAACCAAAACCTTTGCAACACTAGATTGAAACAGCTGTAAGAAAATTGTACACCGAAAACAGAATTTGTATTTTTTCTAGTGAAATTATTGTATTTTGCTTGTTAAAAGTTTGTGAAAATAATTTAAACAAAATGAGTGAAGAATGGCAATCACAGAAGTTTCGTCAAAATGTTATTGCTAAAATGTAAGTGGGATTAAACAGCAATGGCGTCCTTGCAGACGGAAATATTCCTCCGAATATTTTAATTTTTTGTTTCCATAATTTTAGCAATGGCATGTTACAAAGTAGTGGACAGGATGGCATTAAAAATGCCAGTGTCATGGAAAATCATATTTTTAAAAAATCTAAAAACAAAGATGAGTACTTGGGGTTGGTGGCGAAATTGTTTATGCATTTTAAGGATCTTTCGCAAAGTAAATAACATTTTTGAAATAGGTTTTAAAACAAATTAATTTATATGCCATAATTTGAAATTCAGGAATGCCACAACAAGCTCCACAACCCAACGCTGAGATGGGCCAACAAAACATGATGCAAGATCCTTTAAATGCCTTGCAGAATTTGGCCAGTCAAGGTAACCGAAACCCGCAGATGATGTCAATGCCTGGTGGTCCTAATGTTCAGCAGGGTGGGGGACCTGGTGGTCCTGTGCCAGCTTCGAATCTTTTGCAAACTTTAAATCAACAAAGGCCGGGACAACAACAAATGCAGCAAATGCAGGGCATAAGGCCTCAAATGACTATGGGTGCTGGTGGCCCTGGACAGCAACAAGGTAATGTTATTGGACCAGGACAGCAGCAAATGATGCCTCAAATGGGTGGTCCTGGAGGTTTACAAATGAACGTAATGGGTGGCCCAAGTGGCGGGCCCAATCAACAAATGGTGAATAATGCACAACAAATGGGTGGACCAACCGGTGGTCCGGGTGTAGGACCAGGTGGTCCCCAAGGTATGCCAGGACAAATGAGTCAAATGGCTGGTGCAAACTCTGGCGGTCCGATGGGTCCTGGCTCGAACGGCCCTAGTGGTCCTAATCAAATGCAGATGAACACCGGGGGACAAATACAAGGTGGTCCTGTAGTAAATGTTAACACCATGAATGTTCAGCAATTACCCAATCAAATGCAACAGCAACAAATGCAGCAAATGGGAATGCAACATCCTCAGTTGAACCAAATAATGAATGCCCGTATGAATCAGGGGGGTCCGGTGGGTTCTATTAATGTAGGAGGTCCCAATGCTGGTGGTAATCAAGGCATGCAAGGTATACCACCCAACATGCAACAGAATCAAGTTGGCAACGTGAGTGCTGGTGGTCCTATGCACCCAACTAATGTGGGAAATGCTGGTCCACAAGGACAGCCAGGCGGTATGCAAAATGCAACAGGACCTCAAGGTAAACATATATTTTTATTACTCAAGATAATATTTTGTTTTCAATAATTTAATTACGAATTTTGTAATAATCCTAGATGTTATTAATTCAATATTCATATCTGTAAAGACGATTAGAAGAATTTTTAAAATTTGAGACTGAAATATAAAATAAAAAATTATATTGAAATGCCAAAAGTAATATTGTTTTGCATAATTTAATAGACAAGAAAGTTTTTTAATTTCGTTTTTATGAAACATCCTAATTTGCTTAAATTTCTAGGGTATTTTTTATTTCAAATAAATATTTCTATTTTGTATTTAATTCTTTTTATTTTCAAGCTTTAGGTCGTTAATTATTTTTATTCTCGATATTTCGCTACTGCTTTGTGTACCATCATCAGGAAAAATTAAAAAATTAACGTTATAAAAATTACAATTAAAAAAAAAAAAAAATTTCTTGAAAGTAACATATTTCAAAAAAAAATTTTGTCATAAACTTAATAAAAAATTTTTAAACAAGTACAAACAATAATTAAATTATTTCTTATTTACTAAATGTCTGTAAATTTGAGCTAAATTATCTGTGTCTGCCTTAAAATTAATTCTCTGTGTGTTTGGTGTATTAATAATTTGTAACATTTCCAATATGTAACACGTTTATAATTGTTTACTGAATAAAAATAAAAATAATTAACGACCTAAAGCTTAAAAATAAAAATAATTAAATACAAATTATTAAAAAGGTCAAATAAACTATATTAAAATAAAATATTTCTATTTTAATTATTTTAAACAACCTTTTATCTATTTTAAAGGTAACCTCAACCAAATGTTAAATATGCCACCTGGTATGCAAAAAAATCCAAACATGACAATGGGGCAAGGTCAACAAATGTTTAACGTAAATCGTGGTGTAGTAGGACAACAACAATTCTTACGACAAAGTCCTTCACCGAGTACAGTATCATCGCCCGCTGGCGGTTTAAATGTGCAACAACAGCAGCAATTGCAACAGCAAGTAGTGAATAGTCAACAGCAGCAACAGCTGCAGCAATCCAATCAAGCTGGTGGTCCTCAGGTTTCTCAAACTATACCAAATCCACAAATGATACCCAGCCCGGCTCTGGTACCCACATCCAGTCCACAAATGCCGGGATTAATGCAAAATCCCAATCAAAGACAACAAATGCGGCAATCACCAAGTGCACCGCTAAATACTCCGGGTCAAGTGACCCAAAACAGTCCATTTAATCCCCAAGAAGATCAATTGTATAGAGAAAAATACAAACAATTAACCAAATACAAAGAAACACTAAAACGCATGGTGGCCAAGTTTCGTAATGATGGCAATAATGCTGAATCCTATACTAAAATGAGTAAATTATTAGAAATTCTAAGTAATCCCATGCAAAGAGTGCCACTAGAGACATTGCTAAAATGTGAAAAAGTTCTGGAGAATATGAAAATCTCACCATTTTGTGGACAGACCTTTGGGGTAAGTTTTTTATTTTACTTTAATCTCTTTGTTTATAAAACACTATTTTCATTATTGCAGAAATCTTCAAATCCATTAATGGAAGTTATTAATACAACCCTACAAAGTCCCATTGCCAATCATACACTGTATAGAACTTTTAGACCTAGTTTGGAATTGTTATTTGGAACTGATATTTCGGCTCCTGCTCCACCAAAAATGGCTCGTATGTCTGAAAAGCCTACTGTTTGTACCGACATAGAAATACCGCATGTTTTACAAGGCGAGATAGCACGCTTAGATCAAAAATTTAAAGTAACTTTGGACACAACATCACAAAATAACATTAAATCGATTAAATTAATTTGTTGTCTAGATGACAAAAAATTGCCAAGCGTACCACCAGTTAGTGTCAATATACCAGGTATGTAACATTAAATTAAAAATTTGATTGATCTCTAATAAAGCTGATTTTCACTTCTGCTTTACAGAGGATTATCCCTGGGCATCGCCAGAATGTTCCCTTATTGAACAGGATTATTCTGCTACCGCCTTTCTGAAAGCAGTACAGAATGCTTTGATGTCTCGCATTGCAAAATTGCCTAAATTATATTCTCTTTCTCATTTGTTGGACACATGGGAGATGTCTGTTCGCCAGGCCTGTTCACCAAATGCTGTGAAGCCTGTTTGCGAATTTACTGCTTTGCTGGGCATGTAATTTGACTTAGAATTTTTATTTTAATAACTTAATTTTATATTTTGATTTTTAAGCTGCAAGTATTTTAATTTTAAAGTTTTTGTAAAACTGCAAATAAAAAGGTATAATTCCACAACAAAGATTTTTATCTTTAATATTAAATTTTTTTAATTTATTTTTATTTTTTTAGAATTTCATTTGTTCTTTCTTAATTGAAAAAAAATGATCAATTTTTAACAAGAAATCACTTTAGTTTTTTCTACAGGATGCCGGTAAGTTTGTTGTAGACTTGAGATTTTTTTTATTTTATTAGTTAAATAAAACAAAAATAAAAAACAAAAACAAAAAACAACACTAACAGACAACACTACCTCTGCAAAGCTTTTTGCTTGTCTTCAGAAAACACCCAGAGTCTTGGGCAGGAATTGACGCGCTACCAATCGGTCTATCGAAGCACTCATATCGATTAATATCTGCACCAGCAACAAAATTTTCAAAAAAATATTTCATGTACAGACACGGTCCTGTACTCGAATGGATAAGCCATCTAATGGTTTTGCCCGTAAGCTCAAGAGCAAGTGATCATACTCGAACACAAACTAGCTTACCGAACATGCCTAGTCATGCCATACTATTAGTGAGAAAACCTCAGTTCGCACGACCGAGCATAACGAAATTTCTATACTGGTGAGCGCCGTGTTTACTCGACTCATGTTCGATACACTCAGTGTGTTTTGTTTACTAGTTGTGTAGAACTTTAGGATAAAGCTTATGTGTTTTGCTTTCACTACCGATTTTTTGTGTTTTTTAAGAAATTGTTTTTCTATTAAAAAATTCTGTGTTTTTGTTTGCACATTCGATAACTTTGTTTTAAATTTATTTTTAAAATATTTCTTCTCTTTTTATTTATGTTTTTTTCTGTTGAAATATGGTCACACTATCACATGCTAAATGTAAACAAAAATTTATTTATAAATTAATTTATGAAATTTGGCGAAGTTTTATCATAATTTATACAAAAATGCATAATAGTGACTATCATTGAGAAAGTGATCATAATGAATCTGCGTTTTCCAATCGCAAATCGTTTTTAAAACGCATTTAAGCATGTTCTGTAAACGAAGCGATTTCTGGCGTTTTGCCTTTTTCTTTTTTTTTTGGTGAGTTTCATCACGGGTAGCCGGTTTCAAATAGGATCTTGAATAATTTTTTTTTATCTCTCGTAAATGTTTGTAGGTGCTTGAACAGTTTTTAAATTATTTTTGAATTTTTATAAAGGGTTGTTTACTTCTTTTTAATTAAAATATGTGAACATAATAAATTTCAAATAATATTATCATAAGTTTGAAAAGAGTAAGTAATTTTAAAGTTAACACCACTAGCACTAATTTTTTTTCGAAGATCAAATTGACCAGCTATTTGCATAAATCGCCAGTTTATAAATAAACAAATGATACCATATTTTTAATTAAAATTGTGAACAAATGTTAAAAGTTTTTCTTCAAATAAAAACAGAACATATTAAATTTTAATTTTACATCAATTTATTTAATCTTTCAAGTGCAGTTTAAATAAAAATTACCAGATCGCTTCAGCATACACTAGCGGTTTGAAAACGCCAGATTTCTAGCGTTTTCGTTTGCCAGAACACCTGTTTGGCGTTTTCAAATCGAAAACGCAAATTTTAAGCGATATGCGTCTTTCAGAACATGGGCGACAGTCTGGTACCAAAGGATAAACATGTTCAGAAAAAACCAGAGCTCATTAATTTTTTTTTTTGTACTCATTGTGTTATACCCGAGGAATTTACGCAACAAATTTTTGTGGGCGAATTCGTTGTACTGTGCGAAGTTCGTCGTTCGTCCCAGTTGTGTTTATACCATATGTCAATTAGTCTTTGCGTTGAAATAGAAACAAGAGTTTTTATTTAGATTTTGAATAATTTGAAAATACATTGATTTATTTTTTAATCATATGCAATCAATTCCCATTAAAGAATAATTATTTTTAAAAATTTTTTTCTTTTCATAACAAATTTTTAATTTATTTTTCTCTTCCTTAAAATATTTATAAAATTAGCATATTTTGAAATTTATAGTTTACTAAGTGAAAAATAGTACTTTTACATTTTTATAGTAGATACACATACACATACCTACATATGTATTTAGTTAAAAAATAAATTAGATTTATTTTCTCTCTTAATATTTAAAGATTACATTTTTAATACAAAACAAACAGCTTTAAAGTGCAAATAAAAAACGAACAAAAGACTTAAATATCACAGTTTATATATTTGTTTAAATATTAAAAAGTTATTATAATAACGTTAATAAAAAATATGTTACAGAATGAAAAGCAAATGGCTTCTAAGGAAATAGTCATACGGGAATTATTTTCTTTTTATATAAATTAAAAAAAAATTGTTTGCAAAGCCATTGAATTTGTTTTGGAAAAGGCAGAGTTGTTTTTTTTTTTTTTTAATATTTAAAATTATAACTGTTTTTTTTTATATTTTTATGAATACAATAATATTTTAAATCAATTAATTCAGCATTTAAAATTCTTTAAGATTGTTTTGGCTTTAGTTGTTGTATTTTTTTATTTTTTATTTACTGGAATGAAAATTTTTAGTTCTTTTCTAATTGGATTTGTTTATTATTTAAAAAAAATTAAATTATTGTTGCTGCAGTGTTACTGCATTTGCAGGTTGTGGTATTAGGTTAGCAAAACTGGCCACCTGTTGTAAATTTAACAGATCTGTGGCACTACATATTTGCACTTGCAGCTGGGATATTTGGGTTGCTGTTGGTGTTATCGAGGAATTTTGTACTGTTGTTTCAATTGTGGCGGGGGCAATGGGTCTCAAATGTTGCAACATATGTCCGTTGATATTTGCCGGGGTTTCCATAAGTGTGGGGGGTAATTGGTTGTTTGTTGCATTAGTGAGTTGTCTGCCATGGTCTTGACGTTTAGAAGCGTGTCTCTTAACATGCTTTGACAAGTGATCGCTGCGCATAAATTTTTTGTCACAAACACTGCAAACAAATTTTTTCTCTCCCGTATGAGTACGTTTGTGGCGGGACAACTCATCGGATCGTGAGAAACGCTTGTCACAATTCTCCCATTTGCAGATGAAGGGCCTTTCGCCAGTATGCACTCTTTGGTGGGCCTTTAAATGGCTTGATTTGAAATAATTTTTTCCACAATCGGGATGATTACATTCATAAATGCGTTTGCGTTCAACTGCAGGTGTAGTGTTTGAGTTAGCGGCTTTTGAGCCGTTATTGTTGCTAGTGGCAGGATTTGAGGCGGATGTAACAGTTATGGTGGGGCGGGTAGTTGATAGACTTTGTAGTAAAACATTGGGATTAACCAACAGGAATTGTGGAGGCATAAGATTGTTTGATGAGCCACTCGTTTCCGCAGCAATACAATTAGTTTTGGGAGCTATAACTTGATATTTTGTATAGCTGCTATTGCAGTCGTTTACTGCTGTCACTTTGGCTGCAGCGTTAGTACAGGCGGGTAAAGTAAAACGAAACTGAGGCACTTGCAGCAGTTGCACATTATTACTTCTGAGTTCCTGATCTTCTTTCACTTGATAGTCGTCAGCCGCTTTGGTTTCTAATACTTGAGAAGTTGTAGTAGGAGTAGTAGGTGCTGTTTTCAAACTTTCTGTTAATGAAGTTTCGCAATCTGATATTTCTGTGGCCTCTGTAGCCCTTCTTTTGCGATTCATTTTAAATTTTAAACTTCGCCAAACATTTGTTTGTGAACTATCATCATCTGTATTGTATATTGATGACGTGGAGAGTGGTGAGGAAGTGTTGGAGGGTGTTTGTGATATAGATGATATTATGGAGGAGCAGGAATTTTCATCTAAACTCGAGCATATGCCCGAACTATTAACATGCATTATAACACTGGCTCTCTGTTGTTGGTGTTGTTGATAGTGTGAAGCGGCTGCGGCTGCTGGGTATTGTGTAACTTCATTTGAAGTTGATAAAGTGTCCAATTTTTGTTTTTTACTCGCTGGTTGTACACAACATTCCAAACCATCATCTTCGGTATCTGAGGGCTGTGGTGTAATAATACTATTTTGTGTGGATGAAGTTTTAGTTTTAACTTTCTGATGCTGCAATTGTAATTGAAGTTTAGCTTTCAATAGTTTGTCATCTAACTGACTGCAGGTAGGCTGATGACACTGAAAGAAAACAGAAATATAAGTCAAAAATTAGTTACATTTTAAGAGCAGGAAGAAAATAAAAATTTCTTAAAAAATAGAAGCTGACGACAACGGGGTACCCTATCGGTTACCAAATGTAACCATGTGCTTGATAAAATTATTAAAAATAAATTCTAGAAAAAATAGATATCGAAGATAGCGCTACCTTTTAGTTCCTATATCTCTTAAGATGGAACGCAAAATTTAATTAAAACCAGTTATGATCAGCGTTATCGAAACAGGGACACATGATTTATATTTAAGATAAAATTCTCATCTATATGTTTCAAATTTTTTATAAAAAAAAAAAATCAAAAAAAGCTTTTTTCCATTCGATATTTTTTGAATTTGTATTCGAACTGAGAATTTCGGTCAGACTCTCCCTCATACCATTAGAAATGTGTGATCGAACTTCAACATGGTTGCTGTTTAAGCAAAAATTACTCAACCTCTAACCATACCAATAAATAAATAAATAATTATCCCCACTACACAAATAAAATAAATAGTAATCTTGTTGTTGTTGTTGTTTGTCTGTCAGTCAGACATGATTGTCAAAAACAAAAACCACATCATAAATACGTACAATGCACGTTTTTACCAGGCTGGCAGAAAATTTAGTGAGTTCTTTTCATTTGTTATAAAAATATTAGCTTGATATCTCTCCCCTTTTAATCTTTAAGGTCTTATTCCAATTGCTCTATAATAGCTGGCTGACTGCTGTTTGCTCTCTTTAGTAAATAAAGCAGAAAAGAATAACAAAACTATTCACGATAAATACGAAAACAAATATGTATGTACATGCATATGTACATATGTATATAGCTTGACTTCTACACATGTGTGTGTTTGTTTTGGGTTAGCACGCGTCCAGTGCATGATTTCTTGGGTTTGTCAAAAGGTCTACGTCATCGCACTTAAAAAAAAATTTGTGTTTATTTTTAAACTACATATTTAGGAATACAACAAATGAAAAAAAAAGACTTTGTAGAGCGCAGCCATAACAACAATCTAAAGATTGTAAATCCAACAGGCAGACACACTCATAAAAACAGTGTTGTGCATAATAACGACGACGACCGACGACGTAAAGGAATGTTATAAACGGGCTTGGTTCATTTTTTTATAATCAAATAAGACAAATGAAAAAAGCGCCAAATTAAAGTAAAACACAACAAATATCAAAAACAACAAACACATCAACGAAACACTCCCTCTTTTATGAAAATAACAGGCTCGCAGAGACCTGTGTGAACACATTGTACATGAAAAGTAGTTAAATAAGTACGTCAGCTTTACATTTTGCAGTTTGTTTGTATTTTTCTTCGTTATTTTTATTTTACTGCACAATTTTCCACCAACAGAGGTTTTGGAAACAGCGTTGTCAACTGTGTACATACATATGTGTCGTTCATGTCTTTGAAAATTCTTTTAAAAACTACTAAAATTTACAATAAAAAAGTGTTATGCTTAATTACTACATATATTATCATCCCTGTTTTCTAGTCCGAATCTTAAAAATTCTATTCGGAAATGAAATATGCAGTCCGATTTTTTTTAGCATTTCTGTATTCCACTTCCAAATATTTGTATAACACTTCCAAATATCCACTTATATTTCACTTTTAAAAAATTTATTGTAAAAAAAAAAGTTTTTGCGGAATGAAAAAAAAATTAATTTTTTAAAAAGTTCGAACTTTGTGTGTTAAAACACCTAAAGGGTATTTCTTGAAGTGCATAAATGTAAATAAAACAAAGTGTGTGTGAGATATCATCGATTTTTTTTAGTTTGAAAGGCCTAACGATGACATTACTTATGGAATATAACATCGTGCAAATGTCCGCACGTCTTCGCTATGTGATAATCATCCGATATGTCAAATTTTCCATGATTTTGAGGCATAAACCAAGCTAAATAAGATCGGTAGCATGGCTTATGTTTGATTTGAGAACAGCTGGGGTTTATGATTCATTCGCATAGAACTACGACAAGAAAAAGACTCACCGGGTCAAATGTCACGATCTCGGTGGCCCGCTTACATAATCATCACGTGAGGTGCTCAAGCTCTGAAATCGCTAGTGCATAATATCCCATGTGGCTTGCGGTGTATGGCACGTAAAATAACGCCTGATAAAACCATATGCCTTTGGTTCAAGTCACGAAGCTAAATTCGTCAAGTTGTGATCTGCGAAAGGCCGAGATCATGTGAGCGACTAGCGAAATCGAGTGACTCGTCGATCGCCGTCTCGGTAGGGTTTGGTGTTTTGGCAAAGCAGACTGAATATATGACAGCCAATTCGACAGATGTAGCTACAACAATGACAAAAAGGTATGTATGTGGAATATGGAACGATGGAATTTTTGGATTCCGAGTGTTTTTTGTAATTCCGTACGTTTGTATTCCACTCGGAATACAGAACAGGGACGTACATATATATGTACATATACATATGTATGTGTTTTTTAATAATATATTATATTATTTTGTTATTAAAAAAAAAAAAATAAAAAAAAAAAAAACAGTTTCAATTGAATTGTCACCCACTGTATGTTTGTATACCTATTATATACCAAAGAATACTAAGGATTGATCTAGAAATCGACAAAATGCATTTTATTTCGCTAGTAGGTATCTGAAAAAATTAATCTTTCTTAAAAATCGCAATTAATAAATTAATCTTAGCAAAAACTCAAAATTAATTTTATTTAAATAAAAAAAAATTATGTATGTAGGTGGGTGTATGAAAATCAAAATAAAATATTAGTGCTTTTTGAAATTAACAAGTTGGCAACGCTGTGTACAAGCAGCCGTCAAAATACTATACCCCCAATTAAAAGTGGAATACAACAAATTGTACTTTTTTAATACATTTATTTGTCTTCAGTTGTTGTTGTTGCTGTTGTTATTGGATAAGTCCAATGTACGGTTTTTTGCTTTAGCTAGGTCGTTTGCAAACACACATTTCTTCTTGTTGCTGTTGTTGTTGTGTATCTATAAACATACATGGGTGTGTGGATTCGTGCATAAACAAAAGCGAAAAAAATCACTCGTCTACTGCATGATTGTTCATTCAATGTTCACGTGAACACCAGCTGATACCAGACTGATGACTGCGTGATCAAATGCTGAGTGTGTGTAGGAAAGAGAGAGAAAACATTTGTTTTCACAGTTTCTGTAGGTTAAATAAAGATGCCAGCTATTTTAGAGGTAAAAACACAAAGCTACACATGTGTTTTTTTTTTGTTTAATTATAGGATTACTTGTGTACATATACATACTTTTTTTTTATTATTTTATTATAAATTAAAATCTGTTTCTTATTTCGTTATAAAAAATTATGAATCGTCATTTTTCTTAAAATTTTACCTATGTACATACATATGTATATATGTGTATAATTATGTACATATGTATGAATTTCTTTAATTTTAATTAATTAAGCCTGTCAGACGGTTGTCTATAAAAAAATTATTAATACATACATACATACTTGTGTATAAGTACATATGTAAGTATGTTTGTACATATATATGTATGTATGTACATACTTTTTTATCTAATGTATAGGCACCTATAGTATAAATGTAATAATATTCATTTATTTTTAGTAACTTTAACAAAGATGAAAAAATTAAGGCGAAGCAAAAAAATATTTCATTGTTTTACACATACATACATATACGTACATACATACTTAGTAAACCCGCTTAATAAACAATTTTACGGATCTTTGGTAAAATAACAAGGGGTGTGACCGTATTTTTTTTTTTTGCAAAAACAATGTAAAGGTATGTACATATTTACTATGTACGAAGTATATGTATATATACATATGTACGTAAGTATAGGTATATATATTTATGTTCATTGTGCATAATTTGAATAGATATTTTTGATTTTCTGCTAACAAAAAAAGAAAGAAATTACAATTTTCAAGAGATACCTATGAACTTTGTATTTTCTTCAATTTTCGTTACCTTAAAATTGACCTACTTACATAGATACAGTGCGTTCAAAAATTACGCTCCTATTTCTCAGTAATATAAAGAAACTTGCCTACTAAGAACATTTGTTAAATTTTTTTAATTCTTTGTTTTTAAAAGTTGAGTCCGAAACGGTAAATTTTTTTTAGGTTCAAAAAAATTTTTCAGCTTAAAACTTCAAAACCGTTTCAAATTAAACAATTTCAGAACGAACTTTATGTTAAAAACAACCTTAATATATTTTTAAGAAAACACCAGTTAAAATATATAAACCGATCCTAACACAAGCATTCTAAACTAAATACCTAAAAAACTTTTCCAAAATACACAAAAATTCGAGTACAAACATAATTTACTGCTGCCTGAATTCAATTTATCAAACCCTAGTTTTTCCCAAATTTTTGTTTAAAAACTCCTTCAAAATTTCCAAAACTTACATTTTCATTTTTATTTTCACACAAGGGCGGTGTGGCTGGTGGCGAGGGCAATAGAGTAATATCCATTTTCTTTTTACTTATTTTTTTGTTTTTAAATATTTGTTAATAATTTTTAATAATCCTGGATTTGTTTAAAAATAATCCTTTGTATTACAAATAGGTATGTTGCACTTGCTTTTATTTTGTAAATAGGTAGTAGATAAATTGCTTGTTTTAATATCTTTTTTAGTTTATTTTATAAAGATGCTTTTAATTTTTCTTTCAATAATTAAAACTGCTTTTCTTTCACTTGTAAATACAGAAAAAAAAATCTCTAAATAATTAATATTTTTTAATTATTTTTTCCAAATTAGCATTTGATAAACTGCGCTATTTAACAACCGTTCCGTTGAACAATCAACAAACGAATGAAAAGAAAACACTACTAAAATTCATTTAAACAAGTTAAGTTGGCTTTAGCTGCCACTTATTCTGCCAACGCAGGCAGCAGCAATAGCAGCAAATCTCATTGAACACAGAAAGAAAGAAGGCTCGTTCGTTTATGTACACAACACAACACCACACCATGCAATACTCACTCGGTAATTGTATCTAGATTGTTTTTCCCCCACTTACTAGTAAGTGAAACCAACAGTTTTTTTTGTTCGTTTTCAAAAATAAACCTTGTATCGTCTTCGTTTTTTATGCACGATGATGGTGTACACCAACACTCCTTGCAATCAATGTTGGCGTATTTTGCTATTGGGTTGTTTGTTATTATTTGCTTCTTGAAAAAGATTCACAGCGGAAGTTTCTAGCGGCTATTACAGCGTAAAAGCAATTTTTTTGGAGGCATACAGACAAATATTGAAGATAGACAAACTGAAGATACAAGTTTTAATTTATTCTGTTACTTTTTAATAACTAAATCGTAGTTAGTATAAGAAATATTCAGATTTTTGTCAATGTACCTTAACCAAAGGTGAAAGGAGTAACGTATAAATATGTATGTACAGTTGAGTGAGCAAAAATAGGGTCTATAATAAAAAAAGATAATTTGTTTTCGACTGTCTCTTGTATGTAACAGTTTTCTTAATGTTTCCCCATACCTGTTCTATGAGGTTTAGGTCAGGGGACTGATAAGGCCGCCACGTCACATCAATCCCAATCAAATCAAAATAACTAATTTTTAACCGATTTCAAAAAGAAAGAGGTTATCAATTCATCTGAATGTCGCAGAACTCAGCCATTTCTGAACCGATTTTAAATTTTTTTTCTTTATTTTCAAGTTTATGCTTACAGTTTTGTACCGTTTAAAAAACAGTTCATTATTTTTAAAATTAACATACATGTTTTTTACGTGTATTAAGAACCGTAAAGGCCACCAGTTTAAAATTTTACAAAATAACTCTCAACAAAAGAAAGTAATAAAAAAAGTAAATTTTAAATTTAAAGGATGTCCCCATAGGTAACGTAATTTAACCTTCATGGCGGTTATCTTCTGAACCGATATATACAACACCTTGAAAATTTGACAGAATGTCGATTACTATGATCGTTATAATAAAACGATTTGTACCCGGGTAGCGATATCTAACACAAATCTTGTAACTGTTACGTCTCTATTTAAAACACTTTGCTATGAGTTTTCCCCTAAATTATACGCCTCCTATTTCAGTGACCCTGTTAAATTTGTAAAGTGTTTTATTTTTACATCAATTAATATTTGAAATTCTTGAATGAAATTAAAACAAAAGTATGTGCACTGGCGAACTCTCACAGGTTTTATCTATATGCATATGTATGTATGTGTGTGTGTGTGTTTAAAAAAGGGGGTAAATAATTCTGAACGCTATACACAATTGTTTTCGAATCAAATCTATTTGCAACTGATCAAGGTGTGTGAAATAAACTGCATGATTATTTCGTTATTTTTATTTTTTATATTTTTTGTTTGTGCTACTAAACATCTGTTTCATTAAACACACATTGTTTTCTGATTCTCGTATAATTTTTTATTTTTCAATGAACATTTGAGTCATTATAAAAGCTCGGGGAACAAGGTCGTAACTTAAAGTAAAAATAAAAAAATTCAGAAAATTGCTTAAATATCGAATTTTGTAAAGGAAAATCGTTTATGTTATATTGAGGTAATTAATTCGCCAATGTCATTTTAAAAGAAAAACGAAAATAAGCGAATAACAAATATTCGTATAAAATCCATATAGTAAATGTGTGAATACAAAAAATGTATAAAAAATATATACAAAATATAAAAATAAATTTAAAAAAAAGTTGACTAATTTAAATGCAATAATAAGACACACCCGCGTGTGTCAGAGATTAGATTTTAAAAATAACGAAATTGATACAAATTTTGGATTTTAAGATTTAAGATAAATATGAATGTGTATATATTTTAAAAAAATATTTTACATATTTTATATGTTTAATACATATTTCTAAGTACACAAATTTTTACCATTGTTTTATTAATTAAACTGTGTAATAAGTTCATATTTATTTCAACTCAACTCTGTAATCGTAAACTACGCCTATTGTAAACTTCATAGCTTCCACTAGCTTAAGAACTTAAAGTAGTACTACGCACACCTTAATTTTAATCTTTTACTTAAACTTAAATATAAATTAATTTAAATTTAAACTGCGACTTCCTTAATATCATTTTCTTTAATCTAAGCCAAGTGCACTTTAATATCAACTTTAGTAACCTTTAGGCCAGGCACACAATCGTACGATTTATTCGCAAAGAAATCTGATAGAATTCTGTTCAACTCAAAAAATCGTTTCAAAATGAATGGCATTGTAGGTGCCACACTAGTATGCAAACAAGATTTTGCAACTCTGATCTCATGGATAAATTTATTTTATGAATTTTTTCAAAAGATTATTAAATCGTACATATATTATATAAATAACTTTAACATAATTAAAATGTTCTCAAAATTTAACTATTTTAATTTCGCTTACAAATACTATCTTATTTTTAACTACTTTGGGCTCAATTTATTCTCTTATAACATCACCACAGATGTAAGAAGATATAAGTTTGTCATTCCGTGTGTAATTTCTATTCATTTCCAACCCCATAAATTATATATCTTCTGGATCCTTTTAGATAGAAAAATTGATTGATCAGACGATGTCCGTCTGTCCTTCTGTCCGTGTTGACGTTGAAATGTCATTTGCCAAGGGGTCACACGAGTTACAGTAAAATTTAAGCACACCAATCTGCCTGGAAGGGTTACGAAAATCTTAGGCAACATAAGACGATTCTATTCCAGGCTTCGGGCAAAAAACCACGCCCACCTATAGTGTCTCAAGTTGTTTTTATTTTTTTCAGTTGTAATTATTTTCTTTTGTTTGTATTTTTTTGTGAAATAAATATTAGATCCCGATAAGTAGATCGCAAGGAGTGCATACAGATCTCGAAAAAAATTTTCCAAAAAATTTTTCAACAAATTTTCCAAAAAAATTATCAAAAAATTCAAAAAAAATTATAAAAAATTAAAAAAATATAAAAAATAAAAAAAAATCCAAAACAATTTTTACAAAAATTTTCAAAAAATTCTCATATTTTTTTTTTTTTCAAAAAAATATATACAAAAAAAGTTTAACATACAGTGAAATTTATAATCAAGCTTAAGTTCGTTTTTATTCTCTCTAAGAAAGAATTAATTAAATTACAAATTAGGTGATAATATTAAAGAAAAATTGGGAAAATTTAATTTTTAGACACCAGCACGAATGGAATGCACATTTTTTAGACAGCCACGTCCGTCATCAGCACTACTTGTATCTAATCTACTTAGGGTAGTGTTTTAGTTGTAAGCATCATCTATTTAACCAACCAAACCCAGATAAAGGAATACGAGAAAACTTGTATTCAATTATCAATCGTCGGTGAGAACGAAGTCTACCACTACTTTTAGCTGGGTTTGGTTGGTTAAATAGATGATGCTTAAAACTAAAACACTACCCTAAGTAGATTAGATACAAGTAGTGCTGATGACGGACGTGGCTGTCTAGAAAATGTGCATTCCACTCGTGCTGGTGTCTAAAAATTAAATTTTCCCAATTTTTCTTTAATATTCTCACCTAATTTGTAATTTAATTAATTCTTTCTTAGAGAGAATAAAAACGAACTTAAGCTTGATTATAAATTTCACTGTATGTAATACATAAAACAGTTCGACTAATAATAATTAAATTTTTCAAAAAAGTTTAAGCTATGCAATTTTCAAAGACACATAAGAGGGTAACACAATATTTAGCATTGAAGGGTATAAAGGATGTTTTTTATAGAGGTATAGAACTTTAAGTTGCAATAAAACAACGATGGATTATTCGATTGACATGAATTTTATTTATCCGAAAGATAATCTTGTGGCATTCCATTTTAAATATGATTTCTGGCATATGACCGCCACGGCTGGCGCGGATGTAGTCCAATCTGGACGGCCAATTTTCGATGACTTTTTCCAACATTTGTGGCCGTATATCGGCAATAACAGCGCGAATGTTGTCTTCCAAATGGTTAAGCGTTTGTGGCTTATCCGCATAGACCAATGACTGTACATAGCCCCACAGAAAGTAGTCTAGTGGTGTTAAATCACAAGATCTTGGTGGCCAATTCACAGGTCCAAAACGTGAAATTGCACTATTTGCAAGCACTATTTGCAAGCGTTGTTCAGGCGTGAGTCTATTCACGAATTGCCAAACCAAACTGAGAATAAATCACTTGACAGCTGTTAAAACGGTCGCCATCTTGAAAAGTAATGCCAACTTAAAGTTCTATATAGCACCCTTTTCTTGTTTTATTTTAGATTGAGAGTTTTATTTTCAAACAGCACCATCTATTGCTCAACTGTACTATCTGCTTTGCTTAAGCAAGGCGAATTAAATTTACCAGCTGTAATCGAAATATATTATCGCAAAAAAAAAATTTAACCAAAATCTCTAAAATACGCCAAAAATGGAAAAAAATCGTCAAGTTATATAAGTATTTTCATTATACCAATAACAATAAAAAATAGTTTGACCAATATAAAAAATGCCGACTTAAAATTACATATTTGTTATATAACGAATGGGCTGTACAGCCTATGCTCAAAGTATTTGTCACCGGCCTTTTATTTGGAACTTAAGATGAACTCCAACATGCACTATGTACAATTATATATTCGCAGACGAATTTTGGTGGAATTCATTACTATTATTAGGCAGGAAAGGTATATTAGGAATAAAAAATATCTCTTTGAAAACAAAGAAGTGACGAATTTAAAGATTTTTAAATGAAAAAATGTACTTAAACTTTAAATACATTCTTATTTTCAGGAAGTTTTATAATGATTCAACTAAAATCATCTTGTCTTGAAATATAAAAAGCAATTTACTTTTATAGCTTTAATATGTTCATCATCCATTTTGACATTTCATAATTCAGTTTCAAATGTTGACCAAAATCCCATGAAAATAGCCAACAAAATCGCCAATTATTTCAAAAATCGCCAAAAAGTCGCCATGTAGCCAAATCAAAAATTAGTTTATCAAAAAAGTTTAGAAAACGCCTCGTTTGGCGAGTAATCGCCATATCTGTCAACCCTAGCAGAATGTCAAAGTTGTTGTTTTGTAGTAGTTGTTGCCGTAGTGCTCTCACCTTGTATCAATTCGCCTTGGCTAAAAGTATTCAAATTGATGGAAAACAGAAAACTATGTTTAATCAGAAAATGACATATACTCGTATTCGCCGCTATATTTCACCTATAAAAATATGAACAAATTAATATCGTTACTATGCCCGTATTAGGTCTGTTTCTTTACTTTTTGGGTAAAGTTCGTGAAAATGAGAGCAAACAAATTTTTTTCTCATAAAGAGACAAAATTACACAAAAGTACGCGAACACAAAAAACCAAATTTTTAACACAAAATAAAAAGTCAGTGTTTTGACAGTTTTGATCAAGGCGAATCTATTTTACTAGGTGGCATCACGGCGCAGTTAATTATTTTTTGCTTTACTTTTTTGTGTATAGCAGCTGTCAAAAATTCGTTTATTTTTTTTTTAATTAAAAAAATAATTAAATAAAATTGAAATTATTAAAAAAAATGTTTCAATATAAAAAAAAATTCCATAATAATACCAGAAATGGTAAGGAAGAAGTGTTTTTAGTTGTTGGATGTGATATTTTAAATATGTAGTGCTTTTGGCGTGTGTCGTACATGTAATCAATAACAAAATGCATGTGGGTGTTTTTTGGTGTTGTATTTGTTTTCGCGGCGATGCAACCTTATATAAATTCGCCTTGGTTTTGATTAAATAATTTAATTTTTTTATTTTAAAAACATTTTTACTTTGTACATTTACATTGTAACTCTTTTAATATAAAACTTCTTTCTCAATACACATGTATGTATTTTGCTATTTTACACTTTTTTAAAAATTTTGTTCTTTTATTTTTTTTTTCATTTTTTCTATTGTTTATTTTTTATAGCTGTTTGACAATTTACTTTGGGTTGTTTTGCGCAAGAAGAGGAAGAATTTTATTCTCTCATTTACCAAAATTTAAAGTACGGGAACGCTTTTCGGGCTAAAGGGCGGTTTACATTATACTACAAGTAATACGACATGTCAAATTTTTGTGTAGAAGAGTACAAGTAGTATCGTCTAAACAAAATATGTAATGAAACTGTCGGACATTGAGAGAAAATATGGATGGAAATTTGACGGTTTTACGGCTCTCTTTATGTTCTGAAATTTTTCAAAAACTATTCTACTTCATTAGATCAGGGTTGCGTTTTTCTTATTAATGCTAACTTTTCAGAAAATCGCTGAATATAGTGCAAAATAGATCCAGTTAGCATCACAAATAAGTTTGTAAACAAATTTTTTAATTTTGTTTTAGTTGTTGGTTTCCAGTTTTTTTATTATGGCAATGGCTAGTAGAACACCAAGAACCTTTTCCTTGTTACTTTTTTTTAAATTTGGCTTATTTTTAACAAGTACGCGCACTATTTATTTGTTTTCACTTTTTTTTATTGTTTTAACAACAGCTGTTTCAATTTTACTTAATTTTAACACCAATAGTGTAAACGTAAGAAAAAAACCATACGATTTTTAATCGCTATTTTTTCATACGGATTGATTTTCATTTTATTTTCTCTTAGATTTTACGTACGTAAAGTCTTACTGTCTAAACTGCCCTTAATTGGGATCCCGCGGGATCCCGAAGTTGAGTAAAGAAACACAGCTATTACGTTTATGTCTTGTTCAAATCTATTGACTAAATAAATAAATTAATTAATAAATAAATCGATGGCTATATTATAATAGGTACATGCATTTTTAAAGACATATTAGGTTGCTCTCATACCGTAAAAAATGTATGCTTAAACTTGGTTAGGTACATATATACTACCAAGGGTGATAGAAGACAAGGTTACACTATCCCGTAAATAAAATTGTCTGTGCATGTCGGCCTAATGACGTCACGAAACTGTCTTCCGATTGGCTAATAATTCTGATTGAGAGTATAACTATAAATTATGAGAGTTTTTAATAAGCAATATTTATATTTAAGCTACGTTTGTATTTTTTTTTTAAAGATATTAAATTTTTACAAATAATAGGTGTCAATAGTTTACTTAAGTGTTTTTTAGATTCAAATTAGTATTGCAGTTGTCGTTGAAGACAGCAAAAACAAGAAATAAAAATATACAAATGCATTGGGTGGGTATGGAAAAACACCATCTGCTAGTGCGATTACACAGATGATCAGTTTTGAGTGGGTAAAATCAAATACACAATATTACTCATCTCATCCGTTTTTTTCTCTTTAATCATCAATAATTCACGAGCACACAGCATTAAAAAATTACAATTTAAATTTTGAAATAAAGCACGCTAATTAAGCGTGATTCAATAATAAATACAGTACTGCGCGTAACAAAAGCAGCAACATAGGTAAACATTTGTGATCACATAATTTTTTTTCCAAAAAAAAAAAATTATTAAGTCCTTTGCGTTTTCAAATTAAATATGTAGTATTAAACGGCAAAGAAGAGACTAAAATAATTAATTGCCAAAGAAAATATAAAAAATACCTTAAAATACCTAAGCTATTCTAAATCATATGTTATTTTGACTCTAATAGAATTCTGTCCGAAATATTAATTATCAATCAGTATCACATCAAAACGAGTCGCTTTAACATTGGGATAAATTGCAATTCAATCGGATATAGCATTTAGCCCAAAAATTATGTTTACGGATAAGGAAATGTGCCTTCATCTCGACAGTTATGTTATAAAACTAAATTGTCTCATCTTAGGAACGGAAAACCGCCATTCACTGAAACCAATGCATTCATTGAGAGTGGAAATATATGTATATTTTGTAGTGGTCCATTTTTTATGGCCTGAAATAGTGGCATCATTACCGATTTTTTTATGGTTTGAAATGGAGGACATGAACTTGGATAATCTTTGGTTTCAGTATTATTCGATAAACTTTGGCGCACCATGTCACACATCTCATCAAGCAATGTATCTTTTTGCGTACTAATTCATCTAATTCGATAAGGGCCAACACGGGTTGGCCCTTATCTAAAGGTGTTCTTACCACCGGCTCAAATTTAATGTCCAGCACCCCGATTGCGTGAATACCGCACACTACACAATACAAGCGCAATGAAGTGACAATAGCACCACCTTTAAATGCCATTGTCCCATCATCGGACAATATCGCACAATGCACAATACGTACGCTAATGAGTAGCAATTTGTAGAACATAGAAGCCTGGACCCATGTCCTAAAGACGATCCAACTCCTTCTGTTGAGCGTGCAACAGCACACTTGATCAACCATGCACCAACTGCATGTGTTGATCCAAACCACAGCCTTGATCCAAACCGACAGAGAGACGCCTCTCTCTGTGGGGCTAGCGGTTTCCGTGGTACCAGTCGTTTTGACACTGGTTGGGCCGCCAAAAGAACCCATAATAAAACAGATTTGTTCTTCCAGATTCAGGCTTCAGGAACCCTAGTGTCCCCATTTTCCCCGAGAGCACTTCGTGAGAGATTTTGGAAATACTGCAGTGACAGTTTATACCAACGGGAGAATTAAGTCGGTTTATAGGGATTTGGGATTTGACGTCTTTAGAACTTTTTTTGTGGGGTGCAGCCGGCATGCGAATAATCTATGTTATGCGGATAATCCAGAAATTATCCGTACTCTTAAGGCTAAAATAGTCTGCGCCATTTATGAGGTAGAAGTAAAAACTGTGAACAAAGTCTTGGAAATTTGGACCCACAGGATAAGCTACTGCAAAAATTTTGTTCCAAAATTAGATATGAAATATTTTTTGAAAATTTTACTGCTGGTGCAGCACCAATTGGAGACATTTTTGTGTCTCTGTCTGCCTGTATATGTTTGCATCACGGAAAAACTATTGGACGAATTTTAGGAACATTTTTTAGATATTTTTCCAGTACAAATATCTCAATTCCAAGAGAAAATTGAGATAATATAGTGAAAGGTCGCAATTTTACCGATTTAATGGTAGTGAAAACTTGGCAGCACCTTTTATTTTTGCAAAGGCAAAAGTTTAGACACTACAATCATTTTAGAAATTCATGGGTATTAAATGGCAGAATATTATAGAATTTTATATAACACTTATGTTGCAATATCCTGAGGGATGGGCACCTCTATATATAAACCATATCTTCAGCACTATGAAAGTAAGATCCTTAAAATTTAGTCTGAATAACTTTCAAAGCAAAATCGAACAAAATATTCTAAGGACGCTGATGAAGTGGCGGGTACAGCTAGTTTCTAATAAAACCTTATTGCACCCAAAAGAAATTAAGTTTAGTTAATTTTATATAAATTTAAAAAAAAAATATTTTTGTATTTGGACCACCCGTTACATTCATATATGGAATATAACCCCTTGTTTCTAATACTTCTTGCGCACCTGCGATGAATAGTCTTAATTATGGTTTAAATTGTAGACTTAGACTTATTCCTACTTAGATTTCAGAATTGGTAAATGGTAGAAGATGTTTTGCACATTACTGTATAAGAAGGTAGTAGGCTGGCAAGAAGACTGATTGATAGATAGATAGAAAAATTAGTATTAGGCAGCAAAATATCATCGCTCGCTGAGATAAAAAAGAGTCCAGTACTGAAAGTTTTTAGGATATTAAAACCTCATATACGGCGACAATAGTGGTGCCAAATAGTAAAAACCCGTCGTCAAAGCGGGGTTTCCCTACCCAAAACACAGCCCATTGTGACTTTAAATTAATTACAGTATCAAATACTCTATTCAGTTTATTTCGAAAAATATTACCCCAAAACTATCGATTACTACTTTTGAGTGATCAAAAAAAGATTAAATAATCGATACTCGGTACCCACAACTCAATACTTTGCCAGCACTATTTCTCATTTAATTGAAACTAAACATTTGCATGAGCAAACTCATCTAATAGATTCGCTCATAAGCTCATGAGCAAATGGTCGTACTTGAACACAAAATAGATTACTAAACAAAATCCGACTTGACCAAGGCTTTTGTTTGTAATATCGTCTTTGAGCTTATATCGAATTTTTTTACCTGAAATTATTCGAAGTCGACAATCAAATGTGAATAGAAAATGACTCACATGTCGCTCAGTTTTGTTCCAAAAAGCTATCGATTTTCAAAGGTTGCTAATGATATTAATAATGAAACTTTGGCAATATAATTAACGACAGCTTTTCGAATGTTTATTGTCGATAAAATATCGAAAGTGTTTCATGTAAATAAATATTCGTTATATTTAATATTATCGATAATTTTTAAAACATTTTCGTTTCGGAAATTCTTCATTGTAGCGAATTTTTATTTCTCTTGAATTAATGAGCAAACCTCTGTTCGTATCATAATTGCAATGAGCTGAGTGTGTAAAACGAACTTTTTATACGAGTTAGCGCCGTGTTTACTCGTCTCAATTTCGAAACACTCGTTGTGTTTTATTTAGTAGTTGTGTAGAACTTTTGCACTAGTGGTTTTTTGTTTTTGTATTTCTTAAGAAATAAAGACCTTAAAAGACACGTAACTAATGTTGTTCAAAAATTCTGTGTTGAATTTGTTTGAATTGTGCTCGCGTTTCACTCAAAGCTCTTCAACATTTACACATACACACTTGCTTATAGAAACTTTTCAAGCTTATTCCATTTAGCTCGTTGGCCTTTGGTGTTTATTATTGACCACTCATCGTTACTCGTGTACATTAAACAGACATGAATGAGCGTCTTATGAGCTTCGTTTTTTGTGGCCATACAGTACTTTAATTCAAAAGAAATTAAATCTGAAGTTTCGGATCTAATTCAAGTACAAGGATGGTCTTCTTTAATTAAAATATTTTTTTTTGAACAAATACAAAATACCGCCCCTTTGGATTTATTTATTGAGTCAGAATTTCGATCGCAGTTAAACGTAAATCATTGTTAATTGGTTTATTTTTGTCTACAGAAAATTTTTTAAAGCACTTCAAACACTATCATACTCAGTTGTTCGATATGTCAAAAATTACATGTGAGCTCAAAAAGTATGATAGCGCGGACTAGAAGTGTATGTGTGTGACTGGCAATTTCACAGGTCTATATTTATTTTTTTTAAAGAGAAGTAACACTCAGGCAATTAATGCCTATATTAACTGTGTTACTTCCTTTGGAAAGGGATAGTAGTAGATAAGACAGATGGTTAGTGCTTATGGCAACACTGCAATTGCACGTTGTGATTATTTTTAGAACAGTGTTGCAAGCGCCTCTGTTGTTATTTAGGCGAATTATTTTGAAGCTAGCATAGCCAATTTATACTTATTTTACTTGGCCGACGATTTAGTGCCATGTGGTAATACTGGCGAAGGAGGACGGTGCGATATGCATTAGTATAAAGAGAAATAAATACATATTAGAAAAATTGATGATGCTGAGGATTGAACTCGTGACCATTGCTTAGTAGTCAACGTGCTAACCAGTTAAGCTACAGCACCCTCTTCACAGGTCTATATAACTGGATGTTACGAAAAAATTCATGAATTATCTTTCTCTCTGCAAAAATGTTACTTAGTTTTTTAAACTTGTATTGCCGAATTTGAGGAAAGATGAAAAAAAAAAACGGCATGAGATTTTTTTCAATAAGTCTTTACAGCAATTTGCCAGGGTATTAAAGCTTGAATACTTACATCATATTTTTAAATAGATTTTTTCTGATTATGTCACAACTTTTATTTTACAAAAACATTTCCTACTGCCCTCGTAAAAAATCTTAATAATTTTATTTGTTGATGTTAGTGTATTATTATGCTAACGGAAGTAAACAAAAATTCTTAAATAAAATTGTTTGCTTACAAAATCATCATTAACTTGATATGTTTGAGTGTACGGGTATGAGAATCAATAAATGTGTTTGATGTAGTCCCATCACACGTAATGAAAATGTGATTTTTATAAACAAAAACTAAAATTAAACAACACAACCTGAAGGTTTTGAATCTTATTCAGCATATAATCAATGGGGGCTTTTTTGGCAGTTAATTCTGTGGCAAAAAGCAATAACTGCTTAAGTCGACTTAAGCTCATAAGTTTTGTAATCGTGAATAAATCATTTATATGAATGTGTTATTTATGGGGATGTAGAGCACATATTACAGTCCCGACAGAAAGAAATATCCTTAAATGGAATGGAAATAAATTAATAAAATCCAGCTACGAAATCTTAAAGTTGTCTATTTAAAAAGTTTTTCCATAAATTATTCGAAATGACGCTTGGTTTTGTACCTGTTTTTTGAGCAACATAGTGTTATTTTTGTTTTTTTTTTCTTCTGTTTTGGACACTTTATTTTTGTAAAAATGTCATCTCTGGCCATAACAAAGCTGACTTGCTGTGGATTTTTACATGCGTGTGGGTTTATACATACATATATTGAATCTGGGTTGATGATGATTATTTTTAATTTTTTTTCTTTTCGCTATGTTTTCTTTTAAGTTTATTTCGTAAAATTAGAAATACATTTTGTACATGCGCTTTTAACAACTGTTGAATACTGCGAATTTGTATTTGTAACAATTTCTTTTTTTATTTATGAGAGAGCTGGTTTACGTTTCTGTATACTTACAAGTCCCCATGCATGTCCTATTTATACATACTTACTTACGTACATAGTAGTACGTAATGCAATTTTGTTGTGTAAAAAATAGCATTGCCAGATTAAAAATTATACCTGCTTATTTAATGATGGGGAGAATTTCAAAATTAGAAATAAAATAATTAAACTAAAAACAACAAATAAGTTGAAAAAAAAGGGCGGCACCATATAATAATGCTCCAGTTCTTAAAATCCCTAAGTAAAGTGATAACTGGACTACAGCAGCATTTAATTTTTTTATTGAAAAAAAAAAACACATTATTATTTTTTATGGGTCCTCTTTTCGACCCCCTTCGTTCCTCAATGATTGCTTTTATCTGGCTGGAAATTTCACGAACACCTTACTTTCATTAAGTCTCCTGCTGTCACTAGTCTTTTACTCTCGAGGGTAAATATTTCAGACTGTAGTGGCGACTGATACATATCGACAATTGTCCTCATCACAGAGTCTATGGTAATTGCTAACATTTGTTTAAGGCTGAGGTCTCCACAGCATCTCCATTTAATATGTAGTCCAAAGCATTTTTATGTTAGCCTTTTTCCGGGCGCAGTCTGCAAGTATCGCCTTACCTCGATTTTAAAATCGGCCAGATAATACTTGAGAGTCCGTGACCTAACGCAGTCAACTTTTAGGCTCCCAGACTCTATACAAGCTTCTTCTTGGTTTTCTTTCTAACTTGTAGCCAGAAACTCCGTAGTCTTTGATGGGAATCGAACCCACAACCCTGGACCTAAGGATTGCGGGGGAATAGGCAGCATTTGGCATATTATATAGGAGCCAAAGTCTAACGATTTCGGAAGTGTGCTTTCGGTCGTTGCAATGCTGAAAGTAAAAATCAGTAGACAGGCCCAAATCTTCAGCACTTTGCTTTATATTTCCTATCAAAACATCTAAGTAAGCAAATCTATCTCTTGTTGAGTCCATGAATTCATTATAACTCCACATCATATCTCCTCTAAAATCTGTGCTTGATGGTTAGGAACAATAATCATAATTAAGAAAAGTTTCTGTTTTCCTTCACACAAACTTTACCATCGGTGGAATGTTATGTATATTTATTCGTTCGCAACTTATATTTGTTTCTTTTTCTGTTGACCAATTAAATGAAAGGTTTCTTTCAAGCAACATGACTATGTTAGTTGGCTTTTCTTAAAATTCCCCTAGATGTGGATTCATTAAAAGCCTTTTAAGCGTTGTTGTTCCGAGTTTCTTTTTTTTTTGGATACTACACACATCCACACTTCCAATCTGCAAATCAGCAGGGACGGCCAGATCATGGCTTTCGATTTATTATTCCCGACCTTTCATAGTTTTGAATTACGATTCACACTAAGCTCTTTCAATATTTCTTCCTATTTAGTGATAATTTTTACAAACATTCTAAAATTTTAGTCTTTCTACTCCTTTTGATGTTTATTTTTGTGCAAAATCTAGGCGCCGATTCTTGTTTCAACCAGAAATGTGTTTTTTTAATGCTCGCCGAAGTATACTTAATCTGGACATTACTCATGATATTTTCACAGTAGTTCTGGTAATGTATTGATACCCAAAAAAATATTTGAAATCTACGATGACAAATTTTCGTTGCTATTATACAGATGAAGCACTATTCCGCTCGAAGACCTATTGGTCCATCGTTGTTTCCTTCTGATTTTGCCGAAGAAATGTCGAGAAACAATTTTTTAGGTAGGCTTCATTATTTGTCATTAAGCCATGCGAAATCTAAACCGCATCACCAAGCTTACATATTGTGATATCGTCCAACCCATTGTTCAGCCAATCAACGGCTTCTTTAGCTTTGCAGTCTGGGGCAATGACAGATAATTTTCTCCACAATTGCTCTTCTTTATCATCGCACATTCCACAAAATATGATTGACATCCCGAAGTGTTATCTTACATTAAACTCGTTCTTGCTCTAACTGAACAATGACCTGTAGTATGTTAATCCTTGCTGTGATTATTCTGGGCCAGTGACCTTGTATTTCTTCTACCTGTCCAATACTGATCAGTTCAACCTAAAACTAACCTATTTAGTTCCCAGTAATAGTGACTGATAACTGGCTTCTGGGAGCTCTCTCTTATTTTAGAGTTCATAATAGAACCCAACTTCATCTGGACGTTGAAGTGAACAGGTCCAAGCATAATCTTAAGTTATATTTATCATTGTATTAGGAGCCCTTTTGCACTATAGCGCCCAACTTTGCTTACATAAAAAGTTACCTCTTCACCCAAAAGAGTCTCTGCGTGGAACATACTGCAGGCATGGGAAAGACTATACGACCTCCAGATGTCCGTACCCTATAATTGGGTACCACCTCCACTGCACACATTCCTGATTTAGCCATTTGCCAAAATGGTACACTCCTCATAGAGTCTATCGGATTCAGGCCACAAGTCCCTACCCGGAAATTCTATTGCTGGTATTGTGTTAAAATTATTATTAGGGGCTTCTTAGTCCAAAAACTCAGTGTTAAGTCCACTGAAACCGATATCATCCCTAAATCCTCACTAATCCTGACAAACTTAAAATAATCGATACTTAACTCCACCACAGCAAAGTGAAGGGCAATGCTCCAAAGTCTGTTTTGAAGCTACTCGACGGCGTGCAAGGGAGTGAAAAAGATCGTCATGACTCGCTTGATGAACACTGGCGCAATATGGGATGTGTTTCTCTATTTTATTTTACTACAGTGGAATGTGCTTTAATGAGATTAGGGAACTTTTTCGCGGTATCCGTAAGCTTTTACGTGGAACACCATTTTTAATAAGAGCTCATCCACGAGAGATCATTTTTTAGCCGCACAGTTCTTATGTGGAATCAACTTATCGGAGAGGTCTTTCTTTTCACTTTCATTGCGGAAAAATTTAAATCGATTGTCCACAAACACTACTCCCTCTATCCTTCTTGTCATAATCAATTTTCCTAGTTCTGGCACAATATATTGCATGACTAGGGGACATCACCTGCCGCCATTTCTGCTACAAAACCACAATGGGATCTCAATGGGTGGTGGATGCAGCTCCTTTAATGCCAAGAATTGCATATATTTAAGCCTTTGCAAGAAGTTGAATAGGATCCCTGCTCTCAATACCTTCCATTACAAATTGTAAAAACTGGTCTCACAGCCGATAAGTAAGTCCATTTTACCAATTTTGGTATTAATCTTTGGATTACCTTTTAAACCTTTGCTGTATATTCCTCTTCCAATATAATTTCTTATCCAAGTAAACACTAGGGAATTTCGACTCCTCTTCTTGCTTTAATCTCATATCCTGTTCAATCAATACCCATACTATAGAAAACTTGTTGCTTGGCTTTTTAATTGGAATTTGAGTCTGGCAACACTTTTTAAAGATTCTTTTAAAAAGGGGGCTCGTCGCTACATACGAACAATATACATACATATATACATATATACGTCAAGGTAATTGACTTACTAAATACTAAACTCAATAAGAAACTCGTAAAAATTCAACAGCAAAAACTACACTATATCAAGCAGACCAGTAAAAAGAGAGAGAGAGAGACTTTTTGACTGTTAAAAATTCATATTTTTGTGAAACTGGTTCGCTCGTAATGCGGGAAATACGCAGTCATGCTCATAGATTGTAGATACAAAATAATAATAAAAACAAGAAGAAAACGACTTGATGTTGGTGTTTGTTATTTGTATGTATAGATACATATACATAGCATAGATACTGCAAAATTTAACAACATACATACATACATACATACATACATACATACATACATACATACATACATATATACATTTGTTATTGTATTTTTTCACAACCTACCAGCCAGCCATAAGCATTAACAGCAATTGCTGTTGTTCACGCGTTGACCTCATGATATCGGCTGAGTGTTCACGTGAACAGTTGAAGATTATAGCATGCTTTAGTAACACAACCACAACCAAACATACATAAATAAATACCCCATCGCTACTCTCTGAGTTGTTGTGGGGGATTGGACGGAAATTATACGTTTTCTGTTCAAGGGTCTTTTGTTGTTATCGTTGTGTTTTTTTTTTTTTTATTAAATTAATTGTTGGCATGCTTTCTCTCATAGGCTAGAGCTAGAGAAATACATATTGAAAGTGAAAAATCCAAGCTTTGCTGTTAAAAATCCATCTCTCGGAATTATGTACATACATACATATGTATAGGTATTTAATTATAAGCTAAAAGAGAAAAACTTCAATAATACCCGGAACAAAAACCTGCACGGGTCAAAATACATACGTCATACCATGGCATTTCAAATTTTCATTTAAATGCTATTGAAATTTGGATCGATATTTAATACGATTTACATTGGAAATGTTAATTTATATAGACAAAAAAGATATTTTTAACACAGAATTTTTCCCCTTATTTTTCGCCTCAATATTTCCCCTCCGTAGTGATGCTACCTAATAAATGTGCCTCGATGCCCTTCCTAGTAAATCTGCCTTGTAATATTATGCCATGTTCTCTACCAGGGATGCCACTTTGGTCTAATCGGACCGAAATAGGTAGTTTTTTTTTTTTTTATTTATGAACGATTTGGTACTTTGGTTGGTTTGTTCCAGTTCTTCTGCGTTTTTGGTAGAAAAAATTATTTGTCCCTTTTAAATGTTAAAATTATTTTCCAAATCAAAAATGCTTGAAAATTTCTTTATGATTTACTACAACATTTGGAAATCCAATTTGTAAATGTGCTAATATCAAAGCTTTTTTGCTATCGTACATTGTTTCATAACTGCTAATCTAATGTCAAAGTTGTAGTTTTGTTGTAGTTGTTGCCCTACTGCTCACACCTGGTATGAATTCGCCTTGGGTAATATATAAGTTTAACAACCCTGTATTTACTTATAAATGGAAGAAAACTTAGTAATGACAATAATTTATTATCATACTCAGTCGTACGATTTGTCAAAAATTGCATGTGTGCTCAAAAAGTATGACAGTGTGAATTAAAAGTGTATGTGTGTAACACACTTTTTGACAGTCTGTACGATTTGATAATCTTTTGAAAAAATCATAAAATAGTATTTTTCCATGCGATCAGAGTTGCAAAATATTGTTTTGTATGATAGTGTGGCATCTACAACGTCATTTTGAAACGATTTTTTAAGTAGGACAGAATTCTGTCAGATTTTTTTGTGATACGATTGTGTAGGATAGTGAATCCTGGCCTTAAATGACATTATAAAATCAAAGCACACAAATTTGTACAGTTGGCAAAATAATGGATAAAAAAATTTTGGTAGCTTACTTTAGGATTTAGTAGGTTTTGGTAGATTTTAGGGATAACTTTGGTAGAAAAATATTTTTCTTTGTGGCAACGCTGTTCTCTACTCTAAAGTATATCTCCTCAGTTATCCTTTAACAAATAGACGACTGCAGGCTACCTACTACAAGATGTCAAAACTTAAATATGTACATACATATGTATGTTTATGTGAAAACGAAAATTGTGACGACATCATGCTACACGAGCATAGTTGAGGCTGTAGCCAACTTATGCAAAATTTATATTTTCGTATGCGACAATTTGTTTTTTAACAACTTATTTACAATATGGAGGTTTTGAGCAAATAAATTTATTTGTTTTGATTTTTTTAATGTTATAATTTTTTTATAAAAGTAAAATACATATGTATGTATGTATTTCTACAACAATGTCACAGTTTACGATGTAGCTGTCGTCTTCAATATAATTAATTAGCTGACTACATGGCGACAATTGTAACTAACGGCATTTGTAGTCTTGTAGCGGTGAGCCGCTGTCTTCTATGTGTTTAAAGCTTTAACCACATAGACAACAGCGGCTACACCGCTAAACGACTACAAATTCTATTGGCTACAATCGTCGCCGCGTAGTCATCTACTGAATTATGTCGAAGACGACAGCTACATACTTCAAAACTATGAAAATATTGTAGAAAAACATATTTTCTCTTTTAAAAATATTAATTTTACAAAAAATCCTTTTTTCATATCAAAACAAATAAATATATTTGCTCAAAACCTTTTGATTGTAAATGATTTTGTATCTTTGATTTTGTGACATTTTATTTTGTTAAATAAAATGAAATTGTCGCACACAAAAATAGAAATTAGGCTAAGTTGACTACAGCCACAACGGTGGTCGTGTAGCCATGTAGCTATGATGTCGTCAAAATAATCGTCTTCATATAAACGTGTGCATTTTAATTTTGACAGGTTGTAGTCGGTATCCTGCTGTCGTCTATGTGTTTAATGCTTAAACAATTATGGCAGCAGTTTCTTTTGAACTTGAAAGTAGTTCAGTAAAAATATCACTCTCTTAGAATTTTCTTTTTCACAATATTTTATTAGAATTCATCCAGTGGTTTTTAAGCGATGTGGACACCGACAGATAGACAAACAGACGGACAGCAACAAATTAAACAAAACATATTTCATGACAAGCACAGTTTTATTATATTTATACAAGAATGATCGACAAGAATGATCAACGCCATCGGAATAATTTCGCTCTCTTAAGGGCGGAGTGGTGTCAAAAAACCTGTGGATTTTAAATTGGCTTAACTACGTCATCTGCGGAAAATCATTCGGATGGCGTAATCTTCTATCATTCTTGAAATGTCTGGATGTGCAACATTTCTTCTCTATATCGCATTTATTGAAATAAAAGCACGTATCACTCATAACCAGGGTTGTCAGATATGGCGATTTCTCTCCAAATGTGGCGATTTCCAACCTATTTGGTGACCTAATTTTTGGTTTGGCGACATGGCAACCTTTTGGCGATTTTTTGAATAATTGGCGATTTTCGTTGACATCTGGTCAACCTTTCACACTGAACTAACCCACTCCCAGCCATTGTACCTGATTGGGTACAGAAAAAATACAATATTTAAATGCGCATATATTTTATTAGAAGAGGAATTAGACGTTGCTCCTTTGGTTTTGAATTCAACATAATGTGTTTATAAAACACTAATAAACAAAATGTTAAAAAATCGTACAGTTACTTTGTATTTTTTTAAAGTTTTTATAGCTCTCCAGCAGTTTTGCGAGTATTCGCTAGGTCAGTAATATCACAGCTGCGTAGAATAAAACCTATTTTATTATAATAAGTGGTTTTGATAAATTTTCAAACTGAAGAAACCATATGTTAATTGTTTAAAAGGATATACGAAAAAAAACTAATTTGGAGAACTTTAGGGAAGTATCAAATTGGGTGTACCCAATTGAGTACAATGGCTTATAAAATATACATTTTTTTTCTAACTTTAACTTTTTGCAACAAACGCTTTAAAAGCGTTGACGGATGAGGAGGAAGGTGTTGCCATTTCTTTGACATTGACCGAATTCCCCATGATGTAATAGTTTTTTTTTCATATTTTATTTATTGTATCTTCAATATATTTTAACTAACAATAATTAACTATATCTTAAATCTGAAATAAAAATGTTCTTCCTTTTTAGACGAATGTACCCAGGTTAAATGTACCAGGTGGGGTAGAAATATTTTGTGGCAGTCATAGAGAAGACAACATGCAACTTATGCCAACCGAAGTTGATCGCGGAATATAATTAGGGGATGGGTGGTGTCGACCAGTTATTGACAGTCTGATTATGTCAATATCTATAGAATGAAATGTACTAACCATAATATTGCAGTAAATAGTGGCCACCGTTATTTCTTTCCACGCAAATAACGGCGGTCACTATGGTTAGTACATGGAAGCTGTATAAAACAGCAGAGTTTACACGTTTCGCTACTACCTACGAATTTATACACAGAAATTGTTCACTTTCCAACGCTTACTAGCTTCCTGTGTAGCAACTACCGCTGGAAAACGCTTTCCCAGAACGATAAAAAAACCCTTACGATGCCATAAGAGAATAAGTTGGATGTGTGAACAATGTGGTGTAGAAAGAGTGAAAAAAGCATACTCATTATGCCATTGTACCCCTTTGGGTACAGGTCCAAAAGCATAGTTCCTGAATTTTTTTTTTATTTTTTTGTATTTTTTTATTCTTTGTGTATATTTTAGTTAAGCTAAATAAACGAAATAAAAAATTTTTAGTTAATAATGGTCGTGGTTTTTAGTGGGTTAAGGAATGTCCAAATAGAGGATGATCTCACTGAAGCTTAACCCACGTCTCCATTAGTCATTAAAATGTCTTAACAAAAGTCAAACTTCATATGAAAAAAAAACTATTATTAATACTGTTTTTTTTATATGAAGTTTGATTTTTGTTAAGACATGTTGATAGCAAATGAATACGGGGGTTAAGGTTAAATTGTTTTTCATAGATGAGATGATGATTTTAATATTTAAAGTTTAGGAACATTTTCTATTTAAAAATCTTGCAATTCGCGGATGTTCTTGACGAAGCGTATTCTTGGTCACTTTTTTGAGCATTGCCTATTACTTAAGGGCGGTTTACATTATACTACAAGTAATACGACATGTCAAATTTTTGTGTAGAAGAGTACAAGTAGTATCGTCTAAACATAATATGTAATGAAACTGTCCGACATTGAGAGAAAATACGGATGGAAATTTGACAGTCTTACGGCTCTCTTTATGTTTTGAAATTTTTCAAAAACTATTCTACTTCATTAGATCAGGGTTGCGTTTTTCTTATTTATGCTAACTTTTCAAAGGCATAACTCGTCCAAAAAATAGAAAACCGCTGAATATAGTGCAAAATAGATCCAGTTGGCATCACAAATAAGTTTGTAAACAATAAAAAACTTTTGGCAAAAGAACGTGAACATTTTTTAATTTGTTTTAGTTGTTAGTTTCCAATTTTTTTATTATAGCAATGGCTAGTACAACACCAAGAACCTTTTCCTTGTTACTTTTTTTTTAATTTGGCATATTTTTCACAAGTACGCGCTCTATTTATTTGTTTTCACTTTTTTTATTGCTTTAACAACAGCTGATTCAATTTTACTTCATTTTATTCAACACCAATAGTGTAAACGTAAGAAAACAAACCATACGATTTTTAATCTCTGTGTTGTCATACGGATTGATTTTCATTTTATTTTCTCTTAGATTTTACGTACGTAAAGTCTTACTGTCTAAACTGCCCTTTACAGTTATTTGTTTTTATTTGCAACAATTTGTTGGTTACAGATTTGTTGATTATACAGACTTGGCAACATTGGCCGAATAAAGTCATCTAACGGTAAAACATGCGCATGTCATAATCTTGTCTTCTATTATTCTTGGTAGTATGTATGTAAAAATTGCTAATCACTAATGGAAAACCCTGTAAGTAGATAAGGAGCAGTATACGAGGGGTAATGAGTTTCAACTTTATGTTGACTATGTGTGCATGATTTTTATAGCGAGTTTTGGCAGTGCAATGAGAGAGGAAGAAAACAAAAAGCGGAGACGTGCCATTACGTTCATACTTTTTTTGTTGTTATTTTGTTGTTATTGAATTTAAGTTTTGGTTTTAATTCTGGTATTTTTGGAGTGATAGCAAATGATGACTTTTTTTTTTTTGAAATGTGTTGTTTTGTTTTCAATGTTATTTTTGTTTTGAGGATGGGTTTTGTGTGTTATTTGATTTACTTTATTCAAACAAATAAAATTTCTTTTGCGTTTTGGCCAAAAATATTCCAAATATTTATTCGATATTGCTAAAATTTGTTAAAAAAGTATTTGTTATATCGAGCTTTGAAGGTACTTTTATTTTTTATTAAGGGATGTGTTGTCGATATCGCGCATCTGTATTTATATTTGTATTTAAAAACAATAGTATTTTTTAATAATATTTTTTAATATTTTTTGATGTGTTATCGAGTAGTAAAACCTAGAGTATGCAAATTTTTTTCTAAGTAACTTTCTTGTTATTGTGCATAGCCGTGAAAAATCAAAATATCGACAAACAAAATCGAGATAGCTACCTTCTCTATACTAAGAGAATATTACTTACTTAAGTTACATCTACGACCTGTTGTGGGTCTTGGCCTGCTTAATGAATGATTTTCAAGCACTTCGATTTTCTAAGTGTTTTTTTCCAGTTCGGTTTAACAATGATCTCCATCTGATGATCGTCTTGGTTAATCCACCAAAGTCTCGGTCTCCCTTGTATTCATTTTCTATTTGAGTTGTCTGTTCGGCTGCAGCGTTTGTATTCATTCGACCGAAATGGCCTAGGCAGCGCAGTCACTGTATTTTGATGCGCCTTACAACAGCGTTTATGTGGGGATATACCTCATACAGCTCACGATTGTTCGACATTTATACTCCTGGTTAACATAGATTCTCCATCGATTTTGAGAAGCAAGTTGCTCTAAAAAACCACACAGTAACGATTCATCTTCTTTCGTAAGTACCCATGTTTTAGCGCCTTAAAGTGTGAAATACACAAGTTGCTATTATAGAGAGGGCTTTGCTATTAAACTGTCTGCTTAGCTCGAAGTAGCATCTATTCGCCAGCACGATCCTTCTCTTTATTTCGATACTCACATCATTATTTCTATTGATAGCGGAACCAAGGTACATATAAAAATTCTTCTACTACATCGATACTGCTATTGCCGGCCTTAACAATGTCGCCTTTGATTCTGCTTTTTACAATATAATTAATTAGCTGACTACACGCCGACAATTGTAGCCAACGGTATTTGTAGTCGTGTAGCGGTGTAGCCGCTGTCTTCTATGTGTTTAAAGCATTATGAATCGGGCATAGCATGCTGAGGTTTCACACATACCATACTTTCACTTAGAGAATATTCTTGAACTTATATCAATAGAACCGTAATAGCTAAGGTCTTCATTCTCCTGACTGGCACCATTCGACATGGCCACTCTCATAAAAAATAAATTCTGAAAATAAATTCTTATAATTTTTATATAAAATATTTTTTCATATCAAGAACTAGGGTCTTTAGAAACTTTTTATATTTGTTTTGGCCGCAACATTATTATTTAGTTGATATTAATTTCGTTATTGCGAATTATAAGGTGGTGAAGATTAAAGAAAAATAAATAATAAATAGCAAATAGTGGTAGACTTCAGTGCTGGCAATTTCTACTACTTTCAATTACACAGTTCAACACGGAAAAAAATAATCATATACGGACACCACTACGTGATAAAAGACCAAAAAAAAAAAAAAAGGACCCTGTCTCCCAGTCTTGCCCAAAGTCCTCCAGGTTTTTTTTATGGGCCCTCAAAGATGTGGGGCCTCGATGTCATTTTTGCAAAAAAATTATCATTTACTGAAACTCATATTTTGCAAACCGTTTGGAATTTTGATATACTCTCTGAGGCAAAGTTGTAGCTCTTGTCATAAAGAACAAAAATTGTGAACATAAAAAATTACACAGTGTGTTACTCGATACTTCTCAATACTTTTCACTAGGGTACTCAATAGTAGTCAATACTTCAGATTTTATAATAGCAACGGAATTTTATCGCCATCGTCGTCAAATATTCTATTCAATTTATTTCTGAAAATATTACCCTAAAATTATCAAGATTTTATTTCTATATTCGACTAATAAATTTAAAGATTTTTCTTTTAAACTATTGGAATGTATGCCATTAATAAATGTAAAAAAAAATATTAAAATAATTTTACTAAAATTATTTCATTCTATTCGGCGATATTTATTTCATCAAATTGTTAAAAAAAAATAATTTAGTTTTTACAGCAAAATTTTGTTCAGTGTATTCAATAACAATCCTTTCAACTTCGCCACAATGTACAAACCTTAAAAAATGAAAGAAAGGAGAGTGGCAGATGTTTTAAACTTTTATTTAATTTTTGGTTATTAACAAAAAATCAATGATTCAATGTTTTAATTTGCAAAATTCAACTTTTTCAATAAATTTTTATAAAATTTATTCAAAGATTTGCCATATAGCCAATTTGACTAACGCACAAGCTTTTTTTAAATCTTTATTACGTCAGTTATATTACTTCTTAAAAGGTAAAGTATAAATATATTTTATTTACACTTTTCACATTTTACTTTTCACTCAAGAGAGAAAAAAGAAAAAATAATAATACTTTGTGGGTGTGTTCAAGATTAACGTGGGCTCCTGCCACGATGGCTTTATCCCACGGTGCTCTTAACACCGAGTGAAATAAAGATGTAGACTAGCGCCCCCAGAGTACAACAGCACACTTGATCGACCGTGCACCACATCTGCAATAATCGATCTTAAACCACAGCCACCACGTGTACCCCCGAAGGGGACCTCACCAATAACCGGTCACAGAGAGGATAGGCTCTGTGTGGGGCTACCGATTCCCGTGGTACCAGTCCTTTGGGCACTGGTCAGGCCTCGAAGAGGACCCGTGTTAAAACAACAGACCTTTTCTTCCAGATTTAGTCTCTAAGAACCCTAGCGTCTGGTGTCCCTATTTTCCCCGAGTGAACCGCGTCAAAGCATTTTCCATTACTGCAGTGACAATTGGAACCCCGGGGGTACTTTGTTGGTGTGTTACAAAATAAAATTATATATTTTAATTTCATAATATAATATAAATAATTATTTGAGTCAATGTATGATATACTAGCTGCGCCCGCCACGTCGTAGGCATCCTGACGATATTTTTTTCGAGTTTGATTTGAAAGTAATCCACACCAAATTTTAATACTTTTAATTTTATATTGCTTCAGTTATGGTTTATGTATTTGCATTATATAGAGGTACCCATCCCTGGATAAAATTCTAAAATATATATTAAATTCTAAAATTATTGTAGAGTTCCGTAAATAGTGTTTAAAATATCCCGCAGACAAAAATAAAAGGTGCTGTCAAATTTGCTTTACCCTTAAATCGATAAAATTGCGTACTTCCACTACTTTTTCTCTATTTTTTTTTGCGGATATTTTTGCGGAAAAAGTATACTATATTTGAATCAAGATACTAAAATTTTATTAAAATTCATCGAGTAGTTTTTACGTGATGCGAACACATACAGACAAACAGGCACAAAGACAAAAATTCTAAAAATTGCTGTTTTCAACATTTTTGAAAAATTTCATGTACAGATATGGTCCTCATACAGTTTTATTATATGTATAGATAAACAAATTAAATTTCAAACAAAATAAGACTAAAAAATGAAAATTCCCAGCAACTGAAAATTCCCAGCAAAAAATGTAAAACTCACCAAAATTTCCCAAAAATCAAAATAGTACAATAAGTCTAAAATTTCCAAAAAAATCACAAAATTAAGGAAATAATCTAAAAAACTTAAATTCACGTCAAAATTGTAGTTTCATTACAAATTTCATACTTTTAGAACAATAAGTTTAAATTTCACCGAAAAATCAAAACTTGACGAGAAAATCGTGATTTTACCCAAAAAATGGATTTTACAAAAACAAAAAAAAAATATTACTCAAATAATTAACCTTAATCGAGGTTTAAAATAAAAAAATTTTAATTCCATTAAAAAATTATAATTGCTGAAGCATCACCAAGTTTAAAATCGAAAATGCACCAAAAAATTAACAAAAATTCTATAAATCTTGATAAAAATTAAGTGATTTCTGAAAAATTGAGATTTCGTTAAAAATCTTGAATTCACATAAAAATCGTTGTTTCACTAAAAATTTTAGATTTTACCAAAAAGTTTAAATTTTACCGAAAAATCCTAACCACGAAAAAATACTCATTTCACCAAAAAATCGATTTTACAAAAAAAAAAAAATATCACTAAAAATTTACCTAAATTGAGATTTAAAATAAAAAGTCGAAATTCCACTAAAAATATTAATTGCTGAAGCATCACCAAGTTTAAAATTGAAATGGCACTAAAAATTTGAAATAAAAAATAGTGATTTCAGCGAAAAGGCAAATTTACACAAAATAACGAACATTTTTTAAAAGAAATTAAAACAAACTGGGGTTTGCTACTAAGCTGGTTTTGGGATGGGCTTTTTTTAGTGGCGGAAAACTTTAAATTGGCATCACTGTGGCAGCTGAGATTAATTTGGTTTGCCATTTTTATTATAAAAAACCTCACGCCGGAGCAACGTTTGCAATTTGCTCAAATTTATTTTCAGAATCGTGGTTAATTACGACAAACTCATTGGGCATTGGAGCTCATAATCGTCTATCAGAGCGATTAATTCAAGAAACTATGCATCGTTATTACAAGAGACGAATTAATTAAATAATTATATCTTATAATAGATAGAAATATTGTTGGCTTGATTTTTTTTTATTATAAACTGTCACTCGTGTCCGCTGCTGCTACGAGTTACATGGTCCATTCGATCATTTCAATTGTTGACTCCTTTTTCTTATAAATCTGGCCGTATGGAGTTAACGGTGGTTTGAATATTATAGGCTTCCAATGCTACAAGAGTTGCTGGTTTGCCGACATAAATGCATAAACCAATGACTTGACTTAGACTCATAAAAAGTAATACAGAGGATTTAAATAGCTCGAACGAGGGGTCAGTGAAGAAGACCACTTTTGAAAATAAAGTTATCGCCAAATTAACTTTGCAATAAATCGATTGTTAAGCTCGTTGTATGGCAAGTTACGCCGTCTGGTTGACCCATATGTCGTTGATGTTTAGCTGATTGAAAAAAAGAATTTTTTTAACAAGACTCGATAACGCTCGCCATTTACCGTAACGCCAGCTTCTTGCTCATTTCGAATGAAATGAGGGCCGCCAGCTGTCCATTTTAATAGATGCAATGGTGCTTCGTTGACGGATTGATTCGCTCCGAATGCGGGGCAATATTGCTTATTGATGTAACTACTTAACCAGTAATAAGATGTGATAAAAATTTTCGGTCAGTTTGCAAAATGCGGCGCAAACGATGGTCTGAATTTGGCATCCATTCTTGCACAAGCTGTATTTTATATTCGTAAAATTTTCCATGTAGTCGAAGGGGGGCAACAAGTGGAGAACGACGACGATTCGTCATTTCGGCGTATTATTCAATACTTTGCGTTACAGCAAGCAGCAATATTCTCTTCGGTAGGCGCATTTTTTACCAATTAAAGGTTTTAATTGGCTTCAGATTAAAATTTAATTAAATAATTAATTGATTAAAACAATATATTTGTAAAATGGCCTATATAACCTTATAGGGGCCTGTAGTCATTAATAAATAAATAATAATAAATAATTGAATCAATTATTTGTTTAATAAAATTTTTTTTTGTTGTGTTTTAAACAAATATATATTTAATTGATTCAATTATTTGTTTAATTTGGAATTTTTTGTTTGTTTTATGTTTAACAAATATATATTTGAATCAATTAAAAAATTAATTGAACTTTAATTTAAAACTAATTAAAACCTTTAATTGGTGCAAAAAGTTTTTTCTGTGTGTTGACGGTTTTGAATTGCAGAAGAGTAAAATTTGTGTGATTAACAACTATACAAATACCTTACTCATTAGGCCTACTATGGTGACCGTAAAATGGACGAAGTGCTTTAGGAACTTCGCGAACGGAATTATTTTTTAAGTAAATTTCCAGAATTTGGAAGGATTGTTCTGGCGTTAAACGACTCATGATAATCTGCGAAACCTTGAACAGAAATGTCAACACAGTTTAATATTCTCAGCTAAACCATAGTTATCGATATCGATAGTTCGGATGCAGCTAAAAAACAAACTTACAAAATACATATGTATGGATATCAACAATATAAAGGTAAAATAAATTATAATATTATCATAATGCGTTTTGCCAGATATGAATTAAATAATTTTCCAATGAAAATAAATCGAAGTACTTTGTAATATTCCCTGTGCATAAGTTGTCATGGTCAATGTTTGTGTCATTGACAGGATCTTTACCGTCATAGCAACCTTGTACACAGCAGGCCAGAGCAGCTATAACTACAAGTACAACAACGTCATTTTTATTCGCAGCATATTAAGGAAAATTTAAAATAAACAGGTTTCAAAAACATGACTGTTGCTGGGGTTACTGGAACACCTTCGTTTATTACTTCTTCTTGTTTTTTGTGTAGGATACGTTTGGATTCAATCTTTTATTTAAAATGGCACGTGTTTAAATGTACATAATAACTGATGTATGTAAAAGTGCGTTTAAATGTGGTGTGTGTGTGTTGGTGCTTTCTATCCTGTTTTGAATTTAAAGGCTCTATGACGTCAGCTCTGTTGCTTTTTATTTCTAAAGAAATACTTATTTTATACATATATGTAGATAGTTATAGAAATTCTGGTAGGCAACAGTCAGTTTTATAATTTTTTTGTAGTTGTTTACAAATATCGTAGGAAGTACTTTAGTATTTTGTATGTAAATGACGTACATATTTTGTTTTTAACTAAACTTTTGAATGTCAGTTGGTCCTTGAAAATGAGCGTAAAAAACATAAAGGTTTAAGTAAACATGTCACTGAGCATTAAAAGGAAGTTCAAACTGAACATTTATTTCTTCAATTCACAATCTTTTTTATTCGTGATAAACCGTCGGACTCTAGGATAAAGGGAGTAAAGAAAAAAGGATTAACCACGATATCTAATCACAACAAAAATTTTCTAATACAACAGAATTTCCCATGTGTTGTAGGTTCGTAGAAAAAATATTGGCAAAGAAACTTAATACGGATTAGAACTCTGATAGAACTTGTACTGGTTGGTTTTGACAACACTTCATTCATCCAGACAATGAAGCCCACCCAAATGTTTAACATAGTAAATAGCTCAAGTCGTCCTACTTTCTCTGAATCCTGCAGCTACAGTAGTGCATATGATCCATCAACACAGCAACCTTGAGATGTGCTATTAGCAATTGGGCCAAACATGGTCAGCACAACACGGCCCTAACGACCTTTTATTATTTTGTAGGGGGATTTTGAAGCAGACCACTAACTTCATGGGTCCATTTCGACACCCTTCGTTCCTTAATGATTTTTGGTAATCGAGTGGAAATGTACGAATACTCATTTTACTCTAGACTGTCGTGATTTTAGACTGGCGACTAATATGTATATGTTGACATTCTTCCTCATCACAGAGTCTCTAGTAATTGCTAACATTTGCTTAGGGCTAAGGTCTCCACTATAGTCTGCAACTATTTTCTTACATCAATTTCTAACTTGGTCGGATAATACTTCAGAGTCCTTGACCTGTCACTAACGCAGTTAACCATTTTGTTGGCACCCAGATTATATTCAAGCTTCTTCTTGGTCTTGCTGCCAACTTGTAGTGAAAAACTCCAGAGTCTTTGGTACAAATCGAACCCACAACCCCGGACTGATAGCTTAGCACACTACCTACTAGCCCACAGAGGCACACTCCTAACGACCTTACAGTTGGTATATTAGGTGCCATCTTACCCCAGCTCTTTTTTTTAGAAACACAACACTACCTGTGAATCACTTGGTTTGTGTGCAAAAAAACACCTAGAGTCTTTGGCGGGAATCGAACCTGCAACCCCATACTGATAAACCTAGCGCAATCCAATCAGGCTATGGAGGCAGTCTGAGGCAATACCCAAAAATAAATAAATAATAGTGTCTAGCGGTATAGCGACCGATATTGCAAAAAAATTAAAAAAAAAAAATTTTATAAAAAGTTTTGAAAAAAAAGTTTTAAAAAATTAAAAAAAAAAATCCAAAAAAATTTTTACAAAAAATTTACAAAAAAATTTTAACAAAAAAAAATTTTATAAAAAGTTTTTACAAAAAAGTTTCAAAAAATTTAAACAACTTTTCAAGAAAAAGATAAGAGGGTAACACTATATCTAGCATTACTATGGGGAAGGGTATATAAGATTCGGCATGGTAGAGTATGTCACTCCTACTTGTTTCTCAATAACCTAAAAATTTTGATTTTTTTAAGATATCGCATAAACGGAGCAATATGATTTGATTTTAAGAACTAAGCACCAAATAATTTGATTTCTTTCATTTAACAACGCAAATATGCCAAATATATTTAGTGTTGTTTTAGCCTGGTCACGCTTAAATCGCATGATTTTAAAATATTATTCAAAGTATTTTGTTGAAAGTTCCGTGCTCATGTGTTTTTTCTTTCAAGTGATTATTTTGCAACATAAGTCGACAAAATGATTGACTGACTTTATTTGTTTATGAATTTCTTTAAACAGTTCTATAAAGATAAAGATAAACGTAAACAAACTTTAAAATAACAAAAACACAATTTTAAGCGCTTCTAATTATTTGATCTAGAGTGTACATACATACTTACAATGATACATACATCCATACATACACACATACATACATACATACATACATACATACATACATACATACATACATACATAAAAAAAACTGTTACAGTGGGTTGGTGAATAAGTGGCCCACACAACCAACACATGAGAGCAAATTGTATGACGTCAAAAGTGTAACCTCCCTAAAAATATAACAAATAAATAAATATGAAAAAAATAAACACCTGTGAAACCACCATCATTCTTTGGGAGTGTGAGCATAAAAGCGGATTGTTTTTGTTTTTGTTGCTTTTTTTGTCCATTGCTTACACACCAGATCGTTAATTATTCATGGAATATGTGATTGACAATCATGCTACAAAAACAAATTGATTGCAAAAAAAAAAAAGAAAAACTCTGTTTGAACTAAAAAATTAATTAATTTTTTCCAAGATATTTATTCTATACATATAATAAAACAGTAACTCGTTTCCTGTCTGTATGTCTTTCTCTTCGTTTTCGCATCATAAAAACTACTAGATGGATTTTAACAAAATTTTGTGAGGAGGTACCTTAGTATCCGGATTCCAATATAGGATACTTGTTTGCGCAAAAAAGTCTTATTTCCGAGACAAAGTGCAGAAAAAGCTGTGAAAGTACGCCGTTTTTTTCCCCGATTTAAAGGTATTGCATACTTTAAGGCATCATTTATTTTTTAAAGCAGTATATTTTAAGCAATATTGGGCAACAGATGGCGCTGTTTTAGAATAATGAGTAACTAATTTCCTGTCTGTTTTTTACAGAGCTATTCAATAATTTTTAGAATTTTAGAATTTTATAAACTTTAGATTTTTATCCAGGGATGGGTACCCTTATATAAAGTAAATACCTAAGAGTCTTAAAATTTGGTTTGGATTACTTTCAAAGAAATATCTAAAAAAATATTGTAACGACACACACAACGTGTGTGGGCACTGGTAGTAGTTAATAAAATTTATATTCTTTGGTAACCTTTTTTTGTGGTGATTTATAATTTATTTTAATAATTTTTGATTCGTGAATAAAATTTATATTAGGGATGGACAAGTTATAAAAATATATATCGAAGTTATAAAAATATATCGATATATGTATGTATATTGTGTAGATATTTTAAATATTAGAAGAAAAATATTAGAAGAAGATTATTTTATGCTTATAAATAATCAGTTTTTTATAGATGCTTTACAAAACAAACAATAATAAAAAAAGAAAATTTGAGAATTACGTAAATTTTTGAATAACGTATTTTTTTGAAAAAAGTTCCTTTTATTTCTCAGCATTGTTAACTTTTAAGCTCTTTACATTTAGTTCACCGTATGGTCACGTATTATCTAACTGCCCGCGTACATACATATACATGTAAGGCAAAACCACTTCTGAGACCTATTCCCATGGGCCACCTGACAAGTTATTGGACTGAACCACTTTAGCTAAGATATGGTCAGATACGTATATTAAATTTTTATCAACAAGTAAGAGCGCTATATTCGGCCATACCGAATCTTATATACCATTCACCATAGTAATGTTTCTTTAAAATTAGCTTGAAAATATTTAAAAAAATTTTTTGTAAACATTTTTTTATAATAGTTTTTTTAAATATTTTTTTGAAAATTTTTTTTACAAATTTTTGGAAATATTTTTTTATAAATTTTTTTAAAAATTTTTTTTAGAAAATTTATTGTAAAATTTTTTTTGGAAAGCTTTTTTTAATTTTTTTTTAAATTTATTGTAAATTTTTTTAAAATTCTTTTTTAATTTTTTATAAAATTTTTAATATTTTTTTTAATTTTTTTGAAACTTTTTTGTAAAATTTTTATTAACATTTTTTTAATTTTTTCTAAAATTTTTGTAATATTTTTTATGATTTTTTGGATTTTTTTTTTTTTGTAAAATTTTTATTCAACATTTTTTTGACAAAAACTAAAGAAAATCATTACATCCGAAAAAAATAAAAACAACGTGAAAAAAAATCGGTTGCATACCTTAAGAATGAAATATTAACAATAAAATGATTTTCATTTATACAGTTTACTCTATTTTGGGTACTTTTCTGCTTCTTAACTTAATGTGGTTACTAAAAGAAGTGTTGTTAACTATCTAAAAACTAATAGAACCTATGTTATCTATGATAGTTTTAAATTATAAGTTAATTATTGTACGGTACTACAAAACCCGTGTGGGATTACGACTTGCAAGTGGACTTTAGTTAATTTTTTTTTTTAATTTTGGCAAAAATTTGATTTTTTCTAAGAAATTTAAAAATTTTAGTTTCAGCAAATTCCAAGAATTATTATATTTTCACGTGTGGTGGAGACCTTCCAACTATTTACATTTTTTTACTTGTTTGTATTAATATTTTATATATATTTTCTACAAAAAAAAAAATAATAACAATATGCTTGTGTGCTGGTTTTACCTCTACTTTATTTTATTATTTTATCTCTTTGTTGCAATTTTATTTGATAATAATAGCTCTACACTTGCTGATAATAAGTGGAAGTGAGTATGAATGATAAATGATATTAAAAAACAGCAATTTCTAGAAGATAAATAATTTTATAATTTTTTTTTGTCTTATTTTACTGTTTATATCGGTTGTTTCATTTATTTTCACTTTTTGCACAAAAGTGTGTTGTTCATGATTAAGTTTTTTTTTTTATTTTTAATTTTTGTTTATAAATAAATAATTCAAAAACGACTATGTTTTATTTTATTTGCGTCACTACTCTCTTACTTAATTAAATGAATTTAATAGAAGAAAGAAAAACGAGTCAAGATAAAATTGATTATAATTATCTTTATCATCAGCTGATAATAGGTTTTATTCTGTCTGTGTTTATTAAATGATTTAATTTTACTGCGTTTTATCAGACAGTTGAGTAAAGCAAACATTAGTCTGTTGACTTAATTTTAAATTTAATGACTTGGTGAAATAAACCTGGCTAGATGTGTTTTATTTCGTAGTATTTAGGAAAACAATCTTAAACATAAAAAAAAATATTTTTTTTACTTTAAACTTCCAAAAGAAAATTATCGTTATATATTCTGAAAACTTGGCAGCACTTTTTATACCCTTCACCACAGGCAGAAAGGGTATACATAAGTTTGTCATTCCGTGTGTAATCTCTACCATATTTCCTACCTCCATAAAGTATATATATTCTCTATCCTTATACAGAGAGAAGTTGACTAAGCGATATCCGTCTGTGTTCGGGTTGAAATCAATTTTACCAAGGCACCAAAATACATACAGAAAATTTAAACCCACCAATCTGCCAGCCATAGTTCCGAAAATTTCGCTAATGCAATTCAGCTACATCATACCATTCTGCTTGAGGCTGCGGGCATAAAACTACGCCCACCTATATTTTTTACGTTGTTTTTATTTACTTTTTTTCGGTTGTAATGAGTATCTTTTGCTTTTTTTATTAAATAAATATTAGACCGAATATTAGACCAGTTGATTGCATGGAGTGCATATAGATCTCGGGGGATCAATGACAGGGGGGATTTTTAAAGCACAGATTAAAGCACATCTTTAAGGTGCTTTAATTTATATTAAAGAACTTTATAGATGTAGATTATAAGGGGGTCAATATGACCTTCCATTGTGCTTTAGTCTGACCGTTCTAACGCAATATCGATACTAGGAAAGTCCTAACTTTTACAACAAATTTTCGATAAAAATTTTACTAAAAACTTTCGATAAAATTATGACAAAAATTTTTCAAAAAAATTTTTAATAAAATTTTTGCAAAAAATTTTGAATAAAATTTTTACAAAAAGTTTTCGATAAAATTTTTACGAAAATTTTTCGAAAAAATTTATACAGATAATTTTTAATAAAATTTTTACAAAAAATTTTTGATAAAATTTTTACAAAAAATTTTTGATAAAATTTTTACAAAAAATTTTCGATAAAATCTTTAGGAAAAATTTTCGATAAAATTTATAAGAAAAATTTTCGATAAAATTTATAAGAAAAATTTTCGATAACACTTTTAAAAAAAATTTAGATAAAATCATTTAATTTTTCAAAACATTTTTAATAAAATTTTTACAAAAAATAAAAAAACTAAGTTGAAAATCATTAAACTAAAAAAATATATTATTGTGAAATTGGCAAACATAACAGACATTACTATGGTGAAGGGTATATAAGATTCGGCATGGCCGAATAGAGCACCCTTACTTGCTTTTTTATTTTTTTTGTAAACGGAAAATTTTAGACAATTTTTACAATACTCTACAATGTTAGAATTTTAAATGCCTAGAGCTGGGTACCTCTATCCGAAGTTAATAAATAAACCATATCTGAAGCACTATAAAACTAAGAGTCTTAAAATTTGCTGCAGATTACACTCAAAATAAAGGACGAATATTTTTTTTGCTACTTAAAATTTTTTTATGAAAATTGATTTTATGTTAAAATTCTGATTTTTTTTTCTTATACAAATTTAAATTTTTTTGGTGATACATTGATGAAAATGTAATTTTTCTACTCAACTAACGAATTGTAGTGAACTTTCGATTTGGTGGCGATTTTTATTCCATTTTGTTGTTGTAACAGCTCTGCTAATGTTGTTAGTTTTTCCCTTAGGACAGCTGTTGCTGAATTGACAATCTTTGGCCGAGTAAGACTAGGGTCGTTCCGTAGAGAAGATCCAACAATTGTTGTTGAAACGATTCAGTTTTATTGCGAATTTACGTTTTAGGTGAACTACCGATTTTTTATATTTAGTATTTCCAAAAAAATAAAGTTGATACTTCCTTCAGTGACTTTTTCAGTAAAATTACGATTTCTGGGGTTATTTTATTTTCAATGTCGGCATTTACTGCAACATTCTTTTTGCTGAAATTATGAATTTTTCAATAATTAAAATTTTTTGGTTGTAATTTGGTAAAAATTGCGTTTTGTTTGTTTCATGTTAGATTTTGAGAGAACTTTCAATTCAGAATTGATTTTAATTTTTTGTGAATTTTTAGTGAAATATACATTTTAGGAAAATTATTTTCAAAATTTTTAATTTAAAATAGAAAAATAAATATGGATTTTTTTATTTTGGTGAAATTTTTATTTTATAGTACATTTTTAGTGATTTAAAATAATTAAAAATTTTTTTGGTGATACTTTCGTAAAAAAGTTATTTTTTAGTAAAATTTTTAAATGATTTTTTTTTTTATTATTTTCCTTAAAACTTTCTGTTTTTTGTTGAAATTGTAATTTTTTAATTATGCTTTAAGTGAACTTTGAATTTGACCAAATTTTTAGTTACATTTCATTTTTCCGGAAATTTGGTTAAAATATGTTTTGGTAATATTTTGTGATATTTTGGTAAAAATATGTTTTTTGTGTGAATTTCGATTTCTGGGGAAAATTGTATTCTTTTTGTCAAAATTGCAATTTTTACGAAATTAAAATTTTTTTGGAAATTTTTTTGAAAAAGACAACAATATACAAAAAATAATAACATGGGAAAACTTGCAACCTGGACTGATTTGATAGGTTTTTCCATGATATAATAATACAAGGTAGTTCCATTTCAAAAATGTTTGAAGTTTGCCGGAATTATTGAAGTATGTTTTTATGTAAACACCAAAAAAAGTGTTGCCACAGGTTGAAACGAAAAACAATTATTTTGGAAATTATTTTAAAATGGTGTGTAATTTACTCAAATTACATAAAATAACAACGTACTTTGGTTTAATAATGAAACTTATGAGGAATAAATCTTGTTGTAGATTATGATTTCCTGAATCTTTTATAGGTACACTTTTATATTATAATATAAAAATATAAAAATTATATTACAATCTTATTTAGCTGCATGTTAATTGACCTTATGAAAAATCGCCACAAAACAAAAATTAAAAATCGCCAAATGAGTAATTACCGTAAAAAAATTGGAAAAAATGGAAATTTGGCAAAAAAAAATATAAAAAGTTCAAAACTGGCAGTGAGTGCATTGATATTTTTTTAATTCTAATAAATTTTTAATGTTAACAATTCTGTAGTTTTAGGTAGACAACGTAACTACTAAGCTAGTTTTTAGGACATAAACCGTTGTATTTACACTCTTAGTGATGAATTTCTTGATAATGACTCCTATTACTTTTGGCATTGTCGACGACCTTTCACTAAATTAAATTGCTATTCCCTTTGTCGACATCAACATTTATCGACGACTTTTTAATTTTATTTCGTATTTTTAAGAATATGTGACGTTGAATTTTTCTTGTACCGACGGCGATTTCGTCGTTTTGGTTTTTATAAACGACTTAAGTGCCAACAAAATTTAAAATAGACAAGATTTCAAAAACAAGTTTGACCCAATACGGAAAATTAGTTGAAGAAATGGAAAATCTCGACGTGATAGAAAAAAACTTAAATGAGTTTCCTATTAAGCATTTGAAATCATTCCAAAACATAAAATTTTTTTAAAAGAATATTTCTCTACAGAACAGTGTTATCGATAAGCAGTCGACGTCGTCACAAGAGCATTAGGAAATACAAAATTATAATTAAATTGAAGTTGACATCAATATAAAATGATGTCCGGTCAAAAGTGACGACGATGTCGCCGTCGCCAAGTAGAATAAAGGTGAATAAAAAACCGCTCAAATATGGTATCACTATATTTCATTAACACGTTTTGGATAATTGTCCATTTGAAAAATTTTAAAAAATTACAAAAAGCACTCAATTTTTTGGGGTTACTTGCATAGAGTTATTTTGCATGCAGCCCCCTCATTCATAAAAAAATTAACCAAACTTTTTAATTTTAAATTCCTATGATATTGTAAATTTTTCTTGATACTCCTGACAGATTAGCTTCCCATCAAAGTTTAAAAAATATATTTTCTTTAATGAACATACCAGGAGTGCCTTTAGTAAGTTGTATTTAATAAGAAAACGGGAACTTAGACAGTTGTCAGATATAGGGAAATTAAAAAATCTTATTTGTGAAATTTTGCAAAAGTTTATTACTTCCGTATGGAAAACAATTTTTGTTTGTTTATTTAAACACATAAATTTAAGGCTTATTTTTTTTTTAATTTTTAAATTTTCAAATAAAGGAAAAAACGCAAAATGGGATTTCACAAAGTATGTGATATGGTAGCACAAATTGAAATAATTCCCGCAAATGTCAGAACGTTAATATGGCGACAAAAAGAGAGAATGGAATTACCTTCTATTATTATATCAAGGTATATTTATCTTACTAGGTAGTGTCGTCCGCCCAGCTGATTTAATAGTTCGACATGTCAAAAGTTGTATGTGTTTAGAAATTTTATAGTGCAGAAGTTAGAAAGCAATAAAACACATACACGCCTTCTCAATTTTCTCCTATGTTTTTTGACATTTCGAACTACAAAGCAATAACAAAATTCCATGTTGTTCTTGTATTGTTGTATTTGTTGTAGGGACGCCACTACCTAGTAAGATAAATATACCTTGTATTATATCATAGGTTTTTCAAAAGCAAAATTTACAACTATATCTGACAGTTAAGATACAAAATACTTATATATTTGTTATGAGGAATAAATGAGAAATTAAAAACGGAACTAAAAACCTATTAATACATTTTTTATCTGTTGAAAGGGTATCAAAAGAAGCATAAAATTCTGGTTTAAAAAAAAATCTTAGAATTTCATGTGAAATTCCACAATATTTTTTTTTAAATTAGTCTCAATTATGGCAAAAATTTTACAATAAATCATAAATCAAATATTACAAAAAGTCATTATCATGAAACACTATTCAGATGCAATAATTAAATCCAATAATGAAACTACTTAATTTATAGCAAAGTCATCACTTTGATATAAAATACAAATACAACATCTAGTAGCGATAAGTTAATCAAATAAATAGAAATAAAAAGAGTGAATAAAAATAAATTGTAAAAAAATAAATTTTAGTATTTGTCAAAATATAAAAAATATTGCATAAGGTAGCGCTTTAATATAATTACAAATTGCTGGTTCAGAATGCTGGAAGCGAAAGTTCTTTCTAATCAAAATTGTTACGAATATAAAATAAAACTGAAAAACTTTGTAAATATTTAGTAATTTTTTTTGATTGAATCAACAATCGATAACGAGACTATGGCGATCTAACACACCCATCTTTAATACAAGTACGTTTGATTTAATTTTGTTGTAGCAATCACTCTCAATACTCATGCACAAAGTGGACTTTAAAGGCCGGAATGTTTGTTGCATCATACAAAAATTACACACTATCGGTTCTCGTGATTGTAGTAAGTGATGCAAAAGATTCTCATGATAAGTGAGGAAAAAATACATTTGCCAGATTTCTTTATAATAAATTTGACGATTTTACGTGTAAATCTTTTGGCGATTTTTATTCGAAATTTGACGATTTCTTTTTAAATACCGATTCTATACATATATTTTTTTTAAAAACAAGGTCTCACAAAACAAACGACCCTATTGGAGGAGGGGACAACTTTTGCAAGTGTTGTCGAATATCATTTTATTGAAGATTTTGTTTTTATACTTGTCACCACAGATGTATGTAGGATATGTATACTCGTATAAGAGTTTGTCATTCAGTTTGTAATTTCTACAATATTTATATCCGATTCTATAAAGTATATATGTAGATATATTCTGGATCGTTGTATATAGAAAAGGCGAATTAGCTATGCCTATATGGCATTCTGTCTGTCTGCCTGTCTGTCTGTCCGTTTGTGTTGTTGTTGAAATTAGTTTTGATAAGGCCAAAGAAGAGCTATAGAAAATTTAAGCCCACCAATCTGTCGGGCATAGTTTCGAGAATTTTTAACAAAATTGGTTTATATATAGCGGAGATATAGTCAAAAAAGGCGAGCGCCCTTATATGTCTTACGTTTTTTTCCATGTTGATGTATTGTGTTATTACTGTTTTTGCTTTGTTGTGTTAAAGCCGAAATTTATAATTAAAAAAGGTTACTAAAATATCGAAACTTCGCTAAAGAATTCATTGAAAATTTCACCGAAATATTACATAATCACTAAAAATATAAATTTTCCCAAAATAATTGTAGTTTCGATCAAACAATCTAAACATTATTTCAACCGAAAATGAACAACAACCAAAAACTTTCCATAATTACAAAGTTCACTAAAAAAATCCACGATTCACCGAAAAAAAAAATTAAATTTTATTCAGTAATTCAGTTGAAATGTCTTTTCTGCAGACTGCCGGTAACAATCGGAAATTATTTTTATATCATTCACTTAGATATAGTTTCAACTATTTAGTTATTGCAAATATCGGTCTTTAAATAAATAGCGGAGATAGGTTCAAAAAAAGTAGAGCGCCTCTTTTTTTTCTGACTTTTTTCCCATGTTTTTTGTTGGTTTTTTATGTTATTGTTTTTTGCTTTGTTGTATGGAAAATCGAAAGTTCTGAAAAAACTCTTGATTATTAAAAAATCGGAATTTTACAATTTAAATTCCACAAAAAAAATATCATATTTTCACCAAAATTTGACCGAAAAGTTTCAATTTGGCCGCAAATATAGTTTCGATCTAAAATTTCCTTAAAAACTGGAAATATAAAAAAATTTAAACTATGTGTAATTCAAAATTTAGCAAAAAGATACAAGTTTCGCAAAAATATCTCATTTTAACAAAAAAAAAATTATTATTGGCGTCTTTTTAGGGTTCCGTACACAAAGTGTAAAAACGTAACCCTATTGTTTTCGCTACAATGTCTGTCCGTCTGTCAGCGCCTTTTATCTCTGGAACCGTAATAGGTAGACTCTTGAAATTTTCACAGAAAGTGTATAGCAGTGGCCGCTATAGCAACAAATACTAAAACTTATAGGGTGTTCCGATAGAGAGGTGTTATTAACGAATATTTAAATTAAAGGGTGTTCTTTAACTGTAGGAGGCATAGATTCAAGATTTAAAAACACGAATTAAAACTTAGTTCGCTATATAAATAAGTATAAAAAAATAAACCGAAAAATTAAAGAGTGTTCCGATAGTGGTGTGATTTGCAGGAATAAGGCCTAAGTTTTGAACCATAGACTCTTGAAATTTTCGCAGAAGTGGTATAACTGTGGGCGCTATAGCAATAAGTATTAAAACTTATAGGGTGTTCCGATAGGGAGGTGTTATTCACGAATGTGTGTTTATTTCTTGAACTGTAGGAGGCATAAACTAAAAATTTACAAACAGTAATTAAAACTTAGTTCGCTTTATAAACAAGTCTAAAAAAAAACCTAAAAATTAAAGGGTATTCCGATAGTGGGGTGATATGCATGTATAAGGCCTAAGTTTTGAACCATAATAGGTAGACTCTTAAAATGTTCGCAGAAGTGGTATAACTATGGCCGCTATAGCAATAAATATTAAAACTTATAGGGTGTTCCGAAAGTGAGGTGTTTTTTGCCGTTATGTGTTTATTTCTTGAGCTATAGGAGGCAATCACTTAAAATTTGCAGACAGTAATTAACTCTATGTTCGCTTTCTATTAAATTAAACCTTAAAATTAAAGGGTGTTCCGAGAGTGACGTGCTTTGCGTGTATATGGCCTAAGTTTTGAATAATAAGTGGACTCTTGAAGTTTTTACAAGAAGTTTATTACTATGGAAACTATAAAAAATAATAAAAATTAAAGGGTGATCCATCAGTGACATGTTTTTAACGTATATTACCTTATTTTTTGAACCGCAATAGGTAGGCCTGATATTTTTATAGAAAGTGTTTTACCATGGCCGTTATAACAACAATTCCTAAAATTTAAAGGGTGTTACAATAGCGATGCAATTTTCGCGAATATGACTTTAATTTTAAAAAGGAAAGGGTGCCCCATAAGACATGAAAAAATTACCAACTTGAGTTTTTAAAGGCGTACTAGACATAGTACGGAACCCTACGTGTGTGAGACTAACTCGCACTTGACTGATTTATTTTATATTATAATTGTATCAATGTGGTTGAATACCATAAGAGTAAAAACCGGATGTATAGTGTTCCGAAATTGAAGATATAACACCGTAAGACTTTTATGTCTTATACCATGTTTCCACTACAGCATTTATTCGTAATTCGCTCTCTCCGTCGTAATTCAACCTCCAATTACAAACCGAATTACTTAATTCATCATACAAATTTTGGAGAGCGAATCATGTCATTCGTACATAATTCAATTTGAATAACCTTCTGAATTACGAATAAATCAGTGTATCGAGAAAAAAAGAGAATGTAAGACATAGAGTTGTCGGATATATTTTGAGATATTTCATCATAATTAGTGCAAAAAATCGCCAAAATATTTTTTTTTAGTTTTGGTATATTTATAATGCTATGAATAATTTCACTAAAAACCATATTCATAATAAATAAAACTTACATCATACGTGTTTTTTTGTACAAAATTTGTTCTAAAATAAAATCCAAATACATTTTATTTATTATGAATATGGGTATAAGAATTTGCCGAAAATAGTTTCTTAAAAAAATTTTACTAAATTTTCTTTAATTTTCTTGGTTCTTCTTATTGCGTAATGTCATGTCAAATGAGCCAAACAAAATTGGTTTCAAATTTACCACTCCCGATATTATTAAAACCTTTTTTTAATACAAGAAAAAAATTAGTTAAAAACTTGTTTTTTCATGATTGATATCAAATTAAAGTATATAAAATCCCCTATAAAATGAGCTATTACTCAATTTCCTAACGATTATAGAACTGGAATTATAATATACTTAATCAACGAGCGCATATGCCAAAAAAGCGATATTTTTCTGTTTTGATAACTGAGTAGCTAATCATATCATATTTAGAGTCAAGAAATATAAATAAAAAAAGTTTAAATAAAATCTGAAGTAGTTATTTTGAGTGCCTTGTTGATTTGACTATTATTTAAATTTTAAATTTTAATTTTATACTTTTATACTTTGGTCTACATTTCAAACTACAATAGCTTGAGATAGATTCAAAATGATTTTCCCAATCGATAGAAATTTATCACACCTTTTTATCTTTTTAAAATCAATCAATTTCTATCATATACCTTATATGTTTTTAAATAATAAAAAGTGAGATTTTAAGTTATATTTAGTTTTTGTGCTGTAACATAATTATTACAAATGTTACGTGCTTCATGCTATTGTTTAAAAAAAACCGTTTGTGCATAAGTTTATGCAATATTTTTTGTTTACTTTCAAATTATTTGTAACTTTTCGAAAGGTTTTTTAATTGGAGTAATGCAGTTTGAAAATCGACAAGTTAGTTGAAAACCCACATAATATGGCAGCCCTTGAATAGAAGAAGTAAACAAAATGAGTAACTGCCTAATTGAATTAAGAATGCGTAGTGGAAACAGGGTAATTCGAGAAAGTAATTCAAAGAGCGAATTAATTAAGTTGTAGTGGAAACATGGTATTACTTTTATGGTGCTGAAGTTATGGTTCATTTTCATATTTTCTTTATATACAGGTATCCATCTCTGGGTAATGACTGTTAAATGTTGAAACTTAGAATTTATTTAACATTATATTATTGTGGCGTTCTTTAAATATTGTATAAAAAATACCATTTTAAAAAGTAAAAGGTGCTGCCAAGTTTTCAGAACCATTAAATCATTAAAATTGCGTACTTTTACTACTTTTTCTCTGTCTTTTCTTGAAAATTTGATGTTTTTATGGAAAAAAAATATTCTATATTTGAACCGATATATATCGCACAAAATTCTATTAAAATTCATCCAGTAGTTTTTGTGTGATGCAAACACAAACAGACAGACAAAATTTCCAAATCTTGGTGTTATGTATTTAATATCGATAACTATCTGCACCAGCAATTGCTGGTTGCTCAGGCCAGATCATCAGGAAACTTTTTTCCCCGTATTGTATTTCATATATGTATGAAAAATAGTCCAATTATAGGTTTACGATTTACATTTTGACGATTTTTGGGCAAAATTTTTCAATCTCATACCAATTTGATATGGCAACTCTGACCTTACAAATAATTTTAATTAATAATAAATATGTATATATTAAAATTTTAAAAGTTAATATACGACATAACATAATACTTTTAAATCAATAAAAAATATAGGGCATAACATAATTTTGAATCAATAAATTACTTATTTGTAAATAAACTTTTATATTTTTAAACATCCCTCTTGAAATGCCTTCCGTTGTATTAATTTATTTTATTTGTCGTAGTGCCAGACAAACAAAAAAAAATTAATAAAAAAAGAATGAACTTTGTAACCGATTTACACCAAAAATTTGGACACATGATCTTATCGCCTCAGTCGCGGGAATACAAAGTAATTAATGACACCAATAAATATTATATTTATAAATACACATTTTTTATAGAATTTTTTTATTGTTTAAATTGATTAAAGTTAACACACGATGATACCACGCTTCATTCACGTGAAACGAATCGAATCGTATGTCTTTCATTTATCTTCTGCTAGACGTCAGTCAGTCACCAACACCAACATCTATTTTTTTTCAATTTAAATAGTTCTCACATTATTTGGTTAGTCAAAATACGGAAGGGACGAAGGCTCATAAACTTATGACGAAATTTTGTAGACAACTCAAATGGCAAACGTATCAAAAAAAAAAAAATATTGCTCGTAATCTAAGCGTAACCAACTGAAGAATGAGCTCATAGATTTTATTTTTTGTATTTTATGAACGATTGAGGTTCCCTGTAAAAATAAAAATACTTATTTGTCAACGAATTTACAACAGATTGAAATTACGTGCGCTGTGCACATAGGGTTGGCGGAACCAAAAATGTAGTATAATTTAAAAATTTCAAATTGGTATTTCAATAAATATTCGAATTTATATTCGCATAAATAAATTTATTGTAACCCAATTTTACTTAAATATAAACTATACACCTTGATTTTTTTAATTTTTATCTATCTATCTATCTACAACTTTTTTTAAATGGATTTAGCCACTTTAGGTATTTGGCTACAGAGGGTATTTTCATACCCTTCACTACAATTGGAAAGGGTATGTACTCGTATAAGTGTTTGTCATACCGTGTGTAATTTCTACAATATTCATTTCCGATCCCATAAAGTCTATATATTCTAGATCCTTATACATAGAGAAGTTGATTAAGCGATATTCGTCTGTCCGTCTGTGTTCGGGTTAAAATCAATTTTCGCAAGGTACCACAAGAGATACAGCAACTTTGAGCCTAACAATCTGCCAGGCATTGTTTTGAAAATTGCTCTAATTTCTGTAATAATTCAGCAACATCATATCATTCATTCGAGGCTGCGGCCAAAAATACCACGGCCACGGGGGTTCAATATGACCCCCAATGTGCTTTAGTCTGACCATTCTAACGCAATATAAATTGCAGGCAGATTCTAACTTCTTGACAAATTTTTTGTAAAATTTTTACATAAAACAACAGGATTTTTACAACAAATTTTAGACAAAATTTCTACAAAATTTTTTTTATAAAATTTTTACAAAAAATGTTCGATAAAATTTTTACAAAAAATTTTCGATAAAATTTTACAAAAAAAAAAATCCCAAATAAATTAAAAAAAGTTTTAACAAAAAACTTTCAATAAAATTTTCACAAAAACATTTCGATAAAATTTTTACACACATTTCGACAAAATTTTTACAAAGTATTTTCTATAAAATTTTTGGTAAAATGTTTAAAAAAAAATTTTGATAAAATTTTCGATCAAACTTTTACATAAAATTTTTACAAATATGTAATTTCAATAAAATTTTTACACAAAATTTTCGATAAAATTTTTACAAAAAATTTTCGATAAAATTTGTACAAAAAATTTTGGTTAAAATTTTTACAAAAAATTCTCGATAAAATTTTAACAAAAAATTTTCGATAAAATTTTAACAAAATTTTACAAAAATATTTCCAAAAAAAATAAAAAAAGTTTTAGCAAAAAATTTTCCAAAAAATTAAAAATTTTTACGAAAAATTTTCAATAAAATTTTTACGAAAAATTTTCAATAAAATTTTTACGAAAAATTTCCTATAAAATTTTTACGAAAAATTTCCGATAAAATTTTAACCAAAAATTTTCCATAAAATTTTTCATAAATATTTCCAAAAAAAGTTTTAACAAAAAATTTTCCAAAAGTAATTAAAAACAATTCAAAAAAAATTTCACAAAATATTTTTTATAAAATTTTTACGAAAAATTTTCTATAAATTTTTAACAAAAATATTTAAATAAAATTTTTACAAAAACTTGTCCAAAAAATTCAATAAAATTTTCACAAAAAATTTTCGATAAAATTTTAACCATAAATTTTCCAAAAATATTTCCAAAGAAATTAAAAAAAGTTTTAACAAAAAATTTTCCAAAAAAAAATAAAAAAAAAAAAATTCAATAAAATATTAACAAAAAATTTTTGATAGAACTTTTACAAAAAATTTTCGATAAAATCTTTACAAAAAATTATTGATAAAATTTAGAAAAAAAAATTTTCGATAAAATTTTACCAAAAAATTTTCCAAAAAAAAAATTTAAAAAAAAACTATAAAAAATTTTTACAAAAACATTACGATAAAATTTTTACAATAACATTACGATAACATTTTTACAAAAAATTTCGATAAAATGTTTACAAAAATATTCGATAAAATTTTTACAAAAAAATTTTCGTTAAAATTTTTACAACAAATTTTCTATAAAATTTTCAAAAACAATTTTCTATAAAATTTTCGATAAAATTTTTAAAAAAAGTTTTGATAAAATTTTTAAAAAAAGTTTTGATAAAATTTTATAAAAAATTTTCGATAAAATTTTTACATAAAACTTTCAATAAAATTTTTACATAAAACTTTCAATCAAATTTTTACAAATAAATTTCAATAAAATTTTCACAAATAAATTTCAATAAAATTTTTACAAAAAAAATTCAATAAAATTTTTACAAAAAAATTTTAATAGAACTTTTACAAAAAATTTTTAATAAAGTTTTATAAAAAATTCTTGACTAAATTTTTACAAATATTTTCGATAAAATTTTAACTAAAAATTTTTTATAAAATATTACAAAAATATTTCCAAAAAAATTAAAAATAGTTTTAAAATTTTCCAAAAAAAATAAAAGAATAATTTAATAAAATTTTCACAAAAAATATTCGATAAAATTTTTACAAAAAATAATTTAATAAAATTTTCACAAAAAATATTCGATAAAATTTTTACAAAAAATTTTCGATAAAATTTTTACCAAACATTGTCCAAAAAAATTCAATAAAATTTTCATAAAAAATTTTCGATAAAATTTTTTCAAAAAAATTTTTCTAAAAGATTTTCGATAAAATTTTTACAACAAATTTTCGATAAAGTTTTTTCGAAAAATTTTCTATAAAATCTTACCAAACAATTTCTACAATATGTTACCAAACAATATCGCAAAAATTTTTGCAAAGAATTTTTTATAAAATTTTGCCAAAAATTTTCGATAAAATTCGACCAAAAATTTTTTATATAATTTTTACAAAACATTTTCGATAAATTTTTTACAAAAAAAATTTCTATATCTATGTAGTTAAAGACCATAAAAGTAAAAACCGAATGTATATTATTGTGAAATTTGGAAACTTAACAGAGTAAGGGAATATTTAACATTGCTATGGTGAGGGGTATATAAGATTCGGCATGGTCGAATATATCACTCTAACTTGTTGAAATACTTGTTGATTTGCAAAGAGTTATCAGGTGCGACCGGGATAAAACTTCTTTTTCGAAGTGAAGAATAAGACCTCAGATTTTGATAATAAATTGAATAATTCGAAAAAGTAAATACCAATAAATCAAAATATAACAAAGAATAAATAAATAACTTATACTTTTCAAAAATAAATTTTACCTAAAACCAAAAATTAAAAATTAAATTTGGTTAAGCCGCAAACCACTTTTGCATCTTATTTTGTTTTTTGCTTGCTTTTGCTTTAATAAATTTTGCCTTAATTAATTAGTCTTTTCTAAAAAAAAAAATTACATAATATTTTACAATGAAAACAGATCTTTTGTCTCAAGGTTCTGTTTATAAATTCATAAAAAAGAATCCTTGAAAGCATTCTGCTGAGCGGACTACATACGAATAAGAAAATCAAGTTTTTTTTCATTTACCTTTTTCTCGCTGCATGTGTGGGCTAATGACCCTGATTTTACAAGCAATTTCGTTGAACTGAAGACATTTAATAAAAAAAAAAAACAAAAACAAAATTTAATACTTTCAAAAGTTGTTCCTTTGTGCTTATTAAATCTTTATTCAGAAAACATTAAAATATTCAACAAGTTGTTTAACGTTGAATAAAGTGAATCCTTGAATACACTGTAAAAAAATTTTGATTTAAGCTTCATCTTTTTAGTGGTAAAGGGAAGGCAAGTTTATAGGGGGTTAAAATAGCGAATGGGTTCGTGTAATAATAAATATTCTGTGCGTAGGCCGGCACGATAGTGCACTAGGCCAAATTTGCAAGCGTTGTGTTGGCGTTTTTCTATTCATGAGTTGCCAGATAAAAGTATAGTTGTTTAATCCCTTTTGAAAAATGAATCTCTTGAAATAAACTCCCTTATAAACTCATGAGAATTTATTTAACTTATGATACATTTACTAAAATGTAATATATCATTTTACTAATTTCCCAAGTCCGGTCGTCATGAAGCCTTTATCCTAGTCTTAGGTGACCTAAAATTATTTTCTTACTGGCGTTTAAAAAATCTTGAAGCCTATAAGAATTCCATTAAATAAATCAAACACAAAATATTAAAGGCAAAAACTTAATATTCAAATATTTTTATTCTCTTTTTTCCACAAAATTTAATTTTTTTTCGAGTGTAGATTTTATTAAGGTTCAATTCCCTTTTTTGTAAAAACAACACTTGTTTTATGCACATATTTGTAGAACTAAAACAAGTTGAATGCGTATGAAAGACCTTGACCCTTTTTTCCAAAAATAAAATACGAACTAAAAATATAAGAAAATAAAATAAAAGAAATACAGAATTTTAATTTACACGGACTTGCATACACTGACTGACGCAGACAGAAGATAAACATTTTGTTGAAAAATATAAGACAAATGAACTTGAACGTGAACGGTCAGAAACCTAAAATTAAAGAACATTGGGCTACAACAACATCTAGAGAAAAATCGAAACTTTGAAACTAAAGAAAGAGCAAAACAATAACAACAACAACAAAAAAATACAAAATCATATGAAGCAAATACTACACGCATAATGATGATACCAAAAGCTTCGCACAGTGGCGTTGATTGATGAATTAGTGGGTTGGTACATTAATTTAATCTATAGATATATTAATAAATCTCTAACAGGACCATTTCAGTACACGAAATAATTGTTTAAAATTTTGTGGCTGGTGCATTAAGTAATTCAAATGTAATGGAAAAATTGAAGCCATTTTTAGAATTTGTCTCTGTCTGTTTGTTTTCGCATCACGTAAAAACTACTGGATGAACTTCAATAAAATTTTCTAAGGAGATACCTTGGTATCTAGATTCAAATATAGGATACTTTTTTTTCAAAAAAATATCTCATTTCCTAGAGAGAATACAGAAAAAGTTGTGAAAGCCCCAATTTGATCGATTTAAAGTTACTGCAAACTTGGCAGCACCTTTTATTTTAGTCAGCGGAAAATTATTAACACCATTTAAAGAACTTTACGATTATTTTAGAATTTTATATAAATTTTAGAAATTTTTTTTCCAGGGATGGGTATCTTATTATAAAGAAAATATATAAACCATAACTAAAACGTTATAAAAGTAAGTCTTAAAATTTGATGTGGAATACTTTCAAAGCAAATTCGAATTCAGGGCGCCTATGACGTGGCGGGTGCATCTAGTTGTGAATAAAAACAATATATATAATCTATGATATATCTTTTATCTTCGTTCGTGATTTTTTAAAGGTGAAGGTTTTATAAATTAATAAAAAAATTTTTTTTTTTATTTTTCCATTAATGGGCAATCTTGAATCTGATTGGTGTTTGTACAAAGTTTTGTATTTTGGTGGCCAACATTTTTGTAGAACATTTTATCCCCGGCCTTCCCCTTTTTCGGGGTGTGTTTTTATAATTTGTTAGAATAAATCCTCAAAATGCCGTTATGCAGGGGAGTTAGAGGGTTAATATGTTTTACAAAAATATTTGCCATAGCATTTCCTACAAAGTTGGTAAGCATACCCTTCACCTCAGATGTAAGAAAAACATAGTTTTATATACCGATATGCTGCAAGAACAGGCCAGAGCTGGGAAACTTTAACTGCCTCTAAACTAAAACGCCAACACACGTAAATATATATTTTTTTGGCCCACTCTACCAAAATCAATGGTCCGAACTCCGTAATTTGGGATAACTTTGACATTATTGTACAGTGTAGAATATACGAACTTGAGCCTACTAAGTATAATTCATTTATGAATACTGAGATATTTAGACAATAATCAGGTGCTTTGTAAGGTGTGTTTTTCCGCTAGGAATTTAACTGTCATACAATTGTTAGATCGAATCTTTTATCATATTTACTCAGTTCAATTTGTCACTTTATCGTGCTTAGACCGACGTCAAAACAATGCTAGCAAATTGAGCAAATTTAGAGAGATTCTTCAGGCACCGCTACTTTTTTTTCCATTACCCCTCTTTGCAGCATATGGCTTCTACAACGCATTGCAATCTTACACGATTTGTGGCAGCTGTTTTCACGTCTTCTTTTTTTCGTGTGGCAAAGGTGTTGCCGAAATATTCATTCTGTTGTTATTTTGCCTTTTAGTACTTTCGTTAATCGGTTGTTGTTCCATTTAAGTAGATGATTGTTCTGCTGTAGCGGCCAACTGTCGTTGCCTAGAAACAATGCCTTTCGTGTATTTTAGTGTAGTGGTGGGAAACTTTGCTAATCTTTGATTTCTACCTTTTTCTTTTTTATCCCAGGTGTTGATAGCTGCCTGACTTTTTGCCATGATGTTATCATCTATTTTTCCAGGGGGTGTCCAGGGTTCCTCTTTGATTGATTGTCAGAAGGGGGTTGAAGCCGCTTAATTTGAAAACTCGAAAAAACAATGGGGAAAGTTTTTAGACCTCTGCCACGAAACGACTCTAGGATGTTTGGTTTTGTTGCCAAGCACTTAACCATTTCACCACCATCGCCATCGCTATATTTAACAAAAATGAACGTTTGGTGCACTTTATGGGCCAGTGAAATCGTTGATCCCTACTTCTCTAAAAATAAAGAAAATGAAACGTTACCATCAGCGGCGAACCGTCATAAGATTCATGATTACTAATTTTATTCCGGCCCGCTTGGTTGGATTGTTTATTGAAAATATGTTTTATTACAGGACGGCAGAGGTCACATTGTGCGTCAATTAAATGCCTTTGGATTATTTTCTCTGGGCTGGATCACGGCTTTTTGCGCAATTAAGCTACCAAATTCGCACCCACGCGTTAAAACTAAAATAGGTCGTTCAAATATGCATGCTATTGATTCGAGAGTTCCTGGATTATGTTGACTTAAAAAAAAAACGGTATGTTGTGATTAGACCTGCGACCGTAGCAAATTTCACGAAAAAGTCTATCGAGGTCAAAACGTCCGATCTTGGTGTGCCAATTCATGTCTCATAACCAACCTTAAAGATTGACAATTTGTATAGCGATATACCATTCGTGTTACATTCTCGTTAACGACACTGACAACTGTTACTAAATGTTATCTCATCTTTACCCACTGTGCAACACAATACAAAATTTATACATAAGTTGAAAATGAAGAGTGTGTTTATGTAAATTAAAATTTTGAAAATACTGGAAGGTAAAGTAGCGAAATATTTGCACACACGCCTAAATATCATCGTCGTAATAATAAACGAGCGAGAATAAAGCAGAACGCCGCACGAACTTCCTTGCAAAAAGTTATTACCCCCGATTTTGTTTAAATAAAGCAAACAAGGAAAACAAAATTGTAGACGGACTTGTTGTTATTGAAAGTTTAAGTTTTGCGGTGAAGGTAACAAACAAAAAAATATCATTAATTGATTCGTTTGTTTAGAGGCCAGACAAAATAATAAAAAAAAAATATTTTTTTTGGGGTTTTATTTTTTACAATTTGTTTTCAAAACAAAAATATTATTTAAATGCCAGAGCGAAAAAATATTTAAAGAAGGAAATAAGAATTGTGTTGTTTATGATCATGATGGAATGATAATAAAGTGATGATGATGTCTTATTGAATAAGTCTATGATTTATAGGACGTTTGTTTGTTTGTTTAATTTAAGTTGTTTTCATTTGCGTTTTAATTAAAACTAATTAAAGTGTGAATTCTTCTTTATCTTCACCTTGGTACGAATTCTTTAGGAAATAATATGGAAACCCTTATATTAGAAGAAAGTAGGTTTCTGAAAAATGTTAAATTTAAAAAACAATCGTCTGTCATATTTTATGAAAAATTCAATTCAGTTTTTTTTTAGCAATAAAATGACATCAACAACTTTTTATTTAAAATATACATACTTAATGCTAAACGTGTTTATTTAAATTTGTGCAGCTTTGAATTGAAATTGTATACGAAGATTACATAAAATTCGCTTTATTAGAAGGATAACTGTATGCCCTTTTGAGGGACGCGACTGGATCCGTGGTAGAGAATTCTAAAAGTTCTATCTTTAAACATAATACACCTTAATCACTATAATTCGTGGCCACTTTCATCCGAAAATTACTTTCTAGTTGATGACAAATTATCACAAACAAATTGTAACAAACAACCTTTGATACCTTGATTGAACAAATAAGAACTAATCATTTGAATTCCGAAGAACAACTAAATTTACATAATCTTTTGCAAAACTATAGACACTTATTTTACCAAACAAATTCAAACTTGTCCTTCACAAATAAAATAAAGCATAGAATAATCACCAAAGGTGATATACCTGTGTTTTCCAAAACATATAGATATCCTTACGTACATAAGGAAGAATTCAAAAAACAAACACAAGAAATGTTAGATTGCAAAATAATTAAACCTTCAAATTCTCCATATTCAGCTCCAATATGGATTGTCCCCAAAAAAGATGATGCTAGTGGTCTAATAAAGTGACGAATCGTAGTCGACTGAAAAAACTATAGATGACCGTTTTCCCATACCAAATATCGAAGAAATTTTGGACAAACTTGGAAGATGTTTATATTTCACCACCTTAGATCTGGCGAAAGGCTTTCACCAAGTCGAAATCGATGAAAGGGACACTCACAAAACAGCATTCTCGCTTGAGGGTGGGCACTTCGAGTTTTTTAGAATGTCATTTGGTCTTAAGACAGCACCCGCTACTTTTCAAAAATTAATGAACAGCATTTTAGCCGATTTAGTAAAAAAAGTGTGTTTAGTATATTTAGATGACATCATCATTTACTCTACTTCACTTTAAGATCATTTAAATTCTCTCCGTCTTTTATTTGACAGACTTTCAGAAGCCAACCTAAAAATTCCGGCAGACAAGTGTGAATTCATGAAAAGAGAAACAGAATTCTTAGGACATGTTGTCACACAAGAAGGGATAAAACCAAACCCCAAAAAAGTAGAATGCGTATCTAACTAACCCTCGCCTAAAACACCAAAGCAAATTAAACAATTCTTAGATTTCGTTTGTTATTACCGAAAGTGTATCAAAGATTATTCGAAAATAGCAAAACCTATGACAAGCATTCGGGATCGTACGTTGACAATGACCAGGGTATGAAAACAAACAAAACTTTTGGCAAACGTTTCGTGCAAATTTACAAACTTTAATCGTTTTGTACATGAAAAAAACCAAAATAAATATCTGTTTAATGAAAAACTTCGCAAACAAAACAATCGGATTTATATCGGGATTGTTGGGAAATGCATCACTGTGCTGTATCTGATGCGCATGTGTGATTAGTTTGCGATGCCGTTGCAAAAGAGCTGATACTGATACTTGATGCGCAAACAAAATTAATTAACATTTGTTTAAAATTTCGATTGCTTAAACAATACAAATTGGGAAGTTAATAATGATTTTATTTCTTGATTTACATGAAAGCAAAAATTAAATTAAATTCTTCCATATCTGTAATTTAACAAAATAAAATTAATAAAGAACAAATAAAAAACTCACTCATTCATTGCATCAGTAGTTTTTGTGATGCGTGTTTGACGTTTGTTTGCGCATCATCTATTTCAGTGATGCATTTTAGAACACACGACATTTGCAGTGATGTAAACTGATGCATTTCCGAACGTACTGAGCATCAGATGCAGCGCAGTGTTGCATTTTCGAACAAGCCCACGCTTGCCTTGATATACCATTACAGTCGTTGCAGTAATTGCAGTATTTTTGACTGATTTTGATTTAGTTCGTTCGATTTTCGAATGCTTTATGAAATTTTTATGATTTGTTTTCTTTAATTGCTTTTAATTTGTTTTTCTTTCTACACTTGTGTAGTTTAAATAAGCAACAATAAAAGCAGAAAATCTTACAAGCTGTCACTCAATTTCTCTCAAAATTAAAAGTTGTATACCGCTCTGATACAGTCTCTAGCATAATGACCAAATCATTTAGCAAACGTTTGCGAAAGGGTTTTTCACAATGTTTTTGTTTTGTTCTCATTGTTTTCTTTTATATGCGACCATAAACAATACAAAAATAAATGACGTAATCGTTCTCATTGTTTCTGTTTCAATCACTGCAGAGAGCAGAACAAAACAAATTGAAAGCACACGTTTCGTTTCGTTTTGTTTATATTCATACCCTGGTATAAACTAATACCTTTATGCAATCTCAAACAAAAATACAAAGTTAAAATCGCAGATCATGGTGGTCAATCAACTGGAACATTTTAACATGTAACGTTTAACAAAATGTTAACTGTAGTAAATCGATTGTTGTCCAAATATTTGGCGCCGACCTGTTGGAAAACCATGCTTTCAGTAAAGCCACATACCGTTGTCATATTTAAATAAATAGAGAAAAACGATTCTAGTGGACCATAAGAAACACTAAACAGTGATTTTTTGGTGAAAGTAGCGGTACCTGGAGAAACTTTTTTACATTTTCGTACATTTACTTCATTTCAAATATACTATTTTGCTTACAAACTTCTCCATTGAGCTTCCAATTAACAGCAATTTGGCTTTAGTTCCTTTCCCAGCTGGATATTGTGAGGTCACAGATAAAGATATTTACGTGTAGCGCACATTGTGTGTCCGGCACTGGCTAGGATAAGACTTAGGACCACGGGCAGAAACTTATTAAATGTGGACGCCACGGTGGATTTAAGCTTTGAACAAATGCTTGCAATTACTAGAGACTCCGTGATTAGAATAAGTCCCCTTTCATACCAGTCAAGTCTGACTCGTCAAGTCTTGAGTTTTTGGACGAAGGGGGAAGTGAGAATGAAAAGATGTAAATACTTGACCGTACAGTCAATTTTTCGTATTCATGTTATATTTTGTATTCATGTGTCATATTTTTTGTATTCATGTGTGAAAACGAATGCAGGTTCAAAAGAAAATATAAAAATACTTGACGAGTCCGACTTGACTGGTATGAAAGGGGACTAAAGGCTGACATTTACCAGTCGACAGTCAGAAATCACAAATTAATAATAAAGGTTGGTAGCACGTGACTCAGTGAAAGTAAGGTTGCTGTAAGTTAGAAATCGGTTGCCTATATTTAATGAGTTCGGAAGGGGTTCCAAAAGCGAACCATTAGGGAAGCGGTCTGCTTCGATATCCCCCTACATTAACAATAATAATAAGATATTTGTGTGATTTTTCCAAAAAGTAGTAGTTGCGTTTTTCAGTGCTCAGTGGACGACGTATTTGCAAGCAATTATTGTTTTGGGGTATGTGTTGTATGAATTATTAGCTCTGATGGACGATTGTGTCGACCGTGAAATGGACATAACGTACTCTAACATTCATGAAATGAACCACGATTTGCGAAATAGTGACACCCTTTAAATTTGACGTAGGCTTCTCTAGAACCAACATGCATTTTCTACTGAAAGCAAGTCAGTGTAGGACGGGGGACGGGTACGCCTATAAAGAGAATGTAAATATTCTATGTACAGAGAACTAAAATAGAGCATTACTTAAATTTGATATAGGCTGCTCTAAGATTACCGTGCGTTTTTAAGTATTTATTTGATTTTTAAGACAACGCTGCCTGAAAAACTTATTGCTTGTCTCCAGAAAATAACCAGATAGTTCGGAATCGAACTCACAACCCCCACTGATAGACTGATAGAGCAGTGCACTACCAATCAGTCTATCGAGTCTATAACTTTGCGATATAGAATGAAGGGTACTCCCGGTACTTCCCTACAAGAGTAGTAATTAATTATCCTATCTACATCTAGAAAACTAAAATAGTCCCACATGTTTATTATATTCTATTCTGCGTCTTAGTCGCTGCCAATTAACTGAATAATCGTTAAACTTTTATTAGACGGTGAAATTCTGTTTGAACTAGACATCGAAAATCATTTAAATTTTCCATGAATACAATGAGGCAGGATTTTTAAAAAATAATATATTTTTTTACTCAAATAACTAACTTTTAACGCCCTGCAACAGACCCACAAGCAGAATAAATGCGATTAAAACGAAAACACAACATGACCGTGAATTGTTAAAGCAATGAACTCTGAAGCAAAAACAACCTCAAAAATACAAATAAGAAAATTATTATGAATAAACAAATTAAACCTGGAGTGCACCTCTTTTGTGAAAAAAATATCAAGTTATTCTGAAGCAACAAAAAAAGTCATAAACACGAATTCGATATGCAAAGTGTGCAAAAAGTTGTAAGTTAATTTAAAAAAAAAAATATATATGTATAATAAATAAAAAGATTAACACGTTTAAATCTTTTTACAAAATAATTTAAAAAATTTGCTTTTGTTTACAATACTTGATACGTACTATTCTTAACACGAGTCTGCTGCCGTGGTTACAAAAAACAATTATGTAGTGTAAGTTTTTTTACCGGCTAATAATTAAATTTAATTAAAAGAACTTTAATTTCGAATTGTGTTCGAAATATTTACAATGAAACCATGAAAACAGATTTTTTGCCTACAACTTGCCGGACTTAGTTAAGCATTATTATACCTTTCACCACCGGAAAGTTTGTCATTCCGTTTGTAATTTCTGCAACATTCATTCCGACCCCATAATGTAAATATATTCTGAAGTCTTGTACATAGAGAAGTTGATATTCGTCTGCCCATCTGTGTTCGGGTTGAAATCAACTTTGCCAAGGCGCCAAAAGAGATACAGAAAATTTAAGCCTACCAATCTGCCACACATAGTTTCGAAAATTTCGGTAATGAAATTCAGCGACATCAGACCCTTCCATTCGAGGCTGTGGGCAAAAACCTACGCTCACCTATATTTTTTCTTGTTATTTTTCTTTTTTTCGGTTGTAATGATTCTGTTTTTTTTTGTTAAATAAATATTAGACCACGACCAGTAGATCGCATGGAGTTCATATAGATCTCGGGGGATCAATAACCCCCTGCGAGGTGAAATTTTTGTTTGTGTTTAGGTTGGTAGGGTTTTTCTGCTTTAATTTGTATTAAAGGCATTTATATAAAGCAATACACATAGAAGTAGCCAATAGACCCACAGGGTGCATACTGGTAACCAGGAACAGTCAAAAGACACATTGGGGGAGTCAATATGATGAAATTTTTTAAAGGATTTTTTGCTTTTGTTTGCACATTCTAACGCCATTATAATTGCAGGTAGGTCCTAATTTTAACCTTAATTTAAAAAAAAAAAATTGCAAAAAAAAGTTACAAAAAATTACAACTTTTTTTAAATATTTTCCAAAAAAAAAAATTTTCAAAACTTTTAACCAAAAACTTACAAAAAGAAAAACTCAAAAAAGTTTTCAAGAAATATTTTTACTAATAATTTTTAAAATAGTTTCCCCAAATAATTTACAAAAAATATTTCCAAAATATTTTCTACAAACTACTGTTAACCAGGAGCAAAAGACACATTGGGTAAATAAGATGGAATTTTTTTAAAGTATTTTTTTTACAAAAATTTTTCGAAAAATTTTTAAAAAAATTTTTAAAAAAATTTTTACAAAAAAAAAACATTTACAAAAAATTTTCAAAACTTCAAACCGAAAATTTTCAAAAACAAATTTTACAAAAAAATTAAAAAACATTTCAAAAAATACTCAAAATTTTCTAAATAATTTCCAAAAATAATTTACAAAAAATTCTCAAAAAAATTTCCAAAATATTTTCTATAAATTTTTACAAAAAAAATTTTAATAAAACTTTTTTCAATAAAATTTTTACAAGGATCAAAATCAAAAGATTTATAATAAAATTTTTACAAATCAGTTTAAATCAGATTTTTAAAAAAATTTTAAAATTTTAAATGTTTACACAAAATTTTGAAAAAAACTTTTACAAAACTATTTTCTATAAAATTTTTACAAAAAATTTCACAAAAATATTTTAAAACAAATATTTTCCAAAAAATTTTTATAAAATTTTTACAAAACAATTTTCTAATAAATTTTATCAACTTTTTACAAAAAATATTATAGAAAATTTTTACATATTTTTTTTTTTATATTTTTACATTACATTGACGATATTTACCGTATACGAAATATTGCTTATTAGTGGAAAAAACGCAGTTCGTTTTTTCATGTGTATGTCTCTTAAATTAAATCAATTTGGTGAAGGGTATAGAAGATTCGGCACGGCCGAATATAGCACTTTTACTTGTTTTAAACCCACTTTAAAAAAGGAGGAAGGTACTAACTAATTCATCTGAATATTTTTTAATACGCAGAACGCAGAACTCCGTCATTTCTGAATAGATTTCAATGTTTTTTACTTGAAAGCTTATGCTGACAGATTGTTCCCATTAAAAAAAAAAATAAAAAATTTAAAGAGTCTCCCCATACATCATACGTGATTTTTATGTACCTTTTTAACCGTATCGTAATTTGACGTATATGGCCTTTGAACCGTTGAAGACAGACACTTGAAAATTACGCTTAATGTATATAATAACAACACAAGCCTGATAAAAATTATTTCTGGAGTTATCAGTTTTTTTGCCTTAAAACACTTAACCTATTTAACCAAAACTTTAGATATAAAGTAAATTAATATAAGTAGACTATTATGACATATTTATAAGTCTTATAATAAAATTCCAATCAAACAGGGTATGTATGATACATACGTGTACATATCAGGGTTGGTAAAGTTGGTGCAATAGTGCTATTTTTTGTACATTTCGAATCTGCAAAATATTATGGTAGACCAATGATTCATTTGATACAATTACACAGTTTCACACAGTTTTGTGTTTTTGATAAATTTTATATGCCAACCAACTATATTTGTTTTGAGATCTAAAACCTAACAAGCCGTTTTTACCCTTCTCGTTATAAATGTCCCGATATTCAAATTAATGCTTTAAAATTCTAAATTTAAGGTTAAGTTTAAAAAAGGAGAGAGTTGATCTTGAACAGCCTCACGCGATGAGTTTGCCAACAAAAAGCCCTTTTCGGCTTCTGTTACTTTTATTGTTATTGTTTTATGTATGATGTATAAATGTCGTAATTTGTTACCCGTGAGTCAAGCTTGAGTCACGCCTGAATCGCGCCTGTGAGTGGATAATTTTATATATTATTACTTATTGGTCAGTTTGTTATTTATTAACATGCAAAATCTTTTTGGGGTTTACATTAAGAATTAAAATCAATATTATTTGTTAACTTCACTATTTAAGTTTTGCAGATATAGAAAAATTGATATTTTTTCCCATCTCTCCCCTCCTATACCTCCACATGTAGTTTGCTCTAAGTGTAACCCTTATTCGATTTTGAGTTATCTGCTATTGTAGTTCTGCAGATATAGGGAAAATATGATTTTTTTTATATGTGTGTGAGGTGTTCACTTTTCTCCTCGAAAATATCTAAGATTTTGTTCAAACTTGCAGTTTTTTCTAAGAACTACCCACATAAAATTTTGTATGTCTCACTATTGCGGTTGTGAAGATATTAATAATCCGCAAAAAAGGGCTTTTGGTCCCTCTATGAGTCGGTCGCTTCTTAGAGATCTAGAACATAATTTACTATATTTAAAAAACTAAGAAAATAAAGAAAGACAATCTGTTGACAGCAGATGTGTATTTCTTATCGTGCTAAGAATGTGCGATAGTATTATATCTTATTTTAACAATGTCGTGCGCTTCTTTCCCCTCGTAACAGATCGTCATTTATTGCGAAAAAACAACAAATAACAAACTGTCATCTTTTTCGGTGTTAGTACTTCCTTAGTACAATCAGTTAGTACTTGGAAGTACTACAGAACCAGACCCGATTAGTCTTCTTCTTCGTGAAGTTGTGGATAAAAATTAATTGCAGACATTTTTAATTTTATCTAATCAGCATATGAATTTTAGGTTTCATATTTCAAATAATAAAAGAAACGAATTCAAAATTCTTGAAAGTTTGTACTTTTTCTATTTCTCTTTTCTTACCCCCAAAAAAGAAAACTTGCGCAGTATAATAAGGGAAATTGTGATAATCATAAATTTATTACCAAACTAGCTGTGCCCGCCACGTCGTGGGCGTCCTGACAATATTTTGCTCGGTTTTGATTTGAAAGTATTCAACACCAATTGAAAGACTCTTACTTTTATAGTGCTTCAGTTATGGTTTATGTATTTAATTTATATAAAGGCACCCAGCCCTCGATAAAATTCTAAAATGTATAAAAAATTCTAAAATTTTAAAAATGATTGTTAACCTCTGTAAGTGGTGTTTAAAATATTTTAATAACAATGTAATTCCACAAAGTAAAAATACAAATTTTAATCAACTGGTGCCATCTGTTGCGTGGTGAAAATATACCCGCGTTAAAAATATCCCAGTTTTAAACCGAAAATTTCAGCACCTTTAAACCGGAAATTTGCTTTTTTCACTGCCTTTTCTCCACTTTCTCTTGGAAATAAGATATTTTTGTGGAAAAAAAAGTACCCTATATTGGGATCAGGATACTAAGGTACCTCCTCACAAAATTTTGTTAAAACCCATCCAGTAGATTTTACGTGATGCGAACAGAAACAATGAAGGCCAGACGGGCGGAAATTAGTTACTATTTTATTATTGTAAATTATGTAAATTGTATGTAAAAATTTACATTGAAAGCAATATTGTCTAATTGATAAAATAAAATAAAATAAAATTTAAAAATTAATCACAAAATTATGTATGTATTTAGTACAATTTCCGAGTCCAAGTACAATTAAATACAGCGTTTGGTACGATTTGAAAATTCCATTTACCATCTCTGGCACATACATATATTTTGCACGAGTACAGAAAACGTAAAATAAATTAAATTAAAAAAAAAACAGAAAAACAGTACACAACAGTTGATAAACTAAAATAACTTTTTCAGGTATTACGAGTAGGAAATATTAATAATGATCGTCTGTCGATAATGTTGAAGTAGAGTCTTTCATTAAACGCTTCCTATCTTATATCTGCGTGAGATATCATATATGAAATATAACGCCATAGTGACGCGCATTCCAAAAGTCTAATTTTCCTTAATTTTGGCTAACAAATTTTATCGTTGAAATTTATTTTTAGGTTCCTTAACAAATTAACTCGTAGAGCAATACACAATGGAACGACATGTTCAAATTATCCAATCGTATTCTGGACATAGGCGCTCGATAAAAATTGTAGATTTTAAATTTAAACGTAAAAATACCTTTGAATTTACTATAAGCTTTTTATACCCTTCACCACAGATCGTTACTGTCCGTCGTTGTTCGGCACCAGAAAATTTAAGCCCACCAATCTGCAAGGCATAGTTTCGAAAATTTCGCTAATGCAATTCAGCAACATAAGACCAATCCAATCGAGGATGCGGCCAAAAAACCACGCCCACCTATATTTTTTCACGTTGTTTTTATTTTTTCCGTTGTAATGATTCTCTTTTGCCTTTTTGTTAAATAAATATTAGACCGTAAAACATAGATCGCAAGGAGTGCATACAGATCTCGAGCGATCAATGACTCCCTGCGAGGTGGGATTTTTGTTTGTTTTTAGGTTGTTTTCTACCTTTATAGAAAGCAATACACATAGAAGTAGCCGATAGACCCACAGGGTACCCACTGGGAACCAGGAGCAGCCAATAGGCACATAATTTAGTCTGACCATTCTAACGCAATAACACAGGAAAATTTTTACAAACAATTTGATTGATGAAGACAGTAAATATGTAAAATATTACTTTACAAACATTACAGTACATAAATATCTTCACTTAATATATGTATGTACGTGTAACTCCAGACATTTTGTTTATTTGTTAGAAATACATACATATGTATTTCAAAATTTTCTTAATTAAAATTTGAAACGTTTAAAAAGGCACGTAATCCCTCTATCTAAAATATTACACACAACAAGTGGCCTACTCTATTTACACTCAATACCTAAGTATTTTATTTAGTTTAGATAAGGAAAGAATGAATCAAAATAAATTCGTTAATTATTTACTAATTATAAAATTAAAAAACAAAATAATGCATAGTACAACTTAATTTTTATCGTTGACTTTATTAATTTAATAAATTTTTGTTTTAAATAAAATTAAATTTAGTGCTCAAATATTTTAATTTATTTAATGATCATCAACACCCTGTTTTCAGTTTGCAACTACCAACTGACTCATATAATAATTTACTGCTCTTTAATGTTTGTGATCATTATAATCTTCTTTTTTGTGGATATTGAATAAAAAATAATTCTTGCAAAAAAAAACCGACTTCAAAACAGACAAACTTAAAAGCATGTTTCTTTAAGACGGTAACTATTGCGACACCCTGTAATTTCCGAATTCAAATTTTATACTAGTTATAGCGATCGTAGCAATACAGGTTCGTTGTAAATTTCAACCTTCTGTCTGTAACGTTTTAAAAGTTTGGTCATATACATCAAATTACATAAACTTTTGCGACACCCTGTAATTTATAATTTTAAACAATTATACTTATTATAACAGATATAGTAATGGACATTCTGTCTAATTGTTAAGTGTTTATCAATAACTGTTTAAAAGATAGGGTCATATATATCAAATGACGTCACCTATTGGGACACCCTTTAAATTCATATTTTAATATAAATACTTTTTAAAGAACACTTTGTAATACAGATTCTTTTTAAATTTTAACTTTGTGTCCATATACATCAAATTACATCAACTATTGGGACACCCTATAATTTCCAATTTTAAATATTTATACTTGTTGTTATTCGAGACATAGTAGTGAACATTTTGTCTATTTTTCAAGTGTTTGTCTATAACGGTTCCAAAGATGAGGACATAATGGTCAAATAACATCAATAATGGGGACGCCCTTTAATTTATAGATCCAAGTTTTATACTTGTTTTAATAGCGGACTAAGCAATATAGGTTCTTTGTAAATTTCAACTGTCTATCTATAACAGTTGAAAAGTTTGGCCATATATATTACTTTTACATTAACTATTGGGACACCCTTTAATTTCCAAATTCATATTTTACACTTGTTATTTTAGCGGACTTAGCAATACAAGTACTTTGTAAATTTCAACTGTCTGTCTATAAAGGTTCAAAAGTTTGGCCATATATATATCAAAATAAACCAACTAATGGGACACCCTTTAATTTCTAATTTTAAATATTTATACTTATTATAACAGACATAGTATCGAATATTCTGTGCAACTTTCAAGTGTTTGTCTATAACGGTTCAAAAGATAGGAGAATAAAGGTGAAATTAAGTCACCTATGGGGTCACCCTTTAATTTTTAATTTTATTTTTTAATTACTTTTTGTTGTTGGGAGCTACTGTGATATGCACTTTTTTTTAATTTTAAATTGGTGACCTATAATGTTCATAATACACGTAAAAAACATGTATGTTGTATGGGGACACCCTTTAATTTTTAAAATTTTGAACTTCTTTTAAAATGGGACCAATCTGTAGCCATAACCTTTCTAATAGTGCAAAATTTTTAAAATCGGTTCAAAAATGACTGAGTTCTGCGGGCACAAACATAAAAAAAAAAGCAACATTCAGACGAATTGATAACCTCCTTCTTTTTTTGAAGTCGGTTAATTAAGGTCAACGACAATATTGAACGAAATACATAAATAAAATAAAAAAAGTTTAAATTACAAACAGAACCAGAAAAATTATGCATTTCAGTCACTCGTTTCGTTTTCGTTTACGTTTACGTTATTTATTTTATCTTTTTATTTTCATTGTATTTTGTAATATTTCATTACGATCAAGTGTAAATGATCTTTTAACGAAGTTTCTTTTCAACTCCAGTGAATATGTGTTGACTTGATTGTAATTGTTTTTGTTTGCAGATATTGAGGTTACTTTAATCCTCTATGGATCGTCTCTACTAATCATTGATTTGAACAAGACATAGACATAACGCCGGGATATTTGTTTGTTCACGTTTTTATAGGTGGTGAATACATGTTTATGTCATTTTCTATTTGAACATAATTTTCTGTTTTCCATCAATCTCATTTGAATGCTTATAGCAAAACAGATAGTAATAGTAAGATTAAGCTACAGATGGCGCTGCTTGAAAGTAAAACTGTCATGCTATAATAAAACACTAAGCCATTGTCATGTTATAAAACTGCTTTTATAACGAAGACGGAGGGGCTTCATCAGCCATTAACATGTCTTAGCCAAAGTGAAACTTCATATAACAAATATTATTTTTAATATTGGTTTTTTATATGAAGTTTGACTTTTGTTAAGACATGTTAGTGACTAATGTAGACGGGGGTATCAAATGTTTTAACAACACCATATTAAGACGTGAAAAAACATTAACATGGGCAGTCTATACTTAATACTAACATAAAGTTAGTGTTAATGTTTTTAATTTTTTGTCTAATTTAGACGGGGGGTAAATTATATGTGTTTTTATAGTTTATCCCCTGTCTACAGTAGTCATCAACATGTCTTAACAAAAGTCAAACATTTTTATTCCCCCTACATTAATATATATATATAGGGTTATCTACATGCAGGTGTCTTTGTTTTTTTTAATTTTCATAATTTTGTGATAAATGGATAAGATGTTAGGTTTGCGTGTATTATTTCACGACCCTGCGTGTATTATTTCACGAAGCGGTACTTGGTCTGGCAGATTACCATGCATCTAGAATATTCGTTAGCAAATATAATTATTAAAAATCTTGATATGTTTTATTCGACAATTCGCTCGCATATGAGTACAATAATTAGCATCCAATATCGTTCTTGTGGTTTAACGTTAAAAGTTTATGTTACTCAAACTTTGATGAAGGATATTTAATGCCATGTTCTAACACTATTTTCAAATTTATCTTTTGCTTTTAATCTAATCCAAACTAAATTTAAAGGCCCTTACTTTTATAGTGCTGCAGATACGGTTTGTATATTTACTTTATATAGAGTTACCCAACTCTGGACAATTCGGTACCTAAAATAGATGCCACCGATACTAGAAGGTAGTGTGCAAGTTTATCAATCTGGGCGTTGTGGGTTCGTTTCCCACTAAAGACTCTAGGTGTTTCACTAAAACCCTTAAAGATCTTCGTTGCTATGTTCGATAAATTAAGTTAGAATATAATTTGTAATTGTATTTTAACATTTAATACATAAATTAAATAAATTATATTCTTGTAGAGTTGTCTAAAGAGTGTCTAAAATTTGTCGTTTACCAAAATAAAAGGTGCTGCCAAGTTTTCAGTAGCATTAAATCGGTAAAATTGCGTTCTTATCGTTATTTTTTGTGGTGAATGAGGTATTTTTGCGACAAAATGTCTCTTATATTTGAACCAAGTTACTAAGGTGCCTGCCTACAAAATTTATTAAAAATTATCCAGTAATTATCCGAAAATTAATATGTGCAAAAATATTTCCTGAACGGACGCGGTCCTGTTACAGTTGTAGTAGATGTATAGATAATATTAAATTTTATTCAGTCTTGTGAGTATAACTTCTTGATTACATATGATGTCATCCAGTTTTTACAGGCAGCTACACAAGGGTTAATGTTTAATGCGTTGCCCCCTTTGAGAGTATTTTCAAATGACCTTGTTGTTTTAGTGGGTGGGTACAGAGAGAGAGAGAGAAGCAGCCATTTAAACAACAACAAAATCATAATAATCAAAGTTATTTTTATTTATTTTCGTTTCAGCTCTTTTGTTGTTGTACACAAAAAAGCACAGAGATAAAATTTCAATGCTGTACAATGCACTTGATATCTCAGGCCAAACAAACTTACATTTATTTATTGAGATAAATTTATACAAAATGTATCCACAAAGCCGAACATAACAGTTCAGAACAGACACACACACACACAAATGTATAATTTTATTTTATGTACAAAGTCCAACTGACTGACTGAGTGACGGGCTGATTGATGTTTTGTTGTTCAAAAGCCTGTGTTTATTATTAGTTTTTCAGCAAAACATAAAATAAAATTATATTGTTTTCAGATGGATTTTTTTTTGGATAAAAATAGAAGGTTGTGTTGAACGTTTTTCTGTTCAACGCAACCTGTTGAATGTTTGCTTGATAAATTTTACACCATGACAGACATCAGAAATACAAAGTAATTATTTTTTAATTTTTATTTTTGTTTCATATAGGTATAGGTTCACTGTACCGTGTTTTGGTGTTTCTTGCGGTTTTGTTTTTATTGTTATTTTCTTGCAAACATGCAAAGATGAAGGTAAATAAACCCAAATGATGATTATGAAGGTAATAAATATTCGTCATCATCTTATTCATCAATTTATTTGTTATATTTAACAAAAAATGAGTTAAGTTAATTATAAAACAGCGATATGATTTTTCTGATTTCCTATACTCGTGAGTACGAAACAGTTTTTTGTTAGGGCAACGTCTACACACATGCACTCTACGTGTTGCTTTGATTCCCTTTCAACAATGGAAATTAATTGAGTTGCTTCGCAGCGGTAAAAAGAACGAGTATGATGGCCTTTTAACAGGCCTCTTTACTCCTTCTTTAGTAAGCACAAGGACTTGTCAGAGCGAGATTCTCAATGGTGGCGAGAGTCTCAATGGTGGCGGAGCATTGTTCGTCTTTATGGATATTAAAGATGTCTTTGACAAAATCTCTTTCTCCAAGTTGATGAATGCTGTTACTGAGCTTAGGGTTCAACTCATTATTATGAAAAGAATCAAAGCTATGCTTAGGTCTAGAGCTATATATCTTAAAAATGGCCGTTTCAGAATCCGGGGAAGTTTAGTCAGGGGTTGCCTGCAGGGAGGAGTTTTGTCACCTCTTTTGTGGAATATCACTGTTGATAGTCTTCTCTGGAAACTGGAGTAAATATGGGTCCATACGTTCTCGTATGCCAACTTATAGTTCATCGAGACCATTCAAAGATGCATGAGTCAGACTGACATAACAATGGAGACATGATGCAATGAACATGGGCTAACTATAAATGCTAGCAAATACGACGCTATGCTCTTCACTCGAAGATGGAAGAGTATAGAGGCTGCATTCTTAATGCTTTTCAGATCGGAAATCATTTTGACAAGTAAGGTGAATCATCTTGGCGTTACTCTGGATAAGGAACTGACCTGGTACGAAAATATCGAAATGAAGATAGGGAAAGGAAAAAGGATATTGAATTAACGTAAACGAGTTTGTGGCCGAAAGTGGGAATCTCGCCAAAGGCTGCATGCTGGACTTACACAATGATGGTGTGACCCCCTAATAACTTATACATCTGTGGTTTGGTGGCCAAAAGCCTCTCAGATTACAATAAAGCTTAAGGTGGATGGGGTTTAAAGCACTGATTGTATGAGTATATGTGGTGCATTGCGCATGGCTCCACCTCAGGCAATGGAGGCAATTTTCAGCTTGCTGCCGTCAGACTTATTCATTAGGTCAACAGCTGCAATTTTAGCTTTTCGTATGAAGAGCGATATTATTTGGCATAACTTTGGGCCGAACATCGGGCATAAGAGCATTCTGGACCTAGTTAGTAAGGAGGTTAGGGAAGCTCAAATGCCAATGAAACTCATGAGTAAAAGAAAAATAATCCAAAGACTGCATCGGACACTCATTGCGGAAGGCGGTAAGGAGATTTACCAGGCAGGAATGTGTTTTAAAACTTAACAGGTCTGTTTTGGTTAATGAGGTAACGATGATGTGGATTAAAGAACACATAGGAATAGCTGGAAAGGAAGCAGCAGAAAGCAGATCTTCCCTGGATCAGAGCCCAGAGTAGGACTGGGTAATGCGATCGAAGGTCCTAAAATGGCTAAACTCACTAAATCTGAAAAGGTGGGGGGAGCCTACTGCATGTCGACATGCTCGAATTCTGCTCAAAGAGCCCCTTGGCAAGGAATCCCGTAAGATGCTTAGATATAATAGATGTACCTTAAGCTGGATAACTGCGTTAGTGACACGTCATGGAAACTTCAAGTATCCTCTAGCCAAGATGAAAATCGAGGGAGTTGATACTTGCAGACTATGCCTGAAAGTCGCTGAGATGGTAACGCAAATTATGTGTAAATTTCCAGCACTGGTTAGCATATGACTTATGACCTCGGGCAGAAACATGTTAAATTTGGATGCCCCATGCATCCAATTACTGAAGACTCCGCGATGAGGAAGATTGTCGACAGTCTAAAATCACTAAAGTCAAAGCTCAAAGCTGGTGATGGCCCGTGACTCAATGGAATCGCTTGTCTATAATCATTAAGGACGGAAACGAGTCGAAAAGGGGCCTATTAAAGCGATCTGCTTCGATATCTCTACTAAAATAATAATAATACTATTTCTTTTAAGATATAGTCCTAGAGTTGGGATTAATTATTTATATAAAATAATCTTAAGTAATTTTGATAAAGTATTTTTGTCTGAATGAATCATTTTGTGAAAGAAGAAAGAATAAAATTAAAAAGTTAGAAATTATGAATGCTGAAAGATAAATTATGAATGATGAAAGGTATAAGAGTGTGAAATATTTCATATTTTTGCATCATTCAACTGATGTATTTCTTTAAAGAACAAAACAATTCTATTTAAGTTCAATTCTATTATGGGTCATAGAATTTTATATACACATGTCCATTCTTATTTATTTAAAAAAATTAAAACGGAAATTGAATTATTCTTCAACAACCAGATAGAAGTGAAAAAAATATTCCTTGAATTCTATGCCACATTTCTCTGCCACTAAATCACCTGCCGTAAGCTGGTATTTGAAACATTAAATTATTACAAACTTTTTGCAAGTCGTTCATTTATTTTTCCAACCAAAATCCGCTGAAGTATTTTATATCATTTATTTTTTTAAATTCTTTTTAACAAAATAATTTATTATTGTATAAAATATTACTTTTAGTATTTTATATTTTGTTTCGGCTAATTCCTGTGCAATTTTTTATGCAGATTTTATTCGAGGGACCACTAAACATATGAATGTCCTTTTTTTAGCTGCTTTTGGCTTTTTTACGCCATTTATTTTTGGGATTTTTTTTTAATATTTAAATTACCAACCATTACGCTTGTTTGCATTATTTAGTCATAGATTTAAAAATGCTCTGACATTTAACGGAAATAGCATTATTTCCTTTATATTTTATACGAATTAAGGTTCATAGAGGACATACGTTTTTTATTTAATTTAAATTTTTATATTATTTTTTATGCAGTTAGTTATTGCACCTTTTTTTAATTCGTGTCTTTTGTCTTTTTAGTTTCTCTTTGGTGAGCAGGGAAATTTGAAATGTTTAAGCTGTTTTTATAATGGCTGTATAGTTAGTGATGATGAGTTTTTAATATATTGCAGGCTTAATTTGTGCATCTTTCCCTTAGTGCAACAGCCAATTTTTTAACTACAGTATTATTATTTTAACTTTTATTTTTTATCAGACTACCTGCGATGCCCCTACTGAGGCTTGCCTACAGAAAACATCCAGAGTCTTTTGTGGGACTCAAACCTGCAACTCCCAGACTGATAAACTAAACCAATCAGTCCGTGAAGGCACTCCCAATTAGTCTATGAAGCCATTTAACTTGTCTATGAAGCCACATTAACATGACTTTTCATGTGACTAGAATAGAGGACCAAGCCGAAGAATATACTCGGCGGCGGCTAAGCAAATAGTTGCGGCTAACGATCTTGTTTTACTACAAAAGAAAATATTTCTTAAACATTTTATATGCCCCACATATGTATGTATGTATATTTCCCCCTCCCCCCGGGGGTTCCAATTGTCATTGCAGTACATTCTCAAATGCCTTGACGCGGTTCACTCGGGGAAAATAGGGGCACCAGACGCTAGGGTTCCTAGAACCTAAATCTGGAAGAAAAGGTCTGTGTGTTAAAACATACGGGTTCTCTTTGAGGCCCGACCAGTGCCCAAAGGACTGCTACCACGGGAATCGGTAGCCCCACAGAGAGCCTATCCTCTCTGTTACCGGTTATTAGTGAGGTCCCCTTCGGGGTACACGTGGTGGTTGTGGTTTAAGATCGATTAATGTAGGTATGGTGCAAGGTCGATCAAGTGTGCTGTTTCACTCTCAACAGACGGAGTTTGGATAGTCTCCAAACTCCTAAGCAAGAGGCTACAATATGGATCTAGGCTTGCCTTGGATAAGGCTTGCCATATTATATAAATTGCTACTCATTGTGACTGTATCACACACAAATTGCGATTGGTGGCAGTCGTAAAGTGTTGTTATACTACACAATGGGGGCGCTAGTCTACGCTTCATTTCACTCGGTGGAAACACCACCGTTGGATTAGGCCTAAACGGCAGGTGCCCACGTTAATCTTGTTCCACGTCTGTATATTTCCCCCCTGGGTTACTAATTGTCAATGCAACTAAACCTTTAACTGATTTGACGAAGTTCTTCCGGGGAATATGTGGGCAGCAGACGCCAGGGTTCCTGGAACCTGAATGTGGAAAAGAGGTCTTTTTAATTATGGGTCTTTTGAGGACCGACCCAAATTAAAACCGAAAAAAGTTTTTCTCTGTACTCTATTTAACCTCTCGACTACATTGGCCATCAACATGTCTTAACAAAAGTCAAACTTTATCACCGTCTTCATTAGATATGAACATGTTTTAACAAAGGTCAAACTTCATATAAAAAAGCAGTATTAGAAATAATGTTTTTTTGTGTGAATATATTGACTTTTGTTAAGACATGTTAATGGCTAATGTAGACGGGGGTTCATATAAAAAAGCAGTATTAAAAATAATGTTGATGATTAATATAGACGGGGGTTAAGAGGAGTCACCATGTCAAATTCGTGTTAGTGAAATCTGTTTATATGCGTAACAATGACAATAATTGATACAAATTAAAACATTTTTTATTTTTCATTCAGCATCGTCATCATATACTCGTGCAAATACATTTTCACAAATACTGTAATAATCATTCTTGAGTGTTTTGATCCTGTCTAGCCCTCTTAAGACCCTTGTTTCCCGTAACACCTTCAAGACTAAGCGCAAAACTCTCAAAGGAAGAGAAGCCACAGATATTTTCCTTGTTGTTCGCTTGCGGTGTATGTACTTGACATGAGATTTATCAACAAATTACGAAAAGTGCTAAAGAGAGAAAAAAAAGTCCTGCACAGATCGATAGATCATCTACGACCTTTTAGTTTTCGTGAAAGTGAAAGGGACTTATTAACCCAGAGCTGCTTAAATAATGTGTTTTTACATTTTTTTTGCAATGTGATTCAGTTATTCATGTTAACTTATGCTAATGTTCATAATTAGAATTTGGTTGAGCACCAATAAAATACTACTTAAAGCAGATACATACGCTCGTTACTATGCTCGATAATTTAGTTACAATATAACTTGTAATTGTATTAATAAATAATATTAACAATAATTATTTTGCCCTCCAAAATTTATACTTTTCATAATTCCCAAATTCTTTAAAAATTTGCCCAATTTGAATGGTTTCATTTTATTCAATTACCGCCTAAAACCCTGCTACACATAATATTAAACAATATTAGTTTAGCCAATACACAAACCTCGCCAAATTCCTAAACATTTCAAAACATCCAGCTTCTATTTATCTCATTACATATTGACATTTAACTAAAAACACATGTGACAATTACTTATTACTTGGTTGGCCTCACACAAAGCTGCCAGATAATTCATTCCAGTTTTCCCCAAAAGCAAAGCAATAAGAATTATGTCTGTACATTGTTTCTACATTTTGCTTAACTTCTCTTATAAAATTATTATAGTCATCACAGTTACACAGGGCAAGCTAGAATTAATAAATCATAAAATTTTCCATTGGTTTATGATAAAAAATTCATGATTAGCTGTAGTCCGTCCCAATTGGTAAAACAGGACGACATTTATAGCTTCATATGAAACAATTGTTACGTTAGTTACTGAAAAGTTCAGCCAGCATTTCAGGTTTGTAATTTTGCATTTAAGGCTACAAAAAATAATCATCAAAACGTGAGTAAAAATATCGTGCAGTCGTTTGTCATGTCATAGTATCGTATTGCCTAATAATAGAAATGGCAAAGTGTAAAAAACTCCAAATTTCTAAATGTCTTTGATCAAACAAATATCTGAACATAAATTTATGAATTTATGGCAAAAAAATTATTTAATATTTAGCATGGCATTACTTCAGTAGATAACACAGTTCAACAAATAAAAACTTTTTAAAACATACACGAAAATACACGATTCTACTATCAAAGGGTAGAAATTGGTGACAAATTTTTATTTATGAGCCTTGAAAGATTCGGAAAATCAATGAGCCGTTCAAAAAAGGTTTCATCAATTCTTGTCTAATATCTTATTTAAACTAGGTTATATCGTTCAACTTCGTTTAATAAATTCTATATACAAATTATAATTTTTTTTTTATAAATTATAAATTATTTTTTTTACATAAAATGTATAAAGAATTTATTAAACGAATCCTCGGCTACAATATTGCCGAACAAAGTTAAGCGCTATTACCTAGATTGAATGACATATTAGAAAAAAACTGATAACACTTTTTTTAAGGGCCCATTGATTTTCCTAATCTTTCGCGGCCTATAAATAGAAATTGCTAACTAATTTTGCCAAACTGAATGTAGGGTTTTACTACCCTTTGATAGTAGAATTGAATCTATACTGTGTCTTCCTTGTATTTTTTTACTGTTGCACTGTATAATAAATGTAAACAATGCACTTGTCTTTTAAGCCGTTCCGTAGTAACCGAATGGAACATTTGTTTAAAACTAAATTTTTATTATTTCTTGTTCAGTTAGAACAACGCACTACTATTTATGAAAAAATGTAACGAAAAATCCCCCGATCAAATAATAAAGTCATGAGAAACTTAAATTTGATTAATAATTAAAAATAAACAATAAATGTAACTAATACTTATATAGATAAACTGTAATCGCAGCTTTAATCAGTTTTAAATATGAGATTGCACTTTAAGCTAATTCAAAGAAATCAAAATTAAGTTTCTTATAATTATGAAAAACACAAAAATTAAAAAGACGTCTATAATTCATAGTGAATGAAACATATGTTAACCGCCCGAGATGTTGGATTTACTTATTTTTTATATTTATGTATTTCAAGGCTACCTTCCTTGAATATTTATAAAAGTTTGTGTCACTTTTTTACGTATGATCTTAACCGAAGGCCCCTAACCAAAAAAAGTGGTTAAAATGAAAATGCATTTGCTAAATTTTTAGCAAAGTGACACAAACCTACCTTTTTGAAAGCTGGTATGCTACTGTTTTAAAATTTTTACATGTTTTGTTCTCTTTGTGAAATTCTGGTTGAGATTTTGTATGTGCTCACAGACCCTTAGGGATTTGTGTAGGGGCTCTTGATCTTAACGAATCGACAATAAAGATTATAAAACGAAACATGTCTGGTTCTATGTTTAACAGAATTATTTATTAGAATATAAAGTAATAAATTATATTAGCATACAAATTCATAAGGGAAATAAACAGTTGATTTGTTTTCAAAAAGTTTGTTTTTTGTTACGACGTCTTTCGTGAATAACAGATTTCGTTATGTGCTATCCAAAATACATGTATTAATATATGTATGTATGTAAGTGGTAAATACATATACAAATACTCAACCTGCTTATTTTATATATTACATTTTAGATAACGAGATTTAACAAACAAGAAGAAATTCAAAGACAAGGAGAAATTCAAAGACAATACATTATTTCAGATGTTTTTAGAATTCTCTTAAATTTCTCTTAGAAATATAGTCAAGAAACTCAAAACTTCCTACGAAATTTCTGTAAGATTTCGTGTCAACTACTTCATACGTTTTTGGGACAGAACTCTGATAGAATTCGTATACGATTCTGGGTTTTATGTAGACATTTGCAGTCAGACATCTAATGGATGTCGGACAATTTTGTTGTCTGAGCACTTATGCACAGCACTATCAGTTACAAGAGGTGTTTCGCAAGAGTCAATATTGAAGCCACTACATGTTTCTATGTATGCATATGACTTGCTTTCAAATATATTGTTTTGTTTTTTACTTATGTATGCGAATGATGTCCATCTATATAATTATTCATTCTACAACTGGTTACAGAAAAATTTTATTAATCTAAGCACTGTTCTCAGCATCGTATTTTTGTGGGTAACAAACGGTCTTTTTTGAAATCCAAATATATCAAAATGTACCTTGATATTATGTATAAAATGGTCAAATCAAGGCAGTTAGATTAGCCTCTTGATTTCTAGTCTACTTTATGGATATGAAATACTTAAGAATTGTCATTCCGCATACCAAATACTCTATCGTCAAAAAATAAAATACACATTTCTACGTAAAAGCTTTAACTGACGTTATTCTTCCATGTCAAAATCATTCGCCTGTGTGAAAAATATAGAGTGTCTCACTGCAGTTCTTATTATTCGTACAAAATTTAAATGTTATACGAGTTACAGTTCACGTAATAACGTTTCACTTAGTATGGGTGGTACCGCGACCACTGTTCCAATCCAGCCTGTTTTATGTGGTTAGACTATGAACATTAATAAGGTAGTTACTGGCACAAAATTTCAAGATTCTACCTATTATAGGTAGTTGCCAAATGCAAGAATGATAAATATTTACTTTGTATGGCAAGAACCACGCCCACTTGAAATACCCAATAATATATACCCACCAGATAGCTAGTAACGAACTTTCAGGTAACTTTTTACACCAGAGAGCCAAGTGTAGAAAGCTGTAGCTTTCCCACAAACCAAGGCAAATTTAATACAATTCATGCGAAATATTTAGTTAAAGTAAACTGCAAAAAGTTCAAAAAAATAACCTTAAATACCCATCCCCAAATTACAATCTCTGTTTATTCAACAATAATATTTCCTCTGATCTGGCAGCTCTGGCATCGCAAAAAAATGTAAAAAGCTCCATAGTTAATGTTAATAGTTACCGTGATAAGAATTTGCAGTTAAGTAAATGACAAAAATATTACAAAATGACTTATAACAAAAAGGAATTTGTGATAATTCAAGTGCAAAGCAAAAACAATATAAAATGAAGAAAATAAAGTTTAAAAGTAATAATAAATATTTATTAAAATTCAATTTTTTCTTATCACAAACTTTTATTTGTCTTTATTTTGCACTCTTGCTGTTGTTGGTTTTGTTATAATTTACATATTTTTTATTGTAGTTGTGTGTTTTGTTTTGATTCTTATCATCATCGGCAAACATACCTTGTAATAAACGCGCGGGGAATAAGTTTATGAAATATTATTTTCTGAGAGTAAATTAAAATACTTTGTTTCACTGTTGCCAACTTTTCCAAAAAAAAAAAAAAAAAATATCGCTAAAATAGAACCAAAAATAATTAATTAAAAATTTATTGAAAAAAAAAACAAACATTTATCGATAAATCTCAAAAAAATAATATTGTCGAAATTTTACCGAAATAATTTTTATAAATTTTCGGATTTTATCAATTTATATTAAAATTTAAATCGTATTTAATTATTAAAGAAGGCCCATAAAGGGTGTTTTGGCTTAAGTCTAGTTTAATGGCAATGCTCAAAAATTAAGTTATAACAAAAAATTTTGAGTACCTATTTGATTTATGACATCTCTGATCGCTTTTTGTTAAATATCGCCATGTTATTTTTAATTGATTTATTTAATTATATTACACTTTATTTAATTATATTATTAAAAAACGCCGCGATACGGGTAATTTAGCCTCTATTTTCACCCCTCACTCTCAGAATCGACCTAACTTTTGCTAACTTGATTTTGTGCTAAAGTGTTATTTTCCTTTTGTTTTGGGTTTTCAATGAAAAAATCTTGGCATATTTTACACAAAAATTGATTATTCTTTTGAAGACTATAAGGAATATTCCCTGAACTGTTAAAGGCACAAAGCTTTAGTTTTTTTTTAAACCTCCTTTAGAGCTTCCCACATTAGAAAAGAATCCGAAAAATGGCAGGGAAATGTATGAACATGTTAAAAAGGATCAATATATTAAATTTAAGATTCTTTTTTTTAGTTCTAGATTCAATTTTTTAGATTTACTTACTTCGACTGGGACTTGATTGATTTTTATTTTAAATTTTTGTTAGTTTCATCGTTATGATGCATCGTGAGTAAGAGGCCGTCTTCACTGTTGCATGTTGTTATAGCGAAAACGTGTTTATGTCGTTTTCTGTTTTAACATAATTTTCTGTTTTGCAACAATGTTGTTTGATTGCTTATTGCACAACAGATAGTAGTAGTACGGTTGAGCAACAGATGGCGCTGTTTATAAATAATACTGTCCAACTAAAATACAACAAAAATGTCATTGTCATGTTATAAAAGAGTTTTTATAACAAATGTTAAGACTTGGAAAAAACGTAAACATGGACAGTCTACACGTTACACTAACATCTTGTTAGTGTTAATGTTTATCATTTTATGTCTAATGTAATGTTTATGGGGGTAACGAACTCGGCGATAGATTTATTTTATTTCATATGTCGACGAACAACAAAAATGCTCATAAGTACGGGAACACTAAAAACCAACTTTATATCCCAAACGTGATGGCAAAGTGTTTTGCATGCATTCGCAAATTATAAAATTAAAAACACAAATATTTTGTGTGTATGACATTTGTTAGCATATTTTGGAAATTTAATTTACTAATCTTTTGTGAAAAAACTTTTAAATAATTTTTGTGAGCATAAAAACATATAATTTTGAATATATAATCTACCCAAATAAAAAGATTGGGTTGTTTTGGGTAGGAAGAAGAAGACCGTTATTCTTAAAAATACTCTCTTTTATCCAATCATGCAGTACGGGAACAGTTTTCGGTACAATTGAGATCCCGTGGGCTCCCAATGTTGTGTACGGGATCGCATCTATTATTTCTCCTCTTTAAATTTTTTTCTGTTGGCCACACTATCAGCAGCTGAATGTAAATCAAAATTTATTTATAAATTAATTTGTATACAATTTTGTGTAATTTTATCATAATTTAAATGAAAATGCATAACAGTGGAACGATCATCGAGGAAATGAATACCAATTATGTTTGTATAATCTGGCACCAAAATACCAAGAGAAAAACCGTGACATGGCAATTCTTAAAATTTTGTTCGTCTTCAATGTGTTATAGTCGACGAATATATGTATTACAAATTTTTGTCTACAAACTCGTCGTACAGTGCGAAATTCGTCGTTCGTCCTGGTTGTGTTTATAGCAAAATTGTTTCGTGTTTTTTTATATCCTTCCCCACAGGTCGAAAAGGGTATATATAAGTTTGTAATTCCGTGTGTAATTTCTACAATTTACATTTTCGAACCCATAAAGTATGTATATACATAGTTATATTCTGAATCCTTATACATACAGAAGTTGATTAAGCGATGTCCTTCGTCCGCCCGTCCGTCTGTGTTAAAATCAACTTTGCCAAGGCACCAGAAGAGATACTGAAAATTTAAACCCACGATCTATTAGGCATAGTTTCGAAAATTTTACTAATGGAATTCAGCAACATCAAAACCTTCTATTCGATGCTGTGGGAAAAAAACCTTGACTACCTATATTAATATGATGAATTTTTTTTGCTTTTGTCTGAACATTCTAACGCAATTTAGATTGCAAAAAGGTCATAATTTTTAGAAAAGATTTTCCAAAAAAAAAAAAAATTATATATAAAAAAAAATTTAAAAAAATTTTTACCAACAATTTTTACAAAAAAATGTTTAAACATTTTTTACCAAAAATTTTCAAAAACAAATTTTAGAAAAAATTTTACAAAAAAATATTTATAAAATTTAAAAACATTTTTACATTTCTAAATATTTTTTAAAAAATTTAAAAAAAAAGTTTAAAAACTTTTAAAAAAAAATTTTCAATAAAATGTTTACAAAATTTTTCAAAAGACCTTCAATAAAATTTTAACAAAATAGTTTCAATAAAATTTTTACAGAAAATATTCAATAATAATTTTAATAAAACTTTTACACAAAATTATAAATATTTTTTTTTAATTGTTAGAAAAACATTTTCTATAAAATTTCTACAAAACTATTTTCTCTAAAATTTTTACAAAAAAAAATTTCTTAAAAATTTTTATAAACAAATATTACAAAAAAAATTTTTCAATAATTATTACAAAAAAAAGTTCAAAAAATATAGGGAATATAGCCGAATGTACCACTCTTACTTGTTTAAATACAATAATTATAACAAAATTGTGCTTTCGAAATTTCGAAGAATAAGTTGTATTTAAAAAAAATTATAGTTTAATTTTGCACACATGCCACCGATAAATCTGGCCACACTGAATATGACAGAAAAAGTTGGTCTCTCATATTTGGGGCAAATCAAACAATTTTTCTCTGTACATTATTTATTTACTCTTTAATAAAAATATATCGCGCCTTTAATGCAACACATATTAGTGCTGGCAATTTCTACTACTTTCAATTACTTGATACAACTCAATAGTACTGAATACTTCCGTTTACATACTAGCAGAGAAAATTTATCGTTGTAGTTGTCAAATATTTTTATGAATTTATTTCTAAAAATACTACCGTAAGTGTCGATTAATTACTTTTGTGTATTGAGTACCAAAAAAATTATCGAGTGTCCAGTACTCGGTACCCACTACTCAATATATTGCCAGCACTAACACATATCAACAAAGACAAGACTTTATTATTGAAGAAAAAATTGACCTTTATACTACTTTATCTGTAAAATAAATTTTCGAATTATATCTCAAGCTAAAAATATTTGTTATCCAATCTCACTATAGAGCAAACATTTTGAAAACTTCAACAGTAATTTGTTAATTTTAATTCGTTCGATCTATGACTTTGTTGCGTTAAAAGAGCCATATGTTGCTTAAAAGTTTGTTTTATTATCTATTCCTCTTTGTTGTTGTAGCCTTTTGCAATTTTAAATACCAACAAAAAATTTAAATCCGGTTCCGGTTTGCGAAAATCCTCTCATACTCTTGTACTCTTTCTCTACTAATCTCTCTCTCTCTCAAAACAGTTGTGAATGTGTGCTTTTTTGACGGCGTTTAGGAGGTTTATTTTTTGTTTTGTTTTGTTCACTATTTACCATAATGTACATGCATTGACTTGTATGTGCAATTTATTATCGTTTTGTTTTAATTTGTTTTTGGAGTTTTGTTTTAAAATAATTTTTGGCGCTGTTTTCTTGTATGCACATTTACAGTAGTGTTAGTTGTTACTAATGCATTGTTGTGCAAACGTAAAAAAAATTGTTTCATTTTGTGTGTGGAAGAGGGTGGAGTATGCAGGTGAGCAGTAGGAGTGAGTCCAAGTCACAGCAAGTAAAGTTAAGTGGAGTCGTAAGATGTGTACAATTTCGATTCAATTTCAGTTTAAGTTCAATTCAATTTGTTTTCTGACTTTGGACACTTGCTGTTTTCATTGTTTTTATTGTTTTGTTCTTTTAACTTTGTTTTGTTTTTTGTTTTGCCCTATTGTTGCTTTTAGCTTTGTTTTTGTTGTATTTTATTGTTCGTATCATTCGGTTTGTTGTGAATGTGATTCGTTGAATGTTAAATGTTCAAAATGCATTAAAACATATTTAGTAGTGAGTATTTCGTCGTATTGTTTAGACGTGTTTACGTTCTCAAATTTCGCAAATTTCGCAAATTGTTCTTAATCCATGTGTTCGCAAATTTTATTTTAATTTGTAGTTAAAAGCTGTTAATTATGGTTCTTATCAATTGTTAAATTGGCTTAAACTAACCAAACAAATTATTTGAAAAAAAACAACAATAATTTTATTTTAAAAATATATAAACAACTTAAAAAATAAAAAATAAAGTTAATTAAAAAAGATCTACTTAACAAACGTGTGTGTTTTTATTATTATTTCTTTTAAAAATAAATCGACAAATTTTATCATTAAATTGTTTTCAAATTGAAATGTTTTTAAACAATTAAATATAATTTTTAAAAAATAGTTTATAAACAATCATAGTTGCATTTTAATGAAATTATTAAAAAAATATTTTTTATTTTATTTTTAAAATAAAAGTAACAAAAAAAAGGATAAATTAAAAAAAATATATATTTTAGAGTTTTAAAATTGTAGCTATTGCTTCTTTATGCAAGTGTTTGGTTGTAACGGTGTTTTAATGTAGTTTTAAGTGTGTATTTACCGCTATCAAATTGTCTACAATTATTAATTGCCCACCACCACCACCACCCATTGTTCCTGTAATTTTTTTCATTCAACATTTCGGCTGCAATTATGATGTCACGTCGCAAACAGCTGAATCCAAAGCCATTAAATAAAGGTGAGTTCTGTTGATACTGAATTATTTTTACAAGAATTTGTTTTCTTTTTCCAAATTATTTATTATAATCTTTAATTGTAACTGTACTAACCTGTTTATTACTCAAGTCTTTATAATTACACTTAACTAAGGAAGTCATTGCAGGACAAACACTTTTGGATTTATCTCCTTGGTATTTGGCCAATAAAGAAAGGTAAAATCCCTCTTTCTTAGTCCAATGTAAGATGTTAAGGGCCAGCAGGTTTTAATGTGTTTCAAGATTCTATAAATACCTGTCCCATGTTTCGCGATTTCTGCAGCAATAAATATCATGTTTTGATCTTATTGGATGTCACAGTTTTACTATACTTTTTTTTTTTTTTTAAGAGAAGTAACACTCAGGCAATTAATGCCTATATTTAAATGTGTTACTTCCTTCGGAAAGGGATAGTAGTAGATAAGACAGATGTTTAGTGTGATAGTAAAGCTTCGCATCTGGCAACACTGTAATTGCACGTTATGATTATTTTTAGAACAGTATTGCAGCGCCTCTGGTGTTATTTAGGCGAATTAGTTTGAAGCTAACATAGCCAATTTGTAATTATTTTACTTCGCCGGCGATTTAGTGCTATGTGGTAATACCGGCGAAGGAGGGCGCTGTGATATGCATTATTATAAAGAAGAATTAATACATATCAGAAAAATTGATGTTGCCTCGGCTGAGTATTGAACTCGTGATCATTGCTTAGTAGTCAACGTGCTAAACACTTAAGCTACAGCACTTGGGAGCGGCTGTAATCATTCGGAGCAACTTATTTTGTGTGTTTTTGCAAGATTGAACCTGGGCTATGGCTCTAAAACTTAATTTTATTACATCCTATTGCTCTACCCGGGCACATATTGTAATGAAGATATTCAGTTCCTTAACGCTACTCGTTACAGTGTATGGGGACAAAAGTTCCCGTGGCTTAAACAGAACTTGAAACAGGCATATAAAGACTTTCGAGGTCTAATCATTCTCCAAACGACTGGTACAATGAATTCTGTGGCCCCAAGGGGACCCTAAAATTCCTGTTACCGGATTACTATTGGTGAAGAACTTGAAGGAGTAACTTATTGCCTGTGGCTTGGATTGACCTAATTCTTAAAGAGGGCGAGTTTTAGTCCGCTGTACATGGCGCGGTTAAGTTTAGATGGTCTCTAACTCCTGAATACGGAGTCAGGGGGTCAGAGTTTTTGTTTTACTAGGGTGAGGCTGTAATCATTCGCAGTAACTCATTTTGGAACATTTGAACATTTTGCAAATGTAAAGCTTAGGCAGTGCTCCTTAATTTTATATCACCAATAGGGCCTCCCCGGAGGTATACTGAAGATTCTTAACTACTTAACGCTAATGCTTCCACTGTATATGAGAACAGCAGTTTCCGAAGCATGCAATGGAAGAGAAATTGGAAGCTAAAAACCTTCGGGGTCTTACTATTGTTCAAACAGCTGGTACAATGAAAATCGGTAGCTACATGGAGACCCTAAAATTCCTGTTACCGTTTATTGGTGAGGAACGTGCAGAAGAAACTTAATGGCTGCATTTTGGACCAAATTAAATCTCAGAAAGGGAGTATATAACCTTGTTCTACTGTTGAGTTTCACTAGATGCCGCCAATGGTGCGGAGGAGATTAGATAGTCTCCAACTCCTGAATAAGGAGTCAGGGGCCAGAGTTTTTTTTTTATTATATCTGTAATCAGCAACTTATTTTGGGACATTTAAATTGTTTGCAAGTGTGAAGCTCAGGCAGTGCTCCATAACTTAGTTTTATATCACCCTATTAGTTTCCCCGGGGGCATACTGTTATGGAGATTCTTAACTACTTAACGTAATGCATTCGATGTATATGATAGCATCAGTTTTTCGAGGCTTGCAATGGAACTGAAACTGGAAGATAAAAACCATCGAGGTCTTACCATTGTCCAAACAGCTGGTACAATGAAAGTCGGTAGTCCCATGGAGACCCTAAAATTTCTGTTACCGGTTATTGGTGAGGAAGTTGGGGAAGTAACCTAATGGCTGTATTTTGGATCGAAATAAATCCCAGAAAGGGCGAATTTTAGTTTGTTGTACTGTTGAATTTGAATTTGAATTTGTTGTACTGTTGAGTTTGAATTTCACTAGATACCGCCAATGGTGCGGAGGAGTTTAGATAGTCTCCAACTCCTCAATAAAGGTGTATGAGCAAAGTGCGCCAAACTATGGTACAAATTGCTACTTATTGTGTTGCTATGTACAATACGGGCCCTTGTCTTTACGCAGTTGTAAGACCACAGGATAAGGCTATGCGGCAGGAACTTTTTTTTTTTTTTTAAAGAGAAGTCCACTCAGTCAGTTAATGCCTACATTATAACTGTGGTACTTCCTTTGGAAAGGGATAGTAGTAGATAAGACAGATGGTTAGTGATAGTAAAGCTTCGATTCTGGCAACATTGCAATTGCACGTTATAATTATTTTTAGAACAGTATTGCAGCGCCTCTGGTGTTATTTAGGCGAATTAGTTTGAAGCTAGCATAGCCAATTTATAATTATTTTACTTCGCCGGCGATTTAGTGCTATGTGGTAATACCGGCGAAGGAGGGCGCTGTGATATGCATTATTATAAAGAAAAATTAATACATATCAGAAAAATTGATGTTGCCACGGCTGAGATTTGAACTCGTGACCATTGCTTAGTAGTCAACGTGCTACCCACTTAAGCTACAGCACCCTTACGTTAATCTGTAAATTAACAATATTAAGTAATGGAAAATGTTACTGCCATCAAGGCAGTTTATTAGTACAGCTTTAAAAACTATTTATGTTATCCTAGCTTTTTTATTGCTATTCTATGTAAGGAAAAGTTTGATAAAAATATTTTCAATATTTTATGGCAGATCGAAAAAAAATTTAGTCCGCTGGCGTAAAGGCTACTTTAAGACAAAATTTTCATATAAAATAAAGTAGACTTGAAATAGACTTTATTTTTTTTCTTGATAAAGGCAATAAACTTATGTCAGCTGAGTCAGGTTAGGTTCTTGATCATCACTCTATTTCACATTTATCAAAAATTTCAAATAAATAATATAATTTATTGTCTTAAGTTTATTGGATTTGGTCCACCAGTAAATGTATTATTTTTGTCATACCTTTCGGTGAAGACCGTCATCAATGGCTGTTTGTTTGGTACCGTAAGCGAGCGACTTCGATGTGAGAGCATCATCTAAGAACTAATGAAGAGGTTTCTTGGTAACGATATCGAAACCGCTTGCACGCTTGCCAGTGATGATGGTCTTAACCGAAAGGTATAACAGCATTATCTGACCTCTTTTATATATTTTAAATTTAAAAAAGACTTCAACCTGACAAATTGAATTTAAAAATTTCAAATATTTATATTAATTAAATAACGTTTAAAATTTAATTAGATAAATAAAATTAAAATTTACATTATTAACTCTTTAAAATTATTTTATTGTTCTAGTTTGTTTTAGTACATTTGAATTATCGAAAATTCTTAAACTGTGGTGGCTTTCGTTTTTTTTAGTTGTTGTTACTGTTTAATCAAGTTTTAAACAATTTTTTTCATTTTTATCAGTGACGATGAGGACATTTTTATGTGAATGTGTTTAAGTCGATATTTTACTCAGCATGACTCACTAAAACTTCTACAAGCATGTTTGTAGTTGCTTTAGAGGAATACATTCTTACTCGCTCAAAAAGAGAAACTAAGACTTAAGATATCTTTGAAAAACAAAAAAGAGAAATAGCCAATCACATTGAAAGGAGTTGTATGTAAAAGTAATTTTACGATATCGAAACAATGGATGAATTAGAAAAATTAAATGCAACCGACGGTATTGCAATTCTGGTAGCAAAAGAAGATTTAAAATTTATAACACAACAATTTTATTTGAATTAAGTTTTATCAGTCTTTTTTGTGTGGAGTTATCAAATACTCTACATATTTTCGAAAAATTCGAAAAATTTCGAAACCCGGGTTTCGGTTTTTTCTATTAAAACCGGTTTAATAACCGGTTTTTTTTAAATTAAAAAATTGTTTTTTAAATTTTTCTATTGAAAAAGCAAAAAAAACAAATAATCAGACATTTTACAGTTGTAAAACCCGGGTTTCGGTTTTTTCTATTAAAACCAGTTTAATAACCGGTTTTTTTTTAATTTAAAAATTGTTTTTTAAATTTTTCTATTAAAAAAAAAAAACAACTAATCAGACATTTTACAGTTGTAATCACTCATAAAATCCTATTTTGCGTCTTTGCAATCCAAGCTAAGTGTTTGAACTTAATTTGCGTTAATTTTGCTCTATGTGACTTTTCCAGGTTAAGCGTCGATAAAGATGTATCCAAGGTATTTAAACTACAGGTGTTTGGGTCTGGTTTGGTTATTTATTTCAATACACAGCAAAAATGTTCCGCCTATTAAAAGTTTTAATTAGTTTTAAATTAATGCTCAGTTATTTTTTTTTAATTAATTCAATTACAAATATATTTCTTTAAGTAACTGAATCAATTAGGTATTTAATTAAACGTTAATCTAAAGCTATTTAAAACCTCTAATTGACATAAATATTTTACTCTGTGTACGCAATATTTTGTGAGTACTTTTTTGTTCTGCATTTTTACAAACACAATTCCAAAGGAAATATATGGTCATGTAATTATCTGGATGCTACTTGGGAGCTTTAATGAATGCTCAGAAAGTGTGGACTCTGTTGCTAATTGGAATATCTGATGTGTGCAAAAGATTTTCGAACGCATCTATGCAAAGCTCAGAATAGAATAGAGTTGTTCTTGTTAGTTCATTAAAGTGAGCGTTCTTTTTAGTTCAGATCAGTTTACTGAACTAGATCGGACTTTTGGTTCTTTTTAGTTCTGTCTTTAGATCTATCTTTTGTTTAATTGCTCATTATGTCAGTTCTTCTGTGAAAATTTCTAGAGTCTACCTATTATGGTTTGAAAATAAGGCCATATACATGCAGATCACCATCACTATCGGAACACCCTTTCGTTTTTAGTATTTGCTGTTGTTGCCATAGTAATACGCCGTCTGAAAAAGAAATTAAGGATTCTACCTATAACGGTTCCAGAGATAGAAGGCGCTGAATCACTAAACCTGAAAGAAAAAGGGGACAAAATTGAATGGTGCTCAAAGAACCCCTTGACAAGAGGGCCAGTAAGGTACTTTAATATAATACAACTACCTTCAACTGAAGAACTGTGTTAGTGACAGGTCTTGGAAACTTCAAGCTTGGAAACTAGCGAAGATGAAAATCGACAGGGATGATACTTGCAGATTATATCTGTAAAACGCTGAGACAGTAGCGCATATTGTGTGTTAATATCCAGCGGTGGTTAGAATAACCGTCATAACCGTGGCCAGAAACTTGTGGATGCCTTGGTGGAACTATGCCTTGGACAAATGCTAGCAGTTGCTCGTGACGCCGTGATGAGAAAGAAGGTCAACAATATGAAATCACTTAAGTCAAGATTAAAGACTGGTTGCAGCACATGACGCAATAAGAACGGTAGGGTGTCGAAAAGGGACCCACTAAGAAAGTAGTCTGCTTGGATATTCCGCCTACCATTAATATATAAAAACAGGCATAGTATCTAACAAGTTACGGCGATTTTTTAACATAAAAAATTTGTTTAGACTCTTTCTTGTTACTGTCAAACTCCTTATATGAGTTAAAAGGGTATATGAACTAATGAGCTGAAGTGAACTAATGAGCTGAAGTAAACTAACGAGCTGAGGTGAACTAATGAGCTGAACTGAAATAATGAGCTGAATTGAACTAAGGAGCTGAATAGAAATAAGGAGCTGACTATACTAGTGAGCTAACTGAACTAGTGAGCCGTAGTAAACTAATGAGCTGAACTGAACTAAGGAGCTGATAGGAGCTCAGTGAAGTGATAAGCTCATTTACATCATTCCTTATATACATGAGCTAAGAGGGAATATGAAGTAATGAGCTGAAGTGAACTAATGAGCTGAACTGAACTAATGAGCTGAATTGAATTAAGGAGCTGAATTGAACTAAGGAGCTGACTGTACTAGTGAGCTCACTGAACTAGTGAGCCGTAGTACTCTAATGAGCTGAACTGAACTAAGGAGCTGATACGAGCTCAGTGAGGTGATAAGCTCATTTACATCAGTCCTTATATACATGAGCTAAGAGGGAATATAAACTAATGAGCTGAAGTGAACTAATGAGCTGAAGTAAACTAATGAGCTGAGGTGAACTAATGAGCTGAACTGAACTAAGGAGCTGAATTAAACTAAAGATCTGAATGTACTAGTGAGCTCACTGAACTAGTGAGCCGTAGTAAACTAATGAGCTGAACTGATCTAAAGAGCTGATACGAGCTCAGTGAGGTGATAAGCTCCTATACATCAGTCCTTATATACATGAGCTAAGAGGGAATATAAACTAATGAGCTGAAGTGAACTAATGAGCTGAAGTAAACTAATGAGCTGAAGTAAACTAATGAGCTGAGGTGAACTAAGGAGCTGAATTGAACTAAAGAGCTGAATGTACTAGTGAGCTCACTGAACTAGTGAGCCGTAGTAAACTAATGAGCTGAGCGGAACTAAGGAGCTGATACGAGCTCAGTGAGGTGATAATCTGTGTAATCTAACTGCGAATTGAAGATTCAGATTTTGACTTTCAGATTAGTAATAAAGATTTTCTCATATTTGAAAACAGACTTATTGGTCTGTGTGATTGTATTTTTGTGAGATCTTCTCCCGCGTTAGAGAAATTCATAAAAATAAAAACGGATGTATGAAAACATTATCATGTCAATGATTTGTCATTTATTTAAAACTAAATGCAATGAAATTATTTAAACTGTGTTTTCTTTGAATTTCAATTTTTGGTATCAATGACCGTTTAACACGTGTGTCAAATAACAACGATCACTTTGCTTATCACGATTTTTGTTTTAAAAGCAAATTGCTTTTATCACACATTTTAAAGAAGAATTTTGCAAATGAATATGATAGCAAACAGAAATATTGAAAAATGTTGCGATATCAGAAGAGGTGTTTCTTTCTTTAATGCTCGTTTATAAAATTGTATAATCCACTTTATGATAAGTTTCTGTTGAAAATGCACACTTCGGCACGTTTCAGTCAATCTTATTATTGTAGGTGAACTTGTGGAATGTGTTTTTTTTGTTGGCGATATTATTTCATTTTTAACTTCTATTGCAACCAAATAATATTTTCCTGTTCCATGGTAGATATTGTTTCTTTTTATCAGTCTACAGCAGTGGTTGTTGTCATTTTCCTTATACTCTGTGTGTGGCTTTTAACATTTAATGTGGGAACTTGCAGTTTTGGGGCCAACAAATAAATGACTGCAAATTGACATAAATTGCAAATTATTCTTATTGTTATTGCTGAATTTCCTCGTAACTCATATGTTTAAACAAATTTGTTTTTAATAACAAATAATAGTAAATATTTTATTTTTGGCATTACGGCCCGGCCCGACCGCTTTGTGTAGATATGCAAGGTGTGCCGTACTTTTTTTTTTTATTATTATTTGATATTTTCCTTTGCTTGTCTTTTATTTAAATTTGAATTTAAACACCAGCAGTTTGGTTTCTTTGAAAACTTGACCGTTAAAGAAAAAGCAACATTTGCAACTGTTCCATTCATTGGTTGGCATTTTGAAAAAGTAACAGAAATTTATCCTTATCATGATTTCAACGGAGGTTGAATGAGTGTATGTGTGTGTGTGTGTGTGTGTGTTTGTATGTGTGTGGAAATTAAGGGTTAAGGGTTATTGAAAATAATAAAATTTCAATTATTTTTATATAACCTACATGGTCGTACAGGTTATTGTAATAAATACTTTTAATAAAAATTATAACTGCCTCTTGTGAGTCTTGTGGGGTGTGATAAATCAGTAATGTGATAGAATATTTATGCTAACAGCTTTGTATTTTTTATTTTTCCAGATTTTTCGCATTAGGTTTCGTTATCTTTCGGGTGCAGCGCAAAGGGTCACTTGAGAAAAAAATTTACCGCTTTGATTCTTCCTCAGTGTTCAGAAAATTTGATAGTAATTTCATGAACATAATAAAGGGTGTTTTTTATAGAGGTATAGAACTTTAAGTTACAATAAAACAACGATAGATTATTTGATTGACATGAATTTTATTTATCCGAAAGATAATCTTGTGGCATTACATTTTAAATAGGATTTCTGGCTGGCGCGGATATAGTCCAATCTGGAGTCCAATTTTCGATGATTTTTTCCAACATTTGTGGCCGTATATCGGCAATAACACGGCGAATGTTGTCTTCCAAATGGTCAAGCATTTGTGGCTTATCCGCATAGACCAATGACTTTACATAGCCCCACAGAAAGTAGTCTAGCGGTGTTAAATCACAAGATCCTGGAGGCCAATTCACAGGTCCAAAAGGTGAAATTGGGCGGTCACTAAACGTGTCTTTCAATAAATCTATTGTGGCACGAGCTGTATGACATGTTGCGCCGTCTTGTTGAAACCACATCTCCTGGACATCATAGTTATTCAATTCAGAAATGAAAAATTTAGTAATCATGGCTCTATACCGATCACCATTGACCATTGTAACGTTCTGGCCACCATCGTTTTTGAAAAAGTACGGACCAATGATTCCACAAGCCCATAAAGCGTACCAAACAGTCAGTTTTTCTGGATGTAATGGTGTTTCGACATACACTTGAGGATTACCTTCACTCCAAATGCGGCAGTTTTGTTTGTTGACGTAGCCATTCAACTAGAAGTGCGCTTCATCGCTAAACAAAAATCGCTTATGAAAATCGGGAACAATGGTAATCTCGTTTTGGGCCCATTCGATGAGTCTACGATTTACTGTGAGTCTATTCATGATGAATTGTCAAACCAAACTGAGAACAAATCACTTGACAGCTGTTAAATCGGTCGCCATCTTGAAAAGTAATGCCAACTTAAACTTCTATACCTCTTTTAGAACCATAAGCGGTATTCAGTGTTTGATGCTAATGGTCTTGCGAAAGTGCAAATGCGTTATATCATTTAAATTTAACAAAAACAATAGGTATTTTGTTGTTGGATTTCACAAAAAAATCTATGACATTATGAACTTGCACGTTTGCAAGACCATTTGCATCAAGCACTGAACTCCGCTATAGTTTTTATTTTCTAGGCTTTTGCAATACTTAATTGTAAACTGGCAGCTAACATTCAGAAATTAAATAAAAAATATTGCAAGATCTTATAATTTTCGCAAATGCCATCGTACGTCAATCATATTTGACATTTTTGAACTAGACAGCCGCACAGTACAAACAGATAAGAAATAGAGAGCACTATACTATCCGCAAGAGCGTCGATTAATTATGTCGATGTTTTTTTTTTACCAATAATCGGTTGAGGGTGTTAGTGCATCTTTAATTTCGACGTCTATTTTCTAATCATGTCCAGGCCAACTGAGAAAATATTCCGCCGCTTAACCGCTCGACTCGAACAGACTGCAATCACAAGAGTGCGTGGCCGCTACAGGATTGATAGTTCTGTCCAGTACAAAGAAACATCAACCAGACGCAATTAGGCATGATGAGATGTGATCAAGATTAGCATCAACATCTAGCCGTGTTAGCCCTTATCCGACGGTGATTTTACCACCGAGTGAAAATAATGTGTAGACGATACGGTGCCGTATGCAAGAGCACCTATATCGCACTAAAATGGAATGCACAGACACAATGAGTATTAATTTATAGAACCTAGCCTAGACCCTTCTTCTAACCTCTTGTTTAGGGGTTGGAGACCATCCAACTCCTTCTGTTGAGAGTGCAACAGCACACTTGGTCAACAATGCACCATCTCTGCATGTATTGATCCAAACCACAGCCGCCATGTGAATCCTCGAAGGAGACCTCACCAATAACCGGCCACAGAGACGATCGACTCCCTTTGGGGCTACCGATTGCATTGGTAGCAGTCGTTTGGACACTAATAGGGCTTCGAAAAGAACACAAAACAAAAAAGACCTGTTCTTTCAGATTAGGGTTCCAGGAACCCTGGCGTCTGGTGCCCACATTTTCTCCGAGTTTACTTTGTCAAAGCTTTTGGAAATACTGCAGTGACAGTTTGTATCCCCGGCCGTCTATTAGCCGATCGGCTTCGCGCTCTGATCACCATCCTATGGCAAGCGAGATATACCGTAAGACAATACAACCTGAGTACTTCGCCCGGGGTTCCAATTGTCATTGCACTACATTCTCAAATGCCTTGCAGCGGTTCACTCGGGGAAAATAGGGGCACCACACGCTAGGGTTTCTAGAACCTAAATCTGGAAGAAAAGGTCTTTGTGTTAAAACATATGGGTTCTCTTCGAGGCCCGACCAGTGCCCAAAGAACTGGTACCACGGGAATCGTACGCCCACAGAGAGCCTATGCTCTCTGTGACCGGTTGTTGGAGTGGTCCCCTTCGGGGGTACACGTGGTGGTTGTGGTTTAAGATCGATTTATGTAGGTATGGTGCACGGTCGATCAAGTGTGCTCTTGCACTCTCAACAGACGGAGTTTGGATAGTCTCCAAACCCCTAAGCAAGAGGCTATAATATGGATCTAGGATTGCCTTGGATAAGGATTGCCATATTATATAAATTGCTACTCATTGTGACTGTATCACACACAAATTGCGATTGCTGGCAATCGTAAAGTGTTGTTATACTACACAATGGGGGCGCTAGTCTACGCTTAAGTTTCACTCGGTGGTAAGACCATCGTCGGGTGAGGGCCTACACGGCCAGGTACTGATGTATATCTGTATCACGAATCACCTGAGTACAGCGTCGGACGGTTTATCTGATTAGTTTTAACTCCTAAATACCATACCATTTCAACCTGAGCGAGAACAGATCTCTAAGCAGGGATTTAAAGTCAGAAACTTCGAGGTCGACGATCGTCGAAAGGTTTGTGATTTACAGGTCAATTGAAATGGTCAAAACAGTCATATAGACGGTTAGCATATGCTGTTTTAATATCGACATTGTTGTTCAAACTACGAGCGATTGTTTCTTTCCGCTGATATTAATAATGAAGCAACTTGGGAAAAAGGCTACACAATATCAATCTAAGACACCTTAAATGAACGATAATGATATAATTGGCATAAAACTTTTGATACTACGTTAGGGTACATATTCTTATTGAATAGTTAATAATGAATATTAATAACCTGTCACAAAGGGACCCAAGTGAGTCGGTTTTTCCCTCTACACGGAGCCGGCGACCCGTGCAACCTAACCTAATAACCTGTATTGGCTTAAAACGCCATTGTGGACTTATGTATTTCTTATCTCTTTTATTCTAACTGTTTATACAATTTTAAAATTAAATACCAGTTATAGCTGTATGATTTTAATCATACACTTTATTATGATGGTACACAAAATACTTTATAATTTATCAACGTAGTTGATATTCGAGTCTCATTATATGCACACAAAAACATTAAAACCTTGTTGACAATTCATAGCCCTTTTACACGACATGTTGTGTTTGTCATATGACCACTCAGATTTCCATAAGTAATGAAATTACACATCGTGTAAAACAACTTTCAAACCAACATGATTCTAGCTAACCGTTTATACATTAAAAAAACTACAACATCATTGAAACATGTGTAGTACAAGGGAACAACAAGCAAGCAGCAGCAAAAATATATTAACTTTTTTCTATAATTAACATAATATTGTTGATAACAAATTAAAAATAAATATAAACTAAAAGTAAAACACCACACAAGATACGGCTACTCTTGCAAAGTTAATAAAAAAAATACACTTTTCAATTTTATCTAAAACGAAACGGTTAAACTTCAGAAATAATGTTGAAAATAAATGTGTTGGTTGATAGAGTTTTGAATTGGTGTAAAATAAACATTAAATTCTATTTCATTTATTTATGTTTTATTTTTTGCTCTTGGTTGAATTCAGTTTTTTGCAGTTGAAATATTTTTTTTTCAGAGTTTCTGAATGATAAACATTTATCTATTACTTTGGAAATAAATTTTAAAAAATATGTAGTTTAACTTAAAAACTCCAAAATGTTGATAACAAAAATGTATACAAAAACTTCATACCACCATTTTTCTTTACCTTTTTGTTGTTATTGTTCTTGTAGCTCTTAGTTGTCAACGCTAAGGTTTTATTTTGTTTATATTCCTAAGATACGGACGGCTTAAACAAAAAAGTTGAAAAAAAACACCAGCAAATGTTTAATTTTGTTTGCTTTATCGTTGTTGCTTTTGTATTTTTAAATTTTTTTATTTTAGTTAAATTATCTTTAGAATTTGTGCACACCCTTGTAGATTATTATTTGTTGAATAATTAAAAATTAATTATGCACTTACGGTGATAATTTTAAATGCAAAATGATAACAAACAAATTTTGTGCCTTTTATTTATGTGATCGCGCAAATAGAAAGGGCGGCCAGGGTAAAAATGTAAATTTTACAGAAGAGCCGCTTAAAGTTTACCCTTTTTTTAACGTGTTAAACATACCTGATATGGTTCCGAAATAACCAATTATAATAGATTTTTCTATTTTTTCCTTACGGAAAATTTTCGACCTCAGAAACACTTCAGGGAGGTCGATCGATTTATTACTAAATTTTACACGAACTAAAAAGATTGGTTAACCCTCTAAAAAGGTTCACTGAAAGATTTTAAAAAGTTTTCGAAACGAAATGGGTTTCCACGGGGTCCGGCATCACTCTAATTCGATTCTCCAGTAAAAAAAAAAATGTCATTCCACCCTTAGGTCACTTTCTCTATTCCCCAGCGGGAGCATTATATGTCATTGTCAACATACTCGATTGCTTAACGCTGTACTTTTAGGGTATATGGGGGCTACAGACGGTTGGATTACTGGAACCTGATTCTGGGAGAAGAGGTCTGTGTATATAGGCCTTTCGAGACCCGAACACTAACTGACAACATGGGAACAGAGAGCGACCCATCTTTGTGACGGGTTGTTGGTGAGGTCCCATCGGCGTACACGTGGTGGCTGTGGTTTGAAGCAAGGTTTTTGCAGGAATGGAGCATGTTTGCACAAATGTGCTGCTGCACTCTCAACAGAAGGCACCAATTGGTGTCAAGAGTTTGATCGTTTCCGAACCCTTAAGAAAAGGAGAACATGACCCATCAATTGCCACGTTTTAAAATTGCTACTTCGTTGAAACGTGTTAAGTGGTAAGACCACCGTCAGTAAGTGGATCATTCTAGGCACTGACATTTATCCCTTTCTCTGTGCGCGAAGTAGAGTCGGAAAGGTAAATTGCAGCTCTGTTTGTTGATAAGCTCTCTCTGAGACATATTTTTTGTAGATTAGGTGAGTGCGAAAAGACTATCAATGTTCAGCAGAAAAGTGTTGGATTCCGAGTCATTGCAATGTTAAGGGCAACGAAATTGCTGACGAAGTCGCAAGATTGGGCTCTGAGATATAGTAGAATCGGCGATATCACCGATAACTCGCTACTACAGTCTTCTATCCGATTGGGTAGTAAAGAAAACTAATCAGTCCTGGGAGGATAGGGAGAATTGCAAGGTCTCACGAGCAATTATGCCCAGACTGGACGTGGTGTAAACAAAGCTACTTCTGGTTTTGGAAAGAAAAGTTCTATGAATCATTCTTGATGTGATCAGTAGATGGATTACCGATCGAATATTTGTAGAATGTGCGGAAACGAAGAAGAGTTGCAAAGTGTAGAGTAGATTTTGTGTCACCGCCTGGTATTACCGCAGACTTAAATGATAAAAGATTTTATTTTTAAATGCTTGGTGAAAACTCAAACATGTCGTCGGTTTCATCAACGAAATCTGGTGGGTGAGTGAGAGGTAGCTGAGGTAAATCACAATTGACCCTCTGGGTCTATCATTTTTAGCACAACCCTTCTTAATTTAACCAAAACTAACGAGATATATCGGGTTGTGTTGAGTGTGAACCACACCTAAACGTCAAGTTTATTTCTGCATTTAATTTGACATTTCTCAATTTCAGACTATGTCAATTTGAACCATGAAGAGATACACAATCGTGCAACGCGTTATTCAGGCTCAATTTTCGAAGCAAATCATCTTCAGTGAAAGTGAAATGAAACTGTGAAAGGTGTTCGCTATCGTGAGATGATAACGTACTTTTTATGGCCCGAATTGGAAGATATGGATGTAGACGATATGTGGTTTCAACAGGACGGTGCCACTTGTCACACAGCTAACGAAACAAGGGCTGTTTTGCGCAACAAATTCAATGGCCGTGTTATCTCACGTGGTGACGATGTCAGTTGGCCGCCAAGATCATGAGATTTGACATCGTTGGACTTCTTTCTTTGCGGTTATTTGAAAGAAAAGGTGTACGTCGATAAGCCAGCAACAATTCAAGGGCTAAAGGATGAGACAACACGGCACATTAACGGCATAGAATTTCAATTATGCCTCAGCGTCATCGAAATTTGGCCGATATTTTGTTCCATACATAATTGAACCATACCAATATTTTTAAAATAAAAAGAAATGACAATAATTTCCTAAATAATTCGTGTTTTATTCAAATTCAACATCGGCCCCTTAAAATTTAACCACCCTTTATTTACGGGAATAAAGTATGGAACATCCCGACAAAATTTTATTAAAAATCATCCAGGTTATGCGTACACAGACAGCAAAGACAGACAGACAGACATCAGGGAAAAATTCCAAAAATAGATGTTTTTTACAGGGACCGTAAAGAACAGTTATCGTTTTAAAAAAATTATTTTATAACAGTTATTTTGAGAGTTACATAAAAAAAAATCGATCTAAACCATTTTTCAACGTAAAAATAAAAACTCAAATGAAAGTTTTAAAAAAAGAGTTTTTTTTCCCGTCAAAAAATAAAACTTTTTTAAGAGTTTTATTTTTTTCGTCAGAAAATAAAACCCATTTTCGCCGGATTTTTCTTGAAAATTTCTCTGGGAGGAAAAAATACATTATCCATTTTTTTAAAACTCTCATTTGAGTTTTTATTTTTACGTTGAAAAATAACAGTTGACTATGGAGTTGAGATCGATGTTTTAAGCTCAACATAGATTCTGAAAGAGCTCATCAATACAAATCTATTGATATAGATCTCCGTCTGCTCAACATAAAGAGTTTTTGAGTTTTTTTTTTTTTTTTTTTTGATAAGTGTTATTTACGGTCCCTGGTTTTTTATTCTATATCGATTACTATCTGCACCAGCAACATACATATGTTTGCTGGCAGAGAAAAACCAAGGTTTAAATTTGGTAGATATTTTCATTGACCAAATTGGAACTAATGTATCAGATAACTTTTGAGAATTATTTTGTAAAAAACATCGGCAGAAGGCATGTACGTAGAAATGTCAATATATGTGACCCGGTCTATGAAAAGGTGGCTTATGACTCAAAAACAAAATTTCGAAAAATTAGTTGTTAAAGATAAACAATGCATTTCGTCAGTTTCTTAGTAGTTTTTCTTTTGCATTATGAACAGTCATGGCCAAAAGGCAACCAAAAAATATAAAAGAGCAAAAATGAGATAAGTTCGTGTGTGTAAATAAAGAGCGATGTTTTTTTTTTCAATGCAAAGCACAAACCAGTTTCTGTCCCAGCGCTGTCAGATTTTATCCCCAAAAAAATCCCCAAATCGACTTTGACTTACCATAACTTCTAAGCAAGTTAGGACTTTCTAGTTTTCACCACGTAAAAGAGCGTCTCAAAAACTATTGAAACCAAAACAAAAGTGGAAAAATTTTTTCCACGGGTCACATATGAGTAGAAAATACAAAATATTCAACTATCATCTATGATGTCTTCATACATTATTCGATGAGCAAAGAAAAAGTGTTGTACAAATAGTTTTATTAAAACTGGCATCAGCATGTACACAAATAAAACAAAAAGTTGTTACATACAACTCAGACAAAAACATAAATTAAACAGTAAATATTATCCAAAAAGTTATTAATTTTTTTAATTACTGGACTACAATTTTGAATGTAGCCAGATAACTGATAACACAGCACAACAAAATAAAAAAAATTTCATGTGCTCTTAAAACCACTATATAATTTTGATGTATCATGACTACCTTTGTACAAAAATGGTAAAATTTTTAAATTCTATGGATAGATTTTTTTTTAAAAATTTTTTTTTTAAAATTGCAATTTTTTTGAGACGTTTCTTCAAATAATTAATGATAACTCAAAAACTACTAGTCCGATATTATTAAAATAAATTCAGAAAAATTAAGATTTGCATAGCCTTTACTTCGTCTATATATCGCGTTTCAATCGGATCAATGGTATCGGAGTTATAATAAAAAACTTAAGAAAAAAATATATTTTTTACGTAAAAATGGCAAAAATTTTCGTTTTAAAAAAATCATAAAAAATCGAAAACGGCAAAAAACTTCCAGATTCATTTTTTTATCGCATAGCGACATATAATAGCAACAAAATGAGATATCGACCATAAAAATCGATTGATTTTTTCGAATTTATTCACATTTTAGTGAATTCGCTCATTTTCACAAAATTTTAGTTTTTTGCTTGATATACGCATTATAGCGGGTTTTCAAATGTGTGAAAAACATAAATTTTCCAATTTCAAGGGGTGCATGTCGGATTAATGTTAGATTTGATGAGAAACTTCCACCCACAAAATTTTAGTCGAATTCGACAACGTTAACACGTAGCGCATAGGCCCCAAATCTGAAAAAAAGCGTTTAAATCGAAAATAATTGACAAATTTTCAGTTTTTGCAAAATTAACGCTATTTATTTGCAAAAAAGTGGATCCTGGTCCTTAGGGCAAACACAATGAGATTTACAATAAGCTACATATCTTTTAAATCGGTTAAACAGTTTTCAAGTTACTTGCCGAAGGCAATTGACAAAAAAATGTAACTAAGTCAAATCGATGGAATAGATCGAAAATGCATTTCGTTGTTTTATTCATGTATTTTCTTTTATTTTATATTTTATTATTTAAATTTATTACAACATATAAAATAAGGAAATAAATAAATAAATATTATAAACTACAAACTTTGGAATTTTCTTTTATGACATTTTCTATTATTGAATAACGAAATGTTGCTCTGAATACTCCAGCAAAAATCTGCCATCATGTGTGCATCCCAGCGACCCTGGTATCTTTCCTCCATTGTCCGAATATCTTGGTGAAATCGTTCGCCCTGTTCCTCACTTAAGTCTCCTAGATTTTCAGGAAAACGATCTAAGTGACTGTGAAGGTAATGTAACTTGATGCTCATGTTGCATCCAAGATTCTGGAAGTGAGTTAACTTGTTGAATGAATAGAAATGGCTCAAGGAGCTCTTATAAATAATGATACCAAAATTTCGAACAACCCTTAATGTGGTCCTATTTTTTACCTATTCCCAAGAATCGTAAAAAACATTAAGGAATGCTATGCAAAAAATCAATCTTTACAGGTAGCCAGCGGAAAAACCCAATTCGGCGTGCACGCAAATTTATGAACGTTTATTACTTTGCCGCCGCAATTGTCAAAATGAAGCAAGGGCGACAGGTAGCCAACAGAAAAGGAGCATTTCATCGTTTATCAGATTTCTACTGAAATCGTAAAAATTAAAAAACTTTTCCTTTATTGCTTACTTTTTTTAATTCTGAAAATCATAAAAATGCCATAAAGATCTGTTCCAAACAATTTTCTACATTCAATACTGTATTTCCACAGTAACACGTGTCCCACAGAAATACGTGTTTTGCCCAAAACAGTATTTCGCGTACTTGTTTTGCCATACATTTCTCATTCATCCAAAACACTTTGGCAGTACCTGGATATTGTATAGTGGTTTCAAAAGCATCTAATTTTTTTATTTTGTTGCGTTGTGTAATAGGAAGATATCAGTCAATTTTAGCGAAATTTTATATTTTATTGTTAAAAAAGAAAAAAATAAAAAATTTTAAAAGTAAAATGTTTTTGTAAATTGTCTTCGGCAAGTTCTCAAGGACATATAATGGCCAGTGAAAATTGTAATAACTCGAAAACTTAAAGACATGTAGCTTATTGTAAATCTCATTGTGTTTGCCCTAAGGACCAGGATCCACTTTTTTGCAAAAGGGGAAATAAATAGCGTTAATTTTGCAAAAACTGAAAATTTGTCAATTATTTTCGATTTAAACGCTTTTTTTCAGATTTGGGGCCTATGCGCTACGTGTTAACGTTGTCGAATTCGACTAAAATTTTGTGGGTGGAAGTTTCTCATCAAATCTAACATTAATCCGACATGCACCCCTTGAAATTGGAAAATTTATGTTTTTCACACATTTGAAAACCCGCTATAATGCGTATATCAAGCAAAAAACTAAAATTTTGTGAAAATGAGCGAATTCACTAAAATGTGAATAAATTCGAAAAAAATCAATCGATTTTTATGGTCGATATCTCATTTTGTTGCTATTATATGTCGCTATGCGATAAAAAAATGAATCTGGAAGTTTTTTGCCGTCTTCGATTTTTTATGATTTTTTTAAAACGAAAATTTTTGCCATTTTTACGTAAAAAATATATTTTTTTCTTAAGTTTTTTATTATAACTCCGATACTATTGATCCGATTGAAACGCGATATATAGACGAATTAAAGGCTATGCAAATCTTAATTTTTCTGAATTTATTTTAATAATATCGGACTAGTAGTTTTTGAGTTATCATTAATTATTTGAAGAAACGTCTCAAAAAAATTGCAATTTAAAAAAAAAATTTTTTAAAAAAAAATCTATCCATAGAATTTAAAAATTTTACCATTTTTGTACTAAGGTAGCCATGATACATCAAATGTATATAGTAGTTACTCGAGCATATTTTTGCTGTTGCCCTGTGTAATACAAAAACACATTTTAATTACTTTTTGTACCCCCATGACGATCTATTTATTCATCTACCTATCGATTGAACACGAAAAAAAAAACATCTCAAGTTTAACGAGATTTTAAAATTACATGGAAATGTTAAAAAAAAATAGATTTCACATGTTTGATATCGATTAGAAATCGTTAACTTAATCACATACACACACACAAAGATCATACACACTCACACAACTACATTTTAAAATATTGACATTTTTATCTTGCAATTGAAATCTAAAACTTTATTTTTCAAAATGATTTTGTTATTATTTTTTTTTGTCTAATTTTGTTATTTGTTTCATTATTTTTATTATTTATTCAACATTTGAAAATCAAACAGAGATTCGATTAAACAACAATCAACATCAACAACAACCAACGGCAGCAATAATATCAAAATAATAAATAGTTAAAGCCAGTTTTGTTTAAATCACATTGAAACAAAACCGCAGAAAAGTTAAAAAAAAACTAACGTGACACACACACACACAGAGATTTAGAATAACTGATCATAGTTAAAGATACGAGCAAATTATTAGAAGCAAAAAACTAGAAATTAAATAAAAAAACGAGGGTCATAATTAAAGTTTATGCAAAGTGTTAATAAAATCATTGCATATAATTCTTGCAAAAAAAAAACTGACTTCAAAACAGATAGAAGGGCACATAGATCAAATAACATCTCCTATTAGGACACGCTTTAAATTACAATTTTAAATTAAAGACCTGTTGTTATAAAGGACGTGGTCACAAAGATTCTTTGTAAATTTCAACTGTCTGTATATTACGGTTCAAAAGTTTGGCCATATATATCAAATTACATGAACAATTGGAACACCCTTTACATTATAATTCCTTGTTATTATACCAGAGAAAGTAGTGGACATTCTGCCTAATTTTCAAGTGTTTGTTTTTTACAGTTCAAGAGATAGGGCCATATAGATAAAATTACATAATTTATGGGGACACCCTTTAATTTCTAAATTCAAATTGTATATTTGCTATAGTGGACTTTGGAATACAGGTTCTTTGAAAATTTCAGCTGTCTGTCTATAACAGTTAAGAAGCTTAGACAAATACATAGAAATACATTAACTATTGGGACGCCCTTTTATTTCCAAATTCCAATTTTATACTTTTTGTTATAGCTGACTTAGCAATACAGGCTCTTTGTAAATTTCAGCGATCTGTGTACAACTGTTCAAAAGTATGGCCATATACATCAAATTAAACGAACTATTGGAGCACCGTTTAATTTAAAATTTTGAAAATTTATACATTTTATCATAACGGTCATAGTAATTCTGTAAAATTTTCAAGGTTTTGTTTATAACGGTTCAAAATATAGGCTTATATAGGTCAAATTACGGCACCTATGGGGACACCCTTTAAATTTTTAATTTATTTTTTTATTAATTTCTGCCATTGGGAGCTATAGCGACACGCAATTTTTTAAAATTTTAATTTGGTGCCCTTTACGTTTCTTAATACAGGTAAAAATCATGTATATTGTATGGGGACACCCGTTTTTCAAACGGGACCAACCTGAAAGCATAACCTTTCAAATAAAGGAAAAAATTTTAAAATCAGTTCAGAAATCGCTGAGTTCTGCGGTTACATACAAAAAAAAAAGCAACATTCAGACGAATTGATAACTTCCTTCTTTTTTGAAGTCGTTTAAAAATTATGGCCATTTATCTAGTCTGAAATTGCGGTTCTTGTTCGTACGCTCGAATTGTGTTCGTGTTTCACTCAAATCATACAACTTGAACTCGCCCAACTTCATTGTTATTATGTTAAACATTTACTGATACTTAAGGTAGAATTAGTTAAACTCTACTTTAAAGAAACGTTTGCGGGGCACTGCTTTAAATACAAATTTTGTTTTACATAAAATAATATTAAAAAAAGGCCATACCTTTGAAACTCTGTAACTCAAAATTTTTTGGATTTTTTCTGTGAGTGCTTTTTCCCTCCCCTCACAATCACAAACTCATGTTGGTTTCGCTATCAACATCTGGCATCATTAATATTTCAGTAACTCGATTTTATTTTGATTTGTTTAACTGATAATGACAAAATTAATTATTTTAGCTGCAATGTCAACAATTTCAAAACAAAATAATATAAAATTATATTTATGTCTATTGAACGAATATCGAACAACTAAACAAATTAAAAACCTGTAATAAGTTTAATATCATGATAAAGCAGTTCTACAGTAGGAAAAAAGCAATAAATAAATAAAATATTTATGTTATTTAAATTATATAATTAAACATTTATTTACATACATATGTATCTATCTAAAATCTAAGTTTCATTCGATTTTTTTCAATGTTTCATTTTAAAAAAATGTGACAGGTTACATTGTTTAGGATTAAGATTAAATTTAAAATTGTCATTATTACATTTTACGGTTTCATGTGTTGTTAGAAATAACTTTTTTTTTGCGAAGGAAATGTTTTTCTGTAGGATGGCAGTTTTTGTTGATTACTACAAACTTCCTCTCATTAAATTATAATGATGACCATTACAACCATTTTAGTGTTTCTGAAGATTTCCATGGTAAAAATTAAAAAAATGAAATAAAAATGATTTAATGTTTATGACGAATGGTTCTTTTAAAATTTGGACTCATAATCAAATGCATCGCCTCTAGTGTGTGCAGCTGTATTTCACCAATGGCTTCACGAATATTGTCCTTTAAAGCGTCAATTGTCTCTGGCTTGTCGACGTAACACTTATCTTTGACGGCACCCGACAAATAATAATCCAACGGTGTCAAATCGCAGCTCCGAGCTGGCCAAACGACATCAGCTCTGTGGCTGATAATGAGATTTTCAAAAAACAGGGCGCAAAACATCGAGTGTATCTTCGGCTATGTGGCACCTAGCGCCGTCCTGTTGAAACCAAATGTTGCCAATATCCTCCTCTTCAATTTTTGTGAACAAAAATTCGTTCAACATGGCCCGATAACGATCGCCATTGACTGTAACGGCCACTCCTTGTTCATTTTCGAAGAAAAATGGCCCAATTATGTCTCTGGACCAAAATCCGCACCAAACAGTGACTCGTTTTGGGTGCATCGGCTTTTCAATGTATGCGTGCGGGTTTTCTGTGCCCCAAATGCGACAATTTTGCTTGTTTACATACCCGCCAAGATCAAAATGAGCTTCATATGAAAAGATGATTTTTTTTTGGCAAAATCGGCATCTTCTGTAAGTCAATATTTCCCAGCGTTGTTAAAGCGTATACACAACCATATTGGTTCAGCGGAAGGATAAAACTAATTATCTGTCAAATCAGACATGAGTTAAGTGTTACCATTCACGAAATAAGCACTAGTTGGAAAAAAACACGTTAGATCGCGGACCCGTTACAAACAGTGTACATACAAAAACAAAGCAAATGAGCAAACATGAACATGACACCTTGTCTGCTTAAAGTGGTTTTACACGACGTGTATTTGTCATATGACTTGTCACTTTGCCATGTGTAAATTCTAAACACGTCGTCCGAACCCTTTCAAACATAACATGTGTATTTTCCATGTGTACAATACATATGACACTTTTCATTTAGAACGTGTTCTATTTTGATGTGACAAAGCATCTGACATCCTGTAATGCCAACTTGATATTTTAATATTTTAGGTTGTTTGTGGTACCAAAAGCACTAAAAGCGCGGCAAAAGCACTACGTTTGCATCTTTGCATCAGCTGTGGTTGGCAGTACAAAACTGTGTGGCGGAAAAATTATATATTATATGTTATGTCTTATGTAATTACACATGTACGTTTAAAAGCAAAAATTATAAACCGTATGTAATATGTCTATTTTGACAAACACAAGAAATTACATATGGGTTATTAAAGTGACAAGTCATATGACAAACACACGTCGTGTAAAACCACTTTAATTGATGACACTTCGTCATCATATGTGGCCTTAATGTAAAAAATAAGAGATGAAAGTGCCAAATAAATGAGCGTGCTTAGTAAGCTTAATTGGTTAGCAAGATAGCTGCAAAGCATTTGGTGAATTTTACGACCATGGGTTCGTATCCCAGCCATATATGTACAAGCTTGTAGCACACCGCCCTTCTTCGTCGGTATTATTAATAGCAATGAGTTGTTGACGGTATAAAATAATTAACAAAATGGCTATGTCCGCTTCAAATCTAGACATCTATCTATGTCTGTCTGTCTGTCTGTCTGTCTGTCTGTCTGCCATTCTTTTGCGTTCGCATCACGTAAAAACTACTAGATGGATTTGAACAATATTTTGTGAGGAGATACCTTAGCATTCCGACTCCAATATAGGATACTTTTTTTCCGCAAAAATATTTTATTTCCAAGAGAGAGTGGAGAAAAAGCAGTGAAAGTACGCAGTTATTTTAGTAGTAAAGTAAGTAACATAACTTGCAATTTCATAGCTGTTATAAAAAGTGAAGCAATCCCTATTCCTTTCCAAGGAAGGTAACGCAATTGATTAGTACGCCATTATTGCCTGAGTGTCACTGTTTGTAAAAAATTATCCAAATTCTCTTATTAAAAATCAAATATTTTTTATATTGATGACAACTTGTCATCAAATGGATCGCTATTTGTCATTTGTGTGTGATTGCATTGATAATGGAATTGAGATCGTTGTAATTGATGACAAAGTGGCTAATTGATGTAAAGATTAACAGATGACACGTGTCATGGGATCCAAAACGCAGATATTTGTTATAGTATTGATATCGGATTACATGATGCGATATACATATTTGTAAATTTTGTCTTGTATATTGGGAAAAAATAGGTATTTTCTGTAGTGTTGTCATAATTTAGAAATTAGAATTTAAAATAAAAATTTATATGGCGTGTCATGTTGTAAAAAAGTTTTTATAACAAATGTTTGAACAACCATGTTAAGTCATGGAGAAAACATTAACATGGGCAGTGTACACTTAACATTACCATGATGCTATTGTTAATGTTTTTCATTTCATGTCTAATGTAGACGGCGGTAATGTAGCATTTTGTTATCCACTTTAAGATGTTGCTAAAAAATAATAATAGATTATTAAATTCGGACCACAGTGGTAAGCATTTTTTTTTGCTGGGATATTTGTAAAAGCGAGCAAGCTAATATTGGTGCAATATATTTTTTAAATTAATTAAATTTTAAATATTTATGATTAATTAAGTGCAGCCTAAGTAATGCAATGAAAACTATTATTTTCTCTCTGACTAATAAAAATGCAGTGATTTTGCTGATGTTAAATTTATATTTTTGGATGAAGTCAATTTTGTTTTCTTTTTCAATTGTTATTTATAAATTTTTTTGTGCTGCATTTAAATTCTTTATTTCTGGTTATCATCTCAGTCAAGTATTTTTTTTTTAGTAGATATGCAAATCTCCTGGTACGTGCGAGTATGAGTGGATTGTGGTTTCATTTATCTTTTTTTGCATTTCCTGTAATCAGCTAAAAGAAAAAAAGAAAATGTAATAAAAAAAATTTAGTATTTAACAATTCTATTATGAGTAATTAAAAGTTTTATCAAGAATACCGTAACAGTCATAAATGCACTGCAATTAAAATCGAGAGTAAGAACAGAATTAAAGATACAAGCAGCGGGCAAATTTGTTTCCAGTTCTTCTAAAATCTTAGGAAAGTTTTATTTATAATAAATTATTAGAATAATTCATTTGTCAAAACCTTTTACAACCCAAGTAGGCTTTCACATTAACAAAAAAAAAAAAAAAATGGAATGGATTTTTTACAAAAATCGTTTTTTTTTGTGAAAATATGTGGCAATATTGTTAGTAGAGTAAAGGCCGAGGCATTTAGAATCCGTCATACGTTATACGTCGTCTTTTTCAACATACAAAAAAGGTAAAATATAGGTTTTCTAATAAGTGTTGTCACAATCAGTACGTCTCCGTTAACGCAAAGTACGAAAGTTGTAAGGCATATTTAACCAGGTGACTGCACAAGGCGGAGCTAATATTAAAGAAAAATTTTTTCAATTTTTTTTTATGGAGTTCGACATTAATCAGGTATTTTAAGAGAGAATAAAATAGATATTACTGTCAAAATCTATATAAAAAAATTCAAAAAATTTTATGCTAAAATTTCCTCTCCCTTAAGCTATCACCTTGTTAAATATGCCTTGGAAAGTTGGGCAACTTTTAACTTTTGACGTACGTTGAGAGCAGTTGAGAGCTATAAATTGGTTTCTCTCTCTCTCTCTCAACATTAAATTTTTGTGTTGAGTGCAAGGCGAATTCATACCAGGTGTGAGCAGTAGAGCAACAACTACAACAAAACAACAACTTTGACATTAGATTAGCAGATATGAAACAATGTATTTTTAACAAGACAGCAAAAAAACGAAAGCAAAAAAATGAAAGCAAACAACAATCAGCTTGGCTATCAACTCCACCTGGCATGAATTTGCCTTGGTTGACTGGCAGCAAAAATAAAATAAAATACAACAAAATAAATAAATTAAATAAAGTAAAATGCTGAAAAAAGCTTTCCGTCAACAAAGTACTCATTGTGCCAACCTCTTCCGTTGTTACTTTGATTTCAGTTGACTACGTCAAAGTGTAACGTATAACGGATTCAAAGTGCCCCGGCCTTAAGAGACAAAACATGAGAGAAAACCTAAAACTAGAAAATAATATAAATTTTATCTCAGCGACTTTGTCGTTGAACAATAAGTTATCGTTATCGACATTATCATTCTGTCATTAAAGCCAGAGAGATTGGATTATAATCGGGGAAATAAGACATTTACATACCGTATCTGTAGGAGATTGAGACGATAGCGCCATATGTCTTTGAATGTCCAGCGAGCTAGCTAACACTAAGCTTAGATCGTTTCACTCCCACTTGACCTATATTTATAATTTCTTATTTTAATATTAATTGAAAAAATAAAAATATCGATGCAAAATCAACACGGCAAATAGCAATCAGTCAAAACATAATTCAATACTGCTAGAGATGTAGGCAAATGATTAACCCACGTAAATTGGCTGGTACAGATAAGAATGAAGCGAACTACTAAATTTTCAGTTTCACTTGTGAACGATAACATATCGCTATTTCAAATATTGCTTAAACGCAAATTTATTAGAATTCTGAAATTGCAAATCATTTGAAACAAATTTCACTTGAAGCACTTCAATCGTGAGTAGCTTATTCAGACACTTGTAATAATTTAATTTTGTAGATATTTTTTTATTTGTTATCTTTGCTTAGTTAGGAAATTCCACATTCCTATTTTTATACAGATATTTTCTATTTTTATCAGTGAAACAATAAACAAATTAAAGTTGAATCATACTTAATTAATAAAAAATCTGATAAATACTTAATCAATTTTTACATAAACGCTTTAAGATGAAAAAATTTCATAGAAATCATTTTTTTATATTCAGGATTGTACGGAAAAAAATTGGTTTGAATTACGAAATTGTTTATACTACTCGTAATTAATTTTTAAAAAATTTTTATCATAAAAATTGTACCATTAAATTAATTTGAGCTTAAGTGTTTAACCCGTTGTGTGACTCATTACCTGTTGACATGTCATACCCCCATCTATATTACCCCTCCACTACTAAAATTATAAACATTAACACTAACATTATGTTAGTGTTAAGTGTATTATTGTTTTGTTTAGGTTGTGTTTTGAGTTTCACACGTCTTAACATAAATTGTTAAAACATTTGTTAAAAAAAACTATTTTATAACATGACAATAAGGTTTTTCTTATTTTAGTTTTTAAATATTATATTAAAACAGCGCTATCTGTTGTTCAACCGTAATAATACTCCCTGCTTTGCTATAAACATTCAAACAGAAAATTATGGTTAAAAAGAACGTGAACCTAAACACCTATTCACCACTTATAATAACTTGGATATATTAATACCGTTGCTTTGCAAGCGTCATATTTATGCCTTGTTTAAATCGATGGCTAGTGAAGATAGGGTGTTAAGTTTATTAATTATGTTAAATTTAGTATTTAAAAGATTATGTTCTGCAATACTAACAGTCAATTAGCGCCCAGCTTTAACGGTGCAATGACCAACTTAACCCCCCGTGTACATTAGACATAAAATGAAAAACATTAACACTAACATCATCATGAAGTGTAGACAAAAATTAATAACATTGCTGTGTCGGCGTCATGTTTATGTGTTGTTCAAATCGATGGCTAGTGTAGACGGGGCTTAAAAATGAGATCGTCAACGTTCTGTCATGAACTATGATGCTAAGTTACCTTTGGTTTAATAAAAGCCAATAAATAGAATTACAAAATAGATATAAAATCGCTAGAGCGATAGATCTGAAAATAAATAACTTCCCATTACTTTGGACAAGAAAAAAAAAAAAACGAAAACGACAGTTTGTTTGTCAAGCTGTCAAAATCGGATATTTCAATTGCAAAGCATTGAAGCCTCGCTATTTGGATGTAACTGGTTGTCTATATCTGAACTTCAGTCCAACTTTGAGCAAGCTGCAAATATTCGTATATTTTTCAAGGATATTAGCAGCAGACAACCTCGTTTATTTTAACTAAAATGAAGAAAGGAAATTTCGTTTGCCGATTAAACATTATTCTTTACGAAAGTAGCCTTTAGCGATATCAGAAAAAGGCTTGATAAATACTATGGAGACTCTACGCCCTTAATTTAATTAAACAATTGCATGAGCAAGCTCATCTAATGGGTGTGCTCATAAGCTCATGAGCAAGTGATCATAATCGAACAAAAGCTGGACAAATGCCTATTCCTACCATACTAATTATTAGTGAGCAAACCTCTGTTCGAATCATAAACGCTCAGTGTGTTTTGTTTAATATTTGTATAGAACTTTATTCGAAGCAGATCACTTCCTTAACGGGTCCCCCTTCCATCCTCTATGATTATAGACAATCGAAATGTAATTACGGCAACCCTACCTCATAGAGGTCATGTGCTACAACAAGCCTTTAATCTTTATTTTAGTGATTCCAGACTGTCGGATGGTAACTTTCAGCCTTCTTTCTCATCACACATATGTTTAAAGCTCAGGTCCCCCATAGCATCCACATTTAACAAGCTTCTACCATAATGTGTGCTAGCGTCTTATCCTCCTCCAGGCACAGTCTGCAAGTATCAGCTTCATCGCTTTTCAACTTAGCTAGATGATACTTGCAGTTTCCATGACCTGTCACTAATGCAGTTATCCAGCTTAGAGTACATCTATTGTGTCTGAGTACCTTACTGGCCTTCCTGCCCATGAGCTCTTTGAGCACCATTTGAGTCTGCCTATACGTTGTAGTCTCGCTCCACCTTTTCTGGTTTAATGAGTCCACCCATTGTAGGACCTTAGCTCGTATTATGCCATTATCCAGCGCTACTCTTGGTTCTGATCCACAGAAATTCACAGTATATCCCCTTTTGCTAGTTGATCTGCTGCTTCATTCCCTGCTGTACCTATGTGGCCCTTAACCCATATAACCCTGTTTTAAAACACATTCCAGCCCTAGTTTGGAGTAGACGTTCACCTGCTTCATACGCTTTATAACCGACTGGTTGTCAAGTGCAATGAGGACCTTTCTCCCCTGCACCCGATATTCCAGCAGATGATCCAACGCATGCAGTAGCCTAAGCTATTCTTATTGCTTATATTGTAAAGCTTAGCCTGTTTTGCTTGTGTTAGTGGTTTTATGTTTTTTTTATTACTTACGAAATTATTTTATTATTTGTTAAATGATTCTGCGTCTTAGTTTGTACGCTCGAACTGTGTTCGTGTTTCACTTAAAGCATAAAATTGCGTGAATTCGTCCAAGTTCATTGTTATTATGTTTAACATTTACTCACACTTATGCTAAGTTGCTTTTGGAAACTTTGAAGGCTCATCAAGCTCATATTTAGCTCGTTGGTCTTCGCTGTTTATTATTGTCAACTCATCGTTACTCGTGTGAACTGTACAGACATGAATTTAATGAAATATTTAATGAGCGTGTTATAAGCTGTGCTTATGCAGTGCTTTAATATCAATGGTGAAAAAGACGTTTACTGAGATCGGTAGTGAACGTACTAGTACAACTGACGTCAAGCGTAAAAGAGGTCGAGAAATATAAATAAAATCCATGATATGACTTTCGACTATCGGATAATGATAATAAAGTACGTGGAGTGGCAGAGTCTGTGGGCATATCACTTTTTGCATAAATATTAGGATATAAAAAAGATATCTGCACGATGGGTGCCGCGTTTGCTACCATCCAGCCATAAACGCAACCATGTGAGCATTTCAAACGAGAGTTTTACGATGTTTAGACGCGAGCCAACGTGTTCATGAGTCTTTTTATAGCTGTGGCGAAAATATGGATCCATCACAAAATACCAGAGACCAAAGAACAATGAACACAATCGGTTTCTTTGGGCAAACGTGCAACACTCGGGCATCATTGCCTTGATGATAGAATTATAATCGTTTCCATTGATGACAAAATGACCAACTGATGATGACAAGGATGACAAATAATGCCATCGAAAACCTTCCATGTATGATTTTATTTCCCAATTAAAATTTTAAAAGTTTTATTTAAGCTGGTGCTAATCATCTATAATTTATTTAAGAACTTTCTTTATTTCACAAAGAACTAATATTTTTTGTTTTGTTGTAGTTTTGCTCGATATGTGCAAAAGTATGTATGTGCGAGTATGTATATGTTCTTTAGTCTTGAAAATCTTTTTTTAATTTTTTTATTATTGTATTCCATCGTAGCCCAATATTGTGGTCAGTTCAGTACATACCCCAGAACTACTAGAGAGTGAGAGAAAGAGAAAACGAAAGATGGGGATAGATCGCTTGGAATAGATAATGGGACCTCATGAACTTAATTTCAGTTTGAAACTGCGATAAGCTTGAATTAAAGATTGATAAGTGCTTAAGAAGAATTAAAACACTTTACAAACCAAAAATATAAAGAAATTTAATTAAAAAATAAAAAAATTAAACAACAACTAAAACGAATAAAGATCATTTGTTTAAGATCTTGGGATGGATTTTTTGTTTGTTGTTTGTACTCATTCACTCATTCACTCACCCGGCCGCTTTTCTCTTAATTAAGCAACATATAAATTTAAAGGCAACTTTGTTTCGTCTTCCATAGTAAGTGGTGTTTTGTTATTGTTGTTGTTGCTGGTAAATGTATTTATTCACTTTTAGATGTGATAATGAATTAAAGGACACGAAGGGCTTATTTTTTAAATTGCTTGACCATGATGGTTTTTTGCATTAAAAAAACAAGATCAATGATCATCATCTTTGTCATTCGCGTTCACTGTTTTCCATCAGCACATGTTGGGACCTTCAACTCCACATGTAGTAAAGTGTACGAACGAATGTTAGTTGCACAAATTTATAAAATAGCAGGCAGTATGTCATTATAAGACCTTTGGTTGCGAGTTTGCTTGACTGACCAATTTTTAATGGGCAATTGGTCAGCGCAGAACACTTGTTTTGAAGGTGGTTGCTGCGAGGATTGTAATCTTTTATGAAATGCTTAAAGCGTTTGAATGCATTTAATACGCCATTGTAGAGTGCTTTCCTGAATGACTTTATGTCATTTGGTTAGTGACATTGTATAGTTGAAGGCAAATAAGAAAGAGTTCGCTTATATTAATCTAACACACTTTTTAAAGTGAAGAAGAAGTTTTTTTTGGTGATCAAAAGAAGAAGTTCTTTTTGGTAATCAAAACGTTGTGTAAAAATAAGCCAGACTTAAAACTTCTCTGTAGGTTCAAAGTCAAGTGTCGTTCATTGGTAATCGCATCACTTAAGAACGTCTGCACAGATTTGGCCAATTTTTTATAAATCTGCATCATAACCCAACTTTGGTTTTTACGGAAAGAAAAATGAACCACGCCCACTTTTTAAGTATCTAGAGTAATATAACAGGTAGATCTTTGAAACTTTTCACCCTTATTAATAGACATAGTTTAGGTAAACACAGTCTCGATTGTAAGAGTGGGCGTGGTACATCCCATACAAAGTGAACAATTATTATCGTCTATCTGGAGATCCACAATAGGTAGAGTCTTATTAATATACATAGTTTAGCGAAACACAAGCTCGATTGGAATATTGGGCGTGTAACATCCCATACAAAGTAAACATTTATTATCATCTACCTGGAGATCTGCAATAGGTAGAGTCTTGAAACTTTGCACAAGTAACCCTAGTAATAATATGCATAGTATAGTAAAATACAGACTGGATTGGGACAGTGGGCGTGGTACCTTCCATACAAAACGAAAAGTTATTACGGTGTACCTAGAGAACAACAATAGGTAGAGTCTTGAAAATTTGCGCAAGTAACCCTCAGACTAATGTGCATAGTATTGCAAAATATACGCTAGATTGGGACAGTGGGCGTGGTGGCTCTCATACAAAGTGGAAAGTTATTATGGTGTAACTAGAGAACTACAATATGTAGAGACTTGAGACTTTGCACATGTAACCCTCATACTAATGTGTATAATCTAGCAAAATTTAAGTTAGATTGGGAGAGTGGGCGTAGTAGCTGCCATATAAAGTGAAAAGTTATTACGGTGTACCTAGAGAACTACAGTAGGTAGAGTCTTGAAAATTTGCGTAAGTAACCCTCATACTAATGTGTATAATCTAGCAAAATTTACATTATATTGGGAGAGTGGGGCGTGGAAGCTGCCATACAAAGTGATAAATTATTATTGTGTACCCAGAGAACTGGATTAGGATAAAGGGAGTAGTACCTCCCATAAAAAGTAAAATATTATTATTGTGTTATTATGCATAGTCTAGCAACAAATATATTGGATGGGAACAGTGGGCATCGTACTTTGTAAATAATCTAAAACAGTTTTGTCGTGAGAATAGCGTGAGTTTTCGAGTTAAAGTTTAGCCATACTTTTTTTTCCAAGTGTTTATTGTTGTTTTTGTGGATGGGTGCCCAGGGAATAGTTAGTGAAACATAAAAATTACACAAGAGAATTATTTTAAAAGTAATTTATCGAAAAAGATATTTAGCATTTAACCTTAAATATATTTGTCGAACTGAACTGTTTTTTATTATACAAATAAATTTTTTAAGTAGGCTTAAGTTCGTATATTCTAACATTTACAATATTCATATTGTAGGAAGTTGAAATATTTGATCTTATGCCTACTTAAAATAATTCATTTGTATGATCCGATAAGTAAGGATCTCTTGTGTCGCTATGCGCAACGATGGCGTTGTTAGATGCATTGTTTTCACCCAGTGGTAACACCACCGTCAGGTAAGGGCAACTCGCCAGGTACTCAGGAGAATCTGTATCACACTGAATGAAGTCGGTCTTTTGGAAATAGTATTATTTTAAAATTAAATCTTATTTTAATGTTTGTTGGCAAACAACTCTTTTGAGTCTGCAGCTTGACGATTTGTTAATCTTTATTTGGTTTATTTTTTATATCATGAAATAGTAATTATTTTTTTTGTTAATTGTAATTTCCCTTTTTTTAATTTGACTTAGAAAGCAGTTTGTCTATTTCTAATGATATGTGCAGGTATTTGTGTCGTTTTGGTAAATTGTATTATAAATTAAAAAGATAACGAAACTTAAACTAAAGCGGGTAGTTAAATTAAAAACATAAAAACATTAAATAAAACCAAAAGTGTATAAACTTTACATAAAGATTCTCCGATAGTTTTGTAAATGTCTCTCTAGCGTTTATCGGCGCGTGGCATCAGGCACATTCCTCAGATTTTTTTGTTTGATTTTTTTAAGAGCAGAGGCACATGTGGTCAGTTGTAACACTTGAATCGTTAATTTTGTTGAACATTTTAATAGAAAATTAAGATTAATGTTAAGACCGTCACACTTGTATAAACTTGTGGCCAAATAAATAATATTATTTCTTTACCTTTTATACTAAACTTTATTTTGAAAGGGTTGTTTAAAAAGCATTTCATACAATATATCTTTTTTTAATTGATAAAGAGAGTCAAATGTTCTCAGAAGAAAAATACTGCACTTCACAAAGTATACAGTACCATTTCATAGCAACCGGTACAAAATCATCATATCTCTGAGACCGAAATATCTCGTTCTAACAAGACAGAGTAACCTGAAATATAATTCGTGCGTATTTGAATTATATTGCAGGTTACTCTGTCTTGTTATATGCTGATCTCTGAGATCGTGTGATTTATCTCGTCGACAACTGCCTTTGGAGCTATTTGGAGCTGTTTGAAGAGTGTAACGAAGATGTCATACAGATTTATGTCAGTGACCGATGTGTTAGCTTATACAGGGTGGGCCAAAAGAAACCAAGGGGTGTAAAAGTTTAATAACTTTTTTGTTTATTAACTTTTTTTATTTTTTCTTTCAGATTATATAGACAACACTTGGAATTGTATTATTTAAACCAGAGATCAATTATTTTAACGCAAAGAGCATATCGCCGACATTATTGAAAATTTGATTATGAGTGATGAAGCTCATTTTCATTTGAATGGCTTTGTTAATAAGCAGAACTGTAGGTTCTGGGGTTCTGAAAATCCAAGAGCCATTCATCAACGCCAATTGCACCCCATCAGGTGTACAGTATGGTGTGGGATCACATCTGAAAATGTCATTGGGCCCTACTTCTTCGAGAATGAAGATGGAAGTGCTGTAACCGTAAATGGAGAGCGGTATCGGTTTATGATAGAAAATTTTTTACGTCCTGCTCTTGAAAACAGACCTGGTATGTGGTTTCAGCAGGACGGAGCCACTGCCCATACTGCCCGAGACACAATGGCACTTTTAAGACAAATTTTTGGAGAGCCCTTGGTTTCTTTTGGCCCACCCTGTAGTAAGTAGTCTTACCACTAGGTGAAAACAATGCGAATACCAAAGCGCATAGCGACACAACTAATAGCTATTTCAGAACATGGCTGGCAGAGCGAATGCTCATACAACTTGGAGTTAGGAGTTGGAGACTACCTTCCGACATGCTATTGGTGTTCCTGTTGAGTAGTGCAACAACAGCACATACCGGACTAAATTGCCGATCCTGTGATTGAGGTCAAAACGCCAGCCAATATGTTACTACCCGAAGGATTCCACCAATAAACGGCCACAGAGTTTTGCGAAAATCTCTGTGGGCCTAGCGATTCCAATGGTACCAGTTGTGTTGGACCAGTTTCGGACCCCTGCTACACCAGGAGCATTGTCGTCAAAGTGTTTAAAGTCAACAATACAATACAATGCCCCGGCCAGAAGAGTGGAACGAAGATAATCCAAACAAGATGACAGAACTGAGACGGAAAATTTGACTTACGAGGAAAAGCTTAAAATAGGAGCTTTTAAAGGCTCCGCACAGTGAGACAACGCCGGCATTAAATACAAGGAGTCATTGTAGAGCTCTGAAATTTGTCACAGGTTATTTTTGAGACAATTCCAGTTAAAAAAATAAAATTAAGAAAATTCGCCCACTTTTACGCCCACCTCCCATACAATCGAAATTTGTAAAATGCCGTATTGTCCGTAATACTTTAGGTATGACTTTCAATTTTGTTACACTTGAATGTTATAATGTTACAAACATTATAGGAAAAAATTTTGAACTTTGGCCCACTTTTGCCCCCACCACCCATACAACCTCAACATAAAAAGTGCCATATTTTCTAAAACATTTTAGGTACAACCTTCAAATTTCATATTACTGTAATTTATATCATTTAAAATATTTCATGCAAAAATTACAATAACACGCCCACTATAACGCCCACCTCCCATTGAAATGCAATAAAAAAGAACAATTTTTTTTCATTCTATCAATAATTTTTTAACATCATCATGGTATTCTAATTTTTTCAATTTCATTCTCATTCTAAATGAATTAGTATAAGGGTCTGATGATATTTGCAAAAAGTGCATCACATCTTCATTCGTAGAAGTACGTGAATATTAACGAGAATGGAATATCCTACAACAATTAAACTAACCACATTAGAAAGTGAGCATAACACAACTTAGATAAGAACAACAACTTGCACTATCAATTTAAATTAAAAATTATGCAACTATCTAACCCAAAGTCAATGACCTTCAAAAAAATTATCAATCAAATGAATAATGTAAATAAAATAATAATAAACCATAAGCGAATAGTTGTAAACAATTAAAAAAATAAAAGTAAAAAGTTGTAAATATGCTATTGCATACTAACATACGTATAGCGACAGAATGTGCGCGTTGCATATTTTTTGTAGTTTTTTGTATGTTTAAAGTACTTTTGCAAACTTTTGCTTTACATCAAATGAAAGCTGAGACTTCAATCTTTCATTTGATATAAGTCTGCACCTAGGGTGAGGGGCTGCTCCATATTTCCTAGTCCATTGAAAATGCAAAATGTTAAATTTTCACACCACAATTCTGTTGTTAAGAAATTTTTTTTGTGTTTTTTTTTAAATTTATTTTTCATCTACTCATTCTACAACAACTAAATTAATTAAAAAAAAAAATACTTTAAAGTTATATTTATTATGTATTTTTTTTATTAAAAACTTTTGAATATTACATATTGAACTAACATATTTCAAGCGCGTTGGCATACCCCAACTTTGACTTGTTCTAGACCAAAAAGTAATGAAGTTATGAGGCTGAAATTTCAGGGAATTGTTACTCATATATCTGTTAATATACGGTGAAAATTTCATCTAAATTGGACGACATGCCAAAAATCATTTTTTGCCGCGGTAACTATAGGGCTGTCTTTCTGTGCGCCGTGGCTATTTCATATTTAGAAAAGTACGAGTCTAGTAAGAATAATAAGAAGAACCACAAAAAAAAAAAAAAAAAAAATACAAAAAATTTTTAATAATTCGCATGCAAAAAAATATTGAATAATCTTCCCTTTCAAATGCACATTAACTTCTTCATAAATTACACTAAACTAAATATTTCACAAAATAAGTTTTAAAACTAAAAAAAACAAAAACGAATAAACTAAATTGCCATATTCTTATCGACGACGTTGAAAAAAATGTATATAAGTTTTATGCAAAAATCATTCGTTTTACTACATTTAACCACAATGTTTTACATTCAAAGAGTATAAATACCCAAAGAAAAAAAAGCACTAACTGAAGAAAAAAATCTTAATCCTTGCACTCAATAACCCCCACTCTGTAAATAACATCAACATACCGTTGATAACAATTCTGCTGATGATGATGACAATGATGGTGATGGTTTTTTAAAGTCATCCAAACACAAGGAACCGAAGAAAAAAAAAAAAAAAAACACAAAGACAGAACAGAAACAGAAAAATTACCAGCTTATCTAAATGCCAGCCTTACAGTCTCGTTTTCCATTATGATACAAAGATATCAATGGTAGGAGCTCCCTCTCTCTATACACAGGAATCAAAAAATAAAAAAAAATTAAGTGAAACAACTGAAATCAACAAAAGTAATCGAATGTCGCCAATGCAATGGATTGCAGTCTCACTAATACACACGCACACCCTCACACACACATCCATTCACAATCCTTGTGATATTAATACACACACACACTGCATACACACTTTAACAAATAATCATCATAGTGCTGATATAGACATATTCTACACTCCGCTATAATGGATCTCTATATTGCGTTTTTTACAATATAAAGCTTGTTTTTTCATCATCGCTCTCTCTTATCAGTTGAGAAACGACTGACTACTCCAAAACCATTTTTATTAAGCAGAGAATTATATTTGAAATAACAACAACTATTTGTATATAAATAATCGGGGATGGTAATGTCTGTATGTTTGTGGAAAAAATTTTTGTTTTAAAAAAAATTGTAAAGTTGGAAACAAAATTAGGTTAGACCCTCTAAGCCACTTTTTGCCTTCTCAAGGAGTTTAGGCACCCGATTGGTAGTTCGTGACTACCTTTCTTTCTTGGAGTCTCGTTCTAACATTAGCCATTACTTACGACTATACTGATATCAAACTGTCGACTGTAGTGATTTCAGCTTGGCGAAGTTCTTGCTCATCACGGAGTCTCTTGTAATTGCTAGCGCTCGCCTAAGGCTTAGATCATCTATCGCATCCTCATGTAACATGCATCTGCCTGCACATAGTAGTTGAAAAAGCGTTTTAGCCTTTTCTAGCAAAGTTCGTTAATATAATTTTGTTCGATGATACTTGAAGTTTCTATGACCTATCACTACTAACCCAGTTATCCGGCTGGACTTCGTGCCAAGTTCTTATTGCCTTAAGGCCTAGTTAGCCGACCGTAGCCTAACGAAAGGTAACATATAAAAATTGTTGTCGTTTAAGATTCTCTTGATCCATTTTGTGCTTTTTCGTGTATATCTTAAATGTTTACGACAGTGATGTATGTAAGCCAATCTAAGAAAAATAAATTAGCTAAAATTTTAAGGACTCATTGATAAACGAAGCATATATGAAAGCAAGAGCAAGAGCCTCAAAAAACTAAATTTCCATGAGTCACGTTCCGTTAAAGTAACGTTCGGCTAACTAGGCCTTTAGGAGTGTCTTTAGATATTAACTAAAGCATTGCATGAGCCCAAAAAACAAAGCGCATAGGACGCTCATAATAATATTTCATTGATTACTTGTGTTCTTTGCACATGAGTAACGATGAGTAGACGCAGATAAACACCGAAGACCAACGAGGAAAATGCGATTCTCTTGCAGAGTTTTCATAAGAAAGTTTGAATAAAAGTACGAGTAAATGTTGATCATAATGACAATGAGCGACTTGGGCGAGTTCAAGCAGTTTTATGCTTTGAGTGTAACACGAGCAAAGTTCGAGTGAACACACAGAATTTTTTAGCAACATTACTTACGTTCATTTAAAGGTCTTTATTTCTTGAGAAATTAAATAAAAATAAAACGCACTAAGCCTTATTCAAAAGTTCTACAAAACTACTAAACAAAACACACAGCGTGTTTCGAACATGAGACGAGTAAACTCGGCGCTCATCGTTTTACCCGGTCAGCTCAGCTAGTTTGTGTTTGAGTATGAGCTTATGAGAATACCCATTAGATTAGTTTACTCATGCAATTGTTTAATATTAGTCTATCAATCTCAAACAAGAGTTCCTTCATGACCGACCTCTTTAATACTTGCGATTCTTCGTTGTCCATCGCTGTCGGATTCTCATCTTCTCGTCTGTCAGAGCCCTCTACCACTGTAATAGATAAACTATCGAAATTTGCACATAAGGTGAATTAATAACATCGCTTTAACAACAAATACTAAAAAATAAAGGGTGTCTCGAGAGGGACGTGATAGTCATATATTTATATGGCCCCATTTTGTGAACCTTAATAGGAAGACTTATGAATTCTACGTAGAGTATGTTATATTCGCTTTAACAATAAGTGTAGAAAATAAAATTAGAAATAAACGGGTGTTCCAACAGAGGCCGTGAATATGATTAATATGCCATTAGCTTTTAAACCGCTGTAGGCAAGCGCTTCGAATTTACACAGAATATGTTAAAAAATAGAAAATAGTATAAAAAATAAAATTTAAAGGGTTTTTCTCTAAAGGCCGGAAATTTATCGGATAAGGTTTATGTTTTCAACGGTTAAAGGCAGACTCTTTAAATATACATAGATCATGCAGACTATGCCCGCTGTAAGAAACAAATATAAACAATAAAACTAAAAATTTAAGAATGACCCTATAGTTAAAAGGTGTCCCCATTATCTTTAAAGCGTAAGAGACAGACATTTAAATTTTTTTTAACAAGTTATAAAAACACTTAAATTAAAATAAAAAACACTTAAATTAAAAAAAAAAAATACAAAACGAAATATTTAAAATTTTTTACTTTTTTAATTTTTGGTTGGTGGTATTGAATCCCACGTGTGTGATGCCGACTCGCACTTGACTGATAATTTTTCTTTTAATAATAGGCTGCTTTATTAAAAAGATATTATTTTTTTATATTTTTATTTATTGTATCTTCAATATTTTTGAATTAGCAATAATTAATAAAACTTAGTAAATTTTTAAAAATTATTTTTTTATTTCTAATGCTAATTTTCCATCCCTGTAATGAAGTAACCGAAGAAAAATGAAAACCAACAACGAAATATTCCAAAATGAAGAAACAAAATTGCAGACGACGATGAAGATGCTTGGTATGCATCATTATCAGCAGTGTTGATGCATCAGCCTCCAAGCAGCATTCATTCAACTGCTGCACGAGTGCATTACTAAGGAAATCTAAAATACAAACACACACACACACTATTATATATTTAAAAGCCAAAAAGTGTGTCTGTGGCTGCGGTTGTGTGTAAGCGAAGTGTTTAAAGTATAATTTACATGGCAACCAAACAAGCGCCACTAACAAAAACACCATAAATATTATTGCCTCAACTGCCAGCAACAGTAACAGCAACACCAACAAAACAACACTAACTTAAACAGCAATAAAAAGCAAAATCGCTGAAATAACAAAATGTTTTAAAATGTTGTACAAAATCTTATTAATGTCAAACTAATCACCACAAACACTAATACAACGACTACAAACAACAACACAAAGGAACAACAAGAACAAGTTTTCAGTTTTTCTACTTCTTCTTTGATTTTTATTTTATTTTTGGGTGTCTGAGAGATTATTTTGTGAATTATCACTTGTAGAATTTAAATGATTTTGTTTAAGAAAAAAAGTTTAATTTTAATTACTTGTTTGATTTACGAATTGAAAGAAGAATTTTAGTTTAAATGACATTCTTCTTTTATTTCATTGAGATAATCAAAAGATATTGAAATGCACTTTAAAAAATTGTAAGTCTTTTTAAGCAAAGAAAAAAATTATACCAAAAATTCTTCCCTGAACACAAGCCTTTCTTTACCGTTTGAACAATCTATTTTGCTCTCTTTTAGTGACACATCATGGAAACTATCAAAGTATCATCTAGCCAAAATGAAAATCGAAGATGATACTTATAGACCGTGTGCCTGGAAGAGGCTGACACGGTGGCATCCATTGTGTATGAAAGTCCAGCCCTGGCTAGCATAAGACCTTTTATCACTGGTAGAAACTTGTAAAATTTGCTGCCCCGATGAAAGTTTTAAATAAAAGTTTAATTAATTTTGTATTTGATTCAAATACACATTTGTTTAAAGCCCAACGAATATTTTTTTTAATTCAACGAATAATTGAATCAGTTATTTCTTGAATTAAATTTTAAACTGAAATCAATTAAAATCTTTAATTGGAGCAAATATTTTTTTCTGTGTAAGGGCTAGTGATGTATGCTTCGGTTAGCTAGTAGGTAGTGTGCTAGTCTATTAGTGAGGGGTTGTGGGTTCGATTCCTACCATACACACTGGTATTTTTCACTACAAGTTGCCAGCAAGACCAAGAAGGAGCTTGAATATAATCTGGGAGACTACAAATAGTTAACTGTGTCACATAAACTTCAAGTATTATCTGGCCAAGTTAAAAATCGAGATGAGACAACACTTACAGACTGTACCTGAATAAAAGCTAAGACGGCAGAACACATTTGTGTGGATGTCCAGCAGACTGGCTAACATAATGGCTTTAGACCTCGCACGGGCAGACAGATGTGTTACTAGATTAACGTGGGTTCCTGCCACGGTGGCTTTATCCCACGGTGCTCCAAACACCGAGTGAAATAAAGAAGTAGACTAGCGCCCCCATTGTGTAGTATAACAACACTTTACGATGAGTAGCAATTTATACAATATGGCAAGCCTTTCCAAGGCAAGCCTAGATCCATATTATAACCTCTTAGGGGTTTGGAGACTATCCAAACTCCGTCTGTTGAGAGTGCAACAGCACACTTGATAGACCTTGCACCACATCTACATGAATCGATCTTTAACCACAACCACCACGTGTACCCCCGAAGGGGACCTCACCAATAACCGGTCACAGAGAGGATAGGCTCTCTGTGGGGCCACCGATTCCCGTGGTACCAGTCCTTTGGGCACTGGTCGGGCCTCGAAGAGGACCCGTGTTAAAACAACAGACCCTTTCTTCCAGATTTAGGCTCTAGGAACCCTAGCGTCTGGTGCCCCTATTTTCCCCGAGTGAACCGCGTCAAAGCATTTGCCATTACTGCAGTGACAATTGGAACCCCCGGGGGGGCACGGGCACACATAAAAAAAAAAAAAAATGTAGATGCTGCGGAGACCTTAGCCTTAAGCAAATGTTAGCAATTACCATAGACTCTGTGATGATTATGAATGTCGCCATGTATCAGTCGACAGTTTGAAGACATTACAGTCGAGAGTAAAAGGTTAGTGACGGTGCGAGACTCAATGAAAGTAAGGCAGACTTAAATTATTAGTCGGATACCAGAAATAATCAAGAAACCAAGGGGTTCAAAAAGGAACCCATAACGTTAGTAGTCTGCTTAGGTATCCCCCGTACAAACATAAAAAAATAAAGGGCTGTTAATTTACATGTCAGTTGCTTATATTCATTGAGGACGGATAGGAGGTTATTACATTAATAATAGTTTAATTATTTAGTAAATGCCTAACACAATATTTTTAAGCTCTTGTACAGGATATTAGGACTATATGACATGATAACACATATAGTGGATCCCCCAATTGAATCTCCCATGTATTCGAACTAACAAGAGGTAATCATAATATTGTATTCCTCTGATGTAGGGCCAAGAGAAGCAATATCCCTCCTTCTTAGATGATTGTAACCACGATCACTTAACACTTTACGGCCCAGCGAATTTGGACGCATTTCAAGCTTCTTTAAATGCGCTATTTCATGTTTCGCTATTTCTGCTTTAACTAAAGACGCGTTTAGATCTTTGTGAATTATTTACACCAAGGAGATAGTCTGAACATTCATAGAATCTGCAAAATAAGCTGAGGGTAGCGTTTCTGCCCATAAGCCAGTTAACTTTGATTCTATATGGGTTTTCCAAGTAAGGCGTCAATTGAGATGTATACAGAAGAGGTATTCGACTTCTAATAGTTATGGCATCATTTAGTTGTTTATGCGAATAGTGTGAACGTTATGTGAGTACATTTTTGTTCACTCATCTTAATGATCCATTTCTTCAACTATTTAATTCTGAGATCTTGTAAATATCGTCCTATCCTATTTGGTGATTTTCGTGAAAGTTTAAAAAACCTGTGTCGTTTAGTCGCAACATTGCAATCCTATTTAAAATTAGCTACGCCCGCCACGTCGTGGGTGTACTGACAATATTTTGCTCGACTTTTCTTTGAAACTATTCCACACCAATTGAAAGACTTTTACTTTTATATTGCTTCAGTTTATGTATTTACTTTATATAAAGGTAACCATCCCTGGATGTAATTCTAAAATTTAAAAAAAAATGCTAAAATTTATTGTAAACCTCTGTAAGAGGTGTTTAAAATATTTTAATAACAATTTACATAATTCCACAAAGTAAAAGTACAAATTTTATTCAACTGGCGCCATCTGTTGCGCAATAGTCTCTAAAATATCCCACTTTCAAAAATAAAATGGTGCGTTGAAAATTTAACCGTGTTGAAAATATTCCAGTTTTAAACCGAAAATTTCAAAAATAAAAAGGAGTATTGCAAATATAACCGCTTTCTTTCCACATTCTCTTGGAAATAAGATATCTTTGCGGAAAAAAGTATCCTATATTGGGATCAATATACTAAGATACGTCCTTACAAAATTTTGTTAAAATCCATCTCGTAGTTTTTACGTGATGTGAACGCAAACGAAAAGCAGACAAACAGACGGAAATGATTTACTATTTTATTAAATGTATGGACAAGTAAGAGTGCTATATTCGATCATGCCGAATCTTATATATCCTTCACCTTCACTATAGTAATGCTAGATATTCTGTTATCTTCTTGTGTTTCTTTGAAATTTTTTGTAAATTTTTCTCACAATTTTCAATTATTTTTTTACTTTACATACGTAGTATAAGGTAAAGTATAGTAATCATGAAAAAAATAGAGGTCGAGATTTTGATGGATTTATACGTTTAGAGGTCTCCTGAATCCATTTTGACTATTTTCGCGATGATGTCTGTGGGTGGGTGGGTAAGTATGCCACTATTTTTGTGGAGTTTGTACAGGTCATACCGTTTGACATATCAAAATGAAATTTGGTATGTGCCTTTGGTATGTGGAGATGAAGAGCTGTATAGTTTTTGGGCATAATCGGGAGGGGGCAGGGGTAGTCTCCTTACCCCCAAATTTTGTGAACGCTCTATAGGACATACCCTGTGACATATTAAAAAAAAATTTAGTATGTAGCTTTGGTTTATGGAGATGAAGAGCTGTATAAATTTTGGCCATAATCGGGAAGGGAAACTACCCCTAGTTTACCTAACACCCCAAATCGAAAACATTTTTTTTTTGATTCGAATATACTTTGAACTTTTATTCTTTATGTAATATATCCATAAAAATGTCTGTTTCCATTGGGTATGGTAAAGTTAAGTGTAGGCCACTCCAGTTTTTTGAAATATTTTTTTAACATTTTTTTTTAAATTTTTAAAAAATTTTTTTCTAAAAATTAGACAAATGAAAACGGTCAGACTAAAGCAAATTATAAATTATAGCCCCCCTAATGGGGCTATTGACTGCTTCTGGTGACCAGTGGCCATACTGTGGGTATTGCCCACCTATATGTATATATATTGCTTGAGAGCAGAAAAACCTGACAATCCTCAAAATAAACACAAAATTGGCCCTCTCGAGATCTCTATGCACTCCTTGCGATATACCTATCCCGGCCTAGTATTTATTCTATAGAAAAAGCAAGACAGAATCATTAAAACCGAAAAATCTTTAAAAAATATAGGTGGGCGTGGTTTTTTACCCGCAGCCTTCAACACAATGATCTGATGTTGCTGAATTGCAATCCCAAAATGTTCGAAACTATGCCTGGCAGATATGTGGGCATAAATCCGCTGTATCTCATTTGGTGCCTTGGCAAATGACATTACTACGAAAACACGGACAGACCGACATCTCTTAGTCAACTTTTCTGTGTATAAGGATCCAGAATATATATACTTTATGGGATGGGAGATGAATATTGTAGCAATTACACACGGAATGACAAAATTATATATACGTTTCGAAGAGAGATATGGTAGATGGATTAGAAGAGCATGACATTTACTGTTGTGTCAATATTTTCTCCTCAGAGCTTTAAGATTTATGGTTTTTCCCATAATTATAAATTCCTTTTCCCGAGGAATTATAATTATAAAATGTCAATCATAGAACAACAAGAAGCTGCTACTAAATCTATAAGAGATTTTAAATAAAACACTCCAATTGTGTTCATGGTCCTTTGAGCCATTTTTTATTTGGAATGGTCTTAATTAATTAGAATTTTAAAAATCTAATTGTTGTAGACCATTCAACATTTGCGTAAGAAGTTCTTCAAGTCTAAGAATATTCAAAAAAAAATTGTTGAATAATATTAAAATATTTTTTAATTCACACCTTTAAATTTCTTGAAACATGTATGGACTTAGACCACTTTCAAAATTATGGCCACCATTAAAACTTATTCTTAAAGCATAGCCAACAGTCAGATTTGAAATTGGATTAAAGTAAATATTTTTCGATAATGTTTTATTCGTAGCGACTACAAGTAATTCAGAGAATTTTAGAATTTTTTAGAAATGTTAGAAATTAAGCTTTCCAATTTAACCTTATTTCTAGAGTCTTTGTTTTTTAACAAAAATCATTATCAAAAAATAAACTTTGAGGCAAAAAATCTGTCTAAAAGTCATTTAAAATCTTCCAAACAAATCGAAATTTGCTATTATCTCTAGTTATAACAGCGCTGTTTTCTTCACCCCAATAACAAGACTAATAATCATCTTGTGCTGAAATAAAATCAAACATTCAAATATACAAAACTCTTATCAATTGGTCTATCTTGACTTTCACAGTATTCTGTACTGAACTGAAATTATGGCAAAAACAAAAAAAAAAAAAAAACAAAATCATAAAGCAAAAGACTCTTATCAAATATCAAACGAATAGACTCTAAAATACATCAAAACGGATGCTATCAGTTGAAAGTTCGATTTCATTTAATAAAGAGAATTAAATTTATAATGACAACTGAAACACCAGCAGCCAGCCACAGCAAGAAAACAAAATATCAACAATAATTTTATTATTGCTGCTGCTGCTGTTGTGTGTCTGATACCGACTCATTATCTGGCTGTTCTGTCTTCTGTATTGCTGCTCGCTGCTTGTTTTGCTGGCTGTTTGTTTGCTGTTGCCTGGTGTTGATGAAAAATAAAAATATGTTGTTGAGATGTAAGAGATAGGATTCTTGTGATAATGTCACATGAAAATTCAAAATCATATTAAATGTTCTAGATGCTGATATCAGCAAAAAGTAGCAACAACAGAACAGAACATTACATTACATCTAATATTTTGTATTATAATTTTTGGAAATTTATACAGAAGCCTTAAATGGCTTGTTTCTAAGGCGACATTTTTTTCTCATTGCTCACATATGTACATACTTACACAATTGCTGTGAGTTAATAAATACTTGTTGGAATCTAATTTTATGACAATTTTTATAAAGGGTGTTTTTTATAGAGGTACAGAACTTTAAGTTGGCATTACTTTTCAAGATGGCGACCGATTTAACAGCTGTCAAGTGATTTATTCTCAGTTTGGTTTGGCAATTCATCATGAATAGACTCACGCCTGTTCCCCATTTTCATAAGCGAATTATGTTTAGCGATGAAGCGCACTTCTGGTTGAATGGCTACGTCAACAAACAAAACTGCCGCACTTGGAGTGAACATAATCCTCAAATGTATGTCGAAACACCGTTACATCCCGAAAAACTGACTGTTTGGTGCGCTTTATGGGCTGGTGGAATCGGTGGTCCGTACTTTTTCAAAAACGATGGTGGCCAGAACGTTACAGTCAATGGTGATCGGTATAGAGCCATGATTACTAACGTTTTCATTCCTGATTTGAAGAACCATGATGTCCAGGAGATGGGGTTTCAACAAAACGGCGCCACATGTCACACAGCTCGTGCCACAATAGATTTATTGACAGACACGTTTGGTGACCGCCTAATTTCACGTTTTGGACCTGTGATTTAGCCTCCAAGATCTTGTGATTTAACACCGCTAGACTACTTTCTGTGGGGCTATGTAAAGTCTATGACCATTTGGAAGACAACATTCGCCGTGTTATTGCCGATATACGGCCACAAATGTTGGAAAAAGTCATCGAAAATTTAACGTCCAGATTTAACGTCCTACATCCGGGCCATCCGTGACGGTCATATGACAGAAATCATATTTAAAATGTTATGCCACAAGATTATCTTTCGGATAAATCAAATTTATGTCAATCGAATAATCCATCGTTGTTTTATTGCAACTTAAAGTTCTACACCTCTATAAAAAACACCCTTTAGTTGCAAATAAATTTGATTTGTTGTCAATCATAAATGAACCATTTGCGAACGACTGTTAGCGAAATGGTAGATAATTTAAATTTTTGTATCTACGATATAATACTTAACAAATAAAATTGTAATAATTCTTGCAAAAAACCGACTTGAAAGCAGACAAACTTAAAATCATGTTACTTTAAGACGGTAATTATACAATGATGATATTACATTCGAGGAAGATTGTAGCGGGATTATTAAATGTCGTAACACAAAATGTAAATTCAGACAAAAAAAAACTTATTTTGGAATTCTATAATCTAAAGCAATATCAGTTGAATTTCTACCGGGGGATCAGTGCTTCCGGAGTATATAGGGGCACAAGACTCCGGGGTTCTGGTTTTTTTTTTGAGGTCAACCCAACGCCAAATGACTATCTGTATATAGAGCTTCAAAAGTTTGGCTATATACAAAAAATTACACTAACTATTGCGACACCCTGTAATTTCTGAATTAAATTTTTATACTTAATGTAGCGGTCGTAGCAATACAGGTACTTTGAAAATTGCAACCGTCTGTCTGTAGCGGTTTAAAAGTTTGGCCATATACATCAAATTACATAAACTATTGCGACATTCTTTAATCTATAATTTTAAATATTTATACTTATAATAACAGACATAGTAAGGGACATTCTGTCTAATTGTTAAGTGTTTGTCAATAACTGTTCAAAAGATAGGGCCATATACATATATTAAATGACGTCACCTATTGGGACACCCTGTAAATTCAAATTTTAATTTAAAACTTGTTATAGAGGACTTTGTCATACAGATTTTTTGAACTGTGTATCCACATACATCAAATTACATCAACTATTGGGACACCCTTTAATTTCTAATTTTAAATATTTATTCTTGTTGTTATACCAGACATAGTAGCTAGTGAACATTCTGTCTAATTTTCAAGAGTTTGTCTATAATGGTTCCAAAGATGGACACATAATGGTCAAATTACATCAATAATGGGGACACCCTTTAATTTATTGATTCAAATTTTATACTGGTTATTATAGTGGACTAAGCAATATAGGTTCGTTGTAAATTTCAACTGTCTATCTATAACAGTTCAAAACTTTGGTCATATATATATCAATTTACATTAACTATTGGGACACCCTTTAATTTTTAAATTCATATTTTATACTTGTTATTATAGCGGTCTCAGCAATACAAGTTCTTTGTAAATTTCAACTGTCTGTCTATAACGGTTCAAAAGTTTGCCCATATATATATAAAATTAAACCAACTAATGGGACACCCTTTAATTTCTAATTTTAAATATTTATAATTATTTTATATAGTTTATTTGACCTTTTTGTTAATATTAATTTAACTATTTTATTTAAGCTTTAGGTCTTTAAATAATTTTAATTTTTATTTTTTCGATATTTCGCTACTCCTTTGTGTAGCATCATCAGGAAAAATTAATTAATTAATTAATTAATTAATTAATTAATTTTTCCTGATGATGCTACACAAAGGAGTAGCGAAATATCGAAAAAATAAAAATTAAAATTATTTAAAGACCTAAAATAGTTAAATTAATATTTATACTTATTATAACAAACATAGTAACGAACATTCAGAGCGACTTTCAAGTGTTTGTCTATAACGGTGCAAGAGATAGGATCATAAAGGTGAAATTATGTCATCTATGGGGTTACCCTTTAATTTTTAATTTTATTTTTTTTTTATTACTTTTTGTTATTGGGAGCTATAGTGATACGCACATTTTTTAATTATAAATTGGTGACCTATAAAGTTGATATTTCACATATAAAACATGTATGTTGTATGGGGACACCCTTTAATTTTTAAAGTTTTAAACTTCTTTTAAAATGGGACCAATCTGTACGTATAACGTTTCTAATAAAGAAAACTTTTTTTAAAATCGGTTCAGAAATGACCGAGTTCTTAAGACGCATACAAAAAAGAAAGCAACACACAGACGAATTGAAACATCAGTTTTTTTTAGGTCGGTAAACAGCGGTAAAACGTTTTCGCAACATTATTCCAAATATATATAACAGCGATATTAATAGAGCTTGCTTGGCACTTTTTGGGTACCACAGTATGAAACCAACTTTCATAGTTATTTATTTTTTATAAATATAAAATTTTGGGAATAAAAATTTGTTCGATACCAGTATGCTAGTTACGCCATATTTATTATATAAATGAAATCTATTTGTTTGGGGATACTCAAGATCAACTGCAAACCTCTAGCCATATTTTTAGGAAAGCAAAAAATATTTCATATTTACGAAAACTTTTAGGAATAAAATCAAAATTCCTTTAAAAAACCAATATTAATTAAAAATTAAGATTTTAATAAAGTCAGATACCACTTGAAATTATGTTCGAAATTTCGAATATCTTAAGCGGTTCTTTTTTTTTTCTGTATAACCAATTTAGTTTCAGTCAGGGTTGTTAGATTTAGTTAAAATTTACCTCTAAATATACAATATTTTTTAATTTAAATTTTTTTTTTTAAATAATCACAAAAAATAAATTTAATCGAAATAGTTAAATTTCGCCAAAATTAGAAAAAAATTCGCCAAAGTATATAAATGTTTTGTTTTTTATCTAAAATCATTAGTGAACATTAGAAAGGTCAAATTTTTAGCTGAACATATCCATCTTTAAGGTATTTGTCACCGAGTTCTGATTTAGAATATGTTTTACAGGAATTAAATTTATTTGACATTACTAAAGATCAGCAGATGTGTCATATGCCTTATTTCAATTTATTCAATTTATTTGACATTACTAAAGATCAGCAGATGAGTGTCATATGCCTTATTTCAATTCACAAAATGTATAGCATGTTTCGAAATCGATCTTATCCAGCATATAAATTTAAAAAAAAAAATCCAATATTTATTCAAAATTAAATTAAAGTAAAAAATATTCCTTTAAATTAGAGAGAATAAAACGAACTTAATCCTTACTTCAAAACTTCCCTTGTATTTAAAAAATAATTATAAAAAATTCATTGGTATTACCAGCACAAAGTACAAAACTTATGTAGCTGTACATAATTAGATAGAATATCATATCTTTTATAATCTTTCTAAAACAGAAGGTTATATTTTCTATTATGGTTGAGAAGTATCCAAAAGTATGTTAGGATTTATAAAAATTTTTGAAAACAACAAATTGTGTTTGGAATTTTGGAAATATGAATTACAACTGAAACTTTCAGTTGTAATTCATATTTCGAAAATTCGAAGTTTAGTTCGAAATTAGCAAAAAAGATGAAATTTCTTTTTTAAATAAAAATCCATTTGCAACTAATATTTTTGTATAACCAATTTAATTTCGATTATATTTAAAATAAAATAAAAATATTTTTTTTTTATATTTCGAAAATTCGAAATTATGTTCGAAATTTGCAAAAAAAAATAAATTTAATTTTTGAAATAAAAACGTATTTGTAAGTAATAAGTAGAAAATAAATACATAAATATTTGTTATTTTTTATTTAATATTATACTAATTACCCATAACGTTTTATAATAAAAATGCAATTTATTTGTTTTGGGAAATGAGCTAGTCCCTATACGTATTTCACTGGTTGCTCAGGCCAGATCATCAGGAATCCTTTTTCCTAATTTTAGAGAAGCCAAAAATACTCTATAAGTAATAAAATTCTACAAAACACAATGAGAATTATGCATGTTAATAGAATAATAACTATTACAGAATATTAAAGCTGCAAAGCTTCAACAAGACACCAACAAACAAACCACGTTTTTATACCCTTCACCACAGGTGGAAAGGGTATATATAAGTTTGTCATTCTGTGTGTAATTTCTACAATATTCATTTCCGACCCCATAGAGTATATATATTCTGGATCCTTATACATAGAGAAGTTGATTAAGTGATGTCCGTCTGTCCTATTGATTTGTATTAGAGACCTTAAAAGACCTTAATAGAAAGCAGTAGCCAATGGACCCACAGGGTAGCCACTGATAAATAGGAGTAGTTAAAAGGACCCCCCATGTGTCAATATGAGGAAATTTTTTTTTCTTAAGGATTTCTTTTTGCTTTAGTCTGACCATTCTAACTCAATATAGATTGCAGAAAGATCCTAAATTTAACAAAAAAGTTTCAATAAAATTTTAAAAAACAATTTTTAAAAATAATTTTAAAATTTTTTTTCAAAAATATTTACAAAAAAATTTACAAAGGATTTTCAAAAAGATATTTACAGAAAAATATTCGAAAAAAAAAAATTTACAAAAAATTTTTAAAAAAATATTTTTACAAAAAATTTTTACACACAATTTTCGAAAAATTAAAACATAAATTTCAATATTTCTTTGAAAATGAAAATCATGACTGTAACATAACATATATTTAATATTAAGAATATACATATGTATGTATGTGTGTATATAGAGTAACATATTTTTTTAAATGCGTTTGATTTTTAAATAGATGATAACTCTGTTTTAAAACCTAGGTGCATTAAACACATAGACATCATCAGGATACCGACTACAAACTGTCAAAAATTTAACGATTATTTTGAAGTCAGCAAATCTACATGGCTACACGGTCACCGTTGTGGCTGTCGTCAACTTAGACTAATTTCTATTTTATTCAACAGAAGAAAAGTCACAAAATTGTAAATTACAAATTCATATACAAACAAAAAGTGTTGGAGGAAATATTTATAATTTTTTTTAAAAAGTTATTTAATTTTATAAAAGCAAAATAAGTATTTCTACAACAATGTCAGAGTTTACGATGTAGCTGTCGGCTTCAATATCATTAAGTAGCTGACAACACGGCGACAATTGTAGCAAACGGAATTTGTTTTCATTTTTCTTCTATTTCTTTAACTCATGAATAGTGATTTTTTCTCATACGACTTTATTTAAGTAAAGGGTCAACAATATGGATAATGCTGTACATGTCTGTATAAATAAAATCACCGTGGTGAAGGGTATAGAAGATTCGGCACGGCCGAATATAGCACTTTTACTTGTTATTTTTCCTTACTGTCCTTCTACAATTGGATGGTTTTTTGCCATCACTGAATGCAGACGTAAGGTGTGATGAAAAGCATACACAAGTTTATTTTGTTCTCTCAAGAGAAGCGAAAAAATAAACAAGTGTTGCCAAGGTTGCACAAGCAGTTGCATATTTAGTTATTAATAACATTTATGGGAATTTAAATATTACTTATTTAATATTATGCTAATTACCCATAACGTTTTATAATAAAAATGCAATTTATTTGTTTTTTCATTGTAGTAATAAAATCAAAAATTATTGTTGAATAATGAATGAATCAAATTGACTTGCTAAAACAAAGTTTGCTAAGGGACATAAAATTTTTTTCAAGGGTCTTGGTGTACACGTACCTACTGGTTTTGTTGTTAACTATTGGTCTTGTTATCAAAATCATATTATAATTTCATTTAAACCCAAAAGTTCCTCAAATATTTACAATTATTTTCTACATTTCAAATCAATTGATGACTCAGTACAACTTTATTTACGACTTCTATTTATTTACATGATATTGAGTTTAGTCTACTGAAATATGTGTTTGTTGTTGTTGTTTTTGTTATTAAGTATGTATAATTTTAATATTTAATGGTGTGCTTAAGATTTATTCTTGTGATATTATCTTGTGGATTGATAATTCTTGATGCTTCATAACTTAGGGGCCCAGCTCTGTAATTGTCTTATGAATTTATGAACATAAATTATCGCTGACTTAATGTTACATTAAATGAGAAAATATTGTTGCTGACATCGGCACAAAAATTAAAATCATTACATAATTTTCGAAGTTAGAAGTAAATGTTTATACAACTTGTTTTAAACACGTTTGCGCCAGTAGTGTCACATTAATTTTTTCTGACAAATATTGTCAGAAAATTAGATACTGACAACTGAATAAATTTTGAAAAAATTGTGACAAAATTTATTTAGTGCTAAACAATTTAAAGATTAATAATAATATCATTGTTTGGTGTGGATTTTAGGATCTTTTTTCGGAAATAAGGCTTTGAAATTTAAATTTCAAAATTAAAATTTTTTTCGAATATTTAAATTTTAAATTTTTTAGTGAAACATTGGTGAAAATGTGATATTTTCGTGAAATTTCAAGTGTATGTGTAACGTCGTTTTTTTAGTGATCTCTATCTTTTTTTTAAATTTTCGCTTTTTAATATAACAAAATAAAAACACACAAGCAAACTACAACATAGGAAAAACATTAGGATAATAAAAGCTCTTTTCAGTTTTTGAACTATAGATCAACCATTAATGGACCGATTATACTGATACTCAATTGCAAAATTTTCCAAACAATATTTAATACATTAGAGTTACAGGATTTTTCATATGTAACCTGGAGTCTTTAAAAAATACATTTCAACCTACACATGGACAGAAAATTGTGATTTTTATTTTTTTTTGGCTAAACTTGGATCTTGTAGCAAATTTTTGAATTAATGAATTGCAATAGGAAATCTTTCGAAACTATGCCTGACAGATTGGCATAACAGATGTACATAACTTTTTTCGTAGCTTTTTAGGGTCCCTGGTATAATTGATTTCAACCCATTTGCGGACAGACCAACAAAGGGATCTCACTTAATCGACTTCTATATCTATAAGGTTCCACAATATATACCATAATATTTATACACTTTATATAGGTTCGAAAATGGATCTTGTAGAAATTACATTTCAATTACAATTAAAATTGCCTTTCAATTAAAATTACATTTTAATTACAATTAAAATTGCATTTGAATTACAATAAATTACTCGGAATCCGAAATCATTTTATACTTTTGTAAACTCGAAAAGAAAATCTAGCGGCTATCCCTCTGTAATGAAGTTTTGTGGATGTGAATCTAGTAATGAAAGTATTATTTCCAACATGTTTGCTGACTTTTTTGCAAGTACTTACTCCAACGATCAATTTAATGATAAAAATGAATATCCATACATTAGCAATTCTAACAACAACATTTGTCTTCCAACATTAAATTTGACTGAAGTTGTATATAACTTGAAGAAATTGAAGATGTCATTTAACCATGGCCCTGATGGTGTACCAAGCTGTATTTTTAACCGTTGCACAGAGTTAATAGCTACTCCGTTAACATTTTTATTCAATATTTCTATTATAAATGGTTATTTTCCTAAGTTTTGGAGAGAATCTTTTATTATCCCATTATACAAATCTGGTAATAAGTCTGAAATCACGAACTACAGGGGAATAGCTAAACTAAGTGCCATTCCAAAAATGTTTGAAAAAATTGTTGCTGATTACTTCTGTCATCAATTTTCTTCTATTTTATCATCCAATCAACACGGCTTCAGAAAGGGTTGTTCAACTACTACAAATGTTCTTCAACTAACCTCCTTAATTAACTCTGCTTTTATTGAAAAGAAACAAACTGATGCTGTATATACAGATTTTAGCAAAGCATTTGATAAGGTCAATCACAAGCTTCTTCTGATGAAACTAAACATGCTTGGTGTTACCCGCATTAGCCTTAATTGGTTGCAGTCGTATTTAACATGTCGTAGTCAAACTGTTCGTTTTAATAATCGTTCATCAAAATGTATTGCTGGTTTGTCCGGTGTTCTCCAGGGAAGTCACCTGGGACCTATTCTTTTTTCCATTTTTATTAATGATCTTCCCAGTGTTATAAATTCCTCACATGTATTAATGAATGCTGATGATGTCAAAATCTTTTATAGCTTCAAGGATTATGCAGATCATATAAATTTGCAGAGTGACCTCAACAATCTTGTTTTATGGTGTAGACACAATATGATGGTTTTAAATATTAAAAAATGTAAATGCATTAGATTTTCAAGGAGTGATTTTATCACTGTTAACTACTTCTTAGGAGAACATGAGTTGGAGGTAGTTGATTCATTTTTGGACCTTGGAATTTTGCTGGATCCTAAACTTAATTTTATATCTCATATTACTATGACTGTCAACAAGGCTCGAGGTGTTCTTGCATTTATTAAGCGCTGGTCAAAAGAATTTTCCGACCCTTACATCACAAAACAGTTATTTATGGTTCTGGTTAGCCATATCCTGGAATATGGGTCAGTAATATGGGATCCTTATTATAACGTACATTGCCAACTTCTTGAATCTGTTCAAAAACAATTTTTGCTGTTCTGCTTACGTGGTTTAAATTGGCGTGACGATGTGAGGTTTCCTTCATATACTAGTAGGCTTGCTTTAATCAAACTTCCTACTCTAAAAAGTCGTCGTATTATGTTAAATGTTTCTTTTATGTTAAGTACTATCAATGGTAATACTTGTTGTGAATTTCTGTTGGCCAATATTAAATTTAATGTTCCATTTCGTAATATGCGTAACTTTATGCCTCTTTTTGTCCAAAATTGTAGTACGAATTACGCTATGGCTGATCCTCTTGTGCGATAATGCAATCAATTCAATAATTTTTATAAAAATATTGATTTCTCTTTAAATTTAAATATAATTAAAAGAAATTTAATTGTAATTTTAAATACTGTCTAATATAATAAAATCTCTAATTTAAGTTTTTATGTAATAGTCTGTAAGGATAATATCCATTGACTACAATAAATAAATAAAAAAAATAAATAAATTAAAATTACAGGTAATGTGTGATTGGATATTCTCAATTACACATTACAAGTAATTGTTATTTAACTCAGTAACTAAAGTCAATTACAACTACGTGTAATTTGTAATTGAGAATTATCAATTACAATAAGATGTCGTGTGTAATTGAAAATGTAATTGTAATTAGGCAACAATCATTACTTTCAATTGAACAAAATTCTATTATATTCCTTAAAATTTTACATTCCACGTAATTATAATTGATCCTTTCCAATTACAATTACTTGTAATTTGTAATTTAAAATTTCCAAATACAAGTAACTGTTATTGTTATTTTTAATTTAAAAATTACATCGATTAAAAATAGTTGAATGCAATTGTAATTGAAAAATTCCAATTACAATTAAAAAATCTCAATTAAAATTACAAATATTAAAATGTATTTTTAATTGAAAAATCCCAATTACATATAAGCGCATAATTGCATGTGTAATTAATAACAAACTGTAATTGCCATATCCAAAGTATGTCATAAACCTCACTCACTTACCGTGAAGGGTATAAAAATCCTTTTACTTTTTAAATAACAACTTGTGTAAATTTTATATCAACTTTTATAAACAAAAAAGTCTAGATTTATTATGTTAAACTTAAGGCCACTTCATGCTCATTTTTATTAGCCATTTTATACAAAAGACAACCTCATATCAAAAATCCTAAAGCCTGCTTATCGGCTCAAATAAACGTTAAAAAGGCATATTTCCAATATCAATAAGGATTGATTTTGCAAACTTAAGTTTCAAATCAATCTTTAAAATTATGGGCCTACTCTCGCATATTAAATGGCTGGCTAAAAGGATACAAAATAAATTATTACATTTTTTGCTTCAAAGATATTCAATTATTGATCGATAAGAGAACTTTCATTGATTAAATCATTTCATTTCCTGATTTCAGCATTTAAATCAAACCTTTTAATAACCTGATCTTTGCATACCTTTATAATCAAAATCATAATTATAGAGGTGTGCGTGAAAATAAAATATTGCACTAAATTTGCTTAATTATAATAAATCTGCTGATGACTACTCATCGTCAGATTAAAAAGTTTTTTGAATCATTTGTTAAGTTTCAAATTAGACTCTTCAAAATAAAATCAAAATGTTAAAAATCATTTTAATTTGAATTTAATAGGGTTTTTCAATGAGGGACATGGAGACGTTAGGAATAAAACTTATTATCATCCATCCATCACAATTCGTACACAGAAAAAAATATTTTTTTCCAAATAAAGCGTTTAATTGGTTTCAGATTAAAATTTAATTAAAATTTCATTAAAAACCAGTATAATTTCTACGTCCAGATTCTGCCCAGTATCGGAGATATATATATATTTTAAAATTACGGATTTTGCATACCGATACTGGGCTTAATCTGGACGTAGAAATTATACGGCTGGAATCTATTAGTCTTAGGCTAATTTCAATATTCCTATGACCTGATTCATGTCTTCTCTAAATACCCATTGGATCCACATAAAAATTTCATATTTTTTCACATTTTTTTTCGAAAAATCAAAATTTTAAAATATATATATCTCCGATACTGGCCACAATCTGGACGTAGAAATTATACTGCTGGAATCTACTAGTCTTAGGCTAATTTCAATTATCCGGTGACCCGATTCATGTCTTCTCTAAATACCCATTGGATCCACTTAAAATTTCATATTTTTTCATATTTTTTTTCGAAAAATCAAAATTTTAAAATATATATATCTCCGATACTGGCCACAATCTGGACGTAGAAATTATACTGCTGGAATCCACTAGTCTTAGGCTAATTTCAATTTTCCGGTGACCCGATTCATGTCTTCTCTAAATATCCATTGGATCCACATAAAAATTTCATATTTTTTACTTTTTTTTTTTTGAAAAATCAAAATTTTAAAATATATATATCTTGTGGAACGCAGTTAATAGAGATGTGGGACTTATTTAACTGACGAGCTTATCTTCACACCCTTACCTTTAATTGATGCAAACAAATTTGTCTGTGTATATCTATAAAAGGCGGAATTCTTGTCTACGGCGCGATATTTACGGCCTCTGGTAATACTCCTCGCTCTGACAGATGTTTTGCTATGCGCTCCTTAATTATGACATCCAAAAGAGAGAAAAACCTTAAGAGGGTTAGAGAAACTCATAATCTGCAATAAAGTTATTTGGCATTTTCCTGTCTTAACCTTCTAATAGGGTGTCATCGCCAAAATATGAGGAACTTTCTTTTGCAAACGATGGGCACTTGCATCGTTGCAAAGTTTTAGTTATAATGAGTGTATTTTTAGCCGCATGAGAGCTATCGATAACTATGGTTTGACAGCTAAAAATGTCAAACTGGATTGACATCAGTGTTGAGATTTGTGGTACAATTGACCAAATTTGGTACAATCAATACATCAGTGGTACACTGGTACACTGCATACTTTATTGGTACAATTTCACATATAAAATTTAATGAAAATAAAAAATTCAACCCTGACTGAATTGCAACATTCTTGATTTATATTCCGGATTTTTATTATTTACTCTGCTAACTCTATTATGTATAAGTGATGGCTAATTTAGTTACAAGGCTTATTTGCTGAACTCACAGCATTCGAACGTTTTTGCATCGCCTTAATCAGTTTCCCGCAGTATTCGGCTGATATATTTTTCCATTTCTTCTAGTGAAAAATCGTAAGGCCTTTTTGGTAATTAGATTATATTTTTTATGTTCTTCCAAATAGCTCCGGGAATACCGAATCAGATTAAGATCCGGTAACTTTGGTGAAGTTTCAAATACTTGATGACAATTGTAGGGCCATCTGTAAAGGGCTAGTCCGGTTGATCCAAAATTGTATATGTATGTACATAGCAGAGGACTATCTGAGCTTGAATTTTGAAGCTGGGCATCATTCACTTACCAGTGGTGGCACTATGTGGCCTCAAAGTTGAGAACCTTACCCCTTTAAATTTTTTTAGGGCTTGGCATTTCTTAATTTTTTGTTCGATTTTTCAAAATTTTACATCGTCTTAAAGATCTATGATGATCCTTTGAGAATATGGAGGTCCATCAATTTGATCTATTTTACCTTGAAATTTTTTCATTACCCTATATGTTCTAAAATACCAAAGAGATCGGAAAATGAAGATTGCTGTAGAAAAGCTATATATATTCCCAATTATTGCTAAAACTATTTCATCAACGCTAGTCCATTTATGGACCTGATGGGGAATGGCATAAAAATTAAAATTTTCGGATTTCTGGTATTTACATATTTTAGGAATTGCAAGATTTCCTTTGTCTTAATGTTGAAAATGTGTATACGCTTTGATTTTCGTTGACTAGTAACCACAGAAAAGATATTTAAGGAATCAAGGTCAATTATCATCACTTTAAAATATCCTGGTATTAAAGTTTGGGTTAGCATCTTTTAATGTCTAGCTACTGTATGTGATGAAATGTTGGTACAACTGCTGCTGATTTGGTACAATTTTTTCACTGGGACGGTAAAATTTAGGCATTGTCAGATCCCAACACTGGTTGACATTTCTGTTTAGTACGATTTGGCAAGACATCATGAAACGTTTAGTGCAGGAACAAGACTTCCGAATTGTCGAAATTTACTTCGAAAGAAAAAAACATCTATTCACGAAGTTCATAGAGCTCTTCGTACATTTTATGGCGAATATAATCAGCCTAGTGAGCAAGCCATTTGTGCAGTTGTTTATCGACAAAAATATGTATACTGATGAGAATATAAGCACGAAGTAAGGAAAAAGATGCATAAAGATCGATTACGGTGAATGGCGAGTCATGCTGTTAAAATATATCTTTAAAAAAATTTTATCAGCTAAACATCAACGACCTTTGGTTCCAACCAACCGATTTGTTGTAAAATCAATTTGTTGACCACTTTAATCCCAGAAGTGGTCCTGTTATCTGGCCCCCTTGTTCAAGCAATTTGACGCCTCTGGTTTTTTTCTAGGTCTATATTGGGTCATTGACTTAAGCCGACAAATCATTAATTCTTAAAGCATTGAAAGCCACCCTTAATGTCATACGGGCCTGATTTATTGGAAAAAGTAGTAAAAAAATGGACTGATCGAATAGCCAGCCCATTTAACTCGTAGGAATTATCTACCAGATTATAATAAAAAATCATTTTCAACCATATATCTGTCTTGTAAAATATATTTTGATTTTTCATCCAGCTTAAAAAAACACCCTTTGCATTCCACTATACAATTGTGCTCTATGGACCATAGTTGTACAATATCACACTGTGTAATTTTTTAAGTCATGGCAAAATAACCATATACGGACACCACTACGTCATAAAAGACCAAAAAAAAAGACCCCTGTCTCCCAGTTTTGCCCAAAGTCCTCCAGGTTTTTTTTTATGGGCCCTCAAAGATATGGGGCCTCGAGGTCATTTTTGCAAAAAAAATGATCATTTACTCAAGCTTATATTTTGCAAACCGTTTGGAATTTTGATATACTCTCTGAGGCAAAGTTGTAGCTCTTGTCATAAAAAACAACTTTCTAAAACATGAACTTCCTAGGAATGATTCTTAACACCGTTTAGGTAGCGCTTAGGTAGCCGGGAAATTTTTCACTTTTGCGGCTACCTAAGCGCTACCTAAACGGTGTTAAGAATCATTCCTAGGAAGTTCATATGTTCCAGAAAGTTGTTTATTGAGATCTTAGGTTCATTTTTGTAGTTGATTGTTTCCTTGAGTTTTGAACGGTTTGCTACCTATGGACCTGAACAGGGGAAAAAAGGTAAACAAATTGAATTTTTTAAAGTTTTTTGCGATTTTGACCTTGAAGATGAAGTTTTGATTTTATATGTTCACAATTTTTGTTCTTTATGACAAGAGCTACAACTTTGCCTCAGAGAGTATATCAAAATTCCAAACGGTTTGCAAAATATGAGCTTGAGTAAATGATCATTTTTTTGCTAAAATGACATCGAGGCCCCACATCTTTGAGGGCCCATAAAAAAAATCTGGATGACTTTGGGCAAAACTGGGAGACAGGGGTCTTTTTTTTCGGTCTTTTATCACGTAGTGGTGTCCGTATATGGTTATTTTTTTCCGTGTTGCACTGTGTATTTTAACTCAGCCTCAAAAGCTTCGTATTCGCTTAGCTTAATTCCTACAATTCTCTTGCTTTATTTGCCCGATAGTTTGCGTATTCGTCAATAATGACTCCAAGAAGTCCAGGCACAATCTACCATGTGTAAAATAATGCACAATCTACCATGTGAAAGTTAATCGTTAATTGTTTCCATATTGAGGCTTTCTTTTGAATTTTTTAGCAGCTGGTGTCAAGCTTTAAGTTAACGATGAGACCTATTAGCTTCTCGTATTACATGTTATATTTTATTTTCACGCACAAATATTATTAGATATTTATTACGATTCCGCCAGTCAACGCTTAATTGATCCGTCAATTAAGTTTTCCGGTTTGCTTTAAAATCCATAATAAAGGGTTTGCCAAAATTAGCATAAATTAAGTTATACAAATTCCATTGTTTTGGGAAGTCCTCAGCGGAGCGTTTTCAAAATCATGAATAAATTTTAGCTAGAGCGAGGGCTGAGGTCCCTAATAATATGTGTTTTATTGGTAAAGGCCTTAAAGAAAGCTTTTAAGAAGAAGTCTATTGTTACTTTACAGTCTCCCCGGGGGCAATTGTAATGTCCTGTTGATTTTTAACACCTTGTCACGGACTATAAAGGGGCATTAGTCATCTAGGCTAGCATTTGGCCTGAAACGGAGAGATAAGAACCTTCGCGGTTTGACCAGTGTTCAACTTAGTTGGTACTGCACCAATCGGTAGCCCCACTAAGATTTCCCCAAATCTCTGTGACCATTTACTGGTGAGACACTTTGTGGAGTAACTAGATGGCTGTGGTTTAGACCTAAGTCGTAGGAAGGGCGATTTAGTCCTATGCGCTGCTGCTGCACTGCTTAATAGAGGCACCAATAGCGTGTAAGGTGATGATGTTTAAGTATCCAACTCCTAAACAAGGGCTATGAGCATTGGGCCTGCCAGCAGTGTTTTGAAATTGCTACTCGTTGTGCACAATTGCTAATCACATTATTTTCTTCCACGTCAGGCACTAACGTTAACCTGTATCACATTTGCTACTTAACAGTGAGTCTGATAACAAAAAAAAAAAAAAAAAATTCATTAACTATCAAAATCTATTTGTCCCTATTGGAGTACCCTTTGTTTCCTTTTTTAAAGCTACTTAAAAAATTCGATCAATCAAACTCACAGGTGACATGTTTGTATAAAGCAAAAATAAAAAAACAAAAACAAAATCGCATAATTTAAATTTTATGCCAAGACAAAAGCCTGTTAACATTCATACGCACATCTGTTGCTGTTGCGTTTGCCGACTTAATTGGCCGTCATAAGAAATCAATTCTTTATGGCTTAAATGTGTAATGTGGCCCCTTTGTAAAGTTTAACATAATAATTGCCGCCGCTTAAGCAGCTGTGAAGCTGAGCAAACTGTTGCTGGCGTAAATGCTGTTGTCGTTGGTCGTTCTTATTTTAATGCGTTCGTTCTACAAGTGTCCACCAAGCAGCATTTCAACAACAAGAATTAATAATGATGGTCATCATAATATTGTTCATTATGTTGTTGTTATGGGGCCTCCGTTTTTTGTTGTTGTTGGTTATAACAAATGAGACAAACGACTTAATACCCATGGGCCAAAAACGCAAAACTGGTCTGGGGAAAATTAAATGCAAGAGCATCATTAAAAGAAGGCCTGCTTGCTTAGTGGTGTTGACCAAAGGAGCATCTCTTACTCTGTGAAAGGTGTACGTACGTGCGTGTGTTCATATAAATTTAAATTGAGTGTCTTCTTGTTCATTTATTTATTTCTGCGGGGTTGTATGCTGTATGTAGCTGTTGTTATTGCTGTTTGTTTGCTCATGCTGCGGGAGAAAATTAATGTTAACAACATGTTTTTGTGTGTTTAATTTCACATCAAAGGATCAAAAACTTGTTTGTTGTTGTTTAGTATCTGCTGCTTCTTTTATACAAAGTTCGTTGTGGGGTTTCTTGTTTGTTGTATTTTTTTATTGCACCATGTCTCTTGTTGCATGTTTGTTTTTGTTGCTGCTGCCACTGCCACTGCTGCTGTTCTACATGTTAAATGGTGTAAACCAAACCACACAAAACGGTGGCATGAAAACATTTTAATTATGTGTGCATTTTTTATTGTTGTGTCTTTTTTTTTACTTTAAAACAAATCTTCACAAGACCAACAAACATAAATTGTACAAGTTAAAAAAGAAAAAATAAATTAAATTGTTTCTTAGACATAAAAGCAAAAACATTTTATAATCATTTAGTGTTTTGAATAAAATAAGGGATTTCTTGCAGTTTCGAAGGTGTTAATTTAGTCCTTTTGAATTGTGTTGTTCACTTTTATCTGGATTATTTGATTTTTGGATCATCTGACACTTGTGGTAGTCATTCGGATACGATTCCTCTCCTAGTTATCCAGTGCAGCGTCAGTTTTGAATTATTAGTGTTACTCATTCTCAACAATTAAATTTCACGTTTCATAATTGAAATCCTGAGGTTATTAAACTAAATTTTTTTTTATGAATGAGCCACGTTGTGTGCGTCCTGACCATATTTTGCTCGATTTTGCTTTGAAAGTAATCCGCACCCACCCAATTTTAAGACTTACGTATTTACTTTATATAAAGGTACCCATCCCTGGATAAAATTCTAAAATTTATATAAAAATCTAAAATTCTAAAAATTATTGTAGACAGACGGGAAATGTGCTTCTCAATTTCTTAAAACAGCGCCATCTGTTTCGCAACCGGGCTTACTGCTTATAAAAACAAAAGATGGCTTAAAGTATGCAGTACCTTTAAATCGGTAAAACTTTGGTGTACTTTTACTGCTTTTTCTCCACTTTCTCTTAGAAATAAGAATTTTTGTGGAAAACAGGATCTTATATTAGAATCAGGATACCAAGGAGGTACAGTCACAAAATTTTGTTAAAATTCATTCAGTAGTTTTTACGTGTTGGGAACACTAAGAAAGGAAGACAGACAGACAGGAAATGAGTTACTTTTTTATTATATGTATAAATATTATTTATTTCTTAAATCGTACTTAGGAGCCTTATTAAAAGTTATAAAAAGTACCTTTGAGAAAAAATTATATAAAAAAATAATTTTTATATTTTAGGCTTAAGTTCTTTATTATAAAAAGACAGATTATAAAGCGATAGCCTAATAATTAAGCCTAAATAATTAATTAAATAATTTAAATATAATTTAAATTAAATTAAATTAATATAAAATATTTCGTATTAATGTAGAAATTTTGTTAACAAGTAAAAAAAGTAAAATTTAAAAAGTATTCTTTGATTAATTAAAGTACATTTTGTTAAAAAGTATCTTTTGGTTAAAAGGTGTTGGCTTGAGTCGCCAGTTCGTATCCCTACCACGACGAGCTATTAACATGATTTTTTTCTGATATGTATATTTTTTCAATTCTTTCTAGTATATATTTATTACAGCTCCCTCTTTCGCCGGTAATACTCTATAGCACTATATCGTCAGCGAAGTAAAATATTAAAAAAATTACATTTTATAAAAAAGTACCTTTTATTAAAAAGTACCTTGTAATAAAAAATACTTTAAAAAAAATAACTTTTAATATAAAAGTACCTTTTAAGAAAACATACCTTTTAATAAAAATAAAATGGTACTTTTTAATAATTCAGTACATTAAAAAAAAAATACGTTTTAGTAAAAAAGTACCTTTTATTAAAAAAATATCTTTCAATAAAAAGTAAATTTTAATAAAAAATTACTTTTTAATAAAAAAAGTACCTTTAAAAAAGGACCTTTTAATAAAAAGTACTTTTAATAAAAGGTAGCGCTTAATAATAAAGTACCTTTAAATAAAAAATAAATTAAAAAAAAAATCTTTCAATTGAAAATATTTTTTATTAAAAAGTAGTTTTTAAAGGTACCTTTTTTAAAGAAATTACATTTTGCTAATAAAAATTACTATAAACATACCTCTTAATAAATAAGGATATTTTAATAAAAACTTTCCTTTTAATTAAAATCACCGTTTGTTAAAAAAGTACCTTTTAATAAGACTTACCTTTTATTAAAAAGAACTTTTAATAAAATGTTACCTTTTAGTAATAAAGTATCTATAAATAAAAAATAATTTTTCTTAAAAAAGTAACTTTCAATAAAAACTACTTTTTAATAAAAAGGTAGTTTTTAAAAAATACTTTTTAATTACAAAGTAGTTTTTAAGGGTAGCTTTTTAAAGAAATTACATTTTGCTAATAAATTATCTTTGGGTAAAAGATGTTTTGTTCAATTAATAAAAAAGTACATTTTAATAAAAAATAACCCTTTAATATAAAATAATACTTTATTATTAAAGTACCTTTTAATACAAACTTAAATTTATTTTAAAGTACCTTTACGAAAAAGAACCTTTTAATAAAAAATACCTTTTAATAAATAAGGACATTAAAAAAATCTTATTATAAAATAAACTTTTAATAAAAAAGTACCTTTTAATAAAACATACCTTTTAATAAAAATAAGATGGTACATTTTAGTAATACAGTACTTAAAAAATGCCTTTTAATGAAAAATGCCTTTTATTAAAAAAGTATCTTTCAATAAAAAGTACGTTTTAATAAAAAAGTACCTTTAAAAAAGGTCATTTTAATAAAAAGTACGTTTTAATAAAAAAGTTCCTTTAAAAGAAGGTCGTTTTAATAAAAAAGTACGTGTAATAAAATGGTACCTTTTAATAAAAAATTAAATAAAAATTACCTTTTTAAAAAAAGTACCTTTTAATAAAAAACTACTTTTTTGATTTTAAATTAATTTATTTTAAAATTTTTTTAAGAAACTACATTTTGCTAATCAATAATCTGTGTGGGTAAAATATGTATTGCTAAAATTATTATTGCCTAGATATCTCTATCAAATAGTAAACTAAACCAAAATTAATTGTTGTCATACCTTTCGGTGAAGACCGTCGTCACTGGCGGTTGTTTTGGTACGTTTGGCGAGCGCTTTCGATGTAAAGACATCAATTTCAAGCCGCGTTTTAATAAAAAATTAACTTTTAATAAAAAAGTACCTTTACATTAAAAAGTACCTTTTAATAAAAAAGTACTTGTTTTATTATAAATTTTTTTTAAGAAACTACATTTTGCTAATCAACAATCTGTGGGGGTAAAATATGTTTTGTTAAAATTATAATTGCCTAGAACTCTCTATCAAATAGCAAACTAAACTAAAATTAATTTGTTAGAATGTCATCAAAAGTAATGTTTTGTATGGCGCCAATTGACAAGACAGTAAAATTTCTTAACAGTGAAATCGTTTTTAGTTCGACTATTGTATTGAACAGTTATTAATAAATAAAGAATTAATTGCAGAAAACCAAATTATCTTGAAGATAACTAAACAAAAAACAAAGAAAAAACAAATGAACAAAACTTAATTAAGACTATTTACACATAAATTGTTTGCTTTTAAGAATAAATCGATATTTAAAAATCATTTATACTTGAAAAAGTGCCCTTTAGTTGTTTGGTGTGTTCTTTTATTCGTCATTCTTTGGTTCTAGTTCTCTAAGTGCTACGATTAATTTAGCTTATCAGGTTGCACCACTTGTGTATCTATGAGTATTTTAAGTTGATTTTTTTTCCTACATCTTCTTCCACATACTTTTTGATTCGGATGTGTAGAACAGCTGCCTTGAACAACTGCAATTAAGAGATAGATTTAAAAAATTTTAAATTTGTTTTTGAATGTATGTATGTATGTATGTATGTATGTATGTATGTACGTAGCGTACATATTCTTTGTGGCTGTATTGGAAATAAAAGAAGATAAGCAGCACTCAGATATAGCAGGATACCAAAGTACACGCTCATATTTATACACCCACCTTTAACAATTCAATATTGTTTAATCACCTACCGCTTGACATGGATAAATTACATGCTACGAGTACTATAAAACTTGTCTGTATGCTTGTTTGTTTGTGTGTTTGCTGGTTTTGTATCCAATAGATAACAATTCTATAATACATTTTTTTGTTTTTTGTTTTTAATAACTAGATTCTTGGCTTGTGTTCGTTCGATCTCTCCTTCAAGAATAATGGGGTCTGATATGGCATGAACGACAACAGACAGACAGAGACATAAAAAAGAACCAAAGTAATTAAGAGATAAATTATCTTACTTTTTTTTCGTTTGTTCTGATAGCAGTTTTGAAAAAAACAATAATACAAATGTGATTTATTGGCTAAATCTAAAAAGACAGTTAAGGGAGCAAATACTTATTTTCATAATTGTCTTTATTTGTTTAAAAAAAAAAATTGTAAACTCTAAATTATTTATTTTTCTTTTCAATTCCAGGTTAGTCCATCTCAGCTTGATTGAGTAAGTATTTCAAGTAATAATTAATTAACTTAAGTAAATATAAAAATAAGTAAACAATAAGTCTGGCATTATCTGTGGAAATAAATTAAATCTTATCTAGTATTATTTTTAAAATAAAATGCCGATGATAAGACCATTAAAATTCTTATTATAGCTTGGCTGGCTCTGTCAGACTACAAAAAATACTCAAATCAAAATAACGAGTGATTTTTTAAGAGCTTGAGAACTTTTTTTTTTTAAAAAAACGCATAAAATTTGCAAAATCTCATCGGTTCTTTATTTGAAACGTTAGATTGGTCCATGACATTTACTTTTTGAAGATAATTTCATTTAAATGTTGACCGCGGCTGCGTCTTAGGTGGTCCATTCGGAAAGTCCAATTTTGGGCAACTTTTTCGAGCATTTCGGCCGGAATAGCCCGAATTTCTTCGGAAATGTTGTCTTCCAAAGCTGGAATAGTTGCTGGCTTATTTCTGTAGACTTTAGACTTGACGTAGCCCCACAAAAAATAGTCTAAAGGCGTCAAATCGCATGATCTTGGTGGCCAACTTACCGGTCCATTTCTTGAGATGAATTGTTCTCCGAAGTTTTCCCTCAAAATGGCCATAGAATCGCGAGCTGTGTGGCATGTAGCGCCATCTTGTTGAAACCACATGTCAACCAAGTTCAGTTGTTCCATTTTTGGCAACAAAAAGTTTGTTAGCATCGAACGATAGCGATCGCCATTCACCGTAACGTTGCGTCCAATAGCATCTTTGAAAAAATACGGTCCAATGATTGCACCAGCGTACAAACCACACCAAACAGTGCATTTTTCGGGATGCATGGGCAGTTCTTGAACGGCTTCTGGTTGCTCTTCACTCCAAATGCGGCAATTTTGCTTATTTACGTAGCCATTCAACCAGAAATGAGCCTCATCGCTGAACAAAATTTGTCACATTTGAACATTTCGAACCGAAAACTGATTTTGGTAATAAAATTCAATGATTTGCAAGCGTTGCTCGTTAGTAAGTCTATTCATGATGAAATGTCAAAGCATACTGAGCATCTTTCTCTTTGGCACCATGTCTGAAATCTCACGTGATCTGTCAAATACTAATGCATGAAAATCCTAACCTCAAAAAAATCACCCAGTATAACAATAAAGTTTATAAATAAATGAAACGATAATTGAAATAAAAATTATATATTTTATTACCAATCACATTAAAATTGAAACTAAGTCAAATGCAAGAGTAAGTAAGAAGCCACTCTAGATTCCAAGATCAGATAATGATTGCTAAACGCAATTAATGGAAAATAATAAAATACTCTCAGTGACGTTGCTCTTAACAACCGTAGTTGCTATTCAATAATTATACAGAAAAAAATTGTTGCACCAATTAAAAGTTTTAATTAGTTTTAAATTATAGTTCAATTAAGGTTTTAATTGATACAAGTAAAGGGTGGTTAAGGACCGATGTTGATTTTGAGTAAAACACAAATTGTTAAGGAAATTATTGTCATTTCTTTTTATTTTGATAATATTGGTATGGTTCAATTATGTATGTATGGCACAAAATATTGACCAAATGGCCTCCTTGATGACGCTGAGCCATAATTGAGGTTCTATGTCGTTAATGTGCCGAACTATCTCATCCTTTAGCTCTTGAACTGTTGCTGCCTTATCGACATACACCTTTTCTTTTAAATAACCCCAAAGAAAGAACTCCAACAGTATCAAACCACATGATCTTGGCGGCCAATTGACATCGCCACCACGTAAGATAACATGGCCATTGAATTTGTCGCGCAAAAGAGCCATTGTTTCGTCAGCTGAGTGGCAAGTGGCACCGTCCTGTTGAAACCACATATCGTCCACATCCATATCTTCCAATTCGGGCCATCAAAATTTCGTTATCATCTCACGATAGCGAACACCATTCACAGAAACTGCCTGACCGGTCTCATTTTGGAAGAAATACGGCCCGATGATGCCGCCAGCCCATAAACCCTACCAAACAGTCACTGTTTGTGGGTGCACTGGTTTTTCGACAATCAGTCTTGGATTATCATTCCCCCAAATGCGGCAATTCTGCTTATTGACGAATCCACTGAGGTGAAAATGTGACTCTTGCCACCATTCTGCCCATTGACGACGTTTGGAATGATCAAGAGGCTTTAGTTCTTGAGTTAATTGCTCCTTGTAAGCGTGTAAATGCAAGTCTTTATGCAGAATCTTCATTAACGACGAGCGTGAGAGGTGCAATTGTTGGGCACGACGACGAGTTGACGTGGACGGATCTTCAGCAACACTATCGTGAAAAGCAGCAATATTTTCTGCAGTACGAGCTGTACGAGCATGCACTGGTGTTTTCACTCTACTACAAACCTGGTTTGCTCAAATTTTTGCACGATTTTTCCGATTGTAGGCACATTTAGACGATTAAATTGACCGAAAAAATCACGAAGTGCACGAAATGCATTTTGATTTGAACTCCCATTTCTTTCCATGGTTCAAATTGAGTTAGTCTGAAATAGAGAAATGTCAAATTAATTGCAGAAAAAAATTGACGTTTAGGTATGGTTCACATTCAACATCGGCCCTTAAAATTTAACCACCCGATAAATATATATTTTTTTTAAAACCGAAAAAAATTTTTTTTAATTAAACGAATAATTGAATAAATTAATTATTTAATTAAATTTTAAGCTGAAACCAATTAAAACCCTTAATTAGCGACAATATTTTTTTCTGTTTATGTTTTATAAATTATTGCTTCAGTCATTCAAATTTTATAATCTTTTACAATTCAACTCAGATTAAGGAGACACTATAAATCATCTTTGTTCGGCTCATACATTTGTATATTTTGGTGATTGTGAGTCATTATTTCTACGATAGATTTTGCTACAAAAATGGATAAAATGTTTTTATATTTTTTATTAAATGAAAATAAATTCATCAGTCAAGTGCGAGGTAGACGCTGTTATATTATCAATTTTTTTTTACTTTTTCACGCCTTTTATTGCGCCTTTTTAATTTCTAATTTTATATTGTTACTAGCGACCGCCATCGTGGCCATCCTGACAATATTTTGTTCGCGCTAGCTTTGAAAGTAATCCACAGCAAATTTTAAGACTCGTAGTTTTATAGAGCTTCAGTTATGTATTTTCATTATATAGAGAGGTACCCATTCCGAAAAAAAAATTCAAAAAATTATATAAAATTCTAAAAATATTCTAGAGTAGTGTAAATGGTGTTAAAAATATTCGGCTGACAAAAACAAAAGGTGCTGTCCAGTTTGCAGTATATTTAAATCGATAATATTGCATACCTTCACTACTTTTACCCTATTTTCTTTTGGTAACACAGTGCAACACGGAAAAAAATTACCATATACGGACATCATTACGTGATAAAAGACAAAAAAAAAAAGACCCCTGTATCCCAGTTTTGCCCAAAGTACTCCAGGTTTTTTTATAGGACCTCAAAGATGTAGGGCCTCGATGCCATTTTTGAAAAAAAAATGATCATTTACTCAAGCTCATATTTTGCAAACCGTTTGGAATTTTGATATACTCTCTGAGGCAAAGTTGTAGCTCTTGTCATAAAGAACAAAAATTGTGAACATATAAAATCAAAAAAACTCAAAAAAATCGCAAAAAACTTTAAAAAATTCAAGTTATTTTACCTTTTTTCCCCTGTTCAGGTCCAAAGGTAGCAAACCGTTCAAAATTCAAGGAAACAATCAACTAGAAAAATGAACCTAAGATCTCAATAAACAACTTTCTAGAACATATGAACTTCTTAGGAATGATTCTTAACACCGTTTAGGTAGCGCTTAGGTAGACGGGAAATTATTCACTTTTGCGGCTACCTAAGCGCTACCTAAACGGTGTTAAGAATCATTCCTAGTATCTCCTCTTTTTAATTAAATTTAACCAGGTTCACTTAGTATTTTACGCGTCAAAGGGTTTGAATGAAATTCAGGCTTTAGATATGTTACTGCATGTTTAGCTATTTCTGCTTTGACTGATGTTTAGGTCTTTGTGAATATTCGAGCGTTTTATACACCAATTTTGCAGAAAAAAATATCCTATATTTGAACCTTTGTACTAAGGTACCTCGTCATAAAATTTTATAAAAATTCATCTAGTAGTTTTTACGTGATGCGAACACAAACAGACAGATTCTAAAAACTGCTGTTTTGTATTCCATTTCGAGTACTAACTACACCAGCAACAAAATTTTAAAAAATTATTTCATATACAGAAACAGAGTTTTATTTTATGTACTCTGCAAAATAAATAATGAATGCATTCAAAAGGAAATGGTGATTTCATGATTTCCTTAGCACTCATTTGCTTGAATACATTTTTAATGTCATCCCTAACACTAATAAAATGATATGATTTGGAGTACTTGAAAATGCACACATGAACATACATATTTTTTAATTTTTAATTTACATATAAGCATTTATAAATTAAGAAAGCATCCGAATTATCGAACTTTCATTAGTCCTAAGCACTCATGACAGTCAATTTATTGACATGAACTCCAATGACATGACCTCCGCCTACGTTAAAATCATGCGTTTTTCACCTAAATTAGAATCAGTGCAAGAGTAGTAGAACTCATTTACTAGTATATTTCATGTCTTTTTTTGCTGCGTATCTTTAGTAATTTTAGTTGATGTAGCAACACTCTCAATGTTGTGGTATTGGATGCCACCTCTTCATTTAGCCACATTGGCCATAATCTTTCAGAGATACTTTTTTACACTTTTTTCTAAACTCACACACTCAATTTAGAAAAACTGCTTATATAGTGTAATAGAAGGGACCCTAGGCAATACGCTGGTTTTGGATGCCACCTCTCCATTTGTCCACTTTAACCAAAATATTTTGCAGAAAAAAAAACGCTTACTGTTGTTCAATAAAAATAATATTGCAATCTGTTTTGCGCTTTCTAAGGTAATGGAAAGTGTGATAAACTTTCATCTTGTGAGGTATTTGGAGTCTAACAATTTGCTAAGCGACCGCCAGTATGGTTTCCGTAGGGGTCGCTCTACAGGTGACGTACTAGCTTTTCTTTCAGAAAAATGGTGTTATTCCATACACCACTTCGGCGAAAGTAAGGTGGTGGCTCTAGATATCCCCAAGGCATTTCATAGAGTGTGGCATGATGCACTTCTGTCAAAACTTATTGCTTTTGGTGTCGGCGACAACTTTTCTCGATTTATATCGAGCTTTCTCAGGGATCGCACTATACGAGTTGTTATAGATGGGATTTCATCAAATGAGTTCAAGATTAATTCAGGAGTACCGCAAGGCTCCGTTCTTTCTCCTATTTCTACTTTTTTTATATGACCTTCTTAGTCAAACTTCTAACCCTATCTACTTTTTTGCAGATGATAGCAGCATTTGTCATTCATACTCATTTAATAATAGGCCGAACCAGTTGGAACATGAATGATACGCTCAATCATGATCTTGCTACAATTTTTGAATGGGGTCGCGTGAATAGAGTAGAATTTAATGCCCGTAAGACTCAATGTTGTATGCTTACGCACAGACGTGCGTTTGAAGATGATGCTTCATCTGTAGCTACGGGTGATGTAGTTATTAAGGAATCAGAAGCTCTTGACATTCTTGGCATGAAAATCCAGTGCGATGTCCGATGGACTAAACACATTTTTCAAGTCTCGAAAGAAGCTTTCAAGTGCCTCGGTTTCTTAAAACGGTGTAGAAGATACTTCACTCCATCTGATCTTCTTACTAATTATATCACCTATATGCGGCCTTAAATGGAATACAACTCTCATGTATGGGCCGGCGCCCCAAAGTCTATTTTGGAGCTACTCGACCGCGTGCAGGAGAGGTATCCAACTCTATTGACTCACTGGAGCATCGACGCAATGTGGGTTGTGTTTCGCTGTTTTACCGTTACTACATTGAAATGTGCTCTAATGAAATCAGGAAAATTGTACCCGACACCCACACTTTCTCGCGTACAACTCGCTTCTCATCAAGGGCCCATCCATTTGTGGTCGATTTGCCAGCGAATCGCACTACGCATTATAGGGAGAATTCGTTTTTCGCCCGAACACACAGAGGGGTGAAATCGCAAAAAATGGATATTAATTGAAAAATGAAAATTTGTTTTTTTGAAAAATATTTAGTAACCGATTAAAGTATATTAAATTCTACATCACTACTGAAAATTTCAATGTCATATGTTGTTTACTTGTCAAGCTGCATTGTATCAAAGCTAAGTAATTTTTGAGCTATTCGCGCACAATAATGTTAATTGAAATTCGGTATATTTCGACGCTTAATATATAGTTTTTCGCAAGTCAAAAGTAATACTTCTAGTATGGAATCTTTAACCTCAGGTATTTTAGCGTTGTTTTAAAAATAATTGTGTTAACAAAAGTTGTGTACAAATATTTTGAAAAAAATGTGTCTAAATTTTGGCTATTTTCAAAATATTCGTGGATATTTAAATATGAATGGTGTTAGTTGGGGTTATAATATTAATTTTTTAAGAAACTACAGTTGCTAGGCTTTAATATTCAGTAATAACATGTTGCGCGTTTTTGCGCGAAATTTTTTTATTAAATTAATTGTGAAAATAGTCACTCAAGCAAAGAACACCAGTTCTTGTCTTTTGTTTGCGTTGTCTTCGTTTTTTACCAATTAAAAAATGGCAAGCAAGAACCGATTTAGACAATTTAGTTGTTGCTGAAAACAAGAGTCGTATTCAAACGGAATTTAGAAAAGAAACTTAACTTATTATTGACCAACCTAAGCCCGGCTTCGGAAATTCAAATGATGGCAACACAGCAAGACGAGATTTTGAAAACGCTGCAATCACAGCAGATATTACGAAACTAGATCTGGAGCTGATTAAGGACATGCACACAATATTAATTGCCGTATCTTGTGGTCATGATATCAACGTAGAAAAATTTAGAGTATTTGCTCAGAATACAGCTCGACTTTTTGTTAAGAAGTATCAGTGGTTTAACATGCCTCCAACCTTGCATAAATTTTTAATACATGGCCCAGAAATCATTTCGCACGCGCTATTACCGATCGGTGAACTGTCTAAGGAAGCCCAGGAAGCCCGAAACAAAGATTTTAAAAACTACAGAGAACATTTTTCTCGCAAATGTAGTCGGGAGGATTGCAATCGAGACATATTAAATAGGTTCCTACTAAGTTCAGATCCAATCCTATCTGGTAAAACAAAATTGCCAAAAAAAAAAAAAATCCACCAACTTCCAAAGTCAGTAGTAGATCTACTAGTTTCACCTTCAGTTTTGACGAACGTGGAACCAAGAAGCACAAATCGTGATACAGATGACGACTTTGGGCATATTTTTTAAAATAGCAGGTCAGAAACACATGTCTTATAATAAATATATACATATTTATAAATATTTATGTATACATTTGTTTCCTATTTTGTAGACATGGAGGATCAAGCTATTTATGTTTTTGAACAAAACGCTCACCAGACACATCCGTACACGATCGAACACTTTTAATCTCTGCTTTGAGTCCCGAATTTAGTTACATATATGATACAATAATCACCCTTTCGTCTACGTAAATATATTAAAAATAAATTGATTACTATTTAAAAATTTTATTACTAAAAAAAAAAAATCCGACTGAGCCAGAGCAATTTTTTAAAAGGGGGCGTAGCACCGCCCTATTCCACTTTGGATGTAATTCATACTGTACGATCAACATATATACCAAATCTCATCTTCATAACTCTGATAGTTCATGAGATTTATCAGTTCTAAGTTTCAGGTTATAAGGGCGGTGCCACGCCCCTTTGTCCAATCACAAGCAAGTATAGCCAGGGACTATTAGCAGTTCAACAGTACAACATTGGGAAAGTTTCATGACAATCGGTCTATTACTATGGCCGTTATAGCGATTTTTAATAGGGGGAGTGGCATCGCCCACTTTTCCAAAAGATTTCTAGCCTGTGTCACTCAGTGATAAAGTAGCATTCTAATAGTGAAAGAATTTTTAAAATCGGACAAGTAGTTTAATTAATCTCCATTTTTTGAGATTTCACCCCACTGTGGAACGGTTCGTATGTGGAATAAACTCCCTGCGGATGTCTTTCCTATCAACTTCAATATGAGAAAGTTCAAGTCAATTTTCCACAAACACTACTCCATCTATCCTCCTTCCCATAACCAAATTTCCTAGTTCTGGCACAATGCATTGCATGAGTAGGGGTCATCCCCTAAGTGCTGTTCCAATAAAAAAAACAAAAAAAATAGTAGGGCTTGAAACTGCTGAAATATCATTATTTGCAAAAAAAAGTTGTTAAAAATATTTTTATATTTTAGTGTGTAAGGCATTACGTCATTTACGTATTTAACACTTACGTAACACTTAAATATATGTTACGTAAGTCGTAACCTCAAAAACGAATAAACTGACATATTTAACTTCACACATATTGCACTGGATACAAATTTTTCAAAAAAATATTTCATGTACAGATATGGTACTGTTACAGTTTTATTATGTATATGTACAAAGAATTTTTACTTCTTATATATTTTTAAAACTACATTATACTAAATTTCCATGATTGCCTTAACAAGGAAATTTCTAAATAAATATTATTAGCATTTTAAATAACTGTAATTAATTAAGATACAAATTGCCAATTGTAACAAAGAAAAAAAAAAAAATAATAAAAATAAATAAAAAATTATTGAAAGTCAATAAAGACGTCAACACGAAACGTGAAACGTTAAACCCACATCATGCAGCAACTGCTATTAATCTGTGATAATTCATTTTGTTAAATATTTACAACGAATGAACATAACGAAAAGCTGTTATAAATTGTTTTCAAAACTTAAATAATTTGCAATAAAATATTAAACCAAAAAAAAAGAAAAAAAAAAAATGCCAAAGTGAAAGAAAACTAAACAGACAGACCGAATTAGAGACAGACAAGTATGGGCACATCTAACCGAGTTAGACGAAATGCAATCAAATGATTTGTTTCTTTGTTTTACAGCAAAAAAAACTTCAAAAAGTAACGTGTTAAAAAAAGGTTTGAATTCTATGGGATTTTGTTTTTTTTTTTTGAACACAGACATTGTTTTTTGGTTTAACTACACTCGAGAAAAATGAATAGTAATTATCTAAATCTTCTAAATCTTCTATATCTATACATATAACAAAACTGTAACAGGACTGTTTCTCAACATATAATAATTTTGAAAACTTTTATTGCTGGGGAAAATATAAATCAGACTTTTGGTCGGTCTGTGTTCGCATTACCAAAATAGTACTGGATGAATTTTAATAAAATTTTGTGAGAAGGTACCTTAGTACCTTGGCTAAGCTATAGAATACTTTTTTCCCCTAAACAGTATAATTTACAAGTGTAGATAGAGATAAAATATGGAAAGTACGCAATTTTACCGATTTAATGGTACTGAGAACTTGGCAGCACCTTTTATTTTTGTAAGCACTATCTACATTATTCTAGAAATTTTGGAATTTAAAAAAAGCCTCTGTTGCAACGTCCTGAGTAATTACCCAGGGATGGGTACCTATTTATATAGTAAATACACAGTAAATAAAGTTTTAAAATTTGGTGTATTTGTCAATATCGAATAAGATATTGTCAGGACGCTGATGACGTGGCTGGCACTGTATATAATAAAAAAAATATATAATGTCAGTGCTATGCTCAAGAACATAGTTATTTAACGTATTTAGAATTAAAACAATATTCATTTGCAACCCCATAAAGTAGAAAGAGGACGGAGCGATCTTGAGAAGGACATCTATCCGTTTGCGTGTTAAAAATTAAATTTACTTGTGGAAATTTTTAATATGCCATACCATAAAAGAATGTATTCCTTATATATTTGCTACTCACCCTATTCTATTTAGCGTCGTCGACACAATACGATAATGTTTTGTGTCGATGGTCCTTAAGTGGTATTTCCTTTGTCGACATCAACATTTATCGACGACTGTTTATTTTTATTTGGTATTCTATAAGAAAATGTGACGTCGAAATTATGTTGTGTCGACGACGATTTTGTCGTCTTGGTTTTTATAAACGAAATTAATAAATTAAAAATAGAAAAATTAAAATAACAAATTCAAACCAATTCGGAAAAATTGTAAAAGAAATGGAAATAAATCCTTCCCTTGCAAGAGGGTTCCAAAGGCGATGTATCTACAGTGGGATGGTTTTTCTGTCGCATTAAATGTCCTTGACCCTCCAAGAAGAAAGAGGGATGGGTGTGGGTATGGATGTGGATGTGGATGTGAAAAATATACTTATGTACAGAAAATTCTAATTAGAAGAAAGAAATATTTATAGTTCCCCAGCAAAAAAGAAGTGAACAAAAGCAAAAAAAAAAAAGGAAACGTGAAAAACGTTTAAGGGAAGAAACCATTTAAGATAAGGAGAATGTTTTGTTGACGTGAAAAATATTTGAGAGAATTATTTACAATTGTAAGATCAATGTAAAGTAAAATATTTCGAGGCAAAAATTTTTTACTATACACAGTCACAAGTTATAGTGCTATAGTAATAGTGCTATATTCGTCCATGCCAAATCTTGTATACCCTTCACAATAATAATCTTAAATATTCTCTTATTCTGTTATGTTTCCCAATTTCAGAATAATATATTTTCTGTTTTTTCTTTTATGATTTTTAACTTTATTATTACAAATATAAATAAACATATAGAATTTTTTTTTGTAAAAATTTTATTGAAAACGTTTTGTGAAAATTTTATCGAAAATTTTTTGCTAAAATGTTATTGAAAACTTTTTATAAAAATGTTATCGAAAATATTTTATAAAAATTTTATTGAAAATTTTTGTAAAAGTTTTATCAAAAATTTTTAATAAAAATTTTATCGAAAATTATTAATAAAAATTTTATCGAAAATTTTTAATAAAAATTTTATCGAAAATTTTTAATAAAAATTTTATCGAAAATTTTTAATAAAAATTTTATCGAAAAATTTTAATAAAAATTTTATCGAAAATTTTTAATACAAATTTTATCGAAAATTTTTAATAAAAATTTTATCGAAAATTTTTAATAAAAATTTTATCGAAAATTTTTAATAAAAATTTTATCGAAAAATTTTAATAAAAATTTTATCGAAAATTTTTAATACAAATTTTATCGAAAATTTTTAATACAAATTTTATCGAAAATTTTTAATACAAATTTTATCAAAAATTTTTAATAAAAATTTTATCGAAAATTTTTAATAAAATTTTTAATATAAATTTTATCGAAAATTTTTAATACAAATTTTATCGAAAGCTTCTTATAAAAATTTTATGGAAAATATATTTTAAAATTTTATCTAAAATTTATTTTAAAAATTTTATCGAAAATTTATTCTAAAATTTATCGAAAGTTTTATATTGAAAATTTTTTATAAAAATTTTATCGAAAATTTCTGGTAAAAATTTTATCGAAAATTTCTTGTAAAGTTTCATCGAATTTAATTTTTTGTAAAAATTTTATTGAAATTTTTTTTTAAATTAGAGCATCTGTGGGTCTATCGGTTATCACTATGTATATAGCCCGACAAACCTAAAAACAGACAAAAGTCGCCCCTCGCATGGGGTCCCACTAGACCTGTATGCACTCCATGTGATCTACTGGTCGCTGTATAATATTAATAATATAATATATAAAACAACAGAAGAGAAGAGAATCATTACAACGAAAAAAATATAGGTGGGCGTATTTTTGCCCACGGCATCAAATGGAATGGTCTGATGTTGCTGAATTGCATTAGCGAAATTTTTGAAACTATGCCTGGCGGATTGGTAGCTTGAAGTTTCTGTTTATCTTCTGTTGCCTTGGCAAAATTGATTTCAATCCGAACACAGACAGACGAACATCGCATGAAAATGGTCTTAGGAAAATTTGAGTTGTGACAGTTTATTTATTTATTAGATTTCACAGCACTTGAATCAAATACAGAAGTCAATTTTAACCTCTAATTTATTGTGAAAGACAGCTCACCCCAGCCAATCGAAGCCGGAGTTCCCCAAGGTAGTATATTATACTTATTGTATATTATACTTATTGTATACTTCAGACATGCCGAGTCCACACATTGACGACACAGCTTTTTCACGAAATATCCGAAGTAGCATCACGATATTTACAAGAACACATATTCAATTTAGAAAAATGGTTTAAGAAATGGAGAATAAAGGTGAATGAACAAAAACAAAAATGCGCTCATATAACTTTCACACTGCGTAGGAAATCATGCTACCCTATTCGAATAAATAACTAAACAATAACACAGCTTTCAGACGTGAAATATCTCGGTTTACATCTTGACCGGCGCCTTACTTGGAGACGCCACATAGAATCAAAGTTATCACAAATGAAGTTAAAAGCCGTCCAACTAAACTGGCTTATTGGCAGAAACTCTACTCTCAGCTTAGATTGCAAATTTCTATTGTACAGATGTGTTCTAGATTAACGTGGGTACCTGCCACGGTGGCGTAATACCACGGTGCTCCAAACACCAAGTGAAACTAAGACGTAGACTTGCGCCCCCACTTTGTAGTAACGGCGCACCCCACGATAACGTGCCCTGTGTAAGGGGCACGATATACGCAATTCAGGTGTGTCGCACAGTCACAGTGAGTAGCAATTCTTAAAACATGGCAAGCCATGGACCCATGTTCTAACCTCTTGCTTAGGGTTGGGAGTCTAGCCAACTCCTTCTGTTGAGAATGCAACAGCATATTTTGATCAACAATGCATCCACCCAGCATACATCGATCTTAAACCACAGCCACCACGTGTACCCCCGATGGGGACCTCACCAATAACCGGTCACAGAGACAGGGGAGTCTCTGTGGGGCCACTAATTCCCGTGGTACCAGTCCTTTGGGCACTGGTCCGGCCTCGAAGAGGACCCGTGTTTTAAAACAACATACCTTTTTCCCCGAGTGAACCGCGTCAAAGCATTTGCAATTTCCTGCAGTGACAGTTGGAACCCCCGGGGGTAACTTCTATTGTACAAGTCAATTCTAAAACCAGTTTGGTGTTATGACATTCAATTATGGGGCACTGCCTCAGCTAGCAATGTAGAAAAAATACAAAGGCACCATCAGAGGGATGACCCGCAAATAAGACTAACCGCGAAACATACATTTTTTTTTGTCCAACACTGGTTGGGCTTAACAAGTATATTTATTTTTTTAGACTTAAGATATGAGTAATTATTGATAGTTGAAGTATTTTGAAGATACAATAAATAAAAATTGCGAATAATTTGCAATTTGTTCCAAAAACATTTGTTAGGAAAATATTAAAGACCCTTTGAATTTAATTAACATTTTTTCTCGAGTGTTTACTTTTGGGTAGCTTATACGTCAACTCAACAACAATAACAACTAATGCAACATACATACTTGCCCAGAAACGTCTGTTAAGGCTGTCTGTCGTTATTTTGAAAAAGCACAACCGAAGCAACGTCGTCCACAAGTGACCTTTATGAACTGACACGCTCAAGCTTGTGGTAATAACGTAGCAAAATATTTAAATCAAGAAAATTAACACCTTGGTTCACTTCACTTCTTTTATTTTTATTTTTATATATTTCCTTTTTTTTTTGTTGTCTGCAAGATTTTGCGTTACAGATTTAAGAAAATAAGAAAAAATGAGATTTAAAAAAAGAACGTGGTTCCTTGTTTTATACATTTTATTCCTTAATCCAGCAACGACAAACTAAGAACAGTCTAACCGATAGATGTCGAACGAGGTGCTTTTTACCAGGAATTGTCTCTCTAAATAAACAGACAATATTCAGATTTCGATCCTCAGCAGCAATTGTTGCATATTCGCATGTTGTAGTTTTTTTTTTGTTTGGTTGGTGTCTTCTTTTAATATTTAGCAAATAATTGTTTTTGTAGGAGGAGGTGGAGTTGATCTTTTTTTTTTTTTTAATTTAGATTTTGTCCATTTTTTGTTTGCATCATTTAAATAGAAATACTTTTTCATGTAATTGGCTTGTTTTACATGTGAATGGAAAATTTGAAAATTTGAATGCAATTTTTGTTGTTGCTAAATCCAACTTGTAAGATCTGTAGCATGATGTTGTTGTGGTAGTCAGTTACATACAACTGCTTGCCTTAAATAGTGTAAAACAACACAAGATATGAAAGATGTTGCCAAAATACTATTTCCTACAAACAATTGTTGCATAAGCAACAAGTATTTAGCAACACAAAACTTCTTTAGCTCCCCAGCTACTGTGATTTGAATTAAAACAGCAAGAAAAAAAATTTTTAAATAAAAAGTTCTTTAAGTTTGTTAATAATTTAGTCTGTATTTTTTTTTTTTTGTTTTTTGGTTTTTATGCGATCTTTGTGTTGTTACTACAATCTATTCTCACCTTAAGAAAACATTTAAAGTCTTGTTGTTAACTCCTAATTTTCCTTTTTATATTCCCAGCTGCAGTTTTCATTTTTTTCTTTTTGTTGTATTTTTTTTGTTTTCGGTTACAGATGTCGATCTTTGGTGTTTTAGTTTTGTGGTTTGTTGTTTGTGGTCTTTATATTTGGGGCGTTTTTATTTTGGGTTATTTGGCGGTGGGTACCTGTACCATGTTATTACCTTTAAATACATTTCGTCGTCTTCATAATCATCATCAGCCAGTGCAGCGGCCACATTCTCCAACCTCGTTTCCATTTCGTAGTTACTACCTTTAACTACTACTACTACTACCACTAGTACTCTTAAGAAGCATCTTTATGCTGCAATCGTTTGTGTTAAGATCATCTCTTAACTCTTTTTTCAGCATTTTTTTTGTTGTTGTCTTCTGCAGTTGTAGTTTTTGTTGTTGTTGTTTTTTTTTTTTTCATAAACCTCTAGAGAGTGAGAAAAACTACACCATTTCTTATCAGGTTCACGAAACAATTGCTTATTTTTCCTTTTTCGTTAAACAAGAGATCTTAACATGATTAAGAGAAAAAAAAAATAATAAAAAAAAAAACAAAAAGCAAACGAGACTTTTTTTCTTGAAAAAGAATTGTTGCTGAAATTCTAAGTTTAAAAGAATGTAATCTTTTTAATGCGTGTAGAGCAGTGGCGGTCATTTTCCTATTCTCTATACTCGCGGGTATAAGCAAAAAATATCTGCTAGTCACATACGTATATACTTTATGGAATTAGATTTCTTCATTTTGAAAATTGAACATGAGATTACCCAGTGGTAAAAAGAAGGAGTATTCCTTCTATCTCTATTCTAGTCTCATTCCATTATTATATATTTTTTGCATATGTTATCATTGCAGAGTAGGCCTTTCACTCTCGCTTTTGCCGGCAAGTTTTCAGAAGGTCTCCGGAGAATTATCTGCTGGAAGGTCTCCAATTTATTGACTTTTAGAAGGCAATTCGTAGCAAAAACTTAAAAAAGGGTTTTTTTTATAAAATTACAATTAACCAATCTGTTTAAACATTTTTTCTATCACGTCTTGTTTTCGAGATATTCTTATTTAAAAAAAAATATTAATATATTAGAAAAAAAAAAGAACGAAGTCGGGAGCAATAACTGTTGTTATGTGATTTGAATTGACTTTTGTGTGCTGAATCCAAATCTGTAAACAGATTTTTTCTATCACGTCTAGTTTTCGAGATATTCTTATTTAAATAAAATAAAAATATTAAAATATTAGATACTTATGTAGTTATTGTGATAACAACGGTCGGAAAGAAAAACTCGGGAGCTTGAACCTTGTTATGTGGTTTAAATAGACTTTTATGTGCTGAATACAAATCTGTTTTTCTATCACGTCTAGTTTTCGAGATATTCTTATTTAAAAAAAAATATTAACATATTAGAAAAAAAAATGAAGTCGGGAGCAAGACCTGTTGTTATGAGATTTAAATTGACTTTTGTGTTCTGAATCCAAATCTGTTCAAAGATTTTTTCTACCACGTCTAGTTTTCGAGATATTCTTATTTATATAAAATAAAAATATTTAAATATTAGATACTTATGTAGTTATTGTGATAACAATGGTCCGAAAAAAAACTCGGTAGCTTGAACCTTGTTATGTGGTTTAACTAGACTTTTATGTGCTGAATCTGTTCACAGATTTCTTCTATCACGTCTACTTTTCGAGATATTCTTATTAAAAAAATAAAAATATTAAAATATTAGAAAAAAACGAAGTCGGGAGCAAGAACTGTTGTTATGTGATTTAAATTGACTTTTGTGTACTGAATCCAAATCTGTTCACAGATTTCTTCTATCACGTCTAGTTTTCGAGATATTCTTATTTAAAAAAAATATTAACACATTAGAAAAAAAATGAAGTCGGGAGCAAGAACTGTTGTTATGAGATTTAAATTGACTTTTGTGTTCTGAATCCAAATCTGTTCAAAGATTTTTTCTATCACGTCTAGTTTTCGAGATATTCTTATTTAAATAGAATACTGATATTGAAATATTTAATAATCTTAGTGTTACAAAATTTTTGTCTAAGTAGGTACCTGCACTTAATTGTGAATAAAATCAACATTTGTGCATGGATTTTCATCATTTATTTAAGTTTTTTAAGAGTTTTTGAAAACAACAAAAAAATTAAATATATTTTTTTTCCACAAATTTTTCCGAAACAGTTGAAAACGAAAACGAAAAATTTTTTTTCTGCAGACCAGTGTTATTTACTTTTATTTCTAAGCATTTCAAATTAATAGAAAATTAATAACAATTGAAACTACCTTGTAGATAGATACGTAGAGTGCTAATGACGGACGTAGCTGTCTAGAAAATGCATTCCACTCTGCTGGTGTCTAATTTTTCTTTATCTCTTTATAATTAAGAACTTAAGCCTAAATAATTAATTTATTCATAAAACATTAAACACAACTAAAAACAATTTTTATATATATTTTTTACAAGTATTTTAAATGCTATAAAATAAAATAAAATAAAAATACAATAATTATTAAATTAAGAGAAAAAAATATTTATAAAATTGAAACTAAAACCGTAGAAATAAAATAAATCTAACTCAGAGTCAGGTCGTAATTGTGTGCGTTTTCATATACACATACACACATATATACATATATGCATGTTTTATTTTTGGCGACGAATATTCGCAGCTAAAAATTCGTCGTTCGTCCCGGTTGTGTTACCAGAATTAAGCAGAGATCTTAACGGTTATAAGTTTTATTAAAAAAATTACTTTTTAATGATTATTTTGTAATTTTTATTTTTTCTTGTAATATAACAGTTATTTTTCGAGTTTTATTTTTTTGCTTAAAAAATAATAGTTATTTTTCAAGATTTATTTTTTGCTTGAAAAATAACAGTTATTTTTCGAGTTTTATTTTTTGATTGAAAAATAACAGTTATTTTTTGAGTTTTATTTTTGCCTTGAAAAATAAAAATTATTTTTTGCTTACATTTTTTTTTAGTTTATGTACGTTTTCTGGAGATAGTTTTGACCGTAAATCAGTTAATATTCGTTTTAGGGCGGAAAACGCTCTTTCTACAGTAACTTGTGTTGCAGGCACGCTATGCAAAACTTGCGCCAATCGATATAAATATGGATACATATATTTTTTTTTCCTTCCAATATTTCATTAAATCTTTATTAATGTCAATGGGCTTGGGACTGTAGTTATCGATTTCAGTTATCGCCTTTTTCATTTCATCCTCTAGCTCACCATCATCTGAGTCTTCGTCATCTGATGATACATGAATTGAGTTCAGAAACTGTTTTAAAAGTGAACACGTACTTTTATTTTTCAAGCTACAAATAAATCTGGAGAAGTAATTTTTAGTTTCCAATCAAAAAAATAAAACTCGAAAAATAATTATTATTTCTCAAGCCATAAATAAAACTTGAAAAATAACTATTATTTTCCAAGCCAAAAATAACACTCAAAAAATAATGTAGTCCGCGTAATAGCGATTATATTGGTGTACTTATTAATCTTGTAACATATCTCCTTCATTATTATTTTTTTTTGTTAAAATTTGGGAAATAATCATCATTTGCGATCCCTGTAGTGCAATTCACTAACTTTTAACGATCTAACAGTTGTTAAAAATAACAACATGTTTTTTTCCTGCACTAACGCATTTGCGATTCACTAACCTATGGTTAACAAATGAAAAATACAAAACAAAATGAATGGCAATGCTGCTAAACAAAATGGCAAAATAGCGAAAAGAACAAAGAGAAATGAAAAATAATAAACAAAACTTTCCACACAAGTGTTTTATATTTTGTTTTTTTTTTTTAATTTTATTTCTAAAAAATTGTTTAAATTCATTTTTATAAGATAGGTTTAATACATATGTATGTGTTTTAATTATAAATATTAATTATTTAGAATATTTTACATCTAATGGGCGACTTTATCTTTTGGTATTTTGATAAAGTAAACGACGCAAAAATAGTTGTAGTTAAATTAACAATATTCGACTTGCTAAGAAAAACAGCTGATTTATAACAACATCAAATGTCATTAAAAAGCATTGCTGAATAGCAAAGTCTTTCGTTTTGTTGTTAAATTTTTTTAACGAGTACCGAATCGTTAAAATTGAATAGTGAATCGCACTACTGCTGGAATTAAGTTTTAATTTGCTTTGCAATTGCTTCTTTGAATTCTCTGTATCTTTTGTTTTTATTGTTTTGTTGGGTGTTAAAAACAATCGTTTTGTCTAGCTAAACTGTATTAGTTGAATGTATGAGTATGAATATAGTTTTGTTGAACTTTTTGGACACTGCAACTTATTATTTATTGTACGACTTACACAGGAAATAATAGTTCGTAAAATCTTAAAATGTATTTAGTAACAACTAAAATTAAAAACTAAATTATTTTATGCATACGAATGAGATAATAATTGAGAGGTAATAAAGATTTTTCGCTATTAAGATTGCAAAGTAAGGAAAATCCAAATAAATATTTTAAAATATAAAATTTTGTATTCTAAATTGCTTTTCTTGCAGTGTAAAGATCAACGATTTTCCTTACTGTTTTAGCTTTCGTTTAGGGAAGGAATTATTTATTGCAAGGTGGGATTTGTAATCAATATAATGAACTATAAATTGAAAGGTTTTCGGGCAAATACGAATCGAAGAAGTGTATAAACGAAAAATCTACAAATTTTATGCTGCAGTCGTAATGATTTATAGCGAAATGATAATAATCAGATTGAATCATCAAATATATATGTATGTAGTTTTATAAATAACATTTTTTTTATTTTCTTTTTGGTGGGCACAGTTAAAACTATAATTTTCTAAAGATTAAATGTATTTTGCAAACATTTAATCGGTATCGGCTATAAGGTGCTGTTAAAATATTGCAACCTTTATTGGTAACAGATTTTATGTATATTTACATAGTTCCTAAGAGTAGTATAGAGCCGTAGGTTTGGCTCTCTAATAACTCTCATTTGGTTTTATTAAACTCAAAAGTTAGTATTTAAGGTTACAATGTTTAACAAGAAGACTAGTATTACTTTGGCAGATTGGCCTTAGCTAAAAAACGTGTTTAGCCTACCGGGAGCTTAAATAGAATGGGTACCCTTGTAAAAATTAAAAAATATGGAAGCACTACTTTCAACTAAATATTTTAGTAGTTTTAGTAGCACTTCTGTCTCAAATGGTTTTCAGCTTATTTGTCATAGTTAACTAAAATCGACGGGTAAATTTATTGGTCAATCACGGCTTTCCACGGGCTATTCCCAACGATCTTCCAGGCAGAAGTATACGCCATCCTCATCTGTGCCTGATGAAAATGTTTAACGAGAAAGTCAAAGAATATAAACAATATCTGCGCTAAAGGCATTAAACTTATTTGAGCTAAATCGTGGGGTAGTCATGGATTGTACGCCATCTCTATTAATGTAGGGGGAATATCGAAGCAGACCACTTACATAATGGGTCCCTTATTTGGCATATTCACTAGATATTCGAAGAAAAAAAGTGGTTCCTAGGTCGAAGCAGAGTTCTCTCGTCATTGGAAAGCTTGTTAGGTCTCGGACAAGCAAAACCCGTTTACCACCTTCTCTCGTTCTATCACTCAATAAGAGTGACTTAAAGATACTTACGGGATGGCTTACTAGACATTGGGGTCATGGTGACCATTAATTTATAATAGGAAACATGGATAGGTACCGTGAACTGCAGGATGAAATATCGGAATATGTACTTGGTGCGTGTCCTGGCTGTACAAAAGATCCCTTGGGTTGCAATACTTAATAATAGTAATTTGTCGTATATAATGACAATCTTTCGGTTTAACTGATGGACACTGTCATTCCGTTCAACTGATGGACACTGTCGTACACTGTAATGCATAGTGCGAGTCACTGTCCAATTGACCACAAATGAATGAGCCTTTAATGAAAATCGTTCGAATATCGAAAACAAAAAACAAATAAAAAACAAAAAAAAAGTTTCCCAATTTCATTAGAGCACATTCCATTGTAGTAACGGTAAAATAGCGAAATACATTCCACATTGTGTCGATGCCCAAGAGAGATAATAATTTTGGATACCCTTTTGTCAGCTATGAGGTTTTTTACGGTCGACTAGCCCTAAAACAAACTTGGGAGCACCAGCCCATACAAAGACGATGAGATGGAGTGAAAAATATTTTACACCGTTTCAAAGGCACTCCAGGGCTTCTTTGGACACTGTGAACGTGAATGTGAAAATTTAACTTCGCACTGAATTTTTTTTTTTTTTGGCAATAACACGATTCCTTACTACTTATACCACCCATAATTACAAATGAAGCACTATTTTAGGTTAAACTTCAGTGCGTAAGCATACAACATTGAGTCTTATGAGCATTAAAAGCAGCCTTGTGATAACCCCTGAATTAATCTTGAACTCGTTTGATGAAATCCTATCTATAACAACTCGTTTAGAAGAGCAAGTCCCCACTGGAGTGGCCAGTAGAGCGGAAGCCATTTTTTTTTAAGACAACACTAACTGCGAAACTTTTTGCTTGTATTCAGAAAACACCCCCCAATCATTGACTGATACCGAACCCGCAATCCTCACACCAATAGACTACTAATCTATCGAGACTGAGTGAATAGAGTGCATTCGTAGAGAGGCGCTCTGATTACTCTAGATATAAGATGCAAATTTATCATACTTTCCATTAGCTAAGAAGCGTAGAATAAATTCCGATTGAACTGTAATTTCAATGGAAATTTACCAGCGTAATACAAATTGTTGCAAAGAGTCCCTAATGACGTGCTAGCTTTGCATAGCACTGCTTCAAGAACAGTGCTGGAATGCCATCTGGCTCAGAAGACTTTTTAATTTTAAGATCTGTTAGGATCTCTTTAACCGCACGTGCTCGATAGAATATCATTACTGATACCAAAGTCAAGAACGGACAGTGGCTAATTCCTTTCCGGCAAGTAAGAAGTACTTGCAAATTAAGCAGCGAGAAAGTTAGCCTTATCAACCGGGCCATCTTTGAAGTATTGATAATTATGGAAAATTTGACTTTTCACATGATAGGCCTAGGAAGCCTTCAACAATATATTCATTGGATTTTCGAAACTATTTTTTCTTCTCATTTTAATGATTTTAAATTATTGCTGCATAAATCGATCTATATTTCCAAATACTAACACACTCGTACATTAAAATATTACAATACAATTTTACACCGATAGTAAATAAAACAAAAATAACGAAAATCTTAAACGTGTTTTTCTACACTTTGATATTGAACGATTCGAAATGCCAATACAACACCATCCTCTTCTACCTCTTCAAAAGACATTTGTGAACGAATGAGTCAGAACATCCAAAATGTTGTAAAAGACTGTTACAATTGCAGTTGATGCATCATCAGCACATCATATTGTTGTAGTTTCTGTAACGAGTACGTTGTTATGTGTTGTATTGATTGTTGTTTTAATGAACATTAGACACGATTTTTGATTTATGAGGTGCGAATTGTTTTTTAAATAAAATAAATAATAATTTTTCCCCTCTATTGAACGAAGGAGATTATAATAAAACGTCTTAACGTTGTGGAGTTACGTTTTAAACACGTTTTCTATTGCTTTAAATGCAATATTGGCTTAGATACCTCTAATTTGTTACACAAGCTTGAATCAATAGTGTTTCAAAGTACCGGAGAGAATTGAATTTAACTCAGTAAAATCTTGGCGAAAAAAAGAGTGCGGCAGAAATTTTAATGGCCTGCAACTTCTTAACAAGTCATGGTCCTGCAAACCATGTTTTAGAATTACTACTTGCTCTATTGCTATAAGCAACAATGGTATTCATCAGTTCATATCAACTTAGTATTTTTGGGAACCGAAACATGAACAGATAATTGGTCAAAACCAGGATAGACTCTTGCGTCTAGTTGCTCATGGCAAGGACTTACTTAGGTCTAAGAAGCACAAATAGCCTTCTGACTTAACGTGCTCAATAGCCAGGCTTTTTCGTGCTTTAGTTTGATATTCTAACGCAATATATATTATAGAAAGGTCCGTCCTAACTTTTACAACAAATTTTCTATAAAATTTTTACAAAAAACTTTCGATAAAATTATCTACAAAAAACTTTCGATAAAACTTTTACAAACAAATTTCTGTATAATGTTTACAAACAATTTTCGATCAAATTTTTACAAAATAAAATAAAATTTCAATAAAATTTTTACTAAAAATTTTCGATAACATTTTTACAAAAAAATTTCGATAACATTTTTACAAAAAAATTTCGATAAAAATTTTACAAAAAATTTCGATAAAATTTTTACAAAAGAATTTCGATAAAATTTTTACAAAAAAATTTCGATAAAATTTTTACAAAAAAATTTCGATAAAATTTTTACAAAAAAATTTCGATAAAATTTTTACAAAAAAATTTCGATAAAATTTTTACAAAAAAATTTCGATAAAATTTTTACAAATAAATTTCGATAAAATTTTTACAAAAAAATTTCTATAAAATTTTTACAAAAAATTTTCAATAAAATTTTTACAAAAAATTTTCAATAAAATTTTTACAAAAAATTTTCAATAAAATTTTTACAAAAAGTTTTTCGATAGTATTTTTACAAAAAATTTTCGATAAGAATTTTAAAAAAAAATTTTCGATAGAATTATTACAAAAAATATTTAATAAAATTGTTAAAAAATTTCGATAAAATTATAAAAAAAAAAATTTTAATAATATTTTTTACTAAAACTTTTCGATAAAATAATTACTAAAAATTTTCGATGAAATTATTACAAAAATTTTCTATAAAATTTTGACAACAAATTTTCGATAAAATTTTTACAAAAAAATTTCGATAAAATTTTAAATAAAATTTAAAAAAAAATTTAATAAAATTTTTACTAAAACTTTTCGATAAAATAATTACTAAAAATTTTCGATAAAATTATTACAAAAATTTTCTATTAAACTTTTACAAAAAAAATTTCTATTAAATTTTTACAAAAAAAATTTCGATAAAATTTTTACAAAAAAATTATGATAAAATTTTTGCAAAAAAATTTCGATTAAATTTTTACTAAAAATTTTCGATAACATTAAAAAAAATTAAATAAAATTTTTATAAAAAATTTTTCCAATAAATGTTCGATATAAGTAAATATTCGATAAAATTTTTACTAACAATTTTCGATAACATTTTTACCAAGAATTTTTGATATAATTATAACAAAAATTTGCAATAAAATGTTGAAAACAAATATTGGATAAAATTTTACAAAAAAAATTTTGATAAAATTTAAAAAAAAAATTGACAAAATTTTTACAAAAAAAAATTGACAAAATTTTTACAAAAAAAAATTGACAAAATTTTTACAAAAAAATTATGATAAAATTTTTACAAAAAAAATTCGATAAAATTTTTATAAAAAAAATTTTATAAAATTTTTACAAAAAATTTATATTTGTAGTAATGAAGTTAAAAATCATAAAAGTAAAAGCCGAATGTATATTTTTGTGAAATTAGGAAACATAACAGAGTAAGGGAATATTTAGCATTACTATGGTGAGGTTTTTATCTTTTATGCAGAAGTGTTTGTTGATTTTTAATAGGTGCATCATTAGGATAGCTTATAGTTGGCTAGTGTATCAGTCTGAGGTTGTGGGTTCGATTCCCATCAGAGACTAGTTTTTTCACTACAACGGGTGAAGGTCTTCATAAATTAATAAATATATAATTTTTCAAACACATTAAAATTTCCAAAGTCATCTTTGGAAACTTGATATTTTCGGAAACTTAAAAATCTTCGTGGTTTTGTTAAAACGAACTGACTTTATTTCGTCTCAGGTTTTAAAATGCTAATAAAAGATTGTGAGTTTTTAAAACATTTTATTAAATGTCAAGCAAATAAATTTATTATCCAAAATTTTCTTCATTAAATTATTTAGAAGAATTTTTTAAGCTAATTTTGGATTGTTTAAATCTAATTTGCAAACCCCTTTATTTGAGATCTTAAAATTTATTCTTCTATCGGTCCTACAAACTTACTTTCTTTTTCTGCCTCCATTACATTGTCAAACGTTAAGCATTTCACCAACTTCAATATGTGTACATATTCCTCTATTTCTTCAACGCTTTCCTGCAATTTCTTATTTTTTGCAAGATTTTGAAGATGATGATGTTGATTGGGGTTTTAACCTTTTTGTTGTGTTACTGCTGTTCATGTTGTTGTACTAATTTTATTTGTAATGTATTGAAAATATTTATATTTATTGTTATTGTTGTTGCTGTTATATTTATAATATTATTTGTATTATTTGTAGTGATTTGTTTTTTGTTTTAACTTATTGTTTTCAATTGTTTTGTTTTTGTTTTTTTTTTTGTATGAAGAAGTTGAAGTGATGAATGATAAACATTTTCGTGTAAATTTTTTAACGATTTTTTATTTAATGCTGACAATGACTTCGACATCTAAAACTGAAAAAAACCTAAGAAAAGGAATACAAAAACGGCACCAAAATATAAAAGATGATGATTGTAATGATTATTATTTTTGGTAGTTTAGTAGGAGAGATTTATACACTCAGGGAAAATTGTTGGTGAAATTAAAAATGCTGCAAATATTTGAAAGTTGATTAATTCATAAAGCTTAGAAAACAGTGATATAAAGGAGATTGCAGTGGGTCAAAAAATTAATTCATTACGCTACTATTTAATAAAATTCACCATAACATTATAACATTTCAAAAAACTTTGTTTTTTAAAAAAAGGAAAACGAACTTAAGACGGTATTGATTTTACGTTGATTTTAAAGACATATTTCTCTTTCATTTTCGTTTTAAATACTTTTTCATTTCTCTTCACGCATTGGGAAAAAAAGAACAATTTCAAATTCTTAAAATCACAAGTTTATTTATTTTCGGTTGTTATGATTCTCGTTTGCTTTTTTTTGAATAAATATTAGACCGCGACCAGTAGATCGCATCCATACAGTTCTCGGTGGATCAATAACCCAATTTTTTGTTAAATTTTAGGTTAGTAGGGTTTTAGGGCAATACACATAGAGGTAACCGATAAACCACAGGGTCAATAGGAACATTGGGGGATCAATACGACCCAAAGGGCTTTAGTCTGACCATTCTAACGGAATATATATGTAGATTGCAGGAAGGTCCTAGCCACTAAAAAAATTTTCTGTAAAATTTTTACAAAAAACTTACGATAAAATTTTTACTTACGAAAGAATTTAAAAAAAAAAAATTCGATAAAATTTTTACAAAAAAACCTTTTTACAAAAAATTTTCGATAAAATTTTTACAAAAAATTTTCAATTAAAATTTTACAAAAAATTTTCAATTAAAGTTTTACAAAAAATTTTCGATTAAAGTTACAAAAAATTTTCGATAAAATTTGTTAAAAAATTATTCAATAAAATTATTACACAAAATTTTCAATAAAATATTTATAAAACATAAAACACTTACAAAAAAATTTCGATAAAAATTATTTAAAAAATTTTAACAAAAAATTTTCTATAAAATTTTCTATAAAATTTTCGATAACATTTTTTCAAATAATTTTCGATAAAATTATTACACAAAATTTTCAATTAAATATTTATAAAATATAAAACATTTACAAAAAAATCGATCAAAATTATTAATAAAATTTTTACAAATAATTTTCTATAAAATTTTCAATAAAATATTTACAAAAAATTTCGATAAAATTAAAAAAAAAATTTTGATAAAATTTTAACACAAAAAATTTTCGATAAAATTTTTAATAAAAATTTTCATTAAATTTTTAGAAAAAATTTTCAATACAATTTTCTATAAAATATTTCTTAAACATTTACAAAAAAATTTGGATAAAAATTATTAATAAAATTTTTGCAAAAACTTTTCGATAAAATATTTACAAAAAAATTTTGATTAAAATTTTCAATAATATTTTTAATAAAAATTTTCGATAAATTATTTACAAAAAATTTCAATTCAATTTTTACAAAAAAATTTTCGATAAAATTTTAACACAAAATTTTCGATAAAATTATTACACAAAATTTTAAATAAAATTAAAACAAAAATTTGATAAAATTTTTACAAAATTGTTACAAAAAATTTTCGATAACATTTCCGTAAAAAGTGTTTGATGACATTTTTACAAAAATTTCGATAAAATTTTTACAAAAAATTTCGATAAAATTTTTACAAAAATAATTTTAATAAAAATTTAACACAAAATTTTCGATAAAATTTTTACAAAAAAATTTTAATAAAATTTTTACAAAAAAATTTTAATAAAATTTTTACAAAAAAATTTTAATAAAATTTTTACAAAAAAATTTTAATAAAATTTTTACAAAAAAATTTTAATAAAATTTTTACAAAAAAATTTTAAAAATATTTTAACACAAAATTTTCGATAAAATTTTTACAAAAAATTTGTAATAAAAATTTTACAAAACATTATCGATAAAATGTAAAAAAAATTATATTGTATTAGTAATAATGAAGTTAAAAGTCATAAAAGTAAAAACCGAATGTATATTATTGTGAAATTGCGAAACATAACAGAATAAGGGAATATTTAACATTATTATGATGAAATGTATATAAGATTAGACATGGTCGATTGTAGCATTTTCACTTGTTGTTTGAACTATAATTTAAAAAGACACCCACCAAATTATGGTGCATTCCACTATAATTTTTTATTTCTTAATTTTTGGTTGAAAAATCTCCTAAATGAGTAAGGAATACTAAACAATTTCTCTGCGTGTAGTTTTTAATTTCGTTAAGGAAGTGCTAAAAAATCGAGTGTTGAAAATAGTTACTTCTGTTAGTTTCGAAATACAAAATCCTGATCTTTACTACTTAACGGTGTTTTTGTTTTTCCACTGTGCTGTCTCCAAGAAAGTCTTGTTGACTGCTCAGCTTCTATTGTTGTTATGTGTTTGTTGGCTTTCTAAGGTTTCATGTTCAAAAATAATTGTACTACCAATTAGTTTTTTGGCTTTCAATACCAACTCATTCATATCTTGAATTTTTATTTTATTTAGTTTAACATGAATACACGTTCAATTGCAAATTTATAAGCTGATTAAAGGTGTTGGTTGGTGTGTTTTTTTTTGTAAAATATTGTGGTTATAACAGATTTCTAAGAGTTTTTGTTTTGCACTCTATTGGAATATATTTTGTTTATTTTGCAAAGGTGTTGCTGCTAGAGCAACTAACAGTTTTTCCTCTAATAAAAACCTTTAAATGTTTAAAAAGATTGGCGTTTGATTTTAGCCTAAGGTATAATTATTTTAACACAATATTTATGAGCGTTTTGTGTTTTTTTCTAGTTTTCTAATTTTATTATTTTTTTACAATATTTTTTTTCTTGTTGGGGTGTGAATTAATCACGATTTTTAATAAACGATTTCATTATTTCACAAAATTATTATCTTTTCTACTTCGTTGTTTCTTTCGTTATAAAACACGATTATTATATTAAATATTTTATAAGAGGTTTTGGATTGTTTCTTTATTAAACATAAACCATTCAATGGAAAATTCTTTTCCAAATGCACTTGCCACAATAGTTCAAGTACAAATCAAAATCAAAACTAATAAATAAATTTATTGTAATTCGTTTAACAAATACGAGTATGAATTGAGTTGTTTGTAATTAAAGTGGGGTTAAAAGTTGCTGATATAAAATTGAGGATTAGAGGTTATTAAAAATAGTGTGGCATGATAAAATGTTAATGCCCCCCGTCATTAATATTTCTGAATCTTATTGAGTTCCTTAAAACGGTTGAATAGGCGTTTACGTTTGGCACATTTAATATAGTGCATTATGATACTGTAGCGGGTCAGAAAATTCATGATATTTCACTAATATTTTATAAAAATTACACATATATAAGTTTTCCTTCTTAAAACAAAATAAAAGAGCGAGCTCGAGCTTAATCTTCAATTTTATTACTTAAATTTAAAAAATTTTTGATTTGGAGACAAAATGCCAGCTGGTTGAAATTAGTTATTTTTGCAATTCTAAGCCTTCAAACCCAACGCTTTGTTGCAGTTGCTTAATATGATGTAGATCTGTGCTGTTTGACATGGTTCAGGGACATTAAGCGACGTTCAATAGTTGAATTTAAACCGGCAAGGAAATCAAATTTATCAACTAAACAGCACTATGGGCTTAGAACCAAGAAGTTTTCCGAAAAAATATTAACCTGCCGAAGATGAGTTGCAAGTTTTTAGTTGAGCAAACTTTTGTCATCAAACTTCAATTGTGGAACAAGATTAACGTGAGTACCTGCCTAGTTGTCCTAATCTCACGGTGGTCTTACCACCCAGTGAAATGTAAGCGTAGACTAGCGCCCCCATTGTGTAGCATTACAACACTACGACTGCCACCAATCGCAATTTGTGTGTGATACAGTCACAATGAGTAGCAATTTATATAATATGGCAAGCCTTATCCAAGGCAAGCCTAGATCCATATTATAGCCTCTTGCTTAGGCGTTTGGAGACTATCCAAACTCCGTCTGTTGAGAGTGCAACAGCACACTTGATCGACCGTGCACCATACCTACATAAATCGATCTTAAACCACAACCACCACGTGTACCCCCGAAGGGGACCTCACCAATAACCGGTCACAGAGAGGATAGGCTCTCTTTGCGGCTACCGATTCCCGTGGTACCAGTCCTTTGGGCACTGGTCGGGCCTCGAATGTTTTAACATTCAAACCTTTTCTTCCAGATTTAGGTTCTAGGAACCCTAGCGTCTGGTGCCCCTATTTTCCCCGAGTGAACCGCGTCAAAGCATTTGCCATTACTGCAGTGACAATTGGAACCCCCGGGGGTAACTTCAAGGTAAATAAATTCAGATGTGTCATAAAATAACCAATAAGGAACCTCAGCCAGATTATGTGTCTAGCATTAGGCTAATTGGGATATTCCGCCATTAAATGAAGTACTGCCAGTATAGCGTTTGGTGAAAACCATTGTCACTGGCTTTGATAATGAAGTTTTTTAAGCCACTAGCTGCGAAGCTCTTGGCTTGTCTGCAGAAAACAGCCAGACTCTATAGTAGAAATCGAACCCACAACTCCATACTGATAGACTGGAGTAATACGAATCAGTTTATTGGAGTACCCGAATGCTCGTCTTAATAGTAGATTATGAACCAACTTAGGAATTTATAAAAAACCACAATATATTTCGGATTGTTCTACACCTTTAAGAGCATTAACCCGTTTGGTTCACGAGCATATGCAATGGTTCAATGACTTTCACATGTGTAAAAAGAAGCTATCCGCAAGATGGGTGTCGCATTTGTTAAAAATACAAAATAAAGGGTGGTTAAATTTTAAGGGCCGATGTTGATTTTGAATAAAACACAAATTACATATTGAGGAAATTATTGTTTCGTTAGCTGTGTGGCAAGTGGTGCATTCCTGTTGAAACCACATATCGTTCACATCCATATCTTCCAATTCGGGCCATAAAAAGTTCGTTATCATCTCACGATAGCGAACACCATTCACAGTAATTGGCTGACCGGCCTGATTTTGAAAAAAAGTAGGGCCCGATGATGCCGCCAGCCCGGAAAACCGCACCAAACACTCACTCTTTATGGGTGCATTGGTTTTTCGACAATCACTCTTGGATTATCATTCGCCCAAATGCGGAAATTCAGCTTATTGACGAATCCACAGCGGTGAAAATGTGCCGTATCACTGAAGATGATTTTCATCGAAAATTGATCATCCAACGTTGCCATTTCTTGCCACCATTCTGGCCAATTGACGACGTTTGGAATTATCAAGTGGCTGCAGTTCTTGAGTCAATTGCACCTTGTAAGCGTGTAAATGCAAGTCTTTATGCATAATGTTCAGCAACGACGAGCGTGAGTGGTGCAATTGTTGGGCAAGACGACGAGTTGAGGTGGACGGCTCTTCAGCCACACTATCGCGAACAGCAGCAATATTTTCCGTAGTACGAGCTGTACGAGCATGCATTGGTGTTTTCCTATCTCCTACAGACCCGGTTTGCTCAAATTTTTGCACAATTTTTCCCATTGTACGCACATTTAGACGATTAATTTGACCCAAAAATTCACGAAATGCACGATATGCATTTTGATTTGAGCTCCCATTTTCATAATAAGCCTGAATAACTTTCACGCGTTACTCGATTGTGTATCTTTCCATGGTACAAATTGAGTTAGTCCGAAATTGAGAAATGTCAAATTAAATGGAGAAAAAAACTTGACGTTTAGGCGTGGTTCACATTCATCATTGGCCCTTAAAATTTAACCACCCGATATATATTGCTCCGGTGTCTATTGTATTATTGAATTCTAAGACGTTGAGGGTAATGTATCCGGGGAATATGGGAAAACTAGTCCCCAAAGCTTGCACGGGGCGTGAAATTGGAAGATAAGAACCTTAGAAATCTAACCAGTGTCCCAACGATTAGTACCACGGCAACCGGTAGCTTACACATGTATGAAAATGTACATACTCACACATTATTGAGCAGTGAGTGAGCATGTCGGTACTCTGGTTTCAGCTAATACTCTATTTTAGATACTTTGTATTGTATATTGATATTTATAGGCGCTCATTTCTATCTTTTTCACTCGATCCCTAATCACTGATCTACTTGCTTACACAACAGCGAAAAAAAATCGAAAGAAAAAAATTTAAATCAAACATTTACAAAGCCTTAAATAAACCGACTATAAAAAAAAATTATGATGATTATTCCCATCATCAAACACATCTCAGCATTGTTCGTTCGTACTCCTCTGAAAAAGCTCAACACATTAAAAGTTTTATACGGCTGTCCATCACAAATGACGACTTTTGGCGGTTAATACTCGTATACGGTTGCATTATAACACTTTCACGGTTCGTTGGCTTAAATAAAGATGATGTCAATATCAATCAGTTGTGGTCAGGACATAAAAAGAAACAGAGCAGCAGCTCACAAAATTCTCTCAAAGGCACAAAAAATGTGTTATGATCAGTTCAAGACACACAAGGCAACTAATAAAAATTAAGTTTCTATTTTTTTCTTCTTTTTTTTTTCTTTTTTTTTTTGTTGATCATGTACATGGGCTGCTTAAGGAAAAGAGATAGTGTTTGTTATAGAAGGAGGAGTGGTGTTTGGATGCTTGAGTTAGGAAAAGAACATTGCTTTTTGATCGTTGCTTTTTAGATGATAAAAAAAAAAATTCATCTTCTTCATCACTATTATTCGTCATCTTCGGATTTGTGGCGGTCGAATGTTTTATTTTGTTTTTATGAAGCATATTAATAGTAAGAACATGCAAGTATTATTGGTTGAGGGAAAAGGTAATTTCATATACTTTCTTGTTACACATCATATTAATCGCAAATAAATTAAATACATGCTTTCATTGGTATTGTTAAAATTGTTTTATAAAGAAGGTTTGTTAAAGGTTCTTCTAAGTGATCTAAGCAAAAATTTGTTTCTAATTAGTTGTCATTAGCTGTGACAACTAATTAGAAACGCATTAATGAGAGTTATATATATTAATTCCTATGGTTCCAGTGTGGAACAAAGGGCCACAACAAAGTTCCTCCAGTGCGATCTATCATGCCTTCAGCATCACTTCCGGCCAAGTTGCTCCTACTAAACCTGCTTCCGCTTCTATTTGTCTCCTCCATGTATTAGCAGGTCTGCCCCTTCTCCTGCAACCTTGAGGATTCCACGATATTGCCATTTTTGTTACGTCGCCGTTTGGTCTCCTTAGGATATGGCCAATCCACTTCCATTTCCTCTCCGCTTGTTGGACACGGATGGGAATCTCCGCTGTTCTTGTCCATAATTCTGTATTTGATATTATGTTCGGCCAAAAAATCCTCATTATTTTTCGAAGAGACCGGTTTATGAACACCTGTAGAGCCTGTAAATCATTCGCCGAGGTGTTATGACTCAGAACCATATAGAAGTACTGATCGTACATTTGAGGAGAAAAGGCCGAGCTTGGTTTTTAAGTGGATTTGGGGAGATTTCCACACCTTTTGTAGCGCTCCGAAAGCTTGGTTGGCCTTGTTGATCCGATTTGTAATATCTTCACGTGAACCACCTGTAGATGATATAATGCTGCCCAAGTATGTGAAGGATTGTACGTCTTCGAGTTCGATATTGTTTATTTTAAACTTCAATGTGTTGGAGGTGTTTAGGCGTAGGACCTTGGTCTTTCCCATGTTGATACGTAGACCAGCGTTAATCGCAATTCTTTGTACTTCCTCCAGTTTTGCTGCCATATCCGAGAAACTATGGGCGAGCAGACATATATTATCAGCATCATCGAGGTCTTCGAGACGTCCATACATTTCCCATGTGATGCCTCTTCTTGAACGAGTTGCTTGTAACATTATAACGTCGAGCACTATGTTGAACAGCATGAGAGTTAGTCAGAGAAAATGTTCTCGTCTTTTATTTTTTTCTTTTATTTATTTAATTTAATTTTATTTTATTTCCATTTAATTGACAATCTAAAACAGAGATTCAAAAAATAAATTTGACTGCGACACCTATTTGAAAACTATTATACATTGTAAAATAAAAATTATGACATTAAGGGCATGTTCTTAATTTAAAGGCAACATACTTTCAATTCCACAAATAGTGTTGGCATGTTTATAATATTTAAAAGACTTACGATGGGTGCCCCTGTGGTCTAGTTGATAGTCTACTAGTCTATCAGTTCCTGGTTGTGGGTTCGATTCCCTCCAAATACTCTAGCATTTTCAATTGGCAGGATGACCAGAAAGGCGATTGGATATAACCTGTTTAATTAACTGCGTTAGTGGCAGGTCAGTGAAACTTCAAGTATCAAGATGAAGTGAAAACGAGGTAAAACGATTGTTTGTAAATGTCCAGCATACTAGGGAAACATTATTTTTTGGACTGCAGGCAATCACATATTAAATGTGAATGCTATGGAAACGTTATCCTTAGGCAAATGTTAACAATTATGGCGACTTTTTGATCAGTAAGAAGTTCAACATTTAGCTGTCAACTGTCTGAAATTATTACAGTCATGAGTCAAAGGCTAGTGACAAACTAAGACTCAATGAAAGTAGTCGTAAGTTACTTATCGGTTACCAATGACCATTGAGTAACCGAAGAGCTCAACGGGTTAGTGATCTGCTTCGGTATCCCCCTACATAATAATAAAAGCTTCAAGGTTCTATTAATTATTTATTATTTTACAAAATATCCATAATATTTTATAAAAAATGAAATTTATTTGTTGGGGAAAAAACTACTTCCAATATATGTTTCACTAGTTGCTTAGGTCAGATCATTAGGAAACTGGTTTTTAGAAAATCCATTTCAAAATCATTTGCTGTCTGTTTTTCTTACTTTGAGTTCGCATCATGTAAAAACTACTGGAGAATTTTAACAAAATTTTGTGTGGAGGTACCTCCAGTATCCTGATTCCAATATAGAATACTTTTTCTCCCCAAAAACTTCTTATTTCCAAGAGAAAGTGGAGAAAAAGCAGTGAAAGTACACAGTTTGTAGTAAAGTAAATATATAAACCATAACTGAAGCACTAACCGATATGCAGCATAGTGTAAGGCGGCACTAAAAAGGTAAGTGTCTTTGGTGTGGATTGCTTTCAAGGCAAAATAAAGCAAAATATTGCAAGGACGCTGACGAAGTGGCGGGCACAGCTAGTATTCTATAACTAATAAAATTCTAAAAATAGAATGAGAATTCGATGGGGTTCAAGTTCAATCTGGACAACGATCACTCGCAATATTATAACAAATATTGAACAATATTGGGTTTTTGCCGTTTGTTTTGGATCGTTACAGGTCGAGGATGAAGGTTTCTTCTTTTCTTGTTCTTTCGCCCAAATGAACTGATTTCACAGTGCAACACGGAAAAAAATAACCATATACGGACACTACTACGTGATAAAAGACCAAAAAAAAAAGACCCCTGTCTCCCAGTTTTGCCCAAAGTCCTCCAGGTTTTTTTTTATGGGCCCTCAAAGATGTGGGGCCTCGATGTCATTTTTGCAAAAAAATGATCATTTACTCAAGCTCATATTTTGCAAACCGTTTGGAATTTTGATATACTCTCTGAGGCAAAGTTGTAGCTCTTGTCATAAAGAACAAAAATTGTGAACATATAAAATCAAAAAAACTTCATCTTCAAGGTCAAAATCGCAAAAAACTTTAAAAAATTCAATTTTTTTACCTTTTTTCCCCTGTTCAGGTCCATAGGTGGCAAACCGTTCAAAATTCAAGGAAACAATCAACTACAAAAATGAACCTAAGATCTCAATAAACAACTTTGTGGAACATATGAACTTCCTAGGAATGATTCTTAACACCGTTTAGGTAGCGCTTAGGTAGCAGGGAAATTTTTCACGTTTAGGTAGCGCTTAGGTAGCCGCAAAAGTGAAAAATTTCCCTGCTACCTAAGCGCTACCTAAACGGTGTTAAGAATCCGGTCCGTATATTATTTTGCCATGAAAAAATTACACAGTGTTTTTTCAGTAAGATTTAAATTTAAATTCTGATGCTTTTTGTATGCTGTTCTGCCATGCAGTCCAGCTTCTACTAAACTGCGTGACTTTTTTAGTCAGCTTTGACGGCTTTGACGGCTTTCTACTTTTACTGATCTGTTTTTTTCTTTAAAAAATTTTTCAGTTTTATGAAACTCAAAGATAGAGCCCTCTTGTGTTGGAGTACATATGGAGCATTTTGCGATTATAGATATAATTTTGTTTTTAAGCTTTAAAGATAATTTGTATGGCATTGCATCCAATCAATAATTTTGCCAGGTTATTCCACGTTTTGATTGATGCTTTTCGCTTTCATCAGGATCTGCAGCCAGACATACCTTTCTATAGGAAGCTTTTTTTATTTAACTTAAATTGAGTTTTAAATGGTGCTCCACCAACTAACTGTTTCTGATTCAAATTTGTAGGTTATACACGATTTATTAAACTAACCCCCGTGGCTGATTCATGCCGCTACTAATAACTATATCGCAATACAGTTATTCGAAGCAGACAAATCAGTCTATTCTAGAGTTAGAAGAAAATCACTGGAAGGTTAGTAAACAAGGCCGGTCTGACTGCCCTCTAAAAGTAATGTCAATAACGCACGCGCTTTAGATTACAACAGTTTAAAATAAAAGCTTTTAATTTACCTAGAAACAATATATTCTCTAACAAAATACCATTATTTAAAACAGATAGTTAAACGTTTCCTATTAGTTGTCGCGCATTGTTTGAATTATAGAAAGTTTGGAAATTTTTATTTCGTAGCAACATGAGTAAGTGTATTTGATAACAAAAGTAGGAGTTAATGAAACACATATCCTACATATTACCCTGCAAATCACGCCAATGTCGGAACACCCTATAATTTTTGATAATTATTATAGTTGCCATGCAAAAATTTCAAAAGTCTGTGAATATTTTAAGTCTTCTTATAATAGTTCGAAAAAAAAAGGCCATGAGCTGAAGTGAACTAATGAGTTGAACCTTACTAAGGAGCTGACTGAACTAATGAGCTGAACTGAACTATGGATGTGATATCAGCTCAGTGTGGTGAGCAGCTCACGTAGGTCAGTTGAGTGATTAGTTTAACTGAACTAGATCGTTCATGAACTACAACTCTTTGCATTGTCGTGTTTGTTTCTAAATGTATAATATTGGTCGCAATTGAAAAAAAAAACTCTCTTGATTACAGTGGTGAAAAGGCAACGCAGATCTGCTTACTGCTTATTCCCATAACAGCTCCAAAAGTGTGAGAGTGGTGTGTTAACTACGAGTATATCTCTTGCTTATTACATATTTTTTATTTTCTTCTTGTATTGGCAATTTCATTACGTTCTTAGCACGATTGGTTGGCTGAAATAGCTGGCGATAACGAGTTGAGGTTTTTTTTTCTCCACCTTTTATCCTCTAAAATAAAAACGAAACGTGCTTTAAAAAGCTCAAACAAAAAACGTTAAAATAAAAAATAGATTTTACAATCCGAATAAAAAAAAATTCAAATAGTCACAAGAACACGTTTCGCGCCAAATATTTTATTTTCTAGAACAGATAAACTTTTATTTTACTATTCGACTATTTACTACTACCACTACTACTGCTACTCGTACGAATAGCTACTCCATATATCCATCCGATGTGTGCAACATTGTGCAAAAGACAAGAACAACACTGCAGCAACAATAAGAAAAAATTACCATATGAATAGAGTAGCACCTGAAAACATTGTTTATCCTCTTGAAACAATCTTGAAGTTAGTAAAACACGCGATATTTCTGTAAATTTTCCACATGTACATCTTTTTTTCTGTCCCATTTTGGTCTACAACCCCTTCATGGATTTTGCATTTGAGTTAAAAATATTTTTTTAGTGTTTCCAAGTGTTAAAACGAGGGTCGTAAATTTAAAAATTGTTAATGTTAATTAATTAATTTTGATTGGGGTCAGGGTTAACCGGTTGCCCATTAAAGGTTAAAATGTACTTTTGAGAAAGGTTTTAAAAAAGTACTTTTTAAATGAGCTTTTTTGGGAGTATTTTTTTAATTAATTAATTAATTAATAATATAATAATAATTTAATTATTATTATATTAATTTTTATTATTATTATTTTTATATTAATTGTTATTATTATATTAATTTTTTTTTATTCTATTTGAAAAATAGTTTTATGATAGTTTTATTCAATAAAGGTACTTTTTATAAAAGGTACTTTTACTAATTTCCTCTGTACAACATATGTACTTCTTTAGAAAGGTTCTTTATTTAGATGAAGTTTTTTTAATGTTTTTTAAATGCTTTTTTGAATGAAAAGGAACCTGATTTTTAAAAATGTGCTTATTTCACAATGGGCTCTTTAAGGGTTTTATTTTAAAAGTACTTTTTTTTAAAAAAACTGGTTAAAGAAAATGTTTTAAAGCTGTTTAACTTTTTAAAATGTACTTTTAAAGTTAGTTGCTAAAAAGTACCTTTTAAAAAATGTCATATTTTTTTTAAATAAAGCTTTTTTGAAATGGCCTTTTTGAGCGTAATTTTTTAAGGAAAATTTTTTAAAAAGACTTTTTTAAACGTGATTTTTTAAAAGTAAAATTTTAAGTTAATTTAAAGATTTGAAGGTACCATAGGAAATTTTTAAAATAATTTTTTTAATGTTATTTTGTCCTGTAAATTTTTTTAAAGGTATCCTTTTAAAAGACAGGACCTTTTTTGGAGTTCTATTAAAAGCTAGGTTTTCTAAGAGCTTTTTTTAAAGAATTTTTTTCAAAGTAATTTTCGGAGAGAATATTTTACTAAATTTGAAAGTTTAAACTACTTTTAAAAAAGGTACTTTTAAAAAATGTACATTCAAAAGTACCTTAAAAAAAATTACCTTAAGAAAGGTAATTTTTAAAGGTGCCTTTTTAAAGACATTATTTAAACGAGCTTCTTTTAATATGACTTTTTATGTGGGTATTTTTAAGAGGGACGTATTTTAAAAATTATTTTGAATGAATTTTTTGCAAAGTTATTTTTAGAAGGAGTATTTAAATAAAAATTTAAAAGATCCTTTTTTCAGAAGCTATTGAAGGTATTAAAAGGTATTTCTCCACTGATATTTTAAAAGGTACATCTTGGCAAATCAAAGATTTTAAGACGTACTTTTTAAGGTATTTTTTGGAGATACAAACATACTATTTTTAAAAGGTACTTTTATAAATGTACTTTTTTATTGTACTTTTTTAAAAGTTACGATTTAAAGAGTTAGGGTGTAAAAAGGTGTTTTTAAAAAAAGTTTTTTTTTTTTATAAAGATACTTTTTAAATATAAAATTTTTTAAAGTATTTTTTAAATGTAATTTTCAAATGCCTTTTTTAATGTTGCCATAACTTTCGGTGAAGAACTTTCGGTTTCGTTCTGGCTCTTTGTCTGGTATGGTTGCCTGCGCTTTCGATGTCAACTATCGGAACAAACCATAAAAAGTTAATGCTTTTTTTTTAAAATAGTTTTTTGAAAAGTGCTTTGTCAAAGACACATATTTTATACTTTTTGAAAGGCAGCTTTCCAAAAGGCTTTTTGATAATTTTTAAAGGTACGTTTTTAAAAAGGTTCGTTTTAAAAAAGGTATTTTTTTTTTTAAATGTGCCTTTTTAAAAAGTTCTTTTCAAAAGTTACACTTTATCGGAGCTATTTCTTTCAAATTTGTTTTACGGTTTCTTTGAAGATACTTTTTTTTACGAATGTAGTTTTCTTTAAAGATTTCCTGTAAGAGCACCTGTCCAAAAATATATTTTTGATAAAGTACTATTTTAAGATACAAGATGTTTTCCAAGCTGTTGTTTTAAAGGTTCATTTTGTTTGAAAAGGTAAATTTTTTAAAAGTATAAATAAAAAAAACAAAGGTATAAATCACTGGATAATTTGTTAAATAGATACTTAAAAAAACTCGTTTTCAATTAATTTTGTTTTGATGTAGGTTTTCAACGTACTTTTAAAAGGTACTTTTTCTAAGATACTTCTTTTAAAGATTACTTTTTTTGGAGTCAGTTTTATTTAAAATTACTTTTTTCTAAGTTAATATTTTAGAAGTATATGTACTCTTTTAAAGTCATTGCTTGAAGGTACTTTTTGAAAAGAAGTTTTTTAAGCACCTTTTATTAAATAGTCCTTCTTGTTAGAGGGAACTTCTTTCAAGGTACTTTATATATGATCTTTTTTCAAAGACACTTTTTTAAAAACTAATTATTTAAAAGAAACCTTTTCAAAAAATACCTTACAAGAACTTTATGCCCTTTTTAAAGGTACTTTTCTAACAGATACATTTTACAAGGCGTCCTTTAAATTTTTGTTTTTAAAAGAAGTTTTTTAAGTTGCTTATATTAAGAGGTACTTTCTTTTAAAAGGTTATTTTTATATGTCCTTCTTTTTAGACAGAACTTCTTTATGTAGTTTTGAAAGTTCTGTTCTTAACAGCTACTTTCAGAAAAGATACCTTTTTAAGAGCTACATTTTTAAAAGGCTACTTTTCAAAGTTACATTTCTAGCAGGTACTTTTTATAAGAGCCTTTAAAATGGTTATTTTTAAAGGGATTTTTTTAAAGATAATTTTTTAAAGGGGATTTTATTAAAGCTTTTTTTAAAGGTACTTTTTTAAAATTTTACTTTTTGAAAGGCTTTATTTTCAAATTGTACTTTTTAAAAGAAACTTTTTTTAAACGAAAATTTTTTAAAACTTTATTTACTTAATGGATTTTTTTAAAAGCATATTTTTATATGGTACGTTTTAAAATTTATTTTTTAAAAGGATTTGTTTACATAATATATTTTGCAAGAAACTTTTTCCTAGCAGGCAATTTTTACAAGTAGCCTTTGAAATGATTATTTTTAAAAGGCAGTTAAGTTTTTAAAATAAATTTTTTTAAAAGGTTCTTTTTTATATGGTACTATTTTAAAATTTTACTTTTTGAAACGATTTATTTTTAAACTGTTGTTTTATATGGTACTTTTTTAATATTTTACCGTTTTAAGGAATTTTCTTAAATAGTACATTTTACAAGAAACTTTTTTCTAGCAGATACTTTTTATAAGCAACCTTTTCAATGGCTGTTTTCAAAAGGATTTTATCAAAGGAAATTCTTTTGAAAGGAATTTTCTAAAAACTTCTTTTTTATAAGGTACTATTTTCACATTTTACTTTTTGAAAGTATTTATTTTCTAAATGGTGCATTTTAAAAGAAACATTTAAACGGTATTTTTTTAAAGCTACTTTTATTAAAAATATTTTTTTAAAGGCTTCTTTGGTACTTTTTTAAAATTTTACTTTTTTAAAGGACTTTTTAAGGATTTATTTTTAAATGGTACATTTTGAAAGAAACTTTTTTTCTAGCGGGTACTTTTTATAGGGAGCCTTTTAAATGATTCTTTTTAAAAAGCTTTTTTCAAAGGTAAGTTTTTAAAATTAAAAAAGGTCCTTTTTTAAAAGGTACTTTTTTAAAATTTTACTTTTTAATTATTTATTTTTAAATGGTACTTTTTGAAAAAAACATTTTAAACGGAAATTTTTAAAAACTTCTTTTACTAAAATGTACTTTTTTAAATTAAATGTTATTTTTTTTTGTCTTTTTTTAGATTCTTTTTTTAAAAAGTACTTTTTTAAGGCAATTTTTTAGGGGTTGCCTATTTTACTAAGCCTCGTATATTTTTTACTTTTTCTATAGTGATTATTTGCAAAATAAAAAGATCGAACTAGACAAAAGTTTAATGTGAATCACTATATTTTGTATTCGTATTTTTGCTTTATCTTTCAACTGATATCACTTAGTTCAGTTTGCAGCTGGGTTTCTGTTTCTGTTTCTGATTCAGTTGAGTTCACGTTTGTATTTATTAAATTTTTGCGTCTCTTCTATTTCTGGTGTTAAAGGCATAATTTTTGGAAGACAACCAACCTATTCCTCCACAAGGCTTTCATATCTACAGGTTTCTCTTTACTCTTGGCAACTGCACATATGTACATACATATGTACATGTGCATATAACTGGCCAGCAGTTAACTCCATTTTGTTTCTTGGTCTGATAAAATTTTCGCATTTATTTTCATTATTTACTGACTTTCAAAATGAAATCGTTCGTTATCTTTGTTCTGTTATTTGCACAAATACCAAGAAATCAGACTCTAAATACGAAAAATAAATAAGAAGTGTAATTGTGTACGGACGGATACTTTTTTTGCAGGCAATAAAAATTATTATCAGAACAACAATGAAAACAACAAACAACCTTCTACACAAAATTTACAATAATAACAATGAAAGAATTGCGATAATAATTTCAATTCTAAGCGACAACAACACGTACAATTTTGTTTTTTTTTATATATATTTTTATCGCTATTTGCAAAATTTTATTTCACATTTTGTTGTTGTTTTTAATTTATTTTAATTGTGGGCGTTCGTTTTTATCGCTTTTTTATGGGCTCCCTTATTTTTTTTTTCCGTAGAACTTGATAAAAGTTGATTTTTGTTGTTTTTAATTTTCAACATTAACTGGGTGAGTGATTACATCATTTGATTTCTATCGAATGCATGCTTGCGTTTTAATGGATAAAATTTAGTTAAGTGTACGTCGAAAGACTGAAAATATATAAATATAGTTTTTAAAACACAACACAAAAAAAAATAATTGAAAACTGCCAAATATTAAGTTGTTTAATGAAAACCGAGAATTAAAACTTCGCTTAGACTGAAATTCCCTTTCAGTCTAAGCGAAGTTTGAAGTCTCATGGAACCTCTAGTCGCGGAGTATTTACAGCTTTTCCCAGACATGGAATATTCTCTATTCTCACTGACAGCCTCACTCTTAACCTTACTCTTCTAAGAAGTTTGTGCTTCCCAAAATTGCAATGCCCTTTCAGTCTAAGCGAAGTTTGAAGTCTCATGGAACTTCTAGTCAAGGAGTATTTACAGCTTTTCTCAGACAATTGGAATATTTTCTAATCTCACTGACAGCCTCACTCTTAAACTTACTCTTCTAAGAAGTTTGTACTTCCCAAAATTCCTAACCCTTATTGAGAACTAGGTGCCTTGGGGGATGTCAATTAGAGTTTGTAATTAATTACACATGCAATTACGCAATTATATGTAATCAACTATTTGTAATTGTAATTGAGATTTTTTTATTACACATTCCATGTAATTTTTAATTAAAATTACAATTAAATTTAATCTCATTTGTAATTGGAAATTTCCAATTACAAATTGCATACAATTAAAATTACTTGTAATGCAAAATTTTAAGGAATGAAATTTTAAAGGATTTTTGTTCAATTAAAAGCAAATGATCTAATTACAAATACAATTACTTGTAATTTGTAGTTGAGAATATGCAATTATACATTACCTGTAATTTTAATTGTAATCAAAATGTCATTGAATATCCCCAAATAAAAGCAGCAATCATGAAAAATATATATATTTTTTATCGCTGGCTAGAGATACCCCGATGGGCTACTAGAAACTCTGGTCTATTTACTACAACGTCAACAGTAAAGATCCTTAATAAATATAATCGAATTATTTTATGCTGATTAACTGTGTGACAGGTCATCTTCACAAGTTCAAGATCGAAAAAGACAATACTTGCAGGCTGTGCCTTGTTCAGGCTGAGACGGTAGCGTAATGTCCTTCACTAACTACCATAAGAACCATAAAACCACGGGCAGACATACATATGTTTAATGTAAATGCTAAAGGGGATCTGTAGAACAAGATTAACGTGAGTACCTGCCTACTCGGCCTAACCTCACGGTGGTCTTACCACCGAGTGAAACTTAGGCGTAGACTAGCGCCCCCATTGTGTAGTATAACAACACTTTACGATTGCCACCAATCGCTTTTTGTGTGTGATACAGTCACAATGAGTAGCAATTTATATAATATGGCAAGCCTTTCCAAGGCAAGCCTAGATCCACATTATAGCCTCTTGCTTAGGGGTTTGGAGACTATCCAAACTCCGTCTGTTGAGAGTGCAACAGCACACTTGATCGACCGTGCACCACACCTTCATAAATCGATCTTAAACCACAACCACCACGTGTACCCCCGAAGGGGACCTCACCAATAACCGGTCACAGAGAGGATAGGCTCTCTGTAGGGCCACCGATTCCCGTGGTACCAGTCCTTTGGGCACTGGTCGGGCCTCGAAGAGGACCCGCAATGTTTATCGCAGACCTTTTCTTCCAGATTTAGGCTCTAGGAACCCTAGCGTCTGGTGCCCCTATTTTCCCCGATTGAGCCGCGTCAAAGCATTTGCCATTCCTGCAGTGACAATTGGAACCCCCGGGGGTGCTAAAGGGGATCTAAGCTATTTAGTCAGCAACTGTGATGTCAGTAGTATAGATCCTGTGAACGGTGACATGTTTACCAACTACTTCGTACATTATTATTGAAGCCATATTGCTTCAAAAGGATTCTGCAATATGTCACAAAGCGCACAGACATATTTCACGGAGGAATATTTTCAAAAAATGAACCTGTAAACTCTGGTCACCTCGTTCATCTGATTTGATTAGATTATTTTCTCTGAGAATATGTAAAGTCCCAGGTCTATACGGATAAAGCAGATACGATCGAGTACTTAAAGAAACCAAAGCTCAATTCCTATGGAAAATAAGTCATTTAGTAAAAATTGGTTCCTGAAAAATTTTTTTAATTTTTTTTTTTTTTAACTAGCTATGCCCACACACACGTCGTGTGCATACTGACAATATTTTGTTCGACTTTGCTTTGAAAGTAATACACATCAAATTTTAAAACTCTTACGTATTTACTTTATATAAAGGTACCCATCTCTGGATAAAAATCTAAAATTTATATAAAATTCTAAAATTCTAAAAATGATTGTAAAGCTGTGCAAAAGGTGTTTAAAATATTTTAATAACAATGTAATTCCGCAAAGTAAAAATACAAATCAAATACAAATTTTGTTCAATTGGCTATTTAGCATTAAGTAATTCATACAACAGCGCCATCTATTTCGCAACCCTGTTTCAAATATCCCGTTTTCACTTCATATTTTGTTATTATTTTAAAACAGCGCCATCTGTTGTGCAACCGTGTTTACCGCTTTCTAAACTAAAAGATGCCTTAAAGTATGCATGCAGTGCCTTTAAATTGGTAAAATTGAGTACATACTTTCACTGCTTTTTCTCTACTTTCTCTTTGAAATAAGATATTTTTGAGGAAAAAAAGTATCCTATATTGGAATTAGGATACTAGGATACCTCCTTACAGAATTTTATTAAAATCCATTCAGTAGTTTTTACGTGATGCGAACACAAACGGACGGAATAACAGACAGATAGGAAATGAGTTGTTTATGGAAATGAAAATTATATGTATCGATAAATAAATCAGCTAGAAAAACAAATTATTAGGCAAGTTTTAATTTAATTTAATTTCACTTTATTTCTTATCATAATTAGATTTACATCTACCATTTAAAATGTTACCGAAAACGTATTAAACAACATGCAAACAGAGCGGAAATGTAATCAAGTAACAACAATGTTGTTGCAATATTAAGTTTACAATAACAAACAAATAAAAAAAAGCGATTTCAAACAACTAAATACATTTTGTTTTTATAATCTAAATGTTAATAACTTTTAATTGTGAAAAATTAAGCGAACAATTTTGCAACAATCTCAACAATGTTGCCAAAAATAACATGAATTTGTTATCAAACACAGAAATCAAAAATAGAAAATTGTTGAAATACAGACAAAAGATACAGACTGGTAAAAGCGCTGATACAAGATAAATATTATTAAAGTGTCATTTGCATGACGAGATCATTTAAACATAGCAACATCGAGTATGCAGCATTTGAATTATTAATCAATATTTATACTTATCTAAGAGTAGATTTAAGCTTGTAATTTTTATTGTTTTAAATAAATTCCAATTGTTTTGAACAGAGTACAAAAATTAAATGCAGATTTCGGATTTTTTATAACTAATAACACCGTGCAACACGGAATATAAAATCAAAAAAACTTCATCTTCAAGGTCAAAATCGCAAATTTTGGGAAATTTTTCACTTTTGCGGCTACCTAAGCGCTACCTAAACGGTGTTAAGAATCATTCCTAGGAAGTTCATATGTTCTAGAAAGTTGTTTATTGAGATCTTAGGTTCATTTTTTTAGTTGATTGTTTCCTTGATTTTTGAACGGTTTGCTACCTATGGACCGGAACAGGTGAAAAAAGGTAAAAAAAAATTGAATTTTTTTAAGTTTTTTGCGATTTTGACCTTAAAGATGAAGTTTTTTTTTATTTTATATGTTCACAATTTTTGTTCTTTATGACAAGAGCTACAACTTTGCCCATATAAAGAAAACCTGGAGGAATTTGGGCAAAATTGGAAGACAGGGGTCTTTTTTTTTGTCTTTTATGACGTAGTGGTGTCCGTATATGGTTATTTTGCCATGACTTAAAAAATTACACAGTGTGATATTTAACTCTTTATTTCGAGAACCAAAGCCAATTAAAAAATATTTTCACTAAATAAAATTGTAATTTTTTTTTGATCTGTTTTAAACAAATATATAATTGAATCAATTAAAAACTTAATTGAACTTTAAACTCTAATATATCTTCTTCTATTCGGAAAAGCTAGACCGCAGAAAATAAGTTCTTTTTGTAGCCCTGTGTAATACTTAAATAGCAACAAAATAAATTATCAAACTATTTTATTTTTATAATTTTAAATTATAAATTATCACAACAGATTTCACATTAAAATTCTAAAAACTGCCCAGATTTAAAATCCATTTTAACAACAAAACCAACAATAATAATAAGATAAATTCCAAAACATTTTGGTGACAGCCGGAGTTGGATTAGAAAGATTTGTTGCCATTAAATATTTTATTATATTTTATCAGAAATTCGATATGAAATTAATTCTGATTAACATTAATTTCCAACTGGTTTTGCGTTTGTGTTAAAAATTTAAATAAATTGCTGGTTAAGAATCCTACTATCGGCCATTGCCGCTTTCATTAGGACAACAACGACCAGATACAATGTCAAACAAACAGCAGTAAAGTAGGTTTTTAGTGAAATTAAAATAAGCACTACTTTGTTCTAATTTTCGGTTAGCATGCAAATCCAGCGTTAACTCTTTAATGAATAACAAAATCTATTTATAGGAAAAAATTTCGATAAAAAAATTTTTCAATTAAGAATAACAAAACCAAAATTTCTCAAAATTAAGCATTAACGAGAATTTTGTGTAAAAAATATATATTCCTGTAGAAAATATCGAAGCAAAAGTTGCTTAAATAATAGCTGTCAACGATACAATACTCTGTAAAAATATCGATAACCATAATTTGCAATAACAAATAATAATTAACAAATAACAAAAATTTTTCAAAATTTCCAATAAAAAAATTCTTTAAGAAATTTCAATAAAAACAATTTATATAATACATTTTTCGATAACAAAAATGTTTTTAAAATATTTATCGATAAAAAATAACCATTAATTTTTGTAATAATTAAAAGAAAAAAATTGTAGAAAGTAATTATCCCACAACAAGAATTAAAAAACATGTTATTGTAAATTATCGATTAAAATTTTATTTAGAAAAAGTTTGGTAACAGAATATTTGTATATAAGTTAATTACCTTTTAATAAAATTTCAAAAATAAATTCAAACAAAAAATTATTTAAAAATTATCGATAACAAGAATTTAAAAAAAAACAACAATTATTTAAATTACAACAATTATTGAAATACTTTAGAAAATTTATCGCTAAAAAAATTTTCTCTAAATACAACTATTAGCAAAAGTTTTCTGTAAACAAGTTATCGATAACGAACATTTTTTATAAGAAAATTATCAATAACAAAATATGTTTTTAATTTTTTTTTGAAGACGAAACTAGCTACAAATCTTTTGGGTTTTCTGCAGAAAACACCCAAAGTTTTTGGCAGGAATCAGTCAACCTGTAGAAGCACTCGGAATATAAAAGTGTCCTTAACACAAATTTACTATAAAATTATTATACATTTTTTTTTTGTAAAAAAATTATCGATAATAACTTTCTAGATAAAAATATCAAAATTTCTGTAGAAAAAGTAATAAAAACAAAAAATTTTCTACAAAAAAAAAATTTGGTATCGATAACAAAAGTCTTATAATTATGAATAAAAACTTGTTTATTATAAAATTTTCGATAACAAAAATATACCATAGAAAGAAAATATTAACCTGTAGTGTTCAATAGAAAATTAATAAACACAAAAATATTAACACAAATTTTATAGATTAAAATTATCATTAGCAAAAATTTTCTATAGAAAAATATTCGATATCAAACATTTTTTGCAAATTACAATAGAAAACCAAGATTCCAATCGGTGGAATCTAAAATTATCTAGTTTTACACTTCCTTACCTTAACTAAACACTTCTTTAAAAAATTATCGATAACAGATAATTTATAAAAAAAAAATCGATAACAAAATTTTTTAATTAAGAATATCAAACCCAAATTTTCTCGAAATTAAGCGTTAACGAAAATTTAATTTAAAGAATATATTCCTGTAGAAAATGTCGCAGTAAAAGTTAATAGCGATACAATATTCTGTAAAAATATCGATAACCATAGCTTGCCATAACAAAATTTTCCTCTAACAAATAAATTGAATTTTTATTATAAAGCGTTATGGGTAATTAGCATGATATTAAATAATTAATATTTAAATACCCACAAATTTTATAAATTACACAATGATTTATTTTTATAAAAATTATCAATAACAAAAATTTTTTTAAATTTCCAATTAAAAAATTCTTTAAGAAAAGTTTGTTATAGAAAAAATGGTATTAACAATCAATATAAATAAAAACAACAATTATTGAAATCACCGATCAAAAATACTTTAGATAATTTACCGCTACCGAAAATTTCATATAAAAAGTTTAGCAAAACAATCATAAAAATATCATTGCAAACATTTTCTTTAGAGAATTTATTGATAACAAATTTTTTTATAGGAAATCTGTTGAAAATAATTACTTAAAAGTTATCATCAATAAAATGTATTATTGAAGATTTTCCAAAATATTGGTATAAAAATAATCCTCAATAACAAATAATTATTAAAAAATTATTAAAACAAAATTATCGATAACAAAGATCTTATACCGTAAAATTATGACAACCAAATGATCTACAAAACTAACTTTAGAATAAATAACTTGCCTTTAACAAAAATTGTCAAAAGACAAATTATAAAAACATAAATTTTCTTTAACATAAATTATCGATAACAAAAAATTTCTTTAAATAAATTATCAATAACAAAAAATTTATTTAAATAAATTATCGATAGAACATTTTTCTATAGAGAAGTTATTGATTGAAAAAATTTGTGTTTAAAATAAGAATTTTGACAACCACTTCTCACAATAAAATTTGTTATAGAAAATTATCGATAACTTGAAAAGAAAATTATTCCATAGAAAAATTTTAATAAAAAAAAAATTTAAAAAAGCTTCAAAAGATAATTCTTATATATTTAAAATTATAAAAATATAAACAATCTTTACAGCAAACTCAGCATATAATTATTTTCTAGATTTTTTTTTATTTAATAAAAAATAATATAACATTTATTTTTTGATTATTTACCAGCTAATTTCAGTTTAACTATGAGTATAAAAGGTGCTTTAAGACATTAAATATTTTTTCGTTATAATGTAGGGTAGGGTATCTAAAAGTCTCCTGCTACATTCTACTCAAATAATTTGAGTATATTTTTCAATTAAATATTTTTCAAACAAAAAAGTGGTATTTTTTTATTATTATTTTGGCAAAAAACCATAATTTTAAAGATTGTCATTATAGATATAGAATTGGATTTGAATGGAAGTTCATGTTTTGAATTCTTTCATTCGTTTGTCTTTATGATAATTTATTGAAAGTGATATAAGTTTATTTGTACTCGTACGTATAATGGGGGCGATTTTTTTGTATTTTTTAATTTTATTTATTTTTTGTTTTTAAGATAAAAATTTATATTTGAGTGGTAAAACTGGTTGTGGTTGATTTTAATTATGACGCGTGCTATAATTTGACAAGACAAATGCTTGTAGATTGAATAAAAAATTGCATAAATTAGAGAAATACTCGTTAAAAAAAAAAAACAACACATTTTGTATTCAAGTAAAAGAATTTATAGCCTTTTCATTACCGTACACCATTACCATTACACTCTGTAATTAAAATAATTCTTGCAAAAAAAACCGACTACAAAACAAATATATGTGCATCAATTCTACACTAAAAATTTAAAAGGGAGTAATCTATAAGAAATAGTACTCAAATCAAATACTTTTATACTTGTTGCTCTAAGGGCTCATAGTAATATACGTTCTGTACATTCAAATGTCTATCCATAACGGTTCAGCAGATAAAGCCATATACGACAAATTACGTCACCCTTTATTTTTTTACACTTATTATTACTGACACAGCAATAAAAAGTAAAGGTTCCAAAGATATGGCCATATAAGTTAAACAATATCACCTAGGGGACACCCTTTAATGTAAAATTTTAAATTAAACACTTATTTTAAAGGACAGATTCTTTGTAAATTTCAAATGTCTATCTAAAGCGGTTCAAAAGTTTGGCCATATGCATCAATTTACATCAACTATTGAGACACCCTATAAAATTTTAAATATTTATAAATGTTATTATACGGGACATAGTAGTGGAGATTCTCTCTAATTTTCAAGTGTTTGTCTATAATGGTTCAAAAGATAGGGCTAGATAGGTAAAATGATATCAATTATGGAACACCCTTTAGTTTCCAAATTTAATTTATATACTTTATGTTATAAAGGACTTAGATATACAGGTTTTTTTGTAAATTTCAACTGTCTCTCTGTTACAGTTCAAAAGTTTTGCAATATACATCAAATTACATCAACTATTGGGACACCCTTTAACTTCTAATTATAAATATTTAATTTCTGATTATAAATATTGGACATTCTGTCCAATTTTCAAGTGATTGTCTACAATGGTTCAAATGGTTGATATATTTAAATTGACGTCACATATGGGGACACCCTTTAATTTTTAAGTTTATTTTTGTATTAATATCTTCTATAGTGATATCCAGTTTTTTTTAAATTTTAAAAGATTGCTCTTTACGGTTCATAATACACGTAAAAAACGTGTATGTTGTATGGGGACACCCTTTAATCTTAAAAATTCTGAACTTTTTTTTTCGGTTCGGTTTTTTTTTTTTAAATCGGTTCAAAAATGACTGAGTTCTGTGGGCACAAACAGAAAAAAAAGCAACATTCAGACGAATTGATAACCTCCTTCTTTTTTTGAAGTCGGTTAAAAAAGAAACATCTCGAGTTTGTTTCCAAGAGAGAAGAATTTTTGTCAAAACTCTCCTAAACCGTACAGAAAAGATAGATATAACGGAATATTTACTTGCACTTCAATGGCATACTGGACCCATAATAACTTATGTATCTGCGGTTTGGTGGCCAAAAGCTTCTCAAAGTACAATTAATCGTAAGTTATATGGTGTTCAAAGGATTGCTTGTAAATATGAGGATATGTGGCGCAATGTGTGGCACAGGCAATTGACGCAGTATATGAATTGCTGCCGTTGGACTTATTTGTTAGGACAACGGCTGCAACGTCAGCTTTGCTTATGAGGAGCGATGTCATTTGGTATAGCTTTGGGCCGAATATCTGGCACAAGAGCATCCTTGAGCTAGTAAGTAAGGAGGTTAGGGAAGCTTAAATGCCGATGGAACAGATGAGTAGAAGACAGATAGTCGAAAGACTGCATCGGACACTCATTGTGGAATTCGTTAAACACAATGAATGTATGGAGAACGACATCAGCATTTTTACTGATGAATCGCTTATGGACGGTAGAGCAAGAGCAGGTGTATACTCAGCTGAGCTGATTGTTGTGTGGTATGCATTTGGGGGAGTACGTCTCCGTTTTTAATTGGGCTGCTGCATGCGTTAGATTACCTGTTGGAATTTAGGGTGCAGGGATGAAAGGTTCTCATTGCACTCGATAACCAGTCGGTTATTAAACGCATGAGGCAGGTGAACGTGTACTCCAAACTAGTGCTGGAATGTGTTTTAAAACTTAACAAATGTGCCTCGGTTAATGAGTTAATATTCATGTGGGTTAAAGGATACATAGGCATAGCTGGGAACGAAGCGGCGGAGCAACTTGCCATATGGGGACCAGAACCCAGAGCAACGCTGGGTAATGGCATAAAGCTAGCTAAAACTCTACAATGGGTGAACTCACTAAACCTGAAAAGGTGGAGGAAGGAGACTACGTATAGTCAGGCTTAAATGGTACTTAAAGAGCAGGAAGGCCAATAAGGTGCTCAGATATAGTAGAAGTACTTTAATCTGGTGACAGTTCATGGAAACTTTAATTATCATTTAGCTAACATGAAAATCGAAGAAGACGATACTTTCAGACTGTGCCTGGAAGAGGCTGAGACGGTAGCGCACATTGTGTGTAAATGTCCAGCCATGAGGGACCTAATACAAATGCTAGCTATCACTAGACACTGCGTAATGAGAAAGAAGAACAGTTACTAGTCGACAGTCTGAAATCACTAAAGTCAAGATTAAATGCTGGTTGTAGCATGTGACTCAATGTAAGTAGGTTGCTGTATATTACAAAACGGTTGTCTATAATCCTAGAGGAGGTAAGGCGAAAAGGGACCCATTATGGAAGTGGTCTGCTGTATTAATAAGAGTATGGTGTTGAGTACCAATCCTACGAAACATTTTCTGCAGTCGCAGTGTAACTTTATTTTGGTGGTCTGTGGCGGCGCTTGTTATATTTATTTCGTATACACTACGCATGGTTTGGCGACAATTAAATGAAGGTGTAACGCCGATTTTAAGGAAACGAATTTGCTAAAAAGTTTAAAGCAAAATATTTTGTATATTTTGTATCAGCAATTTCTTTTGTTTAGAACTGTTTATTTTTTAATTTTTTTTTTCTTTTTCTTATTTGATTTAAAGACACTGACTTTAATTAAATTTATAAAATCAAATTTATTAAAATTTTTATCAACAGGTTAGACAAATTAATGTCTTATTAACAAATTATTATTGACAAATTTATTTTTTTAACAAACTCTTAATTAACACCGCTTAATTAACTGGTTTTGTATGAAAAAAAAATAATTGAACTTCTTTGCAGTGTCTAAATAAACACAAAAAAATCACTTTATAAAAAGTTGATTTAATAAATTTTTATAATTTAATTTAATAATTTTTTTAACCTTTTTTCTATTATAAAAAAAATATATCTCTAAAATACCCTTGATTCTGAGAAGCTTCTAAATTTCCTATATGATTTAGCCGAACAAATGCAATTGCTGCGAAGGCTACAGCAGCAAAAAATTATATTACTACGTCTACAGTGGCCTGTTGAGTAGATCGTGTATGCCGACTATAGAAGATTCAAAGTGATGGCATAAATTCTTATGTTTAATTGATTTTGATACATGGATCGAAATACAAAGAAAAAGTCAAAAATACCAAAAGGGGTTTTTATTGTAAACCAGCTGACCCGGTCCGCGTTTCTGGCCCTAAGCAAACATTGGTGTTGTATTCAGGGATGCCAACTTAACTTTTTTCGCGCTATTTTTAGCTCTATTTGACTACCTCTAACGCGAAAATTTTCCCTTCAGCACTTTTTCAGAAAAAAGAGCAATTTTCTGTGGCGCCACCTGTCGATAATTAACCCCACCAATTTACAATCCTTCATCGGCTCCTTCGCAACAACTTTACTTAAGATCATAACATGATCAGATGGATAGTTTACGATTCTATAAAGGACATACAAACATACAGACAAACATTAATTTGTGTATATAGAAAAGATATTATTTTCTGACATCGATATTAAAAATTATTTTAGGATGTAAATAAATTAATAACTTTTCATTTAGTAACACACTGTGTAATTCTTTAAGTCATGGCAAATTAACCATATACGGACACCACTACGTGATAAAAGACCAAAAAAAAGACCCCTGTCTCCCAGTTTTGCCCAAAGTCCTCCAGGTTTTTTTTATGGGCCCTCAAAGATGTGGGGCCTCGATGTAATTTTTGCAAAAAAATGATCATTTACTAAAGCTCATATTCTGCAATCCGATTGGAATTTTGATATTTTTGATAACTCACTTACGGGAGAAGGCTTTATAGTATCTCAATGTTGAAGTAAAGAAAAAACAAATGAAATTAAAAAATTTTCGGGAAATTTTTCACTTTTGCGGCTACATAAGCGCTACCTAAACGGTGTTAAGAATCATTCCTAGGAAGTTCATATGTTCTAGAAAGTTGTTTACTGAGATCTTAGGTTCATTTTTGTAGTTGATTGTTTCCTTGAATTTCGAACGGTTTGCTACCTATGGACCTGAACAAGGGAAAAAAGGTAAAAAAATTGAATTTTTTAAAGTTTTTTGCGATTTTGACCTTGAAGACGAAGTTTGATTTTATATGTGAACAATTTTTGTTCCTTATGACAAGAGCTACAACTTTGCCTCAGAGAGTATATCAAAATTTCAAACGTTTTGCAAAATATGAGCTTGAGTAAATGATCATTTTTTTGCAAAAATGACATCGAAGCCCCACATCTTTGAAGGCCCATAAAAAAAACCTGGAGGACTTTGACCAAAACAGGGGGACAGGGGTCTTTTTTTTTTGGTCTTTTATCACGTAGTGGTGTCCGTATATGTTTATTTTTTTCCGTGTTGCACTGTGTAATCACATCCAGTAATTTATTTTAAATATATATATATATATATATATATATATATATATATATATATATATATATATATATATATATATATATATATATATATATATATATATATATATATATATATATATATATATATATATATATATATATATATATATATATATATATATATATATATATATTAAAATAAATTACTGGATGTGATTGCACATATATATATATATATATATATATTAAATTCCTTTAATTCTCTGTGCAAAGGATAATTGCATGTCATACTGTTGCTGTAATATTTTCCATTCAGCATGCTGCTGTTTGTGGCAACATGTGGTCGTTGTGGCATTGACTCTGATTTTGCATATAAAATAATGCAAAAATGAAAAAAAAAACTCAAGTTAAAAACTGTTGAATTTTATTAACATTTATAGTCCATGATTTTTGTATTTTGCTTTTTTTTACTTTAGTTTTGTCTGCCGTTTTTTTTCGCCCCGATTTGCAGACAATTGGAAACAATATGAAATTGAATTGTTGCACTTTATTAAAAAATAATAAAAATAAAAAAAAATGAAATAAAAAAGTTATTATCGTAATTTTTAAATTTACACATCAATGAATTTAATTGCATCACCCAAGAGTCATTTAAGGGCGGGTATGAAAAGTAGAGAGAATAAAAAACCATTGCAAATGTTGGACATTTTTATGAATGTAGATGCGTTATTTTTAACAAAAAAAAAAAAAAAAAAAAAACTCAGCAATTGCTGCTGAAGAGCTTGATTTCAGGATGAGTTGGATTTTAACAAACCATAATTTAAAGCTGGTCGCAGCTCATCTGTACGAGTGTTGTTGCGGTAAAAATATAATGAACTCTTGTGTTATAAAAAATGTTAATTTAATAAACTTTCAGTTTTTATTGATAAATATTAACATTTTTATGTTAATATTTTTAATAAAGTTGTACAGTAGAATGTAGAGTAAGCCATTTAATTTTTTCTTATTAACTGAAAAAGCTGGATATTTTTTTTTTTAATCAAACGTTTCTAGAAATATTTTTATTTTTAAAAAAATTTACAGATTAAAAAAAATATAATTTTTTAATATTCCTCACTATTGAAACCAATCTAGCTGTGACCTGATAATATTTTGTTCGATTTTGCTTTGAAAGTAATCCACACCAAATTTTAAGACTCCTACGTATTTACTTTATATAGAGGTACCCTTTATCCCTGGATAAAATTCTAAAATTTATTTAAAAATCTAAAATTCTACAAATTATTGTAAAGCTCCGTAAAAGACAGAAAAGGAATTTAGCTACTTATTATTTTAAAACAGCGCCATCTGGTGCACAACATTGCTTAAAATATACTGCTTTCAAAAAAGTATGCCTTAAAGTAGGCAGTACCTTTAAATCGGTAACAAAAAATCGGCGTACTTTCACTGGTTTTTCTCCACTTGCTCCTGGAACTAAAATATCTTAGCGGAAAAAAGTATCCTTTATTGGAATTAGGATACTAAGGTAACTCCTCCCAAAATTTTGTTAAAATCCGTGGAATAGTTTTTATGTGATGCGAACACAAAACAAAAAGGATAGAAAGACATACAGACAGACAGACAGGAAATGAGTTATTTTTATTGAGTTCTTTTACTGAATTTTTAAATGACTTCATTATTTTACATACCTGTGCTCACACACTGCTTCATTTTAGCTTTAAACTAATTTATTGTAATTTGTTCTTGATTTAACTGAACAACATTTCAAACGTCTATATAATTCACTTTTATATGTTTAATTTTCCAATATTTATATTTAATAGAATTTATTGTATCTTTTAAATTAATAGTGTTTTTTTTGACTTTATTGAATTTGGTCACAATAAAAATTGCATTTATTTAGATGCCATTTCTAAATGCGGCTTAAAATTCAATTTAAAATAAAACATGTGCAAATGCTAAAATAAAATATTTATAAAAAGAACAAAAAAAATCATTTGCAGATAAAAATCAGTAATTAAAATATTTATTATTTGAAATTAAATAATATGACTACAAAGTACAAAAATACAAAATTAAAAAAATAAAAATAAAACCCAAAAAGGTAATATGCAGATTGCTATTGGTAACTTTTTGAATATTGGAAAAATAATAATTTTATAATGAAACATTTGTAAATAAAAACAATTTAAAACGAATTTAATACAAACAGTTGAATTTATATAAATATATTTTAAACCAGTGATGGAGATTTTCTGATTTTCTATACTCGCGAGTATGGGGAAAACTGTTCTGCCTGCTAAAGCAACAGCAACGGCAACACATTTTAAATTAAATTTAAATTTAATTTGAAATTTTGCAAACAACTTACTGATGGTTGTGAAATTTATATATTCCAATTTAGCTTTTATGATCTGGCATTGGGTACACAAAGTAATTATACATAATTATCCTACATCTCTAGAACTAGAAAAGAAAGTCTCTCTAAATTTAATGTACACTGGTAGGAAAACCATCATAATGATGACGATGTCATTTGACAACAGTACAATGAAAAGTGTCTTTCTTTTTGATCCCGGATGATAAGAAGTGTCACATCTTGGTAATATTAACCTTTACATCATGTACCCCCGGGGGGCACTTATTGTCATTGCGGTTTATTCTCAAGGCTTTGACGCAGTGCTATCGGGGAAAATGGGGGCACCAGACGCCAATTTTCCTTGAACGTTAATCTGGAAGAACCCCACCCTAATCCACGATGGAACAGCATACGCCAGGGATGCGTGGTCAAGAGGGTGCTTGGCCGTTAGTATGCGAACTCTAGATACCAGTCGACCTCCAGTTTCAATGTAGACTTACCCATGCATAAGGTGCTCTGTGTGGGTGGACAACGTTTTCTCCAATAATGGCCTAGGAAGAATTCAGAAGGGATGGACAGGAACGCCTCTCTAAAGGTTCTCCTATGGCGTTCAACCGGGATATTTCGATAGGGATGGACAAGGAAGCCTCGTTAGAGGTGGAGAGGTTAATCCCTTTTAGGAACTCCGGTTGCCACTGGCCAGGGGAAGATATCAAAATAGATTGACAAAGAAACCTCGCAAGGGGTGGACTGGTCTATGAAGATACTCCTGCGGCTATGGAGGTAAATGTGGATGAATGTCCAGCACTGGCTAGCATAAGACTCAGGACCACTGGTGGATGCCATGGGGGACCTGTGCCTTGAAAAAATGCTAGCAATTACTAGAGACTGCGTGATGAGAAAAAGGTCGACAGTTACCAGTCGACAGTCTCAAATCACTAAAGTCAAGATTAAGGGCTGGTTGTAGCACATGACTCAATGTAAGTAGGTTGTCGTAAATTACATTTCGGTTGCCTGTAAACATAGAGGACGGAAGGGGGTCGAAAACGGACCCATTATGGAAGTGCCCTGCTTCGATATTCCCCCTACATTACATACATTATATACATACATCAACTGATCATTTTGTCATTAGTGGCAACGATCACGAATCTTTTATCCTTGCAATGACACAGAGATATTAAACGAACAACAAAAAGAGATCATTTTAATGACAAGTTGTCATCAATATAATAAATTTTTGATATTCAATTATAGAATATTTCTTATATTACTTACTGCCTACCAGTCAATCGCATTACCTTCTTTGGAAGAGTAGAAAATTTAGATGTTGATTAGGTTAAGAATAATGTCACTTTTTATAACAAACTCTTTAATGATGAATGAGTCATGTTTTTTTTTTTATAATATAGTTGAAACGTCTCTGGCGTTAAGTAGTAGAATTAATTTAAAGCTGATATTAATTATTTTACTGCGACGACTATTTATTGTTATTGATAGATACATGCCTATATATGTATGTACGTTTAGCATGGTCTTTAAAGCGATTCCATGCTTGGTAACCAATGTGGTAACCTGCTAAGCTATAACACTCTCATTTGTTTGGCACTTTACCAATAAGAAACTTTTTTATTGAAATTGTATCAAATGAGTTGCTTATATAAAGCGTTCATTGTATTATGGTCATATATTATTATAATATGTTTATATTTGAAGAAATTATGGTAATTTTTAACTCTGTTGCCATAAGGGTTGATAATAATATGATTTTAAATTAACAATATTTTTTTATGATTAATAATAATTATATGAATTTTTGATCTATTTTTTAATTAATAAATTAATTATTTAGGCTTAAGTCTAGAAAATGCATTCTGCTTTGCTGGTATCTAAGTTTTCTTTATGTCTTTATAATCAAGCACATAAGCCTAAATAATTAATTTATTGATTAATAATAATAATAATAATAATAATAATAATAATAATAATAATAATAATAATAATAATATGTATTGACAACAAACATATAATTTTATCATAATATGATGCTCTTAGATAAACCATGTTTATAAAATGCGCAATTCTGCACGCTAGTAAAAACATGGTTGAGGTAACTAGAATCTAAGAGCAACATATTATGATAAAATTATATTGTATTCAAACCATATTTTTATTAAACATAATAGTACTATTGTTAAGTTAGAACCATATTATTGTCTAACTTAAAAATAAAATTATAGAATTTAACATTTTATTATGAAATAAATTAAATAAATATAAAAACCTACCTCATTTGTTTATATAAACATACCTTTAAATAAAACACAAAAACATACAATATTATTTTGAAATTTTAACAAAACTATAATTGTGCATTAAAAATTGTAAAGTTTAAACCAACCATATTGCATTTTTTGGTTGTAGTAACTATTTAATGACCCAATAGTAACAAAACAAGTAAAAGTGCTATATTCGGCCGTGCCGAATCATTTATACCCTTCACCACGGTGATTTTATTTATACAGACATGTACAGCATTATCCATTTTGTTGCCTCTTTACTTAAATAAAGTCGTATGAGAACAAATCATTATTCATGAGTTAAAGAAATAGAAGACAAATGAAAACAAATTCCGTTCGCTACAATTGTCGCGGTGTTGTCAGCTACTTAATGATATTGAAGACGACAGCTACATCGTAAACTCTGACAGTGTTGTAGAAATACTTTTTTTGCTTTTATAAAATAAAATAACTTTTAAAAAATAATTATAAATATTTCCTCCAAAACTTTTTGTTTGTATATCTTTTTGTAATTTACAATTTTGTGACATTTTCTTTTGTTGAATAAAATAGAAATTAGCCTAAGTTGACGACAGCCACAACGGTGGTCGTGTAGCCATGTGGCTATACTGGCTTCCAAAAACATTTACCTATAAAGATGTGTATTTTATTTTTGACAGTTTTTATTCGGTATCCTGACGATGTCTATGTGTTTAATGCACCTAGGATTTAAAACAGAGATCTCATCTATTTAAAAATCAAACGCATTTAAAAAAAAATATGTTACTCTATATACACACATACATCCATAAGTTATTCTTAATATTAAATGATTTTCATTTTCAAAGAAATATTGAAATTTTTGTTTTAATTTTTCGAAAATTGTTTGTAAAAATTTTTTATAAAAATATTTTTTTTTAAATTTTTTGTAAAATTTTTAAAAAAAAATTTTTTCCAATACTTTTCTGTGCAATATCTTTTTGAAAATGTTTTGTAAATTTTTTTGTAAATATTTTTGAAAAAAAATTTAAATTTTTTTTTTTATATTTAAAAAAAAATTTTTTTTTTAAATTTAAAAAAATTTTTTTAAAAATATGAAAAAAAATTTTTTTTAATTTTTCTGTTAAATTTAGGACTTTTCTGTAATCTATATTGAGTTAGGATGGTCATACTAAAGTAAAAAAAATCCTTACAAAAAAAAATATCCTCATATTGACCCCCATGTGCCTTTTAACTGCTCCTATTTACCAGTGGCTACCTCCAATGCAATTGGCTATTGCATTCTATAAAGGTCTCTAATACAAATCAAAGCAGAAAAAACCCTACCAATCTAAAAACAAAGAAAAATCAACCCTCGCAGGGGGTTATTGATCCCCCGAGATCTGTATGCAATCCTTGCGATCCACCTGACAAAAAAAGGCAAAAGAGAATCATTAAAGCCGAAAAAATTAAAAAAAAGTGAAAAAATATAGGTGGGCGTGGTTTTTGGCCCACAGCCTCCAAAGGAATGTTCCGATGTTGCTGAATTGCAATACCAAAATTTTCGAAACTATGCCTGACAGATTGGTGTGCTTAAATTTTTTGTATCTCTTCTGGTGCCTTGGCAAATGACATTACAACACTAACACGGACAGACGTACATCGCATAATTAACTTCTCTATGTACAAGGATCCAGAATATATATACTTTATGGGGTCGGAAATGAAATTACACACTATTCTTTTTTTTTTTTAGTCGTTCATCGCAACCATATATTATTACAGAGAACATAGAATGGTTCTTGTGAACATACCATAACCATGTTTTCTTCTCCGCGTTGTGGTAAAAGATTTAAAAAGTTATTGCAAAAATGTTTTTTTTAAACATAAATATATTTCAACAGTATTGAGCTTTAAAAATATATTAGTTCTTATAATGGGTGATTTTTTTGAGGTTAGGATTTTCATGCATTAGTATTTGACAGATCACGTGAGATTTCAGACATGGTGCCAAAGAGAAAGATGCTCAGTATGCTTTGACATTTCATCATGAATAGACTTACTAACGAGCAACGCTTGCAAATCATTGAATTTTATTACCAAAATCAGTGTTCGGTTCGAAATGTTCGAAATCGACAAATTTTGTTCAGCGATGAGGCTCATTTCTGGTTGAATGGCTACGTAAATAAGCAAAATTGCCGCATTTGGAGTGAAGAGCAACCAGAAGCCGTTCAAGAACTGCCCATGCATCCCGAAAAATGCACTGTTTGGTGTGGTTTGTACGCTGGTGGAATCATTGGACCGTATTTTTTCAAAGATGCTGTTGGACGCAACGTTACGGTGAATGGCGATCGCTATCGTTCGATGCTAACAAACTTTTTGTTGAAAAAATGGAACAACTGAACTTGGCTGACATGTGGTTTCAACAAGATGGCGCTACATGCCACACAGCTCGCGATTCTATGGCCATTTTGAGGGAAAACTTCGGAGAACAATTCATCTCAAGAAATGGACCGGTAAGTTGGCCACCCAGATCATGCGATTTGACGCCTTTAGACTATTTTTTGTGGGGCTACGTCAAGTCTAAAGTCTACAGAAATAAGCCAGCAACTATTCCAGCTTTGGAAGACAACATTTCCGAAGAAATTCGGGCTATTCCGGCCGAAATGCTCGAAAAAGTTGCCCAAAATTGGACTTTCCGAATGGACCACCTAAGACGCAGCCGCGGTCAACATTTAAATGAAATTATCTTCAAAAAGTAAATGTCATGGACCAATCTAACGTTTCAAATAAAGAACCGATGAGATTTTGCAAATTTTATGCGTTTTTTTTAAAAAAAAGTTCTCAAGCTCTTAAAAAATCACTCGTTACATAGTATCTATGTATAGGTATTTAGCCTTGTTTTGAGGGGTTAGATTTAGTTGTATAACAAGCGATATCATACCAAAGTAATTATTTTAAAACACATTGTCATGTTAGATGACCATTAGAATGTTTATGTTTTGGTAAAAATTAAAGAATTTTGATGTTCGTTTATATTGTTAAGACCACCACCAACATGAGCTAAATACATACAAACATTCATACATACAAATGTATGTATGTATGTGGATACACATTAAAACACTCAAAAAGAAAATCATTTAAAAACAAATAATAATTCAACATGTGCATACATACATATGTATGTATGTGTGTAGGTATGTAGTCACTGACAAGTATGAGCAGCATTCAAGTTGTTGTAGTTGTTTGTTATCTCCCACATTTTCTCCATTTTTATTTGAATTCTTTTTTCCTGTTGTTTTGTTTGTCTTTTGGCTGCATCTGCTGCTGCAGCAGTTGATGATGGTGTTTTAGATTTATTACATCCTAATGTCCTATCAATGCTACAGATATTTACAACAAAGCAACAAACACAAAAAAAAAACTCTTAAGCTTAAAAACACAACCAACAAGAACAACAAATACAAAAATTGCAACCATGGCTGAGCAACAATATTGCAACGTGCATCAAAATCAGGCAAATAAAAAAAAATAAACAAGAGATTTTTATTATACATTTTGTTATGCTGCATTAATGGATATATGGTGCATCACACACAGGCACCATCACTCAGCAATACACACACACACACTCTCACTCACACAGCCTTACAAACATCCATCTATAAATACCATGTGCTTGCAACATTAAAGGCCATAAAACACTTTGAATACAAGTTGCTGTGATTGGTCTATAAACTGATGGTATGGCGCCGCCCATATCTGGTTTTGTTGTTGTTTTTTTTGCCTTACTGATACTGTTGTTGTTGTTGCTGTTGCTGTTGCTATTGTTGTTAAGAGTTTTTGCTGTAGTTTTTTCAATGCTGCCAGGCAATGTTACTTATCTTGAGTTATCTGGGCTTTTTTAGTTGTGAATTCTTGTGGTTGTTGGTGTTTAGTTTCTACACCATCGCAATTCAGCAGCAACAACATTGTATGCAACAACAGTAACTACAAGGCACCAAATAAATATTGATAGTGAATAAAGTTTTTTTTTTATGTGATTGTTGTTTAACTAGTTTTTTTTTCGTTTTACTTTTTGTAACTGCCATGGTGTTTCTGTGCGAGGGGTTGTGAGATTTTGTTGTAAAAATATTGTGGAGCCGGGATAAAGAATGGCGTTTTAAATATCATTAAGGTTGTGTGCATGTGTGTGTCTGTGAGTTTAGGTGGGATATTAATGTGTTCGATTAATTTTGCACAGGTGTTATTGAAACATTTATACTCTCATTTAAATAATTTACACACATTAAATTAATAATGATGAGAATTAAAGATTACACACTGTGTGAAAAAAGTGAAAAATTTCCCGGCTACCTAAGCGCTACCTAAACGGTGTTAAGAATCATTCCTAGGAAGTTCATATGTTCTAGAAAGTTGTTTACTGAGATCTTAGGTTCATTTTAGTAGTTGATTGTTTCCTTGAATTTTGAACGGTTTGCTACCTATGGACCTGAAAAGGGGAAAAAAGGTAAAAAAAAAATTTTTAAAGTTTTTTGCGATTTTGACCTTGAAGATGAAGTTTTTTTGATTTTATATGTTCACAATTTTTGTTCTTTATGACAAGAGCTACAACTTTGCCTTAGAGAGTATATCAAAATTTCAAACGGTTTGCAAAATATGAGCGTGAGTAAATGATCATTTTGATGGAAAAAAGACATCGAGGCCCCACATCTTTGAGGGCCCATAAAAAAAACCTAGAGGACTTTGGGCAAAACTGGGAGGCAGGGGTCTTTTTTTTTGGTCTTTTATCACGTAGTGGTGTCCGTATTTGGCTATTCTTTTCCGTGTTGCACTGTGTTATAGCAGGAAGTATTGAAGAGATTTTATTAACTTTTTCTGTATATTTTCATCAACACTTTACAGTGGCGCTCATCTGATTAGGTACATATGTACGAGTATGTATGTCTGTATTTTTATACACATGATTAAGAGAAAAACATGTTGTCAATGCTCAGACTGATCAGTCAAAATCAGAGTACTTCTCTGGCATATCCATAAGGTAGGCATACGAGTTCCCTTGCCACACACAGAACTCACACAGACGGAGTACCTGCATCCCTAAGGCAGTTGTAACAAAATAATAATACTGACCTTAAGATACTTACAGGATAGTATAGCAGACATTTTGATCCCAGGTACCTATATACTCTTAATTCTTCCTAGAAAATTCTGACATCAAGCCTTGCTGAAATCGGAATTACATATTTATTGTACTCACGTGAGTGCACATAATAGTGAGCTTAAATGAGTAGAATTATGATTATAGTAAACTAAACAGTTGCATGAGCAAGCTCATCTAATGATTGTGCTCATAAGCTCATGAGCAATTGAGGGATATAGATACAGAGTTTATAGTTTTCGTAATATAAAGTAAAAATCTCTAGCTCAAAGTTTTTTTTATTTAATATACAGTCATGAACTTAATTCTTCATACAATTGGTTTCTCTTTGTTTTTTTCTCTCAAAATTTTTTTTTTTGTAGCAGCAAAAAATTAAATACAACAAAATAGTTTAATAAATTCAGTAAAAAACATTCCTACTTTAAATTACATGTGTTAACACGAATAAATTTTATTCCCTAAAAATTTTTTTATTTATCAGTTTTTTTTTTATAAGCTGCGTGACGTACGTGCTTTTGTAACTTTTTATTAAAAGCTAATTAACTAGATATAGAATCTCATTTTTAATGTTTTTGTTTTTATAAATTTTATATAATTATGCACATATTTCATAGATAAAAAACTACTTGATATTTTTTGAGCCTAAAACTTGTTAATTAATATTTATTATTAACTCTGCATAACGTGGTGTTAACATGTCCTGTTTGTTGCTAAAAAAAAAAACATTTCAAAAAATAAAAAATTATATTTTTTTGTATTGTGAAAAATTTAAGTGATGATGAAAAAAAAACTATATAAAACCGTTAATCTATTTTTTTCTCTCTTGTTTTTTAGGTGAGTCTTTGATTTATTCTCTTCAAATGGGTAAGTGGAAAAGTTTAACATAAAAGCAAGAGCTGTTCGTTATAAGTATAAATCTTCAATTAAACTTACATGATAAATTTAGATAAAATAGTATTAAATAAAACGAAAGAAACCAAATCAAAATTAACCTTATTCAAAGTTTGTGCTGATTTCTTCTAGTAACTTATCCCGTCTCAAGGAGCCTGTCTTATCTAATATAACGTTGAAAAAGGCATGAAAAAATAATTATTATTTAATAACTTAATTCCTTTTAATATTATTCCAACATACCAAATAGCTTGAGAAATTTTTTTTTTAAAAGCTTATAACGAGTGATTTTTTAAGAGCTTGAGAACTTTTTTTTTAAAAAAAACGCATAAAATTTGCAAAATCTCATCGGTTCTTTATTTGAAACGTTAGATTGGTCCATGACATTTACTTTTTGAAGATAATTTCATTTAAATGTTGACCGCGGCTGCGTCTTAGGTGGTCCATTCGGAAAGTCCAATTTTGGGCAACTTTTTCGAGCATTTCGGCCGGAATAGCCCGAATTTCTTCGGAAATGTTGTCTTCCAAAGCTGGAATAGTTGCTGGCTTATTTCTGTAGACTTTAGACTTGACGTAGCCCCACAAAAAATAGTCTAAAGGCGTCAAATCGCATGATCTGGGTGGCCAACTTACCGGTCCATTTCTTGAGATGAATTGTTCTCCGAAGTTTTCCCTCAAAATGGCCATAGAATCGCGAGCTGTGTGGCATGTAGCGCCATCTTGTTGAAACCACATGTCAACCAAGTTCAGTTGTTCCATTTTTGGCAACAAAAAGTTTGTTAGCATCGAACGATAGCGATCGCCATTCACCGTAACGTTGCGTCCAACAGCATCTTTGAAAAAATACGGTCCAATGATTCCACCAGCGTACAAACCACACCAAACAGTGCATTTTTCGGGATGCATGGGCAGTTCTTGAACGGCTTCTGGTTGCTCTTCACTCCAAATGCGGCAATTTTGCTTATTTACGTAGCCATTCAACCAGAAATGAGCCTCATCGCTGAACAAAATTTGTCGATTTCGAACATTTCGAACCGAACACTGATTTTGGTAATAAAATTCAATGATTTGCAAGCGTTGCTCGTTAGTAAGTCTATTCATGATGAAATGTCAAAGCATACTGAGCATCTTTCTCTTTGGCACCATGTCTGAAATCTCACGTGATCTGTCAAATACTAATGCATGAAAATCCTAACCTCAAAAAAATCACCCATTAGTTATAAGCCTTAAGCATGAGAAAGTTTTTAGAAATTATTGAAAAATGATATCGTAGATTAGGTTAGGTTGCCGGTTCTATGATCATAAACCGACTCACTTGGGTCCTAGTAGTCCCGTTGTGACACCTGAAAGAGGGATAAGCAGGAGGGTCCTTAGGATACCTGCGGATCCGCACATGGGCTATTTCCAAACCATCCCGAAACCCGGATAAACGAATTTATCCTGTTGACGTCGCAACCCGACACGTCTGCAATGTCCCTGCCCTTTCAGCGGATATCATAACAATTGTAGAAAAATCAAAGCGGAACCCTTATGAAAATATTATATGTAAATGATTAATAAAAGCTTATATTTGTAATTGTAGAATAAGCTTACAGAAATAATATTTTATTAATTTTGGTATAGAAAAGCTTATTCGTCTCAATATTTTTATAAGCTTCTTTACATAGTTGTAGACTTACATACATATATTCGCAAATAATGTATATTTATATGTCTACATATGTAATTTGTGGCTACACCCAGAGAAAAAATGACAAAATGCGTTATCAAAACGACCACATACGGTGTACTCAAATTATACACGGACGTTGTCAATTCGACAACGAAATATTGACAACGATTTATAAATGCTCATTCCTTTCCAAATTTATTATAATAAAACAGATTGTAATAGATTATAAATTTTTAAACTTATTTTATTCACAAAATGTGTTTTTAATTATAAGAATCAAAGTATTAAATAAACTTAATTGTAAAATAAATTTATCTTATAAATAATAAAAATAATATTCAATATTTATGCTCACATGTCAATTTTTTATTTTCATCAGCATATTTCCTTTCATCAAATCTGAAATTATATCACAATAGAATTGTTCAAGATGGTCTATGTAATTCGCATCGCAATTCATCTTACCTTGGTTAAAACTCCATCACTTTTTGGAGCAATATGACGTTAATGCATTGTTGGTGGTCTCATTATTTCTCCACCATTGGTCCTTGGACCTTGGTTAGCATAGACATCAATTTCGTATTGTGAATTTATATAAACATAAAAATAATAAGCCGTTTACAATTAAAACATTTTATTACCTATGATTTTTTCAAGCAAATATCTTCTCTCTAAACTCCCCTCGCAGACTTAATGGTGGCAGTGCTTCCCTTAAAACATTCTCGAGTCGTTTTGAGATCATCTGCAATAGAATATTGCTCTATATTGATATTTCAAAAAATGCGTTTGGATAAATTGAAGGAAACTAACACAATGAAAAATATTTACTAATGTCAATTTGACCACGTTCGTTGAGAAGTTGACAACACTCGTTGTCAATTCGACCACGTTCGCTTACAAGTTGACAACGTGCGTTGTAATTAAAGCACGTTCATTGTCAAATTGAAAACACTCGTTGTCACTTAGACCATATTCGTTTACAAGTTGAAAACACCCGTTGTCAAACAAAAGTGACAACGAAAAGGTATCAAAGCAACCACATTCGTTGTCGATTTTGCCACCACGTTTTTCCCTCAGGGTAATTTCCACAAAAATGTTCACCTAAAGAAATATGAAGAGCAATGGAGCACATAAACCAGTTTTCTCAGATCTCATAATCCCTCCTTACTATATACATATGTATGTATGTATGTATGTATGTATGTATGTATGTATGTATGTATGTATGTATGTATGTATGTATGTATGTACATCTTTCCAGCATAGTCAATACACAATTTCAATACTACTATGAAGGAACACTGCCTAGGAGAGACTGCATAGCTTGCTCATAGAACCACATCTTTTAAGATTGCCTCAGAAGTACTACAAATGAGACGCTTAAAGAGATCCTATACTGTAAGAACTCTTAGATCTGCAAATGAAATTTAAACTATTAATTTCTGGTGTAGTGCCCCCTAATAGCCCAAAACATTCATTTCTCTATTTTGTACATTTATTTTTAAGTTTTTCAGAAAAAAAAAAAAAATTATGTAAAAAAGAAAACGAATTGTTGAGAAACATTTGTGTATAATAAAAGTTTAATAATCATTGTTAAAAAATGCTTGTGAATTTATATGTTATAAATATTATTAAAAGCGAAATTAAGAAAAGCTTAAAACAGACTATTATTTATAAGCTTATTCACAAGTTGTATTGCAGTTTGATTGCTATATGGTATGTTGGGTAATTAAACAAATAAAATGTACAACTGTAATACTTTTGATTTGACTTTCTAGAAGCAAAAGTAGAATGTAACGCTCCGTATCTAAAAAAATTGCAACATAAATCTTTTTTACTTTTATACTATTAGTGTACAGTAGAACGAAATGAAACGGTGTTACCGTAACTAAAAACAAAATCAATGTTTTAACATTCAAGAATAATTTTAATCCGTTTAAAAAAAAATTCTTCTTAAATAAAAATAATTTTGCAAATTTAATTATTATTAGTCGAACTGTTTATGTATTACATACAATGAAATTTTATAATCAAGCTTAAGTTCGTTTTTATTCTCTCTAAGAAAGAATTACTTATCACTTAGGTGATAATATTAAAGAAAAAATTGGGAAAATTTATTTTTTAGACACCAGCACGAGCGGAATGCACATTTTCTAGACAGCCACGTCCGTCATCAGCACTACTTGCATCTAATCTACTTAGGGTAGTGTTTTTTAGTTGTAAGCATCATCTATTTAACCAACCAAACCAAGATAAAGGAATACGAGAAAACTTGTATTCAATTATCAATCGTCAGTTGGTGAGAACGAAGTCTACCACTAGCTTAAGCTTCCCTCTTGTTGAATATTTTTACTTTTAATATTTACCATCTTATATGTATGTTGTTGTTACTTCAGCCAACCTTCGGTTAGCAATGAAAGTTACTTTTTAACCGACTTCAAAAAAAGAAGGAGGTTATCAATTCGTCTGAATGTTGCTTTTTTTTTTTTTATGTTTGTGCCCGCAGAACTCAGTCATTTCTGAACCGATTTTAAAAATTTTGCACTATTAGAAAGGTTATGGCTACAGATTGGTCCTCTTTTAAAAACAGTTTAAAATTTTAAAAATTAAAGGGTGTCCCCATACAACATACATGTTTTTTACGTGTATTATGAACATTATAGGTCACCAATTTAAAATTAAAAAAAGTGCGTATCACAGTAGCTCCCAACAACAAAAAGTAATTAAAAAATAAAATTAAAAATTAAAGGGTGACCCCATAGGTGACATAATTTCACCTTTATTCTCCTATCTTTTGAACCGTTATAGACAAACACTTGAAAGTTGCACAGAATATTTGTTACTATGTCTGTTATAATAAGTATAAATATTTAAAATTAGAAATTAAAGGGTGTCCCATTAGTTGGTTTATTTTGATATATATATGGCCAAACTTTTGAACCTTTATAGACAGACAGTTGAAATTTACAAAGTACTTGTATTGCTAAGTCCGCTAAAATAACAAGTGCAAAATATGAATTTGGAAATTAAAGGGTGTCCCAATAGTTAATGTAAAAGTAATATATATGGCCAAACTTTTCAACTGTTATAGATAGACAGTTGAAATTTACAAAGAACCTATATTGCTTAGTCCGCTATTAAAACAAGTATAAAACTTGGATCTATAAATTAAAGGGTGTCCCCATTATTGATGTTATTTGACCATTATGTCCTCATCTTTGGAACCGTTATAGACAAACACTTGAAAAATAGACAAAATGTTCACTACTATGTATCGAATAACAACAAGTATAAATATTTAAAATTGGATACTATAGGGTGTCCCAATAGTTGATGTAATTTGATGTATATGGACACAAAGTTAAAATTTAAAAAGAATCTGTATTACAAAGTGTTCTTTAAAAAGTATTTATATTAAAATTTGAATTTAAAGGGTGTCCCAATAGGTGACGTCATTTGATATATATGACCCTATCTTTTAAACAGTTATTGATAAACACTTAACAAGTAGACAGAATGTCCATTACTATATCTGTTATAATAACTACAATTATTTAAAATTATAAATTACAGGGTGTCGCAATAGTTTATGTAATTTGATGTATATGACCAAACTTTTAAACCGTTACAGACAGAAGGTTGAAATTTACAACGAACCTGTATTGCTACGACCGCTATAACTAGTATAAAATTTGAATTCGGAAATTACAGGGTGTCGCAATAGTTACCGTCTTAAAGAAACATGCTTTTAAGTTTGTCTGTTTTGAAGTCGGTTTTTTTTTGCAAGAATTATTATTTATTTGTTTTTTTTTTTCTTTAATATTATCACCTAATTTGTAATATAAGTAATTCTTTCTTAGAGAGAATAAAAACGAACTTAAGCTTGATTATAAAATTTCAAAAATAATTTTATTTATTTATATTTAATCAATTCTGTAAAAAATTATATTTATTCAACAAAAAAAAAAAAATATACGAATATATGATACAACTTCACACTTGGTAACACTGTTTACATTAAATTACATCACTGGTCTAAATTTATTTCTATCCTTATTTTCTCTTCTATCTTAACACTGTTATATTTTCCTCATTCGTCAAAAATTTTTGACAGATCTCATTACATGTGGGACAATATAAAACAGCCCTTAAGGGAATTTCACACTATAATACGAGTATTAATACTTTTGAGGAAAATGGAACATGATGAGTTCAAACAACAATTAGATCAGAGTTTCATTTTATTCAAATTTATGAATATTTGTATTATAGTTTAAAATTCCCTTTAAGGCCAGGTTTCACTATACTACACAATCGTACGATTCAATCACAAAAAAATCTGACAGAATTCTTTCCTGCTAAAAAAATCGTTTCAAAATGGCGATGTAAATGCTACACTATCATACAAAATAAGATTTTGCATGAAAAAATACTATTTTATGAATTTTTTTTTTTAAACGATTATAAAATCGTACAGATCTGTCAAAAAGTCTGTCAAACACATTCATACACTTTTTATCCACACTATCATACTTTTTGAGCACACATGCAATCTTTGACAAATCGTACGACTGAAGACGTCGGTATACCAGTGCATAGTGGGGCAGAATCAAAATATTTTAGAAATAACTCAGCCATTTGTAAAAGGCAGGACCGAGTGATTTGATGTAAGCATAGCAGAGGAGTATCTGAGCTTACGTTTCAACGGTTGACACTATCAATTTGCTAAAAGTATTCAAAAATATCAATTATTGCTAAAAGTATTTCATGAGCTTTCATGTTTGAAAATTTTGGGCTTTAATTTAGGAATTATGATATTCCTTTAACCTTAATGTTAAAAAATTTTTTAATGTTTGCATATTACACAAAATCTTTTCAGTCGTCTGTCAATTCAATTGCGTGCCATCACGTACTGTGATGTTATTTATTTTAATACTAATAACATTGTAAAACAAAACCATAATTATGTTTAAATATAAGCATATAATAAAGAAATTATTGCTAAAAATTATGATCAAATATAAACATTATATGGTTAAATTAAATTATTCTGATTAAAAATACTTTAAGCCCGATTAGTTATTCACCCCATTAACCGATTAAAAATTAAAACTCGAATAAATAATTGAATACCTCACTCCGCTTCCTCTACTCTATGTTCCAATAGCTTTATCTGAAACAAATAAATTCTCAGTGTATAGACATGTGCATTGAAGTGAGTATTTTTGCAACTTTGTTGCATCATGCAGAAAACCATATTTATTCAGAGCAAGATTTTTGCGATTTTTTTTTCTTTCTTATCAGCATGTTACCAAACCTTGAACTTCTTATATTATTTCAAAATGCAAATCAAACTTGAGTATTTAAAGAAATAAAAAAGTGCAGTGCACTTAAAATAAATCAAGAAATAAAAAAAGCAAAAATTAGTTTTTTTATTCGCAAGGATTCTCGCTCACCCACAAAAGGATAAAATAATTTTATGAATCGTCAAAAAAGGAGTTGCATGCCTGATAACCATAGATAACTATGAGCAAAATGAGTCCTTGGTGTAGGACATAAATGCGATGTTTAAATGAAAGTATGTATGTTTATTACATATCCATTAATAATTCCTTAATTGTATGTGTGAGCAGCAGACAATGTATCATACTTACATAAGTGTATATGTATGTGTACGGACACAACAGCTAAAGGGTTTGCCGGTGTTTTTTCTTTTTCTTTTTCTGTTTGTTTTTTTTTCTTTCTGTGTGAGTTAAAATGCAATATTCAAGTGATTGCAAAAGTTATATATCATTCGTTGCTCTTTTTGTATGAGATTTTATTTTTATTCTTCTTGTGCTTACTCGCATGTGAGCATTTTTCTTATCGTACGAAACAGTTTTGTTTCCCTTTTTATGCAGTAGTAATCTGCTGTTTTTTATCAAGATTCACATTAAAATGTATCTCTTTTTTCCGCCCGCTTCCTTCTGCATATAGACGAACACACACGCATATATTTTTAAGGATATGCAGCCATGGAAATATGAATGTGTTGGTGTGTGAATACACTATCAAACAAACACATATGCACAGTTTAGCTTTACATTTTTACTTTATTTTTTTGGTATCTTTTGTAACAGTGTTACAAATATTTTCACATGCACATATACATATGCATATTTGCAATTCTTCACACACATGATTTAACGAAAAACTATCGCTATCGTACTAATACAGCCATAGGCACACACTTACGATTACATACACATACACATTCACATCATTTTGATTGTAAGAATTTGTATATGGGTTAATTTACGTATGTGGTTTGTATCCGAAAATATAAGTACAGTGGGCTAATAAATATATAGTATCGTTCGTGTGATCTATATTTTATTCCTTTTGAGTCTCTATTCACTGCATTTTTTAAGGTTTCTGTTTCAGCTTTTGCTAAAATTTGCAAGTAATTTGATTGTAATACAGTGTAATTAAGTGACTCTATAGACTGATTGGTCGAGCACTAGTCTATCAGAACACCCAGTTCTCTGCATACAAGCAAAAAGCTTCGCAGGTAGTGTTGTCTTAAACAAAATTATTATTATCTTTAGTTGTATTATGTTATAAGGCTATAAGGATATTTTATAGAACCTTTATGTGTACATTACAAGGATCCCCTTGGCAGCAAGGCCAGTTAGGTGCTCAGATAATGAAGAAGAACCTTAAGCAGGCCATGGAAACTTCAAGTATCATCTAGTCAAGATGAGAATTGAAGAAGATGATATTGATGACTAGGCCTGTAAGAGTCTGGAATATTATTCCTACATTAAAAATAATACAGTACTAGGGATTAGTCAAGCTCTTAAGTGAGAGATCATTCACAACATGTGCAGATGTGCTACAGATTTACGCCAAGTTGGCCTAATCACACGGTGGTCTTAGCACCGGGTGGAAACAATGCGTCTACTAACGCCCCCACGTAACAAGTTACGTGAGTAGCAATTCGAGTACATGTATTTGGACATGGCCTCTCCCTTGCTTAGGAGCGGAGCCTATCTAACTCTCCTACCGAACTATAACTGCAAACAGCCCGGTACTGGTAACCCACAACACAACAAACAACATATAGGCAACAAGATAGACAACAAAAGTAATCAAAACAAACATTAAACAGTCACCCTCATGAGCGACACTTTGGCTAGAAGTAGCACCAGCAGGGACGCAACGAACAACAACATGTGCAGTCTGATAAGCAAGACAATCACGAAAAATGTACTTTTTGCGTTCTGTCCAGAATTTTGTAGTTCTTCAAAAAACATCGAAAACTCTGTATCGACCCCTGCACGATAGGGTGCTTTCCGCACAGGTTGTGTCACATACGTATATGAAAAAAAAATTTCTAACTGTGTATATCAATTTGTCCCACTACGCCGTATTATACATTTGTGTATATTTTTAGTCTACCAGTTTCTTAATGCCAATATTGCCAGTAGTAATGATTCTCTTTTGCTTTTTTTGTTAAATAAATATTAGACCGCGACAAGTAGATCGCAAGGAGTGTACAAAGATCTCGGGGAATCAATAACACCCTGCGAGGGGCGATTTTTTGTTTGTTTATAGGTTAGTAGGGCTTTTTTGCTTTGATTTGTATTAAAGTTCTTTATAGAAAGCAATACACACAGAGGCAGCCACTAGACCCACAGGAACGGTTTAAATATTCTAACGCAATTAAGATTGCAGGATGGTCCTAATTTAAAAAAAAAAAAAATTACAAAAAATTAAAAAAAAAATTAATAACAATTTAAAAAAAATTAGAAAAAAAAGTTATTTAAAAAATCTCAAAAATAAATTTTAGAAAAAATTAAATTAAACAAAAAATAAAAAAAATATTTAAAAAAATTTCTAATAAAATTTTACAAAAAAAATTTAAAAACATTTTTACTTAAAATTTTTAAAAAAATTTTCTTAATATTTTCTAAAAAATTTTATAAATAACATTTAAAAAAAAAATTTCCAAATAATTTTTTAAATTTTCTATAAAAGTTTTACACAATATTTTCAATAAAATTTTTACACAAAATTTTCAATAAATTTTGTTTCTAAAAATTAAAAAAAAAATTCTATAAAATTTTTACAATTATTTTGCACAATAAAATTTTCCAAAAATTTGTTTAAAAAAATTTTACAAAAGATATTTTAAAACAACTATTTAAAAAAAATGCTTTCCAAAAAATTTTCTCTGAAATTTAAAAAAAAAAAATTTGTCTATAAAATTAAATAAAAAATGTTAATCTTTAGAAAAAATTTTCTATAAAATTTTTACATCATTAGGCATTTCAAGTGATGATATGCATATACCGTATACGGAATATTGCTAATTAGTGGAAAAAAATTGCTAATTAGTGCAAAATTAAAAAAAAATTACTAAAAATTTTTACATAATATTTAAAAAAATAAAAAAAAAGTTATTTAAAAATTCTGAAAAATAAATTTTAGAAAAAATAAAATTAAAAAATAAAATAAAAAATTTTTACAAAAAATTTCTTATAAAAATTTACAAAAAAAAAATTTAAAAACATTTTTACTTAAAATTTTTTAAAAAATTTTCTTCATATTTTCTAAAAAAAATTAACAATAACATCTAAAAAAAATTTTTCCAAATAATTTTTTAAACAATTTGAACCAAAATTGTTAAAAAAAAATTCTACAAAAAATTAGAGAAAAATTTTAAATACATTTTTACTACAAATTAAGAAAAAAAATTTTCTTTATATTTTCTAAAAATTTTTCGGAAAAATATTTTCAAATTATAAAAAAAAATATTTTCTATAAAATTTTTACAAGAAATGTTCAATAAAATTGTTCAAGGATTTTCTAAATTTAATTTTAAATTTAAAAAAATAAATTAAATTTTTCAAACGATTTTCAATAAAAATTTTACAAAATATGTAATTTAAATAAAATTTTTACAAAAAATTTTCAATAAAATTTTTACACAAAATTTTCAATAAAATTTTTACACAAAATTTTCAATAAAATTTTTACACAAAATTTTTAATTAAATTTTTACACAAAATTTTTACACAAAATTTTCAATTAAATTTTTACACAAAATTTTCAATAAAATTTTTACACAAAATTTTAAATCAAATTTTTACACAAAATTTTTAATAAAATTTTTACACAAAATTTTCAATAAATTTTGTTTTTAAAAATTTAAAAACAAATTTCTATAAAATTTTCACAAAAATTTTGCACAAAAATATTTTATATAAAATTTTTCACAACAAATTTTCAAAAATTATTACCAAAAATTTTTTAAAAAATTTATTTAAAAAAATTTTACAAGAGATATTTTAAAACAACTATTTTAAAAAAAAAAGCTTTCCAAAAAATTTTCTATAAAATTAAAAAAAAAAAATTTTGTCTATAAATTTAAAAAAAAAAAAATGTTAATCTTTAGAAAATATTTTCTATAAAATTTTTACATCATTAGGGATTTCAAGTGATGATATGCATATACCGTATGCTGATTAGTGGAAAAAAGAATGCGTTTGTCTCTTAAATTAAATCAATTTTGTACCTATGTATGTCTGTAAAAATAAAACCACAGAGGTGTATGATATACAAGATTCGGCACGGCCTATAAGACTCTTACTTGTTTTCTTTCAAATCGAAATACGCAGTAACCCCTTTGCATTTACACAATTCTAGTGGGAAGGTGGGGTAATTTTGTTTTCTCATTCTTGCTGTAAGACACATCATTACGTCTCTTGATTGTTCTTTATTTATTTTGGAGGAGAGGCTTTTATTTCGCTAAGAGTAATAAAATAAGACCAAGTGACCGTCGTCAGATGCCTTAAAATTTGCAGCACAAAAACATCTTGCTTTCATTTTGTTTCTGTTCTTTTCAAGTTGGTTCGGCTGCACTTCACTTTATTGCATTTGGTCGGTCCGGGAGAGAGTTCTTGCTCTCTTATTGCTAGTTTAGGCTGTCGCACCAAAAAAAGTTTTCATTCTTATTTTCTCCCAGAATTCGTAGCAATAGCAAAATATCCACCTGGCATCCGACTATAACGGTTTAAGAGATATAGCCCTGTAAAAGACGTGTAGACATTAAAGCATTACTGATGGCTTAGAATTTTTTCCTTGGGAGTGGAACTCTAAAGAACCATATATAGAAGAAAAATTCTTAGTATTTTTTCTGTGCTTTCAGCTTAATGTAGAAAAATCTGTATGTAGAAATGTTTCCCTAAATCTGGCAACACTGCTTTGTGTCTGATGGCATGTGCAATCTCGTTACACACATTCATACGAAAATATACATCTGCATATCAAAAGTGACTGTGAGAGTATGCTATGCAGTGTAATATATTTACATACACATGGATATCTTTATACATTGTACTTGTGTGTGTGTGTGTATGTGTAAAGAAATCAAAGTGTATTTGCGTGTGTGTGTGTGAGTGCAAGGATATCTTAAGTTTTACGTTTCATAAAATTTTTGGTAATAAAATTGTTACTCGCTGATAAAAGTAGTATTTTCAAAATCATGTTGCCTTGTTGTTGTTGTTGCTGATGAAAATAAGTTTTCTTCTTCTTTTTTTTGAATTTATGTTAAGTTTTGTATTTAGCTACAATACGAGTACGAGTAGTATATCATTCTTTACCAGGCACGAGTTAATATGAATAATAAATAAATTTTGCTTCATCTTCTTTTTTCTACTGGCTGTTCAGTTTAGAGTTTTATCTTTTTTATATTCAAATCTTCTAGTTAGAAGATGAATGCAGACAGCAAACACCAAACACAACATCAAACATGTACGTATGTATGCACGAGTATGTACATCTTTGACTGTATTTGTGTGTTGTATTTTGTCAAGAAAAAATATATTCTTTAAAATAATCAAGGTTGTTTGTTCGTTCGTTCGTGTTTGTTTGTTGGCTCATTCGTTGTTGTGTGTGCAGAGATGCAAAGGATTCGCTTAGAGCTGTGTTGCTGTGTTGGCTCAAGGCATTGGAAAAAGATAAATGTGTTAATGATGAATATTTACTTGAGTTCATTAAGTTATAGTTATTTGTTGCTGTTGCTTATGTTTCTTTGTTGTTTTTGTTGTAATGGTGTTATCACTTTATAATAAATTTTCCATTCCATCGCGAAAAATTATTTTCAGATTTTTCAATGAACTGAAATTTATTGTAGAAACAAACTGTTTAAAGGAAGCTATTTTTTCCTTATTTTTTTAAATGTAAAACAAATTTAAAAGGAGCATTAATAATAAGTGATGATGTGATACAAATTGTTGCGAATAGCAACACAAGAAGAAATAATTTTAGAGCATTTATAACTTACATATTCAATCCTTAAGTTTAGGAATTGAAGGACTAACTAAACTCCTGCCACTCCATTGCTAACTTTTGTTGAAGTGCAACAGCACAGAATAATTCGTTCTTCCTGCGATTTAGGTCCAAACCACATCGACCATGTTACTCCCCGAAGGTCCTCACCAATAACTAGTCACAGGAACGTGAGTATCCCTGTAGGGCTACCAATTCCCCTTGTACCAGTCGTTAGGACTTCCTGGGGAGTGGTGGCAAAAATTGATTAAGCGATGTCCATCTGACCGTCTATATTCGGGTTGAAATCAACTTTGCCAAGGCACCAGAAGAGATACAGAAAATTTAAGCTATCCAATCTGCCAGACATTATTTCAAAAATTTCGTTAATACATTCAGCAAAATCAGACCATCCCATTCGAGGCTGTGGGAAAAAAATCACTCCCACCTGTATTTTTTCACGTTTTTATTTTTTCTTATTTGCTTTTTTGGTAAATAAATATTACACAGCGACCGTAGATCTCGTGGAATCAACAACACTCTGCGAGGGGCGATTTTTGTTTGTTTCTGACCATTCTAACGCAATATACATTGCAGGAAGGTCCGAAGTTTTACGAAAACTTTCAATAAAATTTTTATAAAAAATTTTTATCGAAAATTATCGATAAAATTTTTATAAAAAAATATTCGATAAAAATTTTATAAAAAATTTTCGATAAAATTTTTATAAAAATTTTCGATAAAAATTTTATAAAAAATTTCGATAAAAATTTTATAAAAAATTTTCGATAAAAGTTTTATAAAAAATTTTCGATAAAAGTTTTATAAAAAATTTTCGATAAAATCGTTAAAATTTTTAGAAAAAAAATTTTTCTATAAAATTTTTACAAAAACTTTTCTATCAAATTTTCGAAAAAATTTTTACAAAAAAAATTTCGAAAAATTTTAACAAAAAATTACCAATAAAATTTTAACAAAAAATTTTCGATAAAGTTTTAACAAAAAAATTTCGATTAAATTTTCACAAAAAATTTCGATAAAATTTTTACAAAAAAAATTTCGGTAAAATTTTCACAAAAAATTTTCGATAAAATTTTTACAAAAAAAATATCGATGAAATTATATGAAATTTATCGATAAAATTTTTACACAAAATTTTCGATTTAATTGTTAAAAAAATTCTCGATAAAATTTTTACAAAAAATGTTCGATAAAATTTTTACAAAACAATGTTTACAAAAATTCTATATTACTAGCTGTGTCCGCCACTTCGTGAGCGCACTTGAAATATTTTTTTCGATTTTACTTTGAAAGCAATCCACACCAAGAACCCTTACTTTTTAGTGCCGCCTTAAACTATGCTTCATTTATGGTTATGTAGTAACTTTATAAAACAGCGCCATCTGTTAGTGGTTAGTACTTCAGTTATGGTTTATTTACTGTTTACTACTAAAATAACTGCGTACTTATTATTTGCGAAATAAGTTATTTTTGCGAAATCAAAATACTAAGGTAACTCCTCACAAAATTTTGTTAAAATCCATCCAGTAGTTTTTACGTGATGTGAATGCAAAAGAAAATCAGTCAGTCGTACAGACAGACAGACAGACGGAAATGAGTTACTATTTTATTATATGTATAAATGAAGAAGGATCTGTTGTAATGGTGAATGGCGAGTGCTATCTAGCCACGCTGGATGAATCTTTTTGTTTTCAAAAATTAATCAGGTAAACATAAAGGACATTTGGTTCCAACAAGATGGCACAACTTACAGCCAGCACATCCAACAAGAGGTAAAAGTGAGTATCCTCACTCGGCTTGACGCTGCGCAAAATGAGAATTTTTGACAGATTAATAGCTTTGGCAGTTAGGTTTGCCTGTCTGTCACTTGTTTACAAATACGTTTTCAATTTGCCCCAATTGCTACAAGCTAAAAGGAACCTGTTCTGCAAATGGTAAACATAAAAATAATTGTCTGGCAATTCAAAATGAAATTAACCGATTGTTCGAATATATAATGCGTTTTTGGGAAAATAGCGCATAATCAATTCTTTCAATATTTATTATAATTTAGTTGTAAAACATAAAATATCAGGGGAAAACATTTCCAAACAAAAACTTGTTTACACCCTTATTAACAATATAAATTGCCCACTTTTAACAGCATACCTTACACAAACGAACACACACTTGTGGGCAGGTTAAAAAAAGCCTACAAGTGCTTAAGTCTGAAAGCATTTTTAAGAAAATAATCAAGTTTTTTCATCAAACGCATTTTAGTAAACTTAAAATTCGATTACATTAAAAATGTCTCTGTTATCGCAGCCATAAAAAGAACCTTAGCAAAATGCAAGTCACACAAAGCAACAACAAAATTACAACTAAAAGAACAATATTATGTTATAAAACAACAACAACCACAACATTAATAAAAAAAAGAGTAAAACAGAAAAATACTAACCTCGCCTAAAGCGTCCACTGACACATGTTATCGAAAAAGATAATAAAGACGCCAGGCGCGGCATCAAAGGGTTTTTGCTGTAGTAGGTTGTTGTAGTTGTAGTTGTAGTT